>OX383288.1:18164728-19535769 GCA_947523025.1 Dryobota labecula | reverse complement strand
CTCCGTTTATCACGTTGATTTCATTCGGAACCATCTGAAGACTTCGGAAACAGTTGAGGATTCTATTTAATTTCACGTAAACCTACATGGGCACTCATGAAATGTCAGAAGCTAGGTGCACGGTTCCAATTGGTCGTTTCCTATGGAGAAGAGCCGGCAAAAAATTGCACAGTTACTCTTTTAAAAATTATTAGGTTTTACAATATTTTCAAATAACAGTGTTAATAGGTATGGGAGGACATGTTGGCGTTGTGTACTGTCTACTAATATAATATTCTGGCGCTTAGTGCCGAAGTTGTGGTCTCGCTCACAGGCACTTTCTATGCATACATATAATTATAACCTCTTCAAGAGTTACGGCTCCCGCAGACAGGCGCCTTTATCAAAATATTTGTTTAAGAATTAATTAAGGGATCAAAGAATGTTAGACAAACAAAAATACTCTTTCAGCTTTCAGATAACAGATAGTTTTTGGTTTCTATGTTAGGTACGTACCTTTATCTGAGGCTGCTTTGTCCAAATGTAAGAGTTAATTTACTTATAGTTGTCTGTACGTTAACTTTCACACGAGTGCCTTACCTACTGTACAGAAAATAAATATTAAAAAGAACAAACCTAGGTTCCTAAAAGCCCTTTTCATCTTTTCATTTTTGATTGTGAGGATTGTATAAATAGTTATAAGTTTGATTTCCAAATCTGTAACTACTATTTTGTGCCTAGTCCGAGAGTGAGTGCAAATCCATTTGTGTCTGTGGGTAGGTAGGTACCAGCGACACGAAATCCTTTGACATTCTCAATAGGTAGAACGTTTAATTGTAGAACTGAATTATGTATAGTGTGGGTGAAACCGGACCGTGCAATTCGGTATTTTGGGATGAGTCCACATATTTCACGTTGTAATGACATTTCGTGAAATACCTATGCACCTATTATCTGATCTATGATTTGACTGAAGAGGCATATCGATAACTGAAACTGAAACTACTTGACAATATTTGAAATCAAACAAAAAGTGTGTAAAGTAATTGATTCTTACGTTTACTAATGATTATAACCTTTCCCTTACTTCATTAGAAACGGCCATAATGAGGGACAATTAAACAACTAACTCGAAAAAAAAGTGTGTGTGTGTCAGTCAGCTCTGACGCACGACTGGAGTTTACTCCGTAATAAGTACGATTGTCTTTACACCTAACAATATGAAAGTAATTGTGACATTTTTACGTGACATTTTCAAAGTGAAAGTTGCACAGAAAAACATAACGCTTGTATTAATTTAATTCCTCATAAAATTTCCATACGGGGGCCTTTTATGAAAATCGATCCTTAAGGAGTAAACTCCAAAAACTCTTAAATACTATTCTATTTAAGCATAGCCTCTTCAAAGACACTACACTTTTCTTTTTTCTTCACTTTATAAGCCATAAATTCCGACTAAACTAAAAACGCTACCCAAATGATATTCTTATTTCTTAACGTAAGTCGCACATTATATTTTGCGGCGGCAAACTCTCTGGCAGTTAAACCAGCGTTAAACCACGGTTACGCTAATGACGCCATGCAACTGCGGTGTGTAAGTCACGCCGCCGCGCCCGGTGACAGAACAGCGCAGCCGGCACTCAAACTACTTCTGCAAGTATTCAACTTCTAACCAAGCGTAATGGAATGGGGATTTAGTTGAGATATTGTTATATGGTTTTTTGTTCACTTAGAATGGGAGACTGTTTCAGGATTAGGTAGGATAGAACTATAGAGGGATCTAGGTAACTAACATCAAAACAGATTAGGTAATAACAACTTAAGGCGACGATAACCGACTTTTAGTGATTTTATTCTGAAAATCACGTGTAAACGATTTGAAGAAGTTAATGATTTGAAAAAAAAAAAAAAAGTTAAATTAGAGCATTTTCTTAATAACTTAATATATGAATATTTTAGATTATGTTTATATTACATGGTGTAATTAATTTGTAAAGTTATGTCTAACGCGGATAAAAAACTGAGAATTAGGTACGCAAAATTTATCAAGCGTATTTTTCTGAAAGCTTCCAACCTTTTTAAAGATAATTTAATGATTGATCTTTTAGTATACGTGTTTATTAAAATACCTTTTGTTTTATATATAATAAATTAATAATGCGTCTTATTTGGGACAGCGCTCCTGGATGGGAGAGTTCTATGGATAGGATATTAATATTAATATTATTATTAATATTCTTTCTAGGCTGGACGTGCGATGCGTTGCGTGAGCTCAGTACAAAACACGCAGGCTAATCACTTAAGGTCACTGACTGGCATATATCATTGACAAATGCGTGCACTGACTGGACAGGGTCTACTCAAATCTGTGTGGTTCGTTCCTCAAAATACCATTTCACAAGACACTAATCTACATGGTCCTCAGTCCTCACATTATCTGACCAAAATTATTTCTGGACTTTATAACAACTAAGTTCAAAAACTAAAAATCGACTTAAACAAGAAAATATCCTCATCTGAAATTGTTATGTACAAATTATTCAATATTTATCGTCTATTAAATAAACAACTTACACATTATTATTTTTTAATGTTTAACAAAACATATTCATAAGTGATGTTCAAAGGATAGCCGTGGTCATATGCCAGTTTGCCCTGAAGCTTATGATCTCTTACTACTGTTAGAATGGATTTAATTTTGTTACATGTCCACTGACGGTTTATTATTCTGCCGTCATAAGGAAAAAGGGCACATCTAACATTTTGTAAATATGGAGAAAATCGAGTTTAAAATTTTTATTGGTTTTTGGCGAAAAATATCGACTATAATATTATTTTTCGGAAATAAATGAATTAAAATAAATTAATTTTCACGATTCCGATAGGATTATTGAAATATAAGTTTTTATTTTATTGGTATTTATTAAATAATCAACATTTTCTAATTGGTAAACTTTAAATCAAAGAGCACATCTGTGGTAGTTATGCCTTTAATATTTAACGCAGGTTAATTATGCCTTTTCAACTAAATAAATAATACTAATACTATTTTTTTTTTAATTTATGGTGGTACAAATAAAAGCCGCATTTATGCATTATGTGACCTTTTGACGTACTATAAGTCAGATGTGCTCTTTTTACGTACAATAACTTAAAAATTGGCTCAGTTGTGCCTTTTGAGCTTACGGTATTTTTGTTTATCTTGTTCCTAAAATTATACAAAAAATATTGGCAGATGGGTCTTCTTTTTCTGATTCCGAATATGTATATAACTCAATTTCGGAAAAAATGTTAGTTGTGCCCTTTTTCCTTATGACGGCAGTATTATTATTTTTAGTTCATGAAATTATGTCCTCTAGAGGGCGCCATATTCAATTTAATGTGAAGTCACATAGCCTATAACCAGCGGACGATCAAGACGGTTCCAATTTACCTCATTTGTCAAATTATAGTAAGTAGTTTAGAAGTTATGAGGGAACAGATGAACATACATACATTTACATGCCCACCTCTAAATACATACAGTGCGAAGAGTGTACGTCGTTGTAGCTCAAATTAGTTTGTTTTGTAGTGTTCTAGATTTAGGTCTACTAGACTCACTTTTTATTGTTCTTCTTTGTGTCTAATATTCACATGTCAATGTCATGCATACTCGTACCTGTTATTTGAATGGTTACTAAAAGGCAAAAAAATGTGGTGTGGGATATCATTGAATCATCATTCATCATCATTCCAGCCGAAAGACGTCAACTGCTGGCCATAGGCTTTCCCCAATGGGGGGGTTTGCCAGAATCGCCACGCTTGACAGGCGATCGCATCATTAGATAGGCCGTTCAAAAATATTGCAGGTTTGTGAAAACCATTTTTCGATTCAGGGATCCGTTTGCGTATTATTAAGCAAATTTTTGTTAGAGTCAAGTGTCATATTTTAGAGTTTTATTCATCTCTATCAATAGCGTCCACAGTAATGTCCACAAGGTTGCATTCACACAACACATCAATACATTTTAATAACGTCATTCCGTGACCCACACACACCTACACATATCACTTCCAAAGTTCCCGTCAATAGGACTTTGTCTTAGAACAGGCAGCGAACTCAAATACCAATTGTTCAGACTTCACAGATCGAGCCCTAGACTGTGAGGGTGTGAACAAGGTGAGCTAATTACCTATTAATTTGAGAGCTCCACGAGTATGCACTTTGTTAGAAGCGAGTGTGGAACGAGATAGCCTGGGGTAATGGACCATAAATACATCGCGCTTTTTAAGGACTTGAGCTAAAAGAACTTGCGTAATGAGTCGTTTGAAAGTGTTGATGCACAAAGGACAGTTAATTATGGCTGCAGATTTTTTCTTAAGAAAAATATAGCGTCGTTGTGCCGTAAAAAAGCTCGTACCTAAAGAAAAATTCATTAAGGTCAACCGGGGCATTTGCGTCTTTGGGGCAATAGCGTTTATTTGAAATAATTTAAAATCTGTTTGAAAACCAACCTCTCCTGCCATCTAGTTTTGTTTATTTTGAATAAAATCATAACGTATAATTTCAATAGATGGCGTTGAAACGCACAAATTCAAAATATCGGCCATATTTAAAATCACTTGTTTTCTGTGAAGTGGTGCTGCGCGAGGTGAGTAATCAAAATCCTTAAGAATCCATATTTTTTCTCGGTTTTCCGTTTTTATTATGAAGTATATATAAATAATATAATATAGCCTGTCTATACCAATAGTTATTTTTATTGAAATCGTTTTACTTGTGGAGAAATGATGATTTAAGTTTTTTAGGTTAGGTCTGGATGTTTGGGGTAAATGCATCTGCTGTTTCGGGGTTATTGCGTCTGTATGACGCATTTGCCCCAAAACCAGAGATCTTAAACCTTTTGTTTTGTGTTTCTTAGACGATGAATTTATATTTGTCTTTCTTCATTTTTTCAATTTTTTATGAGAAATTCAGCTACTGTTTTTTGTTATAGTGAAGTTATCAATTTGTGTTGCAGGTAAATTAGAATTCGATCACAATGGTTATATTGATATACATTGATATCGATAAATATTTAGAAAGAAATGACTTTCAATATTACATAGAGCAGAAACTTACCTGGCCATGGCATAAAACACATTTTATCTGGTCACATGAATGTTTCGGATGTAGACAGTCCCATGCGATACCAACTGGACCTCATCATTTTATTTTGAATATGAATTTTCAAATTGCAAAGGCGCTATTACAAAGTTCATTCTTTTGGTGTACATCTTGTACTATTTTTACTTTGTACATGCACTACACTGAGGATGAATGCGAGTATTGCCATGAAAATTTGTAACTACACTATTGCAATTTTTTTTTTTTAATATCTAGTAAGTACTGACATTGATGTCCCTTGAGATTTGTAATTTTTTGTCACTTAAAGTTTTGAAAACGAAATCACAACGCAAACGATAAATAAACAATTATTCTTGAGAAATCCTTAACATAAATCATCATAATCTCATTTGAAACTTAACACAAAATTATATTACAACTATAATAATTCTATTTCAGATGATAATAATTTGAAGATGGTGCGCAATTATAAAAAAAAGACTGAATCTAAATACACCCTAGAAACTTTAAAAAAAGCGGTATTAGAAGTAAAGAATGGAGACCTTAATTCATATCAAGCATCACGAAAATATGGGATACCTCGTACAACTATAGTAGATCGAGTCAAACATAGGCGAGGTGTTGTTAAAGACACACGTGGTAGGCCAACTGAAATCGATGCTGAAAATGAAAAAAGACTAGCTGCTGGCCTACACATTATGGAGAAATATGGCTTCGGCCTCTCCTCAAATGAAACATCTATTTTAGTAACCAAATACATTGAAAGCAATAAACTTAAAACACAGTTTAAGAATAATACACCGGGATATGATTGGCTTTCTGGCTTTCTTAAAAGAAACAAATTGTCCTTAAAAAAACCGCAAGCTGTAGAAATGTCCAGAAAAGCAGCATGTGACCCCTTTATTATTGAAGAATATTTTAACACACTCGAAAGATGCATGAATGAACTAAATTTAAAATTTTCCCCTGAAAGAATCTGGAATTTAGACGAATCTAGTTTCAGTAAAGATCCAAAAAAAACGAAAGTTGTCGGTGCAAGAGGTTACGCAAGTACTCGAACCATAGCCTCCGCGGGAAAAGATAACGTCACGGTCTTATTTACTGCTAGCGCTCTAGGTGAAAAATTACCTCCACTGATCATATACCGGGGCAAAAACGTATGGGACCAGTGGATGTCTAGAAATGCGTTTGAAGGTACTACATACGCGGCAACAAAAAACGGTTGGATAGAATCCAAAGTATTCGAGAAATATATGCTCGGTACTGTCTTGCCTCATATATCAAGAGATAAACCATGTTTATTAATTTATGATGGCCACTCAACTCACATCCAGTTAAAAATATTAGAGAAAGCAGCAGAAATGAGTGTAACCATTATAAAATTGCCACCGCATTCCAGCCATCTTTTGCAACCTTTAGATTTAGCTGTGTTCAAATCCATGAAAGACAAATGGGACGCAAAAATATTGGCGTGGCAGCGTTTGAATGTGGGAGCAAAATTACAAAAGGACCAATTCAGCCAAATCCTCGGAGAAGTCTGGAGAGAATTAGATCCTAAGATAATTAGAAATGGCTTTAAAAAAGGGGGTGTGTTCCCATTCAATAGTAATGTGATCCCAACCGATAAATTTGATCCAAAGTCTCTAAAAAGATTTCAAAATTACAAAATAAAAAATATCGAAATCGGCATACCATCTCTGTCAAGCTTATGCTTGAAATTGTTAAATAAGGAAAATAATGAGCGGGAAGCTACAAGAACACTATGTGAATGTAATCAACAACAGAACCTTAAGACAACTATTTTAAAACCCTCTGAGGTTATTATACCCGGTACTAGCAACGGGACTTCAGGAATCCAAATTCTTGAAAATCGTATTATAACACATAGCCAAGGAGAATCGTTTGAGAATTTGTTGCTTAGCACAATAAAAAAATCTGATAGCACAGTTAAAGTAAAGAAAATAAAAGCAGCGAAAGGCTGTGAAGTCATTACACGCGAATATTACTTGGAAAAGTTACGATATGAAGAAGCAGAAAAACAAAAACTAGAGGCAGAAAAAACATTGCGAAAGTCAAAAAGATGCACAAATAAAAGTAAACCATCAAATAAAGAAACAAAAAAATATTTTAAGAAGAAGAAACCACAGAAGAAAATACTGTATTCATCAGATGAAAGTATTGATGATGAAATAATATTTAGTGATGCCACAGAATCTGATGCAGATTGGAACACTTATTGTGAAAACGCTCTGCAAGACGACAAAGAAAATGAATGTTTTCTTGACCACGATTCTAGTGACGATCAAGTACTCAACGAAAATAAATATGAAAAAATAAACGGTTCAAGACAGGCAGTCATTCTAGACGAACCAAGGCGCCCTCAAGTTGACGATTGGTTAGTAGTTAAGTTTACGACAAAGAAAACGGTAAAACACTATGTCGGAAACGTAATTTCAATGGATCTCGATTCCGACATACTGACCCCAAAAGTCAAATTTCTAAGAATCATTAAGAATAGTAAAATTGATTCATTCCATTACCCCGATGTCGAAGATGTTTTAGTACTCAGACATGATGCTGACATTATAAAATTTCTTGAAAAACCCCAAATAACCCGAAGAGGTCATGTCATTTTCAAGGAAAATTTAAAAGCTTTTAATATCCAATAGAAAATACCAATACTAAAGTCAGCAGAACTGACTACTATTATATTTTTTATATTGCTTTTGTTGGCGTAGGTAACATATCTAATTTAAAGATATTTTGGTTAAGGCTTTATAAGCTTATTTTAGATAGAATAAGTAAATAAATATATTATAAAGAAAAAATTATGACGCACCGAATTTTCTATTAAATTGTTTACTTATGTGGAACAGGTAATTCGGTGTGCTCATCGAAGAATAATGCTTACCTGTGATTTTGATCTGATTTTACTGTGATAATATTAGATTATGAAAGATTTGATCTTGTGAATATCAATTATAATAGTCATACATATTGATAGAGCTTTAAGGGAAATTTTTAGGAGCAGCATTAAAATACAAATAGTTACCTAAGTACTTAAGTAAGGACTGATTTTGATGCAAGCTATAGATTATGATTTTTAAAGTAAGGAAGAATTGATCTCGTTAAAATCCAATTAGGGTTAGGTACAGTGGCCAGCACATCAAGCTACTCGAAACTGTCAAACGAAACGATTTTAAACTTTAAAATGTTGACGATTAAGTTCAAAATCGCACGAGAAAATTTGACAGTTTCTGGTAACTTGATGTGCTGGCCACCGTACAATAATTTATTGAATTCTAGATTCTTACGGATTCTTATACATACGTAAAGATTTAGAGTCATTTATTTTCAATAGTAGGTAAGTATAGATAATTTGGTTGTGATCATTGCTATAAGAATACCAATGACTCCCTAAATATTAAGTTTGCATTTTTTTTTATTTTATTTAATTGTTGTAATGTTGAATAATTTTTAATAATCTTTCAATTTAAGCGTTTGATGCAGTACCTGCTCACGCATCGCTCGCGGCGTCACTGCCGCTGTCCTGCATCAAACGCTTACATTGAAATAGCTATATCTGCAAGTCTAAACATGGCCTATACCCTGTGTAGTTAAGTAATATATTACTAAAGGTAAACTTTTTGACTTCTTTTATAATTATTTGCTCATATAAAATCTTAAAAACTTACAATTTAATTAAACGTTTGTTTAAACATGTGAATTCGTAAGCATGTGAATTTTTCATTGGAGTAATAAAAATTAATAATAATTCTTTAATAATATTTTTTAATTTTTGTAATAATATTTTTTTCAATATTTAGATTTTATTTGCATCTTGAGAAAAAGTCAAGACTGTTTTAGTAAATTACCCTATTCGACTATATAGACATCCATTGGTAATAAAACGTTTTTATTGAAAAATTAAACTTTGTAGTATTCTTATTAACACAAACGGGATATTTACCATGTTTACTATTTGATATGAGTTCCCAATATTTCGGCGCTGTTGCCAGTACCATGATCACGGATAAACTGACACAACGGACAAACAGTTTATCTGTGATCATGGTGCTTGCAACAGCGCCGAAATATCGGGAACTCATATCAAATAGTAAACATGGTAAATATCCCGTTTGTGTTAATAATAATGTTAGTGACCATGACAGTTTAAAAACATTGTAATATTCGTCTAATGTAACTTGATTTTGATTAAACTTAAAAAATGTACATGTTGCTTTTATTTAGCACCCATTTAAAGGTTTTTCTAGAAGAGAGTTTATTCTAATTTTGCTTTCACAAATAAAATGTTCTTAACGTCTGGATTTGTCAGGGGGTAAATGCGTCTAAGCAAAAATAGTCGCATTTTCCCAGTTTTTATGACATCGCTTCTGATGTAACGATTATTTAATATTTTTATTATTTACTTAAAGAGTCGTATACAAAACTTTAATTGAAGGAAAATATATTTATTTCAGCATTCAAACGTCACAGGTTTAATACGTATTTAATGAAGACGCGTTTGCCCCAATACGGGAAAATGCGTCTAAAATGCGTCTTTAAAAAAAAAAGTTTATTCATTCGTCTTTACTATAACTAATGGTAGAAACAATTAATTAAGGTTGCAGACAGATAATTTCTATATATATTTGTATTAAGGATTTATCTAATAAGTTTATAGTTAGTGTGATATGAATTTTTAAAAGCGTGTAAGGGATTTTTATGACGCAATTGCCCCGGTTGACCTTATTTATTTCTTTTTATATTTTTGTTGGGTAGAAAACCTCGGAATGCATATTTAGAATAAACGTGCACAGCTCTAAGATGCTTCTAATGCCTTCTCTTGGTGTTAATGAGACTCTCAGGAAACGAAAATGACCGCCATTTCAGACAGTTTTTATCTTCCCCGGAAAAATAAATAACGTTTAAGTATTGCAATCACGAGGTTTTTACTATACGGCGACGATGGGTAGTTTTGAGCTTTTACTTGACCGATGTGTATCTTTTGATCACGGTGCACAGTTTCCTCTTTTCTCTCTCTTAACTTGTAGAATGATAGCAAGATGTGGATCATATATAAGAACTTCGGATAATAAACCGGCTATACCTGAAATGTGCTTGTGACTGAGGTGCTACATAATATTATTATATATACGAATATCAGTCACGAAAATAACTGTTTACCCGTTTTGAACTAAACAATTGGCATTTCCTTAAATACCTTCATTATGTGACACGAAGTTGGCACAGTTCAACTGATATCCCCTGAGCATAAAAACGACTCCGAAAATATGTCGACAATACGCATTTAAACTGGTTAGTGCAAATTATATGCATATTAAGTTAAATTTTATGTGTCCTGTGGCTAAAGAAATATGCAGTAACATTTACATTACTTGAAATATGTACGAATTATTTTTTGTGCTGGGTTTTGTGGCTCTTAGTGCATGGTACTTGTTTTTTTTTGGCATGCTTGCGTGCCTGGTGGTTTTCCGTTGTGACCGCCAGAGGGCCGCTCGTTCCGGCAAACCAAACAGAATATAATGGCAAATGTAAATTTTACATTGCTGCTTTAAGGTAATACTTTTTACGTGAGAAATTGTTTTTTGATTATGCTCTTTATTTGGGCATACGTAGACGTAATAATTTAACATGTATTAGGTGCTTGTATATATACGATATAGGCGCATAGCTAGGTTCTTTAAAACCTACGTTTCGTATTTACGTTTAAAGATTCAGATTAAACCTAAATATAGCTTGCTCGACAGGTTTCAAAGACCATTCATTTCCTATAATATAACCAATTTTTCGTGAACTTACATTGTTCAGTTGCGTATTTACCCCATGGCCAATAGGGTCATGGCCTGGGTCAGGAGACTACGAAGGGCGGCGCGAGGCGCCCCATTCTTGATTCAAGCACTACTTATCTTCTAGCCGCCCTAACTTAACTGAATGAACTGTCAAAAAAAAATTTTTTCGAGCTCGCTACGCTCGCTCTTGAATCCTAAATTCCTTAGTGGTATTGAAAGTCAAAAAAGATGCTTCAATATCACCAGTAGGAATGGTAAAAACAAAATCTAATCTATCCAAGGTGCTAACATTTTCGAGTTCACTTCCCTCGTTCTCGCATTTATTTGTTTTGTTAAATTATGGAGCGGCAAACCGTAGTAGCCCAGGGCGACAAATCTTAAAATACGCCTTTGAGTGTATTCATGGAATTAGTAATTATTTTTGGCAGCCCTTTTCATTACTGGTATACTTACCTAAAATTTCGAAACGACGGGAACCGCAGCCGTCAGACAATCGATTAATTTCATTGACCATCACCAAAACTACAAAATCTAAGCAGCACAAAACATTTAGATACTAACTCCACTAAATTGTTTCAGTAGGTATCTCTCCACATACAGAGAATTGCGAAACAAGTGTAATTTAAAACATTCACCTACTTTACAATTTGCAGTGGCGTGAAATTTAGTTAAAATTCCGTGCCCAAGTTGAGCGGGCATTGGCGGGCACTTAATAAATGAACCTCCTTGTCTCTGCGACTCAGGAATGGAGGAGTGCAGAGGAGTACGACTTTTATACGTGTGCTGTGCTGGAATCTTCACATGTAGGTGTGCTTATATGACTGGTAATCTCGACTAATTTTTTGATCCAAATGTATCTGATGAAAATGTTAACAAACCCTATTCAATTCTTACGCAATCACCCACTAAAGGGAATAACTAACACATTATCTATAAGTAAGTTTCAACTTTATATCTCATCACTTTTTCCAACAATTAATTATTGCTTGAATAACTTTATTAGATTGTAATTGAAAAATCATCGATTATAATTATAGTAGATTGTTATACATGGGATGAAAGGGACCTATTTAGGCATGAGATGGTTTGGAGTACGAGCGTAGCGAGGGTGCCAATAGTTCGAGTGCCTAAATAAGTTCTTTCGCCCGAGGTAAACACTCTGATGTTCATTTAGAATATGAGGAAAGCAAATAAGAACCTGATTAGTTAAACAAATACATAACTAAATCTACAGAACTAATTTTATACACATATCTGTAAATAATAATTATACGTAAATAATGAGCACTCGACAAAACGATTGAAGATCGAATTGCCGCTTTCCTGCCTCCCAACTTTTTATTCAGGCACTCTGTTAGATCGCGGCGTAAAATTGTAATTAAAAATATTATCGACAATTTTGTAACATGACTTTATACTTATAATTTAATTTTCACTAAATTATTCTTTAATATATATAGATTTGAGCTAAATATTTACCATCATCCATGATAAAAAATACTGGCTGGTAGAATGCCACAGAAAAATAAACACAATAAAAAAAGGCGGGAATTCGATCTTCAGTTGTTCTGTCGGGTCAGTCTCGTATTACAGAACGTCACCCAAGACTCAAGCATTACTTAAAACGATATAGTTTCAACCAATCAAATGGCTCGGATCTAGTTTTAAGTAATGCTCGAGTCTTGAGTGACGTTCTGTAATACGGGCCTTTACGCAGTTACCCCGCTGGTATAAGATTGCTAGATACTATTTAAAAGGCAGAGGTTATTTCGAGGTGAGAAAGTTTTATTTTATGACTACCAATCAAAATAGATGTCGCTTTTAGTGCTCAGCTTAGCGATAGAATTTAATTAATAGGTTATTTTATATAATCTTAATTAGCCATTAGGGACGAAGGCACCTTTATCTGTCTAGTTGGAATAATTATTCTGACGTTTATAATCTATTAACATAATCTGGGACACTTGAGACGAAGGAAAATTATATCTTAGGTAGGCACTTATCCCGTATCTACTTTAGATACCCCACATATTTTTGGGATTTATTATTTACCTGCTAGTAATATAAATCAATAACGAGTACTGGGCCCGCGTGCTGGATTATGGCCCATTGCCTCTCACAGAGAGGAGGCCTGTGTCCCAGCAATGGGAATATTATAGGCCGATTATATGAATGATGATGAATATTATATAATTCTATGTATTGAAAATTATTCGATGATTTTTAGATTAGATAAGATAATCATTTATAGGGTAAATCCAGGATACTTTTTGAAATTACATTATATCTCTTTGTACAAAAAGCAAGATTCTTTATTTGTAAAATGGGTCGGTATTTGGCTTATTATCTTCAAATTTATAAAAGGAATAAACATTATCTATACTAATACTTTAATATATAAAGCTGAAGAGTTTGTTTGTTTGTTTGTTTGAACACGCTAATCTCAGGAACTGCTGGTTGGAATTGAAAAATTATTTTTGTGTTGGATAGTCCATTTATTGAGAAATATTATAGGCTATATAACATCACGCTACAACCAAAAGGAGCGGAGCATAAATGAAAAATGTTGCTAAAACGGGAAAAAATATTCCTTTTTGAGAGCTTCCGTTGCGTGCGCTGCGTAAATGGTTTAAGTTACGAAAATATCATGTATGATGGAATTGTTCCTCTTTAAATTTTCAAAAAAAAAGTCCACGACAGCATATGTCTATCTTTTAAGATTGACTCACTATAACCTTTTTGATGGTAATCAAATTTGTTCGAAATTAATGCATTATTTGCGAAGGAGTTTTCATAAACATGGTATTAATCCTTATCCAAATAAATACGTTGTTCATCACAAGTATTTAATTTTGAACAAAGTTGCCCTTACATCATTTAATTTCAATGAATATCTTAGGAGATATAACTGTTTTATAATAACTCCGCAGCAAAATAATGACCAACTCTGCGAGGTAGTCTATTCTAAAGCTGAAGAGTTAGTTTTTAGGGTTCCGTACCCAAAGGGTAAAATAGGACCCTATTACTAAAACTCCGCTGTCCGTCTGTCTGTCTGTCTGTCTATCCGTCTGTCACCAGGATGTATCTCATGAACCGTGATAGTTAAACAGTTGAAATTTTCACATATGATGTATTTCTGTTGCCGCTATTACAACAAATACTAAAAAACAGAAAAAAAAAATATTTAAGGGGGCTCCCATACAACGGACATGATTTTTTTGCCGTTTTTTTTTTTGCTCCGCCCGCGTGGATGTCGGTTATCGCGTACAAAAGTAGCCTATGTCCTTCTCTATATCCCAGGTCGATCGGTTCAGCGGCTTAGGCGTGAAAACGTAACATACAGACAGATAGACAGACAGACATACAGACAGAGCTACTTTCACATTTGTAATATTAGTATAGATAGCTTTTGCCCGCGGCTCCGCCCGCGTGGCTGTCGTTTATCGCGTAAAAAAGTAGCCTAAGTCCTTCTCCATATCCCAGGCTATATCTTTGCCAAATTTCATGACGATCGGTTTAGCGGTTTAGGCGTGAAAACGTAACATACAGACAGACAGACAGACAAATAGACAGACAGACAGAGTTACTTTCACATTTATAATATTAGTAAGGATAAGGATTTGTATGGATGGTACGGAACCCTTCGTGCGCGAGTCCGACTCGCACTTGGCCGGTTTTTTGTTTTTTGAACGCGCTAATCTCTGGAACTGCGAGTTGGATTTGAAAAAATCTTTTTGCATTTTACAGCCCAATTCTTGAGGGAGAATTACATTCCTATTAACTAGAACACCATTTTTTTTTAAAGAAAGTTTATGCGAAAACGAAGTAAAAAGCACGGGCAGGCAATGTGTTGCGACGGGGTGGGTCGGGGGAACAAGAAATTTAACGCGGACGAAGTCGCGGGCAGAAGCTAGTCTTTGATATTTCCAGAGTATTGGCGATTTTTGCGGACCTCTAAATTTTGGGACAACTATCTAACTATAGGGGATAGTTGCCTAATCCATGTAAATTACGTTTAGGATAGATGCTCCGTCGAGAAAGAGGACATTTATCCCGCAAAAACTTTGATCGCATCTAGCCGTCCCATGCAATCGCACAGAGACATGCAACACGGTCAACTTAGTTGTAGTTGCAGTCTCTCGATAGATAAATAAAATAACATGTTTATCATTCGCGAAATAGAATAGAGTAATTGCAATCAAGGCGCCTATCCCTCTGCGGCATCTATCCTGGATTTACCTATACTCAAACATGAGTAGGTACGATAACAAGTTGTCAGCATGCAAGAGATGATATGATGATATATAGTAAGAAACGGTGATGACTGTGACAAAACTAAGTGACATTGACAGGGTAGTGAGATGGAGCAAAGAAAATAATTACTTTTTCTCGTGCACACAGTCCCATCTCGCATAATTACCAAATTGATGGGTTACTCATGGCACGGGTCACAGAAGTCAAGGACCTTGACGCAAGGGCGTCGCCAGCCGATGGCCCAGGGAGGGCAAGTTGATATGGAGAATGAGAAAAGTATGAATTGTAGGTAAAGTCGAGAGCAACAGATGTACCGGACGGGCGTGATCGCTAGACGCGAAGATCAGGAAGGTTGTAAGGCTATCTCAGTCCAAGCGGCGCTGACGTCCTGCACCAATAGTTCAGGATATCTTCAATACTCACTGCGAGGCATTACTATTGAAGGAACACGGGTTTTTGACGGGGGAATAACAAGACCATATTACTGATAAGTCTTCATAAGTATTCAGGAAGCGATTTCAGGACTCCTCAGGACTACTATATTACTATTTAGGTGGAATTATAGTTTCCATGGAATTGGTGAATTCATTCTAGTTTCGACGTACGGGAATGATCGATCAAGCAAGTCAAGTCAAAGACTTAGGACTTTGGTTGCTTGCTTTACATTTGGCAACTTTTTTAGAATCTCTAGGGGGAGGGGGCAGCTGGCCCCCCTTGGCGATGCCCTTGCCTTGGCGTAAATTTTAACACAGGATTGACTTTTCGTGATCACATCATACGTAACTGTAGAAAAGCTTATAGAAATTTAGGTTTCATGCTTCGTACTGTTCGAGAGTTCACGAATATGAAGGCTATTATGGCCTTATATAATGCATTGGTCAGGAACCAGTTAGAATGTAACGCAGTCATCTGGGCTCCACATGAGGCTAAATATTGTTTCATACTGGAGAGAGACAAAATAAATTTGCGGTATTACGGGGTCGTAAGAATTAAAATATTACAAATACATAAGATATTAATTTGCACAAGACTTATAGAGTTGTCTTACAAGCGGACTTCATTTTTAGGGTTCAGTAGCCAAATGGCAAAAAACGGAACCCTTATGGATTCGTCATGTCTGTCTGTCTGTCCGTCCGTATGTCACAGCCACTTTTTTCCGAAACTATAAGAACTATACTGTTGAAACTTGGTAAGTAGATGTATTCTGTGAATCGCATTAAGATTTTCACACAAAAATAGAAAAAAAAACAATAAATTTGGGGGTTCCCCAAGACTTAGAACTGAAACTCAATTTTTTTTTCTCAAACCCATACGTGTGGTGTATCTATGGATAGGTCTTCAAAAATGATATTGAGGTTTCTAATATCATTTTTTTCTAAACTGAATAGTTTGCGCGACAGACACTTCCAAAGTGGTAAAATGTGTTCCCCCCTGTAACTTCTAAAATAAGAGAATGATAAAACTAAAAAATATATATGATGTATATTGTAAACTTCCATGTAAACTTCCACCGAAAATTGGTTTGAACAACATCTAGTAAGTTTTATTTTTTTAATACGTCATAAATCGTAAACCGCAATTTACCTTTCATTCAATCAATTCAATTTTAAAAATAAAATAAAAACCGGCGAAGTGTGTGTCAGACCATGCACAATGAAGGGTTCCATAGTTGTGATGAATTTATCCCAAGAATAAACTTAACTAACTAAGGTTTCTGATACGGAACCCTTCGTGCGCGAGTCCGACTCGCATTTGGCCGGTTTTTTTTAAATCACTTCCTTGGATTAGTCCAACAGTTTAAAGACACCCTGTAAAATAACTCCTTCCTTTTTTAAATAAAATATTAATGCATGTGAGTATGTCCATATCCTCAAACAAACAACAACAAGCATTGTAATCACAGAACGATACTTATACTTAACTTATAACTGGCGACAATCCAAAAGTGTTGCTTATTGATCTATAGCCGATAACCAGGCAGGAAGCTCGAATGTAAAGGGTTTAAATATTATATTAGGTAGACGAAGTCGGTAGTCCATACATTACTTATGAGTGCTCAAGCGACTCGATCGGCGCTGTGACATTTGTACACTCTGTATATGAATAAAGGTTGAGTATTGGGTTGAGTACAATTTAAGTTAAACGAAACAGAACAATGCTTTTAAAAAGTTTTGGTTTATTTAATGGAATTCTTTATTTAAATGTGTTTATAAAAGCTTCAGGGTAGCTTTTCTAGTTTATTCTCAAACTCAAAGCATTTATTTCAAATAAACCAATTATAGGCACTTTTGAATTGTCAAGGGGTCGGCCGGTCACAAAGATGAAGCTAGTTGCCCATTCCAAAGCGTTATAAGTTCCTATGGAGAAGAACGGGCAAGAAACTCCACGGACACTCTTTTAAAACAAAATATTGTTACAAAAAATGGGTTACATCATTCATGTTGAAGTTTTACATGTGAGAACAATGTAGAAATGCGTGCACGTTAGAAGCGTCCGTAGTAAAAACAATTAAAAAAATAAAATACATTAAAATAAGCCGTGACAGCTAAGAGATGACCATGTCCCAACTGACGGCGCCCGTTTACAAATATGACGCATGGATCAGCACCATTTAGCTCAACCATTTTGAAGGGAACTTAATGATCCAACACACACGCCACCACCAGCGAGACATTTGAGTGAGCATGACATATTCTCAGCCGCCAGGGCACATTCAAGTCAATGAAAGACATATTACCCGGTAAATGGTAGCTCTATAGTACATAATACTCACACCTGTGCATGCAAATATATAATACGAGGAGATTGAGTTTATACAATGCAAAGATAGTCTTTCAATCTCCAGAAGCTCCAAAA
The DNA here is from genome assembly GCA_947523025.1 of Dryobota labecula. Classification (NCBI taxonomy): domain Eukaryota; kingdom Metazoa; phylum Arthropoda; class Insecta; order Lepidoptera; family Noctuidae; genus Dryobota; species Dryobota labecula. Next base: position 19,517,760 of record OX383288.1, on the reverse strand, counting down.
ATATTTTCAAATGCTATGCAATTAGTTTATGCGCCCTTGTGGAACAGGACCAGCATTGAGCCAAGCATTTTTGTCAGCGATGTAATCTCCCTACTTATAATATGCTTGGCTGCATAGTGTGCGTTTTAAACAAAATTAAAATTTTGTTTCATTCAATTGGAGTATGTGGGAGGTATTTTATTGTAACATTTTAAACAGTATGAAGGATGAGTCTACTTTAGCCAGTCTGAAACCTTGTTGTACTAATTGGTCCCTATTTCTAGTAGTATATACAATTAGCTGACCCCCCCTTGCATAAATGATTGAGATTTTTTTACTAACAAATCGTACGATTTTAATTTTTTTTCTAGTTTTGGGTAGAGTTCGTATAGGTAAGTATTTAAAGTAAATTAAGAATTATAAAATTCTATCGATCCGTATTCAAAAAAGTCTCAACCATTTATGCAAGGTGGGGGTAAGCTAATTGTGTCTTTCACCTCTTTTACTAAAAATATTTACATTTTCCCGTACCTACGTCTACGTACATGATGTTTTCATAGATGTATTGACAAGATTTGAGAATCGCGCCTGCGGAGGTCATATATTGCTCTGATGGCTCATTTCTGTAGAATAAAAATAGATTCTATATCTGCAGCCCGTTCCCGTAGTAAAATACCGTAAGACATGATACTATGAAAGTAACTAAAATAGACTAGCCTCGCGGTATCTACATCAGTAAACTGACGGGTTTTCCTCACACCTTATGGTGCTGAACTTAGCCGCCCTGCAAGAGATGTTGAATGAGGACCCCATTGCAGCCTTGAGTCGAGAATGATCCCCAGGAAAACAGTTTTGTCGTCTCTCAACCCTCTAATAAAGCAGTACCTTTCGTGTTCCGTAAAATCGCTGCTTTAGTATTTCGCACCGCGCTCATTTAGATAGCCAAGAATAGCCTAGAAATTGTTAGTATTATAGTTAGTTTAAAGTTATTGTTTTCTGTGTTACTTTTTTATATTTCTTAGTACGTACGACGTGATTATAATTAATTATTGTGTGTGTAAATCAAGACATTATACGTTTGTGTTATATAAGATTCGTGGTTTTACTTACAAAGCGGAAAACCTTCAAAATCCCCGCCTTCAACACCTGATTCCCCTTGTACGAGTACTCAATAAAACTTAGAAAGAACAATGTATATTTGGCACAGTATCGTATGCAAGGAACACATTTGAACAAAATTTAATTATATAAAATAAAATATTAGATTACTAGCTTCCGCTACCGGCTTCACCCACGTGATATCTTTATAAAATATAGCCTACTAGCTTTTGCCCGCGGCTCCGCCAGCGTGGATGTCGGTTATCGCGTAAAAAAGTAGCCTATGTCCTTCTCCATATCCCAGGCTATATCTCTGCCAAATTTCATGACGATCGGTTCAGCGGTTCAGCCGTGAAAACGTCACTTACAGACAGACAGACAGACAGATAGACAGACAGAGAGAGTTACTTTCACATTTATAATATTAGTATGGATTAGTATGGATAATATAGCTTGCTTTTTAGTTAATTCATTACATACAAAAATACAAATCTTTTCCCTTCACAATATTAGTGTAGAGTGCGTACATCCGTGCCAAAAAGGTTTATTTCAGCAATAATGCTAGACAGAGACTGATTGTTTATTAAATGATATGATTCCGTCTTGTCTGACCGTAGACAGTGGTGCCGATTCCCTTGTTCACAAACTAAACTAAATTTAAGTTCAGTGCATCTCTTTCTTTCTATTTCATTAAGAAAAGGACCGAAGATAAATTTTAGTTTAGTCCTGTCAAATTAATCAGCGCTTGACGTAAATTGACGTAATTTTAGTCGGCAAGTTTTTAATCACGTCTAAACTTAGAGGGAGTAGTGACAGGCGCTGATTAATTTGACCGGACTAAACTAAAATGTATCTTCTGTCCTTTTCTTAATGAAATAGAAAGACAAAGATGCACTGAACTTATATTTAGTTTAGCTGACGACGCTGATTTTTAAATCAATCTTACTAATACAAAAATTTGGTATGAGTATGTCAGTACCAACCTATGTAGGTACCCTACATATCTAGAATTGAAAAACCCCGGTACAATATTGTCCTCGAACATTTTGTAGAAAATCTATAACATCGAATGGGATGGCAGCAATCTCGAAGATATACTGTAAACAATGTTTTCAAACGTTTTCTACAAACATTTTCAACATTGTAAGTTTTGCACGCAGACCGCGTTTTATGACCCGGACTTTAATACTTCGCGGAATTGATTATAATCTTTGAAAATGTTATAAATTGATAGAGTTGATATGTACCAAGTGTTAGTGCTGTATTATTGAATGTTACTTTAAAAGCTCTTATTAAAAAAAGTTTAAATAAATCAGTTCTACATGAATGCGGCATAGCACTCGAAACCAGGGCCTCAAGTCTGCTATTACAATAGTGTCAGAATGGTCTCGCCATTGTGAGTATTTGACAGTGTTTGTTTGGAAAATCTGTCAAAAATTCACAATGAAGAGACCATTCTGACACTATTGTAATAGCAGACTTGAGGCCCAGGACCCATGCTCGGGAATCGTGCTTCCAACCGCTATCTAGAGCAACGAGGCAGTCAAGCACTGACTGCCTCGTTGCTCCAAATAGCGGTTCGCATTCATGTAGAACGCTGGTAACCAGCGCCCATACGCCAGCATTTCTAGGCGCCGAGAAGCGCCGTTTGTCAACGCTGGTCGGCGCAGGCATTTTTCATACTTTTTGCCAAAACAGCGCGAAACGGCGATTACCAGCGTTCTACATGAATACGGCCCTAGGTCGGTTTTTTGGGTTCAGACCTTAAAGGAAAATTGGAAACATTATAAGATCGCTTTTTTGTCCGTCTGTCACAGAGGTTTTTACGTATGGGATTTCTCAGTAGGTAGCCTGGAGTCTGATTTCGTGTCAGATTGATAGCAATATTGGCAACTAGCTTCTGGCCGCGACTCCGTCCACGTGAAAGCCAACCATATCATATAATATGTAGCTGTAGCTTTGTATCAATGAAAGAATTTTTGAAATCGGATGAGTAGCTTCGGAGATTATCCCTACATCCAAACTTACAAACTTTTCCTCTTTATAATATTAGCGTAGATAGGCTCGCCTCCTAATACATATGTGACCTTTACATAACTGGCGAAATGTGGGTGTTGATGATGATGATTCAATAAATGCAAGCGTATTGTTATGTGTAAATTACGTTATTAGAACTAATTGAATATCATGGTAATCGTGATAGAACCTATGTATTCCTCTTACGAATTCAATTAATAGTATTATTGCCAGATCACTGGTTTATCTCATCCGTCCAAAGCACCATTCGCGATTTCCTACACACCCCTGGGCAACGAGCTACACGCCCAAGCAACACGCGTCTTGCGATAGCGATTCGGAGAAAACCAATGAATGAAGTTTAGGGATGCAAGAAGTGCCAAAAAGTATTAATAAATATCGTATCGATATTTAAAAAATACGATTTCGATATATCAGTGATATTTTCAAAAAAAAAAATTATGATATTTTTTTATTTTGTATCCACAACACCGTAGCTCATGGCCTTTACAGTTAGGCCCACTTGCAATGTATTAAAATTATTTATTTTTCGAGCAAGCAGACAGGAAACAAAACTACCTACTTTTTATGGCATTGAACTCGAATGGTTTTAGTCAGTGGCGACAACGGTGTTGCTTTTGGAAATATATCGTATCTGATACATTTGCGATACTTGATATTTTATATCGATATATCGAAATAATAAATATTGCCAAAAATATCGAGATATCAAACAAAAAATATCGATAAGTCGATAATTTTTCTAAAAGCCTAAAGAAGTTGTTTAAAACACGAGCGGCCACGGTGCCAACTGCAGAGGCAACTGCAGCTGTCGACACTCGTCATTGGCAGTCGTCGAGGCGTCGGCGACGGTGGCTGGTCGTGCCGCTCGTGTACATATGAGCACTTCGGGCATGCCACGAGTTAGCGCAATATGACGCGCGCACGTGTTCCATGACGCTAGTCGCGTCGCAAGTCGAATCGCCTGAGGCCGTGAACAGGGCCTTACCCGACGACTGTAAAATCTTCAAGACATCACATCGTAACGATATATTAGAAGGTGCATGACAAGCCTAATACCACGCTGGGCATGGGGTAATACCGCATGTCACGCTTACAAACTATCGATAGTGTGCACACAGCGAGAGCGGGACGAGACAGATGCGTGATTAATTATCGTGTCCCTTCGCAGGATCACCGTAATGACAGTTTAATTTATTCAGATGACCTACTTCTGTTATTGGTTATTGAATGGAAATAATGTGAAATTAATGAGTGGTACAGCTGATTCGCTGAGCTGAGATATTCGGTACCGTATGGTGCCGGACGTAAAGAATAGCCTCACCCCATTTCCTCCCGTGGGTGTCGTAAAAGGCGATTAAGGGACTTACTAGAGAATGGGCAGCAGCGTTCTCTATAAATTTTAAACACCATACTGCGATCGTCAACCCGCCGGACAAGCGTGGCGATTATGGCAAACCCCCGCAACTGGGGGAGGCCTTTGTCCAGCAGTGGACGTCTTTCGGCTGAAATGATGATGATGATGATGACAGCTGATTCGTAGCGTAAAGTAGGTAAGTATCATTGCTATGATATTATGAGGAAGACATGTCTTTTATTTCAGGGTAGTCATTATAATCATTGATCATCACAATCCTCTTGCCCTTTTTCCAATTAATTTTTGATCAGCACATTTCCTAGGACTTTCTTGTTATAATAAAATAATAGTTCTGTAGATCGAATTTTGGCCATGGCGACCAATCTCAGTCGAGACCAGCCTTCGGCGCGGGAGGTTTTCCGTCGCCGAAGGTAGAGTGCGCACAAGTTAGTGTATGCGCAGACAAAGGTATACTCCCTTCCCTCACTCTCATATTCTAATGACATGGCAATCCAGCACGTCCAGAGAGAGATCAGAAGCAGGGCCAACGGCTTAGCGTGCTTTACGAGCCACGGGGGTATCACCCGTTAATTTCCAAACTCCGGGCTGTTACTAAGAAATTCCTAATGGAAAAACCCAACTACACTTTGCCAGACCTGGGAATCGAACCCAGGACCCCATGCTTAACAGTCACCCTTGCGACAACGAGACCAACGGGGCTTGTTATAATAAGTACTAGCTGTATCAGTCGTTTGTCGTCTCAGGTTTACTTATCATCTTTCAGCCTGATCTGATAACCTACGGGGCCAATTCCCGTATTTTTTAAAACGTATGCATTCGGCCCGTGTGGTGCCGGCCATAAAGAATAGCACCACCCCATTTCCTCCCGTGGGTGTCGTAAAAGGCGACTAAGGGACTTACTAGAGAATGGGCAGCAGCATTTTCTATGCATTTTTACACCATACTGCAATCGCCAATCCGCCTGCTAAGCGTGGCGATTATGGCAAACCCCCCACAAAAATGACAAGCACAAATAAAAAATGGCCCCAGAGGCGGTGCTTGGGGGAGGCCTATGTCCAGCAGTGGACGTCTTTCGGCTGAAATGATGATGATGATGTTGCATTCTAACCTGCACCGTGCACGTAATGCACGTATGCATTCGAACCATATCAATATTTTTTTTTTGATAAGATTCCAACTTGAAATCGAACGTTTTTAGGGTTCCGTAGTCAACAAGGAACCCTCATAGTTTCGCCATGTCCGTCTGTCTGTCTGTATTGCCAAGGCTTAGCTCAGGGACTCTTAGTACTAGAAAACTGTTATTTGGCACGGGTATACATAGTAATCGCGCCAATATAGTGGTAAAATAAAATCATGAAATTGTTTTTTACTAAGGTATCTCCCTTACACGTAAAGTGGGGATGATATTTTTTTTCTCGTTTTTCCCACTGTAGTGGGTAGGACGTTCAAAAATATTACGAGTTTGTGAAAACTATTTTTCGATTCAGGGATCTGTTTGCGTAATACGAGTATTAAGATTTAAAGTGCTAATTTTTATTAGAGTCAAGTGACCACCCCCTGCCAGCTAAATAGTTGTTTTTGGATAGGTATGTGAAAAAATTCTATATCGAAGTTAAAAGGACAACTATCACAGAAAAGTAGGCTTTTCAACACATTTGATCAAAAAATGCATTTACGAAGCCTGTATACATTGTTCCAAAGTTAAAAATTACGCACCATACAACGGAACGTGCGGTAAAATAGGTACTCTCACCTAAGTACCTATTTTACCGCATATCCCGTTGTATAGCACCATGCGTATTCTTTACGGTTTTTTTTTATATTATAAGAATTCCACCAAAGAGTTTCAAATTACGAGAATACATAAGCTGACTGATCGAACCTCCTTGGAAGCGTTTTTGCTCAATACGTTTGTCTCAATTTAATACTAAAGTGTAAATGAGACGAAAGATGTAGTTCTAACTTTCACCACGTGCATGTGCGTCGCGCCGTTTTCATATTAGAAACGTCAAACCTTGTTGCGACTTTCCGACTGATATTTATATACAAAATAATAATATGAGTTCAAGCGAGGAATCTGATATTTTAATGAGGCGCAAATTTCAGAAAACGGTCTCTTGCCGCCAAAATCGCGAGAGCGCTATTTAATGATTTATAATCATTTTATAGCATGGAAGACTCGAAGAAATACTCAATCATTCTCTGAAAATGATGGCTTATTTCAATGAATTACGTGTGAAGTATAAGCCGTCCTCAATTTGGTCAATATATTCAATGTTAAAAACGACTCTAAAAACCAATAATAGATTTAACAAAATACATAAAACTACATGTATGTCATGTATTTTTGAAACGACAGTCAGATGGCTATACAAGCAAGAAATCAAAAGTATTCACTGCAGCTAACGTAGAAAAATTCCTTAATGATGCGCCAGATGAAAAATATTTAGTAACTAAGGTACGTTTTTAAAACTTTACTTTAAACCTTTTTGTAGGCACTTACTTATCTGCTATATTAGTTTATTAGGCAATTTTTAATTTAGTAGGTACCTATAATTGATAGTTAATTATTTTGGTCATTTACCTCATTACCTGTACAGAACTACATAAAGCTAAATAAAATTATACTAAATAAAGCTAATTACTTACTTAAATTATTTGTATTTTATTACAGGCTATATTAGAGGAGCTCGTGGCTAAGTAATAACAGCCGCACGGGTCGATCCGTCAGGTTAAGCTACGCTTGCCGGGGTTGGTCCGTGGATGGGTGACCATCTTTACATACCGAGACTCCTCCGTGCCTCGGAAAGCACGTTAAGCCGTTGGTCCCGGCTATCATTCGTGGATCTTTTACAGTCGTTACGGGTCGTCAGAAGCCCAAAAGTCTGACAGCCAGTCTTACCAAGGGGTATCGTGTTACCCAGTTACTGGGTTGTGGAGGTCAGATAGGCAGTCGCTCCATGTAAAATACTGGTATTCAGCTGCATCCGGTTAGACTGGAAGCCGACCCCAACATAGTTGGGAAAAGGCTAGGCAGATTGATTTTTTACAGGCTATATTAATTTTTGATATATCTGGGGCGTGCAGACGACAAGAATTAGCCAACATAAATGTGAGCGATATCGAAAACCATGGGGACTTATTGCTTGTCAAGATACCCGACACAAAAACCAAAATCCCCCGTACATTCACCAAACATGGTGAGTTTTACGCAATTGTCAAGAAGTATCAAGCTCTAAGAATTACAAACCCAAAAAGTCACAGATGCTTTCAGAAGTACCAAAACGGTAAATGCATTTGGCAAGTCGTTGGCTTTAACAAAATCGGTAGTGTACCAAAAGAAATAGCGACATTTTTTCGGTCACAGCTTTAGAAGGACCTCTGCAACATTACTAGCTAATTCCGGAGCCGATATCATTACACTGAAACGCCACGGAGGATGGCGCTCTAATAATGTTGCAGAGGGTTATATTGAAGACTCGGTGCACAATAAAATTGAAATAGGCGACAATGTATCAAAGTGTATAAATATAAATAATGGTGTGGAACCGCGTCCTTCTACCTCACGCAAAAAAGTCCAGCCACCGCCGCCTCCGCTGCAACCTCCGCCGCCACCGACTTCACCATCGCCGTCGCCAACGTTTACGCCACATTCTCCCGTGCAACATAATACGTGTGAAATTAATAATGTCGGTCAGTCAGTTAAGCTTCCAAAGCAGCAAATTTCACTGAATTTCAATAATTGTTCAAATTTTACTATTAATTTCCAAGAGTCATCTCTCCTTCAACACCTATCTGTACAATTTCTTATTTGGTATTAAAAATAGTCTAATGAAAAAGTTTGTTTCATTACATATTGTTCTGTTTTCTCGCAAATGTGTTGAAAAACGTTGTATGACACACGTGCAGAAATTGGTATTTACAAACTCGTGAATATGGTAAGCCCTCGACTTCATCTCGGGCTTACATTCGTCTACTCGTTTGTAAAAACCAACTTACCGCACTAGTATCATAAATAACTATTACAAGATAACGACTAATACTCAAACAACTTGCATTAGCAGTTGAAATGTATGGGAAAACGTATATTTCAACTACAATGTTAAGTTTGTTCTTAGGATAAATTCGTCCCAACTTCGGAGCCCTTCATTGTGCGTGGTCTGACACGCACTTGGCCGGTTTTTATGTACAAGAATTGGCAAGAAGGCCTTCAACAAACAGAAATCAACACAATAATAAAGAGAACAACATCCCTAATTAATGTGTTTGTTAATAACATCTCGTTCTACTTTAATTAGTCGGGTGTTGCCAGCTCTCTATTTCCAGTTCAATATCTCTTGAAACACGATGCTACGTTTATTGGATCTCGTATCCTTGTATTGGTTTTCACAACATCTAACCAACAGATGCGCAACTTCTTGTTGTTATGCTAACTTATAACATACCTAATAATACTTATTAATTAACGTATAAGGCCGCATCATTGAAGTAAAAAAACTGGCCAAGTGCGTGTCGGACCACGCACAATGAAGGGTTCCGCAGTTGGGATGAATTTATCTCAAGAACAAACTTATCATGTAGTTGAAAAACATGTTTTCCTATACAGAATGTATGGGAGAACATTTTTTTCAACTGTAAATGTAAGTTGGTCCCCAATTACTTGGTAAATTGTAAAGCCTACTTAGCTGTGATAGTTTTCCTTTTAACTTCGTTATATATAGGTACTACTGCCGTGACATTTGAATTTCTAACTACAACCGTTTAGTTGGTAGAGGGGGGGGGATACTTGACTCTAACGAAAATTGGTACTTTAAAGCTTGATAAGTCACGAACGGTTTACTTAATCAAAAAACGGTCTTCCCAAACCCCTAATATTTTTGAAAGAACTATCCAACGATATCCGACATTATGGGAAGGACGAAAAAAAAAATTATCATCATCAACATGTCGGTGAGGTACCCTAAATAATTGTTTTTTTTTTTTCAAAATTTTATTTTATCAATTTTTCGGCGTCATTAACGTGTATAATCTTACCAAATTACAACTTTCTAGTACTAATAGTTTCTGAGCTACACCGCGGACAGACAGACAGACGGACATGGCGAAACTATAAGGGTTCCTTGTTGACTACGGAACCCTAAAAAGGAAGATTAGGTACGCGCTCTTCGACGTAGTCGACGTGGACCGGTGGACCGCATAAACTATGCCGACCGGCACAAGTGACCTTAGTCACAATCGAACTGGCTTTTGTGTAGGACATGTGTAGCACGTTAAGAAAAATTAAGCAGCAACACATAAGTAATCATCTAAATAAGCAGCAACAATGCCTACCTGTGTTTTTAAAATGCAAAAACAAGTTCCACGGGATTACTTTCCACTCATAAGTACAGTGGCCAGCACATCAAGCTACACGAAACAGTCTTTCTCCAAACGATTTTAAACTTTAAAATGTTGATGATTAAGTTCAAAATCGAACGAGAAAATTTGACAGTTTGTGGTCACTTGATGTGCTGGCCAACGTACATAAAAAACTTATTTTCTTTAATATTTTCCTGAATAATATTGCATTCTAGGTCGCCATTTGTTTCTGAGTTGTTATGGGTACGTAACAGTGACAGTTATTGCTATCTCGTTCCTGCTACATGCCGCGTCATATCTCTCTCGATTTCGGTTGGTGATGCTTGACGAACGGCGGCGGGAAATATAGTTGTGTGAGTGTGTTTACATGTAATTGTTTCTAGTCCAATAATGTTTACGTGACATTAGAGCGGTACCTTATCTTCCTTTTTATACATCGATGGGCCGCGTCCTATTTAAAAGCAATCGTCGCGCAAATACGCGATCGGTCGCGTGCATAATTATGTCACTATTTGTTCGGAAAACCAGAAAGCGCCCTCTGTCGATGTCGGAGCGACCACGCGTTCAGGGTCACCGAACAAAAAGTTCGAACGATCATGTATTTGCGCGACGATCGCTTTTAAATAGGACGCGGGGTAAGAAAGAAACTGTTGATACCATGACCGTTTATATAACCTTATGGATGATTTGAGTACCTACTTGTTAATAGGTCCTTAAATTTATTAAAAAGATTGTTCGCCGTGGATCAGAGTCAAACCGTAGAGTATGAGTGAACTTTACACCCTGTTCCTCATACCTCTATACAGCAATGGATATGCAATATCCTTCAAAATTATTTACATTATGATTCATAGTGCTTTTCGCAATTAGGGTGCTGGTTAAGCTACGCTTGCCGCGGTTGGTCCGTGGATGGGTGACCATGTTTACATACCAAGACGCTCCGCGCCTTAGAAAGCAAGTTAAGCCGTTGGTCTTGGCTGTCATTTGTAGATCTTTGACAGTTTTTACGGGTAGTCGGAAGCCCGAAAGTCTGATCATCAGTCTTACCAAGGGTTATCGTGTTACCCAGTGAATGGGTTGTGGAGGTCAGACATGCAGTCACTCCATGTACATACTGGTATTCAGCTGCATCCGGTTAGACTGGAAGCCGACCCCAACATCGTTGGGAAAACGCTAGATATATAATATGATGATATTTGACATAATTATCTTTACCTACCTTTTCAATTTGCTGTCGATCAACGGGTGTTGTTTAGTTCGTTCTTGAGCCATAGTTTGTGATAATTTTGTCTATGTAAGTTCAAAATTAAATACCTATATTAAAATTTCTAGGTTTATAAATTGAAAAAGAGGTCATTGTGTACTCATAATTATTAACCACTTTTACTATTGGACCAACGCTGAAAACGCGACGAAAAATCAGCTGCTCCATACATTTACGTTCGCGTAACTCGAAAAATGTATGGACCAGCTGTTTGTTTTTTCACGATTTCAGTGTTGTTATAGTAACAGTTGTTCAAAATCATGAGTACAATGACCAATGGGGTTTTCAGTTATTGCAATTACACCTTGTATACAGGATCACTGGTACCAAGCTCTCAGAACTAATTACTAACATCATGAACAACAACTATTTATTGTTCTATGACTTTTAATAATTCATCACATTTTAATTTATGATACTTTCATACAAAAAAAATATATTTAAATTCAACGCTCTAAATGTTACGAAGTCTATGCGTAGCAAAACAAACTGCCGTGTCTAATGCAAAACGCAGGGGCGACAGTGAACGGGAGGCGTAGGTAGGTACAACAAAATACAGGATTGAAATGTGTTAGATAGATCAACGAAATCTTAGAGGTCTATTTTTGGTAAATTTATTATGTTTTCTTGAAAGTAATAGAACAAAAGTTGTTGTTTATGATGTTACTAATACAGTCCTACAAGGTTGGAGGACACGGTGGAGTATACGGTGGAGGTCTGCCCGGCTCGGGCAGAGCACCGCCGTGTCCTCATGGAGGCGATCGGCGGCGGCGATCTCTTGCGTCCAGCCCGGGTCCAGGCCATGGTCCGGAGCGAGAGTGCATGGCAGTCAGCTCCTTCTGCGAAGCAGTAATGCTCGCGAAGGAGGAGGTGGAACGCGTGAGGAAGACGCAGTCTGTGCGGCCTCACGCCCCAGTCGCTGCATGAGACGCCCTGGGCGGTGGGATTCGATAGCCCCGATTTCCGGCCACCTTAGGCGCGGGTTTGCGGACGGCGAGCTATGGGCAGCTCGCCGTTCGGACCAGGCCCGGGTCGACAGCGCGTTGTGTTCCACGCGCGCCTCAAAGAGATGTCAGCACGTACTGACGGGGTCCGCTAGGACCGATGCCTGCCAAAGTTGCGGGTTTTGACCGAAAGGGATACCACGGCCCTGGCACACAGGCAACTGAAGGAACACGGGTAGGTTTTAGTCAGTAAAAGTCTGACACGCCCTGTCACTCTGCTCAGAGCGGGAGAAGTTATTTGATAATTTCCCACCCAAAAAAAAAAAGTCCTGGAAGGTTGTTAGTGTTATTTACCAATAACCCTGTTTAGAGACTACAATTTCCAGTTATGCCTCGGTATGATGCGTACCAAAAGTATAAGGATGTAAATATGAACATCTCCAGCAGAACAAATTGAAAAAGTTTTCCATTATATTTCGGTACTACAGAGCTTGGGTTTTCAACTTTCTATCTAGTTAAATATGCCATAAGCTCTAACTCAATTACAATCGAATTTTCTTGGAGACTACTCATGATCGAATGAATATTTATTTGACTAAAAAGTTCTTAGTTTTTTGTAATAAAATATACAAATCATAAATTATTGTTTAGAAAAAATAAACTACGTTACATCGTGAATACAAACTCCTAAACTTTTGCAATAATATGAGTGGAAGATTTCGTTTAGCAGTGGACGTTTTACGGTTGAAATAATAATGAAAATCCATACTAATATTATAAATGTGAAAGTAACTCTGTCTGTCAGTCTGTCTGTCTGTCTGTCTGTATGTTAAGTTTTCACGTCTAAACCACTGAACCGATCGTCATGAAATTTGGCAGAACTATAGCCTGGAATATGGAGAAGGACATAGGCTACTTTTTACGCGATAACCGACATCAACGCGGGCGGAGCCGCGGGCAAAAGCTAGTATACCATAATTTACTGAGACACTATGGGAAGTATTACAAAACAAAAAGACGGGCGCCGTCAGTTGGGACTGGTCATCTCTTAGCTGCCACGGTTTTTTTTATTTTATTTTGTTTATATTTGTTGTACCTACGCTTGACGCTTTTAACGTGTAAGTTTTTATTATTTTTATTTTTACATCGTTCTCACTTTTAGTTATAAATTCAACATTATAGATGTAACGAATACTTTTGTAACAATTTAATTTAAAAGAGTGTCCATGGAGTTTCTTGCCTGTTCTTCTCCATAGGTACCTACGCTTTGGAATGGGAATGTAGCTTAATTTTTCTTACTGACCGACTCCTTGACAATTCAAAAGTGCCTGTAAATGGTTTAATTGAAATAAATTATGTTGGTTTGAGTTTGAGACTAACCAAGTGCTTGTCTTGTCTACGCACAAAGAAGGGTTCCGTAGTTGGGGTGAATTTGTCCCAAGAACAAACTCAACATTGTAGTGGAAAAACATTTTATCTCATACATTCCAACGCAAATTTGGGAGATTAAAATGTAATTTTAAGACCAGACTTCTTATAGGTTTTCCTGTAATCTATAAGAAGTATATAACTATTTTATGTATTTTTTTCAAAAGTTCAGACTCAGTAATTTCGGAGATACGGGTAAAATTGCTGGATAAAATAGCTGAAAATTGACCAGTCCGGTCAATTTTCATGTATTTTCATAAGTAGATTTAAAGCTATTAATTTTAAAATAATATAAAAAGTAATTGAGAACCTCTCAGTAAGCCTTTTCATTTGATATGCCACACGGTACAATATGCAAAACTTTTTTTTTCTTATTTGTCTCTCAAAAGTTAACCCTCAATTCAAAATTCATTTATTAACGTTACACTTCCGTGTTTGGGTCACAGAAATTCATATGTGTACCAAATTTCTACTTAATTGGTCCATTAGATTCGGAGAAAAATGACTGTAAAAGACGCACAGACATGCAGACCGACACACGAGATCTTTTAAGGGTTTAAATTTTGCATTCAGACGTGCGGAACCCTAAAAACCACAACATATTTTAGCAAAATAAAAAAAAACTTATTTATGGTATCAATAAAGTTGTCAGTAAGGCATCAGAGTGACATAAAATAAAAACGTGACGACAATACTGAATATTATTCTACGCAACATATAGGTGTCGGGAAAAATCGTCCAAGTTGTTTTTATTTACGATAAATCTTAGTGCCTTTTAACTGTATATAAAATAGCTATGTGTTCCAAGATGGCGGCTGTAGGCACGTACTCACTTATGTTATAGTGTTGTTCTCTGTTTATTGTCGTATCGGGAATAAGACCGAGTGCCTGATTGTGCGGTTTTATTAAAGAATTTTCTTCAAGAAAACTAGCAATGCGTTATGGTTTAGTAATTTTTCTTTTTGTTGGTTCCTTGTTGCTTTTGTAGTGCGGGAAGAATAAAACCTCGTTGTACCAAAAGTCAGTTCTTTAAATCTTACAAATACGACTACATTAATTTGAAATCTTAAAAACATGTCTTCAAAGCTTATTAAGTAGGTATTTTCTATTCCTTCATTATGAAAATGTTCAATTTGTTATTTTAAAAGGTAGCAATATCCCCATTACCTCCTAATAGCCATAAAGCTTGTATAGGTGTTGCAAACAAACTATTTGTTATTGATAACGATCGCTACGTAATTAAATTGGGCACAGTGGGCACAGCAGGCACCGATGAAGGCATAAATTGTTTTGTATCTACGTCGATCTTAATTAATGAACTAACTTTGTGTTGTTAATAATGTTAGAATAGGGTAGGTATTTATTACATCTTTATTGATATATACCAATGACTGTACAGAATGTTTTTTTTTGTGGCTCCACAATACTGCAGCTATGCTATTCGAAATGCACAGTATACCCAGCATCATAACTCAGCAGTTAGTCCCGTTTCCACCTCGCTGATTGGCTAATATTTTTATAACAGCACACAGTTAATTCGTGATACGATGATACTATCAAAATCAAATCATTTTTATTTGAGTAATACACCACTATACTCTACTATACGACATCCGACAAGAAGATAATAAAGTAAAATTCGCACGTAATCTTAAAAAATATTTATTAGATTCTATGTAAGTGTAGGTATTAAGTATAAATTGGTTATAGATGTACCTGACAATATGTTTATTGTAAGAGAGACTCAACGATCTCACAGTTAAACTGCGTAAGCAGTTTTGTGGGGCAATGTACCTAGTGTTAAGAAATTTAAGTGAATAAAATCATTAATTTAAATTCAAAAAATTTAATAAACCTTTAACCTTTTTCGGTATGTAAAGATGGTCACCCATCCACGGACCAACCCCGGCAAGCGTAGCTTAACCTGACGGATCGACCCGTGCGGCTGTTATTACTTAGCCACGAGCTCCTCACAATATGAACTAAAAAAATAAACGATGCCAGCCTGCTAAGGACGTTGAAAAATTGCAAGACATGTGCCTAATAGTCTTCAAGACGTCTTTAGTTCTTGAACAAAGTGTTGTCTCATAATAAAGGCTCGCCTAGGATGCTTTGCAATAACTTATTTGCATAATAGATGCACGAGTAGTTACAGCTGTTACTGAGTTATGTACTTGTATACTTAAGATTTATTTATAAATGGGTCTTATTAATACTTACAGCGAGTTAGTGAAGCTGGTCGTCTGACTGTCGGGCTTCAATTGTGGCATTTATGCCCAGGCACCGAAACCGGTATGAACAATACCGGTATTTTTTTGGTTACAAACTTTATTGGTTTTACCGGTATTTAAACAGGTTACCTTCAATTTCATACAACCAGTATTAATACCGGTTACCGAAATAAAAATTATCTCTCTCTCTCTCTCTCAAAGGCGAACCAAATAAACGTACACAGCAGCACTACGATTCGTCTGGTAAATGTAGTATTTTCTAATGCAACAAATTGTCGGCAGTGCGATATTCCGTCTCTTTCTCGTAATCAAGGATATTTTTCGGTAAACGGTATAAAAACGGTACCCTAAATAGAGGTAACATGTTTATTTTTCTTGGTTACCCAGATAGCGGTAACCGTAAGTAAGTCGTAGAGGTAACCGAAATTCTTCAATACCTGTACCGTAATTTATAAAGGTTTTCGGTCCCTGCTTATGCCAGCTGGAACGTTGCTAGTTGTGCTTATGCTTACATAAGCATTACTAACCTATAACGTTCCCATCACTGCATCATTGCTCTCTCACGGCTTTGATCCTCGTCGTAGTCCCCAAGCTATGCAGTCTTCCGTTGTGTGGACTACTAGGGAGGTAGTTGATCTGACAGCCCTCTTTATTGCGTCTTTTCTTACTCCGTCTTTTCTTTCTATCCGGCCCAGAGGTCGTCATGAGGTTTTCCAAACAAAGCTCAGGTGATGGCATGAAATATCCGAAAGAGCTGATTGCACGCTTCTGGCATGTCAGTAATGGGCATAACGAAGAAAAGAGAAAGAAAATGTGTTTATTCTGCATATACAAAACTCACATTATAAAAAAAATATATACACATGCAAAGTAGCCCAAAGCCTCGTATATAAGCAATAAAAGTTTGATAATTTAGTCCATTACTACCGCCGTAGCAGCCATCCCAGGCGTACAACGGTCCACGGTGCCGTGTGGTGCCGGACGTAAAGAATAGCACCAGCCCATTTCCTCCCGTGGGCTTCGTAAAAGGCGACTAAGGGACTTACTAGAGAATGGGCAGCAGCGTTCTCTATGCATTTTTGAACACCATACTACGTTCGCCAACCCGCCTGCCGTGGCGTGATTGCAAACCCCCCTAATCGGGGGAGGCCTACATATGTCCAACAGTGGACGTCTTTTGGCTGAAATGATGATGGTGATGATGACAACGGTTCACTAGAGGCACTAAACGGCTCAATAAGGCATCTCGGTAAGTGTGTCTAGAATTTTCTAATACTTTTATAAAGTTTCATGACACGAAGCAATAAAATATAATTAGAAGAATGTAGCCCCTTTTCTTTAGATCGAGTTTTGTTGCTTCGTGTCTCAATATGAAACTTTTTTTTTAAACATTGCCCCACACTAGGATTTTTTTCTGTATTGTGCAACTACTTGTAGGTCATAAAAATATTTGTTCCGTACGGGAATCGAACCCGCGACACGCAGCGTAAGCGAAACGGTTTGTTTCATAAATAAAATGAATCGTATATATGTATGTAAACCGTTTATTAAGAGATAAAAACAGAGAATTTTGATGACTTTGTGACCTCCAAAATAAGAAAATGAAAGATAATTAGAAAAAACTAATCGGCGCATTTTGAAGACGAGAATGTTCAACTAATTGTGCGCTGAACAGATTTTGAAAATAATTCTTAATTACCCTAAAGTAGGAGCACAAACATTCCTCGAAATGTTGTTGGGCAGAAAGAGCTGTGTTCAACGCTTGATTTACCTAACATAATCCACCTCAATGTACTAAAAAAAATTACTAGCTATTACTTATATTATGTTGATTTCTGTGCAATAATAAAATTTATGTTATAACTTAAAAAAAAATATACAAAGTTGCGCAAATAACTCACCGCGAGTGAATTTTGCGAGACTGCAGCCTTAATCACTGCACCAACCGTGCCGTCAACCGTGCCGTCAACCGTGCCGTCAACCGTGCCGTCGTTTTAAAGGGTATTAGAAAATTCGAGACACACTTATTAAGGTTCTTTAATGAGCCGTTTTTCATAATTCTTTCTCAGTCACGAGATAATATTTTTTTAAAGTAGTGGCGATAGTGGACCGTTGTACGCCCTCTTAAAGATTTAGCGTTCCGAGTCAGGATACTACGAGTATATTATTTATTTTCGTAAACAACACTACCCCCCTTTTGAGCATTCATTGACCTGGTATGTTTAAGTTTGCACGTATCATTTTTGTGTCATTTTTAATTATTATATTACTTTTTCTCTCTTTCTGTTTAAACTTTATTTGAATATTGACGTAGTAAACAATTTTTTTTTCTTTTTGACATGTATATGTATTTTTGTTTCATTTTTTTTCTTTTTTTTTTTGAGAAAATCAATTAAGTAATATCGTTTGATTATTGTAATTGTTATCAATTTTTTTAGTACTAATGACATCCATGAATATTTGTACGCCTTCTGGTATGAAATAGCGCGCTTGTAATTTTTTTATTACAATTATTTTATTGTACCTATGTTAACAAATGATTATGATTATGAGCTTCGCCGCAGTCGGGTAAACAGCATACATTTTGACAGCTTTATTACTACCCACTCCATTGGTGTTAGCCATAGTAAGAAGTGCAACAAGCTGTAGCCATAACTAAAAGTCAAGCACACTTCTTAAAGAACTTCAACAGAAATCTCGTCAGTCTTTTCATACATATTGAAATTTTAATATAACATAGTCTATCAATGTTGGAGGCTAATATTACTGGGAGAACGGCTGGGGCAATACAATTCGCGTTAGTGTGAAATTTCCCACCCTCCGAGCTATATAATAAAGGCGAGGGTAAGGACTAAAGCGGGTGCATTTTACGCCAAATAGAATTTTGCCAATATGCTACTTCATAAAAGCATTAAGGTCCCTTTGGTTTTGATTTTAGAGTATTAGGGATGTGATTGCCTTTTAACCGGCTTTTATTACATAAATGGGAAGGAATATGTGAGACGATTAAATTGTAACGATTTTTTAATAGAAGATACTTTTGGGTAGGTGCTAATTCTGTACCTATATGAAGCCACATCTTAGTTAGATAGCCCGATTCCCAGAAATCTTCTTCACAAATCAAAATATAAAGTTATTTGTTCAAATTATGCTGTGAATCAGCACTTTTCGAACGGAATTACAAATAATTAAATACTAATAATTATAACAATTTTATTACAAAAACATGACAACGTTTATAATATCAGACCAGCAAAGATTAGCCATTACCCTCTGCCATATTTGAGGGAAGGTTGCACATGAAGGTTGTCTGAGTTTAATATGCTAAGCATTCATAAACATTAGTCATGAATTTAAAGTGACCATAAGTCCCGTTTTGAACAAAACGTTATTTTTTTTTTTTTGCTAGGGCATCTCAGAGTTACCCATGAGAGGTAGAGACTTTTTAACCGGTCTTTCCTGTGGTTGCCTAAAAACTTAAAGCCTCCAGCCAGGGCGTAGAAACTATAAACTAAACGACTGCGCGCTAAGGGCACCCCCTGTGGGGTACGAACCTCGGCTTAGGGCAGAGTCGGAGGGAGGATGGCAAGGGACCGACGGTGGCTGGATAAAATCAGGGTTATGATTATTATCTGGGGGATTTAAAGCTACAGGCTCAGCACGGGCTGGCGCTTCGCGTACGGGCCAGGGTCGAGAAGGCTTATTTAGTCGGGGATTTCGCGCGGGGCCTCGGCGGCGGCGGTGAGGTCGGAATGACGGTCGTGTATTGTGTGTTCTCTTTAGAACTGTACTCGTTTCCCTACTGCTCCTGGAGGAGAGTCGTGGGGTCGTCTGGGTCGGTCAGTGCATGCCTTGGACGGCGGGTCTTACTGATGCGAGAGGGGGTGTAATTGGCGGCCTTCACAACTAGAGTGTTGCGATGAGTGGCTGCAAAATCGAAGAAGCGCTTTGAAATGTGCTTCATGAATTGGGATATCGTAGGGATTCTAAGTTCTAGATGAAGGTTTGTGTTCCGAACGAACCAGGGGGCTCCCGTGATTTTACGGAGGAAACGGTTTTGGAGGTTCTGCATTTTATGGATGAGATGGGGTTTTGCGTGTGCTAAGACTGGACTCGCATAGGTCATGATGAGGCGGATGCACGCGATGTATGTAAATGCGCAATTTGCACAAGTGCAAATTGTCACTCAAGAGTGACAATTTGCTTTTTTCATTTAGGATGGAATGGAGCCTATAGAGAGCGACGGCGGCGCGAGCACCCATCTTCTTTAAGTGCTCAGAAAAGGAGAGATGATGATCGAGAATCACACCATTTGGCTCGCTTTTCCCAAGGGATAGGTTTGCCGAACATGGTGATCGGTCGGATCTGCGGGCCGCATATAAAATAAAATATATACGAGTACACATTGTATATTAAAAAGCGTGCCAAGATTTATTCTTACTTAAAATGATCACCAGCTGTATTAAAACAAATTTGTTCTGCTGACGACTATAAAAATGACTGAAAATGTATTTATTTATTTATTTATTCAATTATTTATTTACACACAGTTAAATACATAGAGATACGATATCATTATAATTTCTATCTTATTTCTTTAATTTTTTTTCTTTTTTTCTTATTTCTTATTTTACTTGTATCTTGCTTTTTGTAATATATTTTTTGATGAATACATAAAAATATAAAAAAAAAAGACGTGTGGCACTCGGGGACTGCCGCGGTAAAGCTATTGCATAGCATTTTGTATCAACTTATGCAATTATAATTATTTATTTATTTTATTTATGCAATATTTCTTTTTCTTTGATATACTTTCTATATACTTTCTTTGATATACGGAATTTCTGGATTCGGTCCCCGCGCTCAAGGCCCGCGATAGAAGCTATGCAATAGCTTAAAAACAAAATAAATAAGTGCTGAACGTCGTAAAAGTGTATAACTACGTAAACAAAGTCAAATACTATTCAAATATAAGCATAATAACAACTTTAAAATAGACGAAAGTGTTGAACCTAAAGTAATTTTAAATAAAAAAAGAGTGACTAACTGTTTTGACAGCGAAAAAATTCCATGTACATGAGTCATTTCCAACCGTCTAGTACAGTTTAAAAATTGTTCAACTGGAATGGTATCAACTATTTGGCAAGCTTTAATTAAGTCATTGTAGCCTTGCGGTGCAACAGGGGAACTGAATGTACTCATAATCGACTGGTCGTGAGTACAAACCCCACTATTAACAATCACTTTTTGTGAAGATCATAATTTTATAAACTAATATTTATAAGAATAAAATACGCAGTACACAGAAAAAGGAACTGCCAGAAATTATTAGATCACTAGAGGGTACTGGTGTAGTAAAATAACCGGCGGAGTGGGGAGCGTGAGGTTTTTTCGTTACGGAATTTCTGGATTCAGTCCCCGCGCTCAAGGCCCGCGATAGAAGCTATGCAATAGCTTAAAAATGTTTCTTTTTTTCTCCATTGAAAACCCGGGCTGGTAGAAAAACCCATGTCCCGTTTGGAGTAAAAAAATAAATGGTCACTTTATCATGATCCGCATGTTCGCATTTGGGATTCCAAGACTTAATTAGTTTTATTTTATAATCAGTAAGGTCGTGTCAGGTGTCGTACTTTTATGACGCAACACATAAAAGAAAATACCCTAGCTCATACGACAGTGGCGACAGGTAGCGCCATCTATACGTATTACACTAATCATGAACCATCGGGGCACGTGAGCAGGGTTTATCGCGCTGACACTATATTAATTTTCTCATCTTAGCCTTACTGAGTATGAAACATATTTTTCACTTCTTATGCTCTAAAAGTTCGTCTTTATGACGTGCGTAGTCGCTTTTTATGCTCTAGAGCATAAAGTAAAATCTTCGTCGAAGACCAAGGCAATCGGTCCAACAGCCACACGAACAACTTCAACTTCAGAATAACCTCTTTATTTTAATTCGTTTCGTTAGTATTCTAAGAACAATGCAAGGATACCAACAGCCAAAGTACACAATAAAACTTCATTAAATAATCTAATATTTTTATTTCGTCCGTTTATTATTTTTTAAATTAGTTTTTTTTATATTAGTTAATCAATATATTTAAACTACATATAACTAAGTTATCATAGATATAGAAACAAAATGTTTTTATAACTGAGCAGTATGTAACGACCTAAGTCAGGTGTTATGTCACATTCCTACTGAAAAAAAAATGAAAAAAATGAAAATTGGCGGGAACCATAATTATTTTTCAATTTTAATTTTTACAATATTTACATGTTGTTGTTTCATTTCCTCGCAATCGAAGTGAAAAGTAGAATGTACCTACAACTCGTCCATAAAACCCATTTTACACTCTATATATATCCATCCTAGGATAAACGTCTCGCGTAAAATGGTGCGTTTTATGCACTTGATGTACAATCTACAATTTTTAATTTCTTCTCTCATAAATGATAAAATGCTTTTAATTTTGTAAGTAGGTTTATACTTTTACACGTCAATCATATTTTAAAAACTAGATGAGGTCGGCGTTTCCGATCTGACTACTTTGAGAAGAAAGGCCGAAACAAACTCAGAGGTCACAGTCTCTTTTAAAGTCCAGACATAATCTTGGTCAGATCATGTGAAGACCATGTAGATTGGTGTCTGAAATGGTCTTTTGTGGAAATAACCACACAGATTGAGTGGACCTGTCCAGTCTGTGCACGCATTTGTCAGTAATCGTGAAGCTTAACTCAGAACTTAAGGAGCTCAGACATTAGTTTTAGCCTATTATCTACTAGTAGGTACTAGTTACGCTATATCGTATTTTATTAATAATCATTATAATAAATAGTATTTGTCTTAAAGTCAGTAATTAAGTTTATAATACATTCGCCAGACATTTGACATGCAAAACATATTTTTTTTCTCTCTTCACGAAGGTCACATATTTATAAATATAGAGACAAGAATTATAGCGGTTTGACAAACATGCATAAAATATGATCCTTTGTGAGAGACTGGCTTCCATACTAGGATGTGTGACATATCACCAGGCTCTCACCCTGAACTAAATCTGAATAACATTACAATGGTAAAATTTTTATTCTAGATAAATTATTTATTGATGAAGGGAATGAACAGACATATTTAAATTAATTAAACAAAAAAAAAATTGGTGTAGTGTAATTTTTTATTGGCATTATTATGATTATATTCGTTATATACTCCACAATATCATTTGATTTTGTTAATTTAAACAAAAAATTGGTCGTACATCTTTGGTTTCAGTACCTATATGAACGAAACAAAATAGTTGTTATTTATGTATTAAAACTTTATGCACAAGTAAAAAAAATACTGCACAAAGGCGGACTTAAAAGGCCGTGCACGAAATCGACTGATTTTGATCAATTTTGTTCATTGTTTGTGAGAAAGGGAAACATAATTTAAACAAAATTATTTGAGATTTGAAAAGTCGTGTTCTTTGTTTTGCATGTGGCTGAAAGGGATTTTTCAAATAAATTAAGTACTCACGGTAAATCACTAATATTTGCAACAAGTTTTCCGAAAAATGACGCGAGACTGACATTTGATCATCATTCTACAAGAAACTACTTTTGATTTTGAACATTAAAAATTATCATCAACATCTTTATATGGTCTACTTGCATGTGGCGGAACCACTTTTTTCAACTTCCATACAAAATATAGCAGAAAAATTATATTGAAAAAACCTTTTTTTGTTTTAAACCTCGTCAGTAATATATATTTTTCCTATTATTTAGCAAATCATATCAAGAAATTTAAAAATCACAAATTAGTCTTCAGCTATCCTTAAAATATAATCAAAATTTTATTTAATGATTATACAATATCTTCATTAAGTAAATCAATGGCGAAATAAACTATACTTTGGAGAGCACAAAAATTATGAAACTATTAAAAGCTGCTGTGACTGACACGAATGGTTTAGCACCATGAAAACTGTACTTTTATATTTACACAGACTTAATTTTTCGATTATTTCAAGTTTTCTGACAATTAGATAAGAAATTGACAAAAACGAGTTCTTTTCGTGCACGGACCCTTAATGCCCGAGACATTTTATACCAGTCAACCTTAGGGTAATGCAGAGACAAGACATGGCATGTGCAAAATAAGGGATAGATAACGCGAAAAAGAGTAAATACTAATACATACAATGACATACATCATCATCATCGTCATTATAGCCGAAAGACGTCCACTGCTGGACATAGACCTCCTCCAAAAGGATGGGGTTTGCCATAATCGCCACGCTTAGCAGGCGGGTTGGCGATCGCAGTATGGTGTTAAAAATTCATAGAGAACGCTGCTGCCCATTCTCTAGTAAATCCTTTAGTCACCTTTTACGATACCCACGGGGGGAAATGGGGTAGTGCTATTCTTTACGTCCGGCACTACACTGTATATACATACATACATTATAAAACGAATGAACCGTGTCAGGAGAAATAACGGTAGGTAGAGGAGAAAACGAGTCCAGCAAATCAGCGATGGGATGATAACTTCTTACGAATATATTCACGGGCCTTCACTTTAAAACATAACCGGGTGGTTGCCGTCCTGATGTTCAAAGGGAGTGTATTCCAAAGACAGACCGCCTGGACAAGAAGAGTGAATGAAACTAAAGCGGTGAGAAGGACATCGAAGAAGACGATTGTTGGTGGAACGAAGATTTTTTACTATGGGCAGAGCATAAGTATTGAATTTTGGGAGTCAGGTAAGAAGGAGAAGTGGGTTTGTCGAAAAAAGAGAACAACATAGACAGAACCCTCAACTCTCTGCGTTGACGAATGGGTTACCATTTAAAAAAAGTCGATGCGCGGATACATGGTCATACTCACTAAGATTGGAAATGAGATGTTATTCATGATCTCTACTTACTGTGTCCCGGCAGTTTAATTCGTTCAAATTCAAGAAACTTTTGTCTATTATGAACAAATGAGTTTTAAAGCAAATGCAGTAGGGTGTCCGCTTTCAAAATCGTTCTTATCTTTAAAACCACACGTAACAGCAACAATACCTATTATCAATCTTAAATCTGTTATCTTACTCAACTAAACTTCACTTAATATGCAACTGTTGTAAGAACTGAAAACGATTAAAGAAACCGACTGTGTCGTGAACAAAGCCGGCAGAATGTTAAGTGCTCACATGCTCACTATAAGTACATTATACTAGTTTATAAGTCGACTCCTCACTTTTCTTATTGCGCAAACTTTGTTAGTGAGTCCAGAATTTTAAATTAATTAAGACACAGATATACACCTTCAAGATTTTGTCTTCGTCTATATACATGTAGGGCGTTGAATTTAAATATTTTAAATTTTGTATGAAATTTTGGTGAATTATTAAAGGTTATCGAACAATAGTTGTTGTTTATGGTGTTAGTAATATAGTCCTCAGTACGGCATGCGGTACTTATAACAAATAATTTTTTTTTTTGTCTGTCTTTCTGTCTGTTTGTTACAACTAATCTCCGAAACGGCTGGACTGATTTTGAAAACACTTTCACTGGCATATAGCTGATATTATATTGAACGAGAAACTTACACTACTTTTATTTTAGAAAAAGCCACGCGGGCAAAGCCGCGGGCAGCAGCTATTCGAAAATAAGAAACTTTTTTTTAAATGTTGCCTCTCACTAGGAATTTATTCTGTATTGTGGGTGCGTTTACAAACATTTAAACTCACATACACAAACAGCCAGACCCGGAACAACTACTTTGAGACTGAATTTTGAGATTGAACACCTCGATAAAATTCCGTAAGATGAAGAGGTTTGTTCATCATCATCATCATTCATCATTTCAGCCGAAAGACGTCCACTGCTGGACATAGGCCTCCCCCAAGCACCGCCACCTCAACCGGTTCTGTGCTTCCCGCATCCAGCGCATTCCTGTGGCTTTCATAAGGTCATCGGTCCACCTTGTGGGAGGTCTTCCAACGCTACGTCTTCCGGTACGCGGTCGCCACTCCAGAACCTTTCGGCCCCAACGGCCATCTGTTCTGCGCGCAATGTGCCCTGCCCATTGTCACTTAAGTTTGGCAATTCTTCGAGCTATGTCGGTTCCCTTGGTTCTCCTACGGATCTCTTCATTTCTGATTCGATCACGTAGGGAAACTCCTAGCATAGCCCTCTCCATTGCCCTTTGGCTGACTTTTAGCCTTCTAAGGCCCATTGTGAGCGACCACATTTCAGTGCCATATGTTATCACTGGCAACACGCAATGGTCAAAGACTTTCGTCTTGAGACACTGCGGTCATCATCATCATCTCACCCAAAAGACGTACCGTAGAACGGGGATAGTTGGATTTTCAGGGGCTATTTGGAATAAAGTAATTGTAAGATTTGAGTTGACATAAATTCTACCAAAACACCATAGACAGCTTTTATTTTATTTCTGGTCTTGTTTACTTTTACAATTTTTCGTACGAAGATCACAATTCGAATTTATTATTAGTCAACTCATTGCTTTGTTCCAAATAACCCCCAAAAATCCAAATAGCCCCGTTCGACGGTAAACTGCTGCGCCACACAATTTTCCGCCAAGCATCACCTGAATGTGATTTCCACAATTCCCTATAATGAGAAAGAAGTTTTGTAATTTGCTCAGAAACATCTATTCTTGCTGCTTCCATTCCTCTTGGGTTTCATAACTTACAAGTCTGAACTAAATAACTAACAACAGCTCGTTCATAAAGTGCAACTCCTCAAAACAGTAAAGAATAACGTACCAAAAACAACATTTTACGCTCATTTAGGTACCTACGTCGTACAACGTTCAAGACCATTCAGCAATACCTAGTAAGTTTTTTGAAAGAATGAATAATCGAATAACCAACTTTCGATTATGTTGCCATAGCTTTAAATCAATGACAAGCCACCGAGATTTAGAAGAATAAAAAAACACTATTCTTGCCAAGTTGTTTTTATATTTTACTTCTTTTTAGGGTTCCGTACATCAAAAGGAAAAAAACAGAACCCTTATAGGATCACTTGTGTGTCTGTCTGTCTGTCTGTCCGTCTGTCTGTCTGTCTGTCCATCTGTCACAGCCAATTTGCTCCGAATGTAATGGGCCGATTAAGTTGAAATTTGGTATACATATCAATTTGAGTGACCCAAACACGAACGTGAACCGTAAATAAATGAATTTAGAATATTGGGGTCAGTTTTGAGGGGCCAACAAGAAAAGTGAAAAAATTTTTTTTTGCTAAAAACTGTACGGTGTGACATATCAAATGAAAGGACTTACTGTGAGAGTCTCAAATATATTTTTTTATAATTTTACAATAAATCGTTTTAAAGTTATAAGTGAAAATAGACGAAAATTGACCATTCCCCCCCTTATCTCCGAAACTACTGAACCTAAAATTTTGAAAAAATACAAAATATAGTTCTATACTTATAGATTACAGGAAAATCTATAAGAAGTCTATGGTCTTAAAATAACATGGTAAATCTCTCGATATTGTGCGTACAAACTTATATTTGCAGTTGGAATGTATGGGAGATTATGTTTACCAACTACTATGTTAAGTTTGTTCTTAGGATTAATTCTTTCCAAGTTTAGGGTTCCGTAGTCAACAAGGAACCCTTATAGTTTCGCCATGTCCATCTGTCTTTTTTTCGTCTTTCCCATAGTTTGGGATATAGTTGGATAGGTCTTTCAAAAATATTAGGGGTTCGGGAAGACCGTTTTTTGATTAAGTAAACCGTTCGTGACTTATCAAGCTTTAAAGTACCAATTTTCGTTAGAGTCAAGTGTCCCTCCCTCTACCAACTAAACGGTTGTAGTTAGAAATTCAAATGTCACGGCAGTAGTACCTATATATAACGAAGTTTAAAGGAAAACTGTCACACTTAAGTGGGCTTTACAATTTTACGAGCAATAGTCGACCAACTTTAATTTGCAGTTGAAAAACATGTTCTCCCATACAATCTGCATAGGAGAGCATGTTTCTCAACAACAATGTTAAGTTTGTTCTTGGGATTAATTCATCCCAACTACGGAACCCTTCATTGTGCATCGTGCTGTTCAGTTTAATTACGCTGGTCTGTTTCAGTTTTAGTCCCGTATTACAGAACGTCAGTCAATACTCAAGCATTTACTTAAATCTAGTTTCAACCAATCAAATGGCTTGAATCTAGTTTTAAGTTATGCTTGAGTATTGAGTGACGTTCTGTAATACGGGCCTTAGTTTCATACCTAATAGTATAAATTACATGAAGAAATGAGGAGAACCAAGGTTCGAACCATTAAATTCGTCGAGCTATGTCGGTTCATAGCTCGACGAATTTCCAAACTTAAGTGGCAATGGGCAGGGCACATTGCTCGTAGAACAGATGGCCGTTGGGGCCGAAAGGTTCTGGAGTGGCGATCGCGTACCGGAAGACGTAGCGTTGGAAGGCCTCCCACACGGTGGACCGATGACCTTGTGAAGGCCGCAGGAATCCGCTGGATGCGAGAAGCACAGGTTGTGGACGTCTTACGGCTGAAATAATGATGATCACCATAAAATAAACACAATGTAATAATAGCACGTTCAGAATCTGCAACTCAACAAAATAATAGCGAACAACTAATAAAACCTCCTTCAGCTACATACAGTAAGGTTTTCGACAAAAGAAACCATACAATTTTCAATATTCGATTCTTCAATAAGTCGGTTCTCAGTGAACGAACAATGGTGGGATACGCTCGCCGCGTCTGAAACCACTCTTAGCTGTGCATAGAAAAGTATTGTAATAGTAGTTGCGAAGTGCGTCAGCGCTATTATCGAGCAATTGGAATAATTGAAAGTTGAAACTACTATTCGAAACAGGTATTGGAAGTTGCTCAGTCAAGGGTGCTTTGGAAACTAGATAAAATTAAATTACTCAAGTGTTATTCGTTGTTTTTATCTTTCTAGAAAGAAAGAAGAAAAATAAATAAAATACGTTTATTTGCGGTAATCATGACGCAAAGAAAGAACACAAACACGAAAAGAACAAGTTGGGGGAAAATATGTGCACATCCACGCAAAACGGCCATCGCTCAGCATAATGCTGCAATCCTATGCGAGACAGAGCCCCAGCGCTGGTTTTAGCGGCAGCCGGCGTTGACGGGATGTCGTCAACTGGTGCAGCATATAAGTAAGGAGATAAAAATAACAAAAAATAAATAAAATCTTAATATATCTATATATATAAAAATGAATCCCTATTTCCCTTGGTCACGGCATCACGCGTGAACGGCTGTACCGATTTCGCTAATTATTTTTTTGTTGTGTTTGTTATTGTCTGAAGAAGGTTCATAATGTAAGAAAAAATTAAGAAAGTTAAAAAAATAATTAAAATTTAAGAAAACGACCATATTAACATTGCTAATGTAATCTTATGTAACTCTATCTTCTAATGTAACTTTATGGCGTTTGACATAACGTGTCAGTCATCATTTGGTAGGTCTGAGAATAGGTTTTATCAAAAAAAAAAAAATAAGGTTTTAGTTAGGTAGGGTAGGGTAGGTAGGGTAGCGTAGGTAGGGTAGGGTAGGGTAGGGTAAGTGGCAGGTAGGGTAGGGTAGGGAAGGGTAGGTAGATAGGTAGGGTAGGGTATGGTAGAGTAGGTAGGTAGGGTAGGGTAGGTAGGTAGGTAGGGTAGGGTAGGGTAGAGTAGGTAGGTAGGTAGATAGGTATGGTAGGGTAGGGTAGGTAGGTAGATAGGTGGGGTAGGGTAGGGTAGGTAGGTAGGTAGGTAGGGTAGCTACGTGTGGAGTTTATACTAGATTTCCTTTGCGCGCAGACAAACTGCCACAGTCAAATAGCTATTGACAGAACGAAGTCTGTCGGGTCTGTCGGTAGTCTTTTATAAAACAAAGTCGGGTTATTTACACCATTTATAACTTAAGAACGGCTGGATCGATTATTATGATCTTCGATTTGTTGAATTTGTCTCCAAAGTAACAGAATAGCTGTTAAATCATGCGATAAATTCAAGAAAAAAATATATGAAGAAAATTCATTTTCTCATACATTTTGTATGGAACGGTTTTTATGATATCTCAAGAACAGATTCGGGAACGGGGGATGAAGAAATTCACTACTTAACTAGTATAAAATAAATACAATACTTAGTTCTATAAATTTATATAAATATAATATATATATAGTATAATATAAATAAAAAAATATAATAATATTATAAATGTGAAAGTTCTCTGTCTGTATGTTACGTTTTCACGCCTAAACGGCTGAACCGATCGTCATGAAATTTGGCAGAGATATAGCCTGGGATATGGAGAACGACATAGGCTACTTTTTTACGCTATAACCGACATCCACGTGGGCGGAGCCGCGGGCAAAAGCTAGTATAATATATATTGGACGTAATATTTCTGAGTATTGCATTTGTAAGATGGCATCTACATTCTGCTTAGTTTCGTAAACAACCACTTAATAGGCCTTGGAACTAAAATCACTTGAGTAATCTCTTAACTAAAAACAACATTTCATAAAATTTACATAGTTGGGAAAAGTAATTGATTATAGTACGTATACTATAATCAATTACTTTTCCCAACTATGTATATTGAAGTCGGCTTCCAGTCTAACCTCATGCACCTGAATACCAATATTTCACATGGAGCAAGTGTCTATCTGACCTCCACAGCTCAGTTACTGGGTAACTGAGCTGTGGACGCTGAACTAATACCTATACTTACTTTATTCGATTTCGTCGATTAAAGGCTTAGGAGCCAAATTATGTGAAGACCATGTAGATTGGTGTCTGAAATGGTCTTTTGAGGAAACAACCACACAGATTGAGTGGACCTGTCTAGTCAGTGCACGCATTTGTCAGTAATCGTGTAGATCAACTGAGAACTTAATGAGCTCAACGACTCAAAGAACAACGCCAAAGAAAGGACATTTGGGTAGGCCGCATAAAGTACTCAAACTGCCAGATTATGTATGTACCTATAATTAAAACCGACAAGAAAAAAAAGATTTTTCGTAAGACACTTCCATTATTACCTACTAACTTTTGCCTGCGGCTTCATGTGGATGTCGGAATTTATCCCACGGGAAAGTACTACCGGGATATCAATTAACCTGTACCTATGTCAAATTTCATCGAATTTTTTCGAACATATGAAGCAATGGATTAGCAATATCTTTCAAAATCATTCAGATTGTGATTGATATTGTATTACGCAATAAGGGTGTTGAGTGAGAGGTTTTAGGTGAAGTCTTTCGTGATAAGAGGCCATGAAGGCTCCTACAAACAGGCGCGACACAAAGAGACCGCTCGTCGCGCGGCTCCCGGTGTCTTAGGCCTCATTTACGGAGACGAGGGGCGTCGCGTGTCGCGTTGGGCGGCGCGGCCCGCACTAAATTCAAACATATGGCGTTGTATGAGAGCGTTTACGGAGAAGCGATTTAACACGCGTTTGCTTGAAATGCAAGCGGAGCCCGCGGATAGCATCGGCGCGTCCCACGCGACGTTTATCGCGGCGGCACACGCAGCATTGCGGCCAGCAATTCCTGCAATTCTCCCTTCACGGTAAAAAGCCGCAATAGCCGCGGCGAGGCACGCGGCATACCACGCGCCGCGTCACGCCCCGCATCTTCATAAACAGCATCGTATATTGCCATATGTTTGTGTTTGCGCGTGTGATGACGCGGGCCGCTGCACGCGCCGCCTGTCTGTAAACTGAAAATACGTTCGACGCGCCGCGAAACGCAACGCCACACGCGACGCGCGACGCCCCGCGTCTCCGTAAACGAGGCCTTAGTGTCGCGTCGCGTGTCGCGCCTGTTTGTAGGAGCCTTAATAATACTTATTGATACTTTAGGAAAAGTGTGGGAAAAACAAAGTGTTTTCATAAAGTTCATACCCAACTCAAAGTACGTACACGGAAATGATTTACAAAATAAATGGAAATGAGAAGCCCGCTTGCTATCAACATAAACAGCGCAAATTCAATCAACAATCTTATTGTTAAATACAAACAACAGCCGTCGAACTTCTATTAAGTAAACTCTAAAGAAAATAACTTTAAAAAGTTAACAGGGCGGTCCGTGAGCCTGAACTATTAAAGAATAAAATGGTTTTGTACATCTGGTCTCCGATATTGAGGGCGGGCTATTCCTGCTTTCTTGAAAGTCGAATCGAACTTAACACTCTTCTTACTCTTTCTAATGTTTGAAGAAGAAAGAGAGGTTATAGTGAATAGTGGTGTTATCCAAAAGTGTATTGGACCGTTCTGTTGCACTATCGGTCGTGGGCTGTGACTCAAAAGACAATCCAATTACAGCGAGATATAGAGGGAACGCTCTAATAAGATTGCAATCGTAGGTCGGCCAAATAGAACTGTTCACGGACAAAGATCAGTTTTGATTTTAATCTATTATTTTCTTAATTGATAGCCTTTCCGCTGTTTTGTTAGAGTGGAAGAAAGGGTACTTAAAATAGAAGTTAAAAAGATAAATCCCTTAATCTTCCAACTGGATATTTTTATACGTTTTCTACTGTTTATTATTATTATTATTTATTTATTTCAGACTATATACACATACAAGTACACACAATCCATATGGTATTAGTAACAATGACTTAAAAACTATGTTAGTAACACTTACAAACAAAAAAAAATTACGTGGCCCAACACACGTTGGCACTTGCCTCCGTACCCAGTGCCTTATGAAGGGACTGTCCACCTTGTCTAATAATGTTTTTAGGATGCTGTTGGAGCTTCCGCGCAAACTACCCATTATTGACGCTGATCTCTTCCTCATAAGGGCATGAAAATCGTCAACACGGGCTTCCCCGAACATCTGCGAAGCGCTGCAGTAGCGCGGAAGCCCCATCAACATCCTAAATCCATTATTATATTGTACGCGCAGGACGTTGTAGGCTCTTTGCGTATATTACACCCACAAGCTGCACGTGTAGAAGGTCTGACAGTATGCCTTGAAAAGCGATACCTCCGCTAAGGAGTATAGTGTTCTGTGAGCGATACTTTAACACCCTTACTACAACGCGCAAACCTGCGGGCTACCATATTACATCGAACCGCCAACGCCCTTCGCTCCCTCTCTATATCAGCATCGTCAGATAAGTCCTCAGTGTTTAACCGTGTTTAACCGACTTCAAAAAAAGGAGGATGTTCTTAGTTCGTTGGAATATTATTTTTTTGTATGTTCCCCGATTACCTGAAGACGACTGGACCGATTTGAAAAATACGTTTTTTGTATGAAAGAGTAGGTATACTTCTTTTCACTTGTAATTACTTCTTGCCACTGTTATTAAAATAGCACGTAGTGGTACGAGTATTTGAATTTGTGTGGGTTAGGTACCACAACCAAAAGGTGAAGAAAATAAAAAGATTTTACAAAAAAAAAAAGGGTTAGTAGAGGAATAAATCGAGAGTAGGCATTGGCAGGACCGCAGGTGGCTACCTATTCTTATGTGCTAATAACATTACATTTTCGTAGGTATACTCCATTTATTATAGCATAGACAAATCACGGCTAAATAACGACAGGTATTGTGTAATATTGTTATTACACAATACCTTTAGAGTTATTTTTTTTTAAATGTAAATGGTAAATATTAGATTACAGTGCTTTGTATATATCGTGAAATAACGGAGTTTATTAAACGTTTACATCGAAATAACGAAAGGGTGAGAACAGTTATTTGTGTAATGTTATAATAAATGGAGTATTAGGTACTGTTTACTGTTCGCCTATTTTTTATTTAGGGACTTTTTTACACATATGCGACGATATCAGCGTGCTTTTACAAATAATAACTTGTTTCTGAACTAAATTCAAAACTACACGATGAAACATTCCAATGTCTATTACCAACAATTTCAACGAGTCGAGAAGTAATAAACGCACTTTTTGTGTATGGGACACATTTAACCAACAAATGCTATGCATCCTATATTTTACCACACACCTCACAGTTAGGAGAGTTCGATTTTCGCATGAGATATGCAAAGTTGTTTAGTAGAATATGTCCTGACCTCAAACGATGAGCAGCAACGTATACAGCGTATACGTTGACAATATGACAACGTATACGCTGATATGACAGCGACTCAGTTTCGACTTAGAGAAACAAGGTATACTCGTATCAGGAGGCTCACTCTGAATACTTTTATACCAGATTCCTTTTGATTTTGGATTCTTGTTAAAATGTTCCTTCCATTATTATATTGTTTATTTTTGTAAATTTACTTGTTATTTCCGAATAACTTGGTGACAACTGTGTGTCTGTCTGTCCGCGGCTTAGCTCAGAGACTCTAAGTGCTTGAAAGCTGTAATTTGGTATGGGTATATACATACATATTAATTACGCCGACAAAAAATCTAGAATTTTTATTTTTAGGGTATCTCCCCATTAAACGTATAGTGAGGTTGATATATTTTTTTCACGTCTATCCCATAGTGTGGGGTATCATCTGATAGGCCGTTCAAAAATATTGCGGGTTTGTGTAAACTATTTTTCGAATCAGGGATCCGTTTGCGTAATATTAAGTTTTTAAATGCTAATTGTTGTTAGAGTCAAGTGTCCCCCCCCTGCAAGCTAAATGGTTGTATTTGGATATGTAAAAATTTAAAAAGAAAACTATCACAGCTATGTAGGCTTTACAAGTTACCGAGTAATAGTCGACCAACTTACATTTACAGTTGAAAAACTTGTTCATGCATTCTGTATGGGAGTACATGTTTTTCCTACAATGTTAAGTTTGTTCTTGGGATCAATTCATCCCGACTACGGAACGCTTCATTGTGCGTGGTCCGACACGCAATTGGCCAGTTTTTTAAATTTAATACCTATCTTTCATAGTTTATAAACTTATTTTTCCACATGACTATACTCTGTCCAGTTGTTAATCTGTCCAGCTGAGGATCTGTCCAGTTGCTCCGGAGGCGGGATGGCACCCACTGGATATCAAAATTTAAAAAAATACTGAATTCCTTTCAAACCGTTATGAACACATGTAGATATAATATGCTGTAAATTGCTCTTAATGTCTCATATCATAGCTTTATTCGCATTAAGTTGCAAATAGGTACAGACAAAAATGGCGAATACTTCATCCGACAAAATGAAAATATAATTATTCCGACACTTATTCGCAAAATCACAAAATGCTGCTCCATCTGGTGCTTTGGACCCAATTGCGTTATGACATGCTAACCTATCTTTTCGTAGTTCATTCAGAGCACTTTGGGAAATAAATGTCATAATTTGAGATTTTGGAGCAGTGACGCTAACTAAATTACATCTAATAATATCCTTAATATCTTTTTGAGACAGTAAACAAGTGAGACAGCCTTCAAAGTGTTTACTTTGAAGGCTGTCTCACTTCTTTACTATCTTATAGTTTTCACTTCACAAACAGAATAAACTAAATATTTAAGGGGGCTCTCATACAACAAACCTGATTTTTACCGTTTTTATAGATAACGGTACGGAACCCTTCATGCACGAGTCCGACTCGCACTTGGCCGGTTTTTAGAATTCCAGTTCAAATATAAATCTAATTTAGTACTTAAATTGAATCAACAGAAATAACATTGACATTTGACATTGTGTCACAAATTAAAGAGACTGAGGCCCTTTGTAGACGGCACGGTTTCTTTACGGTACGGTGTACAAACCGCGCCATAGAAAAATCGTGTCTGTCAACAAGCTTCCATAGTGAACCATACACCGACGACTGTGCCTATTATACACGCGGCGAATAAACTGTAGTTTTTCACGGCAAGAAAAAGGTGTATGTACAATGGGCCTTAGAGTTGGAATGTGGTTAGGTCAGCTGTATTTAGATTTAGTACCTTTATTAGTTCAAGTGTTGCCAACTCATAGCTAGCTTGGTAATATTGACAGCTAATTTAAGATTTCCAAAAAAAAAAAAAACTTAATATTCAAAAGTGCCTGTAAAATGGTTCATCATCATTATCATCATTTCAGCCGAAAGACGTCCACTGACATAATCGCCACGCTTGGCAGGCGGGTTGGCGATCGCAGTATGGTGTAAAAATGCATAGAGAACGCTGCTGCTCATTCTCTAGTAAGTCCATCAGTCGCCTTTTACGACACCCAAGTTGACCCAAGCACAGTGTTTCAATTGATCAAAAAAAAATCCCTATGCTGATTATAGTATTTATCGATCAAGGGATGCATTTGTAATACACGAGTAAAACACCCACTTTTTTTTATCAGTGATAGCCTTTGTTACCAGCAATATTTCTGTGCTAGTGTCAAGTCGCACTTTTGAGATTTTAGGGAGAAAAAAAATTTAAACGAAAATCTGAAAAAAACAATATTACTCGATATCCGAAGGTCATTTTCCAAAAAATAAAAACTGTAAAATATGCGCCCAAAGATGCTATATCAAAATATATTTATATTAAATAAATATCTTGTACAGATACGATTTCAGAATTTATTTAATTTTTTTTAATGACTTTTCATTAAAAAAAAAAAAAAAAAATCTGAAATCGTAATTCTGAAGTTTGGGTTACCTTTATAACCCAAACTTCAACTTTAAAAAAAAAAAGTATTTGAATTGGACACGTGGGTGTTTTACTCGTGCATTACAAATTCATCCCTTGATCGATAAATACCATAAACAGCATAGGGAATTTTTTTTGGTCAATTGAAACACTGTGCCAAGGGAGGAAATGAGGTAGTGTTATTCTTTACGTCTGGCACCACACGGAACGTAAATGGTAGGCTAGAAATAAATGCGTTGAGTTTGAGTTTAGCCAACTTTAAATTACGATAATACCAAAGGTTTTGAGGTAAACCCTGTACCTACAGCAGTAAAATGTTGCACTTACCAAATACTTAGTTAAGTCCGTTAACGGATGCATCAGCTTTTGGTTTGAAATCCTACGTGGTAATTTATTGATATTGCTGGTCTATACACCGATACAAATTATATAAATGCTAAAATAACTCTGTCTGTCTGTTCGTCGGTACGTCTGTTACCCTTTCACGCGTTAACGGCTGAACGAATTTCTATGAAATTTGGCAGACAGGTAGACCATTATCTGGGTTAGGAATAGGACATAGAATACTGTTAATCCCGTGGGATAATTTCCGACCGTTACGCGGGTCAAGCCGCGGGCAATAGCTAGTCTTTCTTTATTTTTGATGTATCAATCGAACAAAATTTATGTCAAATTATACGCACCTTATTTCAAGAAAGTTCTAGAATATTAAGGTCCTGAAGTATACGAAGCTACCTAATAAAATCTGCAATCAAGGAAAATTGTTAGAATGTTACATAGCTACAAAAATATTTCATTACCAACTTTGGTTTTCAATTTGAGAAGACACAAATTGAAGTTATTTTTCGCAATGCTTTAGAATTTTGCCTTAATATAACTTACTAGCGACCCGCCCCAGCTTCGCATGGTTTTTACGACTTGATAAAACATAGGGATTGAGATTTGTTTTTAAGTTTTTTTTAAATTTGTTATTTAAGTACATTTGAATTAAATAACAAACTAAAATAATGCGTCGAAAAATTCCTCCGCATCGCTGTCAACTGGTAATGTACCCAAGATACTGCCGGCATTTCCACGTTGTATGGCAATGCTTAGCTTCAGGCTAAGGTAAAAGCCAGCCCTTGGGTCACGGGAAATGTCAACCAGCCGTTTGGAGATTGCATTGAACAAAACATGAGCACTGGGACCCCACGGCCCGAAGGTTTTAACCCCAAACGGCAAAAAAATATAATTAGCGATAAGGTTATTATACTTTCGCCGCTTGAGGTTTTCCGCAGCAGCAGCAGCAGCGCCAGCACAGAACGCTGAGCCAGGAAGACGGGATGGTGCAAGAGTATCGACACACGTGCGTCCCACATTAAAGGCCTACCCAACTTCCAAAGAAAAGACACAATTT
The DNA here is from genome assembly GCA_947523025.1 of Dryobota labecula. NCBI lineage: Eukaryota > Metazoa > Arthropoda > Insecta > Lepidoptera > Noctuidae > Dryobota > Dryobota labecula. Next base: position 19,480,095 of record OX383288.1, on the reverse strand, counting down.
CTAAAGACATGCCGTCCGGTCTCTTGCCATCGTCGCGTGCCAAGCCATTGGGTTCTAATACAGCTGTAACGCCGACGGAGACAAGAGCTCGTCGGATGATGTCATTAATGTTCGGGTGTCGCGCTAAGCGACCCGCACTTTGGCTGCAAGACAGGCCGTGGTATCCGAGGCTGTTAACAACTTCACCACAGTGACAGTGATTGAGAGAACAACAAGGAGCACCTAGTCGCAGGAAAGCGGAAAGTAGTGTCGTGACCAAAGTGAAAAAAGTGCCTATGTTCGACGACGGTAGTACATGAAGCCATAAACCTGACTCCCACTTACCCACAGCCAGCAGGCGCGCCCGCTCCGCAGTAGTAGGTAATACGGGCTGGTCTCCGCAACTACACGTCAATGCGCGTATCTTGCGTACGGTACGCAGTAGTAGCAGACGTGTCAAGTAAATTGCTCTGTACTATAAATGCACTACTCTCTCTCTCTCTCTCTTCTGTTTATTATAAGTTACTTCAATATGTATGTATTTACATATTATACACAAATGATTCATACGGAATAAAATTTAGAGGCGCACCTTGGGAGTAAAACCGACTCGTATGCCGTGGCCGCAAACGGTATGACGCTCTCTTATGCCGTGATACCCCAAAGTCTATATTAAAAATAACTTCATATTTATTTTGGGTTTTCTTAAATTACAAATACTTTTAATAACCATTAATTTCAATGTTTCGCATCTGCAGGGCGTCCCGTGTTTATATGCATAATCAAATAAAAACAATGACGAAAGTTTTGTGTATTTACGGAGTTTATACAATGTAATCTCATATTCATTTTCAATTATTTTAGGTTTGATTTCGTCAGATAAATTATTTTAGATTAGCATGTTTTATTTAATGTAAATAATCGTCAGAGCCATGATAAACAAAATAAATGTTTATTTTTTTTATAAAGTAGTACTTTACTTTGTAAAAAAAATTAAACCTCCTTGGATTAGTCTGCTTGTAATTTAAACGAGCCCTGTTACGTGGCGCCTAAAATAACATAGATTTGATAAAAGTTGTTTTTAAGTACCGGTACTACACAACCTTTTACCCGTGGCCACGAGTTGAGGCTCCCACACTGGCGCGATATCGCGGGCGCGAGAAGGGTCGCGCTGCCTGTTGCGCCCGAGAAATCGCGTCAGTCTGCGCGAGTCTTTACACGCTCAAGCGACACGCGTCTTGCGAAAGCGACTGCGAGCAAAACAAATAAGTTGTTTAGTGCTCCAAAGTTTATTATTATTACCTATTCATTTATACAACTGGCACGTTGACAACGGCTAAGGCAACTGCAGCCGTCGACACTAGTCTGCGGCAGTCGTCGAGGCAACGACGGTAGTCGCCGATGCAACCTACCACTCGTGTATATGAACACATATAGTATCAGCATGCCACGCACGAACAATTAAGGTGCAGATATATGCCAGTGACCTTGAGTGGTTAGCTTGCGTGTTCTGTACTGAGCTCAAGCAACGCGTCGTACGTCCAGCCAGTAATAGGACTCGCCCATCTAGGAGCGCTGCTCCAAATAAGACGCATTATTAATTTATTATACATCAAACAAAAGGTTTTTTTAATAAAACACGTATGTATGTTAAAAGATCAATAATTAAAGTATCTTTAAAAAGGTGAAAGTTTCTGAAAAATATGCTTGACAAATTTTGTGATTCTCAGTTTTTTATCCGCGTTAGAGATAATTTAAAAAAATAATTTCACTATATAATATAAACATAATCTAAAATATTCACATAAGTTATTAAGAAATTTGCTATAATTTAACATATATTTTGTCCAAATCATTAACACTACTCGTTTAGACGTGATCTTCAGTATAAAATCATTAAAAGTCGGATATCGTCGCCGTAAGCGACGCACGCTTGTCGCTTGATGCAAGTCGCTAGTTGCGTCGCAAGACTCGCAAGTCGCATTGCTCGACGCCGTGAACGAGGCCTTAGATAGGGCCTACTTTATTTTATTGTATGACTCTGTACATTGTCCTACATCAAATAAAGTTTATTACACCAAATATAATGTTTAATAAACGTCACGTGATGTAGGTTCGGTCGGACAATATTGTCCTGTTGAGTTTACCGCCGGGTCCGGGGAACAGACTCCGGACCTCGAGAGATATGGGCCTCTTGCCAGTCACGTGAGCTTGCATTTTTTTATTATTTTGTTACTCTATGACGTTGTATTGAACCACATGCATGTTACTTTAGTTAATGGTTTAAAGTATAGAGATAAATTACAAATTTGTACCTGAATTTAATTGTAATGAAGTACAATATACTTTTCATGACACTTGTTCGTAAAGTGGCTCATATTGAAGTTGAACCGCTTTTAGGTTTATAATGCAGTGTATTAAACACGCGTGCTTTTTGCTTTATATTAACGCACTAGTGTGGTAATGTGCGCCACAGATAACTATTTACTAGTCGGGAATGTGCGCTTTTTAAAATCTCATTAAAGAGACTTCATGCCTTTTTATGCCTACTGTGTAAGTAAATAAATCAACATAATATTTCATCAAATTATATATTTTTCAATACATATTAACCTTAATTTGCGCATTCAAAATAATTATTTTGTGTATCTAAAATTTTGTATATAGGCTGTTTAGCGGTTTTCTCAGTGCCTTTATTTTTCCGCGCAACGCTAGTGCGAAAAAAAAAATACAAATCCAGCGCGCCATTTTCCCATAAATTTTTGTTAACGTTTTCGTTGCGTGGTTAATTATTATCAAAAATACGAATTCTAAAGCATATTGTCACTTATCGACGATATTTAAAAAAAAAAATGCTCCGGATAGTCAGTCCCTGGCAAAGGTCAGTTGAACTTTATGAAATCTAAATGTATCATCTCTTTATTTACGTTATTGAAGCATATGTTCTTACAACAAGTTTGTTTTTTTCCTCGCAAGTGTGTTGAAAAATATCGTATGAAATGCGTGGGCATTGATCATTACATACTCGGCTCCCTTAGTGCGCTCGCCGAATACCACCTCGAGTGTGATGGCTAACATAGCGCACTTGTGTTTTGTAGTACTATTTTTAAATACGTTATAGTGGGATAATTTTAACGTTCGGATGATCGTGTTTCGACCTCCACGCGAACGAGTTCGAGCAAAAGCTAGTTTTGGATAATTGTTTTTCATGTTGTGCGATTACGCTTTGGGTGATAATCAGGTCGAAACCTATAATGTAATATCCTACCTTTATACTGTAATTGTTACCTGTTTTAGTTGCCTTGTGAATAAATAAATAAACATTTTGTACCTCTTTGAAGCTTATAGCATCAAATACATTGTTTTTGCACATGAGACTTGACATAATCAATTTAGTTAAATTATAATTTCCGGTAGGTACCATTTAATTGTAGATATTATTTAGTGGCTCGAATGGGGACCTCGGCCACCGATGCGTCGTCACTTCATCGGCCTTCACGACGTCGAGACGATCAACAACATCGTGCCATGGAAATGGAAATTGACGGTGCAGGTGCGGTGTGTGAAATGATGCTCTAGAACCTAATGAAGTGTCAGACAATTTAATGTTATAATTTAGAATTAGAATTTCCTAAATATTAATTTTATTTAAATGTAACTTTTTACAGATGTTTTTACCAATTTTTCCGTATAAGCGCTTTACTAAGTAAGTTAGCTTATTTCGGTGATTCATTGTTTTATGCATGTGGTGTTTACCTATATGTAACTGATGCACTGTTACTTTACTTAAAAAAATGTAGATACCATGTGTTTGTATCAGTGTAATCAATTGTCGATGAACATAATAAAATAAATAAATTAGTAATATAGACCACACGAGACGAGAACCAATACAATATTTAAAACTAACATAGAGTTGGCACTTCTTTTTGAAGCCGATGCAGCATCCTATGTTTTGGCGTAACTTGTCTCGTCAGATTGTTTTGGTGCTCCTTCGATGTTACACATTTTAGTGCTGCCACTTTTATATAGGTACCTTCCAAAAATGATCACATATATTTGAATCTGATATTATTGCCGAGTTTTCCATATTAATATATTTATGCTCGTGACTAATGATAAAAAAAAAACTATTATTATAATTAGCAAAAATATGGTCTTAATTTGCAAGAGAAACTAGTATTTATTCGTTTCGGCCGGCTTTTGGAACAATTTGCAACAACACTCGAAAGTAGAGTACTGGGGCCTTACTCCCGAAAACGATTCGAGTTTGATTTCGAATCCGATTCGATTTCGTTTCTGATCCTAACTCGATTTAAAACTTAAAACTGACCGAAGTTACTTTCGATTCGAACCACCGCACGATCGTGCGCTAGTGTTGGAGTATGGATCGGCATTTAATTCGAACCCAATTCGATTGATTCAGAACTCGATGCTATCGGGAGTAAGGCCCCAGAAGCGAGTTCCAATCAGAATCAAAATCAAACTCGAATCGTTTTCGGGAGTAAGGCCCCTGACTCTCCAAACGAATCTAGCTCTTCGATTCCTAATAAAATTATCTATGAACGCGTCGGCGACGGTTTTGGAACGTCACGAAATCGTATCGGTCAAGAGCGACGACGTCGTGGATCGTCACGACGACGTCTCGTCGTCATGTGGCCAGGCCCTTAGGTAAACATCTGTTACTAAGCTTCTGTAATTTAATATCAAAATTATTCGCCTCACAATTTCGGTAGTCTTAATAACATAAACTTAAGAGCATGCTAATTAATTATGTAGTGTAACCCGTATTCGTTAAGCGTTACGTATTAACATACAAAGGTATATCATCACACATGACGGCAGTCTCATTTAGCGGATCTCTGAAATGGAAATATAGCGGGGTGTGTCGGCGCGGGGAAGCCAACAAACGGTGACTGGCACAAGGGAACAGTTTCATTTCCTTTCGCACATATTCACGAAGCGACGAATATCTCAGTAACAATGGCTTCGTAATTTGGACGAGATGGCGCCCACGGGACAATACGTCAAGTGACTCATTATTGTGGAGAAAAGCTTCGGGCAGAAATCATTCTTCTCGCGAGCACACAATGTGTGATGCGTGCGTGTGAATACGTCACAAACGTCACCTTAACACGAGAAAATATATATCAGACAATAACCAACCTTATAACATTATCTTTAAGGACCATCAAGATATAACGAGGCACTTCTTGAGCATAAGTTCGCTTTTATTCAGTATTGAGAGGCAGTGGCCGCGCGCTTCCTCGCTAACCATTAGATGCGAGTCGTGACTCGTGACCTATTCGAGAGCACTGCTGTTCCCGCCATTATAGTGAAATATGCAATTATATTGTCGGGCTTTTTTCCTGTGACAATAGAAATAGTTTATTTTTCACCGTGCATTATTATACCTGCATACACACATCAAAAAAAGTTTGCGATCACTTTGAAAAATCGAAATCAAAATTTATACAATACAATAGCACGCGTGGGATGCTCTTAAGCGAGCTGTTTGGAACCGTCAGCCACGTCCCAGACAGTACCAGAGCTCAGGGAAGCTGCTATTCAAGAATGGGACAGGTTATCCCAAGAAATGCTGATAACTTGATTCTCAGCATGCCCAGGAGGATCACCGCATGTGTTCGAGCCAGGGGAGGAGTTATATTATATTGAATATAAACTTTTTACTAATAAATTGTTGTTTAAGTTTGATTAAACAGTCTTTTTCTTTCTATCAAATTTCTGTTACAATTACATTATGATTAATTACTCAATTTTAAAAAAAAATATAATAAAATTATTTTTTAATTTCAAACAAAGTATTTCTATTTAAAGAAAACACATAACAAAGAATTTTTCTTGATAAAGTTTAATTTAAAAACAAATATCAGCTGCTAGTGATCACAAACTTATTTTGATGTGTGTACATCGTATGTTATAAACATAGATGTACATATGTACAACGTGCTCTCTTTCAACTTTCAAAGAAAGTGAAATAAAATGAAATCGTTTATTCTGTAAATAGGATATCAGAATCACATTTACACGTCATACAAAATAATGAGCTACTTGGGAGTCGACATTTCCTATCTGTGAAATGGCGAAACAAACTCAGTCTCTTTTAAGGTCCAGACATAATCTTGGTCAGATCATGTGAGGACTATGTAGATCCGTGTAAGAAATGGTCTGTTGAGGAAGAACCTGTCCAGTCAGTGCAAGCATTTGTCAGTAATAGTGTAGCTCAACGCGACTCGACGAACAATACCAAAGAAAGGACATTTGGGTAGGCCACATAAAGTACTCAAAATGCTAAACCATCATTAAAACGGCTTATTCCACAAATCCCCCCTGAAAATCCCCCTTAGGAGGAAAAGTGGAATCTGAAAACAGTCTAGAATTAACCCCTGATAATCCCGCTAAAGGGGGAAAACTAGAATTGATAAAACAAAAAATAACTTATTCCAAGATCCCCTAAAAGTTATTTTTTTACATTAGGGTTCAGTTTTTTCCACTGAGGGGGATTTTCTCAGGCGGGATTAGTGGAATAAGCCCATTAGAACTAAGTGAGAAAAAAAAAACACAAAAAAAAAATTACCCACATAGTGCTCAAATTCATAATAATTATTAAATTAATGTAACTAATACTTTTCAGAGTAAATATTCATGTCATTTTGTATATAATATTTAGCAATGTCATTATACCTATGTATATAAAATGGTATATAATGGTTTTATCACAAGGCTTAGTAGAGCGACCAGCTCAATGCCAAGCTTTTTTGTCTTCTAAATAATCAGAAGTTTTATAATACCTACCCTTTTTTACAAAGTTTGGTTTTAATACAGCTTTTAAATCGTTTAATGGGTAAGTTTCGAATGTCAATGGAAAGATTGTTGTAAAACAACGAACGAAGAACGAACGAGTTGCTTACTCTGTGGAGGCGATTGTGATTCGTGATCATCATCATCACCCAGAATGTACAGAAATCTTGAATAAATAATAATAATAATGATTAATATTATTTGAATAAAAAATAATAATAATGCTTGTTTTATTCTTTTCAGTCATGTTTTTACACTAGCATTTTTTTTTTAATATCTTGCTTTTTCAAGCTTTTTAGTTTTTTTTGTCTCATTACTAGCTTTTATTTGATACCAATATTGTTGTAAATGATTTAAAAAAAAACCTTTCCCTCCCTTTTTTATATTTGCAGTTGCAATTTGTAAATATTATATAGCCTACATATGTCACTCCAACAATTGATACGAATCGAACGACACCTCATATGTGAAAATCCATCATGCCCTTTAGGATACAGAGCGTGCCAAACTAACTTTAGTTTTAACAAGGAGAACGGAATCCTATGTTATTATTTTCGTGATGTAGCGTGCTACTTACTATCTACATATACAGGGTGTAAGGGATAGCCTTCCGCAGACTGATAGGGTGAATTCAGTATATCATACTAAGAAGACCGGTACATGAATTATTTTAGGAACATTATGGGAATCCAATAAACATGATTTGTTTTATTACCTCACACGCAATGTATCGTTACCGTCGCAAAACGCAGGTAGCGAACGGCAGCGCATCGAGTGAGTTCGATGAACTCTGTAGCTAGGCAGAAAGTGAACAGCTGATTTCGCGCGTCGTTTGTTAGAGTATTTCAACATCCATTGCTGGTTTTTTGATTTTAGCTGTTTTATTTACAAAAGTAAATAAAACAGCTAAAGCAGCTTAAGTGGTAATGGGCAGGGCACATTGCGCGCAGAACAGATGGCCGTTGGGGCCGAAAGGTTCTGGAGTGGCGACCGCGTACCGGAAGATGTAGCGTTGGAAGGCCTCCCACAAAGCTTATGAAAGCCGCAGGAATGCGCTGGATGCGGGAAGCACATAACCGGTCGAGATGGCGGTGCTTGGGGGAGGCCTATGTCCAGCAGTGCACGTCTTTCGGCTGAAATGATGATTTACATAAATGGAGTGCTTCGTACAGAAAATATAATTTTACATTAAAATAAAGGAATCGTAACTGAAAAAACGATAGTGAAAATGAAAATTTTCCTGAGCAAGTTTCCAGTGGAATATGATTCAAAATAAGGAGCTGAATGCACCCTGTTAGTTTGCGGAGGGCTGTCTCTTACACCCTGTATTATGTACCGTAACTGGGACCATATAGAATTATATTTTTCAATATTGTAGCGGCATATTATACAAATATAAGCATTATATTATTACACACAGACATTATTACATATTACTATTTTATTTGACCAACTTGACATAGTAAATCACAAGTCGACACATTCGAATTGTGACTTTCTGTGGAAAGGCACGATTTTAGACAGCTATCTCATTGTATGACCGCCGCCGGCGCAGGCGTGCATTGCCCTTCCAGTCAATCTTGATCTACCCTCGACGCCAAGCACACGCCGCTTAGCTACCCACTGTTCTGTTATACCCGCTTAGTAATTAGTAATATTGTTGCATTCCGGTAAAGTGTATTCTGATTTACTGTGCTATTTTGAACTTTCGCTTTCGGCATACGAGTATAAGCTTGTAAACTATACTATACCCAAAGTCTCAAATTCAGATCATTTATGTAAACAAAGGGGATAACATATCAAAAAAATATCTTCGTAATGGTAATTCACATAAAATGGCGAAAAAAAAGGATCCATTTTCTTTTAAGTACTGAATTTAAGAAATAATAATTAAAAAATAATCATACCGTAATAATTTTTATAAATTTTCGGTTTTAAACAAAGTTAAAGTAAGTATAAAATATTTTATGATAGGTACTGGTAACAATGCAGGATATCCAAACATTTTCACATTTTTTACATCTTCAACAATACTAACATTACAACTCTCATTCATAGATTCATATTGTATGTAGCATATCTAGCCACATTTTGGATGAAAACGGCTGTAAACTGTTTCGAGTGGAAATCGATTTTGGGAGGCCTACATCTAGCAGTGGACTTAAAAGGGCTGATTATGGTGATCATAGGCCGCGTCTCCAACACACTACATAAAACATTGTTTGCATAGTTTTTATAATTAATTCACTTTAGTTTTATAGATAATTATTTACAAAAAAAAATATGATAAAATGTTTCGCACCACTGTCCTGTCATTTTGACAGTGACATTTCTTGACATTAATTTGTTTACATAAATTATCTGAATTAGAGACTTTGGGTGTAGGTGGCAGGGACATCAACACGAAAACTGTAATCTGTAACCTCCTTACTAATAAAGGTTGTATAGCGTCTGTATAGTTACACACCGATTTATCTCTTTCACTCGTCAGTAATTTGACTTTCGAAAGAAGAAGACAAAGCGTTGTGTAACTATGCAGACGCTATACAACGTTTATTAGTAAGGAGGTAACTGTATAAGCTAACTATAATACCTATGAGTACTTGAAGACTTTCATTCTATCGCCCCGAATCACTCCTATGAGGAAGTATCAACGACAAGAAGATAGGATTAACATATAACATACTAGATTTTGCCCGCGATTTCACCCGCGTGGATGTTGGTATAACGGGATAAAAAGTATCCTGTGTTAATCCAGGTTGTATACTATCTGTGCGCTAAATTGCATCCAAATCCGTTCACCTGTTTTTGCGTGATTGAATAACAAACATCCAAAATATCAATTCACATTAAAGTTTATAACATTAGTAGGGTATAAGTTTTAGAATTACATATCGTCGCCTTAGAGTGAAAACCTCGGGAATGCAATTTTGGTCATTTTTATTTTATTACATTTTTTTAAAGAAAACCTCGTAACGCACGTCCTATAGTTTCACACAAAAAAAGTTTTGCAAAGTGTAACCCCATATAGGACGAGTTTGAATATTGCACACTTAAATACACATATCGTCGTATCCTACGAATAGGGGCGTAACTGCAAAATAGCTACTTTAAGGAGACACTTTTTTGTGATTAATTAAATTAAATATGAACAAATATGTATTGGTGATTTCTTATAATGTGTATTGTGGTATTTTAAGGTTCGGCTAGGATTATTTTCAATAAATTATCTTTATATTTAATACGAATTTTGTCCTTTAAAACCCGTTTTTAATTGTTTTATTGAACTGGTTATATGTGGTTTGATGAGCAGAATTGAATCATGCAATAAAAAAAGAAAGCCCCTATGTTCGTTAGGGCACTATTCGTAGGATACGACGATATTTGAAGAAGTTCTGGTAATAAAATTTTACAGGGCGCAGTTTTCGTTTGCTTCTGTAAAGTTCACATATACGTGGTTTTCACTCTAAGGCGACAGTATAAAAGTGTTTGCAAAACCTATTTACAGAAATAAATATCATCATTTACCAGTTGTTAGGCTTATTCCGATGTATTTCTTTCCTCGCACTCAAACATCGATGTTATTCGTCTTCAACGTTCCATTTACTTCGTTTTCTCTATTCGTAACTTATCTGATCAACGTATTGTTCGACTATCATGTGTGGTTACATTTATGTAGATAGAATACATACATGTATGTAACAGTAACAGCTGCGAAAGTTCGGGTGTTATTTCAGCGTTATTTCGGCTCGGTATTGTGAGTGGTACAGGTCGTACATATTGTCTCGTTGGGACAATACGACTCACGGCAGGTAATCTCTGCGAGGGCAAACACACGTCGTTTGTAATTAGCTATCTCACTTCGCCGCGACAAAAGGCAAGCCTAAAGCCATGGCCTTTGAGTCGTGTTCCGGTAGGCGCGCTCCGTAAGCCATGCGTGTAGAATGGTGCTACGACAATACGTAGCCGGCGTAGCGCGTAGCCGCTACGAACGTAGCAATTTATTCCATACTCGCAGATTAAAATTTATACATATTACGTTACAGAGATTTCTAAGAGAAGTTCGTTTTGATTTTAGAATAGTGATGATACAAAAAAAATTTTTTTTGTTCCGTCATGTAGATTATTAAAAAAAATTGGACACATATTTTTTCTTTTTTTACGTAATCAAAACATTACGGCGATACATTGAGTTCAAATGTGGCATGACGTCACTTCTCAGTAGATTTTATATGTGATTTTATATGCTGTGACGTAACGAGCCCCCACTCCCCAAGTTAATGTGTTTTATCTAAGTATTTTTTTATTAATATGATAAAGCAAAAAATACGTGTCTAATATGTTTTTATTATCTGATTGACGGACTAAACAGTTTTTCTTTTTTTTTACCCAGTAATCATCCCTATTATGGTATTTTCATATTTAGAGTTTTTTGTGTAAAAAGTATTTATATTTAAAGGTTGTTTCCACTTAAGCGTATTAGAGTTAAAAAAAAAAAAAAAAAAAGTTAAATAATATTTCATGTTTTTGTAAATAATCCATAAAAAGTTATTGGAAAAAGAATTACGTGAGTAATTCATACTGTGTAATAAAGGTTATAAAAGTAAAAATCTTTGTTGAAGTAGACATCAAAGCCTATATAATATTAAATATTATATTTTAACAAACTTGAAGGTAAAATAAACAAATATTTTTACGTTATATTACGGGGTTAGGGTCAAAGAGACAGAGAGAGAGAGAGAGAGAGATTTAATTTATATTACGTATCTAGTACCTACCCACATTTTATTAAACACTAGCTTTTGGCCGCGGCTTCGCCCGCGTGGATGTCGGTTATCGCATAGAAAAGTACCTACCCTATGTACTTCTCCATATCTCACGCTATATCTCAAAATTCTAACTTAATATTAATTTTAATGTGATTCACTATGTGAATAGAAACCGAAACAAATGATTTAATATAATAAAAGTACTTATGTTCTGAACGTGAATGAGTCTTTACCTAAAGATAACAAACACAAAATGAAAATACGAAATTTCACTCAAATTCATAAAGCAATCAATTGTACCAAATTACAACACGAAATAAAAGTGCGACACAAATAATAATTTTAAAATAATTCACGTAAGTACCAACAATGTGAAAACAAAACGAAATCCTCCGAAATGTCGCATGATACACCGTTTATGCTAATAAAACGCTCGAAATATCTAATGAACACCATTGGTGCATAACTTTTCTCAGGGTCACGTTCGCAGTTGGACGAAATATTTGACATTTATTTTGTACTTGCAACACGATCTGGCTGTAGAATTCGATTAATCGACTAATACTTGACCGGTTGACATTTTAGCGGGAACACCACTAAACGAACGAAAAAAAAAAGAAAACAAATACGTCTGTACTCTGTGGTCGTGTGGCGGTGTGGCGCGGTGCTTAATGTAAACATTCATCAAGGTTATACGTGCGTAAACTAATGGATTCAATGAGAAAACGGTTTAATCTTAAGAATCTTATACAGAATTACTGAGAAATAAGTGTAGATTTCGTATTGAGTGTTAGTAGTTTTTCAGTTTATCGCGAACAGACAGACAGACAGACAGACAGACGCGGCGGAGGACTTTGTTTTATAATATGTAGTGATAGTGATAGTGATAGTGATAGTGATGATAGTGATAGTGATAGTGATACATAACATACATACATTTACGTCTTAGTGTTTGTAAGTATAATGTGTGGGAGTCATGGGTCATATGGCTGATAAATATAGAGATAGTAGATATTCGAGTTTCTGATGGCTCTTTGAATATCGTGTTACGTCACACCTTTGTATAAATCAAATATACGTCTTGCTATTGGACACATACATTTACATATGTAGCGTTCTATATAGAGCGTGTGGATTTATCGTATTGATGAAAGGGAAATTAATTTTGGGTGAACAAAAATCATGGAACTCGCGTCATTGTCACCGAACGCTTTCCATGAGCTATATGTATACTGTGTATGTATGTGTACTTTTTGGGTGAACAAAAATCATGGAACTCGCGTCATTGTCACCGAACGCTTTCCATGAGCTATATGTATACTGTGTATGTATGTGTACTTTTTGGGTGAACAAAAATCATGGAACTCGCGTCATCGTCACCGAATGCTTTCCATGAGCTATATGTATACTGTTTATGTATGTGTACTTTTTGGGTGAACAAAAATCATGGAACTCGCGTCATCGTCACCGAACGCTTTCCATGAGCTATATGTATACTGTGTATGTATGTGTACTTTTTGGGTGAACAAAAATCATGGAACTCGCGTCATCGTCACCGAACGCTTTCCATGAGCTATATGTATACTGTTTATGTATGTGTACTTTTTGGGTGAACAAAAATCATGGAACTCGCGTCATCGTCACCGAACGCTTTCCATGAGCTATATGTATACTGTGTATGTATGTGTACTTTTTGGTGAGCAAAAATCGCGAAACTCGCGTCAACAAACAGCCCAAATTCTAATTTAGTGTATTGATGATTCTAATGATTATAATTTTGTTAATACATACTTGTTATGGTCGCGAATCATATTCTGATCAAGTGCCTGTCAAATGCAAAAAAAACATAAGAAAATTTGAATTTCGCGGTCTAGCCGGGCCTTCAACAATAATTTGTAAACTCATATGAAAAATGGCACTTTATAATCCCTGAAAGGTGAATCAGACATATAATTCGTTGCTCAAAACCCAGCCCACTGATGACGGTAGTCCCCAAGAGACCATATCCTCGTTTACCAGCATAATTCTAACTTGAACTGTAACCGATTGCCAATAGCAAAACCCAATTAAACTTTGTCAGTACTGGGATTCGAAGTCGACCTCAAGTTATTCAATGCGCGTATTCTAGAAATAGCCCATGGTTATAGGCTTCTATAGTGTACAGTCAACAAAACAGATATGCAGGTGTGGAGGCTGCCAATTACAACCTATTTTTGCCTATGGAACCCTTTATTAAGAAGATGTTTCTTAGTGACTTTGTTAGGTCAATAGTTTTTGAGATAGGTATGGGATTTTCGGATACAACCGCAGAAATAACTTTGTTTTTTATATCGGCTAATAGTATGAAACACAAACTTATTTTTGCGGACAGTAAAATCAATACTGTGCATGTGTAAATATATCACAACTATTACGGAACTTTTCATTGTGCATAATGTGCATGGTCTGACACGCACTTGACCGGTGTATATAACAAAGATGCACTAAATCCATGCAATGCCTTTGTTGCCGGAGTGTGTCTCATGTTGAAAAGATTTCATGAATGCCATTTCTGATGATTCATCATGTCAGCCGAAATACGTTCACTGCTGGACATGAGCCTCCCCCAATTGGGGGGGTTTGCCATAATCGCCACGCTTGGCAGGTGGGTTGGCGATCGCAGTATGGTGTTAAAAATGCATAGAGAACGCTGCTGCCCATTCTCTAGTAAGTCCCTTAGTCGCCCTTTCTGATGATTACTGATTGCATAATTGGCTAGCCGTGGTTAATCGTGGACAAAAGTCAAAGTCAAATAATTTATTTCAAATAGGCATATAAAAGACACATTTGATCGACACAAAATTAAAAAAAAAAAAAAAAAAAAACAAGTTTCCCCTTCCAACAGGTAGTTACGTATGGAGAAGAATGGGCAAGAAACTCCATACTTACTCTTTTAAAATGTTAACAATATTTTGTATACATTAATTAATAATTTTATGTGAAGACGACGTACCTAGTATAAATTACTTTTCATTAGTTTTACCTATTGTGGTACATTAGGTAAAAGGTAAAAAGAATGAAAAGTGAAGTAATGACATACAAATTAATTATGTGATACTCGTACTCACATATTTACAGAGTTTGGGCTTATCACGTTTCTATCGGCATGAACTTTGTATGGGAATACTCGTAGCTCATGCCGTACTAAAAATATTGGCTAGTTAAATATCTCCTTGATCGCTTGATTCCCAGGGTGAACCTGAGGGACGTTTAAGTATAATAACTTATGGATGCTATTTCATCGCACCCGGTTATATTGCCTGCGTAGTCCTGACTTGATACATCAAGTTTGCAGGACACATAATACCATTTGAAGCTACAACAATGAACTGATTATTGCATTAAAATTGTATTTACAATGTAAATTGTCTTTGTTCCTTGATCCTGACATCAAGCAATGGTGGTTGCGCTGATCGATTGGAATTACAGTATTGTCACTTCCTTTCTCTTTTTTTTGATATGTTGGCAAACGTATTAATATATTAAGGTTGGTTTTGCTGCATCCTTATCTACTATCCCATTCCTGCACATTGCCTTTCATGCGAGTGGGAGCAAGACAAAGCTACTCGTCACCATATTGGAAATAGAAGAAAACCAATATGGCGTTCGTCTGTGATCGTATTGCGTCGCGTGAGCAGCTCCTGTGCTCAAATTCGTGCATCAAGTGGAAATTCGTGGAAAATCGCTTGTGTCGTCGCTCCAGGCCATCATCGCGTCAAATAAGGTATTGTGCAACCCTCTCCTTCAAAACAACTGCTAAATTTCACCCAATTCTCTCCAACAGTCGTTGTTACGTCCATCCACCGTTTTCGTAAAACCAATTTAAAAAAACCTATCGAAAATCATCGCTTCGCGCATTCAAATGGACTAAATTGTCAAACTTTCACTGCTTGAATAAGAGGCTTTTGGCTACTTGAATGTGTGTATTATAATATAATTTATTTTTTTGTTACTTGCGTTTTGTTTGTGCAGAATAAACAATTTTTCTTTCTTTCTTTTCTTTCTTATTTACACACAATAACTCACGCCTTCATCCCATAGGGGTAGACAGAAACTATATAACACCACCTGCTACGATCTAAAGCACCCTGGCTGGAGGCAATTAGTTTCGTTAGGAGCTTAAGGCAACCACAGGATAGCCCGGTTAAAGAGTCTCAACCTCTCATGGTTAACTCGGAGATGCCCTAGACAAAGAAAAAAAAAAAACTAAAGTAGGTAGGTTTGGTTCGTTTATGTTTATACATCTGGTTATACACGCACGACGGTTGCGAATACTACGCACCTGACTTTTCGGAAAAACATCACCAATAAGGTTACTTTATGTCCGTCTAGGGCGTTCCAGTCCCCGGGTGCGGTGAATGTACAAGTATCGTCCGGGCCCCCGAGGGCCCCGACTAGTAGGAACAGTTGGATTTTAGTCGGTAGGAATCCATACTAATATTATAAATGTGAAAGTAACTCTGTCTGTCTATCTGTCTGTCTGTCTGTCTGTATGTTACGTTTTCACTCCTAAACCGCTGAACCAATCGACATGAAATTTGGCAGAGATATAGCCTGGGATATGGAGAAGGACATAGGCTACTTTTTTACGCGATAACCGACATCCACGCGGGCAAAAGCTAGTCCGACATAATCCTCCGTTTTTCCCAAACGCGACGAAGGGTAACAATGAGCATTTTCCCACGGAAAAAAAGGGCGTCCCCACACTGCGTTTCCACTCACATCTGCTACAAAAAATTAAATCAAACGTCAACTATGTTTAACTAACAGATAACAAAAAAAAAAAAAATATAGTTCTGACATAATATAAAGATGATAGCTGAAGGACCCAATATTATAATGATGCGTCGGTGAAGCCGATTCTATCGTGCAATGGGATGACAAAAATAGCCATTAAGGTGACAAACATATTTTGAAAAACATTTATTTATTATTCCCAACACAATTAGCGTTACAGGTTGCCCCATATCGGTAGGTCTTAAACAATATTTTTTTTCATTACAGCTTATCTCATGTAAAGTAAATCAGTAATATCTTCATCTACAGTTACATCTTTGTATATAAGGTGTAGGTAACAATTTTTTTTTATATCTTTATATATATATTTTTTTTACACGAAGTATTTTAAGAGAAACGTCTATAGGTGGTAAAAAAGCCATTCCAGCGAATTTTATTATTATCAGTGTTTTTATTTTTACATAATGATTATAATTTTAAAATTGCTTGAGACATTATGCAAAATAACCTTTACTTACTTTTTATATGAATGACCCGCCCGGACGCGGCGACGGTGGCGGCGCGAGCGCGGTGCCTTTTGATAATTAATCATCATATCAAGTGATTTTAAATTCGATTAAATAATATACTCAGATTAAAAAAAAAATCGTTTCCATGGCTTCTTTAAAATATTTCGTACTAGCTTTTGCCCGCGGCTCCGCCTGCGTGGATGTCGGTTATTGCGTAAAAAAGTAGCCTATGTCCTTCTCCATATCCCAGGCTATATCTCTGCCAAATTTCATGACGATCGGTTCAGCGGTTTAGGCGAGAAAACGTCACATACAGACAGACAGACAGACAGAGTTACTTTCACATTTATAATATTAGTATGGATTAGTATGGATATGGATTTGAATAGATACACCTTATATAAGTACCTATACAGAGTGTAAGGGACAGCACTCCGCAAACTAACAGGGTGCATTCAGCTCCTTATTTTGAATCATATTCCACTGAAAATTTGCTCAGAAAAACTTTCATTTTCTTTACCGTTTTTTCAGTTACGATACCTTTGCTTTAATGTAAAATTACATTTTTCTGTACGAAGCACTCGCGATATCAGCTGTTCACTTTCTGCCTAGTTCTCGCTGCTCTGCCGTACGCTACCTGCTTTTTGCCACGGTAACGATACATTGCGTGTGAGGTAATAAAACAAATCAGGTTTATTGGATTCCCATAATGTTCCTGAAATAATTTCATGTACCGGTGTTCTTAGTATGATATAATGAATTCACCCTATCAGTCTGCGGAGGGCTGTCCCTTACACCCTGTATACAAATATGTTTTTTATTGTAAGTGTTTTTTGGTTTTTCCATCTGGAATTGCTCAGTAACAGCCCGGAGTCGGGATTTGTGCCCGGTTGATGGCAATAGGCTCGCCCCCTGTTACATGGGACTCAACCCTTCGGGAAATACAGGCGTTGATATTATGATGTTATGGTTTTTATTGCCTGCCCAATCTCTTTTATTGACTGCACTACGTCAACGCAGAACCAGAAAATCATGTACAATGCAGATAACGGATGGTTACTCGTACGTACGGGTCGTTTGTGAACATATTCATAAAACGAATGGCTGGACTTTATCAGTCAGTGGTGCTTTTTTTTTTTTTCAATGTACCGCGTAGGTTTTGCCTGTTAACGATTCCTAGTTTTACGTCAGTCACGTTTGTGTCGATACGTGCCCCTATGCAGCGATATAAATTTTGGGTTGAATTATTGCCTATAGTGTGGTTTATGGAAAATAGTATGGAAATTATTTAGAAATTTAGAGGGGCTTGTGGCTAAGTAATAATAGCCGCAAGGGTCGATCGATCAGGTTAAGCTACGCTTGCCGTGGTTGGTCCGTGGATGGGTGACTCTTCCGTGCCTCGGAAAGCAAATCGACTCTTGAAATATAATAAATATTGGAAAAAAATCTTTAAGATGCTCTAGTGTAAAGTTGCCAACGTGTCGTTTGGTCAATATTGCCTTTCCAGCGTCGAAATTAAGTCGTTGGTCGCGGCTGTCATTCGTGAATCTTTGACAGTCGTTACGGGTAGTCAGAAGCCCGAAATTCTGACAACTAGTCTTACCAAGGGGTATCGTATTAAGGAACTGGGTTGTAGAAGTCAGATAAGCAGTCGCTCCATGTAAAATACTGGTATTCAACTGGATTCGGTTAGACAGGAAGTCGACCCAAACAGTACGGAAAAGGCTAGGCAGATGTATGGGGCAGTACTTAACCTACCTGTACCGACGTGTAGTAAAAGAATGTTAAAGTAAAAGGCCGCATTCGAAGATACCCTAGTAGCATTTTCCGTTGGCATTTAGTTGGGCCAACTTCAGAGGTATATGGCCCAACCAAACGCCAACAAAAATGCTACTAGGGTAGGTTTAAAGAACTTTATTTCTCATAAGAACTTAAAAATAACAGTTCGCTTATAATGAGATACATGTGTGTTTATAACTAGTACTATTTAAATTAGTTACCTCTAGAGTGTTGGAGACATTATATTAGCATAATAATAATGTTCTGTTTTATGTTATTTCAAGTGTTGTAATGTATTGCCTTAATCTACGTTTGAATAAGTTTATATTGTCACAGATGCGGCCTTTTACTTTAACATTCTTTTAAATTACGATGTTTTGCGATCACCAGTCTAACAATTAAGCGTGGTAATAAGGATGATGACTAAAAAATATAGACACTAACAACAAAAAACTACAATAGACACGAAGCAACAAAATACGATCTAGAGGAATGTGGCCGTTTTTATTTAGATCGAATTTTGTTGCTTCGTGTCTCAATATGAAACTTTAAAAAAGGTATTAGAAAATTCTAGACGTACTTACCGAGATAGTTGATTGAGCCGTTTTTCATAATTCCTTCTCAGTCACGAGATAATATGTTATTAAAGGAGTGGCGCTAGTGGACCGGTGACAACCCTCTTAATATAAAAGGCCCCCCATCTTCAAAAATTACGATGTTTTGCGATCACCAGTCTAACAATTAAGCGTGGTAATTCGCGTGGTGGTTTGTCGTTCAGTGTAGCAAGCAATCTTATATGCTTTTTATATGAAAAGATTAACTTTACATAGGTAGGGAATATTAAAGAAAGTTGTTGTTCTGTATGTTTTAATGCCGTGTGGTGCCTGACGTAAAGAATAGCACCACCCCATTTCCTCCCGTGGGTTTCCTAAAAGGCGACTAAGGGACTTACTAGAGAATGGGCAGCAGCGTTCTCTGTGCATTTTTTTAACACCATACTGCGATCGCCAGCCCGAGGAGCTCGTGGCTAAGTAATAACAGCCGCACGGGTCGATCCGTCAGGTTAAGCTACGCTTGCCGGGGTTGGTAAGTGGATGGGTGATCATCTTTACATACCGAGACTCCTCCGTGCCTCGGAAAGCACGTTAAGCCGTTGGTCCCGGCTGTCATTCGTGGATCTTTGACAGTCGTTAAGGGTCGTCAGAAGCCCAAAAAGTCTTTCAACCAGTCTTACCGAGGGGTATCGTTTTACCCAGTTACTGAGTTGTGGAGGTCAGATAGGCAGTCGCTCCATGTAAAATACTGGTATTCAGGCAGCTGAATACCAGTATTTAACCAGTTTTTATTTGTATCTATGTTGGGGTCGGCTTCCAGTCTAACCGGATGCAGATCCGGTTAGACTGGAAGCCGACCCCAAAATAGTTGGGAAAAGGCTAGGCAGATTGACTGCGATCGCCAGCCCGCCTGCCAAGCGTAGCGATTATGGCACAACCTCCCAATTGGGGGAGGTCTATGTCCAGAAGCGAACGTTTTTCGGCTGAAATGATGATGATGATGATGATAAAGTTTTAATGAATCTAGGAGAGTCTTGGATATTTTTATAACAATGGATTGTTCATTTTATAATAACTACCTACTAGTATATTCCGATTGTAACTCGTATTTATTCAAGCTGTCGTATAAACTTCGGTATCATAATGTGGGATTGGCGCCGCCGGGATGTGACGTCACTACCGGTTTACAGGTTACATACGTACATACATTGCTTTATAACTATGTTTACCAAAATGCACGCTCCGCTACCGTCATTCAGTATTCATTAATCTTTAATTAAATGTTTACAGGATACGGAATCGACACAATTATTTTATGTCGATTTTTTTAATATTTGCCTGTATCATCATGTTTTATTCACTGTAAAAAAAATTGTATTGAAATTGCAAGGCTGAGAAATGTATGGTTCCGTCGAAGATCAATCGGAGTTTTGCGAACCCATTTTGCAAGTTCAAACGTTGACGAGTGACATTTTTCTTAATGTTCAAAATATACTACGACACATACACTGACTTTCGGTGAAGCAAGACGCTGAAGAAACCTGCATTTTTACCGTATCTGATGTGTTGATTAGTGCTCGATCAGTCTCTGTATGATAAAAAGCATTGATCCTGCACACCTTACAGTAGAACTGATTTGTTAAACTAATCAAAATCGCTCACATAACTCAGTTAAACAGTTTTTTTAATTTATTTATTAAAACTTTATGCACAAGTTAAAAAAATACCGTCGAAATGCGGACTGAAATTTTCTACCAGTCAATCTTAGGGTGATGCAGAGAAGAAACATGGCAGGTACAACATAAGAGATAGATAGCAGGAAAATAACTGTAGAATACAAGAATACATACATAGATATATACTTACATACATACAAACAGAAAAAACTTGTCAGGAGAAATAATAACGATCGGTAGAGGAGAAATAACGATCAGTATAAAGGAGAAAACGAATCCATCAAATCAGCGCTGGGATATTTCTACCAACTTCTTACGTATACATAATATTCACGCGCCTTCACTTTAAAAGACAAGCAACTGGTTGACGTCCTGATATTCAGAGGGACCGCATTCCAAAGAAAGACCGCCTGGATAAAGAAAGTGAATGTGAATGAAACCAGAACGGTGAGAAGGACATCGAAGCAGACGGTTGTTGGTGGAAAGAAAATTTTTACCATGTGCAGAGCATAAGTATTGAATATGGCAAGTCAGGAAAAAGGAGAAGTGGGTTTGTCGAGAATAGAGAACAACATAGACAGAGCCCTCTGTGCTAAAGAATGGGTAACTATTTTAAAAGCAATCGGTGCGTGGAAATATGGTCATTCTTATGAAGGTTGACAACGAATCGATTGCAATTATTGAGAAAGCGGTCAAGTTTATTGACGAGATCTGTATTCAGGTCATAGTAACACACATCACCATAGTCATTTATGGGAAAGATTAGGGACTGTACAAGCGTGCCTTTATGTGTGATGGGAGAAGATTTTCCAACCGATAGAGCAACCGTATCGTTCCGGTGACTTTTTGCTAACAGTCGTGAATTGCTTTCGCCAGTCAAGAGAAGTGTCGACATGCAGACCAAGGTCTTAACATCGAAGCTAAACGTATGACTGAGTTGTCAAAGATTAGGTGGCACAGATAAGCCATTCAGTTTCCATATGATGTGGGGGCTCACTATTATGATAGCCTGACACTTGGTAGGTAAACCGCCACCCCAAATCGATCAGACCAGTTTTTGAACACGCCTAAATCCCGGTTTAGGTCCTCAATCGCATTAGAAATGTTACTAACACTAGCCTGGCAATTGCCTTGCAATAAAATTTGCTATTGCTGGCGTGTTATTCTATCAAGAATACACTGGATTCAGGGTTCGAGCCTCAAAAGCGGCCCAAAAAATAAAGCTCAAAAAATAATAATAATAAGTGGGTACCAATTACCAAAATAATATTTTTTTTCAACCCATTTACCACAATTACTTTATTTTCAAGCTTCAAGCGAATTTGTATTTACATTTTCACCGATGACAGATAGTCCTAAACATTAATATATCGCAAAAATAATTATATACTTTTTGAATTTACATATTTTTTGAATGAATAATGTAAATTGCAGTACGTAGGTACCTAGACTATTAATCGCGACCAGTCGAGCAATGAGGTTTTGTTCGTGATACTGGGTCTAGTGTATTCTTGATTGAAGCTTTGATTCTATTAACGCCAACACACAATAAGCAAACTTGGCAATACCTTTCTATGTTGGGGCTGACATGACCTGTTAATGGTCGCAAGTCCCTAATAAATAAAGAGAAAAAAAAAAGAAACTTTTCTATGTATATGAAGTTGCTGCTCTTTTTTTAGGGTTCCGTAGCCAACAAGCAATCCTGCTAGTTTCGCCATGTCCATCTATCTGTCTGTCTGTCTGTCCGTGGCTTAGCTCTGAGACTTTTAGCACTAGACAGCTGAAATTTGGCATGGGTATACATATTAATCACACCGACAAAGTGGTAAAATAAGCTCTTGGTTTTTTTAGGCCTACAGGTAAAAGGGAATGTTTTTTTTCTCGTCTATCCGATGTTGTGGGGTATCGTTGGATAGGCCGTTCAAAAATATTGCGGGTCTGTGAAAATATAATAAGCTGTAATATTAAGCTTTAACCTCTCGTATGTCGTAATTAGAGACACAATTAAAAACCCATTGTGTCTCGCGTAGATCTACGGTCTATATATATATGAAGGGTTAAAGTGCAAATTTTTGCTAGAGTCAAGTGTCCCTCCCCCTGCCACCTAAATGCTTGTTTTAACAGAGTTAAAAGGAAAACTATCACAGAAGAGTAGGCTTCCAAAGGTAACGAGTAATAGTCAACCAACTTACATTTGCAGTAGGAATGTATCGGAGAACATTTATTTCAACTACAATGTTAAGTTTGTTCTTGGGATTAATTCGTCCCAACTATACTAAAAAAAATATTTAGCCTAACTACTTCGGCTATTTCAGGAATAATCAAAGTTTGACAAAACTTTATAAAAGTTAACTTGATTTAATAAAAGTGATACCCAACAGCCAGCATAGGTTTTGGTTAAATGTTGCATAAAGTTATGTGGTCACTTTTTTGTGTTACATGTTGACGAAAGTTTGGTTATGTATAAGTAAAATTTTTTTTTTCATTGTATGGAACCCTTAATTGTGCGTGGTCCGACTCGCACTTAGCCGATTTTTTTCGACCTTTTTTGCCCCACTTCTCGGCAAAGATCTCTCCCATAGCTTTCCACGCATCTACTCTGTACCACTCTGGCCAACCTGTCCCGATTCATCCGACATACATGGCCCACCCAATCCCATCAGTCTAGCAGACTTATTGCCCCTATCTGCTCTTACTGCTGAAATTATTTATTAGGAGATCGAACGCGCGACTCGTCATGGCGTTAGGAGCCAAGCGCTGACTAGTTTTTGTTTACCTCCATTATCTGCCCTCTGACGTCACTGACACTCGCACTACATACACGCTAGTTCCCATCGATCTCCTGTGCCATATATTACGTCATTTTTGCCCCATATATTACGCGGCGCGGGCACCACGGCGCGGGTATCCGACGAATACGACCATAAAGTAAAGTCACATAGACAACATGTTATCAATCTGAATTGTAACCTGGGGTCTATGCGGGTGGGACTGCGGATAGAGTTAGGTTGAAAAATGCAGTTTGTTGTGTTTGGTTTTAAAAGCGTGGTTTTAATTGACGTGCAGTGATTCCTGAGGCAACCAAATAATACGCCCCAATAGCGTTACTTTGCAAACTAAAAAGATTGTAAGTACGTATACACAATTAGCTGAACCCCCTTGCCTTGGTGGAGATTTTTTTACTAACAAATCGTACGATTTTTTTTTTTCTAGTTTTAGGTAGATTTCGTATAGGTATTTAAGAGGCCGTGCACGAAATCGACTGATTTTGATCAATTTTGTTCATTGTTTGTGAGAAAGGGAAACATAATTTAAACAAAATTATTTGAGATTTGAAAAGTCGTGTTCTTTGTTTTGCATGTGACTGAAAGGGATTTTTCAAATAAATTAAGTATTCACGGTAAATCACTAATATTTGCAACAAGTTTTCCGAAAAATGACGCGAGACTGACATTTGATCATCATTCTACAAGAAACTACTTTTGATTTTGAACATTAAAAAATATCATCAACATCATTATATGGTCTACTTGCATTTGGCGGTACCACTTTTTTCAACTTCCGTACAAAATATAGCAGAAAAATTATATTGAAAAAACCTTTTTTTGTTTTAAACCTCGTCAGTAATATATATTTTTCCTATTATTTAGCAAATCATATCAAGAAATTTAAAAATAACAAATTAGTCTTCAGCTATCCTTGAAATATAATCAAAATTTTATTTAATGATTATACAATATCTTCATTAAGTAAATCAATGGCGAAATAAACTATATTTTGGAGAGCACAAAAATGATGAAACTATTAAAAGCTGCTGTGACTGACACGAATGGTTTAGCACCATGAAAACTGTACTTTTATAGTTAAACAGACTTAATGTTTCGATTATTTCAAGTTTTCTCACAATTAGATAAGAAATTGCCAAAAGAGAGTTTTTTTCGTGCACGGACCCTTAAATTAAATTAAGAATTATAAAATTCTATCGATCTAATCAACTCAGCCTATCGCAGTCCACTGCTGAACATAGGCCTCTCCCATGCTGCGCCACAACACCCTGTCCTCATGGCACCGGTAATGCTAAAACCGGCACTGCGCACAGCCAAAGTGTGGAACTCTCTGCCAGCGTCTGTGTTCCACATTTATTTATTTATTTTAAATAGAACGGCTGAAGCCAATTACACTATTTAAACAAATATTATTAGAATTTATTTAACACAGTCATGCATTCTTCTCACAAAAATTCAAACATTCCGACAGTATCATCTTCCATTCATTCACAAACATATCCATATCTGTGTTTGAGTCCACATATAACCCGTCTGCCTTCAAAGCAAGAGTGAACAGGCATCTTCTGGGGACGCTCGTTCCATCATAGACCTCATCCATCGCTTCCCATCAGGCCAGATCAAGGTCAAGAGCAGGCCCAATCAGTAATTTAAAAAAAACATCGTATGTGCTTGCGACTCCATCAATATTGTCAAACTAACAGATATTTATTTATTTACAGGACGTAAAGAATAGCACCTGCACCCCATTTCCTCCCGTGGGTGTCGTAAAAGGCGACTAAAGGACTTACTAGAGAATGGGTAGCAGCGTTCTCTATGCATTTTTAACACCATACTGCGATCGCCAAGCCGCCTGCCAAGCGTGGCGATTATGGCAAACCCTCCCAATTGGGGGAGGCCTATGTCCAGCAGTGGACATCTTTCGGCTGAAATGATGATGATGATGAACAGATATTTTATCCACATTTAAATTCATTACTTAAATATTTTCAATAAATCACATAAATGACAGGCATATTTTGTAGTGACCTTCCTCCGGGGCAAAGATGTTTTAAGTATTTTATTATATGTACTCAATGTAAATACGGCACACATCAATTCAACAACAGTTTAGATGCCCGTTACCCGTTGACAAGTAAGCATTGGTAACGTAACAAACGGACAAATGGACATGCTTTACATACAACGCCATGTAGGACTGCTGTCAATAAATATTTTGATGTTTCGATACGCGCCGACGATCTGTTTTTAGTTTCCGTTTTGTTACACAATGTTTGTATTTATTGTGATTGTTCGCTGTGCTTTATGGTAGGAAAATGGCATGACACGATTGGTCGATTTTTTATAGGGATTTATCTTGTTTTCTCGTGCTATGTCCAATACATTGTTTATTTCAATAATATTAAATAAATTAAGGTTTTAAACAGAAATATAAAGTCAGTGATGTCAAATATATATAAACTTGGAAAGTAAATATGAATTGGAAGTCACATTGGCATTTACCCGGATTTGAACAACCATCACGACATCTAAATATCGTGAGGAAACCTCGCCTTTTAATTAATACGAGCTGTTGGCTGCGTGGCTTTTTCTAAAATAATAATAAAAAAATAAAAAATCAATCAATCAATCAATTGATCTACGTTCTTCCAACAATCTTCTCCTACTCTGTCCTTCTCATACTTCTGACTTTGTTCATTGTTCCTTTCATATTCAGTCTATTCTTCTCTGGAATGCGCTTCCTCTGGATATCAGGACGGCCACCAGTCGGTATGCATTTAAGCGGAAATTGCAGAGTTATTTTCAAAACAAATAGTGTAGAGTCAACCCAATCATCTCTTCCCCTTGAATTTGTATATATATATGTCGGAGAAGGGTAGGTTTCTCTCGTTATCATCAGCCATATTTTAACTACTGTGGGCGTACTGTGGGTAGTGTTGGTTATTGCGCAATATAAAAACTGAATTAAACTCAAATCAAAAGTCATTTACTCCAGTTCTACTTTAAAGATTACATAAGACAGCTCCCCCAAAACGCCCATCCCTTCAACCACTTCCTAGTGCTATAGCTGGGAAGAAGAAGTAGCGGAACAAACTCCCCAGCAGCACATCTGTCTGTTCAGTTAGAAGAACTTGATTCTATACAGTAATGGGTATGCAAATTAATTAATATTGGTACACGACACAACTATACCGAACGCGCAACAATTCCTTGACGTCTTCACTGCTTGACCGCCACCGATGAACTTCACTTGTCAACTGTGCGGCGGACACTTGCTGCCAGTTGAACGTTATGCTGTGACTCCGTCATGCGCCGCTACGCAGCGCTAGCGTCCCGATTAGTCAAGAATCGTTGGCGCTAACTACAATAACTCCATCGAACGCAACTAGATGACGCTGGCGTACCGGATACAACAGACTCGTCTCCGACATATATATATAATAAGTAGGTATTTATACGTTATAGTAATATGTACATATGTATGTCTATTATAAGTTTACAACATATTTATTACTTGTGTACCAATTTTATTTGTTATCTTTTTAATATTTTTATTATTATTATGTTTTCTCCTCCCTATTAATTAGAGCACCTGCCATCTTATCTCTTCACTACCCTTGGTTGACTGGCAGAGAATGCTTATGGCAAAAAGTCCGCCTTTGTACCTTTATTGTGTGAAAAGTTTAAATAAATAAATTAAAAAATTAAAAAAAATATTCAAAAAATCACAAGGTATAAAATGAGTACAGTTTTGCTCAAATGTAAATTATATTCCTAAGACTTACGTGCCTGAACTAGGTTATCCTGTGTTTCTGGCGAAAAGTACTAAGACAGTCTTATAAAAAATAATAAAAAATCTAAAAGTTGTCATTAGACAAATAAATTATAACTAGGTTCAAATAAAAATAAAAGTACTTAAACCTAAGTTACTCCTTATAACATCGGTTATGTGCCAGTGAAAGTCCTGTCAAAATCGGTCCAGTCGTTTCAAAGATTAGCCGAAACAAACAGACAGGCAGATAGACCGACAAACACACAGAAAGTTTTTTTTTGTTATAAGTAGGTACCGTATTATGTATACTTTCAAATGCATTTAGTTAAACGATCTTATTTTGACATTACAAACAGACACTTCAATTTTATTTATTTGTATTGAGTATACATAGATAAGTCTGAAATCACCGATCTGTCTTGAGCAAGAAATAAAGAAAGAAAGAAAATACATTTATTTAGCACAGACTAAAAGCGTGCAAGCGTGGTGATCAATGCTCGTGTCTTCTAGAGGAAGCCTGTGTCCCTGCATTCGGACATTAATAGGCTGGAATTATGATTTATTTTAAACCGGGCAAGAACTTTTTCTTTCATTGTGCGTGGTCCAACACGCACAATGAATGGTTCCGTAGTTGGGATGAATTTTAACCTTAGAATAAACTTAAAGGTCTCTGCACACAGCGGGCGCGGCGCGGCGGGACGGGACGGCGACGCGATGCTGAGCAGTTGTAATGTACTAGATATTACGGACAACGCCACACAGAGCCGTCCTGCTCGACGCGACGGTAACCGTCGCACCACGCCGCCGCCACGCCAAACTGAATACAAGTCAGAAGCGGCGGGGCGGTATTTCATGCACCCATTTCCGTTTACATTATTTTTTCTTAGCTAGCGCAAATAAGAGCAAGAACGTTTCCACGTCTGAATCGCTCAACATATTTTTGATGAATGAATCGCGTCGCGATACGGTCGGCATGAATGGGCGCGGCGGACGTGATCGCGCCCGCAGTGTGACCTACGCCGCCGCGCCAGCGCAGCGTCGCCGGCCCGCCACGTCGCGCCCCGCCACGCCACGCCGGCTGTGTGCAGAGACCTTAACATTGTAGTTGAACAATATGTTCTCCCATGCATTCCAACTGTAAATTTAAGTTTGTACGCACAATATTGAGAGATTGACCATGATATTTTAAGTAGATCTATTTTCTGTATGATAAGGGGAGACAGGTAAAATTTCATCTATTTTCTTAAATAACTTGAAACTAAATACTTTAAAATTAAAAAATATATATTAGAGACCCTCGCAGTAAGCTCTTTTATTTAATGAGTCACACGGTATAATATGCAATTTATTCTCCTTCAATTTTTTTCTCTAAAAGTGACCCCCATATTCAAAATTCATTTATTTACGTCCGTGTTTGGGTCACAGAAATTCATATGAATACCAAATTTCATCTTAATCGGTCCATTAGATTCGGAGTAAAACTGTGACAGACTGACAGACAGACAGACAGACACACATACGACTGATTCTATACTTGTTCTGTTTTTCATTTGGACGTATGGAACCCTAAAAAGAACGTTACAATGTTACAGAACTCTTGACCCGTGACCATGACGTCCCTGCCAAAGGTCGGCCTTCACAGAGCCATTTGGGTCGTCAAATGTCAATGATTCCTTTATTACTTATGTATGAACCTGCAATCTGGCGCGAGCATATACATAAAGATATTAAGGGTCAGTTACGGTAAACTTGTAATGGGATTTTCATAAGTTTTTCTATGTAGTCACGAAACGTTTGAACCAGGGCTTGTTAACTTTACCAAATAACAAAATAATAACCGTTACGTAACGTTAAATTTCAATGTTATACCTACTAACGTTACAAAAATTTAACGTTACTTGATAACATTACCAGTAATATAACGTTAATTAACATTAACAAAAACACGATAACTAACGTTAATTTAGCTACGTTGCCGTTCTGTTGGTAAGAATCAGGCAGATTCAGGCAACGTTTTGATCGACACGGCATCAGAGAGGCGCGAGGGCGGGCTCCCTCCGTGCCGCACGCCCCAGGCCCCACTACTTACATCTCACCCGTTTAAAATAACGATAAAATTAATAGTCGCATAAATAACGTTAAATCGATTACCGTTATTTTAATAATAACGTTAACTTTGTCAATACAAGGTAACGTTATGCAAATTTACCGGTATTTAATGCCCTGGTCTGAACGAAACGTCTAATTTGATGAGAATGTCAGCGCGGAGAAAGCTACTTCATGGAACCTTCTTCGAAATCTACCTCCTCCTGCGGCTTGCCGAAGGGATTTTTTTTACATTCATCTAATCATAGGTTTACCTGCAATCCGATTATTTTACAGAATAGTGAAATTGTTTAGATATTCATATATTTATTTTCGTGGCTACTACTTTACATTTTCTAATCCAACAACAGGATTTCCCGTAACCAACCCTTACCGAAGGGAAATTGATTCAGATTGATTGTTATGCGATGAGACAATTGACTGGACTAGTCGTTGTTTGCAAGTGTGGCTGTGGATAGAGTGAAAGTTCCTGCAGTAGGTAAAGATTGAGCTTATTTGAATATTGCCGGGGTCCAAAGCAGAAAAATTTAACTTGTCAACCAAGATATATTACAAAACTAACCACTAACCAATCCTGACGCAGGAATCATTTCTCACTTCAAACACAAGACAACAGTACAATCCACATTACTTTTCTTTCACTTATCAGTGCCTAGTCTAAAAAAAGCCGCGCTTGCCATTTAAGAGGGTTGTCACCGGTCCACTAGCGCCACATGTGTGTCTAGAATTTTGTAATACCTTATTAAAGTTTCATATTGAGACACGAAGCAACAAAATTCGATCTAAATAAAAACTGCCACATTCCTCTAGATCGAATTTTGTTGCTCCGTGTCTCAATATGAAACTTTATAAAAAAGGTATTAGAAAATTCTAGACACGTACCGATATAGTTGATTGAGCTGTTTTTCATAATTCCTTCTCAGTCACGAGATAATATGTTTTTAAAGGAGTGGTGCTAGTGGACCGGTGACAACGCTCTTAATGGCTGTTTAGAGGCATGAGGAACAGGGTGTAAAGTTCACTCATACTCTATAGTAAAGGGAGGATCCTCCGACCAGACGGGTGTTGTGTCTGGTGGGCAACTGCCCAACGGTTGATGTCGGGATGTTGTATACATGTATGCTAGTCTCGCGGTAAACTCTGATAGCGCGATGCAGGTTATCGGCTACCTGTGCTGGGTTGCGCGGTACGGTCGGTATAGTCTAGTTCCGCCAGAATATTGCTTTCACTCCTTATTTCGGCTCGGACATTGTATGGTAATATTGTGATATGCAATTTGGATGATATCTCATATCTTCTCACGCTCCACTGGACTTGTTACTGCAATTAACACTTTCAGCTCAATGCATGCACTATCGCAATGTGTTGTTTCGTCTATCACCGTTTACGGTTGTTCTAATTGTTATTTCAGATTGTGAAATAACAATTAGAACAACGTTCCGTCAATGTGCCGGAAACGGGTTACGTGGGTGAGGTAAATTCAACCCACGTACCCTGTCAACATAAAAAATTATATATTTAAGAAGAAATTACAGATGAGGTGGATAAGTTTATGGTCACAAGATTCCCTCAATTTCCTTGGGAGTAGCGCAGTACTCTCCTGGCTCAGCTGGTGTGACGATGACTACAGCGGGTGTGCCACGCTGTAGACGCTAGGAGTGGTGACGGTCGGCAGATGGTCTTGCCTGACCCGTAGAGTGCTCGACGCGGCCACGCGGGTAAAGAAGTACCCGGCGCGGAGCCCGATGTTGCTCGGCTTAACCGGCAGGTGGTGATTTGGATTTAAAACTCTAATTAGATCTAATTTATGTATGTTATTAATTAGTTGTTTTATTCTTAGAAAATCAATAGTCTTACAATCTTTCGTCCGCACCGACGTGACGTCGACGTCGGTTTGACAAGATTGTGATTAATTAATATCATTTGAAAAGGATCAATATCTCATATTATATCCGACGATATTAAATTAGCTATCAAAAAGTGTTTCCTTTTTCGTAACACCAACTTCCTCTGCATTATGTTTTCGTCATCATCATCCGACATGTCGTTAAAGGTGACTTGGCAAACCGGCTGCCCTGTTTATTAATCTTCATTAACATTAGAGCCATCTTCAATTGCAGTGGGTATACTTGTTGACATTGCCTTCTAAAAATTTGTCGGTGGTGGTGGTGTTGGTCGGTGAACCCAATGTCAGTTATCTTACTGGCGACTTTGCTACTTATTGGGGCTCATAACTTTTTAAAGGCTTTTTATTTTAATATTCTGATTACGTACAGACAAAATTAATAATCAGACAAAACGATATCATGTTTAACTTTGGATGTACAATGTCAAACTGTGATGTAATACCCTCCCCGTAATTTGTATGGAAAAAGTATCGACTAGTTTCGTCTTAAGGTGAAGGCGTCAAGGTAGTCAGCGAAATTCAAATTTTATTGCATTTATTGCAATTTACAGGTCAGTTTCAGGTTGTTTGTTGATCTAAATATGATTCGCCATATCAAATATTGATTCATAGAATTATTATCATAAAAATCATCAATACAACTCTCGTTCATATAATATTATTGAATGACTATTTCATGAAATCTTGACATTTTAGGTTTATACAATGCGTGCCACGAAAGATGACACTTGACACACCACGTGGTTTGTCAATTGGTATGGACAATGTACAATTGGTATAAGGTAAAATGATTTTGAAGGAAATTGCTAATCCATTTGTGACGTCAAGTCTTTGATACGTAGTTCGCATGTGGCGTTGTTGATACCGCCACAGGTGTCTCTAATAACCTTATCTTATATGAAAATTATCAAAAATATAATCTAGTCTAATATTCTAATCTAATCTATTCTAATTTAATTTATTGTTGTAATCAATTTAGCGTTTAATAATTAATTAATTGTGCTATTATCTGCGCATAATGTAGTGCTTTTCTATAAGTAATGAGGCGCTTAGACTTAAGTTTGAAATGTACTAATTGTAAAGCAATAGTGTACTAATTTTTGAAGAGCCTAATACATCAACGAATAAAGTACACCGTATTAGAGAAAAATGCCTCTGCGACCCGAAGTCCCGAAAAAGTGTGAAATATGTACCCGTAATACGTTCACCAATGTCTGAAATACCAAGCTATGGCGTGATATGAAAGGATGACGACGGGGGCGTTAGGAAATAGGTTCCCGCAGATTGATGGAGGGCTTTTTCTGTCACGACAACACGGCCGCACATGAGACTACGTTTTTCCAGATTTTCCGAACTCATTGTTTGCGGTGTCCCCGTATTTCTGGGAATGATTACGTCAATATTTCCACGTTTTGCATTTGCTTTTGTTGACGCCCTGTTTTCTTGCTTTTCAATCATTTTTCGTTCATTATGGCCTCTCATTTTTCTATCATATTAAAGCTAACGTTCGCTCGAATGAAGATTCTTCTGAGAGATGACGGTCAATTGATTTAGTGTTTCGACTATTACGTGAATATATTCGTAATTAAACGAAATCACTTTTACACATTTAAAAAAATTATAAAAGATAAGCTAGATGGAGTCGACATTTCCTATCTCACTATCCCTGAGAAGAAATGGCGAAACAAACTCAGGGGTCAAAGTCTCTTTTAAAGTCCAGACATAATCTTGGACACGATCATGTGAGGACCATGTAGGTCAGTATCTAAAATGGTATTTTGAGAAAAGAGCCACAAAAATTTGAGTGGACCTGTCAGTGCAAGTATTTGTCAGTAATCGTGTAGCTCAACTCAGGACTTAAGGAGCTCAACGACTCGACGAACAATACCAAAGAAAGGACATTTGGGTAGGCCGCATAAAGTACTCAAAATGCCAGACTATTATTAAAACTAACTGAGAAAAAAAAAAAAAAAATGTGGTCACGTAGTGCTCACATTCACAATAATTATAGTACCTTATATACTTATCAAAGTAAATACTCATATAATTTTGTATATAATATTGTTACGAGCTTGCGGTTCGTGAGAATAAAAACTGCCGATTTTAAAACCAAAAATGACACTTTAATTAAATAACACTGATAACAACTAAAGCACAAACGCATTCGAAGATCGCTTGTATCGTACTTGTCGCTTAATTTCGACTGTCTCGAGTCGGAGTCCTTACCGGCCTTATATAGTCCTTAGAAAGTTCCAGAACCTTGTAGAAACATCTAGAATGTTCGAGTACATACCGGCCCCTACTGACCAGATGTTAATAATATTCAGCAAGACATATATACGGTTTTATATACATAAAATGGTATATATTATAATGATGAGTCGACTGGTTTGATTTGAATAGCGTTTCTAGGAATAAGGTAATTCAATTACGATGACAAATACTTGTATCTTGTATGGATAATGTAACAATAGGGTTTCGGGTCGACGTTGTTTGTAATGTCGCAGGAAGTTATGTGCTGTTACGAGTAGTACAATATACACTATACATAATGGTATTTTCTTAGTAAATAGTCGACCTATTTACTGAGAAAATACCACTATGTATATAGTGTGAAAGTAAATAATGTATAAGAACATATTCATTTTCTTATAGTTTACTCTGGGTAAGTATTAGGCGACCTTAGGCCAAACTAATATGGAAAAATACCTACCTAAATAATTTACCGGCAAAACTAAGACCAACAATCGGGTAGCCTTTGAAATCTGTCAGTCATCCAGAATCCAGACTGATGGCTGGCACTCGATGCATCCTCGTTGCATCATTCGTTATCCACAGTTAAGACCTGTCTGTCTATATCGCTTAAATATCGTTGGGAGGAACACGTTAGGTACCTCTATTGCGTGGAAATTGCAATTCCGTTAGGGATATGTGCTATATGTACTTTGTGATTGGTGTAGTGGCGAAAATCATAGGGTTTGAAGAAAAAAAAAAAATGGCGGTACTTTATTTATTGATGTGTAGCTTCTGTCCTCGGCTACGCCTGCGTGGAGATCGGAAATTATCCCACGGGTACGTACTACTAGAATAAAAGGTATCATGTGTTAATCTAGGTCATAAACTATCTGTGTGCCAAATTTCAAGCAAATCCGTTCAGTCGTTTTTGCGTGATTGAGTAACAAACATCCAAACATACAAACTTTGATTGACTTTTTCTTTTATATTTTTTTTTTTTTGAGTTTGTATGTTTAAGATTTAAAGCTGAACGGCTCCTCATAGAACATAACATCATAAATAAATAAATAAGAGAAACCAAAAAGTGGAATGGACTAGGTTGTGAGTTGTAATCAAAGAGATTTGGTTGTAATATACATACTTTTCTACTCTCACATACACAATTTCACCCGTACGGTCAGTGACCTAGAAAAGTACCTACCTACTAGAAGTAGCTACCCTACCTAGTAGTTTATTTGATGAGGTGTATACATAGCTCGGGTCTGACATGTACATGCACCATAGAATAGAGATGGCTATTCCTATGTATTTATTATCTGTGGACAAGGCGTTGTTGGCCTACGGTCAGCGACATATGGCGAAGATCATTTTGAAATTTTTATTATTGAACTGGCTGCTACCCACGGTTTCACACACAAACACTCGTAAATAAAAGAATTATTACCACTCCGAGTGTCATGTTCCACAAAATAACATCACAAAACGGAATACAGTCAACAACAATGCCTGATATAAAGCCTTATGCTCAATTAAAATAAAGAGCAGAGTTCACACTCGAGAGCGGTACGCAGTAGTAACAGGACTGAATCCCCGCCGGTATTCTAATGTCACGGACCTTTATTGGGTATTTCTAGGGTTCCGTACCCAAAGTGTGCCAACGGGACCTTATTGCTAAAGCCCCGCGTTTCGTCCGTCCGTCTGTCACAGACCTGTATCTTTTGAACCGTAATAGGTTTTGTTGACACTAAAAATATAACATGATTAATATGACTATTCTAGTCAAAAGCCTTATACGTGAATTCATTATTTTGTAGGAAAAATGCGTAAGATTGGCATATGGCGAGCGATCGTTCGTTCCTTGATCCTACCTTTATTTTGCTCCTCATCATCATCATTTCAGCCGAAAGACGTCCACTGCTGGACATAGGCCTCCCCCAAGCACCGCCACCTCGACCGGTTCTGTACTTCCCGCATCCAGCGGATTCCTGCGGTAAGTCAGTGTAAAAACTCACGTGTCAGTGATATTAATCACAGAAAAAACATTATATCATAAAAATTATAAATTATACAATTCAATATGCAACCAGTTTGATTTTGTCTAGACTCTAAATTGTCCTATGGAGCAGGACCAGCATGTTTCCAAGCATTCTTATCTTGGATATAATCCTCTAATTTGTGATATGGTTTTTTACAAAGTGTGCTTTTAATATAAGTTTTAAATTTTCTTTCATTTAATTGTAATATATCAGAAGGTATTTTATTGTAACATTTAACATAGTACCCCATAAAAGATGTATGTAGTTTAGATAATCTGAAAAATGGTTGATCTATTTTATCTTTATTTCTAGTAGTGTCGTGTCGGAGAGGATCCTCTCATAGGAGCATCTTGGCTGCCGCCATCTGGAGTCCATGTGTTTGATACCAAAGTCAGTCCTATTCCTTCTTGTACGACGAACTCTCATCTTACAACGCTAATCGCGTAAATAGTTTGATTTCCCGCAAGAGTAATAGCTTAATAGCTTTATTGCCATAACAACAAATAGTAAAAATAAAATATAGTTAAAAAAAAAAATACTGGTGAAGTGCGTGTCCGACCACGCACAATAAAGGGTTCCGTAGTTGGAATGAATTTATTGTTATTGTTTGTTCTTATACATTCCAACAGCAAAAGTAAATTTGTAACACAATATTGAGTGATTTGACATATACCATAGACTATGTAAGACCATAGACTTTTTATAGGTTTTCCTATAATCTATAAGTATAGAACTTAGGACTAGGAACTTAATTCAATATTTTAGGCTCAGCAGGAAATGGTTTGATATCCTTTTAACAAGTCCTTTCATTTGATATGTCACACGCTACAGTTTGCAAAACTTTTTTCCCCTAAAGTGAACCCCATATTCAAAATACATTTATTTACGGTACATGTTCGTATTTAGGTCATAGAAATTTACATGTATACCAAATTTCAACTTAATCGGTCCAGTAGATTCGAAGTAAATTAACTGTGACAGATGGACAGACAGACACACGAGTGATCCTATAAGGGTTCCGTTTTTCCTTTTGAGGTACGGAAACCTAATTAAAGCCGAAATTAAACGGGTAACCCCACACAAGAAACATTTAATTTCGGTGTTTTTAGAAAATATTGTTAAATATGTACGGTGGTACTGAACCCTTCCTGTGCGAGTCCCACTCGCACTTGGCCGTTTTTTCGATTTCCCGGAGTATGCTCCCGCCGATTTGATTTACGGGTCAACGGCCTCATATGCGAAAAAAAAAGTAAATGTATAGGATAGTGTAGTGCGCTGATTCGTACAAGTCATTTGCTCTGATAAATGACTGGCTAGGAAAAGGAATTACTTTAACGCTATGGATTGGGTGACTGCCTCGTTGGTCTAGTGGTCGCAAGCACTACTTGAGCATATGACGGGCAAAGTGCTATTTATTTATTTAATCGTTTATGTACACACACCATTGATGAATAAGAAAAGGAAGGTACCTACCGCTCTAATATCACGTAAACATTATTGGACTGGCAAAAATTACATGTGAACACACCCCCAGAACTACATTTCCCGATGTCGTGTGTCATGCATCAACAACCGCAAAAGCAAGAGATATAACGCGGGCTGTAGCGGGAACGAGATAGCAATAGTTATCACTGTTACGTATCCATATCAACTTAGAAACAAATGGTGACCTAGAAAGCAATATAAGTAACAGTTAGCCAGTTAGTCAGCCTATGTAACAGTTCTACATTTATATCTGTAATTTTTTTGGTGTACATAATAAAGAGTATTCTATTCTATTCTATTATATTCAGGAGTTGGAACTTGTTTTTGGTTTGTGAGAATTATTTGTGCACATTTTAAAAACACAGGAAGGCATTTTTGCTGCCTATTTAGACGATTATGGTGATTTTACTTAATTTGCTGCACATGTGTGCTACACAAACGCTCGTTCAATTCGGACTAAGGTCAGCTGTGCCTAGGGTTGCCAACCCTACTATATAATATAGTATCCTGCTATATTAGAGGCCTAAATACAATACTTTTTCTTTAAAAATATAGTTTTATATACTATATTTTTATTTCAATACAAATAACGAGATGATTGCAAGGGGACCAGTACAAGATGATGTGGTTTTGTAAAGCAAAATACCACATTTCCCCAAAAACCCCGGAAATTTTTCGACTCAATGAAAATGTTGAAGGTTTAAAATAAGTCCTTGATCTAACATATAACATCTTTCACGTTTTCGTCAGAAACTCTCATTCAATCACACGTAGAGGATATGGTTCACTTTCAATGACGCATACTCCACTAGAAAATATTTAGTTACCATTACTGAGGCTTATTGTTTTCAAACAGGTGTTGCTCATAAAAGCTGAAGTAATGGTATTTTGTAAATTTAGTGTTAAAATAATGACTAGACATTTAAAATTACAATAAAAAAACCTATTAATAAAGGTTTATAGTAGCAAAAAGTATGCATTTAAAGAATAAAAATGTTTTTGTAACATACCTACTATATTTTTTCGCTATCTATTATATTTTTACAGACAATGGCTTCGTAAATACTATATTTGATATAAAAAAAAGTTGGCAACCCTAGCTGTGCAGGTCGGTTAAAAAAAAAAAATACCTATGACACCTATGAAATCTATGACGTCGAGGAGCGCGTACCTCATCTTCCTTTTTTCTACATCAAATATCAATGGTACACACATTATAGACAAGAAGAAAGGTAGTTGCTGAAAATCAGCGCTGTTGATGATAAGTTCGTTCGAAGTCACAGCATTTTGCTGAGCAACGACCTGCAGTGCTACTCTGTAAGTATCTCACGGTGAAAACTTAGGAGAAGTGAGCGTGAAGTGAACTGTCACCAGCCGGTCTATTCTATCAAAATCTCACCGTGAAAACTTAGGTGAAGTGAGCTTCAAGTGAACTGTCTTCCTACTTGTCGCTAGGGAATCTAGGGATTGACAGCTCACTTCACCTAAGGTTTCACAGTGATATTTTTACAGAATACCACTACTGACGCTAGGGAGTCTAGTGATTGACAGCTCACTTCAAGCCCACTTCACCTAAGTTTTCACCGTGAGGCTTTTACAGAATTGCTCTACTGTTCTTGCACAGATGGGATGCACGGCTTAATTGTTCTTATTATTGATGTTTTTTCTGTTACAAAAGTAGGTACTGTCTGACTGTTTGTTGACATTTGCCAGTGGCGCAACACAGTGTAATTACGCAATGTAGATTGTCTTTGGTCCCTGGCCCTGACATTAAGCGATAGACTAAATTGACAAACTTTTATTGTTTGAAAACGAGGCTTTTGGCTACTTTGCATGTGTGTATTTTATTTTTCTGTAATGTGCGTTTTGTTTGTGCAAAATAAAAATAAATATTTATTTCCTATCTTTTTTCTTCTTTCATGAAGAACGGAACAGAAAAATACGTACAAAGGTGATGCTTATTTCTAAAGAAATCTCTTCCGCGATAGGAAAGTAGATAAAGAGATGTAACCAATCTGTTTATTGGGTTTTCCATCTGGAATTTCTCCGTAGCAGCCCGGAGTCTGGATTTGTACATGACTCTAACAAAAATTAGCACTTTAAAGCTTAATATTACGCAAACGGATCCCTAAAACGGTAAAATGATTTTCACAAACCCGTACTATTTTTGAACGGCCTATCCAAAAATACCCCATACCATGGGATAGAAGATTTTATTTTACTACTTTCTTGGCGTGATTAATATGTATACCCGTACCAAATTACGGCTTTCTAGTACTAAGAGTCTCTAAGCTAAGCCACGGACAAACAGGCAGACAGACGGCGACATGGCGAAACTATAAGGGTTCCTTGTTGACTATGGAATCCTAAAAATGGTCGACTTTTTAATTTCAGGATTAAGTAAGAATTTTCTAAAATACTCTAAATTTCTCTTCATCATATTTTTTAAATTCACTAGCCGAATCTTTGAAAAATACAAGTTGCTGAGTGAAATTCTCGTACAGTAAAAATGTTAAACATTTCAGCAAAAATAAGTCTCTATTTTCTGAAAAAATATAGAACCTTTGACTTAAAAAAATAGACAGCGAGCTCTTAAATTGAATTAATAAAAGGTCTGGAATGACAAGTTCTGAAAGTAATTTCAGGATAGCTTACATACCTAGATACCTACCCCGTCTACAATATGAGGTCAAATCTAGCTATTATAGAGCGTAAACAAACCCGTATTTTCCTTGCAATGGCATTTCAATATACCGCTGCCGAATCTTCGTACAAAAAGATTTTCGTTTTAATAAAAGTCGTACATAATTTCGCCAGCGTATCTATTGTTTGTGGAACAAAGGTACGTGTAATATCATAGTGCAAGCTTCATTTCATCTAGCCATTGTTTTTGTAGAGAGTTATGAAAAATTCGACTTCATTCATCATTCTGCATTGCATGCTACCTGAAATTTTATTTTTGAATGAGTACAGTCGGCTGAAGTGTTCATGAGTAACCGAAATTAAACAGAGCACGCGTGAATTGCGAATGGAAAAATATGTAAACCTGTTTTACATTTAATGGTACAACTGGGACTAACGAAACCGGTTTTATAGAAGCTCATAGTTCAAGTTGCTTGATCATTTTATTTATTTATTCTTCAGAAAGCTTGCTCTAGGTAAATAATGTACAATTAGCGCTAATTAAAACTGTACCTAAATAAAAAAAATAAAAAAACGCTAAAATGAAATACAAGGCAGATGTGAGTGGAAACGCCGGGAGGAGACGTCCTAGGAAGACACATAGTGACCTAATTGGTGATGTTTTTCAGAAAGGTCAGGTGCGTAGCACTAGCAACCAGCGTGCATGTATGACCAGATGTATGAAAGTAAACGAAGCAAAAGGAGTAGGTAAGAAGTGTAGCAGGTGGCGTTCTATAGTTTCTGCCTACCCCCATGGGTAGAAGGCGTGAGTTTATGTAGGTATATAAATAAAACATAGAATCTTCTTAAACAAATAAAACAAAACAAATTCTTCTATAAACAAAAACAAAACAAATTCTTCTTTAAGACAAAACATAAAAAAAAAAACATTTACATGATTGTGTTTTAATTTAGGAATAAAGGCTCGTACAGACTCGCGCGATATCGCGGGCGCGACAGGCAGCGACAAAGAAATTGTGCTACTAGTTGTCGAGTCGCGCCCGCGATATCGCACTACTCTGTCCGAGCCTTAACGGTATTGCGGTCTTTGCCAAAGTACTCTTTGCTTATCAAAAAAATTAAATCG
This sequence comes from Dryobota labecula, assembly GCA_947523025.1. Lineage (NCBI taxonomy): Eukaryota > Metazoa > Arthropoda > Insecta > Lepidoptera > Noctuidae > Dryobota > Dryobota labecula. The sequence goes on along the minus strand of OX383288.1, from coordinate 19,439,136 downwards.
AAATCAAATCATTTTTATTTTCAGGCATTGTATAAGTACACACAAATACAATTTCATTTCATCCATAGTGACTACATGTCATAGATAAGTAAACATTAGGTACTCGTATTATTATTATTAAGTTATATAGTTAGTTGTGGTGGGTTGGTGGTTAGTGGTGTTAGTTGTATAGTTTGTCTAAACGTGCCTGGACTGGTTGTAAATAGACCAACATCTAAGTGAGAGTGAGAGAACTTATGCCTTATTCACGTAGTCACTCAAGTTTTTTCAGATTATGATACCCAAAAGCAGCTTAGGAATAACTTAAAGAGATTAGGTAGCATGGTCCACATGGTACACATACACAGCAATTACGAATCAATAGGCCAACCGTGGTGATTACAGCAATTTCCTCTTTGGCTGTTCAGCGTAGCGGTCAGTGCGCAGCATTCGACCTAATGCGATAATGAATGCTGATCAGTGTGTCTTGTGGGATAGTCAAAGTAAAGGGTGTGAGACGTTGATTAGCGGGTGGCTAATCTTTCTCTGATTATTTTAGTGAGTTCGGTTCCCTCTTCCAGCTTTCATTATTTTCCTCATACAGAGACTGCGAACTCCCCTCTCTCATCAAAACGTAATTGATTAAGGCGAGGTTCTTCGAGTTAACCTCTAGGAAATGTAATTTTAATGCCATTTTATTTAGAAACCGTAATGATTAAACACATGAAAAAAAAATTATGTTGTTTATGAGACCTTTCTGTAGGTACGTCTGGTACTCGTTACATAATTTGTACAAAGTTCGCTCGATAGAAAAAAAATCCAAACGTACCCTTATTTTGTAGATTAAAACTCATTTTATTTCAATATTATACTACTTTAGGTATTGAAAATTACATCAAAATAAACATATATGATGATGTAATGTCCATCGGGTTTAACATTGTAAATATTGTAAAACATAATTTTCAACCCCAAAATTAAAGAAGTCCGCTGCCACCTCAAGAACAAAAATGCACGCTTGAAGAACCTCGCCTTAAGAAGTTATCTGACTATGATATTGTAGTCTTATTTTGATGTTTTTCCTGCTAGGTAGAATTATTTAGAATTGTGGGAAATGAGTCGCAGGAGGAAAGAAAAGACGCGTGCACTGTTCGACGGTCCGATTTATAACGAAAAGACACTTGAATATCCGACATCAACGGATAATCAAATGAGTGAATAGTCGAGTTATAAATAAATAATAAAATATTAATCAAGAAATTACAAGGTATAAAAATGAGTACAGTTTTGCTTAAATGTAAATTATATTCCTAAGACTTACGTGCCTGAACTAGGTTATCCTGTGTTTCAGGCGAAAAGTACTAAGACAGTCTAATAAAAATGAATAAATAATCTAAAATTTGACCAATAGATAAATAAATTATAATTATGTTCAGTAGCTCGAAGTTTCTAAATTTGATAAATAATTCTCGTAGTATACATACATGTGGGAATGAATGCAGAAGTAATATAGGGAACGGAACGTAAGTGAAGGACTGAGTGAGTGAGAAAAAGAACGAGGATGGCGACTGGGAATGTGACTGAGGACGCTAGAGAGGGAGGACGTTATACGTGATTAAAACTAGTAATTATTTCAGAGAGTGGTGGAGAATTGGTGGTGGTGGTGGTGTGGTGTGGTGGTTTATATTGGTACTCGAATCCCAAACACTACATACATATATTTACTTTAACACAGTTAATAAATTTTAACACGATTTTGATTGAATCGAGTAATCATTTTTTATCTATTAACACTGGGATTTTTGTAATATTCCAACAATAATCAACATACACTGAAAAAAATGTTTACTTATACATAACCAAACTTTTGTCTACATGTAACACAAAAAAGTGACCACATTACTTTATGCAACATGTAACCAAAACCTGTGCTGGCTGTTGTGTATCACTTTTATTAAATCAAGTTAACTTTTATAAAGTCTTGTCAAACTTTGATTATTCCTGAAATAGCCGAAGTAGTTAGGCTAAATATTTTTTTCAGGTTAATAATAGTCTTCCCGACCGAATTTTGGCCATGGCGACCAATCTCAGCGGAGACAAGTGAGACACAAGTTTAGTGAGACACAGGTGCACTCTCTCTTACCTCTTTCTCATTATCCGATGGGACGGCAATCCGATACGACTGGATTAGAGCATATTTTCAGGCGGCCAATGGCTTAACGTGCTTTCCGAGGCTCGAGGGTATCACACCGCCAACTTTCAAACTCCAGGCAATTACTAAGAAATTAGAAGAATGGGCAAGAAACTCCATACTTACTCTTTTAAAATGTTAACAATATTTTGTATACATTAATTAATAATTATATGTGAAGACGATGTACTACGACGACGATATTACTGTACCACAATAGGCCCTATATTACCCTATTCAATACCCTATTTCTTCCCGTGGGTGTCGTAAAAGGCGACTAAGGGACTTACTAGAAAATGGGCAGCAGCGTTTTCTATGCATTTTTAAAATACTGCGATCGCCAACCCGCCTGCCCCCCCAATTGGGGGAGGCTATGTCCAGCAGTGGACGTTTTTCGGCTGAAATGATGATCACAATAGGTAAAAAGAATGAAAAGCGAAGTAATGACTGCAAATTAATTATGCGATGGATACATGGTGCTCACATATAGACAGAAAACATTAGGTAGCCAAATAATTGTTTTGCTAGTATTCAATTCTATCTAAAATTACCAACACAATCTACACTGACCTACGACTAAAGCCCACAAGAAATACGCTTGAACAAACTCCCAACACAATTTTCTTTGTTCGCGACTGTACTACTTCATAACACAATAGCGGCAAGGAATAGTTAAGTATCGAGTAGTAATAAGTGTAATAACTTGGCTTGGCTTACATAGAACTTGGGCTTGAGTCTCGTTTACATTGGTAGAGTTAGTGGTTAGTGGTGGTGGTGAGCGGGAGAGTAGTTGATAGTAGTGTAAGTTCAGTTCATAACTTGCCCAATGTTATTGTTTGTAAGCAGGCTACTCTTCTTCTTCATCTCGCTGTTACGACTGCATTTCAGTAGGCCTAGCCAAGTTACAAACGTTTCATATCGAATCTCTTTCCACAATCGTTGACGCCTCAAAGTTACAATTGTGTACTTAGTGCGCGGTCATTTATTCCGATCATTTTTAAGGGATGTAGCGATCAACGTTGTAGAAAGGATTAGATTTCATTCTAACATTTTGAACGATCTGATAAGTTGTTAACTTGTCTACGAATTTTCTATTCGTTTGTTCTGACCACGTGACTTAACGTTGAGATGATGTCATTCCTATACATTTGATTAGTTTTCTATTAGCGTTATCGATTGTAGATTGTCAACTTGGCTAAGCCTACAGATCTTGTTGGCCCAAAACTTGACGGAACGGCAAAAGGGTGCCTTCTGTGTTCCATAACATGCAGTCAAAGTGACCTCTGCGCTACCATCGACGACGCCGTGGAAGCAGACTGGTAAGGACGGAAAGTTTTTGAAATATTCTCTTGGCCCAATATATCGTTGTTTCAATAAAGCAAGGGATTTTTAATAAGCTAGTTAGGGACTGGAATATTCAGTCATCCACGACACGTAACACAATCCATTCTACTGCGTACTACGAACTAGGCTTCTCTGTATGATTCCTACGAGTATTACCCTTTTGTTGGTGTATTTCCGCTGTCCCCATTAACGGTATGCATATTATATTTCACATAAAACGGCGAAAAAACAAAAAAAAGGTTCCATTTTCTTTTAAGGCGAGATTCTTCAAGTTAACCTCTAGAAAATGTAATTTTAATGTCATTTTATTTAGAAACGGTAATGACTTAGACACGTGAAAAAAATTAAAGGTTACTTTTGAGATTTTTCTGTAGGTCGGGTATTGGTTACATAATTGGACAAAGTTCGCTCGATAGAAAAAAAATCCAAACATACCCTTATTTTGTAGATTAAAACTCATTTTATTTCAATATTATGCTACTTTATGTATTGAAAATCACATCAAAATAAATGTCTGTGATGGTGTAATGGTCGTCGGGTTTAAAATAGTTAACGTCGTAAAACATATAATTTTCAATCCAAAACTAACGAAGTTGACGGCACAATTTACTTGCGCCCCGCTGCCACCTCAAGAACAAAAATGCACGATTGAAGAACCTCGCGTTAAATACTGATTTTTTAATTATTATTTCCAAAATCAGTATTTAAAAGAAAATAGAACCTTTAGTTTCGCCATTTGATGTGAATTACCATTAATGGGGACACGGGACAGCTGGAATACACCCTTTTGTTTTTAGACACCACATTGGGTTATTCAGTTCAGTACTCTACTGGATTACTTACTCGACCAAAGTAAACTGAGCTTTAAGGACAAGCCAGCGCCTTCTGTTTGCGGTAATTAGATAAGTTGGTAGATATACAACCGCTGCGCTGCCCCGTTGGAACACGACTACTTTGTACTTGTTGCCTAGTAATTAGGACATTAGCACTGTCCCTCAAAACCTAACGACTTGCTGTTCAAAATATTCAATTACCCATTTACAGGAAAAGCAGTTCTGTTCGGATTGTTCTATAAGTTAAGAAATTGTCTGGTCGATGCGGCGATGTTGAAAATAGATTTTACTACGGTATGGAATGTTTTGTACTTTTTACGGAGTGTTTGAACTAGCAAACCAGTTGAAACAGCGTATTAACTGTAGGAACATTTTAAAATCTTTGTGGTGGCCAGGAAATAAAAGTTAAACTTACATTATATCCATATTATCGGTAGTCTGATTTAAAACTCAAGCAGATTTTTACGATGTGAAATCGCCCCGTTTCTAGGGTTACGTAGGACACGAAGCAACCCTTATAGTTTTGCCATGTCCGTCTGTCTGTCTGTCCGCGGTTTAGCTCAGAAACTCTTAGTACTAGAAAGCTGTTATTTGGTATGGGTATACATTAATCACACCGACAGTGGTAAAATTAAATCTTGAAAAGACTAATATTTTGTGGGGATGCTATTTTTTTTTTGTCGTCTATCCTATGGTGTGGGGTATCGTTGGATGGGCCGTTTAAAAATATTGCGGGTTTTTCAAAACCATTTTTCGATTCCGGGATCCGTTTGCGTAATATTCTATATCTTTAAAGTGCAAATTTTTGTTAGAGTCAAGTGTGTGTCCCCTACCAGCTAAATGGTTGTATTTGGATACGTGAAAAAATTCACAGCAGTTGTATATATAATGAAGTTAAAAGAAAACCTATCACAGCTAAGTAAGCTTTACAATTTCCCGAGTAATAGTCGACCAACTTACATTTACAGTTGTATCTGTACTACAATGTTAAGTTTTTGGGATAAATTCATCCCAACTACGGAACCCGTCATTGTGCGTGGTCCGACACGCACTTGGCCGGTTTTTTATTTTTTGCAATTATCACCAGTTTGGTACTTTGTTGAAAACTTGAACGAGGAACGCGTATTATGACGAACAAATTGTTCCATGAAAATGGAAATTAAAAAAAAGTTTGACGTTTCCAGGAAATTTTCAGAGTAACATAGGCATACTTTTCAACGATTCTAAACGCAAAGAATGCTGACATACATGAAAACCACTCATTATTTCGTATTATGTTGGTTAAATCTCTGTTCATAATAGTAAAATTGGTATTATTGCCATTATAAACGTAAATGTTGACAATACGGTCCCTTTCCTCGGGCATATTTTTGTTAACAAGGGTATTATACGACTTGACGTGTTCCCTTGAAATACGAATATTTCTGCGACCTTTGTCAGCATTTATTGGGACCCATTTTATTCGCAATGGGCCGTATTAAGTTTTCAATCGCTGTGCGTCCTAATTTGCATCATCTGAACGCAAGCATGCCTTGTGTTATACAACAGAATAATACAGATGGGACAATCCGCTGTTTAGGTATGAAGCTACAAGTACTCGGCGGACCCATCTCACTGGGACAATTCAGTAGGACTGATGCGCGCCGCCGGTATAAGAGTTACGTGGTAGAAAGAGAGGCAAATTGTAGGTGAACATAACTGTAGGTAATAAGCGTTGTGCGACCTGAATTGCACTTTATTGTGTCGTAGAAAGAGTCGCTTTTTTTAAAACCATTTTGCGGTGTGTCCCTTATTAATCTGTGGTTATGCTAACAAAAGATTTCAATAATCCGCCATTGCTGTACGGACGTCATTCCAGTGAAACGGGTATGGGTATAGCGTCCGTTGATGCAGGACACGTAGTCAACTTTCAGCGGAGAATCGGTCGACGCCTGCAAAAGTTAACCCAACTGTCATTCGCCATGCACCAAGAAAGAATTCTTTGCCCCACTTGTCAAACTTGTCACAGTACATTCCCGTCCTTTTTCTATATTACGTCATTTTACATAGGTTGGTATATTTGTGAGATCGTAGTCGCAAGGGAAATTACGTAAAGGTGCTTGTGTCAAATAGCCCAATATCACGGAGATGTAAAGAATCCTAATACACACGCATTACCGTCGTTAAGGGCGCTACTCGTTTATTCTGTTTAGCTGCTACTCATGCTGACAACCACATAATTGGTGGTGTGTGGCGTGGTGATAAATGTAAATCACTTGTAATCTGTGTCTGAGTACAAACTTCTGTATAAGTAAATTAAAAGTTGGTCACGTTTCCCTCTTTTCCAAATTATGACATCGTCGTTCGTCCAACTCCTAGTATTCGGAAAGTTATAAAGTTGTAACGGATACACGCACCTTTTGTACCTGTTACTTTTCTTTTATTTATTGTACAGCTGTTTTAGTGCAGAGGTTGGTACAGGCGCGTATGAATAAATAACTCATATGAAAATGGAGTGATTTGTGATGAGTCTGTGTGTACCGTGTTGTGTTGTTTGGCAATCGGAGCACGTCGCGCCTCGCTTCAAGTTCTAGGCACTCGGTGGCTTTCTGGGTTCCAGATATTTGTCAGTGCTCAAGCGTACTAAGTATATCGGACGCAAGCCGCTCTTATAAAACTTGGCAGTAGATACTTTTCGTACTGTTCAAGAGGCACAGGTTACGAAGAACATAGTTTTGTATGCAAATTGTTATGACTTTCTTTCTTGATTTCTTTGGAGCGAGCTACTTTGCCTAGATAAAATGTTTTATTTGTTTTTTATGGTAGGTACCTAAAAGTTAAGAATGGGCAGGCAGCAGGGAAGAGACACAACATTTTTAAGTGGATTATTTATATGCTATGGTTTTTTCGCTGAATACCTAGTATTTAAATGGTCTTGGTACTTGGCAAGGTTCGTATTGTGACAATGTGCAAACGTGAGTTTCATATATCTTTAGTGCATAAACATTGACCGCCTTTCGGCACAAAGTCAGATGAGAGAGCACTTTTTAGTTACTACCATGAGAATCCTTATAATACAATGTTACGCGGTCAGTGGGTTGATCCCCTGTGTTTCAAAATGTTCATGATAAGGTCAGTTCATCGCGAATATGGAGCCATATTTTTATATGACTCCGATTGATAAAAAATGTATCTGCGTTAAGCCTTTTATTTACCATTAAAAATATGAACACCGAAACTGAAGGACAATGGACCATATCTTTTTTGTGTCAAAGTAAATATATCCATAGGGCTTATCATAAAATAACCTTAACTTTTTATATTGATTTCTTATCGTGCGTATAAAATATAGAACAGTATTTTTATCTCTTCTACTTTATCCGTACAATAACTAAATAATATGGAAATTATGGGAGACGATATTTTTATTTACCTACTAAGGTTGATTTTCAAGACGAGTATAAAATTATTACGTAAAAGTTTTCCATTCCCCCATGAAATATTCCTAAAATATTGCTATTACCAAAATAAAGTTATGTTATCCTGTTTACTCAATCAATTTATAAATATCTGTGGTAGAACTACTTACTTTTCAAGTTTCTGAGAAATGGTTTTCGTTATTTATGGTAGATAGGTACATAAGTTTATCGAGGCTGAATAGCGGATAGTTTTAGTACAAAGTCGGGCTACGGCTGACGAGTTAGCGTATGAAAGGCAGACTAGAGAAAGCTGTTCCGAAGACTTCAGCCTTGAATGCGATGGACGCTACAACTTTCCGACTTTTCCAGTAGTTTTTTCCCTTTACGCAACATCAAGCAAGTTTAATTAAAAACATCTCCTTAATAGGTATCAACCATTTTCAAAGCGGAACATCGAAAAGTTTTTATGTTTATTCGAAAAAGTACATTTCAAATTAAATGTTTGTTCTGGAGTTCTGCGTTTATGTTTCTCGGGATTTTCTTGTCCGTACTTTTCTGATGTTAGGTATTATGATTTACAATAGACAAGAGGTTGGAGTTTTTGCTGGTGTGATTTTTAATGTATTTAATTGGACCCCAAATAATTCTCTTTGAATTTATTAAAAATACTATTCGACACGCTAATATAATAATTGAGTGTCTTTTTAAAATCCACAAAAGAAAAACAGAATCATCGTAATTTTAATCACTTTTTATAAATGTCCGTAAAATCGGTCTTTTTTTTTAATGGCACGTCAGAGTTAACCATGTGAGGTTGAAACTCTTTAAGTGGACTATCCTGTGGTTGCCTTAAGCTCCTAACGAAACTTAATGCCTTCAGCCAGGGCGTAAAAACTTATAAACTAAACGCCTGCGCGCTAAGGGCACCCCCTGTGGGGTACGAACCCTCGGCTTAGGGCAGCGTCGGAGGGAGAATGGCAAGGGACCGTCGGTGGCTGGATAAAATCAGGGTTATGATTATTATCAGGGGGATAGCTTTAAATCCCCCTGATAATAATCACTATAGGCTACAGGCTCAGCTATAGCGCGTGCTGGCGCTTCGCTTACGGGCAAGGGACGGGGAGGACTATTTAGTCGGGGATTTCGCGCGGGGCCTCGGCGGCGAGGTCGGAATGACGTAAAATCGGTCGTCTACAAACTGTCCTTTATAAAATCAGAAGTGATATCAAATGGAATTTGGCAAACTCAAAACTCAGTATTTTGTTTCACTGGAAATAGGTACAAAATGCGCTTTAAGTATACGTATGTCCCCTTTTAAATCTTAAAGCTTAAAGGGTCCAAAAACTATACAAATAAATAAAATTTAAGTGTATTTTTGTAATTTCAAAATTACAGCTTTTTACTAATAGTACATTACGCACAACACAATTTTACGTTTTCACCTGGCCACCATGCGAGTTTTACTGTACGCGTAGCGTGCGGTAAAACTCACATTATGGCCAGGTGTGACCTAAATGTTTTTTACGAAAGTATATATGGTAATTATAACCACAACAAAAAAAAAAATATTGTCTGTCTGTCTTGTTCCGGCTAATCTCCGAAACGGCTGGACCGATTTTGACGGAACTTTCACTGGCAGATAGCTAGCTGATATTATAAGGAGGAACTTCTTCGTTTATTTTAGAAAAAGCAACGCGGGCGATGCCGCGCGTAGCAGCTATTGATCTCATAAAATTTTAAGTAACCATCGAAGTACACATTATGGAATGCAATAAATGATTGAGTATTGTTTTTTTTTTAACTTTGCTCCACACTAGGAGTTTCTGCTGCATTGTGCGTGCGTTTAAAAACATTTGAACTCACATACACAAACAGCTAGACCCGGAACGGCCGGAACAATTACATAATATAGATTATACAAATATATGTTTCATGCGGGAATCAAACCCGTGACACGCAGCGCAGCAGTCAATCGCTTAACCACTGCGCCAACCGTGCCGTCTCAGTTTTAATAGCCGTAATCAAAATACCTTTTTATTTTGACATGTAATTTTTCGTCATGGATGTCGTTTTCATGGTTTTCGAGGACGCAGATAACGAAAAATCAAAATCCAAGGTGGCGGTTATTTATGTTTGGTAATTGTTCGTCATGGGTTACATAAAAAAATTTTTTTGTTCTGTTTTTTTGGTAGGTACATATAAAAACGGGATAGTAACTATCGGTAAATTTAAGTTCCGCTGGACATAGCATTCACAGTTTGTCCTAGCGTGCTAGATCCACATTCAATCCAAACGTGGGAAACAAAACAATTTTGAATGTTTGTAATTTATTCAAAAAATCTTTTTTTATGTTCAAAAACAATACATACGACTTATAGTCGACACATGACACATAATACAAAACAATATTACGATTTAGTACTAATTTAACTGTGCGCTATATACGCTCCATTGGATATTAACTGGCCAAGTGCTTGTCGGATCACGCACAGTGATGCATAGTAGCACAGTATGCACAATATTGATTTTATCGCCAGCAAAAATAAGTTCATCGTTATCATAATTTCAGCCAAAAGATGTCCACTGCTGGACATAGGCTTCCCCCAATTGGGGGGGTTTGCCATAATCGCCACGCTTGGCAGGCGGGTTGGCGATCGCAGTAAGGTGTTAAAAATGTATAGAGAACGTTGCTGCCCATTCTCTAGTATTAAGTCCCTTAGTCGCCTTTTACTACACCCACGGGAGGAAATAGAGTGGTGCCATTCTTTACGTCCGGCACCACACGGCACATCACACACCATCGTTATAGTGCCGAGTAAAATGGCTGTGTAACATTTGGACGGACAGGACGAATTTATAAGGGTTACGTTTTTGCTATTTGGAAAGAAATATTTTTTTAATATGTCATAGGATGTCCGCGGATGAACGAAGAGTAATTTATGACCGTGTTTGGAAGATGCCCGAGGGATAAGTACCAATTGAGATTGTAGACGAAATAGATGATGAGTTGGGATCACTTTAGTTTGTGTAAACAGGTTAACGGTTCAGTGGTTCGGAGACTATACCAGAGTACCGTAGGCGTAGCCCGTTGGAAATCAGTATCTGTTCTATAAGTAGTCTGTGGGTACACGATAGGCGGTAGCTCTGAGTTGTATAATTGGGTTTTCGCAAGAAGCAAAGACCATAGAGTCTAGGGTTGACTCGGTATTCCCGTGGGGAAATAGTCTGTGATTGTTGTTGACCATGAATGAGATACCTGAGGTTTTTAATTCCATTAATTTAATGTTGAATCGTTGTGCTTGGTCTTGGTTATCTCGAAACTAAATAGTTACAATTCGTAGGTTAACCTAGTTTTTAGTCTCACTCTGGGAAGGTCGTACCGTTTGTCCGGACGTAAAGAATAGCACCATCCCATTTTTTCCCGTGGGTGTCGTAAAAGGCGACTGAGGGACTTACTAGAGAATGGGCAGCAGCGTTCTCTATGCATTTTAACACCATACTGCAATCGTCAACCCGCCTGCCAAGCATGGCGATTATGGCAAACCCCCCCCCCCCCCCAATTGGGGGATTGGCCTATTTTCAGCAGTGGACGTCTTTCGGCTGAAATGAGGATGGGAAGGTCCAAATCAAACTCTACCCTGTACCCAAAGCGGTAACTCCATGGCAAACAGTTATTATTGATGTGACCGGTAAACTAAGCGGGAAAAATGATAGGAATACATTTTTGTTTTGATCAACTCCTATACTAAGTTTGTCCTGTTATTCCATGCCACCAACGTTTACTATATGAGAACAGTATTCAGGCAGTCAATCAGAGTGTAATATTATTATTATTTTTTCCGCTTTTATTTTGTACTTACTAACATATGTTTAAGTTGTAACTAACATTATGGGCCCTGGTTGTCTGTTAATATTTTTTTTTTTTTTTTTTCTCTAATGATCTCTAATAATTGAGGCTTAAGGCTTATCTTTAAGTGTAAGAAGGACGTTCACGTCTCAAGCTTTTAAGAAAATATTAAAGTTCTATGTTTACGTAAGTTTTATTTAGTACTTTTTTGTTCAAGTAAGGCTTGTTTTTAAAATAGTACATTATTGCAAAGGCCGGGAAATAGGCAATTGCAGGTCGAGACTTCACTAATACGAGTCAGGCAATTGCCATTTCCGCCGAGGCATATATAGTGCTTTTCTCAAAAAAAAAATGCAGGGAAATAAGACATACTTTCATGTATTTTTCTTTTGACTTCGCTGGAAGCAGGTTTTCCATTGCCAATTTGGCTTCTGATCTTAAATCTGGTGGAGTACAATCAATCTCCATTTCACTGTCTGAACCGTGGGAATTCATTTTAATTAAATTTATATTTATTAAGTATGTTAGTAACAAATCAAGACGAATTTTCAGCTTTGCCGCCAATTTTCTATTTGTCATATCTGTGCCGAAAGGCAAACGCATATAAGGCAATAAAGCCACGTGAACGCAATTTGTGCTAAGCAAAGAGACGTACTTAGGTATGCCAAGAATGATAAGAGATCCAATCAAAGAGTATTTATTAACCCCAGCACGTCATTTCATACAACATTGCTGGAGCGTTTTAATGTTCTAAATTCAAAAAACGCTCCTACAATGGATTTGATTTTCTTTGTCCATAAATTCGATACTCCACGTTTTCTTTTTTCGTAAATAATGACGATGTTTCCATGCATGTTTGAGAAAAGATTTTTACCAATTTTTTATTTTAAACTTTTTACTATTCTATTTTTTTAACTATCTGTTCTATCACCTTTACTCATAAGGTTGTTGTCAAGATAAATCTAAATGGCTGAAACTCATGAGGGCTATCTTGTTTAGTTGAGGAGTGCCCGTGACCATCTTCAGCCTTAATCATCAGTCCCTGGACACCACCTAATGTAATAGCACTTGTCAATACATATCCAAAGAGTCCAAACACATTTGTGTTATTTTGTTTGATTGAGGAGTTCTTGGCCACCTTTCGGCTCCATCATCAGATCAGTTCCATGGTATCATATTTTTAAATATCTTCAATGTTATATAAGTATATAGTGCTGGAAAAATGGATGACAAAAGGAGTAACTGGACACACATACGAACGCAGCAAGCTAATATTAAGCTTGTAAAAAGGAGCAATGAATTCACTGCTTACCACAAAAGCAGAAAACCTTGCCTACCTGTGAAGAATAAAATCACAAATTAAATAGAGATATTTGTATGAGAAGCAGCGAAATCCATTCGACCTTTTCTTTGCCCCAGATCTACCATTTTCCGGTGGCAATTATTTCCTACGAGCGCACGTCTCTAAAGTAACATACTATTATACAGAGTGACCAGTATATCTTGACACCTCACGACAGTGCTACATGTGAAGGCAAATGTCAACGACGACGTGTCAAAAACGATACATGTGAATATACATAGTTCCTTTTTTTGCCACGTGTCAAGATACACTGGGAGTTCCGCTCAACCGCTTTCAGTGTCGTTATCTCAATTCTGTGAATGTGTAATCTGTGCATTGATAATTTCAATGTTTTCGTTGTGATTGGGATATTTTCACACATAACCACTCTGTATTTTGGAAGCGATTCCCGCAGTTTTTGATATTGTTTTTCATTATAGGTATTGGTTCCAATTGATGAAAAGGACGCTTGTTTTTCGCATTTTACAGACCAAAATGTGTGTTTGAATATAGTCTGCTGTTGTTAAAAAGTGCGCTTTTATTTTAATTCCGTAGCATTATTTATTTATATTAAATTATTTCAATAAAGAGAAGATATTTATTACATTGAAATTTTTTATCAATGGAATCCATATTTTTTGGAGGGGTTTTGCATGGTCATTTTCATTAGTCGATAACTCGGTCTATATACAGCATGCGGGATCTCCCCGCAGACGAGTTAATTACTAATATAAGCCATAAGTCGATAACTGGGTCGGTACACCGTCTGTGGGGAATCCCCGTTGCGGGCGTAGCGACCAATAACATTCATCGGTCGGTAAAAAGCGTGTGGAGACTCACACCTAATGAAAATGACCAAAGAAAATGAGCCTTCATAGCAACTGCCAAACGTGCGGTGCAGGTTCTCCATAACAATCATAATCTTTCCCTATCGACTAATGAAAACGGTTCCCTGAATGCGAGTCTTATGGCATACGCTTCAGAAACCTCTATCGAGATTGAGCCCTATCTACTAATGAAAATGAGCTTTTAACGGCACAGATTTTAGATTCAAAATCTAAGTATTACATTGTCAGAGTGGTACCTATAATCATACGAGGCGGGAGCAAGACAGCGATACCTGCCACGAAAATATCCCATACCTACGACATTATCACCCATTATTGATAAAGCTTTCAATGTCTGTCTGTCTCATGAACGAAAAGGAAAAAAGCGTGAATAATCCATCATTTACTCACACACGTTTATTGGATTTCCTTTTCTCTCAACATAACACCGAAATCCATATTGTCTATCAAAAGATCCATTTCGTGCCACATTTTGTTTTATATCAATACTGATTTAGTTTCGTATTATTGATATGAGGAATAAACTAGAAGGCTGAAGGCTTGAGCTCACAATGCGGACCAAACAACGTAATCCTGAAGAACGATCTTTCATATCAATACAGTACGTCAGTTTGTTTCCGATCAAATGGCTTGTATATCCAGCGGCTTCATGGAAAGCCGAACAAGACACAAAGGGGGCTGAGATAAGCCGTGTAAATCTTCAAGCATACAAATGCGGACTCACTGGGCAGACGGATACGTTTGCTGATCTCTTTCGGGGAGTTACTATCATATATCATTCTGAAATGTACCTAGTTATCAATTTTGCAAGGTCATCTTTGTGGGTTTGTATAATGTGAAGGGGATTTTAAAGGAAATTGCTTTACGGTTGAAGCTGCTGAAGATTTTTTTTTTAATATGAGAAATTGTGTAGAAAAAAGTACAGAGATTCAAAATAGTCGAGAATTCGACAGACAGATCACCTGGTAGCTACGGTGTAAATAAACATGTGTGTGGTCGTGTGGAAAGCATTCGACTTGGACGTTTTCATTACCTACAGATGGAAGGACGGACGGATGGACAGGTGAACTTTATTGTGAAAAACTACATAAGTTGCGTAGAAAAACGAAGGTACGGTAACAGTTTATTTTCTAGAAATACTAAAGGTAACTATCAAAAAGGCTTAAGAGGCCGTGCACGAAATCAACTGATTTTGATCAATTTTGTTCATTGTTTGTGAGAAAGGGAAACATAATTTAAACGAAATTATTTGAGATTTGAAAAGTCATGTTCTTTGTTTTGCATGTGGCTAAAAGGGAATCACTAATATTTGCAACAAGTTTTCCGAAAAATGACGCGAGACTGACATTTGATCATCATTCTACAAGAAACTGCTTTTGATTTTGAACATTAAAAAATATCATCAACATCATTATATGGTCTACTTGCATGTGGCGGAACCACTTTTTTCAACTTCCATACAAAATATAGCAGAAAAATAATATTGAAAAAAACCTTTTTTTGTTTTAAACCTCGTCAGTAATATATATTTTTCCTATTATTTAGCAAATCATATCAAGGAATTTAAAAATCACAAATTAGTCTTCAGCTATCCTTGAAATATAATCAAAATTTTATTTAATGATTATACAATATCTTCATTAAGTAAATCAATGGCGCAATAAACTATATTTTGGAGAGCACAAAAATGATGAAACTATTAAAAGCTGCTGTGACTGACACGAATGGCTTAGCACCATGAAAACTGTACTTTTATAGTTACACAGACTTAATGTTTCGATTATTTCAAGTTTTCTCACAATTAGATGAGAAATTGCCAAAAGAGAGTTTTTCCCTTAAACAAGTTGGATACCTGAGTGTATATTTATTTATTTTAATGGAAAAACTACGCAGGAATTCAATTCACTCGTGCCTTATTCTTTTTTGTTAATATATTTTATGAACTCCTGAAAGTCACGAACTAAAGTATTCTACGGCTGAAAAATGTCGTTCTAAATTGCTTTTCGCATCCGTCACAATTGTATTAAATGACTATTTATTATACCTTTCAACTTTACCTTCACAAAAGGAGTGAGCCAATCTCTCAATGGAAGCTATCGTAAAAAAGTAATATACGGGATACTGGCACTTTGTTAAAGGAATAGTTGGGGGTGAAAGATATACTGGTACGTGTACTGAGTTCTAGTGTTGTGTTCAGGGAAATGGTATAGTAAGAGAACCCAGATATACATAGGTAAATGTATGTAAGCTTTGATCCTTACATCGTAGCAAGTGGCATTCTGTAGGAACTGCCAACCCCCACGGGTAAAAGGCGTGTGTTTATGTGTAAAATATAAAATAAAATAAAAATACTTATATTTCCTGCCAACCTTTAACAATAAAACAATAAAACAATAAAACAATTAAACAATAAAATAAAAGTAAAAAAATATATTTTAGTGATTATATTCTAAGCTGTGTGTTAGTGTGTTATATTATTTAGTATCTTAAGTATTCGAAAGATATATATTTATTCTGCAAAAACCCCTCTGCAGGTGCAGGCCTCCTCCAAAGATATCCAGTCTTCTCTACACTGGGCTGTTTTAATCCAGTTCATTCCAGCAAAATTTTAAATGTCGTCTTCCCATCTAGGGTTTCCCCTTCTTGCGTATTCCTTGGGGAGTTTATGTATATATATGCACGTATATATATTTAAATATGTAAACGAGAGATTTCGTAAAAAATTCAGTAAATCTAGGAAGCAGTCATTCAAAAACAATCACATTATCTAGCCTTCAAGGTAACCTTGCCATCTAGTCACTTTATTGGCCATTTTCCTTTGTAACTTCAAACCTGTTACTTTTGTAAGTGCTCCTTTTTTATGTGGGAACCCGCATGAATGTCCTCCGCCCTGGGGTGGTCAGAGCTAGGGATCTAAAACCTCACGGTGTTCCTATCACCCCTAACAGATAAATTCATACTTGTGTAAGAAAATACCTACTATGTCCGGTATATCCGGGTATATCTACACCCTGGCATATCGATATCATGTTTCGACCCGATCCTCTTACATTAATGGTGTTGGTTTTTAGCAAAGGGTAAATACAGCGCAATCTTGTTTCTTTTTAGCCGACTGCGTGACGGCAAAGACAAGGATTATGTAATTCAAGCGTATCTACATTATGTATCTATGAATCTTTGTATATGGGATTCTTTATACCCTCGAAGGATCCTAACGCCTGCGCCTGGATGGATTTTAATACATGAGGTGTCTATCGACTCATCTAGGTCGCGCGATGATAAAAGCTTGGTTTGGTTTTATAATATCAAAATGGCGGATTTTAGACGTCAATAACAAAAGGCATTGAAAAATTCATGCGGGTTATCAAAATAAAGGGAATAATTAGACGATTACAAAAATATAACACACGAAAAGGCAGAAAAAAAATATGCATTTAAAATTCTGTTATTATGAAACTGAACAAAAATGTATTTAAAACAGTAAAAATTACTAACCTTAAGTGGTGTAAAAAGTTTTAAATAAGCAAATAGAGGCATCAATGAGTTTTAAATAAGTGTTCAACCGTGAACAAGCAACAACAGCATCGCACCGTCAGCGCTAAGAAGTGACCTACTGAGATCTTCGCCTCATCGGCTCGATACATATAAACACACATCTAAATAGGTATCGATGTGTATGGACCATAAAATTAGTATATAATTAAGTTAATTA
Organism: Dryobota labecula; assembly: GCA_947523025.1. Classification (NCBI taxonomy): domain Eukaryota; kingdom Metazoa; phylum Arthropoda; class Insecta; order Lepidoptera; family Noctuidae; genus Dryobota; species Dryobota labecula. The sequence goes on along the minus strand of OX383288.1, from coordinate 19,421,642 downwards.
CTGTAATAAACTAGTCATCAAGCTGGAGTCGAGTGTGATTTATCTCCTATACTTCCTCTTACTGTGGCCAAGACACCTTTAGCCATCATCGATCCTATGAGTCTGTGGGATCGGCAGTAAGAAAACCATTTCCTGTGTACATTGCACGACGTACACAAACCCCTATTCCTTCCCAAATTCCGTCTGTTACCGTAGGTCTCCTCGTAACAGACTTCCCGCACGTATAACCAACGTAACTCACGTTTGGTATGGTTTGTATGGTAAGGGTAAGGGTGTTAGGATAACTAGGGTGCTAGGTCAATTTAAACGGCTAGGTTTTAGTAATTAGGGTCGTAGGTAGCTATTCGGTACCAGGCTCGATTGCCTTAAACATAGCCACACTGTACGCATTTGGGATAAGGCCGTACTAAGTTAAGTCCTGGTGCGTACAATAAGCTTTTCTAGAAAAATGGAAAAAAATATCGACCGTCATCTCGTTTGCAGTGACGTCCCGGCGACCTATGAAACCGAACGCAATCATCTAAACCATGCTCAGTGTCATGGGTGAAATTCGGCCTTATTGTTAACAACAAAAAAAAAGGCAAATTGCGTGTCAGACCACACACAGTGAAGGGTTCCGTAGTTGGGATGAATTTATCCCAAGAACAAACTTAACATTTTGTTGAAAACAGTTTCTTCCATACATTCCAATTGCAAAAGTTAGTTTGTACGCACATTATTGAGAGATTTACCATGTTATATTAAGACCATAGAGTTCTTATAGGTTCTCCAGTAGTCTACACATAAACAACAATTTTCTGTATTTTTTAAAATAATTTTAGGATCAATAGTTTCGGAGTTTAATATTCGGTAATGGTCAATTTTCATCTATTTTCTTAAGACTGCGCCGAGGGCACAGTGGCGCCCTCATCGTTTGTTCGGTGATTTCTTTTATTTTAGAATGAAAATGCAGAAAATAAGCACGCTTAGTTGTGCTTCACAAGACTATACGTTATTATTACTACAAACAGTAGTTTTATTTATTTATTTAAACTTCATGTACAATAGTGGTACATAGGCGGACTTAATGCCACAAGGCATTCTCTTCCCGTTCTACCTTTGGGTTAAATATAAAAACAGTGATAGGGTACAAAAATAATATTTAAAACACTAACTTCTTGATTACGAGAATTTATATAGTTTTATTGATACTAATACACATATACAAATAAAATAAACTAATAGATATTTTAACAAATACCACCTAATAATAATTAATATGACTAGACTATTATTTATGTTTTTTTTGTTATTTTTTATTGTAATCATTAAAACGGAAAATAGTGGCCACTAAGCCCCGTCTCACCTCCGTGTCACCGAACAAACGATGAGGGCGCCACTGTGCGCTCGGCGCAGTCTTAAATAACTTTAAAAGTATTTATTTGTAGATTATTAAAAAAAAAAACTTATATTCTTCTTCTTCTTCGATTCGCTCTTGACAGAGCGGTCGTGGTCACAATGCTTTGTCCAATCGCAGGTGTTGTCGTAATTCGCCTCACGATCTCGATCCATCTAGTTCTGTTAGATGACAGTCTGGTGCATTCACTAACAGGGCCTCCAACTGCGGATTTAATTTGATCGGTCCACCTAATCGGTGACCTCCCGTGCGGCATATTACCTTCTACTCTGCCCTGCATCACTAGACTAGACTTAAATCCATACAATAAGCCTTTTCATTTAATGAGTCACACGGAACAAGGTGTATTTTTTTTTTCTAATTTGCCCCTCAAATGTGACCCTCATATTCAAAATTCATTTATTTACGACACACGTCCGTGTTTGGGCCACAGAAGTGATACGTGTACAAAATTTCAACTTAATCGGTCCAGTAGATTCGGAGAAAATTGGCTGTGACAGACGTATATACAGACAGACAGACACACGAGTGATCCTATAAGGGTTCCATTTTTTCCTTTAGAGGTACCGAACCCTAAAAAACAAATTTCAAATGAAAACAGATTTCCGATATATTTTTACAACCTAACACTGGCACTGTCACTCATAATCAGAGACTGTAAGACCCCTCTTTCCTATGGGTATTACGGATTTAGAATTACCCACTCTCTGATCAATAAATTCGTTGGAAAATTTTAGTTAGTAAAGTTCTAGGAAGTAGTAACAATAATCCATTGTTTATAATATGAGAGATTTGGTAACATAACATAACATCACGCCTTGTTTCCCCGAAGGGTTAGGCAGAGGTGTACTTATAGTAGATACAGCCACATTTCGCCAGTTATGTTAAAGTCCTATGTAATAGGGGGCGAGCCTATTGCCATAAAACGGACACAAATTGAGACTCCGGGTTGCTACTAAGAAATACCATAAGGAAAAACCCAATAACACTTTGCCTTACCCGAGAATCGAACTCAATTTTATTGAATCACACTGAAAAATTGACATCGAAAGAATCATGATGTTTTCATTATGATTCTTTCGATGTCAAGTGTTGAGAATGCTCCTATATTACCCAGGAATCGAACTCAGGACCTCATGCTCAGCAGTAGTGCTTATTGAATCACACTGAAAAATTGACATCGAAAGAATCATGATGTTTTCATCATGATTTCATCATGACAAGTGTTGAGAATGCTCTTACACTCATACGTCTGTAACTATCCCACTTGTGCAATATACATGTGGTTGAACCACCACACTAATTAGTAATTTTTGCCGCCTATATCACTCTATTGGAGAAAACGAAGAAAGAAGTCACTGAGACAATAGTCGCGATTACATTCACCATTCAAGCAGCCGTGACTTATTTGAGTCATTCAAATGCTACTAAGAAATGCCAGATGGAAAAACCCAATAACACTTTGCCCTACCCGAGAATTGAACCCAGGATCTCATGCTCAGCAGTAGCGCTTGCGACCACTAGACCGACGAGGCAGGGAGTGTGGTATTTTGTATTTTGCTTTACAAAACCACATCATTTTGTCTTTATTGTTACGTATAATTTAATGTCTTTGGTCTTTATATATATGTACATCAATGCATTTTACACTTTCATGAATACTGCCAACTTTGATACCTACTCGTATGCATACATTTGATTATTTTGGCTGTTTCTGCCTACTGCATCCAAAACTATATTATTTTTCTATTTTTTCATTGTTTTTTTCTATTATAATATGTTTATATTTTGACATATTTATCATAAATTGTCACCTGTCAGCTTTCTTTTTCTATGTAAATTCTTTATGGTAGTCCTGTATTGTCTATGAACCTCTTTTATAAATGTTAACTTGTAAATAGCCCCTATTGGGTTACTTGTATCGTTACAGGAGAGGCAAGTATTTGTAACAAATCAAATTAAAAACTTTTAGAAACCAAATGGCCAAATGTATTTGTGTATGTATGCCTTATTCTTGCCGTTATTATTCACTGGAATTATGGTTCTATTTCGGTGCAAGGCTCGGCTGTTCGCTAACTAGATAACAAGAATATTGGATTCGTGCCCTCGTGAATATTTTAACCGCCTTATCTTACCTTCGTTTACTTTCGTTCCTTCGTGGAGGTATTAATTCCGTTGAATAATCCAGACTGCCGTGATAGTAATCTCTGCAGAAACGGTATGTTAATGCAACTGATATAAAATCTTATTTAATATTGTTTGTACAGGGTGGCCAATTAAGATGTATACAACTCTTTTTAGCCCTCATTCTGATTTAAAGCCAAATTTTGCAGTTGTTTGGTGTTTTTTATTTAGTTAATGCGGCATATTCGTTATGCACGGTCTATAAAACCATGACCACCGCAATACTTTCAGTAATTTTATCCTGAAGTTCTTAAACGAATTTAAAACCGAACCAATTTTTCTAACAAATCATTAAGAGTAACGAATACCATTTTGATCATTGAGGATTTCGCGACATGTCCTGACTTTTTTTGTATGGGTTTATTCAAAGGGACGTGTCGTGGTCAATCTTGATTACATAAAGCAGAATATTTGTGACTTTGTTAGTGGAATAACTAACAAAGTATGCGAAAATTTAATGAAAAACACAATGAAAAGCAATCGCATTTTTGAGTATAAAAAAGGAGAAGATTACGCTGATCTTAATTTTCGTATAAAATTGCCTAGCTTGAGTAAAATAATTATAGAAACATATCCTGTAATTTTCGTTTGTAATCAAAATAATCAAAATTTAAAGTTGTATACTTCCAAATTGGCCATCCTGTATTTAAAAACTGCTTCTTCTTTTATACCAACTGCGATTGCCAAGTCGTCTACCGCTTAGAAAGTTGAGAAGAAATCCATGTGACGTTTTTGGAATAGGCCCGGGGCGCACGGTTCTCAAAACAATACACGCCATGCTACGACGCGGCGTAGCAAACTGTGCTACGGCTCACCGTAGCAAAGTGTACTACAGCGTGGCGTAGCAAACTGTGCTACGGCTTAGCAAATTGTGCTACTATCTGTGGCTATGCGTTTGGAACTAAGCTATGGGAAGGTGTTTTGAATGGGAAATTGTTTAAGTGTGAAAAAAGTGTTAATCCCTCATTGCTGCCAAATTGTTCAAGGTAGAATCTGTATACATATTTATCAGAATTTAGTTAATAATATAATAATTATTATTTATTTATTCATTTCAAGACACAAACATCTGTGTAGCCCTGACTCTTGTACTAGGATTTCCTGTGTCACAAGAGCCAGACCTCTCAATTTACAGGGAATATGTTAAAGAAGCGCGATAGACAAAATTGAGAAACGTTGTAGTTATGGCATGCATTAAAAGGTAGGTTTACAAGTATACAAGAGTAATAATAAAAAAAGAGTTTAAATTACCATTGCGTTCTTTGGAGAGTGAGGGTGAGTGTGAGTGAGGTGTGTGTGTGTGTGTGAGAGGTGGATGTGTGTCGTGTGCATGGTGAATGAGACTGAGTATCATGTAACGGTGCCGAATAGATATTCTATTTCCTCATAGTCGAAATTTTCTAGCCAGTGGATAATCGTTTTTTTGAATTGGTACTTATTTAGATTTTTAAGTTGGTTGATCCCCTTATCTTTCCCGATAGTTGTAAGTGCTTTTTAAAATTAAACGAAGATGTTTGGCTGTTCATTAAATATTCAACTCTTCTGGACTCGATACAACATACACAGTTTACCCGGGGCTGTTCCAAGAAATACAATTCTGTGAATCGGAAAAGAGCTACCTACAATTTGGTATAATATTATCCATCCATACTAATATTATAAATGTGAAAGTAACTCTGTCTGTCTGTCTGTCTGTCTGTATGTTACGTTTTCACGCCTAAACCGCTGAACCGATCTTCATGAAATTTGGCAGAGATATAGCCTGGGATACGGAGAAGGACATAGGCTACTTTTTTACGCGATATAACCGATATCCACGCGGGCGAAGCCGCGGGCTGAAGCTAGTGTGTAATATTTTTGCGAAACTAAGCTGGTAATTGTCTTTTATACCTTATGGGACTCCGCTCTCATTTTTAGGACTCTGTACGTCCGAATAAAAAACAGAATCCTTATACAGGATCACTCGTAACGTGTGTCTGTTCGTCTATCACAGCCGATTTTCTCCGAATCTACTGGACCGATTAGTTTGAAATTTGATACACATATGAATTTCTGTGATCCAAACATGAACATGTAACTGAATGTGTGTTTTGAATAGGAGGCTCACTTTTGGGGGGAACATTAAGGGCTTTTTATAAGGATTTCAAATATATACTTTTTCATTTTAAAATAAGTAGTTTGAAATTTAATAAAGAAAATAGATGGCAATTAACCATCCCTCTTGTCGCCGAAACTGCTGAGCCCAAAAAAAAAAAACAATGAATTGTTATACAGGGTGGAAACTTTCAGCGGGGCAGTAAGGGGAAGTACCTTATCCGTTGCAGCTACACGAAAATGGTCTTAGGAGACTATCCATAATTTTTTATGGAATTTTGATCCCCATTCACAGATTTTCAAAAAAATATACAGTTAGCAAGAAAATTGTCATTTTACACAAAAAACATTTTTTGATGCCAATCGATCCTGTTTCTAAAACTGATCAAAAACTTCTATGGGACCAACCATCGTTGGAGTACTCAAAAAGTCACAAATTGCAAAAAACTTTTCCCTTACATTTTGTAAAGAATTTGTGTAACTGAAATACAAAAAATAAAAGGCAAATGATCACGTATAATTTTACACTTTTTTTATGAATTAACATAACTTGATGATGTTATTCTTATTTAAAATCTTGCTGTTTCTTGCCCTACGATATCAAGTGCTCGAAGTGACCGCCATTTTGACGAATACATAAATTGATTCTAACTGGCAAGATTGTTTTTTATTTAATAACAACGAGTTCGAAATTTGAATTATTTTTAAACTTATCTTTTTATTCAGTCAACAAAAAGATCTCAACCGTCACTAAAAAAGCTTTTGCGTAAAATGTTCATACAAAATGTACAGGAAAAGTTTTTTGCAATTGTGACTTTTTGAGTACTTCAACGATGGTTGGTCCCATAGAAGTTTTTGATTAGTATTAGAAACAGGATCGATTGGCATCAAAAAATGTTTTTGTGTAAAATGGCTATTTTCTTGCTAACTGTGCATTTTTTTGAAAATCTGTGAATGGGGATCAAAATTCCATAAAAAAATATGGATAGTCTCCTAAGACCATTTTCGTGTAGCTGCAACGGATAAGGTACTTCCCCATACTGCCCCGTTGAAAGTTTCCACCCTGTATACTTATACATAGATTACAAGAAGACCTATAACAAGTCTATGGTCTTAAATTAACATGATAAATCACTCAATATAATGTGTACAAACTTTCATTTGCAGTTGGAATGTATTAGAGAACATGTTTTTCAACTACAATGTTAAGTAGTTGATAGTGACAATAACACACATATAACACATGAACAAAGTGTTTATATTATTATAATTATCAGACTCTAAGAAAGTGCAACGAACCTGCGTAAAGTACAATCAACACTACTCTGAGATTTAAAATAATTATCACGTAAAACGTACGTTACGTACGTTAGTTAGATTTAAATTGCTTAATAGTCTTGTATGCTAGATTGTAATTGATTATTAAGAACCTGGTTCTTTTTAATAAAGGATAATTAATTCCTAAATAACTATGGACTCTTCATTTTGCGTGGTCTAACAAACATTGCCGGTTTTTTGGACAACTATTTCATGTCACAACATCAAATATTACACCTGATGTAGTGCTATATAGATATATGGAAACATGAGTACACTAATGTTTCTATAGTAGATACGTTTAAGACACAAACAATAATTATGATAACATAATTTGTAACACAACCTGGCATTCTCCCCTATTATTAGTTCAAACATTATCTATACTCCTGAATCCGCTTGCAAATTCCTAAGGCCATCGATCAGTTAGCTTTTGGCAACGCCGCGCTGTTCCCGAGGCGCTCAGATTTGGCGGTCCTCCAGTAACCAGCACATCATTTGGACATAATCTCACACTCCTCCAAGTCCAATAGTCCATGATAAAAAACATTTGCTGGCCTACTAACCTTGCGGAGGAATTGGCTACGTTTGGCCGCCGTGTGGACATAAATAATGCATGATACACGAATAGTTTGAGCATGAATGTTATGGCTCTGTTTATGGTGAATGTGATTTGTTTTTAAACTATTATTGTTGTTTGTTGTGGTGGGTTTATGGGGCTGGTTCTTGAGTTGCAATTTTTTTTGTGTATTGGTTATGTATCTCAGTGATTTAAACTCTCGTATGCCGTAATTACAGACCCTTTGTGTCTCGCGCAGATCTACGTTCGTTTATATGAAGGGTTAAGCCTGATAGGATCAATGGGAATTAAAAAAAAAAAAAACTTAATTATTCCCGTTCGTCCCACGAACAAAATCAGTGGGACGAACGGGAATAAATTTATCTTATTTATTAAATTCCTGTTCGTCCCATCAGTGGGACTACGGCAGTGGGATGAACGGGAATACACATGATTTATACGGTATGATTTAATTGCCTGTGGCATTCCATAATTTGAAACAAACGTAAAAGTTACTGGTAGCTTCAATTTTGTTGCTTATCACAGGCAAGAAGTTTGGATCGTGTAAATGGACTTCACGGCGAAGAAAAACATTGAAGAAATTTGAACCGCGTCAATCATGGTGATCATTTTCATTCGTTCTCTTATTAAGAAAGTGGTACGAGTATTTACCGTGCAGTGTGACAATTACATGCTGCCATATTTTTAGGGTTCCTTGGCGAAAATGGCAGAAATAAAATCTTTATAATTTCACTCTTTTTACAACCATTTTACTCGGGCCTATTCCACAAATCCCCCTGAAAATCCCCCTTAGGACGAAAAGTGGAATCTGAAAAAAGTCTAGAATTCACCCCTGATAATCCCGCTAAGGGGGGAAAACTAGAATTGAAAAAACAAAAAATAATTTATTCCAAGATCTCCTGAAAGTAATTTTTTTACATTAGGGTTCAGTTTTTTCCACTGAGGGGGATTCTCTCAGGGGGGATTAGTGGAATAAGCCTTTACTCGGATACTACTGGCACTATCGATGAATAAAACGGTGCCCCGTTTAACTACAACTACACCTGGAAAATACTGAAAAAATTCAGTTGGTAAGTAGATGTAAAAAAACCATACATACATATATAAATTCATGATTTTTTCTCATGGTGGTAGGCAGAAACTACAGAACGCTACCCGCTACATACTCTTTTTGCTTCATTTACGTTTAAAAAAAAAAAAAAAACATCTTCAGTGAAATAGTTTTGAAGAAAAAAAAAAAAAATATTTTAGATTTTTAAATTAGAGAGTTTTAGATAAATAACGTATATTTTCAGTTGCAACCGCAGACGTAACTTTGTGTTTTTACAGTTACTTTGAGAAGTACTGTGAAATACAAACCTACTGTACTGTTATTTTGCTGTCGATAAAATCAATATTGTGTATGCGTAAATATTTATCCTGCTTACGGAACCCTTCACTGTTCGTAGTCCGACACGCATTTGGCTGCTTTTTCCGTAAAGTGGATAAACCGAGAAACTAATACAACGTTACTTACAAATACCTACCAGGGCTAGCAGTAAGGTTAAATAGACTCGTTATCAGGTCTTCCGTTGTTTGACTTTGTTCTGATTTTCGAAGGGATCGGTATAAGGTCTACAGCCCCTGGAAACAACTAACAATCTTATAATAGAGAGATCCAATTACATTCCGCCTTGATTTAATTTAGGATCTTCAGATACGCTACGCACCTAAATTGTTTATGTCTAGATCAATATGGTGGTTGCCTGTTAAATTATTTAGTTCTTTATAATAATAATAATCATTTATTTTTCCAGATCATACAATCCAATTCGTTAGTAATTAACTACACATCAAATGGGCATGGGAATGGGCAGCAGCGTTCTCTTTGCATTTTTAACACCATACTGCGATCACCAACCAGCCTGCCAAGCATGGCGATTATGGAAAAACCCCCCCAATTGGGGGAGGCTTATGTCCAGCAGTGGACGTCTTTCGGCTGAAATGATAATGAAATACACATCTTAAAAACTAGTGTTAGTACAGACGCCAGCACATCAAGCTACTGCAATCTGTTAAATTTCTTTAATAGATTTTCAACTTTATCACTACAGTATAAAGTTCAAGGTTGATTGCGAAAATGTGACAGTTTCGGGTAGCTTGACCTGCTGGCGTCTGTACATACATGTGGAAACTTTTGGTAATAATTACTAATAATGTCAAAAAAATGAATAATAATGTCAAAGTCAATAATAATATTAACAAAATAATGTCAAAATCACCATTTGTCAAAATCACTATATAGTATAAAACAAAGTCGCTTCCCGCTGTCTGTCTGTCCCTATGTATGCTTAGATCTTTAAAACTACGCAACGGATTTTGATGCGGTTTTGTTCAATAGATAGAGTGATTCAAGAGGAAGGTTTATATGTATAATACATGCACAATATAGTAGAGAAACATTGATAATTTTAGAGGTTTCTAATGTGATGTTGTAAATAAACCAATTTTTACATTGCAAACGCTGGCTGAACCCTACGAGATAGATCAAAATAATGTACTACAGTATTGTATATTTTAAAAAGGTCTACAAAAAAGTCCGCGATGGTATATGTCTATCTCTTCGGGATAACCCACAATAACCATTTTTTATCCTTTACTTTTTACGAGAAATAATGGCTTATTTACGAAGCGATTTTATGCAATACAGCATTAATCCTTATCCAGTAACCTTAAATACATTGTGCATTTAATATTGATCAATATGGCCCTTTACAGCATGTAATTTAAATGAATATTTTCGAAGATATAATAAATTTAAAATGCAGGGACATAGCGGTTGCGGCGGTATCGGCCGTGGGGCCGGCGGATTCTGTAGTACTATCAGCATTGCACCCGTGCGAAGCCGGGGCGGGTCGCTAGTCTTATAATACAATAATCAAATACAATACAACATCAATAATTAAAAACGCAATACAAGAACAACATTATTTCAAGATACGATTTGAAGGCAATACTTGTGTCCTAGTCCAGTGCCTGAGTATTAGTCCTTCCGCCCTGTCGGCCACTGTGACCAAGAGTCTGTTGGTGCTGCCCCGCACTCGCCGTATCAGGGAGGTGACACGCTTTCGCAGGACTGTGATTTAAGCGTTCTATACACCTGTATATTAGACCTCAACTGTCCCATTTTTCTTTTGATAGTATCAAGTTAAATTAAAAACCTATCACCAAACTTTTGCTATTTATTTATATAACAATTGCTTGCTGCACTAACAGTAAACACCAAAGCGTGCAGCAAGCCAACAACAAACACTCAACTAAAAAAAGTTCATGCAAACACTAATCACTAATCTTGTGTAACAGCCATCGTAATAGTGTGTGGAGATTGTTATAATGAATTAACAGTAGCAGCCGCTGTAAGTGTCTTTGAGGGTCTGTTATTTTAAGTAACAGATAAGTTATATTGTTAGGAACAATTGTTATTTGTTATTTTTAAATATTTGTTTTTTTTTAACTGTTACGATTAAATACGCCTCACTCCTACCAATCTGTCACCTGTCACTCTGTGCCCTATGCTCTGTGCAGTCTCGCGTTGATCTTATCACGTATTAATGATTGTGTTCTCCTCTGTTACTGATCCTCTGTTGGATATTTTAACTTGACCCACGTTATCGTTTATCGGTTTTCGTTTACGGTTCTTATGTTAATATTCTGCTGTGCATACTGGACTTGTTTGTTTACAATTTGGTTTCTGTTCTGACGCTCATGATATCAAGGTGCCTGAATTGTAGTGTGGCCACAAATCGAATGCGAAGGCATATTGTAACAATTCCAACACCGCAGTTACAAAATATTATATATTGACTGAATGGTTATCTGTACAAGAGGTACCTATGCACCCACATACTACTACTTAAGTCACTTCAAAAATAGCTCAACTTTAGTTATAAGGAACGAAACTTTGCTTAAATTTAACAAAACGATTTTGTAGTGTGCGAAACAGGGTTTTGTAACAGATAACATCTAGTTCGCAAGTCACAATTTTTGTGTAAACAGTAACCAAGTTTTTGCTAAACATTTCTTTCAGTGTATTTTCATTAATCATTGCCATTCAAAATATATAGGCACAAAAAAAAACCTATTTACTATATCTCTCGCTTCATCTCTGATCATAAAACTTAAACTATTGGAAAGACATATCTGTAAGCTTTAATATGACGTACCGTAGGTCAATGTACATGAAAATTTTTGTTGGGCAAAGCTCTCTACAAATTCCGGCCATGTCCTTTACTGCTAGACAAAAATATATCAAAATTCGGCTCCTGAGCAATCAGGGCGTTCAACAGATTGAACATCATCATCATCATCTATATAGCCTTTTCCTAATTATGTTGGCGTCGGCTCCTAGTATAAACGGATGCAGCTGAATATTTATGTATTTTACATGGAGCAACTGCCTATCTGACCTCGACAAAGCAGTTACTGGGTAAAACAATACCCTATCATAATAATAATAAAACGTTTATTTCGATCAATAAAGGATCAAAGGCACAAAAATTACAAAATTAAAATAAAATAAAAATATGTTGGGCAGTCTTTGGAGACTGCCGATAGAACTGAAAACTAAGTAACTAAAGCGGTCGGTGACGGTGACGCGAGTTCCATGATTTTTGTTCACCCAAAAAGTACCACATATATACACAGTATACATATAGCTCATGGAAAGCGTTCGGTGACGATCTCGAACTCATAAGTTTTTCCTCTACCAAAAATTGCTCAACGCGCTTAAAGAAGTTTTATATTTAAAAAAAAAAAACGGGGCACTCTTTGGAGACTGCTGATAGAAGTGAAAACTAAGTAACTTGTGAATTATATCGTCGTTTGGTGACGATGACGCGAGTTCCATGATTTTTGTTCACCCAAAAAGTGCTCAACGCGCCTAAAGAAGTATTCACTTAAAAAAATAAGAACCATTGATGTATGAAAAAGGAAGATAAGACACCGCTTTAATGTCACGTAAATGTTATTGGACTAGAAACAATTACATGTTAAAACACCCACACAACTACATTTCCCGATGTCGTTCGACATGCATCAATAACCGAAATAGAGAAATATGACGCGGGCTGTAGCGGGAACGAGATAGCTATTATTGTCACTGTTACATACCCATAACAACTTAGAAACAAATTGCGACCTAGAAAGCAATATTATTCAGAAGAATTTTAAAGAAAATAAGTTTTGATGATGTGTCGTGATGGCCCGTTGGTTAAGGCCTCGCCTCTCATGCATGAGGTTGTGGGTTCAAATCCGGGCAAGTACCAATGTAACTCTTTCAATTCATATGTACTTTCTGAGTTTATCTTGGACATTACTGACATCGATGAAGGAAAAACATCGTGAGGAAACCTGGACTTATAGTTAATATAAGTCTGAAATCGCCAACCCGTCTTGAGCAAGCGTGGTGATCAATGCTCGTGCGTTCTCTGTATGAGAACAGCCCTTTGCCCAGCAGTGGGACAGTTATAGGCTGGTATTATTATTATTATTTTATATACGTTTATATATCTCGGAAACCTGGGGTCCCGGACCTTTGGAAGGCGTACGAGGGGCCGAAGCCAACTAGCAGAGGCCCCTTAGACAATTTTAAATGGAATGAGGCACTAACCGACGACTATCCCTGTACGCACTATGCAAGTGCACCCAAGGACAACCCCCGGTTGGTGTAGGACTATTGTAGGATATGGAAACAAAGATATTGGACTATGGGTTTGGGTGGTTAAAATGGACTGGTTACCTAAAACTATGGAAGGACTATGGCCCCTGCCTGATCAATGTTTTATTGTACACGGATAAAATGGCAGGGGGTGACTTGCACACTCATTAATGGGCCCCCGGAAACGGTCGCTAGCACATAGTGACGCAGCGACAAGGGGGCAACATATCCTGAGGTGCTCGAGAAGTGGAGAGGTATTCCACGGCTCTCAGTACAATCCCAGAGCCCTCAAGATCCCTACAAGCGCTTACTGGAATACTTCCTTCCTCCGAGCACGTTTGCTCTTGCGAATCTCCACTCCAGCCGGCCAATAAAGGCAAGCCAGAGATGAGGAACATGACTTCTCCCGGGAGATAGGGTCCGTGGGGTCGCAACTACCCAACAGCTCGCCACATGCTGCCCTGCGGGTTTCTGTATCTCTCTTGGTCTGGCTCCTCACCCTAGACATGTTCCGGTAAAGTAAACTCTACCGGCACAGACCCAGAGTTCGGAGCGCGCAAGCCCCACCACGATACGTAGAGATACGGCGGTGGGGTTATTATTATTAAGTTTTGATGTACTTACGAGTGGAAAAAATCGACCTCCCGCGCATACATACCAGTACTTTTATTATGTTATTGTTCTGTTTTAATTTTTTTGTATGTACTGTCGTTGGTTCACCTAATAAATAAATAAATAATATGTAAAAACAAAAACAAAAGGACACTTAGGCGAAGATGATACTAATCACCGGCGGTCGTTACCTCTTTCATTACCTTAACACGGACTAAACCGTCATATTTTGTACTGTCAACCGAAAAACAATGCTTTTACTGAGTAATTGTCACTCACGATTCTACCTACACAAGGTCTAGTTAATTGAGGAAGCAATTATTTAGAAAGATTAATTGACTGTCTGTAAAGGTAGGTGTTTACTTTGAGAATCAACTACCCTCGTTATGAACTTTAACATTAATACTTAAGTGTTGGTAATTTTCGTGAGTGGTGTCACGCCTCTTGACTGTTCTTTGGCTTGTGATTTGTCGTTGTGTATTTTCTATAACTATCTATTATGTTGTAGGCTTTAACCTTGTTATGAATACCAGATGTTTTTCATGGTTTATTTCAATTAATAACTGGTCATCGTAAATACCTACAATATACAAGCTAGCACTATAATATACAGGGTGGCAGGGACATCAATTAATACTAAGTATTAAATATTAGAACCTGACCCGTATGAAGCATCTTTACAAACGAAGCCCTTCCGTGCTTCCTCTAGTAAACTACTTTTAATGCCATTTTATTTGGAAACGGTGATTATTAAACTATGCTATGCACGGTTCGGGCAAACAACACCTACGGCGAGCGGACATCTTCTTACCTAGTTCCTCGGTTAATTAAAAACCTACCTTCCGATTTGCGCAGTGACATTACGCCAAGAAATATTAAATCAAAACTTAAGTCCCACTACCCACAACATATTGAATGCTCAATGTGAAATGCGGTTTACGTAGTAACTAGCATATCATCTGAAATGAAGTTACCAAATTTCGAAATAAGGTATTATGTTATATTTATTGTTTACCTTGATTTTGTTTTTACTACGATGTAGAATTACATGTAGCATTAAGTACAAACCTTAGTGGTTTAGAAATGCTATTCTGCTAAAACACTTAGTAATTAATTTTTAAATGGTAAATAAATAAAATAAAAAAAACCGCGTGATAAAATTGTTGCTTTTGAGACCTTTCTTTAGGTACGTCGGGTACTCGTTACATAATTGGACAAAGTTTGCTCGATAGAAAAAAATCCAAACATACCTACATTTTGTAGATTAAAACTCATTTTGTTTCAATATTACACTATTTTACGAATTGAAAATCACATCAAAATAAACGTCTATGATAATGTAATGTCCGTCGGGTTTAACATTGTTAATATCGTAAAACATATAATTTTTTTAACCCAAAATTAACGAAGTTCACGGCACTATTTACGCGCACCCCGCTGCCACCTCAAGAACAATAATGCACGCTTTAAGAACCTCGCCTTAAGCCGTTGGCTCCGGCTGTCATTCGAGGATCTTTAACAGTCGTTACGGGCCGTCAGAATTCCGAAAGTCTGACAACCAGTCTTAGCAAGGGGTATCGTATTACCCAGTAAGTGGATTGTGGAGGTCAGATAGGCAGTCACTCCATGTAAAATACTGGTATTCAGCTGCGACCGCGCGGTTAGACTGGAAGCCGACCCCAACATAGTTGGGAAAAGGCTAGGCAGATGATGAGGACACATGTGTGAAGCAGGGCAGATTATATCTAGTTATACCTAGATAGCCCAATGTGTTGGATCATTTAGCTCCCTTCAAAATGGTCGAGCTGGATGGTGCTAATCCATGCGTCATGTTCGTGAACGGGCGCCGTCAGTTGGGACTAGTCATCTCTTAGCTGCCACGGGTTATTTTAATTATTTTATTTTTGAATTGTTTGTTTGTTTTTTTTTTTCTATTTGTACCTAATCTGGACGCTTTTAACGTGTAAGTTTTTATTTTTTATTTTTACATCGTTCTCACATTTAGTTATAAATTCAACATTATAGATGTAACTAATATTTTTGTAACAAAGTGTCCATGGAGGTCCATGGAGTTTCTTGCCCTTCAGTTCTTCTCCATAGGTACCTACTACGCTTTGGAATGAGCATGTAGCTTCATTTTTCTTACTGATCGACTCCTTGACAATTCAAAAGTGCCTGTAAATGGTTTGATTGAAATAAATGATTTGAGTTCGAATGAATACTGAGGTTTGGCTAACATTAGCCATTATATTATACGCTATTAATTACGGTACATTTTCCTTTGTCCTCTATTTTCAATACTTACACTATATTTCAGGATTATTTTCAGCACAAATATTTTCCTTCCCTTTTCAGGTTTAATGGCACACTGGGAGGAAGTTTTTACTTCATAACTAGCCGGTAGCTATGGGGCACTTACTGAACTTGCGTTGTAAACACTTTCAAGTCAGGGAATAAATGGCGCCACGGACGGTGCACTGAGGTTACTTGCTAACAACGATAAATGAATTCATCAAGTTTTGTGTTCAACTTCAGACATCGTAAATGTGTTATTTCTCGACCAACGAAGCTGTATTGATTATTTAACTGGCTAGCATAGTAGTAGTGTTTTGTAGAGATTTTTCATTTAACCTTTGATTTTGGAGATTTTCAATAGAAGACGGCTACAGCACCCCAACAGCGCAATACACTTTCTTTCACAAACCGAAGGATTTTGAAATAAATTATTAAACCATTGCTTCATGTGTTTTTCATTGTGATTTTAAGTTAAAACTTAGGATCTAACTTCGTAGCACTTACATAATTATGCGTGATTTGTCTCCGCCCCAAATAGAAGAATAACTAAAAAAAAAGCATGCGAAAAAAAAATCACAAAAAAAAATTCTGTAGAAAATTCACTTTCTCATACATTTTGTTCAGAACGTCTTTTTTGATGATAATTATCTCAAGAACGGATTGGGGAACGGGGGAATAAGTTTCACGACATCAATACAACTAAATGAAATTAAGACAAACTAGCCGGCGGCAGTGATAGCCTAGTGGTGTGACCGTCGGACTGCCAAGTCATAGGCCCCGAGTTCGAACCGAAGGGATGCACCTCTGACTTTTTGGATTAATATGCGTATTGTAGTATGAAACTTTATAAAAGGTATTAGAAAATTCTAGACACACTACCGAGGTTATTCCTTAATGAGCCATTTTTCATATTTCCTTCTCAGTCACGAGATAATATTTTTTTTAAGGAGTGGCTCTAGTCGACCGTTGTACGCCCTCTTAACAAGGGGTTTATGAGCTAACAAAAGTCAAATAAGTTAATTAAAATCACAACCGAATTTACATGATTGTTCGGAAATCAATCGTCCTGTTGACATTGGTATATCGAGAGCTCTCGAATTAACCGCAAAGAGGTGTGACCGAGGCATTGTCAATGACAAATGTAAACACGGTCCCTTGTTCTGGAGCCGCGAATCCCTTTGGAGGTCTTTACGTTAGGCGATACGAGAACCATGCGATAAATTATACATGATAAATGATTTCATTTCTGTAAGTTTGTACCAACACTTTTACACGTCAATCATATTTTTTTTTAAACCAGCCAAGTGCGTGTCGGACCACGCACAATGAAGGGTTCCGTAGTTGGAATGAATTTATCCCAAGAACAAATCTCGCCATCAAACTGGAAAGTTTGGCGAGTGACACTAGAAACAATAAATAATGTACCGTAGAACGGGGCTATTTGGATTTTCAGGGGTTATTTGGAAAGAAAAGAATATCATCTCTACGTGTAGGTGAGGTACCTACCCTAAAAAAAGTTTTTTCAAGATTTTATTTTACCTCTTTGTCGGCGTGATTAATGTGTATAACCATACTAAATTACAGTTTTCTAGTACTAAGAGTCTCTGAGCTAAACCACGGACAGACAAACAGACAGAAGGACATGACGAAACTAAAAGGGTTCCGTGTTGACTACGGAACCCCAACTAGATGAGATTGGATATCGATGGCAATGGACATTGTTCAACTTTTTTTAAATGTATACCTAATCGAACCATTTCGAAGAATAGGATTGCTGATCACTGCGGACCAACAAATAATCAAGAATATTCTATGATTATTGATATTTTCGTTAAAACATGTTCGAACTTCATATGACTGTGACGGTATCTACAACGCCACATGCAAACTACGCATAAGGACCTGACGTCACAAATCCTGCATCGCGCAATCAGAGTTTACCGCGCGACCAGCAAATATACAACATCCCGACATCAACCGTCGGGCAGTTGCCCACCAGACACGATACCCGTCTGGTCGGAGGATCCTCCCCTTTTCTATAGAGGATGAGTGAACTTTACACCCTGTTCCTCATACCTCTATATGAACTTTATGACGTCATCAATGACAATACGGCGTTCTAATGATGAAATCAAAAATTATAATTTCACATAAACCTACATGGGCACTTATCAAATGTCAGAAGCTAGGTACACGGTTCCAATTGGTCGTTTCAGCAAAGTAACTAGAAGTCATGGGGCCCGACTATAACGACATATTAAACAAACGTGTCTTCAGAGTACCCATACCAAATGCCAAATCAGAACTCGCTAGACGCTGTACCTATTTTTTCCTTTCCCAACATTTACAATAAAGTTAGCAAAATTTCCGTTAAAGAATTGCTCAACCACAACCTGTAAGAAAACCATAACTTCAGCTCTTTTAAAATCATACGATGACACCGAAGCCTTGTTATAGCATTTACACACACACACACACCCTCACACACCCTTACACGCACCCTCATACACACACTTGCTCACACAAACTCACACAGCCCAGCACAAGCCTAACGTTAACACTAAATCTTTATTACTTTATTATAATTATCTAACATTTTCAAACTGTAATGTAACCTTTCTAACTTTGTAAAATTCGCACTCCAGAGCCACAAGATACAAGCGAACTTTAGTTTGTGGCTCACCGAATATATCACATTGTACCTATTATTACTGATGAATACATTATAATATTGTCTATTATTATAATTAGTTCCTCCGGTAGTTGTTTATGGTGTACCACTAAATATGAGTGTCGCATTTTAGGTACCTTGGCCACATAGTAAATGAAGACTTGAATGATGACAGTGACATAGAAAGGGAGCGAAGATCGTCGTCGATCCGAAGTAATATGCTGGCCCGTAGGTTTGCACGATGTACTAGAGAAGTGAAATTCACTCTGTTCAAGGTGTTTGGCCAGTCTTTCTACAGTTTCTACACGTGCAGCCTGTGGGTTAGACGTACGCAGAGGGCCTACAACGTTCTTCGAGTACAGTACAATAACGCTTCTAGGGTGCTGTTGGGGCTCCCGCGGTTCTGTAGCGCATCGGGCATGTTTGCTGAAGCAGATACAGATAGTTTTCAAGCTATTATGCGAAAAAGAACGGCATCCCTGATGCTAAGGATTGGGGGAGCATTCAATAAGCCTGATTTCCCGTTCCTGGGGCACTGGACCCTTATGCACAGCTGCAGGTCGGGTGCAGTGGGAAGCTTACATAATAGGTCCTTGAATTAATTTTTAGTTATTGTTTTTTTTTTTTTAATCAATACTGTTACTAACATAGTTTTGTAAGTGTTACTAACAACAATATGAATCACTTGATTTAAAATAAAAATAAATTTAAAAAGCCTTCCGAAATAAATTTTTAAATGATAGTAAAAACCACATCAAAATCCGTTGATTAGTTTAGAAGAACAAAACGGTGTCACACAAAGATACGAAAAGCGACTTTAATTTATTATATGTATAGATATTGGTGCCGATTCCCTTGTTCACAAACTAAACAAAATTTAAGTTCAGTGCATCTTTTTCTCTCTATTTCATTAAGAAAAGGACAGAAGATAAATTTTAGTTTAGTCCTGTCAAATTAATCAGCACTTGACGTATTTTGACGTAATTTTAGTCAGCAAGTTTTTAATCACGTCTAAACTTGTATGGAGTAGTGCGGGCGCTGATTAATTTGACAGGACTAAACTAAAATTTATCTTCTGTCCTTTTCCTAATGAAATAGAAAGAAAAAGATTTTGTGAACAAGGGAATTGGCACCATTGTCATTCGTGATTACTCTCTAAAACATTCTTCTAAACTAAGGAAAACTTTAAAACTAAGAAAAACAAATACAAATTAAATTAACTGAACTGATAACAGCAACGCGAAGCCATAGTAACTAGTTTATTAGCACAGTTCGTAGTTTGACTTTGTTGTTAGTAAATTACGAACATTGTAGGTCGGGGCTATTTTATGTGTGAATACATTTTATTGCTTTAGTTATGTGCGCCAGACTGGCACGTTGATTTAGTGGATGCAACATTATCAATTCATAGTCTGTTGCTTGCCGGTTACTATGATAATTTTCATGTCGAGTCATTTTGTAATGCCCTGTATTTTGTCGCTGAAATAAAATACCTACATAATCTTTTTTAGGGGTCAACAAGGAACCCTTATAGTACTTAGTACTAGAAAGCTGTAATTTAGCAAAAAAAACCTATTACTACGTAACCTATTAATCGTCGCAGTTTTTTGTATTGGCCTTGTTTAGTTCAGAGTTTTTTCCGTGGATGGGTGACCATCCATTACATATCGATACCCCTCCGTGCCTTGGAAAGCACGTCAAGCCGTTGGCTCCGGCTGTCAGTCGCTCCATGTAAAATACATTATATAACATTATTATAACATTGTTTAGTTCAGGTTCAGGGTGAGTAGATTTTCGGATAAAATTAAAATTAATTGTTAACAAAAAGTGCGCATGTATAAAACAACTTAATAATGAAATGTATATTATGACAATACCACCACGGCTAAAAGTTTTCAAGATAAACTGGAATAATATACAGCCATCCAGAATCAGCATGTCTGTTTTTATGACATGCAGTGAAAATGACGAAACACGCGAATGTTCCCATATGTCACCTTGTTCACCCATCCGTGGCACATTTTTATGACTGACCTGTTTTGGTGGATATTTCGCTTTATGATTTATTATTATTCAAATCCGAGGTGTTTTATATGTCGTGTTAAACTCCGATAATTTCATGACTTCCTCATGAAAATATCATGAGGAAGTCTGAATGTGGCACCAATTACTAAAATGTTGTGTGGAATCCACACAACATTTCACAACAACACGTTTCGTTGTTGTATGTGACACGGAGGAATGAGGGAAATGTCGTGAAGAAAGTTTTGAGTATAAAATGTCTATAAGTGCAAATAAGTGTAATGGCTATAAGTGTAGGGGAAGACCAAAGAAATGATAGACGACCGACGTAGCGGCAGTAGGTTACGGTGCCGCTTGGGTGACATCGCAACTGAGGCGGGGGCCGCGATGTGGTATGGGATGCATCACGGCTGAGGGTGGGAGGCCGCGGCGGGAGTAAAGTGCTGCCGGTATTGCGGTGAGCCGTTCCCCCTACCTTCCACGGCCTTGACGGGGTCTCCACCGGTTGGTGGCGGACGCAGTGGGGCCGCAGATGAGGAGTGTTGATATTGCGGACCAAGGGCGCCTATACACGGGGTCGTCTGGCGCGGGGTCCCAGGTGGAGGCCAGCAGGCAGCGGATGCGGGGGCACCGTTGCCTGTATTGCACAGGCCTCCACCAGTGTCGGACGGGAATGGCCAAGTGTCCCCGGCCATTCCCGTAGCCCCCCCCCCCCCCCCCCGCCAGCTAGGCGGACTCAAAGGCGGTATCAAACACAATATAAATTGTTCCTGATAAATAAATAAATATTAAGATTTTAACTATATATTTCACTCACCGTTCGACCTCCGCCCTGGACGGTCGTTACGCTGCTCCCGCTCCCTGCGCCCGCCCCGGTGCGCTTGTTCGGTCATTCCGCGTCGCGACACCGTTCGGAACGGTCGTGTGCTGCAGCTCCGGCTCGCTGCGCCCGTGCCGTGTCAAGTGTCCGCCGCCGCCGCCATCCGGTAATCGTTACGCCCAGTCGTAACGATTGCACTAGTAGTCCGACTACTAACAATAATATCAACTATTGTCTTTTTCAAGACAGGTTGGTATTGGTTTCTTTAAACCTTGTCGTCAAAAACGTTGCGCGCGTTTTTACCCCGTCAGGGAAAAACCACAGTTTCGTGGTCCTTGGTTGAAACCTAACGGTGCTAACGAATCCAAGGGGGTGTTGACCCAATCACACCCGCCGAACCCCATCAGGGCAAGGCAGTCAATTGGACGGGTCCCAGAGTTAACCGGCCTTGGGGGATCTCCTAGTCGGCTCTGGTGACAGTTTTCCCTTCACAGCTACTCACCCGGTGTCTTTAGGGTGTGTCTACACCCTTCGCACCGGATTTGTAGGGCCCCGTTCGCACAATAAGACTGGCGACGGGTTACAAGCTTAGGGCTCACCATTAGCACACATCTCCCTGCCTGACCCGGCAGGGAGGCTTCACTCATCCCCGGGCAAACCCACCCGGGGAGTTAGGGATATAGTCGTAGGGATAACTTCCCCGCCGCCATCATGGCCCCCCCCGAATATAAGAAAAACCCCGTCATCGGGACCGTTCTGATTGACTTTTTGATCGGAGTCGTATTAAAGGACCCCGTATTCCAGTCCAAATATGGACAGGAATACGGAGCCCTCGCGGCTGCCACCCTCTCGGCGTCCGTTCGCACCCACCCGACGGATAGCCCCCGCTCTCCCTCTCCTTCTCCGTCTCGATCGCGTTCGCGTTCTCGCTCGCCTCTGTCACAGGCTGGCTCATCTGTTTCCGACATGGAAACAGAAGAGGCAGTCAGTGGTGGAAGAGCCGACACCCCGCGTCCCGCCGGTTCCGACTCAGAATCGGACCGTACCGTCACGACACGGTCGGCAGCGTCCTCTGCCTCTTCCCCCTCCACCTCGGACGAAGGCTTCAGCCTAGTCTCGGGACGGGGGGGCAAGAGGAAGAAGACGAAAGCCCAGAGAAAGGCCGCCAAGAAAGGGAAAGCAGAGGCCTTCAGCCCTCCTGCGTCCCCCACTCCGTCTACCGCGTCCGCGCCCTTCGCGTCGCAGGTCCCCACCCCCACCCCGTCTACCGCGTCCGCGCCCTCCGCGTCGCAGGTCCCCACCCCCGCCCCGTCCACCGCGTCCGCGCCCCTCGCGTCGCAGGTCCCCACCCCCGCGCCCTCCGCCGCGCCCGCGCCCTCCGCGTCCGTTAAGAAAATCCCCCTCCCACCGCCGGTATTTATCCAGGACAAGTCCAAATGGACAGACATATCTAAATGGTGTGTCGAGCTCCGGATAAATTACTCGCACGCCAAATCCACCCAGACCGGCATCAAGGTCACGGTTCCCACGTCTACGGACTACAGGAGCCTAACCAAAATGCTTCGCTCTAAAAACGTGTCTTTCCACACGTATTGCCTCCCCGAGGAAAAGGAAACACGCGTAGTCATCCGCAGGATCCCAAGGGAGATCCCATGCTCCGAAATCATAGCCGACCTTAGGTCGCAAAACGTCCCTGTAAACGAGGTCCACCGTATGCATCGCGCGCGACGCGGTGAGGCCTTTGACATGATCCTCGTGATCTGCCCACCCTCCGAGGGTCATAACCCTATCTTCCAGATCAAATCGATCTGTAGTCTCTCGGGTCTCGAAATCGAGAGACCCCGCAAGTCAAGCGTGATTGCCCAGTGCCATCGTTGCCAACTCTACGGGCATACGCAGAAGCACTGTTATGCGACACCCAGGTGCGTAAAGTGCCTGGGTTCGCATAGCACTGCGGAATGCGAACGTCCAAAGGACCGCGCACTTTGCACTGAGCCACCTAGCTGCGTGCTATGTGGCGAGGCAGGCCACCCCGCGAACTACCGTGGCTGCGCTAAAGCCCCAAAATCCGCGCCCCCTCGCTTAGCGAAGCGTACCGACGCGCGTCAATTCCGCGAATGCCCGTCCTACTTGGAACCAGTAAGACTGAGTCCCCAGAGACCCAGTCCCTGGAATTACCTGCACCATCAGCAGGCTTTCCCTAATCTCCAGACTAGAACCGCCCCTCAGGCAGTCGCTCCCCAGGCCCCTCAGGCCAGTATACCCCGATTAATGGACCCGCGAACCCGATTCGAGAACTCGCAATCGAGACCCGCGACCATCGCGCCCCCCACCGCACCCGCGCCCCTCGCCGCCGCGCCCGCGCCCGCGCCCGCGCCCGTCGCCGCCGCTCCATACGCGCGCCACCCTCCCAACCACACCCCCACTCCCGTGGCCGGTGTCAACAAAGTAGATCCCTTCCAGGTGATCTCTTCCACCTACATGGTCTTCCTCACCCCCCGCGCGAGGAGGATGGCCGATGAGATAGTCGCCGCGACCAACGCCGGTGACTTATACCAAATTCAGGCAATCTACAATGCGTATCCCGAGATCACGCAAGCATTGTCTAGATTCGCGAACAACACCCCTAGACCACTTAATGGATACTAGGTCCCCCGCTAGAAACAAACCCCGATCCCTAATCTTAGGTTATTTTAACGCCAATGGCTTGGACGGCCAAAACTCAGAGATCACCGAATTCCTCGGCGATCATAAGGTAGACGTTTTCCTAATTCAAGAGACCTTTTTAAAACCCAGGCACCGTAACCCGTCAATTGCGAATTATCGTATAATTCGCAACGATAGGTCGCGGTGCCACCTGGGAGGTACTCTAATCTATTATAAATCAGAGCTCTATTGCACGCCCATAGACCCTCCTGTCCTAAAGTCCCTATTAGAAGTCTCGATCTGCCGAATCGGTATGACGGGCCACCCATCTATAACGATAATATCAGCCTATCTGCCCCCTACCATTACAATTGATCCTATCCAAGATCGACTACTGACCGACGACCTTAGCACCCTCTTGAGCATGAGTGATTCCGTCATCATGGCGGGTGATCTCAATGCCAAGCACCCAGCCTGGAATAGTAGACTCACCTCCCATAGGGGTAAAGCCCTCTTTGACCTCTGCCCCCTCCTAAATTTTGATATCATCGCCCCGATGAATCACACCCACTATCCGCATAATCCTGACCATGCCTCTGACGTGCTCGATGTGGCACTTCTAAAGAACATCAACCTACGGTTGGTCTCTATAGAGGTGCACCACGAGCTTCACTCTGACCACCGACCTGTTCTCGTAGAATTGGCCCCTCGCATAGGTCTCCACGACCCCAATATCCCCCCGCGTACCAAAAGGATAACGGACTGGAAGCGAGTAGGCGAAAGCTTGAAAGCTAACACGTCCCCCCAATTGGATTCGATCCCCGACCAGTTCGACTCTATCGCAGACACGACGACCGCGATCGACTCTCTCACAGAGCACGTACAATCTGTCCTGAACACATGTTCAAGGGAGGTTCCGGCGACGGATAACCGTCGCGGGAAACTGCCGGACGATGTACGTGCACTGATGACGGAGAAGAACGCAGCCGTCCGTGCGTACAGTAGCTTTCCCTGCACGGCTAACAAAATCCACATGCGCTACTTGCAGCGTGCTGTAAGTAAACGCGTGAAGGAATTTCGTGACGCCGACTGGGATAAGCTACTGAGCAGCCTAGAGCCGAACCATCTAGCATTCTGGCAACTCCAAAGGAAACTCAATCCCCGAGGAGGTGGCTCAGCCTCAATGCCCCCACTGATCCGCCCAGACGCGTCACTCGCTTTCGAAGACATCGACAAAGCCGAATGCTTAGCCGACAGTCTAGAGGCCCAGTGCTCGCCCAGCTCTCAACCAGTAGACCAAGCTCACCTCGATGAGGTCGACGCTGAAGTCGAACGTAGAGCCTCCCTCCCGCCCGTGGAAGACCCTGAGTATCCTCTGGCTCCCGTCACACCGGCGGAAGTGCACGAGCTCATAAAGGGTCTGAAACCTCGTAAAGCCCCTGGCTCTGATGGTATCACCAATAGGGTGGTCCAATTGTTCCCCGCCCACCTGATAATGCTCTTGGCCACCATCTTCAATGGAGCCATGAACAATAATGTCTTCCCGCAAGTGTGGAAAGAGGCCACAGTAATCGGTATTGCCAAACCCGGTAAACCCAAGAAGGAGCCCGCGAGCTACCGCCCCATTAGCCTGCTCACAGTCATGGGCAAACTCTAGAGAGGCTTATTTATAAGCGTCTCAGAGACTACGCCGAGACTAAGGGCCTTATCCCCCACGAACAGTTTGGATTCCGTACCAAACATTCGTCGACCCATCAGGTCCACCGTATAGTCGAGGACATAAGCGCCGGCTTTCAACGCGGCCTTATGACAGGAGCTATCTTCTTTGATATAGCGAAAGCGTTCGACAAAGTCTGGCACAACGGCTTGATTTACAAGCTGTACCAACTCGGTGTGCCCGAGCGTCTCGTGCTCATCTTACGAGACTTTTTGTCGAATCGCACCTTTCGCTATCGCATAGAGGGAGCCCTCTCCTCCTCCCATCCCATACGCGCAGGAGTCCCTCAGGGCTCTGTGATATCCCCCCTGGCTTTTACGCTTTACACCAGCGACATCCCGAAGTTTAAAAAGGCTCAGTTGGCTCTGTTCGCAGACGATACGGCCGTTTACTACAGAGGGAAGAGTCATAATGTCATTACCAACACTCTCCAGACTGCAGCCGACAAGCTCGGTGCGTGGTTTAGAAAGTGGCGGATCGAAGTCAATCCTGACAAAAGCCAAGCGGTTCTCTTCGTAAAACCGAGAAAAATCCCCCCAAAGCCCAAACCTGTCACCATGTTCGGCAAGCCTATCCCTTGGGAGAAGCGAGCCAAATATCTAGGTGTCATTCTCGATCAACGCCTCTCCTTTTCTGAGCATGTAAGTAAGGTGCGTTCGCGCGCCGCCTTCGCTCTCTATAGGCTTCACTCCCTTGTCCACGAAAATAGCAAATTGTCACTCAAGTGCAAATTGCGATTGTACACCGCGTGCATCCGCCCCATCATGACCTATGCGAGTCCAGTTTTTGCCCAAGCAAAATCACATGTCATCCATAAGATGCAAATCATTCAAAATCGTTTCCTCCGTAAATGCACGGGAGCCCCCTGGTTCGTTCGGAACACAAACCTCCATGTAGAGCTTAGAATGCCTACAATAGCCCAATTTCTGAAACGCTCTTCCAAGCGATTCTTTGACTCTGCCGCCACCCACCGCAACACTCTCGTTGTGCAGGCCGCCAATTATACCCCCTCCCGCATTAGTACGATCCGCCGTCCAAGGCACGCACTGACCGACCCAGACGACCCCACCACTCTCATCCAGGAGAGTCGTAGGGAAACTAGTACAGCTCGAAGAGTACACACAACACGAACACGATCACAATTCCGACCTCGCTTTAGAGGTCCCGCGCGAAACCCACCCCGATTAATAAGCCCTCCCCGTCCCTTGACGACGCTTAACGATGTGCCAGCATGTGGTTTAGCCGAGCCTGTAATCCAAACTCCCCCGATTAATAATCAGAACCCTGATATTATCCAGCCACCGACGGTCCCTTGCCACCCTCCCTCCGACACTGCCCTAAGCCGAGGTTCGAGCCCCACCTGGGGTGCCCTTAGCGAGCAGTCGTCTAGCTTAAGTAGATTATAGTAAAAACCCCCTGGCTGGAGGCGTAAACTTCGTTAGGAGCTTGCGGCACCACAGGAAAGCCCGGTTAAGGAGCAGGAACCCCCAGTGGTTATACCTCCGAGATGCCATACACAAAAAAAAAAAATAAAAAAAAAAATATATATATATATATATATTTCTCCTAAAGTCCAACAGTTTGTTATTGTATAAACCACATCAGCCCCCGGTCCCGTAACGTTTATGTATGTGCGACGTTACAGTAATCCTTCTGGCAACGCACAGATTGACCAGGGGCCCAAGTCTGCTATTTTTATAAATTCGTCACTCCAACACGATCCAATTGTCATTCTGTTAAAAGTTCGTAATCGGCTAAATTCAACAATCAGAAACAACCAATAAATTCATTGGTCGGTCAGAAGTTGGAAGTTTAGTAGGAAGTTTAATTTGTCATTGTGTACGAGATTACCAATTCTTTCAATGGAGTGTCAGTGGCTGACCATTGGAAAGTCATAATGACGCCATTATATTAGTAGATTACCAAACTGGTCATCTCTTGGCTGCCACGGCTTATTTTAATTTTTGAATTGTTTTAATTACGGACGCTTCTAACGTGCACGTCTTTCTACATTGTTCTCACATGTATAACTTCAACATGAATGATGTAACCCATATTTTGTAACAATATTTTGTTTTAAAAGAGTGTCCATGGAGTTTCTTGTCCGTTCTTCTCCATAGGAACCTACTACGCTTTGGAATGGGCAACTAGCTTCATCTTTCTGACTGACCGACCCCTTGACAATTCAAAAGTACCTGTATTTGGTTTATTTGAAATAAATGCTTTGAGTTTGAGTTTTGAGTTGAGTTTGAAACTTGTCAAAATCAACAATAAATGATTAAATCAATGGTAGACCATTCTGACACTATTGTAATAGCAGACTTGAGGCCCAGGACTGTCAATTTTTTTATTGGACGTCTGGAATTTTTCTTCAGGTCAGCAATAGTCTATTTGAAAACTACTCGAATAATTTTTAACCCTGCTATAATTCTCACCTGAATACAGCGTGTTACGGAAAGGCTTCGATCAATAATAGCACATTATTGATCGAAGCGGAAAGGGTATATACATATCAAAGGCACGGATTCTTTTGGTGATAATAAACTACAGGGCAATATTTTTAATACCTATACCTACATAAATAAAAAGTTAAGAAACATTTAACTAAAAATCAAATGTTTTCAATTGAATTCTACACATCAATAGACCAAGTCAGCTGATCGGTGTCAACAAACTACACACAAAGAAACGGCGGTAACACGTTTGTTATGGTTTAAATTTAATAAACTGTCGAAATAAAAAAAATATTAAGCATTTTCTAGTTAGTGCTTTTGAGCTGAAATATTGTACAGAGATTCTGAACCAGATACACTCTTCACCCCGTTTGTATGGATATACCCTTTCCGTAACACGCTGTATACGCCTTCTCAAAGAGCGCCATTGTTCTTTCTAGCCCAATTACCTGGCTATGAATAGGAACTTAATCTGTAGAATACATACTTATCTACCTGTATACATAGGTCCACATTTACGTAAGGTCAATGTGGGCCTTCTGAGAACTTATGATTTATGATTCATATATCAGTAAGTTATTCTATTCACAAAATCCGTGGATCCCAACGAAATCAAATGTAAAGCTGGCCAAGTGCGTGTCGAACCACGCGCAATGGAGGGTTCCATAATTGGGATGAATTTATACCCAGAACAAACTTAATATTGCAGTTGAAATACATGTTCTCCCATACATTCCAACTGAAAATTTAAGTTAGTTGACTATTACTTGTTGTCCTGTAAAGTCTACTTAGCTGTGATAGTTTCCATTTTAACTTCGTTTATATACTAAGAATTTTTTCACAAATCCAAGAACAACCATTTGTCTGGCAGGAGGGAGGGGGACACTTGACTCTAACAAAACATAGCACTTATAGCTTAATGTTACGCAAACGCATCCCTGAATCGAAAAATGGTTTTATCTAACCCGCAATATTTTTGGCCGGACTATTAAAAAAAAAAAAAAACATTCCCATTAAGGAGTAGAGTAGGTACCCTAAAAAAATATATTCAATATTTTATTTTACCACTTTGTCGTACACTTTGTGATTAGTATGTACACGCATGCCAAATTACAGCTTGTTAGTATCTCAGCTAAGCCGCGGACAGACAGACAGACAGACGGACATGGCGAAACTATAAGGGTTCCTTGTTGACTACACTACGGAACTCTAAAAACGACGAGAGTTTTATTATTTTGGTCTAGTCACGTTCGCCTGTTTCACGGTGAACTAACTTTGTTCCCTACAGTTCAAAGTGTACGTCCCTTGGCGAAAAAGGATTATGGATCCTTGATATGATAAGTTTTTTTCAATGGCATATTATTATTTGGTATTAATGGTAGGAAATAAATTGAAGGATGAAACAAAATTCATGGTTTCATATTTCATCAGAACCGAATGTTAAATATTTTTGTGTCAGGTTTATTGAAAACATAAACATATTTTAATAGTTACCATCCATGATTTATTTTTCGTAAAAATATTTATTTATGTTGTTGAAAACCTCGACATATGAGATATGATAATTTAGTATACCACTACCTATTCGTTATTCCACCTACCACTGTTTGTTTGTATGACATTAAGTCCGCCTTTGTACATTTTGTGTGCTTGTACACACGGCTACATATCAAGCTATACATTTGGAAATGTATAGCTTGATATGTAGCCGTGCTACTACGAACTAATGTAAACACAATGTAAGCTGATCTCGCATTGTATAGGATTTCCGTACATTGAGAGGTCAGCTTATACTTGAAATGTCTAGCTTGATATGTAGCCGTGTGTACATTCTCTGTACATTTTGTGTATTAAATAAATTGACTATCTACCAATGAGGTAGAATGCTGTAATTTTTTATCTAAAAGAAAACTGAAGACACATTTAGTAAATAAAGCATACTACTCGTATAATATTAACGAGTTCCTAGAGGAAAGATGTGTAT
The DNA here is from genome assembly GCA_947523025.1 of Dryobota labecula. Lineage (NCBI taxonomy): Eukaryota > Metazoa > Arthropoda > Insecta > Lepidoptera > Noctuidae > Dryobota > Dryobota labecula. The sequence continues at coordinate 19,391,156 of OX383288.1, read as the reverse complement.
TGACATAGTAACTATTTGATTTGATTATAAATTTTTTGAGTTTCCTAGTTTGCTTTTTTTTGGATCTTTATATATTTTTTCTATTGTTGACATGATTATTGTATAACAGTCTTAGGGTGAGTTTCACGAAACCACCATTAGTATAACGGAGACTTTAAATTGATGCTGTCACTTTCTTTTTGATACAAAATGTAAGGGATGGCATGAATTTAAAGTGTCCGTTAAACTAATGTTGGTTTCGTGCAACTCAACATTAATAACTTATTTTTGTTTTAATGTTCTGATTGATTTTTGTTATTTTAAATTTATTACAACATTATTACTGCTCTTTAATTACCTAATTTATAGTTATTCTAAGAGAATGTTTTAATTAATTCTAATATTTCTTAACATTTGCACGTCACATCATGTGGTAAACATGCCTGTACCTAATAATGTTGTTAACATCTTGCATGCATGTATTTTCCTCTATGTAAGTATGACACATTTTTAAGCAAATAAATAAATAAACAGGAAAGAATCTCAATAAATGACCCATTTCAGGTTCCCATAACACGAACCTAAAGGTACCAATAAAGGTAGAGAACTCGTTCAGTATTCGAGTGATTTCGAAATTTCTATCGAAAAATAGTTTTAGTCGGGCTAGCCCGTTCATTTTCCACGCGGCGAAGGAATTTCGAGTCAATTTCGCAGTAGTTCTATTACTTTATAATACGAATTTTCGCTCGTTTAGCACTTACAATGATCCATTTGCGCTGAACCCCTAATATTGATAAAATGCTGTTATTGGTCGATGGCAATAGGTTCGCACCTTATTACATAGGACTTAAGACGCAGATATATGCCAGTGACCTTGAGTGGTTAGCTTGCGTGTTCTGTACTGAGCTCACGCAACGCGTCGTACGTCGAGCCTGTATGACTCGCTCACCCAGAAGAGTTGTCGCAAATAAGACGCATTATTAATTTATTATACATAATACATAAGGTATTTTAATAGACACTTAAACTAAAATATCAATGATTAAATTATCTTTAAAAAAGTGAAGGTTTCAGAAAAATACGCTTGATAGATAATGCGTGATTCTCAGTTTAATATCCGCGTTAGACATAACTTTACAAATTAACTTCACTATGTAATATAAACATAATCTAAAATATTTATATATTAGGATAAATAAGAAAATGCTCTAATTTTACATATATTTTTTCCAAATCATGAACACTACTCGTTTAGACGTGATCTTCAGTATTACGTCGCTTTAGAGTGAAAACCGCGGGAATGCAATTTTGGTCATTTTTATTTTATTACATTTTTGGAAACAAAACCTCTCAACGCACGTCCTAGTTTCACACAAAAAAGTTTTGCAACCTGTAACGCCATCTATGACGAGTTTGAATATTGTACACTAAAATATACATACATATATGAAGAAGGTTTGGTAATAATATTTTACATGGCAGTTTTTTCTTCCTCTTGAAAAGTTGCCTTTTTCGCATATACGAGGTTTTCACTCTAAGATGACGATAAAATCATTACAATTCGGTTATCGTCGCCTTAACTGGCGACATGTGATTGTGTAGTTACCTCTGCCTAACCCTCCGGGGAAAACAGGCTTGATGTTATGATAAGTTGTTATTTTAACAATGAGTAGTTAGGTACAAATGAAGTTTGAACATAATCAAGTTATTAGTACTCTATTCAGATACGTATTTATTAGTCGTATTATTTGTTTTCGTAAAAACTTTTGGGTTTGGACTATGGGAAACTATTCAGTTATTTACGGGATTATAAATGTGGGTCCCACTTACGGATAGTCATAAATCGAATAGGGGTTAAGTTAATCTTTATTTATGGAATTTGACGGAAGGCAATTACGGACCTTAGGGCCTAGACAAAGTGTAGGCAAGCACTCAAAATGCCAGACCATCATTAAAACTAAGTGAGAATGAAAAAAAAAATCTTTAAAGAAAAAATGACCCACATAGTGCTCATATTCACAATAATTAAAGTAATATCTATACTAATATTGTAAATGTGAAAGTAACTCTGTCTGTCTATATGTTACGTTTTCACGCCTAAATCGCTAAACCGATCGTCACGAAATTTTGCAGAGATATAGCCTGGGTTATGGAGAAGGACATAGGCTACTTTTTCCGCGATAACCGACATCAACGCCGGCGGAGCCGCGGGCAAAAGCTAGTAAGTAATAATTTTCAAAGTAAATATTCATGCCATTTTGTATATAATATTTAGCAATGTCGATATGTATATGAAATGGTATAGAATGATTAAAATAATAATTAAAAGTCAAATTTTACGGTTTTATAACAAGGCATATCAGAGCGAGCTGCTCAATCCCAAGCTTGCTCCAAATCAATATGTATGGATACGCGGACAGCTAATCTATACCATACTCTTTCTACGGTCAACATAAGTCAATCCCATTGAAAGTCGTTGTAGCAATACGAAAGTGATTGACACTTGCCTAGTAGAACGGGCCCAATAGCTCTTATAATGCATAAACCTTCAAAATAGATGACTCTGAATATATTTTGTGTAAAGACTATTGTATCCCATATTAAGATCCCTTCAGAATGGTTGAGCTAAATGGTGCTGATCCATGCGTCATGTTCGTGAACGGGCACCGTCAGTTGGGACTAATCAGCTCTTAGCTGCCACGGCTTATTTTAACTTTTGAATTGTTTTTATTACGAACGCTTCTAACGTGCACGTCTTTCTACATTGTTCTCACATGTATAACTTCAACATGAACGATGTAACCCATATTTTGTAACAATATTTTGTTTTAAAAGAGTGTCCGTGGAGTTTCTTGCCCGTTCTTCTCCATAGGAACCTACTACGCTTTGGAATTGGCAACTAGCTTCATCTTTCTGACTGACCGAACCCTTGACAAATCAAAAGTGCCTGTAATTGGTTTATTTGAAATAAATGCTTTAAGTTTCAGTATCATGGTTTTTAGGCAAATAAATAAAAAGTTCACCCATTTTTTGAGCCATACCTACTGTGTGGATCACCAATTTGAAGATGCCATTTCATATTTCGCTCCTACGGCTACGGCAGTGGTTGTTACAAAAAAAAAGTTTATTAATCACACAATTGTTTTGAGGAACGCTTTTAATTCTAATATCAGAATCGGTCTCGTTAGACATAAAAGTTATTATGTAATTATTTATTTTATTTAATTTAAGTATTTATTTATTTGCTAACATTTAAAACACTGGTCAGTAGGCATTATTATGATTCTCACTAGGTCGAGTAAAGTACACTTAACACATAGTTATTAAATAAAGTTATTTCTTTTATTACTAAAATAAAATCGTCTTTTTGGTCAATTTGTGGAGTTACTGAAAGGTTTTTGGGTGGCTAATTTCGTTTCACCTCAATAAGAAAGAATTTTAAATATTTATTTCCTGTAATACAGGGAGTAAGATACTCGTAATTCACAAAAGGTCGTGGGCGTAAATCGCGTCCGCTACAATATTAGAGGCTTATCCCACATTACAAAGAACATTGAACACCGTTTTCGTTTGCTCCTAACTGTCCACTTATTTATATCATCTTTAACACTTTCACCTTTCGACCTTTAACTCAAAATGGGAATAAGATTCGCGTATCAAAAGAAACGACTGCAATTGACTTTTGAACGTTTGTCTCGTAGACTTTCAAGATTATTGGAAACACATTCCAAGAACGCGCTTCTCTCAGCTAACCGATATTTTTATTAAACCAATGAAGGAGGCTTCGTTATGCCAAAACACTTCAAAAAAGCAGCTAAAGTGCTTTAATGAAATTCATGTTCCCAACTTTTATCCGACTTTTACCGGTCGCCATTGTACAGTCGCCTCTGAAATCCTGCCTGGCTCAATTACCGTCATTTCTATGCCTGTCTTGTGGCGTCTAAAATTTTATTGGTCGCTCTAAACCTCGGGAGGTACGGCCAAACTTTTCGAACGTACCTGTCCCTAAAGCCCGGAATACACATGCTATCTTAAAAGTATGCTAGTTTGCTACTATAGATAGTATGCCCATTTCAGCCTCAAACAATCACAGCTACATTTTTTTTTTTTATAAAGTATCACTTTATTCACATTACAATCTAGCCTATTCGCTAATAAGTAATTTAAATATGTACTTACGGTTCATTTGATTTTTTGACGATCGATGTCAAAAACTTCTCTGTGTAAAGTAAAGCTTGCATAAAGCAGCATACTCACACCGTGCTTTAATTAGCGTCTTGCTATTATGAGCGTCTCACAAGCATTCTCTTTTTGTATAGTGCAAATTGCGTACTAAGAAAAATCTGCTCGAAAGTAGTATGCTATTTTTGCTACTACATAACATGTGTATCCCGGCCTTAATACTTGTTCGCAATGGCATCGATTCTGAATCAAAGTTTAAATCAATAACGAATGATTTAATAGCGCTACCCATGAGCTATTAAGTTACTTACATAAATGATCGCGCGGAGTCAATTAAGTTATTCCCAAGATGAGAGACTTGAGAGGTTAATTAGATATTAACGCAATAAGGGCAGCCATTTTGTGCCGGGCCCTGACTGACAATGTTCTAGTGAGTCATGCAGAACGTAAATTAGTCCTATAAATACATTTTAAATTGAAAAATATTTGTAGGTACAACAACTACTTTTCCAAACAAATTTCGACTGAAGATGCCAGAGTAAATATTGGTTCAGTGTCAAATCCATTTTGTTCTGCTTTTTAAACACTACAGCGGAAAATTGTGTACCAAATTTTTCATAAGAAAAAGTTTTACGCGCCTGTTACACGTAAAGTATTTACTGTGTTCCGCCAATAAATACTAATGTATCGCGGTATTTATTGAACGTGTAACTAGCGTACTGATGAATGCCAATATTTAATAATGGATTTCTAGATTTCTTGATTCCGTATTGACGATCCTTCGGAATGTGATAAATATTGAACGTCTAATCTCGCGTCAGTATTTAACACGTCAGTAGTGTCAGTACGCATTACACTAGCGATGGAGGCGGACGACATGTTTGATTCAACAGAGACGGAGGCGCTATTAAAGTCCCTTCCTGTTGATAAGTAATGCATAGTTAATGCTAATTTTTCTCTTGGGGTAATAGCTTTTCTCATCACTGTATCTTGCTTTGTTAAATATGGTGTTACAATTTTTAGAAGTTCTTCAAAGCAAATATGGGGCATTCGAAAATAATTCTCGTAATCATCCATTTCGCCATGTAGTTTAATTTCGGCCATTAAATTCAAATGGGTGTACCTTTCTCTTTGTAGGTACCAGTTTTTTGACCACCGTGTTCTTTTAACTTTTATTTAAAGTAAAAATAATAGCCACACAAGCTTTAATTTTTAGCTGTATGTCCATTTTAACGTGTATTCAGCAAGAAACCGGACTAAATACTGACGTAATAAATATTGAGCGTGTCTGGTGTAACCATCAATAAATACAGACGTCTATCAATAAATACTGAACTGAAGAATCGAAGTAAATACTTTACGTGTAACAGGCGCCTTAGTATATTTTTTATGGCCATAGGCTCGCCACTTATTAGATGAGATTTAAAAATAACTGACGATATATGAACAGTCACATATCGTCAGTTATGTTTAAGTCTTGAATTAAGAAAAGGGCAGAAGATAAATTTTAGTTTAGTCCTGTCAAATTAATCAGCGCTTGCCGTAAATTGACGTATTTTAGTCGGCAAGTTTTTAATCACGTCTAAGATTGTATGCAGTAGTGAGAGGCACTGATTAATTTAACAGGACTAAACTAAAATTTATCTTCTGTCCTTTTCTTACTGAAATAGAAAGAAAAAGATGCACTGAACTTAAATTTAGTTTAGTTTGTGAACAAGGGAATCGGCACCATTGATTGACTTTTTCCAGCAACGCGTTGCCTAGTTTACTTACATTATAATTATGTAAATCTACCACAACAGCTGCGCGTTTATAGTATTAAAGCAGGTGTAAACGCCGACTGTAAGGCCCCGGCCTGTCGTAAAGTAATTAGCGTGGCTCTTTGGATCTCCAGATTGCATTAGACACGTTCTATGTACACATCGGCCGTCTTCACACCATGGCTTTAAATATGGATACAGGGTTACATGGCTTGGTGTACACCTTGGCTAAAGTGGTGCCTTGAGATGCATATTGAAGCATATGCATGTTGGATGAATTGTCTTTGATTTTGTGTATGTTGTTACCTAATTTGTAAAGTCTTGTAAGGTCAAGTTTGAGAATATTTTTTTATAAGTTCCTAAAGTGAAAACGTCAAGGAAGCCCGCAAAATTCTTTTTTTTTTTTACGTTGCCCCACACTAGGAATTTCTCCTGTATTGTGGGTGCTTTTACAAACATTTAAACTCACATACACAAACAGCCAGACCCGGAACAACTACTTGTAGATCATACAAATATTTGTTCCGTGCGGGAATCGAACCCGTGACACGCAGCGCAGCAGTCAATCGCTTAACCACTGCGCCAACCGTGTCGACAACAAATTTTCTTACGTTTTTTGAAATTAGCAGGCCGGTATCAATTATTTACTCATAGAATTACAATCATAAAAATCATCAATACAAATCTCTAAGTTCATACAATCCTATTGAATAACTATTTCATAAAATCTTTTAGGATTATACTAACTTAAAGAGTTGTAGGTAGGTATTGATTCTAATTCTGTAAATACATATTTTATACGGTTGCGAACCATACTTTAATTAACATTCACCAAGACAATGAGCTACAAATTGAAAAATCCCAAGTAAATTTGAATTTATTTCGCGGGATACCTTAGCGCGCCCTTAAGAGAAGTTATTTTAAAATCGTAGCGAAGTCAAAAATGTAAATTATTTTTTTTCTTTCTGTTGGTCTAACGGTCTGTCTGTCTATCTGTTTGTTCCGGCTGGACCGATTTTGACGCGACGTCACTGGCAGATAGCTGATGTTATAAGAAGTAACTAAGGTTACTTTTATTTTAGAAAAAGCCACGCGGGCTAAGCCGCGGGCTGCAACTAGTCAAGTATAAAAATTATATAAAAATTCTTCGAATGAAATCAGAAATTGTTTGCGGGCAGCAGTTTAAAGTGTTCATTTATTTTCTTTGATTTCTTTGCAAATGCAACTTCTGAAGAAATTACTTACTAGTAGTACGAGTAGGTACACACATCAAAAAAAGTTTGTGATCACTAGCATAAGCTGATATAATTTTTTTAAATGAACTAAATCAAGAAAAAAATCTTTGTTTTGTGTTTTCTATAAATAGAATAGTATTGAAATTAAAAAATAAAACTATTTTTATTGTTTATAAAAAAAAAATTGAGTAATTAATCATAATGTTATAGAATTAATTATAAAAATGTTACAGAAATTTGATTGAAAGAAAAAGACTGTTTAACCAAACTTAAACAACAATTTATTAATAAAAGGTTTATATTCAATATAATATGACTCCTCCCCTGGCTCGAACACATGCGGTGATCCTCCTGGGCATGCTGAGAATCCAGTTATCCAGCAATTCTTCGGGTAACCTGTCCCATTCTTGAATAGCGGCTTCCCTGAGCTCTGGCATTGTCTGGGGACGTGGCTGACGGTCCAAACAGCTCGCTTAAGAGCATCCTACGCGTGCTCTATTGGGTTTAAGTCAGGCGAGCCGGCAAGCTAGTCTAACCTTGTGATTTCGTATTCTCTATTTCGATTTTTCAAAGTGATCGCAAACTTTTTTTGATGTGTGTACGTGATTAGAATCATTCCACCGTTACATTTTCTGTTTACATTGATATAAGTTTGTTAACTTTGTTTCCCAACTCCAACATGTCTGCGTCATAGAGTACACGAAACTTTATCCAGCATCCTTCCGCCTGATACAGTTTTCTCGTGATTTCTCTCAGAACATAATCATGTCTTTTGAAAAATAATGGCCCTCTTTATTCTGCAAAACCTGCCACGATGAAAAGTTACTGCAGATTGAATCGCAGAAAAAGACGACGGCTTTAATAAGAATATTCAGAGTTTGCTTTTTAAATACATTTTATACATCTTTTGCAGTGTGGGCAAATAGAGAATTATGCGGTAATCCAATAGGGCTCTAAATACTGATTTAGCTTTTAGTACAAGCGTTTTTCAGTTTTATGTTTACAGATTGTAGAATGTTGAAGTGAATTGATGTGGCCACCCACAACAGGGATTGTAAAGCTGCTGTTACACTTGCAGATTATATTTTCCGTAACGTGAATCATGGATAAAAAATTGGGCACATTTACATTAATTTGATCAGCCAAAACACAATCTCGATATGAGACGACGTTGTAGACGTTGAGACGTTATTGTAATTATGTTGAAGCAAGGTCCTATCTATACACATAAATAAAATTGAACTATCTGTTTTTATGTCTAGAGATCGGATAATCGGATGCATATTTATCTAAAGTTAATTATTAGTTATGAAAGTATGGAAGCAGCTTCTTAAAATATATTTTTTTGTAAAAAAATATCCCGTGATGCCAAGAATACTGGCAATGCATAACTAGTCGGGTATATAGTATGGAAGCGACTTCTAAAATATTATTTATTAAAAAAAAAATACCCGTGATTCTTGGACTGCATAACTATTCAGACGCATATTTATTTAACATTATTTTAACTTCTTATGCAAATATGTGTATGTAGGGTACAAGAGTAAGGGTGGTGTGAGTTAGTTAAAATAAAAATAAAACACCGGAACCGCGGGATTTATTCGATACAAAAGCGCTTTCCATAATAGCAAACATCTCAACTTTAGGTAAATATGCATCCGAATATCCGATCTCTAGTGTCAAAATAACAACTTTTTGCTAAATGCATATGAAACGGTACTTAACACAAAAACTATTTTTTTTTCTGTCTGTTTGTCTGTCTGCCTGTCTGTTTGTTCCGGGTTATCTCCGAAACGGCTGGACCGATTTTGACAGGCCTTTCACTGGTAGATAGCTGATGTTATAAGGAGTAACTTACTTTGATTTCAGAAAAATCCACGCGAGCGAAGCCGCGGGCAGCAGCTGGTCTATAATAAATTATTAAGCGTTCACTTACGTTGATTTTTGAGAGAGAATTTCAGGCATACGTACATAGGGTAAGATAAAGTATATGAGAGCGTATAGTATGCAAGTGGCTGAGAGAATTCGACGCCGGGCTCCGGGGCCGGGCGGCGAGCGCGCCCCGCTAACTTAAACTCACTACTTTAAGTAATGCCCAGGTTACACGAGGCTAGTTTTTTAAGCTTGGTTAGTAATATCCTGGCTACTACCTTGACTTCGCACATGCGAGAGCTGTCTGCTGCACGATGCTAGAACATTTTAAACTAGCATTGCAGTGAAACAGGCCGGCTGATTCCACAAATCCCCCTTGAAATTCCCCCTTAGGAGGAAAAGTGGAATCTATAAAAAACAGTCTAGAATTAACCCCTGATAATCCCGCTTAGGGGGGAAAACTAGAATTGAAGAAACAAAAAAAAAACTTATTCCTAGATCCCTTTGAAAGTGATTTTTTTTACATTAGGGTTCAGTTTTCCCCACTGAGAGGGATTCTCTCAGGGGGAATTAGTGGAATAAGCCAACAGGCCGAGGAGTGAAATGATCCGATTGGATACTGACCTCGCCGGCCACACGAGGCTAGTACACAAGAAAGGATAGTAAAATCAGTGGTGGGGAGCGCTACAGACTCAAAAATAGAACCCCATCCTATTTAACTGTCACACTAGCTAACTATTTCACTAGCTTACTAGCCTAAAAATGAAAATAGTCCTGTACCCACAATAGGAGGCCAGGGTCTAGGTCTTACTAGCATTATCTGGCTATTCTAGCTTCAAAACTAGCCTCGTGTAACCTGGGCATAACCATCAACTCTCCGCCGACAGTGCTCTCATATTGGCTCCCTTATGTATGCAGTGACCTTTTCGTGAATGCACGACTTAAAGAGATTTTTCGGCATTCTATTATGTAGTAGTCTCTTAGTTAATACAGCGCTATTGGCCTTGGAGGTGTGCGTTTTTTTTTTTTCATTCGACGTGTGAATCCAATAAAATAACCACAAGCTGGGCTTTGTTCCACTGTATGTACTTCCAGTGCGGTTCCCTCTGATCTCTGGTGAGTGTTGACACTGGCAGTCGATCAGCAGTGCGCGTGGTGCTCGATGCCGCACGCGTTAAAATTCCGCATTGTGTGTGTCTGCCCCGCGGTATTTACTGTTGTTCAGCACTGACCGTTTTAGGTTTAAATCCTTTATTGTTTTCGCATTGAATATCCAACTTGATTAAATTCCTCGAATAGAATAGAGAGATTTCATTTACTTTTTATTTACAACCGTGTGATTGTTTGTTTGAATCTCGGATAACATTTTATTCCAGAAATTTACCTATTACATATTTTCAGTGGTGTTGAAATAACGGAACCCTTTTAATTAAAATGCGAACGCGGCTGTAAATTAGCTGCTCGTCTATGGGACAGTTGACGAGGGGGGAAAATAAACCAACTTTACATTTTGAATGTACAAAGGTAATAAGTAAACGGTAAAAAGAAAATGGGGAAACTCATTTGAATAGGCTGTGCAAAGCATAAGGGTATTATTGAGTTATATCTACTCACACAGTAACACATAATTTTCCATAAATTAGGGTGAGCTTACATTTTTCCTGGCACCCATTTTTACAAAAGACGAGGACTTTTACAACATGTTTTTGTTTATACCCCCCCCCCCCTTACCTCGCTTTAAACAATTCCGCTCATGCAGGCATGTGACCGCCCGTATTTATCTGAATATGAGGTTTTTCGTGTTATTTTTTTAATTAAATTTAAACCAGAGTACTTTTTTTTAGCCAAGCAGATCTTTGGTATTAAAAGTATGTATCCTATTTTTTTTACAGTTATTTTGGTATTTACTCATAAAAAATTACAAATTGTCAATTATTTTCTATTTGCAGTATTACGACTAAATATAAATACTATAAAGTAAATGTTAAAAATAATTATAAAATACAAAAAACTTGCTTGCTTGGCTTTGTTGATTTAAATTTAATAAAATAATCACGAAAAACCTCTAGAAATGCAACGTTGCCAGCCCGCGTGGGATGAACGCTCTTAACATGCTTTCCGAGACACGAAAGGGTCTCGGTATGTTAACTGGTAATGGCTGGTTACCACCAAATGGATAAAATGAATACTTAGAAAGAAAGTAGTGTCTTATTTTGTTGTTAATGTATCAAAGGAAACTCCCAACCTCATTGCGTGGGCGGAGTTGTGTGCAAAAACTAGTTCCGTAATAAAAGGCTAAACTCGAAGGCTACAGAATTTCCCGAAGACGACCTTTGTTCAACAAATACTTCGTCTAACAATTCCTATATAAGTCCACAACTCAAAATTAAAAGCTACTTATGTAAATTAACCTTTAATATCATGTTCGCATAATAACGTGAAATTATTAACTGCTATTCGTTTAATATCTGTTTAAGGGTTAAAAGTCACGTTACGCAGAAATTGTTATCTCGGAGGCTTATTAAAATATTACAGGCAATTACGTGGGTTACACAAGGAACTTCCCGATAAAGTGCTGATTGGCTTACAGCGAGCGTCAAACATCTCGGTCAAGAGGCTCTGCTCAAGAATTTTAACCGAGATTAATAAACGTTGAGTACGCTGAAAGGTGCTTCTTTTGTGCTCACCATCGGTATTATTATTATTTATTGCTCGCTATTCGCGTATTCACTAGCGTTTTCAAGTGTTTGATTTAAGTACAAAAAACCGGCCAATTGCGTGTCGGACCACGCACAATGAAGGGTTCCGTAGTTGGGATGAATTTATCCCAAGAAAAAACTTATCATGTAGTTGAAAAACATGTTTTCCTATACAGAAACCATGGGAGAACATTTTTTTCAACTGTAAATGAAAGTTGGTCGCCAATTACTCGGTAAATTGTAAAGCCTACTTAGCTGTGACAGTTTTCCTTTTAACTTCGTTATATATAGATATTACTGCCGTGACATTTGAATTTCTAACTACAACCGTTTAGTTGGTAGAGAGGGGGGACACTTGACTCTAACGAAAATTGGTACTTTAAAGCTTGATAAGTCACGAACGGTTTACTTAATCAAAAAACAGTCTTCCCAAACCCCTAATATTTTTGAAAGACCAATCCAACAATATCCCACACTATGGGAAGGACGAAAAAATTATCATCCCCACTTTACATGTAGGGGAGGTACCCTAAATAATTGTTTTTTTTTTTTTAATTTTATTTTACTACTTTTTCGGCGTCATTAACGTGTATATTCACGCCAAATTACAACTTTCTAGTACCAACAGTTTTTGAGCTAAGCCGCGGAAAGACAGACAGACAGACAGACAGACAGACAGACAGACGGACATGGCGAAACTATAAGAGTTCCTTGTTGACTACGGAACCCTAAAAAGCGATGTCAACGTTGCTCTGAGATTCAGTTCTGTCTCCAAATTTTTATTTTCTTCGTATCTCTTTGTCGTAGTTTATATACAAGTGGGTCGACTGAAAATATTTTCTATTAAGTTGTGTGTACACAGTACGGATAGGCTCCCTTTTTTCACTATACACACCAGCAAAGCCAGTATTAGAATTATGAGCGCAAAACGTTTGGAAAAATCGCATTGGTTCGGCAGATCCCAATAGTGCTTAGATAGAGTGCTTGTTTATTGCTTACCAAGAGCATCGTAATCTATTCCCTGCAGTTCACTTTTACGACCTGCAACTGATATATCTCTTCTGTTTCTAGACCCAGTTTCCACTTGTGACAATTCACACTTTACTGAACTACCAATATAGTTCAGTTATTGATATTTTCACGAACAAATATAAATATTGTCAAGGATCATCGTATAATAATAATAGTGCAACCAATCTCAGCGGAGACCAGACTTCGGCACGGAAGATATTAGAGTGCACAAGTGTATGCGCAGGTAGAGTGCACCTGCGCATACAGTCTCTTCCCTCAGTCTTATAGTCCGCTGGGACGACAATCCGACTCGACCGGTGTCAGATCAGGCATAGGGCCAACGGTAAGCCGTTGGCCCTGTGCTTTCCGTGCAGAGGGGTATCACACCACCAACTCCAAACTTCGGGCTGGTAATAAGAACTTCCTAATGGGAAAACCGAATAACATCGCCCCGACCCTTGCTACTTGAATATGCTACTCAATTTTAATTTTAGTTAAATTATAACTGTGAGTATAATTACATATACCCAAATGTTTGTATGTCACAGTATTATGACTAAGTGTTATGGATCTGTATTTATTTATGTTTAGACCGAAAATTGTACCAACACTTATGGCAAATAATTTGATTTGATTTGATTTGCTGGAGCCAGCCCGTGCCGCTGAGCCTGTAGCTTTAAATTCGTCTCTAAATAATGAAATGAAATCGTTTATTCTGTAAATAGGATATACGATTTCATTTCATTTCATTATTTAATTTTTCATCATAATAATAATTTAATCATAATCCGATCCAGCTCGTTGTTGTCCTCCCCCAGCGACGCCCTAAGCCGAGGTCCGTACCCCCGCAGGGTACATGTAACGTTAGCGTGTAGTCACTTAGTTTTAAGTTGTATGCCTTGGCCTTGATTTATTGAGGCAACCACAGGAAAGTCCGGTTAAGCAGTAGACAACATCCTAGGTTGAAAATCGAAAAGCCAAAAAAAAAAAACAATAACACTTTGCCCGACCCGGATACCCACGCTCTGCAGTCGCGCTTACGAGCACTAGACCAACGGGGCAGTGACCAACGTTACATATACGCATCGAACGGATCTTAATTGAAATATTATATTTTCAGTATCTAAACAGTCACGCGGCTCCCCACGCCCGGAGCGTCTACCGCGGCGGCTGGGACGGGAGGCTCTCTCCGCTCTCTCCCTCTAGAGATATAGCCTGGGATACGGAGAAAGTCATAGGCTACTTTTTTACGCGATAACCGACATCTACGCGGGCGGAGACGCGAGCAAAAGCTAGTGAAAGTATATACGGTACATATAACAAAAAAAAAAAAAATTGTCTGTCTGTCAGTTTGTTCCAGCTAATTCCCGAACGGCTGGACCGATTCTGACGGGATTCTTTCAATGGCAGATAGCTGATGTCGCGGAGTAACTTAGGCTACTTTTATTTTAGAAAGAAAAAAAAAAACACGCGGGCAGGAGCTAGTAATTATATGGAAAAATTTAGAGCAATAATCAATACTATTGTCCCGATTCAAAAGTCTTCATAAGTACACTTTGTAGAAAAACCTACAAATAGTTGCATTACGCTGCAGAAAACCGGTTTAACTGGGATCTGCAAAGTCGTATATCATATTTAAGAGCAGATAAATTATTGCGCGATAATAAATAATTTCCAATAACAAGTACGCGGAACCACCCTAGAAAAACGACACATGTAATATCATCAAATAATTATTTAAAATTATTATTATTCATAATATTTGCACGCCATACTATGTGGCAAACGTGTCTGATGCTTTTTTATGTTATGGAATAGAATTATTTTATTGGAGTAACCAAGACTCAACAAGAATGTTAGTAAAACTTACGGCTATGGTTAGTAAGCACAGACACTAAACAAAAACATGGAAAACAATAAGATTAACATTAAGAGGGTTGTCACCGGTCCACTAGCGCTTTCCTTTAAAAACATATTATCTCGTGACTGAGAAGGAATTATGAAAAACGGCTCAATCAACAAAGACAACAAGCAACAAAATACGATCTAAATAAAAACGGCCACATTCCTCTAGATCGTATTTTGTTGCTTCGTGTCTTAATATGAAACTTTATAAAAGGTATTAGAAAATTCTACACTGAAAAAAATGTTTACTTATACATAACCAAACTCTCGTCAACATGCAACACAAAAAAGTGACCACATAACTTTATGCAACATGTAACCAAAACCTGTGCTGGCTGTTGTGTATCACTTTTATTAAATCAAGTTATCCATACTATCCATACTAATATTATAAATGAGAAAGTAACTCTGTCTGTCTGTCTGTATGTTACGTTTTCACGCCTAAACCGCTGAACCGATCGTCATGAAATTTGGCAGAGATGTAGCCTGGGTTATGGAGAAGGACATAGGCTACTTTTTTTACGCGATAACCGATAACATCCACGCGGGCGGAGCCGCGTGTAACAGCTAGTCTCTTATAAAGTCTTGTCAAACTTTGATTATTCCTGAAATAGCCGAAGTAGTTAAGCTAAATATTTTTTTCAGTGTACGAGTAGACACACTCACCGATATACTCGTAGTTGATTGAGCCGTTTTTCATAATTCCTCAGTCACGAGATAATAATGTTTTTAAAGGAGTGGTGCTTATGGACCGGTGACAACGCTCTTAAGGTTGTTATCCTGCATGCATTTTATTCTTGTATGTGTACACATGTTTGAGCATATAAATATATATCTTATCTCAAAAATTACTAGGGAAACTGGACTAAGAAAGCAAAGTTGAGTAACATTAGACTATTAAATTCTGCGGTGGGGAGACCAAGACTGATGGGGATTGGGGATAGTTTTGAATTCAAACAATTTCAGTGTAATACGAGGCTACGGGTAGATTCATCGCGGAAGTGTCCACAAGGAACCGCCCGCACGTTTGTTTCCAATAAGCACGGATCACTAGGCAAATAGTTTGTGTAGAAAGAGGACAGCCACTTACGGCACGCGGTCGAAAAGTTAACCGCCTAATATGCGCTCCTGATAATGCTTGTAACATGAAATGGGCTAAATATTAGGCATGGCAGGGAAATATAACCTTCGTTTTATATACATATTTGTTGCTCGAATTTGAACTGTGAAAAGGACTACTTTTTCGTTCTTTGCTACCTTATTTATAAATGGCTTTTTCATTTCCGCTTTGCTAAAACACTATTCGCTTTTGGCAACTGTGCTGCGTTGCTGTATGTTGGTGGTATTTAGTAGGGATGGGCCGACTATTCGTTTTATATTCGGTATTCGGCATATTCGGCAGGTTTACCGAATATTCGTAAATGGCAGAATATTCGGCCATATCGCCGAATGTTCGGCAAAGTGGTACTCAAAGTTTTTACTGTATCGAGCTGTTTATGATTTATCATGAGTTTAGTGTTAAATGTGTTATTTTTATTAGGTAAGTTTTTATTTTTATTTTTTATTATTTACAGTGCAGCTTTATGTTTTTGTCGACACTTAGCTTTATTTCCAATAACAGTAGATAAAAAAGATGGATATTAAAAACAAAATACAAGTATGCAGCTGTTTTGGGCGAAGTTTTACTACTTACTAGATGATGCAATAACAACATCTGGTAGCGGGCGGAAGGCGCCGGCACCAATCAGCGCACTTTGCGTGAATATGTTCAGACCATACTGTTCATGTAAGGGAATCAATCTGTACCGATTGAAAAATATATTACCAGCAAGCACAAAGACAATGCTTGTGCAGTCCTTAATTTTCCCTATCATCGATTATGGTGATGTGTGCTACTATGACCTGAATGCAGATCTCCTCGACAAACTTGACCGTCTTCTCAATAACTGCATTCGATTCGTTTTCAATCTACGTAAATATGATCATGTCTCTGCGCATCGGTCGCTTCTAAAGTGGTTGCCCATACGCCAGCGCAGAGAGCAAAGGGCGCTGACCACCTTGTTTTCATTTCTTGACTCTCCATGTTCCCCTCGTTACCTAGCTCCCCACTTTCAGTACATTTGCGCCAACCACAATAAAAATCAACGTTCATCTCACAATCGTCTTCTTCAATGTCCCACTCACCGCACAGACTTCATTCACTCTTCCTTCTTCATACAGTCTATCTCTCTGTGGAATGCGCTCCCCCAGGAAATCAGGATGGCAACCAACCGATTATCTTTTAAAGTAAAAGTTCGTGAGCATATTCGCAAGAAGCTGGCAGTATCATCATAACGGTAATGTTTTCCCATTGCTTGTCTTATTTGTTTTAGTATACATATTTATGTGTATTTATATGTGCTTATATTTATATATAATAAGATTTATATATTGAATTTATAGTTTGTAATAGGTTTATGTATAATCTTTATATTTAAATGAATATTTATTCCTCAATTTTCGCTATTGCACCTACTACTGTATGTCTCTGCATCACCCAAGGGTTGACTGGTAGAAAATGCCTATGGCATTAAGTCCGCCTCTGTACATTTTTTTGTGCTTAAAGTGTTAAATAAATAAATAAATCAATTCGGTTCGGTAAAAGTTTTACCGAACATTCGCCCGAATGTTCGTATTCGGTGAAACTCATGTTCGGCCCATCCGATACTAAAAACGATTTAAATTGGAATAATGCTTTATTTTTTACATTTAAAATACCTATGTGAACCATTCGACGTGATAACGGCACGTCACGCGTTATCAACGTGCCGAAACCCGTAACCGTAGGACTATGGCGTAGGTACCTACGTTAAAAATTAAAATCATCTCACACAATCAGATAGAAATGATTCCCTTGGGTATGATATAACTGTGACAAGCCGTTATCATGTCGTATCGTGCGAAACAAAAAGGAAAAAATACGGTACAGCACCATATTTATTATTTGCGACGAACATAAACAGATTATCCCGTTAATTTACCCATATCAGTGAAAGGGTTTTACTGAGTACAGATCCAGTTTATTATCGGATGCTGATCAAATCTATTGAGGACTGATTGAACATTATGGCCACTAAACATAATTTATTTTTTTATTATTTGACAAACAGAAAAATACATAGTGATATGATATAATAACATTTGAGTGTAAAGGTGAAGAAATGATATGATATGTAGGTATTTATTAAAGTTTTTAAGTGGAAATATATTTTATTTTGTTTGTGATGGATATATTTGGAACTCATATAAGTATTGGATAAACCACGTAATTATTAATTGCTAAACCTTTAAGTATGTTTTTGTGTGCAAACTATTTATATTTATTCCCAAAAAACTTACCCTATTTTACAATTGGTTTTAGCCACACAACTAATATCTCTCGAGGTTTCTCTGTGTGTCTTTTTCTTTTCATTCTTTCTTCTTTCTTTACTTTTATATGTAATATTTGAAGATATTTTTTTTAACACGCTTTTATTAGTTCCACATGTATTTTTGTTACGGAATCTTTGAACGCGATTTTCACCCACACCGAAACTTCAAATTGAAATGAAACTGCACGCTTATTAAGGACCGATGACAACGACAATAATAATAAAAAAGATGGAAATAATTTTATAAACTATAAATAAATTAGTTTAAAAACTAAAAAAAAAACGCTTTAATGTTAAACTGAATTAAAAGTAAAAAAAAATTTTTGTATAAGAATAAAATTGTTAACGAGAAAATTAATGTTATTGATATCAGTTGCTACGAGTATAAATATTTAATTGAACTTTTTCTAAAAGTAGAGTTAGTATGAAAATATGGTACAAAGCATGCTTTTTTACAATTTCTCGGTTAATTATTTTAATCTTATACTAAAAAATATTTTTTACTTTTTAGTTCAGTTTACCATTAAAGCGTGTTTTTTAGTATTATAAACTATAATAAAAAAATAAAAAAAAATTTTTTAAGCAAATGTTTTGATATTTAGTATAATTGTAACTATAAAGATGTTATTTTTTATTATTGTAACATGATGTGTTCGGCATTTTTATTTACAACATACTGTTTGTGATCCTTCGAGCCGGATATGAACCAGGGACCTATGGATAATTTATGTCAAACAGAATGTTGGAAATACAAATGCTGTTGAAAATGTAATAATAACTAATTTAAAATTAGCAACTGGAGCAAATTGTACACATTAAAAAAAAAAAACAAAATTGAACAAAAAGAAAAACTACTCGTATTTCAAACCACAGACAAACAAGTGGCCAGGAATAACTAAATCATTTATATGTTCATGGATAATGAAAAATGTCTCTCCTGACAAATCGGTATATAACTAGTCAGCAAAAGAAACTCATATTTTTTAAAAAAATCAGAATCCATCCCAGAAGGGAGTAAATTAAAGAAAATTCTTTTTTATAGCTAATTATGCCATTAATCATAGTCTCCGGAATGGTTGCAAGAATCATCGTTGTGTGAATTTCATCTTCATAATGTAAAGATTATGTAAATATGAAAATAAAATTCTCTCCCATAATTTAGTTTCGGAAAATCTCATTTAGTTTTAATAACTACGTTCATACGTCGTCGGGGGAAGAAAATATTTTTGTTATAGTTTATAACACGACGAAGCATTATTAAATTCATTTTAAATTAGATAGCATGCAAGGTTAGTAGAAACTTTTATTAATGGACCTTTTGATACTTAGTTTTGCATGCTATTTTCGTTTTCGATTTACGGCAATTTTCGTCCGAAATATCCAAATATTAAGTCCGTATCCGGAAAATCAAGTAATCCAGCAAATCAACACTTTTAATTAATTTTTTGGAGACAATCTATTGTACTACGTACGTAATCGTTGCTTTGAGTCTGAAGATTGGGACGTTGACGGTTCATTTTGTGGTGTCATTTTTGTATATTTTAAAGAAGAAAAGAAAGAAAGAAAGAATAAGAATATTTTATTATTGGCGGCAAATTATAAATTGCGGGAACGTGTAATTTTTGTTTCTGCTCTTCAGTATAGTAGGTACTCTTTTTTTCTCATAATATCGTGCAGATCTTCATTTGGTATCCGTCCTTTGCATTTCTTTACACTTTTTAAGGTTTTTCAGCATTTCGCGATATTGTTTCTGCTTTGCAGCTGCAGTCAATGGCATCTGTGGCAATATTTATACTGTTTAATATTCGTATAAGTTAATCAGAAAAGTATGAGGACAAAATGGGTTAAGATCTCTAATTCATTAATTCATTCACACAGTAATTTTAAAAACATTGGCTAAGGGTCAGACGACCCACATCGCGACACATAATTCCGAATCTCTATCTCTCTTTAACCCTAAAAGACATCGTTTGCTGGAAAGAGCACACCACTCCAGGGGACTCGGACGGGCCGCGGATACTAAAGATTGCGGGAGGGTGTGTGAAGTTTTCTTTTTCTGCAGATACACCATAAGAAACGCGCGCCTACAAGAGGTCTACCTGTTAGGTGAATATGTCTCTTATATAAGTAAGTAAACTAGCCATCTTGCACTTCCGACACTTCAATCATTATTTACTGAACGAATATGTCGCTTCTCGTACTCGGTGAAAACGTTGAGCAAATATATACGTAAGTAACTACGTAAGTTTTTTTTCATGGTTTTCTTTGCCATGCAAACGAAGTATTAAGATTTACGGTATGCACAATCAACGTTATGTAACATACAATCAACAAATTAATGTTGAGATGACACAGAAGCTACTTAAATGTTATAAATAGACTAAAATGACAAAATCGAGCTGAATTTTAATCAAATACACATTACCACGCATTTATTAGTCAATTGCGCATAGAATTATATAAAATGAGTTTATTAAAAAACTGTTTTCACTTGGTTATGGCTCATTTTCGGGTGCAGGCCTCCTCCAATTTTCCAGGTTTTCCTACGGCTTCGACCATCCGGTTTTCGACCATGTTTTTTTATTTACTTCGTCTAACCAGCGTTCCGGTGGGCAACCTATGGGTCTTCTTTCTGTAAGTCCCGACCATATCGTGATTCTATGGATCCATCTTGTGACTGCTAGGCGTACTTCATTGCCTGTCCATTTGTAAATCTGACGTTGGGTATGTTCCAGGGCGTCTAGAGCATTGGTTCTCTTACGTACGGCTTCATTTGTTTGTTTGTCTTTTACGAGTAATCGGATGTTAAGGATGCTCCTTTCCATTGCTCGTTGGCTCCTTTGTATTACAATCTGCCAAATACTTTGTTTTTTTATAAGAAGTCAAAATTCGGGCCAAATTTTTCTTTCAAAAAGTGGCAAAATCTACGGCCTTACCCAATTATTTCTTTAACAAAAGTATAAAGTAACGTTAACTGTTAAATTACTAAAAGGTAGACATCCATTTATTTTACTTTTACCTAAGAAAATCCGTTTGGTATTGTTTAGAATTTTCGGCCAAAAATTCACACAAGCCCGAATTTCGTTTTGGTTCTCGAACGAAATAAAAAAAAGACATTTTCGATCAACTCTACTTATTTTAAGGATAATTATGAATTAAAAATTAATATAAGTCATTATAGCTTTGATGAATAACACGAGGAAGATTGTACACATAGGTATTCCTAAGCCTCTTCTTTCTTCTTTTTTCTCATATCAGTGTTCCAAACCCATGACAAGAGAATGTAAAACCTACATGTGTCATGTGTGATCTATTTCTACGACCCACAGCTCAGAAACACGATAATAATTAAATCTAAAGTTGAAACTTGATATTAATGGCTCTGTCAGGAGGACAAACGGTATTGTCATTAGAGATTGACAGTGATTTGGACAATTACCTACCTTGGTGAATTTATGTCGAGCTCATTATGAGGGTCATTTGTTATCGGAGTGCTTTCAATCTGCGCCTGACCCATCTGAATTATTATCTGCGAGGTAAGTTATTCCGGAATTTTGGGGCTGTAAACTGTGGTCGTTCTCATGTCATTAAAGCAGCTATCAGACGCTGCACTTTTTGTTCCTTTTTTAACCGACTACGGCAAAGCCAAAGAAGGGATATGATTTTAACAGGCTATGTATGTATCTATATATGTTCATCTGTTCCCTCATAACCTCTAAACTACTATATAGTCGTATTTTGATAAAGGGTGTCGTTGAAAGTGTCATGTTGTTCCGCACACGTTCATGTTGTTCAATTTGTTGTTGTTGACGTCACATTAAATCCAACATGTAAAAACATCGACTCCAACGACATACGCTTCATATGGGGCTGCCGTACAAAAATACAGAGTTATTTGAATTTCTTTGAAACGCTGCGGTGCCGCGGATAATTCCGCGGGCCCCTTTTGGACAGTTTTCTCAAAATTTCGCAAAATGACCGTAACAGTCGAGGGGATAACTTTGTAGGTGTCGTATGAACGTGGAATGAAACAAAAATTAACCTTCACTCATGTGAACCATTCACGCGCCTGATATCATCTTTAGCAATGAGTTGAAAACCTATAACTCGGAATCGTGAGGATTTACTGGTAGTCAACATCGGTTAAATAACTTAGGATTTAGGAAGTTCCCACAAGTTTATTTCTTAGCTTAAAAGATTTTGATTTGATCCTTATAAATTGTGGGCATTCCAGTAAAAATATAGGGCTTTCCCTTAGTCAGGGTAGCCACAATAATTTTCAATAAGACCAACTAAAGCAAGTGAAAGTAGGTACTCGCACAAAGAAACGCTCGGCAGTATTTTCTTAGTGGCGGATATATCCGGGGCAAGCTTTTACGGTTTACGGGCTAAGATATAACCACCCACTATTGTTTGTGCCTAACACAACTTTTATACCCCAGTTATTAATCAGCGAAATGAAAATGTTTCGGAAGCCGCGAGGAACGCAGCCGCGGAATTTGTTACCAAACGATTATAATTATCAAGTCTTTTGTAAACGCTAACCCTTGCTGGCGACCGTATCGCTGTGAACATTTCTATGTACAACACGTAATTACGGGACAATCGGCCAAGTTATTACCATTATAAATTCCGTGTTCTCAGCGGGAAAAAGATCCTTTTAATGCGTGCTTAAATCATTTTTATTAACTTGAAAAGGTTGGATTTATGTGGGAGGCCTGGTGTTTGTAATTTGCGAGGCCTCGACGGAAATAGGGCTAGATGTAAGTTCGTGTTATGACGGTGGTTTGGTCGAATCACTAAGAATACACTGAAAAAAAAAAAAAAAACACAATCAAGATATTGTTTAGATTGACTAAGTAAATTGTTTGCATCTGAGCCTATCAAGCACAATGATCACAGCTATTACTTTTATTTCATTGAGATTTGAAACGGGACCTTGATTGGAGTTATCACAAAACCTATTCGCAGCAATCAAGTCAAAACATTGTTGCTCCAATCAAGATTATATTAAAGTTTCAATGATCTTTATTGAAGTAATCAAAATGCTTGATTGACACAACCTACTTACTTTGTTACAGTTAAAATTTTTTAACTTGTCTCTTTTTTAACTCTTCTACAATAATGTCATGTTACAGGTAGGTAATCGAGAAACTTGTTTGAGCGTTCAATCATTTGAACTAGTATTGCTGCAATCATGTCGTGATGATCGACTTAACTAAGATTTGGATTAATCTAAACAAGATATCGTCAATCAAGCTAAAAAGTCACTTCATTGGAGTGCATTTTTTTCAGTGTAGAACAAAAATTATTTATTTGTTTATTTAAACTTCTCACACATAATAAGGTACAAAGGCGGACTTAATGCCATAGGCATTCTCTACCAGTCAACCAAGGGTAGTGAAGAGATAAGATGGCAGGTGCTCTAATTAATAGGGAGGAGAGGAGATAATAATAATAAAAATATTAAAAAGATAACAAATACAATAGATACACAAGTACATAAATATGTAGTAAACTTATAATAGACATACATACATATTACTATAACGTATAAATACCTACTTATTATATAATATATGTATATATATATATATATGAAAATTCCAGGGGAAGAGATGATTGGGTTGACTCTATTATAATTTTATTCTCATCATCATTTTTCCATTCTAATCGGATGTAGCTGAATACCAGTATTTTACATGTAGTCACTGCCTATTTGACCTCCACAACCCAGTTACTGGGTAATACGATACCCCTCGGTAAGACTGGTTGACAGGCTTTCGGGCTTCTGCCTACCCGTAATGACTCTCAAAGATCTACGAATGACAGCCGGGACCAACGGCTTAACGTAATTTCCAGGGCACGGGGGGGTCTTGTTATGTAAATATGGTCACCCATCCATGGACCAACCAAAGCGAGCGTAGCTTAACCTGGGCCTCAAGTCTGCTATTACAATAGTGTCAGAATGGCCTATCATTGATTTCATAATTGTTGATTTTGATAAGTTTGGTAATCTACTAATATAATGACGTCATTATGACTTTCCAATGGTCAGCCACTGACACTCCATTGAAAGAATTGGTAATCTCGTACATAATGACAAATGAAACTTCCTACTAAACTTCCAACTTCCTACTACTTCAGATTGCTTATAACACTAATAATTAATAATATGTAAAATTATATATAAATGACATCTGGCATGAATAAATGTTCAGTGTAATAGTTTTTCGAAAATCATTTCTACTGCCATTGTAATACAATTCTATTACGAGAGCATTGACCAACCAATGATTGACCATTATGAATTTAGCAGATTACGAACTTTTAGCAAAATAACAATGGGATCGTGTTGGAGTGACGAATTTATAAAAATAGCAGACTTGGGCCCCTGAACGATCGACCGTGTGGCTGCTATTACTTAGACACTAGTCCCCAATCAGTCAAATATTCAACGTTGGCAGGAAAACAAGTGGAGTTTTTATTTAACTTCAGTTTATGAATGGAAGTTTAATTAAGTATTTATTAGTTTGATGTTCCTATTAACAGCTGTGTGTGCCGACCATTACATAAAACAAATATTGTACCGGAATCGTGCAAAATAGATACGGTGCTACAGTCCTAAATAATTGATTACTGATACCTAATAATACACTACCACAATAGATTTCAGTATAGAATTATATTCGTGTTTAATTTTCATTACATTATTTACCTACGTTTGGTCAACATTTTCGAACAAAACATTGTATACCTAGTATACCTACATATTGTTTAAACCACAAAGTTGTGTAACTATAAAAGGACTTTCTCAACCGTAGAGGTACAAAAAGGACATTTGAGAGATGTATCGTTGTTCCAAAAGAGGCACAGAGTTGCTGGAGATGACTTGCAAGTTTCGTGATTGCGATTAGTTTAGAGATCGATCGGAGTAAGCGGAGTTCAGAACAACATTGTCTTAGATAGGAAGTTTGAAAATATTAGTGCGGTTTCAGACAGTTTGGCATAATGATGTTCATTTTGTTTGTTTTCACTTTAATACACACCCAATTTCTTTTTTATCTCTGAATTGTGTAGATTATTTTTCATAGCATTTGTTTTGATATAGTTATACCCACGTATAAATCAAATAATAGCATGACCAAGTAGGAAAAACCCCTAATTTGTTAACATTTTCATTACTCTGCCAATCAAAAAAGCACTCAATGCAATTTCCTCTAACGTCGTTTACGAAGAACATTGAGCTGCAGACTTGCACAGTAAATAAGACCGTTATTCCGGCCTGCCGCAATGTTTCAACTCTTAATCCCTGCTACCTACATGCACGGGCCCCGGACATTTTTGTTTCAGCAAACGAACGGCCGCAGACCCGCTGTAAACCTTTTATGACGGAAAAATGTTACAGAAAGGAAAATTGCTAAGTGTCCAATAAAAATGACATTTAATTTTGCAGAATGGCCCTTTGGTTAGTTTGTTCGTGATTTTTGAGATCCTATTGGTAATTTATTCGTGACCCGCGACCCGCGGCTTCGCTCATTCATTTTTGATCATCGTAAATTTCTGAATATGTTTACTTTTACACAGTCGAACGAATCGGAGCTTCAATAGGAAGCTGCGGTTTTGACTTGAATACGTCTTTAAATTTTCTTCCATAGAGGGACAATTGAAAAAACTGATGATAACAAAATCGGGGGTTACAGTTTGGTGTTGCAGCTATCATCTGCATACAAACTAGAAAGAAAAAGGAAAAAAAATCGTTAAGTTGAGTGAAGACTGTGACGCATCGCGTGCGGCGAAGGAGGAAGCACCGCCATTTTGAAGTCGTTTCGCTGCGTCATATAATTTCCATTTAGTATAAATTTTCACTGAAAAAAATAATTAGCCGAACTAATTAAGTTACTTCAAATATAACTCAACTTTAGTAATAAGGAAATAAACTTTGCTTAAATTTAACAAAACGATTTTGTATTGTGCAAAACAGGGTTTTGTAACAGATAACATCTAGTTCGCAAGTCACAATTTTTGTGTAAACAGTAACCAAGTTTTTGCTAAACATTTTTTTCAGTGTTGTCTCGAAAGAGCTACGACCTTCGTTCAAGTTTCAATCGTCAGCTCTCATCAAGATCTATCGATTAAGTATATAAAACATTAGTGTGAAGTAGTTATAGTGAAAATATGCGGGAAAAAGAAAAAAAAACAACATAAAGCAATGCTATACTCGTCAAAAAGCGAAATCAAAATAAAGAGATCGTATATGGTTGGACAGGCCAGGTTGAGCAATCCACTGATACCCATGAAACACTATATGATATACGATAGAGTGAAGCGGTGCTGGGAACGTGAAAGAATTAAAGCGTCCGAGCAGATCAACGACGGTGCCAGTACATCTGCAGACGTACACGTATTCAGGTAAAACACCAATTTTCGTTAAATGTAACATTAACCTCTTCACTGCAATGTCAAAAGATAGAAAGAGACCTTTAAGAAGTCAGTATAAATATTTACTACATGTTGAGAGATCTAATACTGCTTTACAAAGAAAAGGTGTTATTAGTATGGCCCAATAATATATAATAAAATACCTAACATAATTAAAAATGACACAATTCATAATTTTAAAAAGAAGCTGACAGCATTATTAATTGTAAAATTCTATTATTGTGTGAATGACTTTCTAAATGACACTGACTTATGTACTGAATAATTTAATGTAATTCAATTTTGACATACCTAATTATTTTCGATTGTTTTTATTTTATAACTATTGTGTTGTAGATATTTCAATTAATCTTTTATTTTCCTTTATATGAATGTACCATGCCAACTGCCAACTACTGTTCAACTGTAATACCTCAAAATAATTTAACTGTGTAACCATTGTATTTCATTTTATAATTAATTTAATAATAATGTTGCATGCCTATATAAGGTAGATTGTACAAGGATCACCCATATTTTAATTGTAACATCTTATGTGCTGTATCTACAATCTATGCAAATAAATGTTTACTTTAACATACGGCCGTGTCCACGAAACAGCCACACCTCGATTTTTTTCATATTTTTGAGATAACTTAAGATGATTGCATTCTATTTATGTTTTCTTTCAACGTATTAATTGCTAAGTGCGCAGGAGATATTATAGTGTACAAGTGTGTGCACAAACACAGGTGCAGGTGCAGGTGCTCATTCTCGTAGTCCGATGAGACAGCAATCCGTCACAAACGGGGAGATCAGGCACAGGTCGAACGGTTTTAAGTGGTTCCCGAAGCACGTGAGTGGCACACCACCAACTCCCAAACTTCGAGCTGCTGCTCCTGAGAAATTCCTAATGGAAAAACCCAATAACACTTTACGCGACCTTGAAATCGAACTGAGGACCCCATGCTAAGCAGTCACGACCACGGGACCAACGGGATTGTTAACATATTTCAATATTTTTTTTTTTTTTTTTTGTTTTATTCTCAGTATCTTTTCAAACTTTGAAACACTGCATCCCAAGACGCAAATTGTAGTAACAAAGCAAGGAAAAGTGTTTAAATAAATTCGAAAGTGATTGGAAGTATTTATTTATGATACAAAATAATGTCATCTCTTCGTAAGAATATTCGATTCAACACACATTAAATATGAAACATAAAAGTAAAACATTGCCCATAAATATCGAAGTCACATGATAAATTGTAGCTGAACCCAACCCATTATCTATAAGGAAATTTCCTTAATGTCTAATTTTTGGTGCTTCTAATGGCCAAACTTTCCCCGTTATGGTCAATAATAAGAGTAATATTTCGCTTTGTACTCTTTAAACCTAACTTGTCAGGGCCTGCTAATTGTATTGTTAACGGCTCCATAAATACAGTTAATGGATAGTAAGACCTGCAACTAAGTCACGTTAGTAGTTCCAAGTGCTGCTGCTGAGCACGCGGTCCTTGGTTCGAATTCTTAGTACCGCAAAATGTTAATGGTTATTCAGGTTTCTTTTTAGTAGGAGTTCGAAGTCTGAATTTGTGCTCGGTTGTTGGCAATAGGCTCGCCCCCTATTAAATGGGACCAAAACATAACTGGCGAAATGTAGGTGGAGATACTATAGGTATATACAGGTATATTGTAAAAGTATTCCCCGAAGGGTCAGATGGAGGCTCCGCCTGACCTTTCGGGAATATAGGATGCTGATTCAGTTCGTGATTTAATGTTGTTAATTGTAAAAACGTCTAATGTTCAAAAGACTGCATCAGAGACCTGTGCAGCAGCACGGATAGAATTGCACTGATTCAAGATTATTAGACTTTCTATGTTTTTTGAAGCATACAAGTAGGTGAGAGCAGTAATGCCCCAGCGGTAACGGCCCCGACTTACGATACACCTCGTAAGTTGGGGCCGTTAGAGCTGGGGTCGTGGTCGTGGGTTCATCACACACTGAAAAAAATGCACTCCAGTCAAGTAACTTTTTAGCTTGATTGACGATATCTTGATTAGATTAATGAAAATCTTAGTTAAGTTTGATCATCACGACATGATTGCAGCAATACTAGTTCAAATGATTGAACGCTCAAACAAGTTTCTCGATTAACCTTAACATGACATCATTGTAGAAGAGTTAAAAAAGAGAAAAGTAAAAAAAAAAAAAAAACTGTAACACAGTAAGTTATTTATGTCAATGAATCATTTTGATAACTTCAATAAAGATCATTGAAATTTTAATCTATTAATCTTGGTTGGAGCAACTATGTTTTGACTTGATTGCTGCAAATAGATTTTGTGATAACTCCAATCCAAATCATCAAATAGATACCCTTTCAAATCTCAATCAAATAAAAGTAGTAGCTGTGATTATTGTGCTTGATAGGCTCAGATGCAAACAAGTTAGGTACTTAGTCAATCTAAACTAAATCTTGATTTTGGCAACTACTTTTTTTTTCAGTGCGATTGCTCTCAAAACTTTGAAGGAAAACATCGTGAGCAACCTGGCATGTCCTAGAACCAAAAATTCGAAAACATGTGACATATACCAACACGCACTGGGCCCATGTGGTTACAGCCCACTCTCTTTCGAAGAGAGGAGGCCTGTGTCCCAGCAGTGGGAACATTATAGGCTGATTATACGAGTAGGCACCTAATATCTGGTACAAGTAGGTACCTGGTAGGGATGACCTGCAAATTGCAAAAAGCGTAAGAAAATTTGAGTTTCACGGACTACCCTGACGCTTCCCCCATAGGCGCGAAACACATGGCGGGGCGGGCCGGGCCGGTCAATTTGACCGCGAGCGATAGTGCAAAAAGAATCCTATACTACCAACGCACATAGAGGGCAAATCGACCGCGCCGCCGCCGCCGGTGCTTATGTCGGATGATGTGTCTCGCGGTCATTAGCGGTCAAAATGACCGCCGTCTGCAGAGCGCCTTAATGAAAAAGCCTTCGATTATTCTTCCAATCTCAGAGCATCCTTCATGTTAACGTCCTTTTCTATTATGCAAATCATCCGATAACATGAAGGTTACAAATTATAAAACTCCTTTTACACTTTTTGTCTATAGTTGAAAATGGTTCAAAGACTCGTTAAAAGGACCTACCGCCATAAATCTGTAAAAATATAAATCACAAATTAAAATACGATACAAAATAATAAATTCACTTGCTTACGATGAAGCCCCTCGCGCCATCAAGTCGCAAGAGCTTGGGAGCCATTTTCTACAAGCTATTTCAAAGTGCCTTATCATAAATAATACTTTTTCATCCCTTAAGATAATTGAAATTCTTTAAAATTCATCTTTTATATTTCACGGCATCTTGGGAGATAATGCCCTATTTGTGAGGGGATTTGGGAAACGGTTTTTGGTATTTAAATCCGTTATTAACTTCTAAGATTTTTCTTGGTCGGCTAAAAGTTATCTGTAAGCTTTCTCAATCCTATGGCAGTACCTTAGGTGTAGCTTCAGCTAGGCCATTTAATATTATGCCCCGATTAGACCTCCTACAATTTTATCGCTTATTTTAAACCATCTTCTGCCCGCGTGAAATTTCTTGTTCCCCTGTTCCCCAATCCGTTCTTGACATATAATATCATCAAAAAATCCGTTCTGTACAAAATGTATGAGAAAGAGAATATTCAACAAAAGAAAAAAACGTGAATTTTTCGTTTGTTTTATTAGTTATTCTGCTATTCGGGTGATAAATCGGACAAATTCAGGATCATAAAAACCTTTGCAGCCGTTCTTCAGTTATAAATGGTGTAAATATTCCCACAAGTAACTACAATCATGTTACTTTTTTTCTAACAAAAAAAGCCTCCTTACTTACCCCGCCCCGTCCCGTTCCGTCCAGTCCCCGTGGATTTTTGAGTAAGGGTAGGTACCTTATCCGTTTTAGTTACAGATTAACGGTTTCAGGAGACTGTCCTTATTTTTTTGAAAAATTTTGATCACCATCCACAGATTTTGTAAAGAAATTACAGTCAGCAAGAAAATTGACCATTTTCTGAAAAAAGTGTTTTTGATGCCAATCGATCCTGTTTCTTACAAGGATCCAAAAACTCTATCGGACCAACTAATATTTTACGAGTAGTACCATAAAAGTCAGAAATTGCGAAAAACTATTCCCATACATTTCACAGGAAATGAAACTTCAGCTTGCTTCATTATGATGGACAGTCTCCTAAGACCTTTATCCTGTTGCTACAACGGTTAATGTACCTGTCTTACTGCCCCATCTCCAAAATCCACCCTGTATACGTTGCTTAAAGTTAAGTAATGGTTAGCATAATATGTTTGACCATACATTTAAGACGTTTCAATATCTCTTTAACCCACGTTTATAAATACAAGGGTTATTAGCCATTGAGAGATTTTTTTTTGTTGGGTGGGAAATTATCAATCGACCCGGGCCTGGTTCTTACCGGACGGCGAGCTGCCCATAGCACGCCGTCCGGAAGCCCGCGCCTACGGTGGCCGGGAATCGGCTACCGATTCCCGCCGTCCAGGGCGTCTCCTGCGGCGAAGGGGCGTGAGGGTGCACAGACTGCCGCTCCCTCACGCGTTCCGCCTCCTCCTTCGCAAGCATTACTGCTTCGCAGAAGGAGATGACTGCCTCCCATGCACTTTCGCTCCGGACCATGGCCTGGACCAGGGCCGGACGCGAGAGATCACCGCCGCCGATCGCCTCCATGAGGACACGGCGGTGCACTGCCCAAAAGAGACCAGCCAGCCCTCCACCGTATGCTCCACCGTATCCTCCGAGCGATCCACACAGTGGTAACACCCGGGTGTTTCCTCCCGCCTAATCCGAAACAGGAACCTCCCGAAACAACCGTGTCCGGTGAGGACCCGCACTGAAAAATATGTTAACTTATACATAACCAAACTTTCGTCAACATATAACACAAAAAAGTGACCACATAACTTTATGCAACATGTAACCAAAACCTGTGCTGGCTGTTGTGTATCACTTTTATTAAATCAAGTTAACTTTTACAAAGTCTTGTCAAACTTTGATTATTCCTGAAATAGCCGAAGTAGTTAGGCTAAATATTTTTTCAGTGTGTGTCAGGCGAAAGGTGAGGACGCCGTGGCGCCTCTCTAGCCATTCCTCAAAGAGGGGACTTATCGTCACAATTGTGGCGTCCCCAAGCCTTTGAAAGCCTGAAAGGCTTTTCACAAAATGCAAGATTACTCCCCAAATCCCATCGTAACAACATCGAATGAAATCAGAATAGGTAATACGATTATAATACCAAGAGTGGTAGATACTCGTAGAGGTGATGCTTATTGCTAGCCCTTAATAAAATTAGAATGAGGCCCGCTTTTGTTCAGCCTCCTGAATTATTAATGAAACAAGAATAAGAAAACTTTTACAGTATTTTTCGAGCAATGTTAGATCTGCTTCATTTAGACGTCGCCTGAATGTTTGAAAATCTTGTTATCTTAATACCGGTATCACGTCGGGGAAAGTTTTGGTTGAAAGATAAAATACAAAAAATACAGAACGGAGGAAGTGTACCGCGTACGGGAGCCGGCGGCGGGCGGCGTCGCGGCACAAGGCGGGTTCGTGACACGCGCTCATAAAATCTACATCTCTCGTGTATCGCAAACGTATTTACACAGTATTTTTTCCGAATTTCTCTCATGAATGTAACAACAGTCTCATGAATTTTATTGCGCGCCGTGGTCGAGAACGGACGATTGTAGCAAGAATTGCGGTCTCTACTAGTCATAATTGAATTACAAATCATAGTGTGGAGGGCGAGCGGAGCGGGGCTGTGCGGTGTGCTGCGGTGCGGTGCGGCGCCGTGCGGTTACGGAACACTGCATGGTCCGTCATTCGGCAATCGAGTCCAATATTCGAACCTATATACCGCCACAACTTTGATATTGCACGCTCCATTCGTGCCAATCCACAGCCGCAAATTGTGAACGTGCCTGTCCGTCGGCTAATATACCTACGAAATTCAGGCGGAAAAATCCGAAAAGTGATACACGGACCATACTAGTGTGTTCCCAGAATAACAATCAGAAATATATTTATATGTTTATGTAGGAAGGGGAACCTTTCTTCATAAACATTTAAATAAATTTATTTATTTACACACAGAAAACTACATAGAGATACGACATCATTATAATTTTGAGTACAAAGGTACTGCTTATTTCTTCAGAAATTTCTTCCAGCAGACAGAAATGAAAAAGAAATGTAGACAATAGTGTTTGAGAACAAGAAGAGAAAAATATGAATACGCGAAGTCTTAAACTAGAGTATTAAATATACCTACACGAATAACGCAAAAATTTACATATTACTTAAATAAATACATTAAGCTAAAATATATAAAAACAGTTATGTATAATATATACTCACTCATTTCTGATTGTACCGCTTCTATATTATTCATAACTCACACAGCTAATGTAGTTACCAAAATTCAACCGTCTAATGTAGTTTACCTACTTTTCCATTAACATTAACGTGGAGATCCTCTAAATTACTGTAAGTACAGGCATGATTCCAGACAAATCACTGTGATTAATTGCTACTAAACTTCCAAAAAATCAGGATCAAACAAAATGCAAATTGTCCAGCATCGCGTGCGCCGATTGATCGTACGGTCAGCTAATTAGATCGGGAGTATAATTAATCGAGTCGTGGTGAGCGCGCGTAGTGTTGCCGACTAAGTGTCGGGATTTCGGGCTTCATAGAATCTAAAAAAGAGCTAGATTTAACCGAAAATTTTAGATATACATACATAAACTCACGCCTACATCCCATGGGAGTAGGCAGAAACTATAGAACGCCACCTGCTACGCTCCTTACATACTTATTTTGCTTCATTTACATTCATACATCTGGTCATACACGCACGCCGGTTGCGAGTGTTACGCACCTGACCTTTCTGAAGAACATCACTAATTAGGTCACTATAATATGTTCTCCTAGGGCGTCTCCTCCTGGCGTTTCCACTCACATCAGACTAGTAAATATCTTTTGTTAGTCGCCTTTCATTCATCCTCTCAACATGACCAAACCATCTAAGCATACTCTTTTCAATTTTTGTCACTACATCTTCATCTTCTTCATTGAGACATAGTGTTAATACATAAAAAGGTGCATTAAAAATAAAATTGGTAGTCTGTAAAGCTGGTTTACGGACGATAGTTTAACGTGACAACGTCATAACAAAACATTGATGTGGCGCAAGCGTACAATGAGCGTAACGGGACAATGAGCGTAATGGGACATTTTCGTGCATACAGCCGGCGTTCATCGATTTATTACACGTTGTCACGTCTAAAACGGATTAAGTACTTAGTTATCTGGGCTTTTAACAAACACAGTTTACTGAATCATAGGTATTGTTTAATTACAAAATCAGAAGAATAAAAAAACAGCCATTTTTTATTTATTATTATTAATTGCATCTAGATGAGCCTTCCATTAATTGTTTGCGAACGGTTTCAGTAGGTTTCAGTTTGTGCTGACGATGTTGACGGTAGGACTGCAATGTACGGCTTTGTTCAAAAATTTATGGATCCTTTTCTTCGAAATTTATATTTTTAGCATGCATAATCAATTACTCATACACACAGGTTTACTTTTGACTAAAATTTAGTATCTAAGTATAAAATCTATGATTTTATGTTTAAAATGATGATATTTTGGGGCTACATTTGGCTAGGCGCTAAATACGATAGAAGTATTGGGATGCAAACTTAGCCTTCAGCTAGATTTTGCCTTTTTTTTTGCTATATCCAAAAGAAAAAGGGCTAAATCTAGCTGAAGGCTAAGTTTGCATCACTGGCCGCGCACTCCCATCGACAGTCAGGAAATATTTGCTTAATGATGGCTTTGACGAGCCCTCCGCTAGCGCCAGCTCGTTCAAATACTCTCCAAACGAAATCATCGGGAAACTGGACCAAAACTACACGCCATTGTATTTTCTAGTGCTTAACTAGTATAGGTACTGTTTTATTATGACTAAATTTTCACCTAACATACGTAAGCAGGTAAATAATGTTTTCGCTACAATTACAGCGGTTTTAATTTATGCAGGCGTGGGCTGAGTAATGAAAGGGTGGCAGATTTATTTTAGGGCGGTAAGGAGCAAAATACTTATTAATATTCAACATACCAACAAGTTCACTACCTATTTTATTTCTGTAAACGCAATTTTATATCCTAAATTGTTGTAGTTGTTATTATTAGTAGAATTTCCACGGCAAAACGTAGTCATGCATTTGAGTCTTTTTATTGTGGCTAAAACGTTTTTTGGTTAAAATATTATGCCATGGCCTGTATTGACAAAATTTATTGGACACTAAAGTTTTCATACGCTTTTATGTTTTCGGGAGATTACGACACCAGCAGTTTGCCGGTGCCCCGATGTTTATAAGAGTCCTCGCCTTTAGTAGGGACGCGCGAAATTGCTTCTTTTTCCAAACAATATTTGTGTTTCAATGTTCAGAAATCAATTTTTACAACCTGAGCACTTTGAATGGGAAACACGATTTCTGTTTTGATGTAGGAAGAGATTTACCTGTTATTACAAAAAGTGAAGGCGGAACATCAAAACAAAATAAAGTTGAACAGCGAGGTGGTGTCGGACTGCGTCAGCGTCGCTTGCTTCCCGCTCAATAAATGCTCACAAGCCGCGCAAGTTTCGCCTTTGGCCAGCCGTACGCCACACTCCGACGTAGAGTACCTACAATAACAACTTTTGTCAGAACTTTTTGGCAGAAAGCTTCATTCGACTTTACGTCACCTCGCTTAGGATTTGTGTTCCGTTTGAGTTTCAGATTAATTGGCGTGCAGACAAATTCGTGTAACAAACTTTCAACGATGTTTTGAATGTGATTGATTTGCAACAAATGGAAAATCTGTCAGTAATTTGTGCGTGACTCATCCTATTGTGCGACAGTGATTGAGGTTAACTTCAAGAAAAAGTGAACCTAAATAAAATGGTATTTGCCAGACAGCTATTTCTTTTCTATATCAGAAAATATAAATTCGATATTTCTAGGATCAATTGAATCAACATAAATATTCGTGCAAATAAATACGATGAGTCGTTTTAGTGCCGTTTTCAAGAAATCCAGCTTTGCTATGTTAATATTGTCGAATCTAGCATAAAGCCGTTAGATATCGCTTCTAATTGATTCGTTATTTGTTAAAGATGTTTTACTTAGTAGTAAATTATTGTTGTTACATCGACATTTATATTTGCGTTTAAGCGGACATTTACAACTTTCTAATCAGGGGTATAATAATAAATTTCTGTCTTGATTCATTGAATATTAAATCATACACGATACAGGAAACCATCTTATAAATTACTAGCGGAACCGACCGCCTTCATTCTGTCAAAAACTATAGTATAAACTCCACTACTCTACCCTACCCTACCCTACCTACCTACCTACCCTACCCTACCCTACCCTACACTATACTACCTACCTACCTACCTACCCTACCCTACCCTACACTACCCTACCTACCTAAAACTTAAAAAAAAATAGATAGTAGCCGATTCTCAGACCTACTGAATATGCATATAAAATTTCATAAAAATCGGTTAAGCCGTTTCGGAGGAGTATGGTAACTAACAAGTGAACACGAGAATTTTATATATAATATTATTAATGTACGACTTGAAAATATATAATACATAATGCCTTTCACAATTCCGGAACAAATCTCCCAATTAACTTTATAATATACGCAGGCGTATACAGTTGCTTGCGTATATTATAAAGTTAAATGTATACATTTTAACGAGATCATTCCTCTAATTTCCATGTTCAATTATTCCAATAATAAGTGAATTACTTACAAAACTCGATATACATATATTAGTATGGAGAGACTTTTATAAATATGACGTGCGTTCATAAAATTGAATCCCTCCCGATTATTGGCGGTTCGCGTTCAGCGAACTACGCTGGTATTGATGTGATAGGTGTCACCGACGGTTAGTCGGATCGACGCTTCAAAAGTTGATGTTGTAATCACCTTAAACGCGGTCACACTGCATTTTTAGTATGTAGGTTGTAGTTAGTGGAGACAATGGGTGTGTTATGTACCTTAAAATGTAGGGTGCATGGACTATTGATTAGAGGATTATATCCAAGTTAAGAATGCTTGGAAACATGCTGGTCCTGCTTCATAGGACAATTTAGAGTCTAGACAAAATCAAACTGGTTGCTAATTTAACTGTATAATTTATAATTTTTATGATATTAATTTTATTTTCTGTGATTAATATATTTTTTTTTATTTTTTTTATACGTTGCCCCACACTAGGAATTTCTCCTGTATCGTGGGTGCGTTTACAAACATTTAAACTCACATGCACAAACAGCCAGACCCGGAACAACTACTTGTAGATCATACAAATATTTGTTCCGTGCGGGGATCGAACCCGCGACACGCAGCGCAGCAGTCAAACGCTTAACCACTGCGCCAACCGTGCCGTCACACACTGACTTATTATATGTTAAATTTTTAGGAAAATCTTTTACAATGTTTGTAAACATGTGAGCACCATGTACCTATCGCATTTATTAATTTTTCTGTCATTACTTCACTTTTCATTCTTTTTACCAATTGTGGTAAGTAATTTTTATTTTTATTCTAGGTACATCGTCTTCGCCTATAATTATTAATTAATGTATACAAACTATTGTTAACATTTTAAAAGAGTAAGTATGGAGTTTCTTGCCCTTTCTTCTCCATACATAACTACATTTCTACTACATTTCAAAAGTGCATTTTACGTGCCTATTTGAAATAAATTATTTGACTTTGACTTTGACTTTATTGTTCCTTCTAGCTGGTAACAGTTACATTATTGAAAATTGATTCTACAATTATTGTTATTAGAAACGATTACTCAAAATAAGTAACCACAAGAAAAAACGTTTACGTTAAGTAATAACGTTCTTTTTAATTTCTCCTTTCGCAGGTCTGCTGGAAGAAATTTCTTAAGAAATAAGCAGTACCTTTGTACTGAAATTATAATTATTTCGTATCTCTATGTATTTAACTGTGTGTACATAAATAATAAAATAAATAAATAAATAATAAATATAATCGCCGTTCTATTTCCAACTAAAGGTCTCTGCACACAGCGGGCGCGGCGCGGCGGGACGGGACGCCGGCGCGACGCTGAGCAGTTGTAATGTACTAGATATTACGGAAGACGCCACACAGAGCGTCGCGTCACGTCGCGTCGAGCCGGACGGCTCTGTGTGGCGTCGTCCGTAATATCTAGTACATTACAACTGCTCAGCGTCGCGTCGGCGTCCCGTCCCGCCGCGCCGCGCCCGCTGTGTGCAGACACCTTAACACCGCGTCGTAGCAACGCCTACGACGCGCCGCTACGCTGCTACGGCGACCTGTAGCCACAACACTACGACAATGCAATAACGTAGCATTGTGCTACGAATCTTTAACTTAACCAAAAGACTGCAGCGCTTAACCTTTGTTGTATAAATTGAAATAACACGACACAGTACAATTGGGGTTGCTCGTGCCGTTTGTCTCGAATGGAGTCACACTTAGCTACGAGTTGACATCTTTTGTGAATATTCAAAACGACGTGAAGATGCCACTGATTTATGAGCACCCATTATTCTTACTTAGTGTGACGTAAACACATGCCGTTCATTCCAACGCCCGATACGTAGCGAAATAAAGAGAACGAGACTTAGTAAGTACTACGTGCGTTTCGTATTTTTTATATTCGGGAAATGTTTAATGGGAGCTTTCGTTGAGGCTTTTTTATGTAGCGGGAAGATTATGGCCATTACTTAGCGTCATAATACGCGATGGCGGCCCACTTTTATTTAGATTTCATTTTTTAAACGCGGACACTTCTTTACAGTCTATCTTTCATGTATTGTTTTCAGAGCACATGAGAACTTTTAAGTCATACCCTTTGGAATACACGACATCAAAATTACTATATTGTACATTAAGTGCATAAAACGCACCATTTTACGCGAGACGTTTATTGATGGATATAACGTAGTGTAAAATGGGTTTTATGGACGAGTTATATACTCTACTTTTCACTTCGATTGCGAGGAAATGAAACAGAAACATTTAAATATTGTAAATTTAATTAAAATAGAAAAATAATTTTGGTTCCCGCCAATTAACATTTTTTTTCAATTTTTTTATTTTTTTCGTTAGGAACGTGACATAACACCTGACTTAGGTCGTTACATACTGCTCAGTAATAAAAACATTTTGTTTTTATATCTATGATAACTTAGTTATAGTTTAAATATATTGATTAATTAATATAAAAACTAATTTAAAAAAAAGGACGAAATAAAAAATATAAGTTTTATTGTGTACTTTGGCTATTGGCATCCTTGCCTTGTTCTTAGAATACTAACGAAACGAATTAAAATAAAGAGGTTATTCTATGAAGTTGAAGTTGTTCGTATGGCTGTTGGACCGATTGCCTTGGTCTTCGACGAAGATTTTACTTTATGCTCTAGAGCATAAAAAGCGATTTTATGTCGCCTACGCACGACATAAAGACGAACTTTTAGAGCATGAGAAGTGAAAAGATCATTTCGTGCGCGGCGCGCCTTCCTAGATGGATACCTTCGTCACAAAATGTAGGAGACGGGAATCTTGGCAACACAAATAGTAATAAGCTCGAGAAGTCGCTCAAACTCTGCCGGGGCTTTCGGAGTCTTGGCAAATATTACGACAAAGCGACAGAAACTTAGATATTGTTTGTTGGCCATCCTTCTGTCGTAGATTGCGCCACAAGACACACCGTCGTATTTATTAGGTAGGCAACAATCAACTGTTTATCTTGTCAAACCCTTCCATTACACCACTTTTGTAGTTTAATTTTAGAACCTCATTAATTTTGTATTGGTTCCAAATAGCGATCCAGTGGCACTACACTGGAAAAAAAAAGTACTTGCCACAATAAAGATTTTGTTTAAATTGACTAAGTAACTTGTTTGCATCTGAGCCTATCAAGCACAATGATCACAGCTACTACTTTTATTTGATTGAGATTTGAAACGGGATCTTGATTGGAGTTATCACAAAACCTATTTGCAGCAATCAAGTCAAAACATAGTTGCTCCAACCAAGATTATTAAAGTTTCAATGATCTTTATTGAAGTAATCAAAATGCTTGATTGACACAACTAACTTACTTTGTTACAGTTAACATTTTTTTAACTTGTCTCTTTTTTAACTCTTCTACAATGATGTCATGTTAAGGGTAATCGAGAAACTTGTTTGAGCGTTCAATCATTTGAACAAGTATTGCTGCAATCATGTCGTGATGATCGACTTAACTGTGATTTTGATTAATCTAAACAAGATATCGTCAATCAAGCTAAAAAGTCACTTGATTGGAGTGCATTTTTTTCAGTGTTATTACTTTGTGTCTGCTTTGCAAAGCTCGAGTCAGAATAAAATGCCTTTATTGATGTAATTTGCTTTCTTAAACAAAGGCTACAGAAATGTGTTAATGAACGTTGAAGATCTTTAATTTTCTAGTGCGTTATTTATCGATAGCTTATTTTGTACCTATTGGAATATTTATATTAAAGATTGGCCAGCTGTATTACCTTGTTTATATGTAACTACCTACACTTTTGCTTTGTTTGCTGTTGATCTCGTACGTTGTTGTTATAATTTTACTTATTCTACATCTGCATGTGTCCGTCATTAGACGACGATGATTTGTGTTAAAAATTAAATCTCATATATACTCCATTTACTATAGCATTAGACAAATAACGATAGTTATTGTGTAGTATTGTCGAAATTACTGCACTTTAGAGTTACTTTTTTAAAGTAAATGGTAAATCGATTACAGTGCTTTGTATTTATTGTGAAATAACGGAGTTTATTACACGTTTACATCGAAATAACGAAAGGGTGAGAACAGTTATTTGTCTAATGTTATAATAAATGGAGTATAAGTGAACTGTATCATGTTCTTATGAAAAATAAAATAAATTCTTTAAACCTAAAGATTAGAAAGGAAAAGTCTCTTTTTACAAGCTTTTTTAGCGTTTTGTTATCAAATAGATACCAAGAAAGAAACATAATTTTAGTAGTTAACAGAGCGATGTGCATGCTTTCCAATTTATTGGCAGATACATCTGAGCGTATTTTTGGGGTGGGGTGAAGGTAATGATCAAACAAACATCATAAATTGATAGAATACTTCGAGAGGTCGAGGAGCTCGTCAAATTCGCGTTATCACCAGCACTAACAAACACTAGACAGGCGGGAGAGGAACCGCGCCAGCACCTCTCACCTTTCAAAATACTGCTCTTCAATAGACGTATTCTGCAGTCTGTATTGCAACTCCGTAAGGCGCCTGTTACACGTAAAGTATTTACTGTGTTCCGCCAATAAATACTAATGTCTCGTGGTATTTATTGAACGTGTAACTAGCGTACTGATGAATGTCAATATTTAATAATAGATTTCTAGATTTCTTGATTCCATATTGACGATCCTTCGGAATGTGGTAAATATTGAACGTCTAATCTCGCGTCAGTATTTATCACGTCAGTAGTGTCAGTACGCATCACACTAGCGATGGAGGTGGAAGAATATAATAAATAATAAATTAAATTATTTAATTATTATTAAATTAAATTTTTCGAAAATAATTCTCGTAGTCATCCATTTCGCCATTTAGTTTCATTTCGGCCATTAAATTCAAATGGTACCTTTCTCTTTGTAGGTACCAGTTTTTTGACCACCGTGTTCTTTTAACTGTTTTTTTAAACATTAATAATAACCACACAAGCTTTAATTTTTAGTTGCATGTCCATTTTAACGTGTATTCAGCAAGAAACCGGACTAAATACTGATGTAATAAATATTGAACGTGTGTCTGGTGTATTAGTCCATCAATAAATACAGACGTCTATCAATAAATACTGAACTGACGAATCACAGTAAATACTTTACGTGTAACAGGCGCCTAAGGCACATCACAGACCAAAGATCTCAGAATTTGGAGCGACGTTATCTCCGTCTTTGTAATAAAGCTCGCTGGCGTCGGCACATCATAAAATGGCAAAATGTTTCGTACTCAACTACATCTAGGTACATAACACCGAGTAATACCGTTCCCCATATAATTGTTTGATGCAAATGCGCTCCCGTGCACATTCTAAGACATTTTTATTACGCCCGGGAAAGAGTTAATATCGCTTTATGTAAAACGCTTCAGCCAGCTTAATTTAATTTTATCCCGCCTTTGTTAAATCCGTTTATTCATAAAAATAACTGGCTGGAAGTTTTCTTGCACGTCTAATTTTGTTACTGTTAGGTGCACACTGCACATTCATCACATACAACTGTAATGCTAGGAAAGATTTACTTTGTGCGATATGGAAAATTGGTTTCGCAACCTATAACTTAAAATTTTATTAAGTCGCATGCAAATTCAAAAATACAAATATTTTATAAGTGCAGACACAGATATTCAAAAACTGTTCATAGAAACAAATGTCATAAAGTCATACTAATAAAATCGTGCCGTGTGGTGCCGGACGTAAAGAATAGCACCACCCCATTTCCTCCCGTGGGTGTCGTAAAAGGCGACTAAGGGACTTACTAGAGAATGGGCAGCAGCGTTCTCTATGCATTTTTAACACCATACTGCGATCGCCAACCCGCCTGCCAAGCGTGGCGATTATGGCAAACCCCCAATTGGGGGAGGCTTATGTCCAGCAGTGGACGTCTTCCGGCTGAAATGATGATGATGAATAAAATCCATACTAATATTATAAATTAAAAAGTAACTCTGTCTGCCTGTATGTTACGTTTTCACGCCTAAACCGCTGAACCGATCGTCATGAAATTTGGCAGATATATAGCCTGGGATATGGAGAAGTACATAGGCTATTTTTTTACGCGATAACCGACAACAACGCGGGCGGAGCTGCGGGGAAAAGCTAGTTGTTGTATATTTTTGAACAAATAAATTGGACGTAGTTAAACGAAAAGGATTCAATCCACAACATGGTCAAAAATGAGTTAAGTGTAAAAAAACTGATGCTAAAATCGATGCTATCGGCTAGTAAAAAATATCCAAGCAAAAAACAACAATTTATCATTTTGTTGAACCTCAGAACCAAACCACATGATATAAAATATCTTCTAAACTTCCAGCGTCAATATCTCTAAAGTGACTTTGTGTGGATTGGATCCTTTTCGTTTAATTACGTCCAATTACTTACTTATACCTGAATAAAAAAAAAAATACCCGGAAAGCTCGAACATACCCGCTGCATGTCAGATGAGTGTGGGCTAAAAGAACCACTTATTGGATCGCATTAAATGCTAGGCGACATCGCGCCAGACCAAGACGAAGATGGAGGGACGACCTGGACTCCTACCAAAAAGACTGGTCCGCAATAGCAGTGGACAAACGTGTATCAAAAAGGGAAAGGAATGCCTTTGCCCAGCAGTGGGATATTGAAGGCAAAATAGATAGATAGATACATACAACTTTAGGTACGCGTGGTAAGCCAAATGCGATTCATCTAATAACTAGCTGCTGCCCGCGGCTTCACCCGCGTGGCTTGTTCTATAAAATAAAACATAGCCTAAGTTACTCCTTATAAAATTAGCTATCTGCCAGTGAAAGTCCCGTCAAAATTGGTCCAGCCGTTTCGGAGATTATAGCCGGAACAAAAAAATTAAAAATTGTATTTTTGATAAGTACTGTGTATACTTTCATATTTATGCATTTATTAAAAAGCTGTTATTTTGACATTACAAACAGACACTTCAGTTTTATTTATTTGTATAGATATAAGCTACTACTCGCTATCAAATGAATTTATTACTGAAACTCAAACTGTACCTCACCTCGTTAGATATAAATAAACGCGGAGTAGATAATGTTATAACAAATATTACCATATCGACGCTTGAAAGGCAATATTGACCAAACGACATGTTGGCAAGTTTACACTAGGGCATTTTAAAGATTTTTTTCAAAAAAAAAAAA
This sequence comes from Dryobota labecula, assembly GCA_947523025.1. Taxonomy (NCBI): domain Eukaryota; kingdom Metazoa; phylum Arthropoda; class Insecta; order Lepidoptera; family Noctuidae; genus Dryobota; species Dryobota labecula. Next base: position 19,347,589 of record OX383288.1, on the reverse strand, counting down.
AAAACCTATAAAATGCTTTTTTTTTGTGTATACTCTACTAGAGTATATATACTAAAAAATATAAAATACTCCATTTTAAAACTTTCTTTTTTTTTTTTGGAAAAAAAATACTTTAAGATGCTCTAGTGTAAAGTTGCCGACATGTCCTTTGGTCAATATTGCCTTTCAAGCGTCGATATATTTTTATGTTGAGGATTAAATTTCGCGTAACTCTACTCAGTGCTTATTAACACGTAGGTGAGTAAATAAACTTGTTTATAACCCGCACTATGTCTTATAATTTACAAGTTATATAGCAAGCTGACAAGAGAAACACATCGACGGCGCTACAAGACGTTAGCGTAACAACATTTTAACGTGTCAATTTATAGTTAGTTTGATGAAGCAGCCGCGCCGAGCATCAGGCGGACCCTTAATCGCAGATAAATGAATTATGTAGGCACCAGTCATCCATCACTGTCGTAATTTTAAGATAAAAGCCATGATGCGAGGTTGCTTCTTCGGCTGACTTATGGTAGGAGGGTACGCAACCGTGAAGATGATCAAATACTTAGCAAACACCAAAACACTTAGGCACCTACATATTTAGGTTTTTGGTTACTCTATCTACCAATTAATCTTTATATCTGTACTAGCTTTTGCCCGCGGCTCCGCCCGCGTGGATGTCGGTTATCGCGTAATAAAGTAGGCTATGTCCTTCTCCATATCCCAGGCTATATCTATGCCAAATTTCATGAAGATCGGTTCGGCAGTTTAGGCGTGAAAACGTAACATACAGACAGACAGACAGACAGAAAGACAGACAGACAGACAGAGTTACTTTCACATTTATAATATTAGCACGGATTATACTGAAAAAAAAAAAATCGTCTATATCTATTCCATACCTATGTTTATACATATTATAAATTGGACGTAGTAGTTAAACGAAAAGGATCCAATCCACAACCTGGTCAAAAATGAGTTAAGTGTACCAAACTGATGATAAATATCGATACCATCGGCGAGTAAAATAGATCCAAGCAAAAAACAACAGTTTATCTTTTTGATCAACCTCAGAACTAGCCTACATGCACTGAAATATAAAATATGTTATATCTTCTAAACTTCAAACGTCAATATCTCTAAAAGGACTTTGTGTGGATTGGATCCTTTTCGTTTAACTAGGTACGTCCAATTATAGTCGCATTCCGTGTATGTGTATGAACGCGTTGTTCTTCTAAACTACGGAACGGATTTTGATGCGGTTTTCATCATTTAGGCCTGAAACGTAGTTTAATTTTAATGTTGTGCATGTACATGCACAACATTACTGTATGGAGAACTTAGTCAAATAAAAACGACAGCTAGTAAGCTGGCGCTACCGGGCCTCAAAGCGTGCCCACGTGACGGAGTACTTTTGTATGGAACCGCGCGGGCTTCCGCTGCACGCCGGTTCAGGCCTTAGAGAATTTGTTCCGTGAGGTTTATAGTTATAATACTTATTTCATTTCTTGACTCTCCCTCTTCCCCTAGTTATCCAGCCCCCACTTTCAGTACATTTGCGCCAACCACAATAGGAATCTACGTTCATCACACAATCTTCTTCTTCCAATGTCCTACTCACCGCACTGACGTCATTCACTCTTCTTTCTTCGTTCAGTCTATCTCTCTGTGTGTCTCAGGAAATCAGGATGGCAAGCAACCGATTATATTATCCTTTAAAGTTAAAGTTCGTGAGCACATTCGTAAGAAGTTGGCAGTATCATAACAACGGTAATGTTATCCCATTGCTTGTTTAATTCGTTTTAGTATATTCGTGTATTTATTTGTTCTTATATTTATATGTAATTATGTAGATATACATATATATCTTATTAATAGTTAAGGTAATGGTATTTAAATACAATTTAGTCTCCAATTTTCGTAATTGCACCTACCACTGTTTGTCTCTGCACCACCCAAAGGTTTACTGGTAGAAAATGTCTATGGCATTAAGTCCACCTCTGTATATTTTTGTGCTAAAGTATTAAATAAATAATAAGTATATCAATATTTAACGTAGCTATAAAGGCTCGTACGGACTCGTGCGATATCGCGGCCGCGACAGGCACCGTCAAAGAAATTGTGCTACTAGTGTCGCGTCGCGCCCGCGATATCGCGCGAGTCTGTATGAGCCTTAAGACAGAAATCTCGATGTTTTGACATGTCGCCACGTTAGTACATTGCACCCGTGCGTAGCATGGGGCGGGTCGATAATTTATAGGTAAAAGCCATGATGCGAGCTTGCTTCTTCAGCTGATTTATCGTAGCTGCTGTGAAGATGATCAAATGCTTAGCAAACACCAGAAAACACTTAGGTAGGTACCTACATACCAAACTCGATTTTTGGTTACTTTACCAGTTAATCTTTGTTTCTATAAACATATAGAAACAAAGATTAACTGGTAGAGTAACCAAAAATCGTTTTCATCTTTATCGATCTATATTCAAGTCTATATTATACATGAATGTTGCTTTTTGTTCTGTCTGTGGCCGCGTTGTTCTTCTATACTACGCAATGGATTTGGTGCGGTTTTCACAATTATTTAGAGAATTTATTCCGGGAGATTTATGTGTATATAATATCGATATTTAACTATCAGACCTATACCTAATAAGAAAATTCGATGTTTTATCTAGTCGTAAAAACCGTGCAACAGGGGCGGGTCGCTCATACAGTAGGTAGGTACTAACCAAGTATTTATTGAAAATCCTCTAGTACAAGCTTCATATATTTTTATCGAAGAAGTGATAGGGTAAGGTGGTGCAAGAGTGCGCGGTCGGTAAGAGTGCGCATCTAGCCTACCTCGAGTACTGAGTGACATTTGTAACTAACTTCGCCGTTGTGCTCTCGACTAATAATTTGTGTAAGACTATTTACGTGGATTTTAGGTAAGCACATAGATTTTTACTTCTTTTCATATAATTTTTTAGTGTTTTCCATTGAATACAGTTCGAAAATTATCCAGGAAACATTAATCAAAACTTTTTATGTACAAAACTTGGTGTCTGTTCAAAAATATATAAAGAGAAAATGACGATCTTGTTCAAGAGATATTGCTAGTGACAAGTCATCCCGTGTTAGGCCGATTCGTGTAAGAGTGCGCACTGTGACGCGCGTAAGAGTGCGCGCGCACTCTTATACACCTCAGATATCTAGTATTTCAATAATTTTGGTTAGATTACCTACTTTAAAGCTTTATTACTTATTTTCATTTGAAAATAATTTTACGGCACCCGAGTCATCAACGCAGAATTTATCCAGCGTAACAGAAAATCCTTTTGCATATGCGGCATCCTCTCCTCCAGGAACTTCTATTGACGATTCTGTTTTTAAAACAGTAAAAGATATACCTATGCCCCGTTCCTAAAGCTCAGGTTAGAAAAAATTCAAAAAAAATAAATCTGACATAATTAGCAGTTCACCATACAAAATTGAAGTAGAAATGCAAATTAATATGAAAAAGAAGCCAAAATTTAAAATAGACCCTGAAGGACCCCAAAAATCTAATCTCAGCGAACGTCAAAACGCACGAAAAAGAGAATTTTACCGCCTATCTTGGCCAAGGTCTCTTTAAGTGTGACTTATACGCTCATAATTAAAATGCGCACTCTTATACACCTTGGCGCGCACTCTTATACGACCGGTTGTATAAGAGTACGCATTGCTCTTATTTTTTAATGTTTTACTTATACCTAAAATTATAGCAATAACTTGTTTAACTTCACGTTGATTTGTTCTAAGATATATAGGGATTTAAAATAAATTAAGTTGATTTCTTTGACTATAATAATCTTTTTAATATAAAGCCTCATTTAAAAAGTGCGCACTCTTGCACCACCTTACCCTACGAACCTGACCCTATCTAATGACATGCATATTTTCTTTACAGCTGGTGTAAGAATGCCTCTACAGCAATATTTTTGAAAGCATCTGCATACATACGCAGCATTTATAATGGGAATTGGTACCTACGTAGTTTTCGAGCTATTTGCATAGTAAGCATAGTTGTCAAAGTAGCCTGTGCTGCACAGGCTACTTTGAAAGCTCTTCCAAAGTTCTTTTCACTGTGAAAAGTAGAAAAATCATATTTTGTAATTTGCAAGCTACCTACATGCCTTTTGCTATTAAGGTACGGGGTTTAAAGCGTCTTTTTATAAGGGTGAACTCCGGTAACTTGCGTCCAAGTGAACATATGTACCTATAGGTACGTAGGTACACATGTATCTGGTGTATCCAATCGAAACTCCAATGCTAGTTGCGAACTAGGGCGTAATACGTGCTTTCTTACTGTAGGTAGGTTCACTTATAGGCGTAATAAGCGTTTCCCGAACTTTCTCTGCCTGTGCCCACATATCGCGTGGAAATAGTTGGGTAACTAATGAAAAATTGAGTTCATGTTATGTAAAGTTTATGCACGATTTGTTTGCCGCAAGTTCGCAACGTTCTCGTAGGAGGTATTAGTATTTTTGTATTGACTGCCTCGTTGGTCGCCTCTTTTCGATTTCCAGGTCGAGTAGTGTTTGTGGGTTTTCTATCAGGATTCGATTTCCGATTCTGAACTTTTGCTCCGTTACTGGAAATTACCTAAGACTCGTTTCCCTGTTGCATAGGACTTACAACGGTTACGGTTCCTGCATTTAATATACCCACCCGAGTAGCCGTCCTGTAGGTACCTACCTTTATTCTAAATTAGTGTAATTGCCGCGTCAGATTTTGATGCCCCTTTCAAAAAGAGTAGGTACCTATACAGGGTCCAATTAAATTAGCTAACGAAACTCCGCAGATGTGATGGGTACCGAAAATTAAACGTGACCAACCAAAAAAAATAACTCTTGTTTTTGGAATGTACGACCGCATATTCCTACTTTAGTTAGGTAGGTTCTTGGAATATCAGATTTAAAAATTTTTTTTCTTTCATCACAGACGTGATGCGTACCTATCGATATCTAAACACGATAAAAAAAAAAATTATATATCAAGCACCTAAACTATTTGCGGTTGTTGATCCCAAAAAATATCACTAAATCATTTTTTTTTAAACCGTGTTTAGATATCGATACCCATCATTTCTGTGAAGTTTATTTAACTAATTTAATTTTTGTCTCTTTAGATGGGTGTAAAGATATCTCTAAACAAAAATCAAAACCGTAACGCTATTGGTCCATAAACCGGTTTTGCCCAGTGTCCTTTGTCACGCCATTCGTGTTGGACTGATATTCTTCAATCTTCTATTGCGATCCTCGCAGCACAATACTATACCTATATATCTCGTTACCAACCCCAAGTTTCTTATTAACTTTTGTTCTATTGTATTTCACAGACACTCCTTTTCATTTTTCTCTGCAAAAGAAAACGGAACAAAGGAGCGCAGCTAATGCGTTTCTTTTGTTTAAGTATGCACATATCGATACCGCAGCTTATGGTTGAGCATATATATTTTCCGCGAGTTCTGTATCGACTATCGAACAATGCTGCAGCAGTTGGTAATACATTTTTCAAGGCACCCGGGGGCGGTTAGGTGTATCTCCTCAGAATTGCACTCGACTGGCAGCGTTACGTATTACTGCAAATATAGGTACGGAAGGATACTTAAGAGATCCAATATATCTACATGTCACAGTTAAACGGTCTTGCTGTGCAGATCCCCGTTGTTATCTTAACGTTTGTAGAGGCCATTACACTGCTAATCATTTGAATTAATTCGAGTTAGGCTGCGTCTTCACTTGTAACAAACACGCCAACAACTCTCCGCGCGAAGTCAGCGACATTTTACGCATATTGGACCTTTGTCAAAAATTTTTGAACTTACGTAACGCAAACTGTATGAATCCATAAGCGTTTGACAAAGGTCACTGTACAAAAACACCCCACGGAGGACCACAAGGTTGATATGAAAATTTCATTATTTTTCACCTAGGACGTCTAGTTTTGAGATAATTGCGAGAAACTCATAAAAGTGACGCCAAGTTCCAATAACAGTATAGGCTCTTCAATCACACCAGCTAATAATATTAACATACACGGGAGTTCACAGAAATCTTTTAATGAAATCGTCAGCTGGCGAATCGGCTGAAACATGGTGATTTCGAGGATTGTCCGAACAAATCTCGCAGCCAATGTACAAACGCATGTTTGGCAAAACGTTGTAGTTTTTTATGAGAGGTTGAAATGGATAGCTTTGTGACGTACATTTTGTTAATCGTATTTCACATGTTGGAAGTTTTGTTTGCGAACATGTTACAAGTCGGGACGCTGCTTTAGAGTACATAGGAATTTGTTAGAGGGTTGAACACAAACACAGTTTAGAGGTTTAAATCATTTAATAAAATAAGTGATGTATTAATTTCTTATAAAGAACACATTTTAAGAGCAGTCATTGGCTGTAGGTATCGTTATAAACGATTCTCTAATTAAAATTATGACAAAAGAAAATGGGTGTTTTCTAATTGATTTCACACTGATAAAAACTTGATAGTAATTTCCGAGTGGAAAATAAAATAGTTGGGAGAACTGATGTAAACGATCATGTCGAAACATGTTCACAAATTGCAACAAGATTCATAGCTCGCTTCTAAAAATTGTAAGGCCGTTTTCTACGTAACACACATCTTCACAATATATCAAGAACATCAGAAGTTTTATATAAATTTAATATGAAGCCTCTCGACAAACATCAAACAAAAAAGATAATAAACGTATGTACCATAAAAATATTAATATTTAACGCTATATTCAAATATCCATTTCGTAATATTATTATTTTCTGTACTCTTCTATGTTTTCTCACAAGAAAAGAATTTTTACAAGTTTTAAGTACCGATATCTATTACAACAAAGAGTAAGAAACGTTCTATAATGAATCAGTTTTACAAAAACTTTCATCTTCCTTGCCGAGTTATCTCGCCAATAAATTTATGCATATCAAAATATATACCAAATACATTTATGTTTCATTCATTGGGTCGTCATTGATATCATTTCATTAAAATATAACGCGACATCTTTAATATGTATATTAAAAATCCTTACGGCTAATTCGGTAACTGAACATAAAATGTGATGTGTCGTGTGTAATTGATAAGTCACAGAGTTCATGAGATACGAACTAACCACTTGTGCTTCTGTTCAAGGAAAGTGATTCTGCCGCATTACATAAAAGACTAGTGTTTTGTTCTATTGTAAATTACCTATAGAAGTTAAAATAATAATTAAAATAAAATATTTCAGTGCCACTTACGTCACTTTATAATTATGGCACAGAAAGACAAGGAGATTGTTAAAATAACGTTATACCTACACTAATATGAAACGTACAAAATTAACTACAAATTTACAAATTGCATCAGGTACGTACACTGTAGTTAAACAAAAAAGATTAAAATAAGCGTGTAGCGACGGTCGGTTAGAGCGTGGAATGAAAGATTATATGAAACCATTTCGTATGTATAAAATAAAATATTAATAATTACACCTAATTACAAAGCATTATCAATTTAGCATAAAATCATGATGGGATAACAACACAATGGCATTTAATACAAATAAGACGAATCCGTAATAACTGAACATGTACAAGTTGAATGTAACTACTAACAAATAGCACCTAGACCGGCGCTCGAGTGCCGGACGCTGTCCATATAAATATGGCTAAGAAACAACATGATCAGGCAAGCAAAGTCGAATCGTTTCACTGGGAACACACAGTCATTCACTACACCCTACGTAGAGTCAAAATTAAACTAAAACAATAAAATCATTCTCCATCTTGTTCAAACAGATCAAGAACTTTAAGTCGTTTAATATCACTCTTTAAAACATTATCTTACAAGAATCGATAGACAAAGATATTTGTTCAACAAGAATACTCTCACATTGAAACACTTGGAAAGAACAACATTGCGTAGTGCGCGACTCGCGGCGACGCCCACAGTTTGTAACTTGAGGATTGTCGTCTCGTCGCCGACCCTTGGCCTCGTCAAGGCATACTGATGACACAGACTTTGATCAAGCCGTGTAACACTTTCTTGTTTCGTCTCAACCTTATAGGTTGAAAGATATGCTATCCGTTGGACGACAGTTCGTCTTTGAGCCACTGCGGAACAGTCCTGCCTATCCTCACGAGGAGTTTGGATAGTGCTGTATTGTGCGGCGTATAGTAACGCTTCAGGAACTTGGCAGACCTTTCCTCCATCGGTGGATATATCCGACCTTTGGATTTACCGAGACATTTCGTCCTGTCGTTGCCTACTGCTTGGCAGAAAAATCCTTTTTTCGGATCGTACCTGAAACAAAAATATGCAGTCAAATATTTGTATGGAAGCCTTATCTACGTGCTCATACATCACGGAGCGCCCTTATCCTATTGGTTAAATGTAAATAGGACTATTATTTACAGGACAGTACGCAAACGATCCATCTTCATTATTTACCTACATTCCTCGTATTAGATTCCCTTTCTCAAGCTCATGTCTATTATTCTGCGAGTCTTTCAATAATTTCATCATGCATTTTGCTTGAAGCGTCCGAACCAACGGAGCGTGCTTTTCCGTTATTGCAAACCTACTGTACTATTTAGGTCCCTATAGCATATATTATTCAGTGCCTGTTATGCCAGTACGACGCCGACGCGCGCAAAGACCTATTTGACGTGGTTTAAATCGGAACTTCAGTGTTAAATGGTACATTTACACAAGTATACATTTGAGAGTACCAATGCGATACGGAATTCTCATTGGAGGCTAGTCCGACGGCGGAGAACGAAAGGCTATTTTCCTAAGGAAGGCTTAGAATTGCAACAAGCTGCCTTATGTAGATAGGGCATTATGCAGTGATATTAGTCCCAGCGAGTTGCTTCTGCGAAGTTGTGCGCCTAGAGTTTAAGGGGCCATTGTAGCTAAGTTATCGCCAATTGCAGAGGTTGCTGGTCTCGCCGGCGACCGAACAATATCACTTTACAAGGTGTGGACCAGTTTTATGTGTTCGTATTTTCTAGAGTTTGTTGTCTCAGCACAATACAATTTCGAGACGAAAACGCGGCGTGACTTAATGTTCTTAAACAGCATTATTTTTTGCAATAATTCCGTTGCGCCATTATTTTTGTGTATAATTATTTGACAGTAACAAGACAGAATATCAAATTACGAAGCTATGGATAAAAACAAATTCGATAAATGTAAGGTGAATAGAAGTCTACGCTACCTTTGAATCTTTGTGAGTCGGAGTCAAAATTAATATGATATTTCAATTGTTCGAAATACCATAAAAATGCGTTGCATGACGGAAACTTCTGTGAACCTAGCATCACCTTTTTATAGAAAAAGTCCCCTTGTCCCGAAAATGATATTCAAAGACAAATCAAGAGAATATATTTCCTGGTTTCAAAAGCACTTACTTGAGCAACTTATTGTAGTCGATATGCGGCGATATCTTGAGGAACTTCTGCAGCGTGTTCATGACGGCAGCTGGCTCCGAGCGCAGCTGCGAGCCGTCGATGATGTGGAGCTGATGGCTGCTGTACTCCGCCAGCCAGCGCTCCAGATAGTGGCTGTACTTGCCCGGGTTTAGGCAACGGTTTCTACGGAAATATGGGTATTTATTTATTATATACAATATGTAACTGAATTAATATATGAAAGTACTTTTTACTGAATCGATTTCTGACAATAACGAAAACTACGTAAATTACAGTCACACTTTCGCTGTACAGTCAAAACAAACTAAAATGGTCGAAGAACTTACTACAGTATAGACCCTTATTTATACGTTTGCGACAATGTGAGAGAGTAGAATATAATTTAATAAATAAACAAAATCAAAATATTTTATTTCACATAAACCTACATGGGCACTTATGAAACGTCAGAAGCTAGGTGCACGGTTCCAATATTAGTCGTTTCCTATGGAGACGAGCCGGCAAGAAACTCCACGGTTACTTTTTTTAAACTAATTGGCTTTTACAATATTTTCAAATAACAGTGTTAATAGGTATGGGAGGACAGTGTAGGCCTTAAAACAATAATTGAGGTGTTTGGTGATGTTCGTTAATTCCGGGAAATTTTGTATTTAGTACAGCAAATAAGCCATTAATACTTAATTATTGTATCCTCAAAGAACCACAAACAATCTAACATTATCGTCTTCCATTCATCATTCATGAGTATGTACAAGGTATTCCCGTAACATGGACCTTTTTCGGGCACCAGTCTCTCACAAATGTTAAGCTTGTTTATTAGATTAAGCGCTTCCTGTCCACAACAACATTCGTGATGAGAAAATAGATAAATTATTCTTTGGAATAATTGGGAGAGAGTTTGGGCTAAAGTGGGGTAAAGTGTTGTGCAGCTAATGTTGTTGTAATTACGAGGCATTAAGATTTTTATAAGCAGACGCTATGCTGCATCGTACATGACGATGATAAGGCATGTGAGCATTATACTGTACGAATGATACCATGCATATACGTATGGCACCCGGTAGGCGATAGAAAGAAGCGAAAGTATACTTAAGAGGGAAGCGCTAAGTTAGCCCGTGAAATTCAAATTTTCTTATGATTTTCGCAATATGCAGCTCATTGTCTGGGTGTATGTTGTTTGTTCCGTGTGGTGCCGGACGTAGAGAATAGCATCACCCTATTTCCTCCCGTGGATGTCGTAAAAGGCGACTAAGGGACTTACTAGAGAATGGGTAGCAGCGTTCTCTATGCATTTTTAACATTATACTGCGATCGCCAATCCGCCTGCAAAGCGTCGCGATTATGGCTAACCCCCCCAATTGGGGGAGGCCTATATCCAGCAGTGAACGTCTTTCGGCTGAAATGATGATGATGATGGTTAAAGTATTATAGACGTATGAGGAACAGGGTGTAAAATTGACTCATACCCTATGGAAAAGAGAGGATCCTCCGACCAGACGGGTGTTGTGTCTAGTGGGCAACTGTCGGGATGTCGGGATGATGTTAGTCGCGCGGTAAACTCTGATTGCGCGATGCAGGATTTGTGACGTCAGGTCTTTGATGCGTAGTTCGCATGTGGCGTTGTAGATGCCGCCACAGTATAATTCGCGACCGTAACAAATATGTATTTACAGAATTATAATCATTAGAAATAGCAATTCAACTGCTTTAGTTAGTATAAACCTTAAATATCAAGACTTCATATGAAATAGTCATTCCATGAAATTAGAGAGTTGTATTGATGATTTTAATGATTATAATAAATTCTATAAATACAGAATTGTTACGATCGCGAATTATATTCAGATCAACATACAACCTGATTGATACTGACATGACAAAAGCAAAAAAAAAAAAAAAAACATTAAAAAGCTTCCCAAAAACTCTCAATTATCCATTAAAGGAAAATTATATTTATGGTGGAAATCGCAAACAATATCAATTATAATAAACCATTCTGAGCACATTAGCTTGCGGAGGAAATGCGCGTGATGCCTGATAATAAATTCATGGCGCTGTCAAGTACACAATAATCTTTGAGGCGCACGCTCACAAATACAACTGGCTTATTTTAATGTTAAATGGATTTCGGGGATGTACCGTCACGTAGTCCTTGGGGAGTTGTGCTGGATTACAAATGCTATAATATAGGTTGTTGTTTGATGGTAAGACGGTTCTTGAAGCTATGAATATAGATAAAGCAAAAATATTTTGAAGACTAAGTGAAGAGTGGCATTCTACAATGTGTGGTAACTTAAAATTTAATTAGGTCATTATGTACCCTGTCGAGAACAGCAAGACAGGAACGAGAGATGAAGCTTTAAAATAATTGTACATTATTGCAAAGGCCGGGAAATAGGCAATTGCAGGTCGAGTATGAGTATGAACGCCGAGCCGAAGGCGAGGACTTCACTAATATGAGACAGGCAATTGCCATTTCCGCCGAGGCATATATAGTGCTTTTCTCAAAAAAATGCAGGGAAATAAGACATACTTTCATGTATTTTTCTTTTGACTTCGCTGGAAGCAGGTTTTCCATTGCCAATTTAGCTTCTGATCTTAAATCTGGTGGAGTACAATCAATCTCCATTTCACTCTCTGAACCGTGGGAATTCATTTTAATTAAATTTATATTTATTAAGTATATTAAGTATGTAAATAACAAATCAAGACGAATTTTCAGCTTTCATTTATGGCTATACAGCCACGTGAACGCAATTTGTGCTAAGCAGAGACGTACTTTGGTACGCGAAGAATGATAAGAGATGCAATCAAAGAGTATTTAATAACCCCAGCACGCCATTTCATACAACATTGCTGGAGCGTTGTAATGTTCCAAATTCAAAAAACGCTCCTGCAATGGATTTGATTTTCTTTGTCCGTAAATTCGATATTTCGCGTGCTCTTTTTTCGAAAATCATGACAATATTTCCATGCATGTTTGAGAAAGTAAATTAGTAGTAAATTTTAATATTTAGTCATCATCTGCTTAGCCTTTTCAGATCTGGTTTATTGGGGTCAGCTTCCAGTCTACACTGAAAAAAAAAAAAAAAAAAGTAGTTGCCACAATCGATTTTGTTTAGATTGACTATGTACGTTACGTTGTTAAGTAACTTGTTTGCATCTGAGCCTATCAAGCACAATGATCACAGCTACTACTTTTATTTGATTGAGATTTGAAACGGGATCTTGATTGGAGTTATCACAAAACCTATTTGCAGCAATCAAGTTAAAACATAGTTGCTCCAACCAATATTATTAAATTAAAGTTTCAGTGATCTTTATTGTAGTAATCAAAATGCTTGATTGACACAACTGACAGACTTTGTACATTTTTTTAACTCTTCTACAATGATGTCATGTTAAGGATAATCGAGAAACTTGTTTGAGTGTTCAATCATTTGAACTAGTATTGCTGCAATCATATTGGGATGATTAATTTAACTAAGATTTTAATTAATGTAAACAAGATATCGTCAATCAAACTAAAAAGTCACTTGATTGGAGTGAATTTTTTTCAGTGTAACCGGACGCAGCTGAATACCAGTATCTCAGATGAAGCGATGGTCTATCTTACCTCTACAAACCAGTTAAAGGGTAACACGATACCCCTTGGTAAGACTGGTTGCCAGACATTCGGGCTTCTGACGACCCGTAACAACTGTCAAAGATCTACAAATGACAGTCGGGACCAACGGCTTAACGTGCTTTCCGAGGCACGGAGGGATCTTGGTATGTAAAAATGGTCACTCATCCAAGGACCAACCGCGGCAAACGTAGCTGCTGTTATTACTTAGCCACAAGCCCCTTTAAATTTATGTATTTAGTATCTTGATCAATTCAATGAGAAAAAGAAGCTAACAATAAAAGTCAAAGACAAGCATTTTCAATATCTAAAGATGAAATAACGACGTTGCTCTTCCCGAACTAAGATCGAAATGTGTACTTCAAACTTTGAACTGAAGGGTCTTGTTATCTATCTGAACAAACTCTTACTCTGGGAAGTGATTACCGTATTTCTTTATGTTTACTATAGAAACTAACTACGCCCCGCGGTTTCGCCCGCATATGTTTCGATTCCGAGGGAATTCCGGGATAAAAATATCCTATGTGTTAATCCAGGCTGTAAACTGTGTGCCAAATTTCATCCGAATCCGTTCTGCCGTTTTTTCATGATTGAGTAACAAAGATCCATCCATCCTCACAAACTTTCTCGTTTATAATATTAAGTAAGAAGTAAGATAATTAGAATGTATTGCACTTAACTCGATTAAGCACAACATACTCAACATATCCCCAAGCTCGGCTGTTAATTGAAACTAAATCGTTTTCATGCCTATTGGTCCTCCAAACGGGATTACGTAAGTCAATAAGTCCCCCACTTCATCCCCGTTATAGCGTGAAGTTAAGGAACCAAATGGTATAAACGAGTAGGGGGATGAAATAATAGTACAGTGAAGGCATTACATTTGTTATTAATGTACAAGAGCCGGGGTTCACGCGGAAAAATTGTGATCCAATATGAGAGGGTCGAAGGCCGACGTAAAATATACGCCTTGCCTGAGATCGAAAAAAAAAGATACATAGATGAATACTTTTTATTATACAGGGTGAAATTGAATTCATGGGCATTATCTTAAGGGGTCATTATACTCATCATTATGAACAACTTTCACTATGGGACCAAACCTGAAATCGCGAAAAAAGAATCAGCTGTTTCCCACATTTATGTTCACATAGCTCGTCAAAATGTAGGGACCAGCTGATAATTTTTTCGAGATTTCAGGTTTGGTCCCATAGTGAAAGTTGTTCATAATGATGAGTATAATGACCCCTTACGATAATGCCCATGAATTCAATTTCATCCTGTATACAGCATAAAAAGTACAGAAATAAATGTAGAAATGTTACATAGGGTGACACAATGGGCGGTTTTATCGCTAAAAGCGATCTTGTATAAACAAACTTTGGATGGATTTAAAGTAGAAGAAGAGATAATACTGCAGGTAGTCAGTGGTGTACCATTTACATATACACTAAATACATACATACAAAAGACTATATTAAGAAAACGTAGTTGGTTCCAATGTCTACGAGATGTTTTTATTGCTGTGGAACAAAGAACATGTATTTTATGTTTATTTTGGACACTTAGCTCTATAATAAATTGAAGTTTAAATGGTACACTGGTGTAATAGAACGTGATTTCGCTGTAGGAGAAACACACTTAAAACACAATACATTTTATTTATTGTTATCTTTGTAAAGTGGACTTTAAGATCAAGTCTAGTTCAGTAAAATATTCCAAAATAGCTTTGTAGAAGGAATACATTAAGGAAACAGTAAAATATTTTCACTGTAATTCTTGGAACTCGTCACCACCATCGCCCAAAAATTTGCTGAAGCCCACGAACACAGACTTCACCGACATGTTAATGTCGAGGCAATTAACCTGTTAGACAACACGGACATAGTGCGTAGGCTAAAGAGAACTAAACCTTTTGAGTTAGTGTAGTATATCTATAAATAGTGAATGCATAATATTAACAATGCTGTGCTATACATGTAACACATGAACAAAGTGTTTTTATTAATTATCAGACTCTAAGAAAGTGCTATCTAAAAGTGCAAATTGACACTATTCTTAGTTATGTAATCTATCACGTAAAATAATAAGTTAGAGTTAAATTGCTTATTAGTCTAATAGGCTAGATTTTAATAAATTATAAAGAACGTTAGTTCTTATTAATAAAGAAAAAAAAAAAAACGGTATTTCTTGTTATCTCTGGAAAGTACGTACAAAATTACATCATCATCTAGGCACATGATGATGAGCCTTTTCCCAACTATGTTTGGGTCAGCTTGCAGTCTAACCGGGTGTAGCTGAATACCAGTATTTTATATGGAGCGACTGCCTATCTGACCTCCAAAATCCAGTTACTGGGTAATACCACAGAACAGATAAAAGACGTTAGAAAGGAAATAGTTACTGCCCTAGTAGCATTTTCCGTTGGCATTTAGTTGGGCCAACTTCAGAGGTATGTGGCCCAACCAAACGCCAACAAAAATGCTACTGCGAAATTCAATTTTTTTTTTAGCAACGTTAATGCATTTATTTCAAATAGGCACATAAAAGGCACTTTTGAACGTCAAAAATTACAAAAATAATTAATTCTTCTTGATTCTAGTAAGACCCTTTGGTAAGACTATCAGATTTTTGGGCTTCTGCCGACCCGTAATGACTGTCAAAGATCCACGAATGGCAGCCGGGACCAACTGCTTATCGTGCTTTCCGAGGCACGAAGGGGTCTTGGTATGTAAAGATCCACCACCCCCACCCACGGACCACGGACCAACCGCGGTAAGCGTAGCTTAATCTGATCGATCGACCCGTGCGGCTGTTATTACCTTGCAACAAGCCCCTCTAATTAAAAATTACATCTAGTATAATTTTCAAAAACATAAAGTCGACCATAATCCCCACCAAGCCCACCCACCCACTAACCTAAAAAATATATTTTTAAATAGTAAAAATTCTTACCTCAAATCCCTAAGGGGCTTCGGTGCGGAATCATTCGCCGCGATGACTGTATGGAACGTATAGTTGTTCGCGACCACATCGCCGTGCGACCGAATGTGCTGGTACCACGAATACGCCCTGCACAATAAACACACGGATTTTTATGTGAATTATTCAGAGCACGACACGTTACTGTATTATTAAAAATATTTGTTAATTTCTGTAGGAGTCGGATTGTTTTTTTTTTCTTTTTTAAATACAATTGCGCGGGACTGAGTTTTTATGTCTGCAAACATTTACGATACAGAAGTTATTACTGAGATGGAATGGGCAAATGATTGAATTTCATAAAGTCATACTTTGGTTAGAATTCATTTCAAACATTTGCAACACTTTAGACACTATAGGCAAAGGACAACTATATAGTAACTGTTGTTATGTCGGGTACTGACATGCGAATTAAAATAATTTTGATTAAATAAATGTTTTATTTTTTGTAGGTATCTATTTCACATAATCCATTTTTTTTTTCGAATACCAGCGCTGCGACACTTATTTTTTAAATGTCGCAGCATCATGGGGAGTTAAGAGCCTTTTGGCCCCGTACAGGACTTTGTTTTTTTTTTAATATTAATGTTTCTATGAGTGTGACACGGCACCTACGGCATGAATTTTTTTTTTACTCATTGTTATTTTATCTACCGTTTGTATCCCACTGCAGGGCAAAGCTGTCCCTTCCCTTTTTCCACTTATCCCTATCTATTGCCGTATGAGGCCAATCTATTGGACTCCTAAAAATTTGAATCTATTGCATATATTTTAAGGCATTTGATTAAAATACAAATGCAGTCTTGCGCGGTATAAATTCAAGATGTGTAGCCATTCCTTGACACCGCATAGCAATAACGTTTTCGATTTGAGCAAGCAATTTCACTGGCTTGAGTTACGAGCTTCTTTTGAGTTCCACGTTTTTCCTCAATCGACAGTAATTTACTTAAGACTACTTACTAATGACGAATTAGACGAGATAGATTTTCCTTGATGTTTTTATTTTTATTTGGTTTGATTTGTGAATACATTCTACTCTGGTGGGTTGATAGTTAGTGTGTTTTCTTTACACGTCTTACCGGGTTAGCAAATATAACGTACTGACATTGAGCTTTCAGAAAATGTATGCATTTATACCCGGAAATGAAATTTGAGATCAAAAATGTAAACAAAGAATGATGATGAGATATCGTCAGTGACGTTTTATTATATAACGTACAAAAACGTAAAATACAACAAAGAAAAACTTAACAACAAATAAAAACTCAGAGGGACCCATTCAATCACGACAAATGTCAGAAACTGAACGACAGTATTACTTTCCTCTATGCCGAATGACCAAAACAAAATGGCGACCAGTAGGGACGTCCAACTTGAATCGATTATTCGGATAACGCAATATTATTTAGATTTTTTAACGATTCTCTTGTCCAAATTTTTAGAGCTGCTGCCTTATTGCCAGTACCTATCATAAAAATAATTTGCACGATTTTATTTCAAACAGTTGGATTGTAGTTTATGTCACTTTAAAGCTGAAAACTGTGTGCAATATTATATTTTACCTGTTTAAGATTACCTACAATTTTAATACTATATTATAGTACTTTTCAAGAAACTACACAACTGAGGTTGTTATTTTAAATTGGCAACACCTTTGTTTACATTTTAGATCTCGAATTTCATTTCCGAGTTTAGGTGGTTAATTCCAAGCAGTTCTTAATGTAATAGTTGTTTCATATAACAACTAAGGGGTTCACACTTAACTTAAAGCATGATACTGAATAGGACACTTTGTTTACCGAATAAGACATGTATAGGCTGTTCCAAAAGTATATGATGAATTTGTAAACAACCTGTTTAGGTTAAATTCTTACGCCATCACTCGCTAAACTAAAGGGAATTAGTAACACATTAATTTGTATTAAGAAGGTTTCATTCAACTTTATATCTCACCACTTTTTCAAACATCTATTGTTTGAATATGATTAAACTGTAAGTGGAGGATCATCGACGAAAATTGAGGTTATAAAATTAACCAAAATTAAAAAAGAAAAAACTACGTAATTCTGGTTTAAGAGGCCGTGCACGAAATCGACTGATTTTGATCAATTTTGTTCATTGTTTTAGAGAAAGGGAAACATAATTTAAACAAAATTATTTAAGATTTGAAAAGTCGTGTTCTTTGTTTTGCATGTGGCTGAAAGGGATTTTTCAAATAAATTAAGTATTCACGGTAAATCACTAATATTTGCAACAAGTTTTCCGAAAAATGACGCGAGGCTGACATTTGATCATCATTCTACAAGAAACTACTTTTGATTTTGAAAATTAAAAAATATCATCAAAATCATTATATGGTCTACTTGCATGTGGCGGAACCACTTTTTTCATCTTCCATACAAAATATATCTGAAAAATTATATTCAAAAAACCGTTTTTCGTTTTAAACCTCGTCAGTAATATATATTTTTCCTATTATTTAGCAAATCATATCAAGAAATTTAAAAATCACAAATTAGTCTTCAGCTATCCTTGAAATATAATCAAAATTTTATTTAATGATTATACAATATTTTCATCAAGTAAATCAATGGCGAAATAAACTATATTTTGGAGACCACAAAAATGATGAAACTATTAAAAGCTGCTGTGACTGACACGAATGGTTTAGCACCATGAAAACTGTACTTTTATAGTTACACAGACTTAATGTTTCGATTATTTCAAGTTTTCTCACAATAAGATAAGAAATTGCCAAAAGAGAGTTTTTTCTGTGCACGGACCCTTAAGAATCAAATAATCAAATCTGTGCACTCAAATTGCAA
The DNA here is from genome assembly GCA_947523025.1 of Dryobota labecula. Lineage (NCBI taxonomy): Eukaryota > Metazoa > Arthropoda > Insecta > Lepidoptera > Noctuidae > Dryobota > Dryobota labecula. The sequence goes on along the minus strand of OX383288.1, from coordinate 19,328,720 downwards.
CAAACGGCACTACAAATTGGCATCTACAGGTACGTTTTCTGATCCATTTGTTTATATTTTCATCACCTACTTTTGGAACAGGAGAAACACGCTATAGTTGCCTACTCGGTGCGCTCTTTCTTCAAAGACATTCTTTGTTAACTATGCCCTCAATTCATAGATACTTAACACGTACCATAATTAATTATACCGTATCTACTTTAGGTACGTATTTTATTCTCCTTTGTCGTTTGCTATGGAGCATATTAAGTATGATCATAAATAGCGTTATTCATAGTTTTGCCACAATTAAAAACAAAGGCATACGTCATATGGCGTGTTTGGTACGAATGCTTTTATTTAGGACGCCTTCTAGATTAATTAGTGGAAGCATTCGAGTTGGCAGTTTAACTGTAGGCTTAAATATTTTACTGTTAACTGATTACTCAACACTATGAAAGTATTGTTTTATTTTTATTGAATAGATAGTGTTGCCCCACATTTGATTCCTAATGTAGGTACTACGACAGAAGGAGGAGCCACACAAATATTATTTATATTCGGGTACCATTGACCGATAACGTAAAAATCCAAACGATCTGCCACTAGATTCGACTTTGGAGCCACTTAATATTTATTTACATTCGTAATATTTATGACCATAAAATATATATGAAAAATTTCACTAAAGGCAGCGAACTACATTTTGGTGCTTCTAAGAAATGTAATGAAAATAGCTCTATTAGGGAATTCAAATAAATTTTCATGAAAACTTTTGTGGATATAAATTCAGATTTAAAATTTGCATTTTGATGAACGAGGCCTGACGAGCGGCTGATAAAATATTTTCTTTTACAATCTTCTAATTACGATTAAGGCTTTAAGATTGATGTGCATTTTCCCATTTTAATTGCTGACTTCTCGTTGTGTGGTCTTATCGTTCGACTCTCGTAGATTTATACAGCTGATTTAGTATTATTACGTCTCAAGAAGCTAATAAAGAGAAATAAGAGGAATATTTATGAGAACAAAGATAGCTTGGTTTAGGTATTTTTGAAAACTAAAAGGTACTTATACGTCATTTCTCGAAATTTATCTAAATAGCTGTACTAAAATAAACGAAGTCTACGATTGACACTGATTGACGATTGTACTGTAGCTTTATGTTGCAATCTTGAAAAATGCTGGTCCTGCTTCATAGGAAAATTTAGAGTCGAGACAAATTCAAATTGGTTGCTAATATAATTTATTATTTTTATGATATTAATTTTATTTTCTGTGATTACTTTAATTCACACACTGAATTATTATTTGTTAAAATTATAGGAAAATCATCTACTTTTACAATGTTTGTAAATATGTGAGTACCATGTATCTATCACATAATTTTAATTTGTCTGTTATTACTTCACTTTTCATTATTTTTATCTAATTGTGCTATAGTCATTTTATTCTAGGTACGTCGTCTTCCTTCACATATTATTATTAATTAATTAATGTATACAAAATATTGTTAACATTTTAAAAGAGTAGGTATGAAGTTTCTTACCCATTCTTCTCCATACGTAACCACCTTTTGGAAGGGGCAACAGGAATATATGTTTTTTTTTTTATTGATGTTCAAAAGTGCCTTTTATGGGTCTACTAGTGGATACCCGGCATGTGCTACGCTAATAGCCTATAACCTTCATTGGGCTATCAAATACAAACAGAATTTTCAGAATCGGTTCAGTAGTTTCAAAGTCATAGGTTCAGTAGTGTCAAAGTCATACGGACATAGGTAGATACATACTTCGTGTTTTATATATATAAATAAATAGATTTGAAAATAAATGGTTTGAATTTGACTTGATTTATTTATTTATTCATTTATTTATTGCACAATGTACACACAGTTACAGGCTTTGCTTAAAACTAATGAGCTTGATACTCTCAATAGCGTCAACCAAGTTAGCAATTGTGAATAAAACAATTTTATGTTTTATGTCCGTATGGGAATACTTGCCGCTTTACAACTTGCCATCACAGCATTCGAATCCGAGTCCCTTTGTTACGCATTCCTGTGCGCGGTTGGATCGCCAATGCGTTAAGTCCTAGATCCTCGGGATTTACATACAAACCAGTGCGCACGATACCGTGGCCGACGCAATGTATGTGCACTTGTGCAGCTGCCGTATAATTCTCTCTCAATTGTTTTTATATTTACATAAACGCAAGCCTTTTAACATGGAGGGAGGCATGAACGCACTGTGCTGCGATAATTACTCTCTTTTTTATACAATACGAGATACACGCACGGTTCTAAGTCACCAAAAGAGAAGACAGCACATCTACTGATATTTATAGTGTAGATTTGTCTCCCTGATGGGCAACTATAACATAGGGATGAGTTAAATCAACCCTTGCTTGAACTTGTTTGGTTCGGAACAACTATCCATGGACATATATTTATTTATTTATTTATACATATATTTGTTCCATGCAAGAATCTCACTTCGACCCGTAGTACAATGGTTAATCTAAAAAAATAAATAAAATTGAAGTGTCCGTTTGTAATGTCACTATCGACTTTTTACTGAATGCATAATTATGAAAGTATATACAGCAGGGTTCGCCGATATATATCAGTCGATATATATCATGATATATATCACGATATATATCAATTGACTTTCATCTTGATATATATCAATTGATTTTTTCCTGTCTTTTGAACTAAACATTTTGGAGATTAATGTTTACCCTGGAAACACGTAGCGAAAAACTACAATTCAGAATGATTTACTTTTTACTTTTTTATGATTACAAATTATTATTAAAATTTGTTGATTTAACTCACAAACAAATGAAGATTACTGTAATAATAGGTACTTGCTTTTTTAAGTGTTCATTAAAAAAAAAAATTCTTAAATAAACACTAATTCTTTTGTTACTTTTTTTAAATAAAAAATGTGGTAATTTGACACTTATATTATTTTACAAATTTCTTTCACATTTTTTAGTGTTTAATCCCCTTACAGAATGAAATTCGCTTCTTTTTCTTTGCTTGGATATATATAAAAAAATTGGATTTTTGATATTTATCAAAAAAAACGATTTTTTCGAAACCTGATACACAGTAATTTAAAAAAAAAAAGTTTTTGTCTGTCTGTCTGTCTTTCTATCTGTCTGTTTGTTTGTTCCGGCTAATCTCCGAAGCGGCTGGACCGATTTTGACGAGACTTTCACTGGCAGATAGCTGATGTTATATGGAGTAACTTAGGCCACTTTAATTTTAGAAAAAACCATGCGGGCGAAGCTGCGGGCAGCAGCTGGTATATTACAATAAAACCTAAATGTTTGTCTTACCTTTTAGATGGGGATATGAGAATGGCGATGACCTTAGCGTTGGGTAGCAGTGCGTGCGCTCTCCGCGGTACCAGGTCGCCGTCGAAGTAGGTGGCGGACTTCTCAAACGTGATCTGAGTGGTGGTGTTGCTCATGTTTGGCGGGAAGAAGTTCAGGTACCTGGTAGAGGAACACTAATTTTATTATAAGTACAATATACATACATAAACTTACGCCTTCTGGGGGTAGGCAGAAACTATAGAACACCACCTGCTACGCTCCTTACACACTCCTTTTGCTTCGTTTACATTCATACATCAGAGGCTCTAGTGTGAGTTTCTTTTAACCATCTCGATTTTACGCATCGAGCGCGTTCGGCGTTCCGATTGGCCGCCGAATGGCCATTCACCAATCGGAATGCTGAGCGCGCTCGATGCGTAAATTCGAGATGGTTAAAATAAACTCACACTAGGGCCGCTGTAGGCCTAGCCAAATTACAAACGTTTCGTATCGAATCTCTTTCTACAATCGTTGACGCCTCAGTTACAGTTGCGTACTTAGTGCGCGGTCATTTATTCCGATCATTTTTAAGGGATGTTGCGATCAACGTTGTAGAAAGGATCAGATTTCATTCTAACATTTTGAACGATCTGATAAGTTGTTAACTTGTCTACGAATTTTCTATTCGTTTGTTCTGACCACGTGACTTAACGTTGAGATGATGTCATTTCTATACATTTTATTAGTTTTCTATTAGCGTTATCGATTGTAGAGTCATACATGCACGCCGGTTGCGAATGCTACGCATCTGTCCTTTCTGAAGAACATCACCAATTAGGTCACTATGTGTCCTCCTAGGGCGTCCCGTCCCGGCGTTGCCACTCACATCTGCCTTGTAAATACCTTTTGTCAGTCGCCTTTCATTCATCCTCTCAACATGACCAAACCATCTAAGTATACTCTTTTAAATTTTTGTCATTACATCTTCTTTTCTCCTTGACAATTCAAAAGTGCCTGTAAATGGTTTAATTGAAATAAATGCTTTGAGTTTGAGTTCCACTGCAGGGCAAAGGCCTCTTCTCATACTGAGTAGGCACGAACATTGAACACCACGGTTGCTCAAGACGGGTTGCCTATTTTTCAGACTTATATCCATACTGATATTATAAATGTGAAAGTAACTCTGTCTGTCTGTCTGTTACGTTTTCATGCCTAAACCGCTGAACCGATCGTCATGAATTTTGGCAGAGATATAGCCTGGGATATGGAGAAGGATATAGGCTACTTTTTTACGCGATAACTGACATGCACGCAAGTGGAGCCGCGGGCAAAAGCTAGTTAATTAGAAGTCCAGGATTTGTCACGATGTTTTTCCTTCACCGATGTCAGTAATCATAGAAAATCAAGCATATAAAAAAAAAAAACTTTTGGTATAAATTTGTAAAAAATGGCGCTTTTATCCTTCGTATTATATCCTCAATCAACTGCCATCTGGCTGGTTGCATGTGCTCCGAACGCATTTCAAGTAGAGTTTATTAGCATAAAGTTCGAGGCGTATGATACGCCCTAGTTTCTCTTTCATACGAAGTTTATCTTTTCTATGATACAGGTAAAAAATGGTTTTAGTTATATTGTACCGACGACGTGCAATTTATGCAGTAGCGTTAGTACAGGCATCAATCGATTTTCCTTTGTCTGCTGCATGACGTCCATAATGGCTCAAGCCATTATACTTAAGTATACCTTTTAAAAATCAATGCTGGGAAATACACACATCAAAAAAAGTTTGTGTTCACTAGCATGAACTGATATAATTTTTTAAATTGAACTTTATCAAGAAAAAATCTTTGTTGTGTTTTCTTTAAATAGAAATACCCTGTTTGAAATTAAAAAATAAAACTATTTTTAAATAAAAGAAATTTAGTAATTAATCATAATGTAATTGTAACAGAAATTTTATAGAAAGAAAAAGACTGTTTAACCAAACTTAAACAACAATAATTTATTAATAAAAGGTTTATATTCAATATAATATAACTCCTCCCCTGGCCCGAACACATGCTGTGATCCTCCTGGGCATGCTGAGAATAGAGTTATCCAGCATTTCTTGGGGTAACTTGTCCCATACTTGAATAGCGGCTTTTCTGAGCTCTGACACTGTCTGGGGACGTGGCTGAAGGTTCCAAACAGCTCGCTTAAGAGTATCCCACGAGTACTCTATTGGGTTTAAGTCAGGCGAGCCGAATCATAATATAATCTACCGTACCTGACAAAAAGATTTCGATTTTTCAATGTGATCGCAAACTTTTTTTGATGTGTGTATGGCCCTGTGTATGTTCCTATTGAAAAAATACGGTTTTATACAAAATCAATATAGTAGCATAATGATAATAGTACCAACCCGCATTCAACCCGCGTGGTGGATTATGGCAAACTCCCTCTCACAGAGAGGGAGTTTCCTTATATAATGTTCCTACTGCTGGGACAGATCCCAGCAGTGGGAACATTACCTACTCTAATTACTACCTGTTGAACCATAAATCTAGTAATTGAATCGTTAGTCCCTAGGCTCTAGGTTATTTATTACCTTTAATAACATCCTTGGAAAATAATAATAATAATAATAACCCCACCGCCGTATTTCTACGTTGACGTCGTGGTGGGGTTTGCGCGCTCCGAACTCTAGGTCTGTGGTGGTAGAGTTTACTTTGCTGGAACGGGTCTAGGGTGAGGAGCCAGACCAAGAGAGATACAGAAACCCGCAGGGCAGCATGTGGCGAGCTGTTGGGCAGTTGCGATCCCACGGACCCTATCTCCCGGGAGAAGTCATGTTCCTCACCTCTGGCTTGCCTTTATTAGCCGGCTGGAGTGAACACTGACGAGGAACTGAGCTCCCACCTCATTCTTGCCTTTATTGGCCGGCTTGAGTGGAGATTGGCAAGAGCAAACGTGCTCTTGAGGAAGGAAGTATTCCAGTAAGTGCTTGTAGGGATCTTGACCATCTTCCGGGCTCTGGGATTGTTCTGAGAGCCGTGGAATACCTCTCCACTCCTCGAGCACCTCAGGATATGTTACCCCCTTGTTACTACGTCACTATGTGCTAGCGACCGTTTCCGGGGGCCCATTAATGAGTGTGCAAGTCACCCCCTGCCATTTTATCCGTGTACAATAAAACATTGATCAGGCAGGGGCCATAGTCCTTCCATAGTTTTAGGTAAACAGTCCATTTTAACCACCCAAACCCATAGTCCAATATCTTTGTTTCCATATCCTACAATAGTCCTACACAAACCGGGGGTTGTCCTTGGGTGCAGTTGCATAGTGCGTACAGGGATAATCGTCGGTTGGTGTCTCATTCCATTTAAAATTGTTAAGGGGCCTCTGCGAGTTGGCTTCAGCCCCTCGTACGCCTCCCAAAGGTCCGGGACCCCAGGGTCCCGAGATATATAAACGTATATAAAATAATAATAATAATAAATCTTTATTTAAATAAATTAGAGCTACAAAAACCTATGAAGCCTCTGAAACCAAAACTAGGTAAAACCTGTATGTCAGATTTCAGCGCCGTCTCCCAATGCATTATTTTCAATGAACACGATAATTTTGGGCATGCAGAAATTACATTATTAATGTTACTTTAAGCTACTGAAAGTGTTGTGTGAAAGTAGTGTGTGAATGTGGAGTGTGAGGGTGTGTGTGTTGGTGTGTGAGTGTGAGTTCACTTTACCCAATAAAATATTTTTCCGTTTCTTCGTAGTAAAGAGTAAGAAGCCAGTTCTTAACCATGGACTTGCATTCGTGAAAAAGAGAGAGGGTAAATGTTTAAAATTGTAAATGTCAGGTTGGTTTTAGAGTCACGCTGACCATCGGCGCTGACAGCTCAGCGCGTAGCTTGTCAAGCGCGGCTCGACACTAGAACGCTCACTGAAGACAGATTCAGAGGCGCGCGTGCGGCGTCAATGTCACTGAAACTACTGTGCTTCTTAGATAATTTTGTCAGCAAAGGATGAGTCTAAGAGGAACTTGGTGGAGGCTCTGATAGATTACGGGAAGTTTCACCGCAATCGGAACATGGAAAATCAGAAGCATTTACATGTTCATTGATGCAATCTGCCATAAAAGCCGGACGACTTGTATTTCTTTCCTCTAAATAAGAATCGATTTCTATAAATTCTGAAAACCTGGGATCTAAAAGAGATGCTACTACTACGTTTTTGGTCAAAGGAAATCTGTGGCCGCTATGAATTCGCGTCAATCGGCGCCAAATTTCGAACACTCGGCGGCGGCGGTGGCGCCCATAACGTGGCGTGGCGCCACCGCACCGGCGCGGCGCCCACTTCTACACTAGATCTACAAGGCAGTCAATGAACATCAACCAACAGTCAACGAAACAGAAATAATTTGCAATATGCAAATTCTTTCTATAGGAGTAAATTTTCGTTTAAGACCGACTGTTTTATTTATTTATTTAACAATCTATGAACACAAATATAAACCGACAAGAAGAAAGGAACAGAAAAATACGGACAAAGGTGATGCTTATTTCTAATGAAATCTCTTCCAGCATACCTGCGATAGGAAAGTAGTTATAGAGATGTAGACAACGTGTGTAAGAGTAGAAGAGAAAAAAATATACATGAAATCAAAATAGCTATACACTAATATAAACACTATAAATATACAATAAGAGAATATACTTACATATATACTTCTAAAATAAATATCACTCAAATATATACTTAGAACCACAATGTAATGGATAATAAATGTGGTGGTTTTCATGAATTCGAAGGAAAGCCACTAACAAATAGGCTAAAATTGAATGCTTAATTAGCGATGAATGCCTATTTACCAAGAAATCTTCTCATTGGTTGTCAAAGAAACGAAGAATGTAAAGGCGTGCCTGTTTGCAACACACGTACGAAGTTAACAAGGTAATATACGTGCCTAGGTTCACCTAGTGGTCCACAACTTATCTAGGCTACACATTGGATAAACATGAGTCTTCTTACGGGCTCATTATGCTGAATCTTGCGAGAAACTCGAGTGATTTACATTGATGGTGTTTTGCAAATCAAAATCAAAATATTTTATTTCACATAAACCTACATGGGCACTTATGAAACGTCAGAAGCTAGGTGCACGGTTCCTATTAGTCGTTTCCTATGGAGAAGAGCCGGCAAGAAACTCCACGGTTACTCTTTTCAAAATAATTGGCTTTTACAATATTTTCAAATAACAGTGTTAGTGTTTAGATGACAGTGTAGGGCTTTCAACAATTATCAGGTACTTCAAAATAGAAAACAATCTATATAAAAGATTAAAAAATATATATACAGCGTGTTACGGAAAGGGTGTATCCATACAAACGGGGTGAAGAGTGTATCTGGCTCAGAATCTCTGTACAAAATTTCAGCTCAAAAGCACTAACTAGAAAATGCTTAATATTTTATTTTTATTTCGATAGTTTATTAAATTTAAATGATAACAAACGTGTTACCGCCGTTTCTTTGTGTTTAGTTTATTGACACCGATCAGCTGACTTGGTCTAGTGATGTGTAGAATTCAATTGGAAACATTTGATTTTTAGTTAAATGTTTCTTAATTTTTTATTTATGTAGGTATAGGTATTAAAAAATATTGCCCTGTAGTTTGTTAATTTTAATATATATATATATATTTTTTTTTTTTTATTGAAATGATTATTTACTCGTTTTTGTCCGCGGCTCCGCCCGCGTGGATGTCGGTTATCGCGTAAAAAAGTAGCCTATGTCCTTCTCCATATCCCAGGCAATTTTAATATATATATTAAAAACCTATATATATATATATATATTAAAATTAAAACCTAGAACCGCAGAACCGATCGTCATGAAATTTGGCAGAGACATAGCCTGGGATATGGAGAAGGACATAGGCTACTTTTTTACGCGATAACCGACATCCACGCGGGCGGAGCCGCGGACAAAAACGAGTAAATAATCATTTCAATTAAATAGAGTTGATTAATCGATTTGCTGTGAGAGCTATCCTACTTCCTACTAATCCTACTATCCTACTTCCTATCCTACTTCCTACTAATATTATAAACGCGAAAATTTGTGAGGATGGATGGATGTTTATTACTCCTTGACGCAAAAACTACGGAGCAGATTTCGATGAAACTTCACAGTAATATAGCTTATATATCAGAATAACACATAGGCTACAATTTATAAAGATTTTGTGTGACTTGACTATAATATAACGATAAGTATCAAGTAAGTCGGAAAAAATCCTGCCCTCTGAGAGCTATCTTGGCGTGCGCTGCCTTAACCGTTAAAGTTACACGAAGATAATGTACCATGGGAATGTTTGTCTTCAACCGTTCTAAATAAAAGTCCGCGACAGCATATATCTATCTACCTTTTATGTGGAAGCCAATAAATCCAAAATAGTGAGCCATAAAAACATTTAAATTGGATACTTTTTTTACAATGCACATTTTAGAGTACTTAATCAATTCATATCAAAATTAATACCTTTAATGCTTTCGGTATTTAATGTAGATAAACTTTGTCTTCCCAAAGCAATTTGGACGAATAGTTAAAAAGTTATCGCGATAAGAATTTAAGATTGACCTGAGTCTGCGTATGGAGCGGCATTAACGCCTGCAGCAGAGTCGGCGGCGGGCCAGTGGTCATGAAATTATTTACACAAAGTTGTGGCGGTATCAACAACGCCACATGCGAACTACGCATCAAAGACCTGACGTCACAAATCCTGCATCGCGCTATCAGAGTTTATCGCGCGACTAGCATATATACAACATCCCGACATCAACCGTCGGGCAGTTGCCCACCAGACACAACACCAGTCTGGTCGGAGGATCCTCCCTTTACTATAGAGTATGAGTGAACTTTACACCCTGTTCCTCATACTTCTAAAAAGTAATAATATCCATGGTGGTGGTGGTCGTATGGGTTAGAACCCATTACCTACAACTCGCAATTCGGGGCCGTTACCACTGGGTCACCTCTATTCTCTGCAAGACACAATCTCTGTCAATCTTAAGACGCAGATATATGCTAGTGACCTTAAGTGGTTAGCTTGCGTATTCTGTACTGAGCTCACGCAACGCGTCGTACGTCTAGCCAGTAATAAGACTTGCCCATCCAGGAGCGCTGTCCTAAATAAGACGCATTATTAATTTAATATACATAAAACAAAAGGTATTTTAATAAAACACGTATACTACTCGTAAAAGATCAATATTTAAATTATCTTTAAAAAGGTGAAAGTTTCAGAAAAATACGCTTGATAGATTTTGCGTGATTCTCAATGTTTTATCCGCGTTAGACATAACTTACAAATTAATTCCACTATGTAACAATAAACATACCTAATCTAAAATATTAATATATTAAGTTATTAAGAAAATGCTCTAATTTAATATATATTTTTTCCAAATCATTAACCCTACTCGTTTAGGCGTGATCTTCAGTATAAAATCATTAAAAGTCGGTTATTAAATCTCCAGAACAAATCGTAAAGTAGATATAAATTGGAACCAAATCTCGGTTTTAATCAGAATTTTGGCAAGCATCACCCAATTTCAACTTCAAGATATTTGTTATGAGTAGTCGTAAAGTAGTTGATGGGAATAAAAAGTAATTTGAGCATGAGAACTTTATCATAGTGAACACTATAAATGTAAAAGCCATTTAAATTGTAGTCACCAAAATGCACATTAACATGCACCAGACTTGCTCCCCCATTATATCCGCATTGTAACATTCTGTGACGTCATTTAAATAAGGAGAAAAGCATTCGCTGAAAGCATTAAAACCTTCTGTGGCCATTCTTTCTCAGTAGAGTTGATTCAGCTTCACGGAGCTCTTACGAACACTGGCATGTTTCAAAGCTACCGCTAGTTCTGTTATTATGCTTGATAATATTAGATTACGCATGAGTTATTCAGTTATTTTTACAAAGCGTTACTGAGAGGAGTTGAGAATTTAATGCTTTTAAGATTAAGTGGTGGAGGTTTTACTTTAATGGTTTCGTTCGGATTTATTTAAATCACTAGCTTATGCCCGCAGCTCCGCCCGCGTGGATGACGTTTATCGCGTTGAAAAGTAGCCTATGTCCTTTTCCATATCCCAGGCTATATCTCTACCAAAATTCATGACGATCGGTTCAGCGGTTTAGGCGTGAAAACGTAACAGACAGACAGAGTTACTTTCACATTTAAGTATAATATTAGTATGGATTGCTTGACGCAAGGTTTTAGCGTTTAATCTGTTCAAAATTTTATCGCTAATGGCAAAGATACAGCGCAGTGTTAATACAATGAAAATAAATGGAATATCTGAATACTCATAAAATAACATTGTAAACTACAGTAGGATTACAAAACCAAATGTTTAATCAATTTCAACGGGAACTTACGCACTTCAACTTCAAGTTAAACGCATTGTGCAAAGAAAATCGACATTTCTATGAGGCTAAATTCAAGGAAATAAAACAGTACAATAACACTGTCGGGTAACCACCAATTCGATTAAAGGACAAACAGGCGCGACACAAAGACCGCGTATCGCGCGACGAGCGGTGCCTTTGTGTCGCGTCGCGTTTTGCACCTGTTTGTAGGAGCCTTAAGATCGGGAAACAAATATGTACAGAAGCTATACTTTGTCTACAAAGTCTACTCGTGCTTATATGTCCGATTGCTATCCTCCAATTTTTTTTTAGGCTGTATCCAAATAGATAGTCGGAGGTGAAAACGAAGTCCGAAAGAAAATGTGAAACTTATTACCCAAACGTAAATCAGTATAATAAACTTATACTTCGAGCTTTTCCGTATTACTTGGCCTTCGGTTTTTTTTTTGTGATCAATCTCTATTTGCAGTACAGTATAGATATGGCTGCATTCGGTTTACTGCCGACTCCCATTCGATCGCAATTACAGCTTCCAAAGCTATAAAATTCCCATACCAATGTACCACAACATAGTTTCTGCTGCTTTGGAAATATAAACTACAAATATGTATGTATTAATAAAAGCCACAATACATGCCTCAATTTTATTAAACCTTCAATGGTTATTGATTTTCTGGGTATTGCCAAATTGCGAAAACACTTGCGGTAAAACGAATATGTTTGGTAAACAAAACTTTTAATATCGACAATATTAATTTCCTGGAATGTTTTGTAGCCGCATTAATTCATTATTCGTGGGGATAATTAATAGTTGGCATGACCGCTTCATTGGACTTGCGGTCGCGAATGCGGCCATTAAAGTGAATAGTTTTGGCTTCAATTCTTACAACAGGGAGTGTTACTGAGGATTCTGTGAAGAAAACTCTCAGTATTAACCGCTCGGGATTGGCATTGTGCCCGATTAACGGCGATGGGCTTCTCCCCTTACACATGAGACCTAACACTTGCAAACTTGGTATACAACACTTACACTACCTATACGTAACCCTTCGGGAAAACCCAACTTGACAGTTATATATGACGCCTAATTAATAGTTTCGACGTATTTCCTCAGAACTCTCGTTAGAATGTTAACTTAGATGTAACTCGTATAATACTTTAATTTAAGCGTAGCTCGCTGTTATATTAATGAGATGTAACGCGTCACGCCACTTTTGAAATATACGTGGGCTTTGTAACCGCCTCGGCATACTTAAACAGGTAATACTTTTTACCCAAACGAGAACAGCAGCGTAGAAAGAGAACATTAAAATAAAGTAAATAGAATAATTAACCCCGCACACCCTAGATACATATCTTGTTTTAAAATATATTATTCCCGGAAATCCTGTGTTGGACGTGCCTAATAAATTGGTGGGAAAAAAGTGAAATATATTGTGGAAATTTTTCACGTGGCTACAACGTGGACATTTGTTAACTTTAACAGTTTTTTTGAAATGTTTGTTAAATGTTGCGTCTCATGTTGCTCGACATTTCGATAATTTAATATTGTGCGTAAATACCCGGAGAAAAATGATGTTGTAAAAAGTATTTTTCTTTGCTTTCACAAACAGAGATTTTTCGCGTGTGTTTAGGAGTTGCGAGGAAAGCTTCAACCGCTGAGTGTGTGGTGAGGAATGTTTATAGCGCGGTGCTGCAGTCTGAAGTGGCCTCTTTGCTAAGAACCGCGATACAACACCGAACCGCTTGCTCTTCGAAACACAGACTATAATAAAAGAGCATCGCAACCAAGGCAGCGTGCGGTAGAGCGCACGTTGAATGCGGGTTACCGCAACCTCGCAACCTCTGGTATTCAACTTGTAAAACCGAGCACTTTTTCTATTAATGAGAGCAGCTGAATCCAGTGCTGCCGCTGCTGCCGTCACGAAGAGTGTCAATTGACTGCTATAGTTTGAATTAATTGACTTACCAATCAAGCCCCTTCAGGTAGTTGTTGTTATTGAAGAACTGGAGTTCTTCATATGTGGCAGGACTCGGTAAGTTTGGCGCCAATGCCGGGTGCATCGCCAAGAATGTATAAAGGGCAGTGCTTCCCGTCTTCTGTGGTCCTATGACCAGTACTCTTGGTAGGGTCCCGCACCATTTACTCTTCGACCAGATTCGACGGTGGCGGATATCGTCGCATGGATTCTAGGAGATAGAAAAGTTTCATTATTATTAATTACGAGGTAGTATTTAAACGCAAATAAAAAATAAGTTGAATCCAAAAATAATCCGAATTCCAATCAAAATTACTGATTGCCCAGAAATACTCAACTCAAATATAACTAAATAAGCAACAATTTATATTCGTGGCGCACCGCTATTTATCTTATAGTAAAGTTTTTAAATAATTATTATCTACAAAAGTGACATCGAAAGACCTAAACATCGAAGCGGGTCTAAATTTGTTACCAAGCAATATTATTGAGTAGTCGACGGGCCCCCGCTACGCGGGGACCCAATTTCTGAGTGGTCTGGTCAGCGCGCGAACAAACACCCCGCCATTCCTTCGAACCTAACCTGTCAGAGTCGGGGTGTCCCAAAGCCCGATTAGTTTATTTGTAGTGAAATCATTTATTTGATGTAAAAAAGTATATAAATGATGGAAATAAATTCATAAGTGATTTTTTTTTATGTGCAATTAATAGGTAATATCCCTTAAATAAGATATAAAGTTATCAACTTTAACAGAAAACACATAGTGACGTCTAAATCAAAAATACCATAGGTATACGTCTGCCAATCCCTTTGGGGATGATGGGCGTGATATTATGTAAATAAAGCACAGAAAAAAAAAACTTTTAACTATTCAAACATTTGCTCAGAATTGTAAAATGGGATTCAAAATGGTGACCCGGTTTAGTTCCATCGAGATTTTATTGAAATGAAAAATATCGTTATTAGAAATGGAAATAAACAGTTTCTGCTCTGAAGTATCAAAGCCATGTCATAGGTTCAACGTGTATAAACCGGTGGCAGCTCTCAGTTTTATTATAAAAATGGACGGTAATTAAAGATTCTAGGAAATGAGTATCATGAAAACGGACTTTCATGTATAATAGACATAATACAGTTGGTATAAGTACCGTACCTAATATTCGTAAAACATGATTCTATGGAATAATTCCCTACATTGAATCTAACTTAAAGTTGAAAACTTGACATATCGTCTTCGAATGAATGCAATATAAATTCTAGTTTTATCTGAGCAATAAACAAGAGCTTTTACGTTCCGCCGCACAAAATATGATGTATTTTCAATTTCTCTGTCGTGTTCCAATGATATCGCACATATCTCGCAGCCCAATAAAATATTAAAACTCGCGGAATGCATATTGTTTCTCACAAGTACGTGCGGCCGTGCGAACGATATATGGGACTATTCGTGCATATAAGATTGGTATGAATCGCGTATAAATTGTTATACATACATATAAACTCATGCTTTTTTCAAACGAGTTAGGCAGAAACTGCAGAATGCCACCTACTACGATCCTTACATACTCCTTTTGCTTCGTTTACTTTATACATTTGGTTATACACCGTGGCACTTTAGTCGTCTTACAAAGACAGTCCACTTCATGTATCCCATGACTATTAATCATTCATGTAAAAAAAAAAAATTTTTTTTGGACATTTCAAATTTTTTCATTTGTTTTTTTTTTATACCGGATGACATTTTTTACCGTCTCGTAAAAATTTGGGTATACTAGGTGAACGGAGTAGAAGCCTATGGCATAGTTTTTATTATTATTTCTTTAACCTAGAAAGAAATTGATATATGATTTGAAATAAACTTATCATACTATAACAACAAACACAGAAATTTAACAAAAAACATAATTAAATGAATAAATACTATAAATAATATTGAAATTTAAATCATACGTACCCAAATTTCAATATTTTTATCTTATTTCTTAGTTATATTTCTAAAAAAAAAAAAAACTATGGCATAGGCTTCTACCCCGTTCACCTAGTATACCCAATTTTTTTCGAGACGGTAAAAAAAGTCATCCGGTATATGACGCATGACATAGTTTAAAACATCCTGTTACGAGTGCAGTCCGAGCCTTGTGTTACAAGGGCGCCGCGGAATGGAGCGGCGACATCTTTATCAGAGTTCATTCGCCCTAACGCAAAAATGTGTTTCTTACTATTCTGCCGCGCGTGCAATACCAGCAGTAAGTATAATTTTTGTCCAAATTTAGTTGAGCATTGATTCGGAATCAGCTCATTGCGCTGATTCCGAATCTATGTTTGACTCAATTTGGACAAAAATTATACTTACTGCTGTTATTGCACGCGTGGCAGTATTGCAACTTAAACTTAATCCATTCTGCGGCGCCCTTGTATCACAAGGCTCGGACTGCACTCGTAACAGGGTGTTTTAAACTATGTCATGAGTCATAATTAATAAAAATAAAAAATCCTAATGTTCAAAAAAAATTTTTTTTTTACATGAATGATTAGTAGTCATTGGATACATGAAGTGGGCTGTCTTTGTAAGACGACTAAAATGCCACGGTGTATACGCACGCCGGCTGCGAGTAACACGCACCTGGCCTTTCTGAAGAATAATACCAATAACGTCACTATATGCCTTTCTAGGGCATGCAAGGTATGATTTAAACACGTTTATGCCAAGACCGAAAGCTGCAGTCAAGCAAAATATTATGACACTAGCTGCTGCCAGCGGCTTCGCAATCTCGACGTAGCTATATCTTAAGTCAATCCTTATAAGATCAGCTATCTGCCTGTGGAAGTTTTGCTAACATCGGTCCAGTCGTTTCGCAGATTAGCCGGAACAGACACAAAGACAGACAAAAATAAAAGTTTTTTTGTTATACTTTCATATCCATTTAGTGAAAAGCTGTTATTTTGACGTTACACACAGACACTTTAATTTATTTATTTGTATAGATAAAATGATAAATAATACTCGATTTTCCTGTTTTTGACCTCACACGGACTGACTCACAAAAGTAAATGTTACAATATAATATTATTATAAGTAAATCCAATTGTTATTATTATAGTAACCCCGAGATAATAGCTTTATTAAATGTAACAGACTTGAAGTACATGCACTGTATGAGCAACTACCCAATTAATGTATACACTAGAGTGTATACACTAATATATAAGAAACTTACCTACTAAGAAACTGGTAACACAACACAACGAGATAGGAATGAATTGACTTTTTTGTTGAAAAAACCATTGCAGATATGTTAAAGGTCACTGAGACACTCGGAAACTTCACCAACATCCATCCGAACAGAGGTTTCGAATTAACATTTTTTTTACTATTTATTGTAAATATCATGATAGACTATATTTAGACTCAAACTGGGTATTAGATGGACGTCAGTTTGGTGTCACGAAAAGCAGCGAATATGCCCAACCGTGGAGTTTTATTCTGTAGGAGTCCGACCTGTCCGACATAACCCCTAGTTCTCCCCATACGAAGGGTAATGGGTAACCATGAGGATTTCTTCAAAGAAAACATTCCGGATACAATTAACATTTTCTGTGACCTCTTAGAAGCGATTGAATGCATTGACCTCAATACACTGTCACTGATCTGTAAATAGCACCACTACAGTGAACAAGTCGTTTTGTTATTTTCTATTTATCAAACGGGCAGTACTACGTAAATATTTATGGGGCGACGACTTCCGGGTCTCTAACTAAGATGCCCGGTGTGCGCCAAGGTTCAATTCTAGGCCCTTTCCTATTTTTACTTTATATCAAAGACAAAATGATGGCTAACTTATTGATATAATTAAGCTTTTTTTTGCAGTAAGGGTTTTTTGCGGTTGACTGAAGTAGCCAAAGCTAGGTTAGGCTGGTTTCACTGCTTCTTCAGAAACTCGTATCTGATTTTGAAAAATCCGGACAAATGACAGGGCCTTACAAAGTCCGGACGGGGGGCCAAAAAGCCGGATATGACCTATCTCTCCCGGCGTTTCCACTCACATCTGCCTTGTAAATAACCTTTGTTAGTCACCTTTCAATCATCCTCTCAAAAAAGTACCAAACCATCTAAGCATACTCTTTGCAATTTGTAATATCTTTGTCAAAACTAGCAAACTTTGATTAATATCTTTATGTTACACAATAACATTATGATTTGGAGACCCATGCCCTTTCAATCCTTTAATAGTGAGCGATGATCGTTGTTAGATGAACAGCTATCGACAAAATTAATTACCCACGGATCGGTTGTTGCATCGAACGTTAAAGTTTGTTATTCGTTAATTAAATATGACAAAATTATATAATAGAAACCATAATGATTAATTAGTAAAAAATGTTACTCGTATTTTAGTTGCTGTGTAGTAAAATGACGTCACGACCTCATTACAAAGTTAAATTAATAGTAACTACATTTTAAATTTATAGATCAAATTCCGTAATGTGCAATATAGTTTCATAAAGTCATTAAATGTATGTACTCAATGTTGCCTGCTTTTCATTTTTTGCTCGCTCTGTTGCCTTTAATTAATTACTAGCTAAATGTGGACCTATCTACACTATCCTATTTTGTCAACACATTAACAAAATATCCAGGTACTTAATGGATATCTTTACAAATTATTTATGGTTCCCAATTGAATAAAAAATTCCATGGTATCAAATTTTCCTTTCTTTGTTAGAAACTCATCATAAAATATAACAGTGAAAATGAAACGGACACTATTCTCCGCCCAAGTCATCCATTTGTTTAAACTGAAAATTGAAGACCACGAAAATGTTACTCAATATTCAAAATACGGAGAGACGATGATAGAAAATTTATGATGAATATTTTCCAACTTTACGGTCCGAATGTATTGAAGCGGAAATGGGGAGAGCAACTGTCAAACAGTAACAGAAAGTTAATTGATTCGACTACAATAGCTCCTCAGTCGACGCGACGTCTCTAAAGCGTTTCAGTCTATTTTATTTGCATCAAAAGACTCATCGAAGTTTGTTAAATAGAATAACTGATTAATAGATTCAGAACTCCAACTGTCAAAGCCATGGAAGGATTCAACTTTGTGTGCACTCGGATGTAAGAACCGTGTTATATAGCGACTGAATAAAATCGAGTTCCTTTGTTTTACTCCTGACGTAATGGAGGATAGGATGAATATGAAATTTCCTTGGAAGCGTGGGTACTCGTACATAATTGTGGTAGAGATCCTCGACGCGTTGGTTAATTTGATGGGCAATGTACGACGTTAACCTTTCCTAGGTACGGGCTTTGTACATAATTACATAAAAGCCTTGTTTCAAATTCTCTAGAAAACCAAATTGTGATAAAGGACAATTTACATATTTGGGTCAGCTCAATGTGGCATGCTTTAACGAGGTATTATCAACAGAAAAGCCTTTAAATAAAAGTAAATAGCATAAAACATTAGATATACCAGGGTGGCTAAACTGTAATCAGTAACAATGCTTGACTTTGAGATTTAATATTGCCACACAAAAGCGTTCTGATTGGTAGGTAAACAGCGATAAAATATTTTTCAGAAGATTTCTTTTGATATTTTACTATTCGCTTGGCGATCCTATAACAGAAGTACCAAATATGTTTTATAGAATCATAAAGTGCTGTTACTACGAAAACATAAACTGACACGATATGCCTTTAATCCATAAATCACACATAAACAATTTGCCAGCAAATTGCGCGGGCGGGTTGAACACAGGACGCGAACGACAGACCAGTCGGTCATATAAATACATCGAATTGATCGATGGCGATACATTAGCGCCGCTATCTATTTCCATCGCACAAACAAGTTATGTGTTTAGGAGATATTCTACTTCATCATAGGCTGATATCGGGTTATTTTCCGCAACTGTTTTTGCTATTTGTGAATATTTTTTTTGATAATGGTGGTTTTTTTCCATCGTCCTGAAATTGCCTATGTGTGTAAGATTAAGATCAAGCTACCAGGAAAAGAAGCATCATAAATGGACATTTATGATGACTCTAATTGGTTAAATTAAACATGGATTTTGATCGATTACGATAAAGGGCTATGCCCAATTTTGGTGCCTTTTTTTTTTGATGGCACACTAACGCCACGTTGTTAGATGAGTGTGTAATGAAAGTACCATTCAAACAATAGTTACTATGGCAGCTCAGCTCTAAAGTACATCCGTCTCGAGTTATGCACCCTAATCTATGACGCGTAATAATTAGGAAAACTGAAAATATGAGTTACCTTTAATGATCCTATACTATTTATTTCATAATACAAACTGTGTTGGACTCAAGATGCATCATATTGACGTAAGTGGCATAGTGTGACATCAAGTTACACTTCACCGTAACGATGTCATGAGTATTTTATTAACAAAACTGAAAACATTAGTGCTTCTTATGCCCTTATCTGGTCTATTTTATAGTTTGAACATTATTTGGACTCAAGTTACGTTACGTTTGCGTAGATGGCATAGTGTGACATCAAGTCACACTTCACTACAGCAATTTTACGACTATTTTATCAATAAAAATGAAAATATGATTTCTTTTACGGCCTTTTTTATTTCATAGTGTAAACACTATTTGGACTAATGTTGCATCATGTGGGCGTAAGTGGCATAAGAAGAAGAAGAGAAAAGAAGAGCCAAGTCAAGTTTATATAAATGAGTAAAATGGATGAAATATACGTGCGAACTACGAAAGCAGAACGATCGGTATGAAGATTGCAGCGAACAAGAATGCACCAACGCTGGTAAAACGTATAATTCAGCAATTTTATTGGCTATTCTAATAATGCCCTAGAACTAAACAAAGGAGCTTCCCGAAAAAGAAAAGCCGTAAGTAACAAAATTAGCTATTCTTCGAAAAATAAGCTAAGACAAGGATAAGGACGCCGCTGTGACTAACAGCGTATGGACAGACGGAAACAAAATCTAAAGCTAATTGTTGCACAGTTTACCACTCATCATGCACTCAAAAAAATTAGATTATTATTTGCATGTGGATACTTTCTGAACTCTTAGAAAAGTTATTCGGATTTTTTTGCCAAGACAGTAAGGAGCAATCTCACAATCAGTTTTGCAAATAAAGTACTCGTAAGATTTCTAATAGTGAAATGTGACTTGATGTCACATCACACTATGCCACTTACGCCAAAATTATGTAACATGAGTCCAAATAGTGTTTACACTATTAAATAAAGAAGACCGTAAAAGAAATCATATTTTCATTTTTATTGATAAAATAGTTGTAATATTGCTGTAGTGAAGTGTGACTTGATGTCACACAATGTCACCTACGCAAACGTGACGTAACTTGAGTCCAGATAGTGTTTAAACTATAAAATAGATCAGTTATGAGCATAAGAAGCACTAATATTTTCAGTTTTGTTAATAAAATACTCATGACATTGTTACGGTGAAGTGTAACTTGATGTCACACTATGCCACTTACGTCAATATGATGCATCTTGAGTCCAACACAGTTTGTATTATGAAATAAATAGTATAGGATCATTAAAGGTAACTCATATTTTCAGTTTTCCTAATTATTACGCGTCATAGATTAGAGTGCATAACTCGAGACGGATGTACTTTAGAGCTGAGCTGCCATAGTAACTATTGTTTGAATGGAAGAACTCTACACATCTAACAAGGTGGCGTTAGTGTGACATGAAAAAAAAAAGGCACCAGTCGTCCATACATTTCAGGCAAAGCCCTTTGTTTCTATAATGAATAATATTTAGAAAATGGTTACAGTTAATATTTTAATTAATATTCATTCCTCTTTAAATCGCATACCATAGTAGTATAGCATAACGGGCTAATGTCCGCAACTCCACGTCCAAGCGCGTATTTTGCGTACGGATCGCATAACATTATGTATCTTTATCAAAGTTATCTGATCAACATTGTTTTTTTTTTATTTCACTTTCACATATATTCGATTATTCCACCTTATTTATCATCACCCAGAGTCCACCCACATGCGCCAGATTAGGCTACCAGGAAAACATAAATGAAAACAAGTGACGATCCCACTCTGTCATATCTACAGATCGGATAATCGGATGCATATCCACCTAAAGTTGAGTTGTTGGCTTATATGGAATGCCCCTTTTTATCGATAGTAAAAATCTCGCCATTTCGGAATTAATAAATTTACTACCTACTTTTTGACTATAGAATCGAATGCTAGCTTATGGTGTAAAGTTAAATAATACCACATATTTAAGTCGTTTCAATACCATAAGTAGCCCATTAGTTGTGCATTCCCGAATTTTCTGTAATCCCGGGATTTACATTATCAAAAAAAAAAAAAAAAAAAAAAATCAGAAGCCGCTTCCTTAATTTCATAGCAAAAATTAACTTCAGGTAAATACGCATCCAAATATCCGATCTCTAGTCATATCAATACCAACATACATATGAGTGATCAATAGCGGTACCTACATTAGTTCATTAGTACCACTTGGTAATTTTCTATTTCTATCACATGAACGAAAACGTTTAGCTAATGCGTTCAGGAAGTTTGGATTTCAATTTTTCAGTCACGTAAATGATGATAATGATGATGATCTAAATTGGAGTAATTGGGTGAAATTAAATTGTGAAAGTTTGTTTGATGTACTATTTTGGTTTTTTCATTACATTGGTTAGCCCTTACTGCCGCGCTAACGAAGAATACAATAACTCGATTTTGGGCGATTTTTAGTTAGGTATATAAATATACAGGGCGTCCGTCCTACGACTTCGCCCCATGGAGGGAAAGTACCTTAAATACTGTAGATAGAAAAAAATACTGAATGAAGACTTCATTTAAGCAATACATGTATATGATTAAGCCTTTCGATTGGTACAGTAAAATGACAGGTTTTTTTTTCACATTTACCGGGTTCGATTCCCGGTTCAAAGTGGCGATTATTTAAAATTCTTTAAATGCAGTTCGTATTGTTTTTAAAATAAAAATGAAGTCTTCGTTCAGTATTTCTTTCTATCTACAGTATTTATGGTACTTTCCCTCCATGTGGCAAAGTCGTGGGACGCCCTGTATATACCTATTTGGATTCAACGAATCGAGATCTATTAACTCTCTCTAAGTAACTTTTATGAATCCTTCAGGAACTCGGTTTTTCAGTAAACAAGAATGCAATAACTAAAACTTCATAACAAATTTACTAATAAAAAATACAAATCTCGGAAGCGGCAAAATCGAGTTATTTTATTCTTTGATAGCGCGGCAGCGTAGATGATATTATTATTAGAGTTCAGGGGCCTTTTACCAATCGTGGTCATCATGAATTTTACATAAATCATTACTTAACCAATGCGAATTGTGCCATATTTAAACACAGGTAAGTAGACAGTGAATTGACAGTCTATAAAAATTGCTATAAAGAAGAATATTGGTACTCACCCCCCACAAAGGATTCAATTCATCAGGCCTCAGTTGGAAGTACTTATCAGCTAGTGCAAGCGGCGGCGCGGATGCAAGCCTCACATTGGTCCAACATCGAAGGAACTTCACCACCGATTCGAAGGTGTACAGCGCCAGGCGATCGTTGCCGTAGTTTGACATGTGGGTCATGAACACGTTGATCTACGAAGAAAGACATTGATAGATTGACATAATCAAGAATATATGTACTGTGGCATCTAAATAAACACAAAACTGCCCCACGTGTACGTAAGTTTCAACGCTTGGTTACAAATATTGTAAAGTAAATTTAGAAACTTATTTTTTTTTTTTAGAATGGTAAATGCATATTATCTTTTTCATCCTCGTGACGAAGGAAATCCTTAGTTATAATAATAAATTATGTATTTATATTTCAAGACACACATCTGTGTAGCCCTGGCTCTTGTACTAGAAGTTCCTGTATCACAAGAGTCAATTGTTTCATGAAAACGTGATGGATTATACGGGGCCCTCGTTTAAACTAAAATCAAGCAATTTTGCTCTACAGAAGTGTCTGAAGTTGAGGACGTTTTGAAGAACATCCATGAATATGGGAAGCCACTGGACACTGACACGTAATTTTATACACAGAGAGTATTTTAATTACAACGGCAGTCAAAAGCTTAGCATTATTAGCTACAAAGAGCATCAAAACGTTTGCGTAAAATATAATGCAGTGCTAAAACTAGTGCATGATGAGAGCAATGATACAATTCGTTAGTTCATTCATCCCGTACACGCTTTTGTTTTTAAACACAATGTGGGACTACTGCAGTACCAAGTCATAATATTTATCGAGCCACCACTATACGCAATTTATTCGGTTACGCTATTCACTGTTCATGTCAATACGGCTACAAGTGGTTCGAGTATCAAGTACTGTAATATTTTATCGATACTAGGGCTGTTATCTGTCGATGCCATTTATTTTTAACGAAATAATTCCGTTGGTTCAAAACACTAGTTTTAAACGCGTTAATTGTCGTTGGTGGGAATGAAAGTACCATTAAAATATAAATACTATTCCAAGAATGTAAACAAATAAGATTCAGCTAACAATAATTAATCTACCTGAAAATTACTCAAAAGGTAAAATATAGGTATTATGAACTGCCGCTTAAAGTAAAATGAAAAGGTTTCACGATGGTTAATTTCATTAACATAAATTAAAACATTCGCTTGTTTTCATTTTTGGAAAAGAAAATACAAATATAAAGCGTAGATACGGACACTGCGAAAGTATTCTTGAAAGTACGACGTTCAAGAGTAAAGAAATCAGACACCGTGTCATTTATTAATATCACAAAGAAGTTAGACAGGCTTGATATTAGCGCAAACATGTCAAGTACTCAGGGGTTATTGATGACCGTATAAAAGAGTACCGAATGGAGCGGTCGAAGCAGCCGGCCGGCACAGAGTAACTATCTCTATACAGCAGTCCAACGATTTTGACGTAAACAGCTTTGAAAGGCAGCTCGAGGATAGAGTATTTTAGGCAGCTAGCTTTACAGTGCAAATCTGGGGTTGGACGACTGTATAATTTGCACCCCGATTCAGAATCTCATGAAAAGCCACTTGAAGTTCGATTCGAGTTTGACTACGTGCTTCGTCATTTATTGTAATTCCACAATAGTTTGTAGTCGTACCTACAGATTATCTAGCTAATTCATTGGTCATTTTATAGATTTCTAACCCCGCGTCCTATGTAAAAGCGATCGTCGCGCGTTTCCCGGTTTTCCGAACAAAAAGTGGCACATGCACGCGACGATCGCGTATTCGCGCGGCGATCGCTTTTAAATAGGACGCGGAGGTTAGAAATCAATAAAATTATCAATGAACTAGATAGATCTTCGCGTGCATTTATGTCAATTTATGTTCGCTAAACCAGAAAACGCGCGACGATCGCTTTTAAATAGGACGCTATTACATAAGAATTTTAAGTATCGAAATAAGACAGTAAGGGTTCCTACAAACAGGCGCGACACAAAGGCACCGCACGCAGCGTGACACGCGGTGCCTTTGTGTCGCGTCGCTTGTCGCAACTGTTTGTAGGAGCCTTAACTCGTTATCGATTTAGTTCTAGGTATATCAATTCGTTCTGAATCGATAGGCAGTTTTGAATTAGAAAATTGTAAATAGGGAACAAAGAACATAAAACATACTTTTACAAGTAAAAGAAATAATAATATTTTGAAACTAGATGAGTTCTGAGTCTCCTAACCGACTACTCTGAGAAGAGACACCGGAACAAACTCTGAAGTCACAGTCTCTTTTATTTAAAGTCCAGGCATTATCTTGGTCAGATTATTTGAGGACCATGGATATTAGTATGCGAGAGGTATGTACTTACTGGATTATTGATGACAGTCTGAAAGAGTTCTCCTCCTTGAATTGAACGGTCAAGACGGTGACGTCCGCCAGGATATCTCTCTAGAAGCAGCGTATGTGTGAACAGCCCGCATGTCTGTCGCGGTAGCACCATCACTCCCCTATGTCGAAAGCCTCGCCGTAACCTGTTGGGAAATTTAAAATTAGAATGTCGTGAGGAAAGTTTTGAGTAAGAATGTGGATGAATGTGGATTAGAGGAAGACCAAAGTAACGATGGATGAACTGTTTGAGACATGATATGGCTAAAAGGGGGGTAGACTGCCGAGACCAACGACTAACAGACAAGTATAGTAGAAGACATGTGCGCCGACCCCTAATAAAGTTGGATACGGGCAAGAGAATGATGCGATTTAAAATTAGAACTCCCTTGTTAATGATTGTTAAAGAGGGTGCATTCAGAAAGTTGGCAACGTCGCAAATAGCTGTGTGGTGTGTTTGTTTTTTTTTTTTTGAAGTGAAAACTTCTCTAGGCGCGTTGAGCACTTTTTGGGTGAATAAAAATCATGGAACTCGCGTCATCGTCACCGAACGCTTTCCATGAGCTACATGTATACAGTGTATGTATGTGCACTTTTTGGGTGAACAAAAATCATGGAACTCGCGTCATCGTCACCGAACGCTTTCCATGAGCTATATGTATAAAAGAACAGTTATTATAAAGTTTTGTGTTTTTACTTCTGTCGGCAGTCCTTATAACTGTCAATTTATATTTTTATATATATATATATTTTTTTTTTTTTAATTGGCCTTATTAGTGAAATGATTAAATATCGCTCTGTAGTTCAATAAAATATTGATTAATATCGTCAAATTAATTAAAACAGGCAGCTATTCATGACTCTAGCCAACTTTCTGAATGCCACTAAAGATTTCATTTGCGTATTCGGGTTTGTCCCACTATTTTTGGACAAAGCCTTCATTCATGAGATGATCACGAGACAAAACATGAAGGTACTTTGTAGACAAGTGGAAAATATTTGCAGTTGGTTGTTGGGTTGCGTTGCTAGATCATCATCTGCCTTGTCTTTTCCCAATACATTTATGTTGGGGTCAGCTTCCAGTCTAACCAGATTCAGCTGAATACCAGTATTTTACACGGAGCGACTGCCTATATGACCTCCACAACTCAGTAACTGGGTAATACGATAGCCCCTGTTAAGACTGGTTGTCAGACTTTCGGGCTCCTGACGACCCATAACGACTGTCAAAGATCCACGAATGACAGCCGGGACCAACGGCTTAACGTGTTTTCCGAGACACGGAGGGGTCTCGGTATGTAATATGGTCACCCATCTACAGGCCAACCGCGGCAAGCATAGCTTAACTTGATCGATCGACCCCTGCGGCTGACTTACCCAGCCACGAGCCCCCTCTTTTATCCCTTTTACTAATTCTGTTACATGTTGAATTTCCCTGGTAGATAGTTAATAATATTATAATGATCTGTCACATTGGTTTTCAGCTCTAAATAGGCTAGCTTGTATTAACTTATAAATTATCTAATCCATACTAATATTATAAATGTGAAAGTAATTCGGTCTGTCTATCTGTTACGTTTCCACGCTTAAACCGCTGAACCGATCGTCATGAAATTTGGCAGTTGTCTATAGCCTGGGATATGGAGAAGGACATAGGCTACTTTTAGATACCCGCCATCCACGCGGGCGGAACCGCGGGCGAAAGCTAGTACCAAATAAAACAAGCAAAAGCATACATCCGTATTGATTACCTATGTTCTCTACAATTGCAGGTGTTGAGAGTAGTATATTCGCTCAACTTGAAAATTTGATCATCATCCAAGCAAATGTAAGTTTTTAACCGCACAAATTAGGTTCACATTCGAACGCCGCAAGACTAATTTGTTTCATACATACATTAACATGGGAACACATCGGTATACAGTACTATTATCTAATTGTAGAGCGTGTACCGAGAAACAAAGCGGCCAGGTATTTACGTACGAATGCATTTATGTACACCCGAGCACAATATTAAACACACACATAATTTTAACAACGATACATGAATATGTAAAGCTGCATAATAGCGCGTACGTTTATGTACATTCCGTATCGTGGAACTGGTGACCCTAGGGGATTGAGCAGAGATTTACTTAACAATTTAAACCAGCAGCATTTGTTAGGATTTCGAATAGTTTTAAATCACGATTTATAAGTTTCTATCATCATCATTATTAATAAGGACACAATTTTCTTCTATGGTTATTTCATGCAAAATAGGAACGTGATAGTTAAGGCTTGTCTATTGAAATCCATATCATAATTTGACTTTTTTAAGGTCAGTATCTTGTCATTAAATCGGACACTTAAGGCCGCTTGTACACGCTAAGAAAATTTACCTTGTCTGCTGCAGACAGGACCAATTTCATCATGTACACGACAAAAATTTTGTCGGATCTAGACACGAAAACTTGTCGTGTCTGCTGCAGACAAGACAAATATGAACGTGTACACCATGAGATTGTTTTCGGGCAGTCGTGTGTAGGGTATGGGAGGCTGCTCTAGTCAAGTCTGTTATTAATTTGCTATTGTTTGTGAGTGAAGAACACGTCCAAGCATTAAACGTACACTAACAACCTGAACCACCTCACCTACCCCGCCCCTCCCTATACCGCAGCAACTCAGAGCGCGTCGTGTCTAGCGCAGACAAGATTTTGTCTTGTTCAGCACCGTGGCAGTGTACAAGTTCGTGTGTAGAAACGACAAGAATTCTTGCGTAGGCCCGGTGACTTTTCTTAGCGTGTACAAGCGGCCTAAGTGAGAACCCAATCCTTGACAGGCCATTAGGTACTTCTTAATACCGGCCAGACAGTCTAATTATCAAATGAAAGTGTTCAGTATTATGTAACCTAACCACTGATGCAGTTTTAAAGTGATATGTTACACATTCCATGGCTACAGTTACAGTTCGGATTATCAATTTGCATAATAATAAGACCCTAATTGGACCCAGACATCGTCGTAATCGACCATGCTGTGATTCTCTCAGGGCAAGACTTAGGAGACCGCACTTTGACCGCAAGTTGGTATAGTTAGCATTACAGACGAACGTGAACATTAATGTTATGCAACTAAACACCGTGTGGTGCCGGACGTGAAGAATAACACCACCCTATTTCCGCCCGTGGGTGTCGTAAAAGGCGACTAAGGGACTTACTAGAGAATGGGCAGCAGCGTTCTCTATGCATTTTTAACACCATACTGCGATCGCCAACTCGTCTGCCAAGCGTGGCAGACCCCCCTTTGTCCCCTTTTGGGGGAGGCCTATGTCTAGCAGTGGACGTCTTTCCGCTAAAATGATGTTTTTTTTTTACTATGGGTTTGCTCTTGACTCTTGTATAGGTCTGGGTGACACAGACAAAGTCTACGATGAAGTGAGCTTACCCAGAAGATGATGAACTAAAGTTCACGTTGATGATGAACTAAAGTTCACATTAGTATGAAACGCTTACTTTAGTTACCAAAGTAAAGTCAAAGTGCGGTCTGTGAATCTTGCCCTCAGTCTGAAAGATAAGGCGATACACATTCACTGTTACAATTATTACATGTATTGATTTTGTAATAAGTAGAAAGGATGAATAAGCGAAGCGACTGTTAGGTTTAATTTTTAGTTATGGAATCGAGAGACCCAAAAAGTAAAGTCGCCTTTCATGTAACAAAAAGACCCAATAGGGAGCAATATTCAGTAAACAACCACAAAATACAAAAACATTAAAACCACGCTCAGTCCGATACCGAAACACAACCACACAAAACTGTAAGTACTTACAGCAATTTTAATCTGAATTGATTTCATTTTAAACATTTAAAACAGAGATACTTTTGCTCAACGATACTCGCGTGCAGTATTAATATAATTATTGGAATTTCATTGTCGGGGCCTGGGTATCGAGATAGTAGTGGCCGCAACGCAACGTTTGCGGTCGACATGAGTTTGGGTGAAGCCGCATAGTGGCCGCAAACATTTGGGTGAACAGGACACTTATTGCGTGCGTTACTAGTCCACTGTTATCGGTACCATTATTAATGATTAGCTGCTGTCCACGGCTTCGCCCGCGTGGCTTGTTCTAAAATAAAAGTAGCCTAAATTACATCATATAAAATAAACAATGCCAGTGAGAGTCCCGTCAAAATCGGTCCAGCCGTTTCGGAGATTAGCCGGAACAAACAAACAGACAGTGTGTCGGTTTTAGGTGATGAGGCTTGATTTAATTGGAAGCGATAATTTATCAACTTTTGAGCGTAGTTTTTACTCTTCTGTAGAGCTTGATTATTTCCCTCTGTATCAAATCGTCCTTAAAGCAAATGGTCCTAATAGCAAAACGACATAATTATATTCAAGACAACTCATTAACAAAATGTTCTAGTGGCAAATCGTCCTATGAGCAAATTGTCCTAAAAACAAAACAAAGGAATTGGTACAGTGTATGGTATGTTGCACAATTTTTCAGCGTTAATGTACTTAACAAATAGGAAAAACTGCTCGTAGGACGTTTTGCTAATAGGACATTTTGCTCAAGTGCCGTTTTGATTATAGGTCGTTTTGCTATTAGGACCATTTGCTTTTACGGTGTTTTGACACAGAGGAGATTATTTTTGTGAAGATGATAAAAATAGAAAAACATAAAGCACGGAATTTCTATTTCTTATTTCCGTAAAATGTCAACCGATGGCTGATGTATTTACATCAGTCATCGGCACTAGTCATATACTGCCTTGTTTTTCAATACCGTCTCTTCAATTAATAAAAATAATAAACTAACAAAATGTTTAGAACACCAGCACGAATTGCATAAAGACGCGTTTAAACCAAACGAGCGCAGCGCAAGAACATGAATTCCTCCAAAAATTCCTTCGCTGCTACCTCGTTGTTAATTACATCTTTAACTCAAATTGCCAGAACAGGATGGAATTCGTATTCTTCTCATGTCCGTTTGGGTAATAGAGCA
Organism: Dryobota labecula; assembly: GCA_947523025.1. Classification (NCBI taxonomy): domain Eukaryota; kingdom Metazoa; phylum Arthropoda; class Insecta; order Lepidoptera; family Noctuidae; genus Dryobota; species Dryobota labecula. Next base: position 19,298,150 of record OX383288.1, on the reverse strand, counting down.
TTTTTATATTTAGTACACCATTCTAACGCGCTGTTTGATCTAAACGCACCTAAACAGCCACATTAGTTAGAACAAATAGACATAGTAGATCAAACAAAACTTACCTAGCGGGTCTGAGATGCGGGTATTCCTCCGTACTGGTCACTTTGACGTCCCACACTTTCCTCCATGCTTCATACAACGGTTCATGTACGGGGTAAACTCCTGAATGATGAGGGGATACGGAATAACACGAGTTGGTGGGGATTCCGTGTTCTAAGGCGAATTGTTTGTTCAGCATCATCTCTGATTCTAAGTGGGTCACGTTGTTGTATAGGTGGGGCTGCTGGTGGTTCCACATGTGGCAAAACCTTTGGACAATGAGGAACAATGTTAGGCAATTATGTAGGTCATGTCTTAGAGATAAAGGCTTGAAGTAGGCCAAGGATTAATTAAACGAGCTTTAAGAGTTGAAGAGATGATTGATTACATAGAAAAAATATTGAATGGTCTTTATTCACTGAACTCTGTAAAATATACCACGGCATGTAACTGCCATAAGTACGATTATGGAGTCCGTGGAGTTTCTTGCCGGCTCTTCTCCATAGGAAACGACCAATTGGAACTGTGCACCTAGCTTCTGACGTTTCATAAGTGCCCATGTAGGTTTTTGTGAACTAAAATATTTTGCTTTTGATAAGGGAGGAAGGATGGCAATGACGTAATGAACTCGACATTTCCACGAAAATTGCCAAAAGGAGACACTGACTACACGAACGAAGTGACATTTGATTCACAGAAACACAAGGACATAGGTTAGACGTTAATTCGGATACCGACACGGATGAATGATGACTGCTTTAATTTCCTCTGCCGGCTAGTAGGGTCAGCTCAAGGTAAACTGACCTAATGCAATAATGTGTGCAATTGAGACCACTTAGCACAATAACGCGGGTTTTGCGAGGAGATGATAACACAGCAGTTCGTTCTAATAAGGTTACATGAGCAGACTAATGGGCAACATTGTTCCCTTATCTGTATGTTGAGACAGTGATAATGCTGGCACATTAAGTGACATAGTGTTAATTAAATTTAATGTATGATTGATGCGATTCGAATCATTATTGTTTACTTTTTTTTCTTCTCGGCTTCTCTCTCGTTTGTAGGCTGAAAACTAATGAAAAGTAGGCTCGTTTTCCTATGAACTTCATTGCCCCAATGTCGGCCAATAGTTGAGGTTTTCAAGTAGAGACTTGTTGCGTAATTTATTCTTGGAACCCTTGGAGGTCATATTTAGATTTTCTTGTAATCGAATCAAACTCAAATTGTGAGCATATCCTTCAAGGAAAACTGAATTTTTTAACCTATTTTACTTACCTACATAAAACTCATCAGTAAACCTCTCAATACATGCATAGGTATACTTGGTTGATAAATGAGCTGACAGAATACAGACAGGAGTGAACTGAAACTTGGCGCTCATATGCATATATTAAGTTCACGAAGACTTGTCGGGTTCAAACTAAGTCCTCTGCAACTGGTTACCTTGGCTGCTAATAACGTACCAACGAACATAACTGTTTCCCTTCTATAATCTGAGACTGTTTCTAATAGAAAAGACGGGGAGAAAATTCTAAACGAATTCAGAAGCAAAAAAAAAATTGCAAAACATGGGCATTAGCATCATACAATTTGAGGGCCAAAGTAATTATGACCTTTAAGAGGCATTAAGTATCCTTGCATATGAAGTAGAAGCTAGAAGTTATTATAAAGTATATGTTTATTTCCGAAACAATAACAAAATCTGTCAAGAATCCTTGCAGGAACATATTTACTGTTGTTTTGCTATGAGAGTTGCAATAATGTATCCACTTTTGTGCTTCATCTATCACCACACTTCACTCCTACGCCGGCTTTGGTCAATCAAACTCACGTAAGCACTAGTTGGAGGAACTAGGAACGCTATTGGGATAGTGTACCTAACTAAAGTTATGTTTTACGACACGAAAACAGGACGTTCTTGTTTTGAAATAGGACGCAGTTTATACGAATAACAGATTACTCACTAAAATGGTCTCTAGTTCAAGACACGGTCTAAATATTAAGTTGCAATTCAAGTTGTACCCAAACTTCTGGATACGAGTAGAAAGCTTTTAAAGACTAATTTTATTTTATTTTAAGACCTCGCATATTCATATCATTCTCTTCATGTTCTCACACACTATTGTCTACATTTCTTTTTCATTTCTCCTTTCGCAGGTCTGCTGAAAGAAATTTCTTAAGAAATAAGCAGCACCTTTGTACTGAAATTATAATTATGTCGTATCTCTATGTATTTAACTGTGTGTACATAAATAATAAAATAAATGAATAATATATCTTTCCGAGAATACTTCTATTTGGCTTCAAGAAGTAGTTTCATTGAAAGCGACTCAAAACGTGTGAAAAAGCTTCAAATAAACTCGAAACAATTATTTCAAATAAAAAATTTACAGGCACTTTTGAACTGTAAAGGAGTTGGTTAGTCAGAAAATTAAAGTTAGTTGCTCGTTCCAAAGCGATATAGGGTCCTATGAAAACAATGGGCAAGAAACTCCGTGGATAGTATTTTTATTTAAATCAAAATATTATGTTACGAAACATTTGTTGCTATAACGTAGGTTAGTTTGTTATTGTGGTACCGTATGTATTTTAACTTTAATATTATTGTTATTTTAGCGTAACGGGTATGTTGTTGTAGGTTTGATTAGACACTCAGTGAATGAAAGGTTGCTGTTATTGCTTAAGATCCCTAGAATAGTAAATTTTAAATTATATTTATATCTACACTAATATTATAAAGAGGAAAGATTTGTACCTATTTTTGTATGTTTGTATGTTTGTAATGAATAGGCTCAAAAAGTACTGGGCCGATTTAAAAAATTCTTTGACCAATAGAATGCTACATTCTTCCAATTTGACATAGGCTACATTTCATTTTGAAAAAAATTAGGGATCCTTGGTAAAATTTAAACAATGTAACCGAAGGTGTAGAAAAATGAGTCTTAAAATGATAATTGTCTACCCCGTGCGAAGCCGGGACGGGCTGCTAGTAAATCATAATTATAAGAGACCGCAGCATCGCATTAGGTAATGAAACCTTTAATGATAGTTATAGGGGATATATAAAAAAAAAAAAAATTGACAGGCGATCTTTGTTCGAGATGATCCTTAGATCGTTATATAGTAAGTTACTCACCAATTAAAATGTTCCCTATTCCTCAGTAAGGCATCATCGCCCATGTTTTCAAGCGATGTCCCGTGGTGGTAGTACTTAGCGCTGTAGCCTAGGTTGAACCTGAACCCTGGCACTAGTCGTTGTAACGCCGCCTGCGAAGCCATCATTGCTGCAACGTCTTCTTCATGAAGACGAGTACCTAGTTAAAAATGTAACAATAATTAGACGATTAAATAAAAATAGACGTTTAAATAAACCTTTTTTAAAGTCCGTTCAACCGATTTTGACTTCTATTCCGTAGGCATAAGGATGGCATTAAAAGTAAAAAAGTGGTTACAATACCAACTGTTTACTGCAGCTGCCGTTTGCCATGTCACCAACGCAATAGAAGTCAAAATCCGTTGAAAGGACTGTAAAATAGGTTTATTGAAATGTCTAATCTTATTTCAAACGGAGTATAGAGACATTCGAACTTTCTTCTTTTCAAATCGAAAAGAAGTTAAAGTAAAGTAGTTGATCGCGTTGATCGCGTCTTCAGTAGCGTTCTGTAGGGGAGAGCGGGGTTAGAAGTTACCGGGGTAAGTTATTCCGACTGAAATAGCTCTAAGAAGAAAATAGATAAATATATGCACGAAGTGTGTCGTCAAAAGGTACGAAGCAGCGTACCGACGGCCACCATCTTAGTAACGCCAGTGGCATCCTGTGAAATCATCGGTGTGTGCATATACCTCTGACCCACGTGAGTAAATATTTTCGTTTTTAATGTTTTTGGTCTATTTCAGTTACTATGATAATTCTATTTTAGGTTTTTTGTGTGTTTGTGTAAAAATACATCCGGTAATCATATTCTAACGTCAAAATTAAGTTAATTTTATAACTGAACCTAACATTTGCCTTTATGTAGGAGCATGTCATTTGGGGCTAGATGTTTCCTGTTTTTGGGGCATGTTGTGACTTTGGAACAACTTAACCCATTGAATTGTAACCACAAGTGTATCCAATTTTTTTTTTTCAGCTTGCGTACATGTGAGATAATATCAAGTCGGGGTACAATCTCTCAACAGTTGATGCAAAGAGCTGCAGACGCAGTCATTAAAGAAGGAAGAAAAATAAAAACTGTTGCTAGGGAGCTTGAAATTTGTCATATGACACTATACAGATTTGTAAAGAAGTTAAAATCGGGAGAAAGTGCTACAGTTGGCTACAAAAAAGTAAAATTGTTTTTTAGTGAAGAACAGGAAAAACAGATTGTAGAGTTATTTACTGAAATGTGCATCAATTTTTTTTGGTCTATTACCAGACGTAATCAGAAAATTAGCGTATGAGTGTGCGATGAAATTCGACGTGCCTAATATTCCACAGACTTGGCATAAGAACTAAACAGCTGGTCCAGATTGGTTGTCTGGTTTCTTAAAAAGACTAAAGGCTGATTATGATAACATAAGCTATGAATGTCAAACTAAGATAATGTTTAACCTGAAAGTACAATTTATAGATGTTAAAACATAAGAAGTTAATTCTATTTTTTGTTTAATGTTCTTTATTACTTGTTTTTTGTTAAATTTACGTTAAAAAAGTTGCCTATTACTTTTAAGACATGTTAATTAGTCTATAAATAAATTAATACCTAATCAAGCCATGTATTATTTTATCAACTTTAGCCCCAATAAACCTCGTAACAACTTACCCCAGCTCGTTAACAACTTGCCCCACGATGGGGCAAGTTGTTATTTTCCAACTTTCTGCGTATAAAACTGTATACATAAAAAGCTGTTGAAGATATACCCAAAAGACTTTCAGAATAATAAAATAGAATATATTTAACAAATTCTACCGTAATTTTAACTTTTCCAATATCACATTTCTACGTCCTTTTTGAGATCATTCCAAAATCGGCACTTCTAATCCCGCTCTCCCCTACGTCTTAAAATGTGCAGGATTAGGGACACTTTGGACACTCCAGCAAGTGAGCCATCGTCGGGTCAAGAGCACCATATTGTATGCACTGGGTGTCAAAAGGACTTGAACTTCAATACCCTGTTAATGAAAGTCATTTGACGTTACAATTATACACCTTAAACTGGCAGGACTAAAAGGACTAAACAAAACTTTAATTTTGTTAGAATCGGCCGCAAGCACTGATCCAGGGGGGGGGGGGGGGGCACATGGGCACTGGACAAAGTCATTGAAAAATAATGTACCTATCCCAAAAACAGCATAGTGCAATACTAGATCATTCATCATCATCATTTCAGCCGAAAGACGTCTACTGCTGGACATAAGCCTCCCTCAATTGGGGGTTTGCCATAATCGTCACGCTTGGCAGGCGGGTTAGCGATCGCAGTATGGTGTTAAAAATGCATAGAGAACGCTGCTGCCCATTCTCTAGTAAGTCCCTTAGTCGCCTATTACGACACCCACGGGAGGAAATGGGATGATGCTATTCTTTACGTTCAGCACCACACAGTACCAATACTAGCATGTGGCAGACAATTATTAACTGTCTGGCCCATATGAGCCTCCCAGAAATAAATCCCGAATCCGCCACTGACCGCCGTAAGTTCGATACACTGCTAAATGATGTCAGATTATATTAATACGTCACTTCTATGGACAGTAGTCAGTTGGATTTTAATTATAATACGACTAACCAAGTTATTCCAAGGTTACAAAGTGAGTTCAATAAACTTGTTAAACACTAATTGCCAGTCGTTGTAGGGTATCTATTTAGCACAGTCTAGCAATTTGATTAGGCATGAGAGCCGTATCTGTGCATACGAATATTAGTTACGAACGTATAAAGGGCACCTATTATTATTCAATGCACCTAGGTGCTAATATTATTCAGATCTTGCGCGCATACTAATAGTTAGGACAAAGGCAACTAAACGCTATACAATGTTGGAATGATTGAGCTCTATATTAATTTATTCGTGTTTTACGTTAGGAAGTGCTTAACATTCCGCCCATAATTTTGCCTCTTATATCGGTTTCTGGAAATGAATATGGGTAATCGTCGATGTGTATTCAGTGCTCAGAGTCCAGGACGTTTGAGACTTTGATAACATTAGAATGGTAATAAAAGAAGTCAATTGTACAATTCTGTGTACGTTAATACGAAAATGAGCAGTAAAAACCCAATGTAAGTATACGATAAAATTTTACCGAGTGTGTTAAGAGCTTATTATTGAATTGCTTGGTAGCTGTAGGATACGGACAGTAGTGCATAGAAGAGTCGTGCTTAGAATACTAAGGATTAGTTTAAATTATATTCGACGATAAATCCTGGGGCTGGACACTCACAGACACGTAAACGTAATCACCCCTTATAATAATCGTTGCTTGCAGTACAATAAAAATTCTTATAAGTTTTTAAACTGTCATGGTCACTAACATTATTATTAACATAACCGGGATATTTACGGAAACTCACGGGAACTCAGAAAAATGAATAAACATGGTAAATATCCCGGTTATGTTAATAATAATAAAAATTCTTTTCACGAAAAATATTAAAATTATACCATACCTCTTTCTCCCACGAAGATATCATCAATATCGACGAGTATCCACCTGTCGAGGCTCAAGCTAAGCTGGCCATGGCTGAGGTAGCTCAGAGCGTCTAGGAACAGAATCCTATGCAGCCAGAATTGTAGGCCTGAGCCGAACAGAACTCGTTGGACGCCATCCAAACGTCCGTGGTCTTGTATCACTGTCGCAAGCGGCATGCGCTCCTCTGTAAACATTGCTATAATTTAGTGTACTGCTTTATTGACATGGTTTCGTGCTATTTTGCCTTTGAGAGATCGATGGGGCAAACAGTATGGGTTATTGGCATTCCAAGAGAAGATTTATGTATTTGAATTGAGAATACTAAGATCGTAAGTGTTCTATCACTGTGCTTGGTATTTCCGATATCATGCTGTTTTCCTATTTGGGTTCGATCGAATTAACGGTTTTTTTATTAGGTTAGTAAAGATGTAGTGACAAAAATTTAAAAGAGTATGCTTACATAGATGGGTTGGACATGTTGAGAGGATGAATGAAAGGCGATTAACAAAAGGTATTTACAAGGCAGATGTGAGTAGAAACACCAGGAGGGGACACCCTAGGAGAACATATCGCATCCCCGGTGCAAAACTGTCACTTATGTAACTTTTTCAAGAAAACTATTTTAAACTGTAGTATCCTATCCTATAATTATATAGTTGATGACATTTCCTGATTTAGGGAAGATGGATAGGTTATATCCTGACGTGTTCTTTTAAGTTTATATTAAACAAAATAAATGAAACCAAATAATTTAAATGAATGAACTTCTCCTGAAAAAGTTACTTTTTGCATAAGTTACAGTTTTGCACCGTGGGTGCGATATAGTGACCTAATTAGTGATGTTCTTCAGAAAGGTCATGTGCGTAGCACTCGCAACCGGCGTGCATGTATGACCAGATGTATGAATGTAAACGAAGCAAAAGGAGTATGTAAGGAGCGTAGCAGGTGGCGTTCTATAGTTTCTGCCTACTGACGCGAGTTCCATGATTTTTGTTCACCCAAAAAGTACACATATATGACACAGTATACATAACGCTCATGGAAAGCGTTCGGTGACGATCGCGAAACCATAAGTTTTTCCCCTACCAAAAATAGCTCAAAGCACGTAAAGAAGTTTTCACTTAAAAAAAATGAACTGCTTCTTTTGGTTTCCATGGACATAAGACGCTATATCCTCGATAGCGATGCCTTCATCAGCATAGGAATTATTGGTGCGAGGAAGTTAATAGCTCTATTGGCTATATTGTTCTACAGTTCGTGCATTTCAAAAGGAAATAGTTTCTTAAACAATGTGAGGAAGCAGAATTAGTATGGGTGTTATTACCTATTAAACAATGATGTCTAAAAGTTGCAAAATTAAATTCTAATAAATGATTATGATTAGGATCTTTATTATCCTATTAGTCACACAGGTACGTGTCTCATGTCATGTATGTGTAAAAATCCTTACTTAATATTGTAAATGCGAAAGTAACTCTGGCTGTTATCTATTCACACCTTAACACGTTGACTGTCCAAGCATAATTTACTACGTACCACGAGACGTACGGTTTTTTTTTTTTTTGTGTTTTAATTTTCTTGTATCCTTGTCTATACGTCTGCCAAAATATTTATGCTAGTTCAAACGTCCCAACTCACAAAAGCCAATGTATACCTAATGCATTACATGTAATTCACGAACGTCATGGCTGAGTGGAAATGCATTACATATAATGCACGGACAGTCAACGTATTAAGGCCTAGCCCGCACTGCGAAATTTCACCGCGCGGTTTATATTCGGTGTGGCCCGGTGGAGCATGGGTGGCCCAACGATATCGGCCCCGACTTACGCGTTTGTAGCACTGAGTTCCAACCCAGATAGGGACCTTAAATTTGTGTGTTTATTTTCATCACCATTGCTCTCAAAACGGTGAAAGAAAACAGCGTGAGGAAACAGTTAGGTCCTAGAAACAAAAATTCGGCGACACGTGATTTCCACCAACCTGTACTGGGTACGCGTGGTGGATTATGGCCCACTTCCTCTCACAGAGAAGAGGCCTGTGTCCCAGCAGTAGGAACATTATAGGCTGATTATGTATTATATTACATAATACATAATCAGCATATAATGCGTCCGCTGTATATACCCGTATGTTGTGTATATCAGTACACTGAATATAGGTACATAATTTATGTACCTATGTATAATCAGTGTACGGAGTACGTTTCGTGCGTGTAGATGCATTAATATACTATTATTATACAATTGCGATTAAAAATTCGCGCGGTTTATAATCGCAGTGCGGGCTAGGCTAAACAGATTTTGATGAAATGTGGTACACAAGTAGACCATGACCTGGGTTAGGAAATAGGATAACTTCTTATCCCATTAGTATGTTCCTGTGGGATAATTATCGATCTGCACGCGGGCGAAGACGTGGGCAAATCATCATCATCATCATCATTTCAGCCGAAAGACGTCCACAGCTGGACATAGGCCTCCCCCAATTGGGAGGATTTGCCATAATCGCCACGCTTGGCAGGCGGGTTGGCGATCACAGTATGGTGTTAAAAATGCATAGAGAACGCTGCTGCCCATTCTCTAGTAAGTCCCTTAGTCGCCTTTTACAACACCCATGGGAGGAAATGGGGTGGTGCTATTCTTTACGTCCGGCTCCACACGGCACAACGGGCAAATGTCAGTCATTTAATATGGAAGAACACGTGGCCTTCTGTAATTCCTGGTTATTCAGAATATAACATGACGTCGAGAGCTTTAATTTGTTTGGTGTTTAGTAAGTGTACCGCCATTATTTTCCACTTTTGTAATTTTAAATCTGTTTCAACAGCTGCGTTTAGCTTTTAGGCTTATGTTAAAATTTAACAGATTATTTAAATTTAATTTAATTAATTCATTGTTGCCTTACACTTCCTGAGGGACCTTCTTTAAAGCATAAAATTAAATTTTCCTCCTAATCGGTACTCAACATAAATTTAAATTTTTACGTTTTTTTGGGAATAAACGTGCTCAGAATTACTTTTTATTCAAGCTTTTGATTCTTAGAATCTGATGGATAGATGAAGTGCTTATCTACGTTTAAAAAAAAAGAGAAAAGATTGCGTGTGCGCAATCTTTTTCATAGAAATATTAAACTGATCCTCTTAAAACTTTTTGTTCATCTAATGATGCATACTTTTTTTGATTATTGAGGCTCTTTTTAACTTTTTGGCCTTTCCTGACAGTTGGTAACTAAGCTAAGGTACCCCGACCAAACGGGACAGGTTAGGTTAGAACTGTCTATTTTGATGTCCCCAAAATAGGAATTATTTATTTATTATTTATTTATTAAAACTTTATGCACAAGTAAAAACTGTACAAAGGCGGACTTAATGCCTTGGGCATTTTCTACCAGTCTACCTTAGGGTGATGCAGAGATAATACATAGTAGGTGCAATAAAAGAAAACAAATTTAGAAGAATTTATAACTAAGATACAAGAATAAATACATATATACATACATATAAAAAAATAAAATGTTATGAGAGTTAAACAATAAAACCTACAACAACTTAATTCTTCGCCTATTATTTAGCGCCTGTCACTACTCCATACAAGTTTAGACGTGATTAAAAACTTGCCGACTAAAATTACGTCATGTTACGTCAAGCGTTGGTTAATTTGACAGTACTAAACTAAAATTTATCTTCTGTCCTTTTCTTAATGAAATAGAAAGAAAAAGATGCACTGAACTTAAATTTTGTTTAGTTTGTGAACAAGGGAATCGGCACCAATATCACCGAAATGTGCTAAACGAACTTACTACCTTTTCATTTATATAAAAATACTAACTTTTGCCCGCGGTACCGCCCGCGTGGATGTCAGTTATCGCGTAAAAAAGTAGCCTATGTCCTTCTCCATATCCCAGGCTATATCTCTGCCAAATTTCATGACGAACGGTTCAGCGGTTTAGGCGTGAAAACGTAACAGACAGACAAAGTTACTTTCACATTTATAATATTAATATGGATGAAAAAAAAAAATCGGCGAGTTTTGTAGTTATGAGATTGATTCAACATTACGAAAAGGGGTAAATTTGAGTTTTTTTTTTCTATACAGCATAGTTAATCTAATCTTGTTGTTAAAAGCAATTGCATGTCCGCCAGATCCTTAAATAAGATTTATCTTTTTTATTCATAATTTTATAATACTGTTTTTTATGTTTCCCATGGATGGAAAAAACTAGTAAGCGCGGTCTCTGTCTGTGACCACAATTTTCCCCTACAATCAGTATGACTTATTTAATAGACAAACAATATTTTATTCATAATAGTAAAAATTCGGTGTATGTATTATGATTATAACATAATATTCTAATAGGGATGTTTGGTGGTTTGCGTTAATTTCGAGATATGTTGTATAACTGCACTACCCCATTTCCTCCCGTGGGTGTCGTAAAAGGCGACTTAGGGACTTATTAGGGAATGGGCAGCAGCGGTCTCTATGCATTTTTAACACCATACTGCGATCGCCAACCCGCCTGCCAAGCGTGGCGATTATGGCCAACCCAGAATTGGAGGAGGCCATGTCCTGCAGTGGACGTCTATCGACTGAAATGATGAATGATGATGATGATGTTGTATAACTAGCGACCGACTCCTGCTTCGCGGTTTTTACGACTTCAGAAACCATAGAGATTTATTTATTACAGTGTAATCTGGATAAGTGGGATCTCAAGGAACCTATGATTATACATATATCGCCTAAAGAGGCTTTTCATTTACCCAGTTCCCCAAATAGGTTTAAAATGACAGTTGTCTTATTTACAGAGGCCAACACTTCTCCAACTTTTCTGTTATACAATAGTTCTTGTAGTAGCGAAACAGCCAAGCCACATATTTTGACTAAGGTATAGTTTGTGAAGTAAGGGCGTGTAGAGTTATAAGCTTGGCTCTACATGAAATCAGGGCCTCAAGTCTGCTATTACAATAGTGTCAGAATGGTCTCGCCATTGTGAGTATTTGACAGTGTTTGTATGGCAAATCTGTCAAAAACTCACAATGAAGAGACCATTCTGAAACTATTGTAATAGCAGACTTGAGGCCCTGGAGCCTAAGTCTACTAATTTACAAACGTTGCAATGGTCTCGCCATTGTGAGTATTTGACAGTGTTTGTATGGCAAATCTGTCAAAAACTCACAATGAAGAGACCATTGCAACGTTTGTACATTAGTAGACTTGGCCCCCTGGGCCTCAAGTCTGCTATTACAATAGTGTCAGAATGGTCTATCATTGATTTCATAATCATTGATTTTGACAAGTTTGGTAATCTACTAATATAATGGCGTCATTATGACTTTCCAATGGTCAGCCACTGACACTCCATTGAAAGAATTGGTAATTAATGACAAATGAAACTTCCTACTAAACTTCCCAATTCCTACTACTTCAGACTGCTTATAACACTAATAAATAATATGTAAAAATATATATAAATGAAATCTGGCATGAATAAATGTTCAAATTTAGTAGTCGTTTTTCGAAAATCATTTCTACTAACGGGTTTTATAATAATGGCAATACGACAACGCCATTGTAATACAATTCTATTACGAGACCATTGACCACAATGATCGACCATTATGAATTTAGCAGATTACGAACTTTTAGCAAAAATGACAATGGAATCGTGTTGGAGTGACGAATTTATAAAAATAGCAGACTTGGGCCCCTGATAACTTTTTGACAGTGCGAGCCATATGGTCTCGTCTTGGTAACATTTTACATGAAAATGTTTTTGGTAAGATTTATTACACACATAAACTTTCCGGAATTAATTTTCTAAATGATAGTGAAAACCGCTTGATAAACCCGTTGCGTAGTTTAGAAGACCAACGCGGTCACACGAAAAGTGACTTTAATTTATAATATGTATAGATTACTAGCTGCTTCCCGCGACTTCGCCTGCGTGGCTTTTACTATAATAAAAGTAGCCTTAGTTACTTCTTATAACACCAGTTGTCTGCCAGTGAAAGTCTCGTCAAAATCGGTCCAGCCCTTTTGGAGATTAGCTGGAAGAAACAGACAGACAAAACAGACCGACAAAATGTTTTTTTTTTTTTTTTGTCATAAGTATATACTTTCATATGCATTTAGTAAAAAGCTGTTATTTTGACATTACAAACAGACACTTAAATTTTATTTATTTGTATAGATGTATAAACATAACATGTCAATATGTCATATAATAAGCACACACGTTTTACGCAGATACGTGATTTAGGCGGATACTTCCTCACAAACAATTTCTAGAAAAACCTTGACAGGAATACCGTAATACCAAGAATAGATTGCTCGAATCTATGTGAGTGTTATAACATTCCTTCCATTAATTAGGACATGATGACGGAGCGTGATTAATATTAATTGACGTTATTCGAAACTACCATTAGATTTGAGCACGATATATTGGGTAAAGTGTTGCGTAATACATTCGTTCTTTATGATAGGTGGGTAGCGTTATATTCCTGAATTAATGTTATAATGGTCGAGAAGTTCGAGAAATGGGTGAAATTCTGGGTTTTATGTTCCTTCGATGGTGCAGTGTAGCAGTGAAAGTCAGTTACAACTTTTTTTACATTAAAACTGAACACAATAATGTATTAGGTAGTGCATATGTTATCACGTCTTTGGTTGATGCTCTCATTTTTGAAAATGGAATGTTTAGTCATTGCGACTTTGACATTTGTAAAATACACATCGTAAAATCATGATGCGCTATACTTTACAAGAACGCGGAATATTTGTCTCATTGTTGAAGTGAAAACTTCTTCAGGCGCGTTGAGCGATTTTTGGTAGGGGAAAAACTTATGGGTTCGCGATTGTCACCGAACGCTTTCCATGAGCTATATGTATACTGTGTATATATGTGTACTTTTTGGGTGAACAAAAATCATGGAACTCGCGTCATCGTCACTGAACGCTTTCCATGAGCTATATGTATAAAAGAACAGTTATTCCAAAGTTTTGTGTTTTCACTTCTGTCGGCAGACTGCGATTATTGGTAAAAAAAAAAATCGTATCCACCATACATTCCCCGCTTAGTAAACGATATAATAGATAAGGCATCGGTTTCAGTGTCACATAGATTAATTGAATGACCATGCTAGAATGGATTCATTGATTGATGAAATCATTTTAATGGGTAAATACCGTTCTGAAATTAACGTGATAGGTATTTTTTTTTATATTTATAAATCTGACCTAATTTTACTGCCGTAAGTTGTTTGTTTATAGTCGACCAAGTGTGGTATGGATAATAGCATTTTTTTTTTCAAACGTTGCCCCACACTAGGAATTTCTCCTGTAGGTATTGTGGGTGCGTTTACAAACATTTAATCTCACATACACAAACAGCCAGACCCGGAACAACTACTTACAGGTCATACAAATATTTGTTCCGTGCGGGAATCAAACCCGCGACACGTCAGCTATGGTCATCCCTAATCTATTCAAAGTGAGAGTGCACACGCTTCTTCGGGGTAAGCTCACTCCATCGTCAACTTTGTCTCTGTCACCTCTGACCTAGAGTCAAGAGCAAACCCATCGTAAAATAACAATAATATAATCATCTGCCTAGCCTTTTTACAACAATTTTGGGGTCGGCTTCCAGTCTAACCAGATGCAGCTGAATACCGGTATTTTACATGGAGCAACTGCGTATCTGACCTCCACAACCCAGTAACTAGGTAATACGATACCCCTTGGTAAGACTGGTTGTCAGACTTTTGGGCTTCTGACGACCCGTAACGACTGTCAAAGATCCAGGATCCAGGTCTTGGTATGTAAAGATGGTCACCCATCCACGGACCAACCGCGTGCGGCCGTTATTACTTAGACACAAACCCCATTGGAGAGCTATGTACCGTATTTAAAATGTAAATTATCGGAGGCTGTTAAAATTCGACTGCCGACCAAAATAGATAACAAATCTCCATCAGCCATGTCACACGAAATATATTAAGCAATTCCTCAATTTATCCCATGTTCTAATAGCCTGATCAAGGGTCCGATTAGTACATTTGGCAGTTCTCACGTTAGCTGCAGTTGTGAATTGTTTTAATAATTATGATATAATTTATTGTACATGGTACATTAAGATTTTAATATTAATAAACAGTTTCTGCTTAAAAATAAATTTAATATGTACTCGTATGTGTATAGAAAATAAGATCAATATTACACACACTTTGAATCTGTCGTGTGGTGCGATCATTGTCTACGGCGCTACCACAACTTCGGCACAAATTCTTTGACTGTACGTTATATGCTTTAAAAAAAAATATAAATATTGCTTACCAGTTGATCCGTACTCGTTTTGCCGGAGAGCCCATGCGACGGGCTCATAAGTCGAACTGTTCGCCCTGAATACGGCCCAGTGATCTCCTGGAAGTGCACCCCACGCTGTCTCACCAGCTCTTGCTAGCCGGAGAACCGGTGATGCTGGGTTCAATGTTGCGTCCTAGGCAAGTACACTATAATTAATACATAGATACAGTAACAAATAAATTTTAAAAAAGTGTGTGTTTGAGGGTTGTGTGTGTGAGTGTGTGTATAGTAAACAAATGAATTTGTCTTTCTTTTTTCTTTGTAAGACCGACACACTGGCTGCTTCATGTGTAAATTATTATTTATAGCCAAATTCCTGAATAAATATCACTATCCAGTATATCTGTTGGTTTCAGTTGATTTAAACTGCGGGCAAGCATTATTCGTGTCGATTGGCAACAGGTTTTTTATTTTTTTGCTAGGGCATTTCAGAGTTAACCTTGAGAGGTTGAGACTCTTTAAGCGGCCTTTCCTGTGATTGCCTTAAGCTCCTAACGAAACTTAAAGACTCCAGCCAGGGCGTAAAAACTTATAAACTAAACGCTAAGGGCACCCCCTGTGGGGTACGAACCTCAGCTTAGGGCAGAGTCGGAGGGAGGATGGCATGGGACCGATGGTGGCTGGATAAAATCAGGGTTATGATTATTATCTGGGGAATTTAAAGCTGCAGGCTCAGCTATAGCGCGGGCTGGCGCTTCGCTTACGAGCAAGGGTCGGGGAGGACTATTTAGTCGGGGATTTCGCGATGGGCCTCGGCGGCGAAGTCGGAATGACGGTCGTGTATTGTGTATTCTCCGAACTGTACTTGTTTCCCTACTGCTCTCCTGAAGGAGAGTCGTGGGGTCGTCTGGGTCGGTCAGTGGTCGGCAACAGGCTTCAAAAGCAGTACTTATAACGATAGCCCGAAGCACTTCTGTAGTAGCTACTAACCAATCATTGCTAGCCACCTACATACGTACTTTCCGGAAATGTGAGTTTTCAGCTGAAGAATTCATCGGGCTTCAATATTCATTGATATATCAATAAAAAAACAACGCAATGTATAAATAGCATGACTGTGTTATCGGTTATTTGATGTTAACAATGTTGTGTGTAAAGATGAGACTTATATATTAAAAAAAAAAAATATCTTACGTTACAGTCCATAGTCAACGGATGATGGACTGGGCCTCAAGTCTGCTATTACAATAGTGTCAGAATGGTCTCGCCATTGTGAGTATTTGACAGTGTTTGTATGGCAAATCTGTCAAAAACTCACAATGAAGAGACCATTCTGACACTATTGTAATAGCAGACTTGAGGCCCAGATGGCACGCTCGTGATATTTAAATACAAGATAAAGATAAAATATCTGATCTGTACAGTAGGCATGGCTTAACTTTTAAGAATACACATGAAAACCAATTTTCATTAACCAAGGAGTGCGTAGACTAAGAGAAAAAAAATACATTTAGTAATAAGTCTTCGTCTATCTGTTCTAAGCCTTATTACTAAGTCTAGACTGAATAATGCTCTAGTTTTTTCTCAGTGAAGTTGAAGAATAGAGCAAATGTCTAATCGGGATACGAGTGTATAATCCAAATAGTGTCCATAAAGACATGGCCTTTGCTTCATTATTTATACACGGTACACCTTATTTGCTAAGAGATATTGTTCTAAAGCAGTTTCTATGATGAGTTCCACGAATCCCGAAACGCAATTTGTATATTAAATTACTTCAGGCGTCAGGGAAAATTATTAAAATAAAGTTAGTTATAATAATATACATGTGATGGTATGAAATTAAATAAAAACAGCACAATAGTTGACCCTTTGCATGTTATTATAGACGTCGATTCAATCGACATCGTGATTTCCATACGTCAAATCATATGTACAAACTTTTTCCTTCTACATAAAGTACCAAACTTTTGCGTAAGGATCGTATGTCGTAAGAAAACGTTGCCTAGCCGGGGTTATTATGGGTGTATTAATATAAACTTATATTCACAAGCAATTTTTTTTTCTACTATCTCAGTAAAAAAAATTGTGAAAAAAAAAAAAGACCAAGATAATATTGTCGTGTTTGCTTAAGAGCGTTCATCCCGCGCGGGCTGGCAACGTCGCATTTCTACAGTTTATTTGTGATTAATTTATTAAATTTAAATTAAATACTTTTTTTTTTTCAGCCAAGCACAATATCGTTGTTTTATATAATTATTTTTAACATTTACTTCATAGTAAATACAAATATTTAGTCCTTATACTGCAAATAAAAAATAATTGTCAATTTTTCAATTTTAGTAGTAAATACTAAAAAAAATTGCATACATATTTATACCAAAGATGCTTGGCTGAAAAGGAAAATAGTACTTTGATTTAAATGTAATAAAATAATCATAAAAAACCTCTAGAAACGCGACCTTGCCAGACGCGATAAAATAATGAATTGTCTACGATAAAATCAGTGTGTAATAAGCTGACAGAACTCACCTTTAGCCTCAAATTAGTATGCATGAACAGAGGGAATCCTTTCAGCTGAGCGCCGACAAGAGTCTCTTCCCCAGGCGTTGCGAACGCAACAACACCCACGGAATATTCCCTGCAGTATTTATCGAGAAGTTCTCGATTCCACTTGTCCATGTTCGCGTATTTCGATAGCGATTCGAACACGATCACGCCGTAACGCCCCTTGTCCAAAGTGGTAAGTACGGGCAGACTCTTGCCCGCCACTTCCACCTTGTACCTGAACAAAAATAAAATATTATTCATTATTGTTACACAAGTAAACAATCAGAGTTTAAAATTTGACTCTATGTATCTGTGTTGTTATACGCTTTTGACATGGGTATTTTAGTTTGAGAGTTCCAGACACCATGACTAAACTACCAGTCAATAGTGCCGATTCCCTTGTTCACAAACTAAACTAAATTTAAGTTCAGTGCATCTTTTTCTTTTAAAAAGTTATCTTTTTATTTTTTTCTACCTTGTACTTTTCTTAATGAAATAGAAAGAAAAAGATGCACTGAACTTAAATTTAGTTTAGTTTGTGAACAAGGGAATCGGCACTAATATTAAAAGATATGACATAATTAATGTAGAGGCTTTAATCAACATAATTAACAAATGTCAATAAGTCGCCAAATCAATAAGTCATTGTCGTTGCCGATTAAAAAAGCAATGAACGTAAAAATTACACCAATCAGATTCTTTATGTTGACTGTCAATTAATCAAGTCAGCCTATCGCAGTCCACTGCTACAACACCCTGTCCTCCGCCTTCCGCATCCAGTCTGTCCCAGCCACCTTTTTGAGTTTATCGGTCCATCTAGCTGGGGGCGTCTCACACTACGCGGTCTCCACGTATGTTAACTGTATCTTTCGGTAATCACAGGTCAGTATAAATCATGGGTGATACAATTACATTGTTTATGAATGTCTGTTGGCATGAAAGCAGTCATTAAATTACATATTTTTATGGAACATGCGTGAGATAACACCGGTAGTGTACCTACCCTCACTCTACCTACATTGTATCGATTTCGAAATATCAGTGCAATCGCTACGGTGAGTGAACTTTTTAGCAATTATTTTATATCATAAATTCATAATGTACGAAATAATGACTTTATCGTTGAAAAATAAAATTAGAGGCCACTCCATTTGATAACAGAATTAGCAATAAAACTGAAATCTGTTACATAGTTTCATATTCATTAATTTGGATTTAAATAGACTTCAAACGATTAAATTTTTTATACTATGAAACTATTTAATATACTAAGAATGCAGCATTCATGTTATTTACCTCAACGGGAAAAATAACCCCGAGTTCCACTGTAATTATTATGCCATTATTTTGCTATCAACATTCTTTTCAGTGAGTACCTAATTTACCTATATAAATTGTCTTTAATACAATTACCGACGCTCCTCAAGTAAGATAAGAGTCGTAATAGCGTTTAATTAAAAGTTATTGTTATGATAGCAAAGAAGAATAGTAATAAATAATAGTGCAGTAAAGCGCTGCAGATGAGATGAGAATCTGTTGTTCGAGATCAATACGTGGACGGTGAAGTAGCTGGCTGCGCTACCTAAGGGTAGTATACTATTATACGACGTGTAACTGAAATAACGTAACACCTGTAACAGGTTTTTTTTTTCAGTATTTTTATTTAAGTCGATTACTGTCTGAGACAAAATGGTCCTACGTACCCAACGTATGCAACGGATTATGTCATCTGAGCTCTTGATTTTATATAGACTTCTATACAAAAAGTGCAGGATGGCTCCATTTAGAAGTCAGCAGACTTAGCACGAACACCGTTTTGTCGACGTAAGAGTAGACAAAAATTACGGTCCGTGTAGACAGCACGACGGCAGAAAAGTAGAAACAGTCAACTGCATTTTTTACTACTGCATTTTTTTTCTAAATTCACTTTTTTACATAATTCGACTCGGAATTCTTTATTTTGTCATAGGATTTTTTTTTTCTGTTTGATTTTCAATTTTAACTGATATTAAGTCACGTATATAAAGACATCTACATAATTTTTTCTCAGTGTCGAAGTACCGTATTTTGAATCAAAAAAATATTACAGTTATTAACTAAATGATGTAAAATAGGAGAAGATAGGTTTGTTCTTCTATTAATTACACTGGAAAACAAAATCAAACTTTTTTTTTGTTGCATGAAGTTTTTCTACTGTTGTTTACTAATTTCGGTGTGCTGATTTTAAATCTACCCTCAGATTTTTTGTAGCAGCTCTAATTAGTGAGATACAGGTACCGTCTTGAATTTACATAAGTTGTCAATAGTTTCTATCAATAGCGGTGTAACTTAACTAGTCCCTTTATAAATTTCATTATGTCTTCCTCAAGAAGGACGTGTTTAAATAAATCTGATTGTTTTTGTGCTATTTGCGGAGAATATATGTTCGAAAAATGTCGTTTAAATGGGTCGGACTTTGTGAAAAAGGCGTTCTTCGACTACTTTGGGTTTCCGTTGCCATCAGACGCTAAACCTTGGATACCAAGTTTGGTATGTAAAAGTTGTGTTGAATCTTTGCGACTGTGGGCAAACAAAAAAAGACCCACTTTTAAGTACAAAACTCCTATGATATGGCGTGAACCATCCAACCATCATGACGACTGTTATTTCTGTGTAACGAAAATCATAGGAATAAATCGTAAAAATTGCTCTAAGTGGATATATCCGAACTTAAAATCTGCCATAAGACCAGTCTTGAGTATTAGGGACACATCAACACCACAGCAGCCATGTACATCTTCGGAAAATCCAGACCAGTGCAGCGGACAAAGCGGAAACGACGACAGTGGTAGTGACAGTAACTTTGATTGCTACGGTAGTCCCAGACCACTAAATCAAGATGATCAAAAGGACTTGATCAGGGACCTTGGACTATCTAAAACAGCATCAGAAATTTTAGCTTCCCGATTGAAAGAAAGACATTTGTTGACCAGAGAAACGAAGATATCGTACTACCGTAACAGGGAAAAAGATTTACTTCCTTTCTTTACTCAAAAAGATAATTTTGTGTTTTGTACTGATATTCCGGGCCTAATGACTGCAATGGGGTTAAAAGAGTATAATCCAAACCAGTGGCGGTTGTTCATTGATTCGTCAAAACGAAGTTTGAAATGTGTACTTTTACATAATGGTAACAAACTCGGTTCCTTACCTATTGCTCATTCTACAAAGGTTAAAGAAGAATATCCTACAATATCTTTAGTTCTCGACAAAATCAAGTACAAGGAACATAACTGGGTTGTATGTGTTGATTTAAAAATGGTTAATTTTCTCCTGGGTCAACAAAGTGGCTACACAAAATATCCGTTTCCTATGCTTATGGGACAGTCGAGCTAAAACTGAGCACTGGACAAAAAGAGACTGGCCTTCTAGGGAGGCTTTGATTCCCGGTAAGCAAAATGTAATTAATGCTCCACTAGTATCCAGAGACCGAATTATATTGCCTCCTTTGCATATAAAACTGGGATTGATAAAACAGTTCGTAAAAGCTCTTAACAAAGATGGCCAATGTTTCAAATACATTGTAAAAGTGTTTCCAAAATTGAGTAGTGAGAAAATCAAAGGCGGTATTTTCGATGGCCCACAAATCAGGAAGTTGATAGACGATAAAAATTTCATCAACCATATGACAGCTGTCGAGAAATGTGCATGGGAAGAGTTTGTTTGGGTAGTAAGGAATTTTTTGGGCAATAGGAAGTCTGACGGCTACATTCAGCACATTTAACAGTTACTGATACACTTCCAGCGGCTTGGATGCAACATGAGTATTAAGCTTCACTACCTTCACAGCCATCTAGACTATTTTCCTGAAAATCTCGGTGACCTAAGCGAGGAACAAGGAGAGCGCTTTCACCAGGATATTCGCACTATGGAGGACAGGTATCAGGGGTACTGGAATGAACATATGATGGCTGATTATTGTTGGAGCATTCAAAATAGTACTCATAATACATCTCATTCTAGAATATCCAAAAAAAGGAAATTTTATTCAGAATAAATATATATTTTTTTTTTTTTTTAATTCAACTATGTGCATTTTCAATGAAAAACCCTGTCACTTCATAACTCCAAAACTAAAGCTGCTACATAAAAACGGCATATATTTTTGAAATAAGCGTGGAAAAACTATTCAGATTCATGTAAAAAATCTCATGCAACAGACATGCTGTTTTCCAGTGTTATCAGTGTTGCGTTCAAAACGCTCTCCTGTAAAATCATGATTTTGTAGATAACCGTATAGACTTTGTGGCCGTCGTCGAGTAGAAATTTTTCTACTGTCTTTAGCATGGCGATTATAAAATCAAATTGTCTTCACTACCCTCATCAAGTTTTACAAATTTATTATTTTTAATGATCTATAATAACATGACATTTTATTTTTTATTTTTTTATATATAATTAGACTCGGTGTAACATTGTACTCTGTTTTATTAATATTTGCATGCCATTGTTTAAGGCAAACGTGATGATCTGTTTTTATTATCTCTACTTTAACATCTCTTGCATGCTGAAAATTTGTGTTGTATGTACTGTACTCATGTTTGAGCAAATGAATGATTATCTTATCTAACCTTAGACAACTGTCAGTTGTCAGTATGATTTGACAGTTTGGGATAGAAAACTTTCTTCTGAAATAGTCTACATAAAAAGGACCTAGACAAAGATTGTTAGAAATAAAAGACAAAATGACAAATTGTAAAAGGATTTCTATGGTGCGATGTCAAAAATGGAGAAACGAAATGTCACTTTGTATAGAAAGAGCTGTCTATTCTTCGTAGAAATAGAAAGCGTCATGCTAAGCCTGCAGATGATAAATGTATTTCTAATGCATAGTTTTTTTTAAATATTTCAGTTAGATTTTTTTTCCATAACCATGTGAATACTGCAGCAGCGGCAGCAGCGGCAGCAGCGGCAGCAGCTGAGGATACTATTTTTATTCAGCGGACGTAGGCAGTAAGCGTCATTGATATGAATAAACGTAGAGCTATGGATCGACCACACAAATAAATAGAAATAGTAAATTTTGCAATTTATTATGGTTTAGCCAGATCAATTTGTTATAATATTAACCAGATGAGGTGTCTAGAGGTTTAGATTTATTTCAATTAAACGTTGTAATATCTACGGCCTACCGATCTGGCTTGTAGGTAATGCAACCTGCTTTATGGATCCGGGTAGCCACCATTTCCTACTGCGGACTGGTTATTATAGTTTTAGTTATAAACACCAGCGCCTTTTACGATAAGTATTTAACTCAGGCTGCACGGTATTTTGATGAAGAAACCCACAACGATTTAATACTCGTATTAATTCAAACAATTTTATGGTGAAACTGAAGCGTAAACATTTGAAATTCAAAGCTATAATTTAAAAGTCTAGCAATTAAATCAATGGCGGTTCCTCCCCCGTGTTATAAAATTGTACAGTTTAAATAGCAGACGGCAATGGCGTCCCCTTGTCAAACAGTGAACAAGCCGCCGAAGTTGATTGGCAATATTGAAAATTGAACTGTCCAAACATTCGCTTTTAGGATACTTTCCAATTTTCAATCAAAAATACCCGTTTTACCCATATTGGGAAAATCTGACAAGTCTTTGAGTTCAATATACAGGTCAGTAATCGTAAAAAATGCAGCGACCGACTGGTGGAAAGAGTCGCGAGTAACATACAGGTATCGGGACCAGGCCGTTCATTTTGCTCCAGTTAAGGTTCGTTTCAATTTGGCAGCTTGAGAGCACTCCAGACCGAGTCTAGGGCGAATGGCAACTTGCAAATAGCATTTACCCACTCGAGCCGGTCCGTCTTTCCGTCTAATGTACGGTGCACTCGTTGGCAACTTTGCGCAGCTACTCGTATATTCGCCGAGCAAATGGTCCGATACAAAAGTTTGCCATTTTCATGCGCATTTTAAAATGCGGACGCTTATGTAAAGTTCGTCATAAAGTTACGTTGGCGACGAAACGACGGACGTGAGCACTGCGTCACTATTTAGCTTGCGCTAACATGTTTCTAATTACCTTAATTAGTGTCCTGACATTAAAACGAGAGAGCGCTCAGTTTAAATTAGAGCGCGCGAAACGGCCTACTTTGTCCGTGAACCGAATGCGAGGAGGGCTAATTCGCGATAACGGAGCACGAGTGAGTTCAATAAAGGGGAGCAATGTCACGGCGTGCGACCTCGGTGACCTGCCGCCCCTTAGGATAATGACAGTTATCGTAAAGGGGCCGATATAGCTGCGCTACGGTTAGCCAGAAAACGGAAAAAATTAAGCAAATCTTAATATTATCCTCAATTACGTCGCTCGTTGCCCGGTTACCGTATACTTACATTGTAAGCTGAAAGCTTAGCTTTACGCAATTAACCGGTGTATTTACTAACTTTCAAGGGTGTTGGGTGTGTCAGCCATAGTACCTGGCATTGTTTATTACATTTTGAGTTACGTTTACGTCGGTGTACATATGTACAATATAGGTCTTTGTTCAGTGGATCACCAGTACATATTTATATGACAACTAGGTATGTTACAGGTACGTTGAATGATAAAGAGCTGTGAGCCTGCGACTGTAATGAACATCGCATAGCTCTGTGGTACTATTAACGTGAATAACTGAAGATACTATAGCAATTAGCAGCCACACCGTCTCAACTGAGGGCAAGTCGCCAGCGTCCCAAGGCTTCACTGCTTTATGTTCAGTAACTTGGGACTTCTTAAACGAACCGTTTGGTCGTTACATGTCCAATAATACTTGCAAAAGTAAAGCCTTGTGAGACACGAACTCAATTAAGGGCATACATTACCTAGCCAACAGGAACTGGGGCTTGCAACATAAAGTCGTTAGAATAAACTTTTATTACGCGACTTTAAATTAGTCAATATAAAATTCACTCACTTCCACGAAGTTTTATTGTCAGGAATTTTATTTTCCTTATAAAAGATAATGTTATTTGAAGACAAAAGAAAGAGAATGAGGAGGTCGTCAATTCTAAAGGGACCGTTATGTAAGTTAAACTGCATTGAAAGTCGTTGAAGAGCCTGTCAGAGGGTTGGCCCCTGACACTAGAGTATAGTAACCATTAACGCTCTATTAAAAAAGCGGTTTACCCTCTTGTGCACTATAAAGCGGAGTTTACGAGGGCCAGGAGTAATAAACGGCGCAAAAGCTTACATCACATGAGGGTCAAGTGAACGTTAGCAATCAAACTAGAAAACAAACGAGAACACATGTGAGGGTTATCAAATAACGTGGACATACATTGTCCTGAAGTGCTCACGATAGGAGTGAGCAATGTTAAATCGCCACAACATTTTATTAAAGCAGAACTACTCCGGTTGTTGTAAAGGCACGAATAAAGCGGCTAATCTTTCTTTCACACTCAATTTACTGTAGCCATTGTCTCTAAGTTTAAAAGCGAGATTCGATGGAACAAATCGTTGTACCTGTAAACGTTTGTATACGCAAGGTAGTTTACTTATATTAACGACGAAGGTTTCGGGTAGGATTAAAGGAAACAGTGTCAAAACGACTTAATTACTTTATACTGAGTCGTTTTGACACAAACGAGCATTAATGGAGAACGAGGCGGCGAGATAGGGGGCGGGATGCCGCGGGCTTGCCTCTAATGGCACTACTAACTAACTAACTGTCGCCACAACGACTCGCCGTAGATGTCGCGTTCGCAAGCCTCGCCTCGCAAGCCTCGACTCGCGCCTCAGCTGTCACCTTACACCTTGCTTTAAATTTAATTAAGTTTACATTACTCGTACGTACCAATGCTGTTTGTTTCCGAATTATCAGTTAATTAGACCGCACAGCATTACCGGGTCGAGGTAGTTTTGTTTAAGCAACAATATTTGGGTCAATGGAATTCATAATATAGAGGAATTTCAACAATGTAACTTTTGTTTGCATTCGGAATTAAATCCATACTGTGTATTTTGATGCTAAATCATTCTATGAGAGCAGTAGAGTTTAACCGGATTTGGAAATAGCCGAGTGGCTGATGTTTGTGTATGTAACATAGGTACGTACATAAGCCCTGTATGTAATATTGCGAATGTTTATGTGCCTGTTAGGAGGATACGTCATAGTTTTTCTGTGTTACTCATTTTGTTTTTATTTTGGGTACAGTTTTATGACAAGCTCTCAGAACAAAATAGAGCCTTTCATTTTATGTGTGTGTACATGTAATAAAAGGTAAGACTTCATTAAACAGTTGTCTGGGTCCACACCCTTTATGGGACTGAAAGTTAATTAGCAAATTAAACTCAATTGGGCAAGCTTTCAACACCCTGTTTTTGTGAAACACAATATAGGTTACCAAGTGGAATGAATTTATACGTTATCAAGTGGAATGAATTTATACGTTATC
Source organism: Dryobota labecula (assembly GCA_947523025.1). Taxonomy (NCBI): domain Eukaryota; kingdom Metazoa; phylum Arthropoda; class Insecta; order Lepidoptera; family Noctuidae; genus Dryobota; species Dryobota labecula. The sequence goes on along the minus strand of OX383288.1, from coordinate 19,272,136 downwards.
AAGTGGAATGAATTGCAAAAAAATACAATTATCGCGTATTACTACGTATTTATAATGATTATTTTCGTTTTAGTCTCAATGAAAATGAAAACTCATTTTCATTGAGACTAAAACGAAAATAATGTAATGACGAAGGAGACATAAACTCATATCGTCGTAGTCGAGTTACTACTAGCCTACCACCCTGGTCCAGACCAATCCTCCCCCAGTGGACTTATCTCGTGAAACTTGTTGTTATGTAGGTACTCATAACTTTTAAGGCTAAAATACTTATGTAGTTAGGACGAAGCTGAACAGCTGGAATATTATGAATTTATGAATAGAGCTTCTAACAATGTAGAATGTGATGGAAAACTTATCTTGTAAGTACATACCTATTTTAGATGTTATGAGACCCTTTTTATTTAACACACATGATGAAATAGTAAATAGCAGCCATTATTTTAGATGTTAGGTACCAAAATTATCGTTGCGTAGCAGAAAAAATAAAAAACCGGTCAAGTGCGGGTCGGACCACCGCACAATGAAGGGTACCGTGGTTGGGACGATTGTATCCCTAGAACAAATCTGACATTGTAATTGAAATACATGTTCTTCCACACATTCAAACTGCAAATGTAAGTTGGTTGACTATTACTCGTTATCTTGTAAAGCCTACTTTTCTGTGATAGTTTTCCTTTAAACTTCATTATATATACTAGAGATGCCGTGAATACTCGCTATAATTGGGTATTCGGCACTAATCGATTTTTTTTTTGTTATTCGTCGAATACCGAATAATTTTGTATATTATTCGACATTCGGCGAATAGTTGTCTAAATAAAAATAAACTATTAATGAACAGAAACAAAGGCAGATTGATGAAAGTCTATAGGTAGTTGACTTTAAAATAATTAAACTTTTATTAATCTTTAAAAACAAAACACACTTAGTTATTATCATTAATATAAAAAGCTACCCAGAAATCAGTCATGGAAGTTCATTAGTTAGGCTTTTAAATTAATAATTCAATATTTAAACAGCCTGACATGGCGAAACTATAAGGGTTTCTTGTTGACTACCGAACCCTAAAAACATACCTAATATATAGACCAATTAACATAACACTTATGTAATTACACTAATGTAGCTTTGATTGATAACCCTATTCGGTGATTACTTTTTTTTTTTTTCTTAACTACGCCTACCGAATCGGCTGACCGATTAGATATACCTAACGTTTCTACGAAAAGGCGTAAGTAGGCAGTATTAGCCCCTAAATATCTCCAACATATTTCTTTGTCATTATTAAAACAGTACACCCTTAATTATTGAGTTCTTCTAGGAAACAAGTAATTCCTGAACTTATGCGACCTTCACACCTCAAAAAGCTGGGACAGACTGGATGCGAAAGGCGGAGGACAGGGTGTTGTGGCGCAGCCTGGGATAGGCTTATGTCCAGCAGTGGACTGCGATCTGTTCGAGTTGATTATTGATTGATTATAAACAGAGATCGGAATAGGTAGTTCATTTACCTAAACTTCGAGGAAGGAAGTAACATAAATAAGATAATATTATATAATAATGTAAAACACAGTATAATATTTATCTTTATTTTAATAGTTTTAGTTTGAACCCTAAAAAATGTTGTACAGGGTGTTACGGAAAGGGTATATCCATACAAACGGGGTGAAGAGTGTATCTGGTTCAGAATCTCTGTACAAAATTTCAGCTCAAAAGCACTAACTAGAAAATGCTTAATATTTTATTTTATTTCGATAGTTTATTAAATTTAAATCATAACAAACGTGTTACCGCCGTTTCTTTGTGTGTAGTTTATTGACACCGATCAGCTGACTTGGTCTAGTGATGTGTAGAATTCAATTGGAAACATTTGATTTTTAGTTAAATGTTTCTTAACTTTTTATTTATGTAGGTATAGGTATTAAAAAATATTGCCCTGTAGTTGTTTATCACCAAAAGAATCCAGGACTTTGATATGTATATACCCTTTCCGTAACACGCTGTATATGATTCTTCAAATCAATAATTTGTAACTATAAATAAGGTCCAATAATTAATTCGTGGTTTTTAAATCCTGGGATTTAAACCGTCATTATAAGAATTCCGAGATTTTAGAGGAGGTATTATCCACTCTATGTATTTTCCTCGAAGTTTAGGTAGATAAATTCTACCTGTTCCGATCTCTGATTATAATCAGAGATCGGAACAGGTAGAATTTATTTAAACCTGTCTCAAGATAAACCTTGCAAAACAAAAAAAACAAAAAAACTCCACGGGCGAGAAAATCGCGGAGTTGGTCTCGCTGTGCCATCAAATTCAATGAATAAATCTCCACACGGCGTTATCATCGCGGCGATTATTAGAAGGCCCAGCGTGAATATCGCCGCGATTCTCTCGCCCGTGGAAATGGCGCCTAAGTTGTAAACTCAAACTCAAATCATTTATTTCAATTAAACCATTTACAAGCAGTTTTGAATTGTCAAGGAGTCGGTCAGTAAGAAATATGAAGCTAATTAGTTGCCCATACCAAATCATAGCAGGTACCTATGGATAAGAAACTCAATGGACACTCTTTTAAAATAATATGTAAAAAAATAATTAAATAAAAATAAAAATAAATAAAATAATAAATAATTATATATATATTTTTTTTTTTATATCATTTTTTTTTCTTCTACACTTACACACGTTGTCTACATCTCTATATCTACTTTCCTATCGCAGGTATGCTGGAAGAGATTTCATTAGAAATAAGCATCACCTTTGTACGTATTTTTCTGTTCCTTTCTTCTTGTCTGTTTATATGTGTGTACATAAATTGTTAAATAAATAAATAAATAATATTTTTACAAATCTTTATCTCAGTTGGCATAAAGTTCGAAATACAAAAACCGGCTCGAAGGTTTAAGATTGCAATAAAGTTAGAAATCGTTCTGTAAGTATACGGATGTTGTTACGAACGAATAGAAGACATAATCTATCATTGCAAAAAAAAAAAAGCATTCTTAAAAAGCATTAGGAAAATGCTTCGATAAAAAATATCAAGGAGGAAAACTAATTCCTGACCCGTCAAACATTTCATAAGCAAGCGTAGTTCACTGAAGCACAGCGCTGTTGGAGAGGAAACCGATTTTTACCCGACAGGGGCAAAAAATCTCATATAACGCAAGTAGGGCGGCCGTCCGTGAGACACGATATACAGGCCGGAAAATTACCGGAGACATTTTAATACTGCACGATTTATGAATTAATTTAGTCAATGATGAATAGCCAGTGGAATACGTACAGGGTACTTTAGCTCCAGTTAGATATTCAGCAGTTTCAGGGAGGAGTGGTGCTATCGATCCAGTGACTATGTTCTTGGTACGGGACTGTATTCTTAAAATGAACAGGTCGATGCACTCATCAAGGTAGTGATTAGACTATACCCAAAGTCTCAAATTCAGATAATTTATGTAAACAAAGAGGATAACATAACAAAAAAATATCTTCGTAATGATAATTCACATAATATGGCGAAAAAAGAGGTTCCATTTTCTTTTAAGTACTTATTTTAAGAAATAATAATAAAAAAATAATCATACCGTAATTATTTTAAGAAATTTTCGGTTTTAAACAAAGTTATTAATAAAAGGAGATTTTCTGGTATTAGTTATTTTATGAAACTGGTAACAATGCAGGAGATCCAAACATTTTCAAATTTTTTACATCTTCAACAACGCTAATATTACAACTCTCATACATAGATTCATACTATAAGTAGCATATTTAGACACATTTTGGATGAAAACGGCTGTAAACTGTTTCGAGTGGAAATCGATTTTGGGAGGCCTACATCTAGCACTGGGCTTAAAAGGGCTGATTGTGACGATCATATACCGTGTTTCCGACACACTACACAAAACTTTGTTTGGCAACGGTATTTTGTTTGCATAGTTCTTATAATTAATTCACTTTAATTTCATCGATGATTTTTTACAATAACATTTAAAGATAAAATGTTTTGCACCACTGTCCTGTCATTTTGACAGTGACATTTCTTGACATTACTTTGTTTACATAAATTATCTGAATTAGAGACTTTGGGTATAAGAAATGTTACTTCTCTATCTAACAAAACCTATAAACATTGACATTTGATTAAACTCAAACTCAAAGAATTTATTTCAAATAAACCAATTACAGGCACTTTTGAATTGTCAACGGGTCGGTCAGTCAGAAAGATGAAGCTAGTTGCCCATTCCAAAGCGTAGTAGGTTCCTATGGAGAAGAACGGACAAGAAACTTCACGGACACTCTTTTAAAACAAAATATTGTTACAAAATATGGGTTACATCATTCATGTTGAAGTTAATACATGTGAGAACAATGTAGAAAGACGTGCACGTTAGAAGCGTCCTTAATAAAAATAATTAAAAAATTAAAATAAGCCGTGGCAGCTAAGAGATGACCAGTCCCAACCGACGGCGCCCATTCACGGACATGACGCATGGATTGGTTATCGTTTACATACATAAAACTCACGCCTTCTTCCCATGGGGGTACGCAGAAACTATAGAACACCACCTGCTACGCTCCTTACATCCCTTTTGCTTCGTTTACATTCATACATCAGGTCATACACTCACGCCGGTTGCGAGTGCTACGCACCTGACCTTTTTGAAGAACATCACCAATTAGGTCACTATATGTTCTCCTAGGGCGTCCCCTCCCGTCGTTTCCACTCACATCTGCCTTGTAAATACCTTTTGTTAGTCGCCTTTCATTCATCCTCTCAACATGACCAAACCATCTAAGCATACACCATATATACCATCCATTTATATATTTGGGTATCGTTTAAAATTGATAAATTGTGTTAAAGGAAAAAAAATCACATGGAGGTTTCAGTTTTATTACTTATGTGATTATTGACAAATCTTTGGACATCATTTTGCTATATTTATTATCAGTACTCATAAAAAATATCGTCAACTTCTCAGTTACCTACTGAGTACTGATATGATAAATCCGTTCGTTGCAGTATTTACGACTGTATCGCGGGGTCAATAAGTTAATTGCATATCTCTGCGATAAGTTATTATTTACATGCTTGTACCCACCATTCATTAACACAATGACTACATGATTATTCTGAATCGTGATAACTTCTTAGAATAAATGATAACATCAAGGAAAATCGTATGTATTGATCCTCACATATATTAGGCTTATTAGCTGCTGCCGGCGGCTTCGCATAAAAGTAAAAGCCTAAGTAACTCAGCTATCTGCTTGTGAAAGCCCCGTCAAAACCGGTCCGGCCGTTGCGGAGACTAGCCGGAACAAACAGACAGATACAGAAATAAAAAAATAAAAATGTTTTTTTGTTATAAGTACCATAATACTTTCATACGCATTTAGGTGTTTATTTATAAACGCTGCTTAAAGTTAAGTAATGATTAGCGACTGTTTAACCATACATTTTTGACGTTTGAACGTCACTTAACTTCAAGCAACGTTTATGAATAAACCCCTTAGTAAAAAGCTGTTATTTTGACATCACAAACAGACACTTCAATTTTATTTATATAGATAACATACTTCACAGGAAATTCCCGATGTTAAAGTTCAGACTTCATCTATCATGTATGTCTTAACAATAAACATTGCCTAAATAAAACCAAGTACGACGTACCAAGTAGTCAGCCAATCATAAGATTTCTTGTTTAATGAATGATGGGACAAAGAACGCGGTTTCACTACGCTAATACGCTTCTGTAGCGTAAACGTAAAAATACATATTATTAAGATAATTTCATAATGTTTACTACATAGCTATGGATTTAATTATAAATCTTATTATTGAATTGTTATTATAGCACCGATATTATGAGTGTCTTCTGGTCTAGCTAAACGTGGCGAAAATACCATTACAGCTTCCGCTGGAAAATTCACATCTGATTTCATATTGAATATATATTATAATTGAAAAGAAGTGATTCATTAGAGAACTAAAGAATATCTTATCCATTTTTGCTGCGACTAATACGTAAAAGTTACATCCATTTGAAAACCAGAAACATAACAATCATTTCAGTTCGCTGAAGCCGACTATAAAATAAGGGAAAATTTAAATCCGCTGTTACTGCAAATTCAGCTTCTACAAAAATAAAGGTTGTTTCTCCAATACGCTGCCCGATGCAGTATATCACCTGCGCGCATATTAGCTGTCAGCGAACACTACCGATCGCCTCGACACAGAATAGATAGGTACAGAAGGCCCACTCCAAAAAACAGGCACATGCACACATATACGCGTTCGTACCTCGTACGGTGATCTCAAATTATGTCAAACGAACGCCCATTGCGACTGCGCTTGGTTTCGCTCCGTTTGGTGTCTAAAGTCTAATAATTAAGTCACTGGAGTAATCTGATATGTGCTAGCTGTCACTTGGCGTAATAAAATGATCATATTTATTGTAATGGCGATCGTTTAGTTTAATTGATTGATTGAAGTGTAAAATAAATGTATAATATATGTATTGTATAAGTGTAAAAGTCTAGCATACAATACATATTTCCTTATTATTTAAAAATGTGACACCTAGCATCTGTCAGTTTCCTCCAATGAATTAATAATTCGACTTTATGTGTGCGTACGTTTTCCTCTATGGAGCTGCCTTTCTGTACCTACCTATTCTGTGCTTCCCGTTCTGTACAAGGAAAAACAAACAAAGGGAGGCAAGCCCCATAACAGCTATCAAGCGAACCGACTCAGTAAATATTTACATGATAACTTTAAGAAATTGGTTCTTAAAAAGTCATATGAATTTGTATATGGAAATACGATGGGTTAATTTGACTATTGACTGTCGGGAGTCGGTGTCGCGAGATTCATAATTTGGCACAGATTGATTGAAGCTTTCCGATATAATTAATTTAATGTTTTGTATTTTATCATTTCAGAAGTAATTACAGCCAGACTTCAGGGGAAATAGTATATATAATACCTATAATAATATAATTATAATTAACAATAACTAAAACAAAAGAAGTCCTTTAAAATGTTTGGCAGTTAAGAGCTTAATGCCTAGTGCACCTACAACCAGGGACACTGAAAATATTCGAAATGCTGAAAAATTGTAAAAGTTAAATAAACTGTGAAATATTTCGTGAAACTAGTTCCATTTCAAAGCGAAAGCTACACGTTATGTAGCGGTCAAAAGTTTAATGTTCAGTTGAGATTCGACCGCTTTATGCTGAATTGTTCTTTTGGTAAGTAACGGTCGCAGATTACTAATATAGCTTCAAGAATATTGTACGATATGAAGAAATAGCCGTTCAGTTGGGCTCTTTGCGTTGTCGCACTGATCAATTTTTTTTTTTTTTTTTTTAACATTACCTTAAAGTCTATTCTTTTACTTAGTAGGCAACAGACGAGCTATGCTTTTGTAATTCGTTTCTTGTACCTACTTGAGTTATGTTTTGGAATTATGTCTCTTTTTAATCATTGCTATAACGGATGTAAAAAGCTTAACGAAGCCACTTGTTCTTCTCGTCATTATGATATTTTTATAGTTGGATTATTAAGTTCCCTTCAAAATGGTTGAGCTAAATGGTGCTAATCTATGCGTCATGTTCGTGAACGGGCGCCGTCAGTTGGGACTGGTCATCTCTTAGCTGCCACGGCTTATTTTAATTTTTGAATTGTTTTTATTACGGACGCTTCTAACGTGCACGTCTTTCTACATTGTTCTCACATGTATAACTTCAACATGAATGATGTAACCCATTTTTTGTAACAATATTTTTAAAAGAGTGTCCGTGGAGTTTCTTGCCCGTTCTTCTCCATAGGAACCTACTATGCTTTGGAATGGGCAACTAGCTTCATCTTTCTGTCTGACCGACCCCTTGACAATACAAAAAGTGCCTGTAATTGGTTTATTTGAAATAAATGCTTTGAGTTTGAGTTTTGTTACGGAGATATTGAAGGCCTAAGTTCCATCATGTTTTTACTAAAAAAAAATTGATAACCAGTTTTTAATTAATTAAATAACTTAACTTTAAATACCCTAAACAACCCTTTTACCGTTGAAAGCACAATGTGTTGCTTGCGTTACGTTGGCCATTACCGTAAACAGCAATTTTTCACACCAAAAATAAAAATCATTTCCCAGCAATTACCTATCATCATTTCAGCCGAAAGTCATCCACTGCTGAACATAGGCCTCCCCCAATTGGGGGGGTTTGCCATAATCGCCACGCTTGGCAGGCGGGTTGGCGATCGCAGTATGGTGTTAAAATGCATAGAGAACGCTGCTGCCCATTCTCTAGTAAGTCCCTTAGTCGCCTTTTACGACACCCACGGGAAGAAATGGGGTGGTGCTATTCTTTACGTCCGGCATCACACAGTACACAATTACCTATAGATGTACTGAATGCGCAAGTGACGGTTATGTGATGGTATGTATTTTTACACCCTGTATGTACAGGTCCACTTACCGTATACGGTTGGCGACAAGCAGCTCGGCGATGTCGCGTCCAAGTCGCGAGTAGGCCGACTCGACGATCACCAGCACCTTTGCGTCAATGCGTAGACGCGCGTCTGAACGATGGTCGCGCGCCGCCTGTTGCTGCGACGCGAGCAACGAGCATTGCGACAGCGGTCGCGGTACGCGGTCGCGCCACACCAGACTGGAAAAACCCTTATATTTTAATCATTGTAACGGTTTATTAAAGACGCAGAAGGTATCAATTACAAATCTGGGAGAATTTTCAGACAATCTTCAACAAAATGAAGAAAAAAAACAAGATTATTTTCTTAATGCATGAAGAAAACAATCAAGAATATTTTCTTAACTAATAAAGAAAACAATTAAGAAGATTTTCTTAATGTTTGAAGAAAACAATCATGCGGGTTTTTTTAATTTTGTAGTTTCCTAATTAAAATTACATATATGTTTATTTAAACAGATACTATCGAATATCAATGGTATCAAGCAAACGGTTATCTGTAAAAAAATCGTGTTTTCTTAAAAAGTCAGCTATTAAAAACAACTAAAAGGTTAACTAACTGGAAGTCCGGAAAGGTAAAGACGTAATTTAAAAATTATCAGATTCTCTCAAGATTCACCCAGCTGTGACATAACATCATAAAAGGTAATCATCATTTAGGTATCTTCTGTATAAGAGATAGCGAGACTGAGGTGCCTGTTATTATCAAACTGTAAAAGCTATGTATTGTGTGCTCTAGTCGTTGTGTATTGTGAAACCATATCGCGACTATCTAAATAAAGGTAAATGGACTTTCCTTGTAGTTTTTATTTATTTTATGATGATTCCCTATTTCGTCTCCCGATAGTGTAGTTTCCTGTTCTTGACAAATATGGAATCTATTCAATAATATTGTTGTATCGGTTATGCTTATGATATAAAAGGCAATAAATATTGATGAAATAAGTTCTAATAAAATGTCAAGAATAAATTATGCTTATTTTCCCGCACCTGAACAAATGAGCCGGCAATTAAAACCCAACAAAAAAACAAACTTAGTCACCTCCGAAACAAATTTTACGAGAAAATCAATCAAATACTGCCAAACTTAAAGCTGCGTTCCAAGTAGGAGCCACATCAAAGCGTCATTAAGGTTTATCTCAATGGCGTAAAATAAATAAAGGCAGGAATTTGTGGGAATACAGGATTTAAAGTATTTAACCAGTGCGCAATTTTTTTTTGGTGGATCAGTATCAATAATAAGAACACATTTCCATCTTTTTTTTTTGGGCCACTTGAAATGAGCAAAATATGGATGGATACAATCTATTCGTAATAATATTATCAATGGGCGAGCGCACAGCTGATAGGTACCTACTACTGCGTTCTGCTTCACTGACCGCGCCGCCGCCGGAGCGTTGCGCGACGAGTATCCATTATACCAGGTTCAAAATAAACATCTTTCGTTAACGATAACTTCATTTTTTTTGTACTAAGTCATATCAAAATAAGAAATAGGTGTATAATAAAACACGTTGAAGTTTAATTTGTCAAAATTTGCGCTTTGATTCAAAACTTTTCCTGTATTTTATCCGTAGACGGCAGTATAGTCCTGTGAGCCGTGGCTGAGTCTTGTGGCCTCTTTGCTTTAATGAAAGCCATGCCTAAATCAACCGAGAGGAAACTTTAACGACGTCGCTTAAAAGACTTACATAGGTAGGTATCTACCGACCTATGACTGAGCTCAAAATTAGCCTTTATTTACCACTAAAATTTATTAACCTGCAATAAACAAGGCAATTAGTCCTGATTACCAACAATGTGTTTAGATTTGCATTCAAATTACAAAGCTGAACATTTTGACGGTAAAGGCGATAACGGGTTCATAATTAGCCTATGTCGTTCCTACTGCTAGAACACAGGCCTCCTGTAAATGTGTCTGTGTAAATTATTTCATCAACACTGCTCTAAAAACGGTGAAGGAAAACATCGTGAGGAAACTGGCATGTCCTAGACCTAAAAATTCGAAGGTATGTGATATCTACCAACCCGCACTGGGCCCACGTAGTGGATTACGGCCCACTTGGTGGATTACGGCCCACTCTCTCTCACCGAGAGGAGGCCTGTATCCCAGCAGTGGGAACATTATACTTTGATTATGTAAAGTGCCTGCTTGGGTTCGAACCCACGGCCTACAACTCGGTAAATCGCGGATACTTAACGGGTCAATAGTAAATAAACGTTTATAAAACAATATGCCTTTAAATCAGCGAGTTGGCGGCGCGTTAGGGAAGCAGCTTCCATTAATTAGCCAGAATACAAGTTTTGCTATAAATCCAACTGAGTCGGCGAAACTTGCCGCCCCTGCCGCTCATCTCGGGCGATGTAATTTTAAGCCGATAAAATAAAATATTATGGGTCCTAGCTACACGCCATCTGCCCTAATTACATAAAATCACGTTATAAATTACTCTGAAATATTCGCCTCCTCGTCCTAATTTAGCTGCGAAAAGCTGCCAAACAAAGGGCGACAAGGACGCTCGGCACAAAGTTAAACGTCTTTAATACTTCCGTGAAGCAATTTCCTTCAGGTATTAAATGCCAATTTTATCCATAATGAATCCTCTGGTATTGAAATAAAAGATAAACATTGTAAAGTGAACGAGTTCGGTGGTTCTAGTCACATGTTTGTGTCACTTGAATTTGTTCTCCTGCGACCAGAAAAAGATCCAGAAAATGGGAGTTTTCTCTCCGGTACCAACATGAGATAAGAATGGGACGAGTTTATGCAAATACGTTTCCGTAAAATCTTGAGAGATATAAAACGAAAATGTCTCTTGCATGTCAAAGGGGTTTATAGAAGCGACCCTTTTAAAAATGAAAGTAAATAGTTGGTAGGTATTTTATGCGCAAGAAAACTGGGAAAATTTTATGGCCGTTATAAAAACACCATCAAAACATTAGAGAGACAACACAAATACCACTTAGCTCCCAACTAATCCCAATAAATACAGTGTGACATGACGACGAGCTGTCCGAATGCGATAATTTCATATTATTAATTCGTATCAGCTTCGTGTTTACTCCCGATAGGAAGCAAATTGGATTTTATGCGAATGACGCATATTTTCAACTAGATTAATTAATTAAATTCAGGCGCGTTTCGCTTAAATTTTAATGAATATAATGTTATAATGAGAAAAGTTTACCATTCGATTTGATAAACTGTGTAAAACGATTAACAAGGTCATGGCACACTATAACGGCATCGTAACGGAACCGCTTCAACCCAGCAAATTAACTTACCATTCAAATTAGAGCATTAAATCGTGTGTCGTAAAATATATTTCATAATGTCAATATGAAAAAGCCAACGGCAGGCAATCAGCGCGTTTGCCGCTACCATACAACTGGACTTGCAGGACCGCGTGCTTACAGCGTGCCGACCGCGTGCTTACTGCGCAGTTGCGCACCGACTCCGAGTTGCAATGTAAACAAGTCCATGTAAGCCGAGACATAATGAAAACGTTGGCGTGTTCAATCACAAATGCCATATATTATAACAAATTGTGTTCGCTGTGACAGCAAGCTTGCACCTCGCGGTTAGCGCGCGGACTGCGAGCTTGCACCTCACGGCCAGCGCGCGGACTGCGAGCTTGCACCTCGCGAACAACGCGTAGTTAGCAAACTGGCGGCTAGCCGTAGCCTAAATTCGAGGCGACGCCGTATTGCAGTGTGCAGGTGCGGTGCCGGTATAATGTGCCATGACCTTAACACGTAGCTGAAAAACTCAATGCAATCCTACTGAAAAGAATAGTCGAAATAGTAAATCATAGGTTGAGTATCGTAGCGTGCTTCGAGTGATTTTCATTACACAGTACACACAATACGGACAATCCACTTTTGCTTTCATGTTTACGTTGTTCATTAATGAATCTACAATTTGATGCGCTTCAGTAAAGATGAATGTGAAACGTGAACATCGGCTATTGACTTACCTAGTGAGAGGTACTGTGACGTAATATGTATAGAAGAATATGGTGAGGACGGATAGCAGCATGACGCCGGCGACACACTTCCTCACATTGACGTGGCTTGCCAGCCAGAAGCAGCATCTCGGAGCTGACGTTTTGTGCGGATGTGCAAACTCAGCCCCACCGCACTCCAAAAGAGGCGCGCGCGCACCTCGACTTTCGCCCGCCATCCTTAACATCTATACACCACTATATTTACACACAAAAGTAACACTTAGGCCTCTAAGGATTTCACTATACAATGTTTCTATCTGGGAACCCTAACGGCTGCGTTTGTCCTTGGTGGTGACGTTTTCTGTCGCCACTTGCCGTGTTTCCACATTTCATAGTGCCGCGGTGGAGTATGGGATTGCGCGTGCGCGGGGAGGCTGGATGCGCGTATGCCGCGATTGACGGCCATCTCGAGCCGACAAACGCGTCCGTTCCCGGTTTAAAATGGCCGCCGACGCATTATGGCGGGTTGTGCTCATCACGCCGACGTCGTGCGCTCCTTGGGATAGAGCTCACGGCATCCGTCTCCACGACAGCTCAGGGTATGCTACGCCTCGGCTCATCGGTGATATCTGCAACAATAGAATGAGCAACTATTAGTGATGCGTGCGATTCAAAATCCTCTATTATTCGCTCTATCTGACTGAATGTTACATTTGAGGTAGGTACAGTCGACACTCAAACCTTGAGCTGGCTTTGTGTACTACCTAAAGAGTTTCAATAGAATAAGACACCAGCATATATCAACTGGTTTTATTACCACACGTGCGGTCTACTGTTCAAAGAAAGGCAGTACTTACAATACAATAAAACGTGGCTGACCAAGCTTAAAATCTCAAGGAGTAACATTCTATCATGGTAGATGACAATGTACTTAATTAAGTCCTAGGTATAATGTAAATCAGATCAAACCTTCACCAACATTTTACTTTGTAGTTTCCACAACCCAGGACTCGTTAAATATTAAAATGGCAAGACAAGAATATAATCCCACTATTTAAGGTGCTATCATTTATCCATGGAAACTGCCATTAATTACAAACGGACTAGTCGTAAATTTTAATTATAATAGAACTAGTGCTTGATTATAACTTTCGTTACGGCAATAAGTTATTCTGCGAAGGTTTTATCGCTGCTAAAGACAGGAGCCGTAGGTTAGGCCTATAATTTTCAAGGTTATTATCCCAACACTTACTAATTAATATCTCGGTGTCAGATTGGGTTTTAACTAAAATGAAGTATTTTCTCCACTTGGACCAAAGGATCAAAACTTAAAATACGCACACAAAGCTATAAAAAAATAAATACTTCATCAATTAGTAATATTTCGATTTATCTTTGAATCCCTGTGTTTATTCAATCGCGAATACTTTACTTGGACCGGCCGCTCCTATAAATCCCCCTTCGAATTATTTGAATGTAGGCTTACATTGAAACATTTCTTTGCAGTCCCGAAACAAATCCATTCAACCGTGAAATTGGACGAACAATCCTCAAAATTCTGAATTAAATTTGATCAAAAAGTTAAGTAATGAACGTGAAATCAGATTTATACAATAATGAAATGATCGACGAATGAGGTTTGTGGAGTACCACGTTTTCTCAATTTGTTTATTTGAATATGTAAAATGATATAGAGTAACGAAGCACTCGGATTGTGATTTACCTTATGTAATAGTCATTATTAGATAAGTACCACATACATGCACCTCGTAAGAACGTTAAAAGAAAAGTTATCAATAGAACCCTCTACTATCTCAGAAGTTTCACTTATCTTCACAAAGTAGGATATCTCTGGGGAACGCCAGGGAAGGATGTTAGAAAACGCGTTTCAGTTTATTTATAGATAACGTAAAGAAATGGCACGGGCAAAGCCAGTTTATCGAACTCCAGCGGCCTTGATTACACGAAAAAAGTAACAATTTCATATTTTACTTTGGTGTCTGTTGATAAGGAAGAGAATTTTTATGCGTCAGTCTTTGTGTTCAGTAAAACGAACGAACCGTAATGGAGGGTCCCAGGCTTATGTGAATATTCTGCGATACCTATTGTCCGAACACATGCTTTAGCTGTAATGAAATTTCATGTACGCGCTCGTTGTACTGTTTGCGAAATTTTTGTTTCGTTTGACTAAATTGTCTACGTAATTTTCCAGACAAACAGTGTAGGTAGTTTATTTGGTAAGTAAAAGGGAGGTTTTTGGGCGGTCGCAGTGAGCGTCGGTGGAGCAGAGACGCGTACGGAATCCGTGATTGTGCGACCCTTTGAATATTAACTAGCAGATGACCCGCTCGTAACCGGGCCACGAATCTACAAGGCTACTCGAAAGGTTAATTCAAACTGCTCACTGTCGGGACGTGCTTTATTTCTTCGCCCCCGATAAAATCGTAGGGACTGATATCAATTGAAAAAGAATACCTATCTACATACTGTGCCGAGATTAGGAACATGTAAGTACACTGCAATGCTTATTCAGGTTGAAACAATTGTTTTTTTTGTAGCCAATCTAACTTAATAAACTTTAAATCCAACGAAAAATAAATTATTCTACAAGTATTCCACGGTAAAGCCAGACCCAAGAAGTTTAAATCGAAATTAGCGTCTTTTCCAGCTGCAAAAGATCCAACCCTTGTAAAATGTTATTTTTATGCGAAAATGAGAAGCTGCTTTAAAACAAAATTATTAAGAAGTAGAATGATTGCTGTGAAATGAGGAGACGGAGAAGAAAAAGTAGGGTAGTTAATTAAAGGGAACGTCCATCTACAGCGTAGCAATGGCTCAGACGATAAACTTGGCGTAACGATAAGTATAAGAAGTAACATCAAGTAGGATTACAGGCAAAGTCTTTCAAAATAATTGTAATATCCCAGTTTCAATAACAGTACGTAACATGTAATAAAACTCTTGAAGAGTCTTCAAAGTTCCATACATCTAATAACAATATCTTGTTACGGGGGTTTATGAAATGGTATCAAAACTTTTTACAGCTACTACCATAAACACCACCCCTAATCTAGAGCAGGTAGGTACTAACAATAACGGTACCTATTTGTATGTGAAACCTGAGATTTAAGAGACTGCGTATAAAAAAAAGCACATTTAACGCGCACGAATATTAGGCTCAATATAAATAAAGTGGTGTTATCTAAATGAAACACGTACGTGTATATCACTAGTTACAAAGTAAGATAGTGATGCATTAATCTCATTAAGGGAATGACCGTAAACGATCTGGACGGGTTACAGTAGTACGGGTAACGGGCGAAAACAATTATTAGTTAACCCTTGGCCCTTTCACGAAAGATAGCGGGCCGAATTACCTATTAATGATTAGGGTTAGGCGGACTTTGTGTGACATGACTGGCGTAATACGCGTTCTATAACACATGATGTAAGCTGATTTGCGAAGAAAATGAAGGATTCATAATGAAAACAACAATCAGTAACGCCAGATTAGGAGCTTAACTTTAAGAAAGCATCTTGAAAAAAGGCGATTCTATCAAAGAAATACTGATCCTTTTCACACATAATAGTAACATGAATAACAAAAGACGCAGTGTAACTTATTTTCACGACAAAGAATAAACGTATGTAGTGTTAGCGCCTTTATATCGGATCAAAAGACAATGGCCTCGCTCCAGAGATGAAGGGACAAACTTATTATAACTTAGCTCGTTCACCACACCTCGTCGTCACAGGGCCCGTTCAGAAAACCCGCATAATAATGCTACCATGAAACTCGTATAACACGAAGATCAAACTTGTAAAATATTGAACTGGGTGAATCAGACGATACGCTGGATATGACA
Source organism: Dryobota labecula (assembly GCA_947523025.1). Lineage (NCBI taxonomy): Eukaryota > Metazoa > Arthropoda > Insecta > Lepidoptera > Noctuidae > Dryobota > Dryobota labecula. The sequence goes on along the minus strand of OX383288.1, from coordinate 19,255,827 downwards.
GGGGTCTTTCGGATGCCATTAAATATTTTCTCAAAGTGGACATCGGGGTATTACTTTCATCTTTGTGGCCCGAGTAGAATGACATGGCTATTATATAAAAACATCTTGTCATAGCTACTGTAAAACTGAAATATTTATCGGATATAAATCAAACTACGAGTACATACGAAAATATCAACTCGGAAAAATGTGACGGTATCGAAACTAGGATATCGTTAGGTTGTTTTGATTTATTTTATTTGTATACAAAATAGGAATATCGCTATGACGCATTAGTAGTGAAATATACAGAATATACACGTGGATTCGTATGTTTAAAACGAGCTTTACTTTTTGCAGATAAAAGCCGGAGTGGAAAGGCACGCAAGGCGTTGGAACATCGCAGAACCGTCGCCATTAGGCTACGGAGGCGAAACCCACAATTCGCCCGCATATTTGGTCAAGATTAATTGCCCTTAACATCATCTGTCAACCCGAGGGACATTCCGTGGACATTTTGTTTGCTGTACAAATAGCTCAACATATTCGTCTTGTAGCATGTTATTAATTGTACTGCGTTTGGTTTTTAATAAATAATTATCTACATTTTATGGGGTATTAATGTTTCGAGCATAACATACGATTTCGTACTACTTCCGTTCAAACAAATACTTTGTGCCACAAAATAGGTATTATTGTAAAATATTATAAGGAAACCAAAGTGAAAACACACAGAAGCATCCATTACTTAGATAAAATATTGCATCATTGCGGTGGCTACTGCAAGTAATATTGAATTCGTTTTTGCAGAGAACGCAGTAGAGGGCACGACTGAAGGAAAACAGAGTGTGCCGTTCCATAATTTATTTGTTGAATCTCTTACCTGGTTGTTTCATTTGCTAAATGCAAGTTGCAGGGCGAACAACAATCGAGCGCTAATTGTAATTCCACTAATTTGCATTGGCGCGACGACTTACCCGTGCTTGCCTGCCGCACCCGCCCAACTTCTCTATAGCATTCACGCTCACACAGTACACTACGGCTATTTATACAGGAAACCCCCAAATCTGATTAAAATTAAGGTTTCATATCGCAGCGCGCCTTCATTTAGATCTACTCACATTTCATACGTTGTTTGCGTTTTAATTACCCACATTGATCAGACTGCCTCAAAAGTTCCGTTCAAACTATACTTAATGGATTATCAAGTTCGCTTTTGTTCTCACTTTAAAATCTTTTGATTAAGCAATTCTTAGAGAGGTTGTTTAAGAATAGCTCGCTTGAGGTTTCTGAAAGTAAAATCAACTACGAGACTTAGGTACCTTTTTCTATTACAATCAAGGAAGCTTTAAAGCTGTTTATTCGCAAAAGCAGTAATTTAATTGATCAAAGGCGCTGTTTCGATATTGATACCAAGTATAGGCAACTACAATAACCCAGTCTAGTTTGCAAGGTAACGCAAGTTGCAAACAGGTATCTCCAATTAACGGAACATTGGCGCCATTAAATTCTTGTTACTGCCGAGTATTCTCACTCATGCATAATTAGTGGATTCACTTTACAGAAGTGGAAACTTAGTCTCGTAGTGTAGCTGTTTTAAAATGTCTGCCTGTGACGTTTTTAATGTAAACAGCATTGCTTGCATTAAATTATGCAAGTGGCACTGGCTTTACACGATTACAGTAAATTTATGCAAGACATTATCCGAGGACAGCGGCGTCGCATAACAACGCCTTCAGTGTCCGAGCGCACGGCTCCCCGTCGGCGACGCCTCCTTTATGAAAACCCTCAGTATGATATATGGCTGTGTGCCGACACGTTATTGCCTCCCTCGACGTCTTTTGTATGCAAACGTCACAATTTTTTTTATATCAGCCGGTGCATATATCGGTTTGTGTTTTGGCAATCAATTAATTCGTTGGCATAGTTAAAGCGACGATATACCCGCTAATGACGACGGGTGGGGAGAGCGCGGGACGTGGTGGACGCGTGATAATCTCCCGACCATTAGGCCCGACCACTCGCTCGCAAATCGTCCGCATATTTTGCCCAAGATTAATTGTTCTCGAATATCATCTATCACAGTGAGCTCTCTCGTGACCGTCGCCGGCAGTGCGTACGACGTTTTATTTAAGGCACAATAGGCCCCTAGAGTACCGCAGTTGAGGTAACTAAAAATTTTGTTACAATAATGATACCGCCCCGTAAAAACACGTTAAGTATTTTGGTAGAAGCGGAAACGAATCGCTTGGAACCATTGTGCTTTATGAAGGTGAAACGAGGGGTGGGGTAATTAGCCAAATGACTATTTAATTTTTATGGAGGATTTAGAAAATTATTTTATTACCCATAGGGCCGGGAAATGAATTTGAAATTTTCGCGAGACACTTAAAAGACTACAGTAAAAGCGCCAGTAAGACAGTGGGTAGGTAGTTATGAAACTTTGAAGGCTATTCAAAGTGTATTGTTTGACTAATATCTAAATGAGTAGGTACCTACTAAATTTATCGCAACCTATGCCGTTTTTACCATAAGGGCACACGGGGCCCGTGCCCAGGGCCCCCATCCTCACGGAGGTCTCTGAAGGCCGAGCCAACGCTTCTTAATAATAGCGTTTTTTTTTTTGTAATTTAAGGTACAACAACAACAACCCGTCGCCAAGTCCGTCTGCCAAGCGTGGCGATTATGGCAAGCCTCTCCCAATTGGAGGAGGCCTATTTCCAGCAGTGGACGTCGTTCGGCTGAAATGATGATGATGATGATGATTTGCAAAGAATTACCGTCGAAATTCAAATATTAAAATTAAACTGATTAGTATCTCTGATCGATTGTGTTAGTAACGCACGCAATAATTTAGACCAATACGAATCGGCTTCTAAAGAAAAAAATGCAAATGCTGACTATAAAGTTTGAAAAAAAAAATATCGCAGCAGTCGAATCACTTTTTTTCCAAAGAGGCCCCAAATTCTTGTGTGCCCAAAGGCCCCGACTGCCTTAAGACGGCCATGATCTCAACATTCATTTACATAAGCTATAAAAAAAACAGCTAATAAAATAATAATAATAAGCTAATAGCTATAAAACATTCTAAATACTAATTTTGTTTAGACGAAATAAGGCCGATTACGGACTTTCCCGAAAGATAAATCCGTAGTTAAAAATACCCTTCGTCGAGTTTATTTCGTAACGGACAAGAACAAATTGAGTCAATCTTTTTTTGCCAGAGACGAAAAACCGAAACGGTTCGCATTTCACCATTTTCAACGTGTAAAGTTTGAATATCAATCAAGCCGACCTTTTTTCAATAAAGCTACCACACTGATCCTTTCCGAACCAATTTTTCGAGTAATTTCGCTCTTAGATACAGCGTCCATTGGCTTTCACTGACATTGAGTTTGTTTTCTTCTAACGAAACAATTTTTTGATGAAAGTTTTTTTTTTTTTTTTGTAGGTTCCCTTTAATACAGTGCGATTACCAATTCCGTTGTTGTCATGCTTATTTGAATATTTATACTCGTAAGTAGGTATTACACGCCTAAATCACATTTATAATGTATGAAAAGACCAAGTAGGTCTAATACGGCATAAATACATCAATAATTTGAATAACTTAGTTTTCATGCATTTTTCATATCGACATAGTTAGCGGTAGTCTAAACAAAAGTTAAGAACTTATCTTTTAAAAATCTTTGCTGTTTGGTGTCACTGACTTGACTGTTTACACAAATGGTAGATTAGGTAGATAACATAGATATAAAAGACACCTAACGTAATTTAGATTCTCACACCTATTTTATACTAGCTTTTGCACGCGGCTTCGCCCGCGTAATGTCGGTTATTGCGTAAAAAAGTCCTTCTTCATATCTCAGGCTATATCTCTGCCAAATTTCATGACGATCGGTTCAGCGGTTTAGACAGACAGACAGAGTTACTTTCACATTTATAATATTAGTATGTATTTATTTGTCAGTCATTCAAGGTATCAAGGGCTATCGTGTTAAGCAATAACTGGGTTGTGGAGGTCTCAGATAGGCAGTCGCTTCATGTAAAATACTGGTATTCATCTGCATCCGGTTAAACTGGAGGCTGACCCCAACATACTTGGGAAAAGGCTAGGCAGATATTGATTCATACTGGACATGGGCAACTGCAAAACCAAATTGGTCTATACAGGGACATTGGTACGCGCCTCAAAGAGATGTCAGCACGCACTGACGGGGTCCGCTAGGACCGGTGCCTGCCAGGGTTGCGGGTTTGTCCGAAAGGGATACCGTGGCCCTGGCACACAGGCAACTGAAGGAACACGGGTGGGTTTTAGTCAGTAAGTCTGACATGCCCTCCAAGAGCGGGAGAAGTTATTTGATAATTTCCCACCCATAAAAAAGGGCTTTATTACTAACATCATAAATAACAACTTTTGTTCTATGACTTTTAATAATTCATCAGATTTTAATTTATCATATTTTCATACAGAAATAAAAATATTTAAATTCAACGCTCTAAATGTTACGAAGTCTATGCGTAGCAAAACAAACTGCCGTGTCTAATGCAAAACGCAGGGGCGACAGTGGACGGGACGTAGGTAGGTACAACAAAATACAGAATTGAAATGTGTTAGATAGAACAACGAAATCTTGAAGATTTGATTTTGGTAAATGTATTATGTTTTGTAAAAAGTCATAGAACAAATGTTATTGTTTATAATTTTAGTAATACAGTCCTTGTTAGTACAGTAATACAGTCCATTTTACCAATAACCCTGTATAAATTTATTCCTTGAAAGTTTGCAGCCATATTTATGGTTCAAAGGACCGTAAGCCGCGAAAGGAGTTGATTAAAGAGCACCAACTGAGTGCGCGTGGCGACAATGAATATTCAGTGCATAAGCATAATACGGCCGCAATCTTAACGCGCGCCAGCGTCGCTGTCTCGACTGAATCGCTGTCCATTTCTCATCTTAAATGGTAAGAGCAACGCCCGAACTACCTATTACAAAGCTTTTTTCCAAACTTCCTCCTTATAAAAGATCAAACCAAAAGAACCAGAATGTAACTCGCTCAAATCTAATCCGCTAAATGACATCGATCCCACACAAATTGCGACCCGAAATAGGCTCCGACGTAATAATATCATCAAACACGACAGACATGAATGAGATCCATCACCATTCCTAAGAATACCGATATGGAAACTTTGTACGCGTAAGGGATACAGCGTAGTTTTTTGCGGCCAAGTTTTACGATGCCAATACTTGCGGTCGCCGAAAGATATGCCTGTAAGTAACAGCATAATGCATGGCCGAGAAAATGCTGACATCATATTACGTGAACAGAATCTACATATAGATAGCCAAGCATCGTTTGATCGACAGATCCTCTGCTAAAATAAATATACAAACTCAATGTTTACTTATCTCTCAAAATGAGAACACATTTTGTGTCACGAACACGAGTTTAATGAGGATAGTTTGACCAGTATTTTATCTCTAAACAACATCGTTAGGGAGCAATAAGCTCGTGTGAAGACCTAACAGGGTTGACATAAATACCAATTAAAACCTTTGTACTCTCAGCGTATACAGCGGTTTATTCGTCCGTTGTAGCTTGATATTATGATTTATTTGGAACATAATAATTGTGTCATGATCGTTTGAATTTGGTCAAATAATATAAAACCTGTCGACGTGGTGACTCAACAATGGAGGCAATATGGAAAATCACAAACTAATGTGCGATGAAATCATAAAACGGTCGCGTGCGTAGTACATTGTTCACTAACCCGCCTGCCACAGAATTCAAGGACAAAACTGATTTATAAATGATATACATTTATACTAAACTATTTATGTGAAATTACAAAAGCAAAAAATAAAACAAAATAACAAAACGCGTTCAAAATTATCTTACCCTTTTTCGGTTGATTACATTCGCAGACAGGATAAAGCGGTATTTACGCACTTAATATTAACTACAATCGTTATATATTCAAAAGTTCTAAGTGTATTAACAGCGTTATCAATCTATAAACACATCAAAATTTTAGATAATAAAGAGGAAGCAACACTTATTGTCACACATTTCGTACGCGAATAGTGAGTGAGATCGCGGCGCGCGCCACACGTCCGACCTCGGTTGTGTCTGGGGGCATACTGACTCGACTCGAGTCAGAATTTTATTGGTGTTACCGGAGGCAACCGGCGATATCAAAGCGAGCGGCCGGCCTGTAGGGCGGGCGCGGCTACGAGACCTCTACGCTACGCGCTACGAGGCCTACGCCAAAAAATGTAAAATAAAATAGGCAGGAAGATTGTTTCATTGAATTCGAGTTTTAGATGAAACGAGCTTCTTATGGAATTGAGATATTCTCTTATGTTAAGGGTACAAAAAAAAAAAAGGCGGAAGAAGGGAGCAATATGAGGAAAACAAAATGTAGCCAGCATTTAATAAAACGGCAAATTAACTCAGTAACCTCATTTTTCGCCAGCTAAGAGCATTACTGTAAACACGGGTCTCGAAAAATTATTCACGTTGGAAAAATTAGGCGAGCTCCAACCGCGACAGTCCATCTATTCGCCGCCGACAACGTATACTCGCGCCCGGCGATACAAAGGCACGATCCGCCCCGATTAATACTAAGCACGCCAATAAATATTGATACTAGCTTCTTTGTCTTGCACGGAAGATTCGTTCCCTTTTATTAATGGGACACTCACGTTTGCCTGACAAATCGCGTACCTCAGATACGTTTTGGATTTCACGTTATTTTGCTTTTGGCGTTGCTTTATTGTATCGATACATTCACATTATTACGGTAATGTAAGCGCATTTTGATGTTTTTGTAATGTCCTTAATACCCATTTTAGCGTTCGAAGAAGAGATTTTGTGATTATTTTTTATGTATGGATTGAATTTTCGTGGTTTCAAGGAATACGTTTCGTTATATTTAAAGCAAGGTAAGGTATAGGTAATCGAAGGCGTCTTTGAGCGTCGATTAGGCAGATCACCGAATGGGAGAACACCAGATAGTAGGTTATAATCCTCTTCTAATTAATGTGAATGGTACAGACATGATATTGCAATAAATAATCCACTGTTTTAAATATGGTAGTTGCTACTTTACATGTTGAATTTTGATCAATTTTAATTAAATAAAAAATAAAAAATGATTAAAATTCTAGTAAATACTAGAAGTTGGTAAATGTTATTAATACTTGTCTAACCTTAGAGTCCTTCAGTCGTCATTATGGACGACCTCGACTTCGAAGTATCTAGTCTTAACTTCAAAAGATCTTTAGAGTCGTCGTACTATTCTGTATAAGTATTTACTATTTATAGAGAGCATATTGAATTTAGCATTCACATTAGTTATGGAGTTATGTTCTCAGACAAGGCTGTCTGGGTTCGATTCTAGGTGACATTGTATTTGTGACAGTATCTATAACGCCACATGCGAACTACACATCAAAGACCTGACGTCACAAATCCTGCATCGCGCAATCAGAGTTTCCCGCGCGACTAGCATATATATACAACCTCCCGCCATCAACCGTCGAGCAGTTGCCCACCAGACACACCCGTCTGGTCGGAGGATCCTGCCTTTCCAATAGAGGATGAGTGAACTTTACACCCTCTTCCTCATACCTCTATACTGGTGACCCCGAACATGGACATTAGCGCAGCCTTCGTGCTTCTACCTCAGCGTGACGTCATCATCATGACTTCCTCAAGCTTTCAAGCGGCGAGTCACACAGCCAGCCAGCTCCCACGGCTTCAACGGGTTCAGCATGCAGCGATCGCACATACCAGTTCATCACCCTCAGTCTCAGCAGCAACCCTGGCACAGCACACTGAACTTTCAGCCGGTCCACAAGCAGAGCCCTTAATACCTCTCTTGGTCGACGCCAGCAGTCAGCCTCAACTCGGCGCTGTACGACATCCGACTCACTGGAGCATAACGCAGCGCCACCCCGACTCACTGGGGAATTTCCGCAGACAGTTCCGACTCACCGTGAACTATGTGGCATCCGGATCCGACTCACTGGAACCACAATTGGCCCTGGCAAGCATCACAACATGCACTGACTCAACCTGGCAGCATCTACAACGCCACATGCAAACTAAGCATCAAAGACCTGACGTCACAAATCCTGCATCGCGCAATCAGAGTTTACCGCGCGACTAGCATATACAACATCCCGACAACAACCGCCGGGCAGTTCCCACCAGACACAACACCCGTCTGTCTGGTCGGAGGATCCTCCCTTTTCAATAGAGGATGAGTGAACTTTACACCCTGTTCATCATACCTGTATATGTATATTATTGGGTCTATCTGTATAGGAAAGTCACAATAGTGGGTAACGTACACCGAAACAGGGATAGGCTTGAATTAAGGTGCACATGCGATAGACATCAAGAGGGGCTTGTTGCCAAGTAATAGCAGCCGCACGGGTCGATCGATCACGTTAAGATACGCTTGCCACGGTTAGTCCGTGGATGGGTGACCATCTTTACATGCCAAGACCCCTCCGTGCCGTTGGTCCCGGCTATCATTCGTGGATCTTTGACAGTCGTAACGGGTCGTCAGAAGCCCGAAAGTTTGACAACCAGTCTTACCAACGGGCAGTAACTGGGTTGTGGAGGTCAGATAGGCAGTCGTTCCATGTTAAATACTGGTATTCAGCTGGATCCGGTTAGACTGGAAGCCGACACCAAAATAGCTGGGAAAAGGCTAGGCAGATGATGATACGACAGGCATCAATAAATGTCTGCATATACCTCTCAGGGAAACAGGGAGTTGTAGCAATCGGTAGCTACATGTATTTCTAAGGTAGGTACTTCGTTCTACTTTTTCCGAAATTTAAAAGGCGGAGGAGTATCATTGTGTATTTCTTTTCCGTTGTCCTGGATATTTGAAACACCTCGTGTCACGTAACGGCCCGCGTTCATCATGGCGGCTGCGCCCGGCACAAGTGGCGCTAGCATGAACAAGCGCCCTGCACATTACTGCCATACTGTTGCCAGATGACACCGCTTTTCTAGGACGTCCTGAACTCCTTATATGTGATGCAAACGTGATATACGGGCTAAACCTGAGGCAAATTTAAAAATCTAATATGCTTGAGTTTTCTTTAGTATGATGGACTGCACACAATACAAAGAATTTAATATTGAATAATAAATCCAGATTAACCTCACTAGTACTTTCAATTTGAATTCCAATTAAAGAACGCCTTGAATAAAAGGCAGTCCCGAATTCAGCTTTATTGGAGTTGGCATCACTAATTACAGTTCACTCTCGGCCAACAGGCGAGAAAAGGCAAAAACTAAAAATGGTCCTTCTTCTTTTATTACGCTTGGTCTTTTACAATCGACTCTACGACAAATGTATGAAGATGAGAAGGCCCAGAGGCACTACCTTTTTATTGGTCATTAAATCCAACAAGGCCTCCGAGGAAACAATAAATCATCGATTTATCTCTGTGATGACTATGTTGCTGTAATAAAATAGGTAATAAAATTGGCAAGTATCGATTACTCCTGATCGAGATTGCGGAATCGTGATCACTTGGTATTTGTAGGTTATAGCTACTTGTATTATTACATAAGGCTGATTTACACGTCTCCAGTTTTTAGTAGAATTAAATACAGCTAACGCGTAAATAATATCCCGATTAACCGGTTGGTAAACAAGCCATTTATTTATACAGTTCCAGTCACCAAAGACGCTGCAGGGCAAAATAATAATTTTGAAATTCCTTGTAAATGTATAATGTCTGACAACTTAATTTATTTAATGAAATATCAACTTTCGATTGAGGTTTAACAATCCGCAACAAATGAACGTAATATTCTATGTTGTTGTTCAATAAGCAAGACAGCATGCACAACACCAATTAAATGACAAAAAACTGCAGATTACCCGCGTGGAAAAACACGCGTGTTGAAGAAAGTGATAAATGTGCTAGTGGCGGTTTCGTTTGTGGCAAGCAAGGATGGGTATCAGTGCGCGTGATGATCGCATGTACGGCTACATTCACGCTATCACCAGTGCGGGGGCGTCACGAGCCATGTTCACGCGATGTACCGTCCCTACACTTCGCATTCATAATCTACCCTCTCTTTCCCACTCAGAAACGGTGAACTCGTAAAGTATTACTTTTTTATTTTTGTTGCTCGTAGATAACACGGTAATATATGATAGGCATGAATTATTTCCTTCAGTATTCCTCAGTTGCTTTCTTGCACCTTCCTGATTTTGACGTATTATATAGTTGCACATTCGTTATATTATAACTGAATTAAAACTTTCCGTTTTACTTTCACAAATAAATGGGTACGTTTGACTAAATTTGTTTGGTAATGTGTATGGGACTAAATCTTCGAAACACAAGCGATTTTTCCCTCAGCGATTTTTTTACGCGCACTGAGTTTTCAACGCTCTGCTTAGCGCCGAGAGTAGAAAATCAAACAGCGTGGTTTTTCGACGCGCTAGGATGCACTCTGTTGGATTCTCAATGCTCGGGTCAACACTAAGAGTTTAAAATCGAGGGCGAGATAAAATCCCTCCGCGATATTTTTACGTCCGTGCGTACGTGGGCTTACTTACTCCTTTCGAAGCAATAATTAAATTTTAATATTTAAAGCGGTGCCGATAGTTTGTAATTAAATTCTGTCAGTGACATGACAAAGGTCAGCTCAGGCCCATCGCGTGATTAAGCCCAAGAATGAACAGTGTATTATTTTCCACTGTGTTACTGTATTCGGAAAACTAAAAGTATAAGGCTGAGTGACATAGGCCCCTCCTTACAAAGGAGGTTGCTCCATTGTGCTTTGCAAATATTATATTGCTAGAGAAAGAAAGATTGAATGAATGAATGAAATGCACCGACCCCAGCGTGGTTTGACCAGACTCGATTACTCGAATGAACTCAAAGATTCACACTAGCCCCTGGAGCCTCATGTTTCATGGGGCTACAGTGACCATTGCATATCAAGGTAAGCGCAATAATTGAAAATGCATATTTCAAACTGAAAAAAAAAATAAAAAACCCGGCCAAGTTCGTGTCGGACCACGCACAGTGAAGGGTTCCGTAGTTGCCTAGTTGGTACGAATTTATCCCAAGAACAAACTTAACATTGAAGTTGAAATACATGTTCTCCAATACATTCCAACTGCAAATGTAATTTGGTTGACTATTATTACTCTTTATCATGTAAAGCCTTTCTGTGATAGTTTTCCTTGTAACCTCGTTATATTGCCGTGACTTTTTCACATATCCAAAAACAACCATTTAGCTGGCAGGACACTGGACTCTAACAAAAATTAGCACTTTAAAGTTTAATATTACGCAAACGGATCCCTGAATCAAAAAATGGAGCCTGGAGAGCATAACCGTTAGCAGGAAACATCCCCCTGACTGTCGTCGACAAGATAAAGTGGAGTTTTCCAATAACAGCGTGAGAACTTGTAAACAACATGCATTAATGATGCAACGACTGATAGTTAAACGTACATGCAACGTTCGAGACACTCCAAACAACCTTAAGTACTTACAAACTAGTGGTAATAAAGTGAGAACCGTATGCGTGTGTACCGGCTTTAGTACTTTCGTACAGAATTCGGGGAAAATTCGATTGTTCCAATGTTTGCTGTTAACTTAAGTAAGTTGTCTGATAATGTACCGTATATGTTCGTACATTATCAAAGTGACATTCACTTAACTTTTCAGTACAATAACAAACATTCGCTAGTACAACAACACAACGTGATGACGGGCGGGCTCATATTCAACGCGTCATGCTTTTAATGTGTCGCTCAATGGGTACGTCTGCTTCATCGCACCCAAGTATAAAGTTTCATACACATATAACAACGGAGGCTTTTAGCCACCTTGCACTGAGCACCCGCTGTAGTAGGTTCATTTATGAAAAGCTTTCAGGTTCGACACGGTTAACGGGTAGCTCTATTCAAATCGCCTTTCCATTCGACAAGCCTTTACATAAATCAAGTATTGAATAAACTATTTTCTCTCCTGAAGATTTTGTTCTCCAATAGCCAGTTGTCTATTTAGATTACGCTTTTTTGGGTTGAACTCCATCATGGAAAAATACATGTAAGAATATAAAATAATGTAGGGTAGGTACTACAAAAACATTTATATTCGTTTCAAGGAAATTGAAACAATTTTCCGCTCGCAAAAACAAAACAAAGTAAATTAAAGTAAATATAAGGCGGATTGTTATAACAGAAACGTCGTGATCCTAGCTCTTGGGATTTGATCAAATGGCTGATAACCAAACATAACCTAGCACAAACTAACCTGAACAGAATCCCTGGAGTCTTTGTTAAGATAGTGATGTTGTGTAAGGGATTTGATCAAGATATTTACTTATTTTTCTGGATCCCTGTGTCGGCGAAATATTTTTTTTGCTCAGGGATTAGTTGTGTGTGATCCCATGGACCAATACCACGCAAGGGTTTTGGAATGATATTATAAAATGTTTCACGTCATCAGTCGACGTGGAATCTCTTTTTACTTCGCCTTGAGTTTCTCTAAAAGGGTTGCTTTGACGTGAGCTGACGTTGTATTGTTTGGTTGGGGTAACGTCTCCTTTATCCATAACAATATGTCTACCTTTCTTCTTTATGTCTAATGTTTCCACTTTGGCATTTAATATAAAACGATTTCGTCATTATTGATTCATCCTCCTAGATTATTCCAGAACGAGCTTTAAGCCCATAAGTATCTCAGAGATATTTGAATACACAACTTACGAAAACTGATCTCCAATTACTTCACCTAAATTCTCTTAACATTTCGAATTCAAAGTGGAGTTTAAAGTAAAAATATTGTTTGAATCGACACAGCTGATTGGACGCCTGCGCAAATAGATAGGGCGGTCCAGCCACAGCGGTGCATAAGCTTCGGAGCGCGTTCGTGACGGAGGTAAGCGGCTCAGTCGAAGTGCTACCTAGATCTTCAGGAGCGTACAATGAAAAAGCTTTAACCTTAGAGCAGAAATAAGAAACAACACTTTGGTTTTCTTTGGCAGATTCCTTGAGTACACAAAACAGAAAGTTATTTTGTAGCTAACTACGTAGGTATTTATATGGTGTAGGTATGTAGTAGAAAACGGCTTCTTTCATTTTCATTACTTACGTTTACATGAAAAGAGTTTTGAATTGCTTGTGAAAATGGCTCGGTTAAAATTGTGAAACAGCCCAATTGAAACTTAACATAAGATCCAATTTGATTCTTAGCCTATTAGGGATTACTACTGTAGTATCGATTCAAATGTTTCACTTTCATTCATAGAACCAGTTTCTTGGCAATTAAAGGAGATGCAGGAAGGTAGCTCACGAAATTCCAATTTACTTAAGTTTTTTGCAATTTGCAGATCATCAGTAAATAAATGTACGTTGGCCAAATATGATACGCGAACATAATAATTATGTATTTATAAAATTATAAGCTGCCCTGATGCCTTTGCCTTAACACTGGATGCATACTAACTGGGCCTACTTACTTAAGAGGCGCAAACCATTGTTGTAATTTTTTTTTTTCTGAATTTTTAACTTGGAACAAAGATTTGTTCCCTGTTCAGTTTTGTGCAGGTAATAAGTAGCTAGGACCTAATTGTGCAGAGCGTCCATCTTTGCATACGCGCACTATATCATTATTCATACTCTAGATGTTAAACAGACTTACGTATTAGACCTGCACCTGAGTTCGAGTACAATGATTATTTTATTTTGAGTAGAATATTCCAAGTGCCTTGTATTTACTCTAGCAATATTGGTCGGTCGGAATTATATTCCGGGCGAGCGAAATTAAATGTCACAGTTGGTCGTAATGTAAGTGATTTTAATATACAGCGTACTTTATCACATTGTTAATATGTTTGGTTTCAGTCGGTGGATGAGAGCACATCTGAGTATAAGCGACTTGATTAAATCGTTGATTTAATGTTTTGCCAAAATGCGCGTACATAACAGTTTGGTAAGTAAATACTTACACAGAATTTACCTGACTCAGAGCGACGTGAGAAGTAAAATTTTAGGAAAATTAATGACGAAAAACATGATGTTAATGGATTGGTTGGTCATGTATTGAATGGCGTATTATAAGTTCCCTTTGAAATGGCATAAAACAAGGACTTATTGACTCTTAGATTCGTCTCCCAACCACATATATTTCAGAAAACGTTGTAGTTATTTCGAACAGGATAATTCGGTTTACTATTGCGTGTATAAATGCACAAATTTGTAGCGAACAAGAATTTTCCAAAGGCAAAACCCGTAGCAGAGTGCACCGAGTAAAACTTTTTTCATAAAAGTACAACGAGGCAGTGGGCTGCGAAGAAAGAGCGAACAAGTGAACAGTTGTCGAGGTTACTTATTAACTTTTATAACTTCAACATTTTATATTATTTGCATTATTGCCAATACTTACAAAGTCAGTGGACTGAAATTGCCGCCCAAATAAAACGATAAACAAGATGATTTTATCAATATACGCTCAAATGAAATTTGATCTCTGTGATAATATGATTTCATCTGCTGAATCATATAACAGATCAATTGGAATTATGTGTCTTTTATTGAAAATTTATAAAGTGGAAAAATTCGTTTTGATCGGATTGTAAAACGAGGCAGACAAACGTACATAAATGGAGAATAAATTCAACCAAGGAATGGAAGAGACAATGCCAAGAATGTAGAGGAAAGTTTTTTCATAAATGTGCAAGGAGCGAACAGCTGACGACTGGCTCCGGGCGCTCTGCCTCGCTGTACCCGACTTTCTGGCAAATGTGTTAAAACGGGAAAGTATCTCGAGAATTCTATCCTTAGCCCGAGGCAATACGTATTCCGGAAAAAACTGTTAAATGTTCCGCCCGGAAGTCGAAAACGATTTCATGAAGGCAACATCTTCAAAAGGGAAGTTTTGTTATATTCAACCTGCTTTTAAATTTTTCATAAATGGTAATCTGTGCCATTAAGGGCGTATACGTTTGAAAGCGTTGGTTTATATTTTAAATTGCACAGTTGAAATACTTTTGGGATAACAGAGACAGAGTTGACTTTGATTGATGACGTATCTAACCTATGCTACGGATTGTAAAATGACTTGATGATGAATGCCAAAAAAACTGTGACACTTTATCTACTACAGCGATTCAGCCAAGTGGGTTCGGATACAAAGACCAGAATTAAGGCAAATAGCAATGAGTCTTTAACAGTTGACAATCAATAGATAACCTATCCTCCCCGACCCTTGCTTGTAAGCGAAGCGCCAGCACGTGCAATAGCTGAACCTGTAGCTTTAAATCCCCCTGATAATAATCATAACTCTGATTTTATCCAGCCTCCGACGGTCCCTTGCCATCCTCCCTCCGACGCTGCCCTAAGCCGAGGTTCGTACCCCACAGGGGGTGCCCTTAGCGTGCAGTCGTTTAGTTTATAAGTTTTTTACGCCCTGGCTGGAGGCATTAAGTTTCGTTAGGAGCTTAAGGCAACCACAAGAAAGTCCGGTTAAAGAGTCTCAACCCCTCGTGGTTAAATCCGGGAAAGGCCAAAAAATTTAAATATAACCTAACATTTAATCTACTTAATATGTATACAAAGAAGATAGTTTTTTGGGCCCCTTTTATTCCTTGGGCCGTCGAGTAATCGTATTATACCTTAAAAAAAAAGTAACCAATTTATCATAAAAAAAAAAATAAAAAAAATGGTCGATTTTTTTTATAAACTTTAACCGCAATCACGAAATCGTAATAAAGAGAAAATGTTTCTATGTGCACTCAATTGATTCAATTCCAGTTATGGTCGTCAATGTCATAAATGCATTTATAGATAGAAGCGTTCTTAACAATTTTATGAAAGAAAAAAAATATATATACCTAATTACAGTTCGAGGTGGTAACCAAATCTGTTTTTATTAAGTAAAAAATGTACCATTGACGTTGCACAGGTTCCCATTTTTAAGTTTGCTTACTCCCGCGTAAAGTGGTTTAAAAATCACCGTGTAACGGATTGTACTTTTTGTTTGCTTGTCAGTTTGACTCTAGTGATGTTACTCAATCATGAACGGTCAGGCACTCGATTGTCCCGATTATGTTAATTGAAAACTCAAACGTACGAAGCTGATGGGAACCTCCCTCTAGTACCTGCCTTAGATTCAACTTGGAATCTAAGGCAGGTACTACAGAAAGGTTCCCATCAGCTTCGTACGTTTGAAAAGCACACAAAAACTTAAAGAAAAGTATCATAGCAAGATCCAAAACACACAACCGCAACTGTTCAATATTGGTACATTGGGGTTTAAGCCAGTGACATTCGGCTAAGATCGGCTGTGTTCGATTTTGTAAAGAGCTTTTTCTCCTACTCGCATGCCACTGTCAATCTGATAATCAATGTCGATACGATGAAGATTTTAATGACACCTTATACGTTATCAACTGACAGCACTAACCCACAGAACATATTATATTTTCACTCTTATTAAAACTCTGCGACTCTTTACATACTTAACAATATTTTGATGGTTTATTACTCAAAATATAATTTCTATTCTCTGGTTTATTATCTATGTACCTACGTATCTATACTTAATATATAAAGCTGAAGAGTTTGTTTGTTTGTTTGAACGCGCTAATCTCAGGAACTGCTGTACAGTAACAATACATGTGCTGATAGTACATTTATTGAGGAATATTATAGGCTATATAACATTACGCTACGACCAATAGGAGCGGAGCATAAATGAAAAATGTTGCAAAATCGGGAAAAATTATTCCTTTTTGGGAGCTTCCGTTGCGTGCGCTGCATAAACGGTTTAAGTTACGCAATTATCATGTATTATGGAATTGTTCCTCTTTAAAAGTTCTAAAAAAAAGTCCGCGACAGCATATGTCTATATTTTAAGACTGACTCACTATAACCTTTATTATGGTAATCAAATTTTTTCTAAATTAATTCATTATTTGCGAATGAGTTTTATCAACATAATATTAATCCTTATCCAAATAAATATGTTATTAATCACAAGTATTTAAATGTAAACAAAATTGTCCTTGACATCACTTGATTTCAATCAACATCTTAGGAGATATCATAATTTTAAAATAACTCCGCAACAAAATAAGTAGAAAATTCATTACTTAAACCACTCTCTCTCTTACGAGTAGGTGACGCAGACGAAGTTGCGCGGGTCAGCTATATAATTTGCTAGATTTTGCCCGCGGCTCCGCCCGCGTGGATGTCGGTTATCGCGTAAAAAAGTAGCCTATGTCCTTCTCCATATCCCAGGTTATATCCATGACGTTTCACATTTATAATATTAGTATGGATAAAGCTGAAGAGTTTGTTTGTTTGGTTGAACGCGCCAATCTCAGGAACTACTGGTTCGAATTGAAATAATATTTTAGTGTTGGATAGCCCATTTATCGAGGAAGGCTATAGGCTATATATCTACGCTACGATCCTTAGAAGCCAAGCGAAAATAACGGAAGTCAGAAAGAACGCTAAGCGATAACGAAGTTTTAGCGCGGGCGAGCGACGGGATGCGAATGCGACGCGATGGGTGGGCCGAAATTTCACGCGGACGAAGTCGCGGGCAGAAGCTAGTTGAATTATAAAATTAAGAATGACAGTTAAATATCACCATCAATGCCACTAGTGTGGAAGTGTTGGTGATACCAATTTATTTAACCGCGACACATCGAGTGGCACCTCGAGAGAAAATGGATTCGAGCCTTTATTTTATTTCCTTACTCGTTTGTGTCGTCGTAATGAGTTAAATAAAATCGAGCCGCATCACTTTCTGACACTGTCAGAAAGATAAATGTCAAGTGATAAAAAACTTTTTTAGGGTTCCGTACCTCAAATGGAAAAAAACGGAACCCTTATGGGATCACTCGTGGGTCTGTCTGTCTGTCCGTCTGTCACAGCCAATTTGCTCCGAATGTAATGGACCGATAAGTTTGAGTTTGAGTGACCCAAACACAGACATGAACCGTAAATAAATAAATTAAGAATATTGCGGTCAGTTTTGCAAACTGTACCGTGTGACATATCAAATAAAAGGTCTCTTACTGTGAGGGTGTCAAATATATATTTTTTTATAATTTTAAAATAAATTGTTTCAAAGTTATAAGTGAAAATAGACGAAAATTGACCCCTTCTTATCTCGAAACTAATGAGCCTAAAATTAAAAAAAAAAAAATACAGAAAATAGTTCTATAGGTACTTATAGATTACAGGAAAATCTATAAGAATTATATGGTTTTAAAATAACATGGTAAATCTCTCGATATTGTGCGTACAAACTTACATTTGCAGTAGGAATTTATGGAGGAACATGTTTAACAACTACAATGTTAAGATTGTTCTTGGGATAAATTCATCCCAACAACGGAATCTTCAAGGTACAGCATTTACTGAAAAGGATGTTGTAACTGTTCAGTAATATTTCAACGCTATGTGCGAAGACATTGTCCGAGAATGCTGCAGATAAGCGATAACTTGTGAACGCATATATTTTTCGTTTGTTTCAGTCAAACCATTTAGATGAAGTTTGAGGGAAGTGCGTATTGATTGATGCAAGAAAGTATTGAATCTGTTTATTTAATAAGATTTGGGTACAGTAATATTTACACTCTACGTCAATCTGCACAACAAACGCATACGTGCCAGTTTTCATAAGCTTTTAAATTTTATCCCGCGACTTTTGCGGCAAAAGGTTATTAACAATTTCATTTGCAGCTGTTTTCATACTTTCTGGAATTGAATGCATATCGCTATCACTGTCTATTTACATGTTTTTAAACGTTTCTTGCTAAATATGAAGTATCAAAGTTTTACAATGGTACAAAATGCGTGCCAATGGTTTTTTTTTTTACCAAATCGGTTTTATTCAGCCGATTTTTATTTTAAGCCAGTATCTTTTTGAACTAATGCATACATTTTATATTAAACTTAATGGGAGACATTAAACCTCTGTGGTAAATTTATATCTAAAAAAAAAAACTGCATTAATGAAAAACTGCAACAATGACATTTTATGTAACATTTCTGCACTGTTTTGGTTCTAAGCAAAAAATACGCCCTTTGTGATCGGTTTTGTAGTGATTAATGATAACTTTATTAAGTAAATCAAAGAAAAGTATTATAAAGTCGCCTGACGTTGAAATTGTAATTACTTACAGTAATAAAAATGTTTTGTTACTAATGTCATTTTGGATTTCATTAACTGTTCAAAACACCCTGTATTCTTACTATTTATTACTAAACAGTGCAGTTTTAAATTATAATACCGATGAGGCCAACCTTTAGTGAGTAGGTTATTACAATAACTCTTTTAGTGAATTTTTAGGGTTTGATCGCAGTTCTCAGTATTCCCGTTAGGCGAAGTATAATTATTACTACCACTGTAATCTAGAGATCGTAAGGAACAAATATACATGCGTTTCATTAATAGACGCCACAACTTTTAGCGGGCCTTATCGCCTAACAAAAAAGACTATCTCTTTTGTAAACAAAAATTGTAACACATGTAGCATACATAATGCAATAAAAAGAACATTGCCCGTAACCTTTGTGGTACCTTTGAGACTTCTGCTTACGCTATAAAGGGATGACGGCGTAGGCGAAAAATTGCACCGCTTCAACTTTCCATAAATAGGTTCTTGCTCGTTTGCATTACATTGGTTTTTCAATAATATTAGCATTTGTGGGAGTTTTTGCATACCTTGCTCATGTCGACTTTATAGCTTTTGGTAGTCAATAAACATTTAGTTCGCAATACCGATTGGTATAAAACCGTTTGAAAGGCCAAGAACTCTCAAGTGGCTAAATAAATCTTTCACATGAAGCAGCACGAGAGTAACATTCAACGCCAAACGAAGGTAACTAACCACCTATAATTGGATTCGTTACCATTACAACAAACGGATTGTCGTGTCTAAACTAAATCAAACTTTGTTTCCGCCGGGAGTCGCCGTCGAGTTGCCGTCGTTACCGGGGATATTGGGAACAAACTATAACCCATTTCGGTTCATTATCATATTTATCATACTACTGCTAGTCTGCTACTAACAGACGAAACTGCAGAAGGAGCGCTTAAATTGCGCAACAGAGACAAGATTTGAATAGTTCAAGCCTCGTTAAAAGTTAAACGTGCACTCTAATTACACTAGATATATCAATCGACATTCTATTCTAAGAAACAAAAACTAGTTTTATGGTTCCAATCGATTACATTTTCGACGAAATGCATCAATTAAAATTCAAAGATGTAAAATTAAATGTCAGCCGCATTGTCAATGCGACATGTGTCCGCATGAATTATATTGCAAAAATGAGCCGCACAATTAATGAATAATACATGAACGTATCGTAGTCATCCATGCGCATCGGTGCAGCTACGATGACGGAGAGAGTGAACGGCACAAAAGTGAAATCTTGTAAATGTCATATCTTCAAGCCACTCAAACGTTACAGACGCTGAATAAAACTTCGACTTTGTGATCCTTGAAAATAAACTTACGTTCGTTTTTCTCAAATATTATGAAAAACACAATATAAATGATGATTTCAATAGGACTCGTAAAATATTATAGCGCGGGGCATTAGACACAAATCTTGAACAGACGTCGCCACTTAAAATAAGCTGGCACGATTTCAAGTGCTGCCAACCTGAATGTGAAGTATTCAGTTCATCAAAACCAGATGTTTCCGAGTCCTATGTAAACACGGACATTTACGCGGCACATATGATTAAACACCATCCTATTATGAGTGTTTACGGAAGTGTTTACAAATTAAGCACCAACATTTTAGTATAGGCAGTAACCCATGTCATTGGTTTTGCAAACGTCCGTGTTTATCAGATTCCAGGAACGAAAGGAGTTGGATTAAAACCGGAAATTTTCTGTTGTATGGTATACACATAATAATAATATATTATGTTTTTAGTAACTTGCATTAATAGTAAATTACTTACCAAGGGCTGTAAAAGAAAGAAAGTCCGAACTCGCAGGTATTTGTGACCCGAGCCGCAGACGAGGGTTGTAAATATGCGATAGAGTGCTTTTATTTTACTACCCGAGGTGAGTACACAATTTTACGTCTTC
The DNA here is from genome assembly GCA_947523025.1 of Dryobota labecula. Taxonomy (NCBI): domain Eukaryota; kingdom Metazoa; phylum Arthropoda; class Insecta; order Lepidoptera; family Noctuidae; genus Dryobota; species Dryobota labecula. The sequence goes on along the minus strand of OX383288.1, from coordinate 19,234,714 downwards.
ACCTGGCCACAATGCGAGTTTTACTGTACGCGTAGCGTGCGGTAAAACTCACATTTTGGCCAGGTGTGACGTAAAACATTTTAATTTGAGTTTTACGTTTAAGTTTCCTAGAACTAAAGGATAACCTCAGCTTAAAATCCGTAAAACAGTTGCGAGTACATCCATCATCAAATCGTTACCAATTTTAATTCCATCGCAAGGAAAAAACGTCGTAATAAAAAGTTATTACTGCGACAGCTTTATTATTTTCCGATCGACATGATTACAGTGTAAAAATGAGTGTAACCCACGAGATCGAAATAATGAAATCAGAAAAAAAAAAATTTGGCTGGTGCCGTCATGATTCTGGAGATTTCGAAATAGACGATCAGCGGAATTTTGATAAAATTCACAGTGGCCACGTTGGAAGAGGTTCGACGACATTAAACGTTTTAATGTTTTATACAAAACAGTAGATGTTGGCAACAGTCCAACTGGGCTGGGCGCCGGCGCTACCGTTAGAACTGCGTCCCGTTCCAAACACATCTATTGCGCTATCACCTAGTAGATATCAAGTTCTCTAATTAATCAAAATAATGAACGATATAAAAATGCGTCAATGCGTTCTTTGCGAAGCACGTGTGGCGTGACTGTGAATGATAGGCTGAAAAATGATGTGATAAGGCAACGGTGTGGTTTAAAAGAAGATGTAATGACAAAAATTGAAAAGAGTATGCATAGATGGTTTGGTCAAGTTGAGAGGATGAATGAAAGGCGACTAACAAAAGGTATTTACAAGGCTGATGTGAGTGAAAACGCAAGGAGACGCCCTAGGAGAACATATTATAGTGACCTAATTAGTAATGTTCTTCAGAAAGGTCAGGTGCGTAACACTCGCAACCGGCGTGCGTGTATGACGAGACGTATGAATGTAAATGAAGCAAAATAAGTATGTAAGGAGCGTAGCAGGTGGCGTTCTATAGTTTCTGCCTACTCCCATGGGATGAAGGCGTGAGTTTATGTATGTATGGACGATACAAAATTGACAAAGTGTAATTTCTTTGGCGCCGACTAAAGGAGATTGTTCTGCATCCATACATCGTTCGCCCCAGAACCAACAGCAAAGGAAAATTAATTTGCGAGTTCTTAATTACAAGTATATGCCCATGAAGACAAAGTTCAATGACGGACAACTTGTAGAAAAGATTTATTTCAAAAGAAAACAAAGACTTTGAGGTCAATACTTCGAAATAAATGCTAATAAATGCATGTCACTGTTATTTCTATTGCCTGTATGTGATTAGTTTAGCTGAGAATCAGAAAAACTTTTAAGAACTTACCTAAAGTACCTATTAGGTATTTGGTAAATCTTCTAGTTTTTGTATTAAAATAGGTAGGTAGGTAGGTAAATAAGTACTTATTTATTTAACTTCAATGCAAACGACTTTATCCTAATGTTTTTTATATATTTATACCTAATTAGGTAGGAAGTCAGTTATTGAAAGATTGGACATCACTAATTGTCATGTCTAATCTAATTGTCAAAGATGGCGGCATACTTTTTATGTGATGTCGATAGTCGCTCTTTTAATTGTTCATTATGGAACGCAGAATGTCCGTTTCATACAGATATTCGCAATTAGTCTAATAAAATATATTTATAATTATTATGTAGGTCAGATGTTTGTTGGTTCTGGGGCCATTTCCGACGATGTCCTTTATACTGTTATTATCCATTTAAAGTACAAAATAACAGAAAACACAATTATTTCATCCAAGTGAAAACTGAAAACATAATCCCAAAATGCAATAAAGGTCGACCCCTTCTCTTTTCTTCGTCAAACAATTAAATTATGAAATTAATCCGCAAAGAGGTTGCCTATTTATATTGTAAACTTGCTCAGTTTATTCTCGGCTTCAATTAAATCGTGGCTAAGCTCATAAGTTGCGCAGTTATAGAGGTACTATTATCTGCATGAAATTTGACTCACAAACCGCAGTCTCCCTAGTGGTAGTGGGTCGACATATCTCGACCCAAGTTGAAAGCTTTAATTACGTGGACTGAGTTGTTCACGCAGGTGACTCCTTAATTACAGGGACGAAATTGAGCTGCCCATTCAACTGACACGTTTGCAAACGGATTATCATGACCTATATCCAAACCTTTTGTACAGAGACTCGTGATTATGAAGCCTCCATTGTTGAGAGCACACACGTCAACAATGATGGTGATTAAAAAATAACTTGAATCGTGAATAATTAATGCGACACACAATAGTTGCCAATGCATGTAGTACCTACCCTGTGGTCTGCACCGATGGTAACCTATATTGTACTTATATAATACATTCGCGAAGCGAAGCGAAGCGCAAGGGCACCTACCTACCTTTTCTCGAAGCGCTTCGTCGTATTTTTGAATCCTCATAACTTGAGTTTGGATTATACGAGTACCGGATAAACAAAATTCTCGGGATATGATGTCAATAGTGGACTTATTAAACACTAGCTTTTGCCCGCGGCTCCGCCCGCGTGAATGTCGGTTATCGCGTAAAAAAGTAGCCTATGTCCTTCTCCATATCCTAAGCTATATATCTGCCAAATTTCATGACGATCGGTTCAGCGGTTTAGGCGTGAAAACATAACATACAGACAGATAGACAGAGTTACTTTCGAATTTATAATATTAATAAGGAGATAAAGTTTCAATTGCATAGCTCTTATACTTTAGATTTTATTGGTATCTAAAAAACCCCGATTTCGTCACTGACTCACTCATACCTTAGCCGAAATATGTGGCTTGGCTGTTTCGCTACTACAAGAACTATTGTCTAACAGAAAAATATTGAACAGTGAATAAATTTTTCACCTTACGCCCATGTGACGGTAACGAAACGGCCAAGCCACATATTTTGACTAAGGGGTAGAGTTTGTGAAGTTAGGGCTTGTAGAGTTAGGGCGTGTAGAGTTATAAGCTTGGCTCTACATGAAATCTGGTAACTTTTTGACAGTGCGAGCCATATTGTCTCGTCTTGGCAACATTTTACATGAAAATGTTTTTGGTGGGTTTATATATTTCTGAATCTGCCCGTGACATCACAGCGGGCCCTATCAGAATACCAGCGCTGCGACACTTATTTTTAAATGTCGCAGCATCGTGCTGAGATAGAAGCCTTTTGGCCTCGTACTGGACCATCTGCTTTTTAAAATCATTTTTTTTACTAATATTTTTGTAATATAGTCTTTAGTTTAGTTTGGGATCTTCTTGTGCGAGTCCCAATAAATACTTTTTTTTTCTTTCTTTCTATCGTTATACAAAACACGATTTCAAACTGTATAATATAGAATCGCTAGCACAGAGGTTGGAAATTATTCCACATAAACGTTCTACCAGGATAAAAAATATCCTACGTCCTAACCCAGGTCAAGGTCTACGCGTGTGACAAATGTCATCGCAATCAGTTCAGCCGTTATGGCGTGAAAAGGTGACAGATATACAGAGTTACTTTCGCATTAAGACTGCGCCGAGTGCACAGTGGCGCCCTCATCGTTTGTTCGGTGATTTCTTTTATTTTAGAATGAAAATGCAGAAATTAACCACGTTAAGTTGTGCTCCACAACACTATACGTTAATATTAAACGGAGCTTAGTGGCCACTATTTTCCGTTTTAATGAATACAATAAAACATTACAATTTAAAACTACTGTTTGTAGTAATAATAACGTATAGTCTTGTGAAGCACAACTTATCGTGCTTAATTTCTGCATTTTCATTCTAAAATAAAAGTAATCACCGAACAAACGATGAGGGCGCCACTGTGCGCTCGGCGCAGTCTTAATAATATTACCTATATATAGTATGGATTAGGTGGGTAAAGATCACACAGCATCTCATTCATATGATCTTACTTCAATTGCTTTCTCTTTCTATTTTGCAACTTTCCGAACCTAATTGAAGGTAAAATTGATTATTGCTGCAGACTTCACAACTTTAGCGTTAGCAAATTGTGTTAGGAGTACTAATTAAAAACTTAATCTATTTACTTGTGAAGCCTTTGACGGTATAATTTCTAGAAAATTGCTTCGATTATTGAATTTTCGTCTTAAAATGAGGTTTTCTTTAATATTGGTATACTTGGTAACTGCGTCAATATGTTTAAATAAAGAAGTGTTTTAAAATCGAAAGTATCTACATGCAGTGATGAACAACACACTAACAAAAGAATAAATATAAGTTGGTTATTAATAAATAAAAAGCGGATCAAGTTTTAAAAGCACTGCGATTACGATCTATTATAACGGCCACATTTTAGTCTTTCTTAGCTGAAAGCTTGTTTATAAACTTTCGAAAGTGCCTAAAATGTCGTCCAAAATCTTGCAATATCTATTCATAGTTTCAACCACTTAATTAATTAAAGCCACTACTTCTTAGATAGAACTGTGGCTTTAAGTGGCATTATACTGTACGCATTTAACGGGTACGGAAATTAGCATTCAAACAGACAACTGTGCCAACAAGTGAATCCGTTTTGGAGTTAACGACGCCGCTTTGCCGAGATAACAAACGAAATTGTTATGATTCAAGATCAGACTTTGATGCTGTTAAAGACTCGCGACTGTTTTGACTGCGAACATACCAAATATTTGCTACATCATTGACACATTCAGTTAGATTTCACTTTTCTGTCTAAATGATTCCAGTCTTTTAAGAAACAATAAAGCTGTTTTCTGAATTCCCGTACGAACCCCACAAGATTTACATGAAGTTCAACTATATCATCTACATAATAATATATGTATAGACATGTGTATATTTAATAAAGATATGCACACTTGCCTTTCCAATATATTTTAGACATTAGCAGAATGGTCGACATCGGCTTTGCTTGCCATAATAAAAAATAGAATATAATGTTTATGAACTGGTTAACTTAAATAATCAAAGTGCAACAGGTTGAGGAAATACAGCATACAGAATAATACAATGACAGATGAATCATCTTTGCAAATTATAACACATCATGCTTTTAATTCATACAACATTGCAAGATATAGAAAACAATAACGACAAGCATAAATAAGCAGATTACCTATGAAGGTCCTAGAAAGGTCTCATCCAAACTAAGCGAAGTACTATTACTAGGGAGAAACCTGGTGCTCAGGTTGAGGTCGGTCAGATTTGAGCCAGTATTTTTACGCTTCAAAACACTTTATAGATCGTTGGCCAATCTTTGTGTAAACAAGACTATTATATCTAAGAATATTATACCATAAAAACCCTGTAGAATGATTGGTACGTAAATATCATGGTTTATCAATAGCGCCACATGAACTAAATTTATTGGGTATGGCCGTATGGGTATAGCTAGATGTCTCCCGCGACTTTTCCTCCATATAATGGTAGCAAATAGGCGCTCACATATTTGCTATTCCGCCTCCGTCTGCTTGTTTGAACAGCCAATTGACTCGTAGCAATACGTTTTGCTTTTGGTAGGTACTTCAGGCCTGTACGCGCTTCAGCTATTTAATGCGAGCACTATGACTTTTGATTTATGTTACGTTTTCTTTAATATTATAGAGCAAATTTTCGTTTCGTGTTTGGTCTTCGGTATTTGGAAAAATATATAACTAGCCATGGGCAACAGCTCCAGAGCGCTCCGATCGGGCACGGCAGGAGCGCGATCCAAATGCTCGGTCGCTGTGGAAGTGCCGCGCGCGAACCGAGCATACGCGATGGAGCTCCGTTCATCGGGCGATCCGATGCACAAAGGCGCCTCAGTCGTAAGACTGTCTTACGACTGAGGCGCCTTTGAGCATTTGTCTTACTAAGACACGCTCGATGTGGACGGGTGTGTGGGTCGTGCGATCGGGCAATATGGATAATGCGTAACATCGTCATTTAATATCCATTTATAAAGAACATAAGTGCTTATGGGATTCGTAAATATTTAATGAGCAGAGTGGTCGCAGCTGCCACTGCAATCTGACGACGCTGCCGTACGTGCGCCTCCATATCGAGCGTGTGTTCAACTTAATCTACTAAAACGTAGATCGGCACTGGAGCGCGCGGCAGTATCGCGGCTTTCCTAAAACGGATCATGCGGAAGAATCTCCGGTCCACGATGGGTGCTCCATGATCGTGGATCGTGGAGCACCGATCCAAATTTGGATCGTTCAATGTGGACCCAGCTAATGAGTAGAAAATAGATAGGCCATGACAAAATGTATTGCTCCCATACAGACCAATGCACAAAGTTCGTAAAAAGCATGAGTAAATAAGAGAATACAAATTTGTGTTCCTCTTTTATAGTATTAATTGGTTGTGCATTGAAGTTTTATACTTCATTCATGCGGTAGATCATTTATACACTTCATAGTGTACATTTCAAGTATTAAATGATTCATGAAAGATAAAAAAAGATCTGTAATTCAATGTAATGTAAATACCAGAAACCGGTGCAACGAACAATACTCGCTCGATGAGTTGCGTTGCGTGACTTTTACCTTTCGTCGAATGTGTCACGTTTTCACGATAAATTCGATACTCCAATTTGTTTTGTTCTAATATTGCAACCAGAAGGCATAAAGTCGATGTTTTATGCAGGCAAATTGTACACGATATGCTGCGGCATTGTATTTTAGTCAATAATTGCAAAATATAAATCTTTCAGTCTTTAAGTTCCTACTTAGTTGTGAATAAAACTTGGCGTCTGTATTGGAAATTTAAATTATCAACTCTAATCTCACACACGCTTCATTAGCATGCTTTGTACAATCAAGATATAACAGAGAAAATTGATATCAAAAACACCAAACAATGAACCCAGTCTGGGATTTCGTTAATTTTCAGGGTTTTGGAGCGCAGGAGGGATTCGAGTATGGACGTACTAAATTTTCACACAAATGAAAAAGGTTGTAGCGTCGAAGCCGCATTATTTCGGCCCGTCCGTCCCTCGTGAATCCAATTTGCGGCCCCGGACGCGACGTCTCTTGTAATGGGATTTCAGCCTCGTTCTAAAAAGGCTATTTACACATTTCAAGTACCTCATAATACGCTATTAGCCGCTTGTTAACAAAACACGACCAGTGTTGATCTTTAATTACGTATCGAAGAAACGGGAATTATAACAAAATAAGATTACGAACTTAATGGGAGTTCATAAATTGAATTTCCAGCCAAAAGGGGAATAAATACTGTGTCGTAAGCTGAAACAGATTTTTGTTTAAGACTTCTGTTAAATTTGAAGTGATGTTGGTGTAAATTCACATAACGCAACACATTTGGCTGAAGCTCATTAAAAAAAAGCTGATTTCCCCGCCAGTTTAATTAAGCCCGGAAATTAAACGGGGAAGTTGTCCCGGAACGAATCAATGGAGAGAAAAATTCTTGATTGGACGGAGAAGTTTTTTAATAGGCGAGTTAATCAACAGGCGTATTTAGCAAGTTCTTTTCTGTAACATGCAACCGTAATCCAGAAATAACATCAATAATATTTTTGAAACGGATCAGGGCTTCAAGTCTGCTATTACAATAGTGTCAGAATGGTCTCACCATTGTGAGTATTTGACAGTGTTTGTATGGCAAATCTGTCAAAAACTCGCAATGAAGAGACCATTGCAAAGTTTGTACATTAGTAGACTTGGCCCCCAGTTTTATTAACAGGATCTTGATCCAATTCGAGATCAGTTCTTATTAAAAGTATATTACATAATATCCTTCTACCAGATATTACTTCTGGAGGCAGCGTCACCAGGTTCGATTTTATTAAATGTTTCAAATGAGTAAACGTCCCGGGCTAGGTAATTCTGAGTGACAAACGAGCGGTTGAACACCGGCTGCCTTTCAGCCGAGTCCGTCACGTGCTCTCGGTAAATAAAATACGTTCAAGTAAGCTGGCCCGTCTACCCGCCCACAACCAAACTCGGAATGACAAATCTCATTCCGCATGTAAATTTCACGGTCTCGTCTTGAGCGACCTTTATGATGTTTACTCTACTGAATTATAATTTTTATTATACTTTGAATATAGCCCTGGTTAAATGTGGGGATAAAACGAGGCAGTTGGATGACAGGATGCTTCAGGTTCACTATTACACGAAAAGCTCTTATTTTGAGGACATTTTATAAGTATTTTGTTTTTCAAGATGAAGAAGTACTTTTAACTCTACAATCTTTGGAGTATCCGTTAGATAATGTCAAAAATATTCTTTGCGTCTTGCTCTTGTGGACTCAATCATGGATAGGGTTCTTCAGTACGTGGTCACGAAAGAGCGACTTATCCGAAAAGCGTAGACGCACGCTGAATCACAAAGTAGTAAATCAGTTCATTGTTGTGAACGACTGAATATTCAGTTACTCACGGCATTTTGGCGAATAACATTTGCATCTAGATAAGTCTGCGAAAGTGATCGCATGACCTATTCACGGGATTCTCTTGAAGAAAAATATCTCTCAAAAGTTTTCTAGGTTAAACGTATCCCGTGAATTCGAAACGATTCGCAGGAAAAGAGAATGATAGAAACAAAAATGCTACTTTATCCTTGAGTAGGTTTGAATACATAGGTACTTAAAAATATATGTTTAATGAGGTCCCTCGCCACGAGCAAGAGCTGTGGCTGCGGCACAGAGGTCCTCGTGCATTAGCGCGTAGGAACCTGATGTTTACTGAGCGTTACTTTGTGTTTGTCCAACAGGCTTTGTCGGCCCTGCCGCGCTTCTCTAACCTGTTGGGCTCTTTACATTTATCTGTACACTCCAAACGAGTTTTCGTTCACGGTTCTAAACGGTTTCACTCATAGTTATCTTGTTATGCATGCGTCACTAAGTTGTATAATGTTCCAACAAACTCTTTCCTGAGTGGACTGTACAAAGTCAATAATTTGCCCCTTTTTGTAACCGGAGAAGTCTGTGGCTGTGTTGTTTTGAAAACGGTAATGTAACTGTCAGTTAGCCTGACCCAAGCAAAATGTCACAGCGCAAGCTAATATTATAACTCTGGATAGAAAAGTAATCACGCAAAGGATCGAAAAATGTCAATCGCTTGTTTTGATATCTCGTTCGAAGCTAAACTGAGACTACTTTGGTTGTGAATACGGAATAAACTGGTAATAGGCGCGTGCGAGCCGGAAATCGTAGTCGTCGACGAACCATCATCGTGTCGTCGGATTGGCCCGTAACGCGGGGCCCTATATCCGCCGCGAAATGGAACGTGATTCCACTTCCAATATAGTGGGATGCAGCCCTACAGATTCACAACAAGATTTCTGCGATGGCAATTGGCAATCCTTAAAACATTCGAACAGTTTGTCTCTATCACGGAGTCTATTATTAAATCAAATCACCCATTCTATCGCATATTCCTCTTTGTAGGTACTTGCGTATTACATAATTTCATTTGAATACGGCGCATAAATCATAGAGTTCTCAAATACTTCAAACGTAGGTATTATAATGTCGATAGGTCTTTTCAAATATAATCGATAGCCAAGATATGAGATCGCACGAAACTAAGTTTATGATTTATTGGATCCACCTTTGCGGGGTTTGGGTAAACAGAGATTCAAAGGGTGTGGTATAAATAGACAATTTGATTTATTTCAGGAACATTGACATACATTTTCCTTTAAAAATACACGAGATGAAACAATATCGAATGTATTTAAGAGCAATGATAAAAAAATGCACTTGAAAATGATTAATTATTTTTCGCCTCTGATTTATGTGAATTTTATATGGATGTGTGTAATAGATTTTCATGGTGTAAATGCATTGTGGTCGTGCATATAATAGATGAAGGTTGACAATGGTTTAGTGTCACGTGCCTACTCTAATAATGGGCAAACAGCTGACATCATGCATGATACTCGCCGCACTAATCGCTACTAGAGTTCATGTTTAGTGCTAAGCTGTGACCTAGAACACATGCAAGATATGGTATCATTAACAGTTAATGCGACATAGTTTATGGATATTACGAGATAACCAGGGAACGCTTAGATACCTACTATATCTAGTACCATAATATACTCAAATGTGAAAATACCTATATGACTGTTTTATTACTTAAAAAGCATGGTCCAATCAAATCAGTGATATGATTCTAACGGCATTCATCAGTCAGAACTCAATCGCCAGTTATATAATACTTTGTAAAAGATTATTGTTGTGCAGGCTCAACTCTGGTCAGATTCAATGAGGCTTCTAGAGACTGCCACTTGTGTTTTAACTTTGACTTGTATCTTATAGTTTCGTAATTTAATGTTTTGTTGCTTTTTACATTTTTGTGGTTTGTTTTAGAGTTTTTTACAATTAAAATGTGTGTGGTGATTCAGTTCTTCAACAAAAAAATAAAAACTGAACCAAGATATAAACAAAAATGCAAAAAAAAAACTTGAAATTAGGTACATCTACGAAATCATAAGATACAAGTCAAAGTCAAAACACAAGTAACAGAGGGTCTATGAAAGCCTCATTTTATTGAATATATTTTATTAAAGGAAAGTTTTATTTGAAAACCTTTTAAATAGCAAGACTTAAGTACTTGGACAAGGTATTTATTTTCATGCCAGCAAAAGAGCGAGATTTCATTAAACTAAGGTAATTGTTAACAATTTCAAGCGTTGTGTTCAATGAATTCGAGTTGAAAAGACGACAGATGTTTCCTCTCGAGAAACTTTAGTTTTAAGTTTTCAGCTAAAAGAATTCTTCAGGAGCAGTGATGTGATCGATCTTTGTTCACATTTTATGGAAAATTGTTCAACGATATTGGAGCTAAGACTATGGGTATTGTACAAAATTGGGTACAGTTTTTTAACAATATTATTAAAAAAGTGTTTCAACTAGAACACTTTATTGCCTCGTTTGAAAATTTCTTTAAAGATTTCACGCGGCTGAGTTTTTTGGACAATAATTGTGAAGTCCGTCGTACGGTCGACTGCAAAAATCCATGGACTAGGTACAGAAACAAAATCGTGTGAAGCGAAAAGCGAAAGCTAGTTCTATTTTCGAAGATTTGAACTCAAACGTTCACTGGAAAATAGAGAAATACATGTTGAGTGTACATACATTTATTATAACATTAGTAATATAACGGTTAGCACCCTTCTGTTATTTCGTTATAAACGTATAATAAACTCCTTTTTTTCACGATAAATACAAAGCCTATATGGCTTTGTATTTATAGGAATGGTCAATTTTCATCAGTTTTCTTTAATTTAATAACTTTAAAACCAAATAATATTTGTCATCCTCATAAGAAATCCTTACATTTGATATGTCACACGGTGCAGATCGCAATTTTTTTTTTAATTTTCTAATTTTTCCCCCTAACGTGAACCCCATATTCAAAATTAATTCATTTACGTTACACGTTCTTGTTTGGGGCACAGAAATTGATATGTGTACCAAATTGCAACTTAGGCCTGTGTTCACCAACATTCAAACCACCGGTTAGGTATTTAAACAGTTGGTTTATGTCAAATTTCCTAAGAAATTTTGAGTAAACAACTGATTAAATATCTAAACAGTTGATTTAAATGTTGGTGAACACAGGCCTTAATCGGTCCAGTAGATTCGGAGTAAATCGGCTGTGATAGATGGACAGACAGATACACACAAGTGATCCTATAATGGTTCCGTTTAAGTACGGAACCCTAAAAACAGTCCCACAAACGTTTGGTGAAGTTAGACGTTGTCCTTTAAATACAGCGGCTGATTTTCTCAAACATAAATGTCAGTTCGTATAAAATAAATACAACAACTAAGAATATAGTTTACGTTCGGAATGTCTAGGACACAATAAAATCCTTTCTCGGTTACATAAAATGTGGCGGAAATCGCTGGGTGGACGTCGCACCATGTCACAAGCTGTCACTCCCCTAGAGAAGAAACACCCGAATTAAATTCCTGTCCTCGTCGCCAATGCGCATTTTGCGGCTCCCTAGCACAAATTTCGCTAGAACTTTAACAAAACTGTAGAGAGATTTCTAAAATTAGGTACATTATTTAACTGTAGTGTGGCGCCTCGGCACGACTCGTTATAAAGGAGAGCGGTCGTATCAAATTTCGCGCTAACGACGCGTTGTAGTATAGCTGAAACAATCGTGGAGTGGAAAAGCGAGTTATGGACACAGTGAAGGGAGAGGACAGGCGAGTGCATTAAGATAAAGCGCGTTGGGCGGCAGCCAGAGCGTCTCAAGTGTCCGGTGGTGCCAAGGCGGGCAACCGTCAGGCGCCGCCGGGATGCACCCGCGCCGTATACTTCTTGCACCCGTCCCCGCCATAACAAACAATAATTTTTAATCAACGTTTCTCTATAACCCACACAACATTCTTTAAACTCTGCACGTAACATGGCGCACAGTCAACTCAAGTCTCTATTTGCATAAAGAAAGTCCACACTTGAACTTTTGTGTACTGTCTTTCCACTAACCTACGTTGTAGAAACAGCTGGCTTCCAGCATAATTTTACTAAATCATCTTGAGCACAGTCAAGTGTTACCCTCTCATAAATTCCGAGTCTCGTGTACCTACCTAGAAGATGGACGAATTTTAATTAAAGTCTCAGCGTAGTCAGTCTCATCTTATTAATAAAATATCAGATTCTTAAAACTAATGTAGCGTGGTTTTGCATTAATAAATCTTGTGGTTATGTAGCTGCATGCTCGAATGAATTATACTTTATAATAAGAAGATTCCTAGAAGTGTTTTAGCTTCCCGGTAGTTACAATGACAAACTGTCCAATGATTAAATAAACTTCTACAAAATCTTTGGGAACAAATACGTCATCGACTGAAGTGTTTGCAAAGAGGCAGATTGTAACTTCAAGACACGCAGTTTGATTAAATACAGAAGATCAATATGGAATAAACCAGGGGCTTAAGTAACTTCGATATCAATAAACGAAGTTCCCGAAAGCGCAATAAACCGTTGAACCCTCTTACGGGTCGACACAGAGTGGAAGTCAGCAGTTTCTTTGAAGCGCATCCTCACTTGGAGGACAATAATGAATTCAGACCCGAGGTGGCGCGGGGTGCTGGGGCGGGGTGCTACAGCGTGCTCGTACGCTCCACTTTGCACTCTCTTATAAAGCGATTAATGACAGTGCGACCTTTGAGGAGACTGACGATCAAAATAAGAAGGAAATAAAATCCAATCACGGAAACGACTTCAGGCTTCCTCGTTTCCGATGGAGTTCTAAAATTTTAACACTTTCAGTTAGTTTTGCTATTTGTATTCCTGTTCCTCTTTGCTGGTTGCGTGTTTACAAATACCGTTCTACGAAGCAGTTTATATGTTAACCCAAAACATTTAAAACTGTGTAAGCAACTGAAAACTCTCTGTATGTTACTGAACATACACATAAGTGAAAACCTCAGCAATTTGCAGTTGGCGTAACGAATCATAAAAGCAAATACTGCGGAACACTACGAACTTAAGGATATCTCTTTTTCGCTTATGAACTATCAACGTCGACATGTGAGGCTTGAGCTCGGGAAATACATTTCCTGGCTTATAAACATATTCGAGGAAAAGCGCTGAGGTAATACAAGCAGACGTACGGAATCATATTTTGATGGGGGAGGTACACTCCAGTATTTATGTTTATCAGAAACGTGTGCCCGTAATAGAGATGAGGCGGAGAAACAACGTCAACGAAAGAAAATAATATAATGTATGTATGAATATAGCTCTTAAGAATAAATAGTGGGAGTTTTCAAACAAAAGAAATAAAAAAACTTCTTGTTAACATTTTGCGAGAGGTACAGAAAGCGAGATTGCAATGGTTAAGTTAAAGCAGATGATAAATTGTATTTTTTCACTGCTACAGCACTACTACCGAGTATCTACAGCTAATATATTAACTAAGTTATTAGTATACAGGACCCACCGACAGGATGACTATATATACAGGACTATATGTTAGGTTAATCGAGGGACATACTTTAAGGGAGACTCATGAAAATGAAAAAGTTTTACTATGGAACAAACTCCGAAATATGAACTGAGTACTACACACCCTTAAAGTATGTCCCTCGTTTAACCTAACACCCTGTATATAGATTTGAAAGTTCTTGGAACTACTCGCTTTCTACAGGTAAAGTTAGTTATTTGTATAAATAATAAAAACGAAATTTTCATGAAAAACAAACTAGCAAGAGTGCCGAGGGCAGGTGCAGAGCGAGGGAATCGAATAGAAACTGTTAGATAACGGCGTTTGTGCATTTCCACATTATCGAGTAAAATGGAATGTCGCCAACAATGCAATTAACTTTTTAAACGTTGGAAACTTTTAAAATAGATACCAACTGCGGTGATTTAGTTGCAGCATCCATTTTAATCTACTAGTATATTTGCAAGGCTGTTATTTCCTTTCGGTGCAGGTGCGCTGTGTAGTGCAGATTCCATTAGATGAGAGTGTTGTTGTACCATTAGTCGTGACTTGGCATCGAGTTAGCTTGCTAATGTGCAATCAAATGGCGCCGCTGACGGCCACTTCATTATGCGTACGCTCTATGAATTCAAATCGACTGTGTAATTACTACAACAATGTCTTGTTTTGCGTATCTTTAACAAAAATCTTGATGTTCACATTGATATCATTTATCAATTTTGACAAAAAAAAATATTATGCTATTCTTACCAATAAAAAACAATTCCTATCAATGTTATAATGTCAAAGATTATTCAATTTTACCTTGACCAATTTTTTTATCAGTTGTAAATATATATTTTTTTTTTAATATTAGCGCTTATTAGTAAGTAAGTTAGCTTATTTCTATGATAGCTGACGAGCGCGCTCCGCACTCTCAACCTCATTGCTGATGACGTCGACATATTCTGTTGCGCTTTGGGTGAATTTGAAAAAATTGCTACCTATAGAATTTGTTATGGTACAAGTAGTGGAAGTATCTAATAAGTGTACTACAATATCGCATTGAGTCTAACCTGTAAGGATATTTGTATGTTTGGAGTAATAAATAAATAAATGATACATTGTTTTATGTATGTGGTGTTTTTACGAAAGTAACTGTTATTTTATTTTAAAATGTATGTTTGTTTCAGTGTATTCAATTGTTGGTGAACCTAATAAATTAAACAAATATATATATATACATACAATATATATATCATGTGTCAATACGTTCCGAAAGGCAATATTATCATTTTCAGACTAACCGAAATGCAAATACGACCAAGTTATAATCATATAAATAAGTAAAGACATTTAATAACGAATTTTAACTTTAGAAATTGTGAATTATTTACGCAAAATAATTTCAACTCGGCACAGTAGGTAACGTAAAAGTTTTCCCAGATTAAGACAGAATTTCCACTTTTATTTGTTTAATGAGCAAACATAAACAAGAACTTGTTCAAAGGGTGGAAATGTCTCCGCTTAACCGCCGCGACCCGGATTTCGTGCCAAATATTTATTTTAATTACATCTCGGTTCCTTCAAAGCCCAAGTTAAATGTCTCTACCACCTTCCACGCCAATATTTCAAAATTAATTTACGCATTTAACATTTCTCTCATTTCAGTTTTCGCGTGTTTTGATTACCTAAGTAGGCAATATAGACGTAATTGTAGGTACCAATGGCTTATTTGCTGCCTTTTTTCATAACGCACTAAAGAAAATGCTCGTTCACTTTAAAGAAAACTGTAGTGATTCAACGATCGCTTGAATAAACATTTGTTAAATGTAGTAAAAAGAAAATGGCCCACCGCGAAGAAATTTTTGCCTACACGGACAATCGATGTTAGAGTTCCTTCGGGAATTACCGTAATATGACTATCTTATAATGAGCTGGAGACCTAGTTACAATAAGGAGAAAATAATGGAACCTTTATGTGCATTGGCTGGGTTCGTACAAACGCAAATGAACAGTCAAAGTGAACTTAATTAAAACTAACCGCATGCCTCAGGGGACAATGGGTGTGCGAGACAACAAAGCAATGGGAGCCGTCATAACTGCTGTCAGCCACAACCACTAAATACGATCTTAGATTACTTCTCAATGAGTTTAGCACTAGCAGACTTGCCCAGAGAACTGAGAGGGGTCTGAATATCGAACTAACTCTAATTGTGCTCGGTTAGTTGAGAGAAAGATATGGTATCTCCCGAAGCACCCTTCAGTGAACTGAGCACTGAATAAAATATTTGCTGACAACATCTAGCCACTATCGTAGGAGCCACTGTTTGCATAGCGGATACGTCGTTTGAGATCAACATCACTTGAGAGTTAATGGAGCCGAAGGTTGCACCTGTATGTACCTTATATTAGGTTGGGGAAAAAGTCTTTTCGCATTATAGTATGTATGAACTTGTAATAAAATCTCTTTGGCTTATACTATTTGTATCTGGCTGGTTTTGGTATCATTGAAAGTTTAAATTTTAAAGAACATAATTTCATAATTTAATTTCAAAGCGGCCGGAATTAATCAACAGAAGGGGTGTGGTTTTTCATCATGATAACGCTAGACCTCACACATCTTTAGCCACTCAGCAAAAATTAAGACAGTTTGGCTGGGAGGTGTTAATGCATCCGCCGTATAGTCCTGACCTTCAGATTTCCACCTGTTTCGGTCTCTTCAGAATTCTTTAGGCAGTGTCAGGTTAACATCACGACAGGACTGCCAACACTACTTGTCGCAGTATTTTGATCAGAAGTCCCAACATTTCTCTAGCATTGGGATCATGTCCCTACCTACAAGATGGCAAAAAGTTATCGAACAAAATGGTACCTACATACTATAGTTAAATGTAAATAAACTATATTAAAAAATGTTTTGTATTTTCTTAAAATATACGAAGTAACTTTTTCCCCAACCTATTATTACAAAATAGACTTTTTTATTATTAACATAAGCGGGATATTTACCATGTTTATTCATTGTTCTGAGTTCCCGATATTAGTATTTAATAATATTAGTGACCATGACAGTTTAAAAATAGACTATATTTAGTTAGTTACCTGCATCTTTAAAGTTCGGCAAAAGAAACAACAACGACCTGACTCATTCTTTGTGTTAATTAAAAACTAATTAGCGCAAATTAAAACTTAAGAGATCGGGTGAGGAGACATCTGGTGATGGCACCAAACGATGAATTTCTTACGGTTGCAAGGGCGCAAACTAAGAAAACACATCTGCGCATAAATTCTGAACACGTCCGGCTATATAAATTCATAACTTCGGAACGAACCGGAGACAGACGGTACACTGGGGCCTCCACGAATTTATTAAATTAATTAATTGAGCCAAAACGAACGTAACTGCTAGAATATTGAACAAACTGTAGCAGAATGTGACAACAAAAAGAATACTTACTGTGGTTGTTCCTGTAATGGTGGACAAGAGTGTTGGTTTAATAAATAGGTAAATTATGTTTTAATATGTTTTACGTTTGTATTTGTTATAAGTATCTACGTTTTCCTTTTCGTCCGCATTTTCAAACCAAAATTCTTTATCCAACAACAATGGACAAAAGGAATGAAATAATGAAAAACACAATGCAATACACAGCGGAACAAAAAATAACACAATCAGATAAAAAGATTCGTTGTATTCTCAAAACAGAAAACTAGTTTTAGATACAACTGCTGTCACAGACCCAATTACACGAGCGTTATATCAACAAACATTTGTGAAGCATTAGTTGGCGTAGTGGCGTAGTAGCCCCGCCGTTGTGGCGAGGCATCCACTTTCCCAATAAACCGCCCGGCTGAGTGCATAACGTGCCGAGATTACTTATAGCCCCCGGAGCAGACCAAACAACAATATTTGTTGGTCCCAGACACTAGATTAATTTTTCCTGCGGCATTTTACTCAACGTTATCCATGAAAATGTTGCGCAAAATAAACTGACAAACTCAACTTGAAGATTTTCATTTGATTGCTTTCACGTAGTAATGATTCGAGAGCTTATATTAACGAAACTTTTTTATTACCATGAGGTTCTAATAAAAATGTAAAGGACATTTAATATATTCAGCGTTGTTTTTTCTCGCCAGCGGCTATTTTGTACCTTTTATGCTCGCCCGTAAAACTTTAGCAGAATTCAACTTTTCTATTTGTATTGTAGGCAACGCCTCCAACAGGTTGTAGCCATGTTGCTAGTTACTTCCGTAATTATAACAGAAACCAAACAATGGAACGCTGCAAAACGCTGTCTCTACATAAGTTAGAAGTATTGTTTTCTCGTTTTTAATGTGGCTTTTTAATACCAAGAGAACAAAGGACTTCATTTAATTATATTATATAAAAGCTACATATTTTTGTAACAACGTTGGTATTATAATTTACGGAGAATCGCTGGGTGTCTGTTTAAAATAGGCTCTTCTCCAATAGCAGTTTTTAAACATGCGTAAAACAGTTCAGTTACTCGTAGTCTGTAGATGTGCAGTAGTGATTTCCGAAATAAAAAATTAAAATTGTAAAGCATCTGTAATCTACAGGCTGATTGAGAGTTAGTAATTAACTTCCTAAGTCGGCTTCTTTCCGAGTGAGGATGTTTGCTTACACGTCCACAAAGATATTAAGAATGTATAGGAACAAGCAGATAAATAAGGAAGACAATCCAACACTGAACGCTAAGGCACCTGTCCCAACGCTGACGAGGAAGCGACTAGCTTTCAAAGATTTTCTTGCTCAAGAAACGTACAAAATATTGTAGGTGCCGTGTAAGTAAGAGGTATTAATAGTTGATCGCTGATTGTTCACACCGCCTGCCGGCGAGTACTCGTTCGTCGCAGCGACAAGAGCTATCAAAGAGAGTACTCGCTCAGGGACGCTCGCTTGGCGGGCCGAATATTCGCTGAGAGGCTCATGCTTGGTACACACGGCTACATATCAAGCTTTATATTCCAGTATAAGCTGACCTCTTATTGTACGGAACTCTTATACAATGCGAGATCAGCTTATACTTACTGGAAATGTATAGCTTGATATGTAGCCGGGTGTACATATACATACCAGCGAGTAATCACTCGTCGCCGTCGCGCACAGTTCGCTATTCGTTGCTTGCCAACTCGTTTTTAGTTGCTAGCTCTACTCGATTCTCGTTTATCGCCGGCGGTGGGACAAGGGCCTAAGAGGAAAACTGCTACACAAGTTGTTATTTGGGAATAAATCAACTTGGTCAAGTGCTTTGGATCACGAAGTTAAGGTGAACAACTTCATAGTGGACAAAAACCATAGTCACGAATGTCACGTACAAACAACTGAATTTTTGGTTGAATAGAATTCAGAATAAATTATAGTGTACTAGCTTTTGCCCCGCGGCTCCGCCCGCGTAGATGTCGGTTATCGCGTAAAAAAGTAGCCTATGTCCTTCTCCGTATCCCAGGCTATATCTCTGCCAAATTTCATTACGATCGGTTCAGCGGTTTAGGCGTGAAAACGTAACATACAGACAGACAGACATACAGACAGACAAACAGACAGACAGACAGAGTTACTTTCACATTTATAATATTAGTATGGATTAACCAAGCAAGCTTTAGTAAGAAAGAAAGGAAAAGTTTATATTTTGTTGTGACTCGCATAGGATAATCATAAACTTAACTAAACACATGTAATGATAAAAATACAAAAAACAAAATCACAAAACGAAACTAAAAAAAAAAAAATAAGAAAATAAAAAACAGAAGCTCAAACCAATTTTTCTGGTATTTTGGAGAAATACCTACTACGAAAATTCAAAGAAACAAAATTATGAAAGCCAATGATGATTTAAGTTCAAACATGGTATTTAGGGGTTTCCATTTTCAGTACATGATATTTTGCTTTGCTAAAAGGACAAAATCGTATATCATTAACGTTCAAAATATCCCCTTTGACGGGGAAGTCGGCACAAAGACTATGTAGGTAGGTATGTATGTAAGAAAAGGTTTTCGTCCAGACATACAGGAGTAATATGTATATCCTTTGACCCTGATTCCAGTATGAATATTAACCTAATTAGGCAAATTACTTGAATTCTCAATGTTGTGAAGGAAAATCCGATAAGCTTATTCAATTGAGCATTCAGTTAAATAATTAATAGGGAAACTGGAGGAGGTTCCTCCTAATGTCTAATGGGACCGGTTTTCTGTATATGTATCAATGAATGGGACCAAAAACATAAAAAAATCTTGAAGAGAAGAGATGAGAACAAAATAGATGAATTTTAGATGTTGATTTGTAGACACCATCTAGATTTTTGAAATACCAAAGAAATGGTAGTGATCTGCCTCAGAAAATCGGTTTCTTTGGATCTCATTTCCAAAATTTAAGGTTTTTTATTGTAAAAGAGTTTTTAAATTTTTCTTTTTTGTTATGGTACCTGCCCCACACCAATTCGTATACTACATACTATGTAAACAACAGTGACAAGAAGTATTAAAACATCATCAAGATATACAAGTGAATTAAATATGTACGTATTATCGAAGCTAAGTAACTCAAAAACTATCGAAGCAAAGTTTATATATAGGGTATCAAGGGCAAGCTTATTCTACCAATTTTCAAAATCAATCCACAATTTACGAAAATATCGATGAACAAACATTTGATATAGGAACCTTTTGGCCCCGTATAGGACCTTCTGTTTTTTCTTTTTATACCGGATGACATTTTTTACCGTCTCGTAAAAAATTGGGTATACTAGGTGAACGGAGTAGAAGCCTATGGCATAGTTTTTATTATTTTTTCTTTAACCTAGAAAGAAATTGATCTATGGATAAATACCACACATTTGAAGTAAACTTATCATACTATAACAATAAACACAGAAATTTAACAAAAAACATGATTCAATAAATAAATACGATAAATAATATTTAAATTTAAATCATACGCACCCAAATTTCAATATTTTTATCTTTTATTTTAGTTTTATTTCTGAAAAAAAAAAAAAAAAAATGCTATGCCATAGGCTGCTACTCCGTTCACCTAGTATACCCAATTTTTTTCGAGACGGTAAAAAAAGTCATCCGGTATATTGTTTTTAAAATACTTTTATCTTTATGTGTTTAGTTTAGTCTGTGATCTTTTTGTGC
This sequence comes from Dryobota labecula, assembly GCA_947523025.1. Lineage (NCBI taxonomy): Eukaryota > Metazoa > Arthropoda > Insecta > Lepidoptera > Noctuidae > Dryobota > Dryobota labecula. The sequence continues at coordinate 19,213,696 of OX383288.1, read as the reverse complement.
GAGTCCCAATAAATACTTTTTCACTCTTCAAAAAAATACAGACGAACATAATATACCCTCCTCCTTTTTTGAAGTCAGTTCAAAACTGACGGCCCTGGTGCCCCGCACCACTTTGCACCTTAGTAGTTACGCCACTTTAAAAGTTGGCCCTTACGGGACGTTCGGCAGATGTGAAACATCTATGTTAATATTAACATAAACCTATAACGAAATATGGAGTAAAATAAAGAAAAATAAAGTTACGTTAGTAAAATCAATGTATTTAAAACGGGCCAAGTGCGTGTCGGACCACGCACAATAGAGGTCCGTAGTTGGGATGAATTTATCCCAAGAACAAACTTAACATTGTAGTTGAAAAACATGTTTTTCAACTGAAAATGTAAGTTGGTCGACTATTACTCGGTAACTTGTAAAGCCTACTTAGCTGTGATACTTTTCCTTCTAACTTCGTTATATATACTACCGCTGTATATTCAAATACAAGCATTTAGCTGGCAGCGGGGGGGAACACTTGAGTCTAACAAAAAATTGATTTAATTAAATTACAGCTTTCTAGTACTAAGCTAAGTAGTAGTAAGTAGAAGTCTCTGAGCTAAGCCGCGGACAGAAAGACACCGACGGACATGGCGAAACTATAAGGGTTCCTTGGAACCCTAAAAACGTGTCAAGTATACTATTAGTCGGATAGAAACATTACGCAGCTCACACAGAGAAGCAATAGTGCATATTGCCCGCGCTCACACGGGAGTTGAGAGCAGGGCTTGTTAACGTTACCAAATAACAATATAATAAACGTTACGTAACGTTAAATTTCAATGTGACTGTACTAAAGTTACAAAAATTTAACGTAACTTGATAACATTACCAGTAATATAACGTTAATTAACATTAACAAAAATACGATAACTAACGTTAATTTAGCTACGTTGCCGTTCTGTGGGTAAGATTCAGGCAGATTCAGGCAACGTTTTGATCGGCACGGCATCAGAGAGGCACGAGGGCGGGCTCCCGCCGCGCCGCACGCCTCAGGCCCCACTACTTATATCTCACCCGTTTAAAATAACGATAAAATTAATAGTCGCATAAATAACGTTAAATCGATTACCGTTATTTTAATAATAACGTTAACTCTGACAATACAAGGTAAAGTTATTAAAATTTACCGGTATTTAAAGCGCTGGTAGAGAGCGGTGGCGCAGAGGGGGGGGGGGGGGCATCACGGCATGACCGTGTCATGCCGTTTGCCGTCATACGAGTCGGTTTTACTGCCAAGGCACAGCAATAGATTTTTGATTTTTCAGATCAATAAATATAACATCCAGTTCTATAGTTTTTAATACCTCTAGGAGGATCAATATGAATGGCGTATCATGTTCTAAAGAGTAAGTACAGTGAAAGAACTTTATCCCATATGACGGAACCAGCGATAGACGCAAAACTTCGCCCCATCACACGGTGAAACTTTCAAACGAATTAATTATTAAAAACATTGAACGATATGTTTCGAAAATTTTAATGAACTCTGCGCGAAAGACGTGAGACGGTATTAATTTTCTCACAGAAGGCAGGTAGGTTAGCGTTAAGACATGAAACGATTAATTAAGCAGGCAGGTGCAGCAAAGGTGTCAAACATTATCTATAAATAAATTTTATGTGTCTGTTTGTAATGTTAAAATAACAGCTTTTTACTAAGGGCCGGTTGTTTCAAACGGTTGGTTAACGTAACATACGTACGTCAAATAATAACGATTACATATGATGTTTAACGTTCGTTAAATACAAAGCGTTGTTTCACTGCATAAAAAACCGATCGTCAAACTTCAAATGTAGAAGAATAAAATGACGTTAACCAGTGGGTTACTGTAATCGTTATTTTTTAATGAACGTCAAGGGCATAATTTTGTGAAACAACGCTTTGACGATAGTTAGCGCCATTTATGACGTATACGAGTGCGTCAAGTGGACGTGAAACAACCCGCCCTAAGAAAGTATAAACGGTACTTTTAACAAAATAACTTTTTGAAGTGAAAACTTCTTTAGGCGCGTTGAGCACTTTTTGGGTGAACGAAAATCATGGAACTCGCGTCATCGGCACCGACCGCTTTCCATGAGCTATGCATACTGTGTATGTATGTGTACTTTTTGGGTGAACAAAAATCGTGGAGCTCGCGTCATCTTCACCCAACGCTCGAAATTAATAATCTAATAGCTCGACGATACAATTCATAAGTTACTTAGTTTTCACTTCTATCGGCAGTCCCCAAAGACTGTTCGGTTTTTTTTTTCCCTGTCTGTCTTTCTGTTTGTTCCGGCTAATCTCCGAAAGCTGATGATGATGCTGATAGCTGATGTTATAAGCATTAACTTAGGCTATACTTTTATTTTTTTAAAGCAACGTGGGCGAAGCCGTGAGCAGCAGCTAGTTATGTAATATGATTAATTTAAGTAAGATACACGTTTACACTTATTTATTCATAGCCCTGAGCAACTTATGAGTAATCATGCCAGGTGTTCTCACTCTTACCATACAGTATAAGCAATCTTGTCTACTCCCAAAATATTTTTTTATTCTGCCATATTATTTTTTTTATCGTCACAGCAATCATTCTTGATGTATTAAAACAGTGAACATAAAAAAAGATTATTTGGTATAACTATGTCAACATTTCATTTCGTTTGTAGTTTTCGTGTGAAATTACTTTCATCATTTCAGCCAAAAAACGTCCACGGCTGGACATAGGTTTCCCCCAGTTGGGGGAATTTGCCATAATCGCCACGCTTAGCAGGCGGGTTGGCGATCGCAGTATGGTGTTAAAAATGCATAGAGAACGCTACTACCCATTCTCTAGTAAGTCCCTTAGTCAACTTTTACCGTGTGGTACCGGACATAAAGAATAGCACCACCCCAATAGAACAAACTCTTCTTTATCTGTACTGTATAGCTTTATAATATAGCTGACCCGCGCAACTTCGTCTGCGTCACCTAAGAGAGTGGTTTAAGTAATTAATTTTCTACTTATTTTGTTACGGAGTTATTTTAAAATTATGATATCTCCTAAGATGTTGATTGAAATCAAGTGATGTCAAGGACAATTTTGTTTACATTTAAATACTTGTGATTAATAACATATTTATTTGGATAAGGATTAATATTATGTTGATAAAACTCCTTCGCAAATAATGCATGAATTTCGAACAAATTTGATTACCATAAAAAAAGGTTATAGTGAGTCAATCTTAAAAGATAGACATATGCTGTCGCGGACTTTTTTATAGAGGAACAATTCCATCATACATAATATTTGCTTAACTTAAACCGTTTACGCAGTGCACGCAACGGAAGCTCTCAAAAATGAATAATGTTTCCCTTTTTTGCAACTATTTTCATTTCTCCTCCGCTCCTATTGGTTGTAGCGTGATGTTATATAGCCTATAATATTCCTCGATAAATGGACTATCCAACACAAAAATATTTTTTTCAATTCCAACCAGAAGTTAGAGATTAGCGCGTTCAAACAAACAAACTCTTCAGCTTTATAATATTATAAGTATAGATAATAACTTAATAACTTTTTAATAAGAAGAAACGGTATCTTATTATTTTTAAATGTTTAGTGGTTTCAAAACTACGTCGTCGTGTTTAAATAGTGGTTACACTTTTTTGACACATTTTAATGAGGTTTGCTTCTCTAGTTATTTAACTCAATGCAATTCAATTAAATTGCGGAGTTATTTTCACAACAGTGTAGAGTCATCTCAATCATCTCGTCTCCTTGAATTTGGATACATATATAAAATAAGTAGGTATTTATATATTACTAGCTTTTGCCCGCGGCTTCGCCCGCGTGGATGTCGGTTATCGCATAAAAAAGTACCCTATGTCCTTCTCCATATCCCAGGCTATATCTCAAATTTCTAACTAAATATTAATTTTAATGTGATTCACTATGTAAATAGAAACCGAAACAAATGATTTAATATAATAAAAGTACTTATGATCTGAACGTCTAATGAGTCTTTACCTAAAGATAACAAACACAAAATGAAAATACGAAATTTCACTCAAATTTTTATAGCAATCAATTGTACCAAATTACAACACGAAATAAAAATGTGACACAAATAATAATTTTAAAATAATTCACGTAAGTACCAACAAAACGAAAAAAACGAAAATGTGAAAGCAAAACGAAATCCTCCGAAATGTCGCACGATACACCGCTTGTGCTGAGAAAACACTCGAAATCTAATGAACACCATTGGTGCATAACTTTTCTCAGGGTCACGTTCGCAATTGGACGAAATATTTGACATTTATTTTGTATTTGCAACACGATCTGGCTGTAGAATTCGAGTAATCGACTAATACTTGACCGGTATTAATACATTTTAGCGGGAACACCACTAAACAAACGGAAAAAAAAGAAAACAAATACGTCTATACTCTGTGGTCGTGTGGCAGTGTGGCGCGATGTAAACATTCATCAAGGTTATACGTGCGTAAAGTAATGGATTCAATGAGAAAACAGTTTAATCATAGAAGAATCTTATACAGAATTACTGAGAAATAAATGTAGATTTCGTATTGAGTGTTAGTTTATCGAAAAGTGATAAATGTGTCAGTGAAAAAGTAACGAAAGTTTTGTAATGCACAAATTTTAGTCATATGGCCGCCGTGTTTAGTAATGTTTTTATGATAAATATTCTTCTAAACTGTTTGAAATACACGTAAGTAGCTAGATTATTTATCTACGAACATAATTTGGCTAATACCTACTGATATTATAGCGTATTGTTATCGTAATCGTATTTCCAAGAGTAAAATTCGGTAAACAAATACCTACAAAAAGACAATAAAATGGATATAGTATGTTATCCTTAAGAGATAGACATATGCCATCGCGGACTTTTTTGAAGATCTTTATAAGATACACAATTCCACCATACATTATTTTGTTATATCTCAAAGGGTTTAGACAGCGTTTTCGTTGAAAGCTCCCAGACGGCTTATTTTTTTCCGATACCTCCAACAAATATCGTTTATTTTTACAAAAATGTATAGAAAAACATATCAAATTATATACTAAAACCTTCCTCAAGAACCAAGCTATCCATTGGTGAAATTAGCATGACAATCGGTTCAGTAGTTTTTGAGTTTATCGCGAACAGACAGACAGACAGACAGACAGACAGACGAGCGGAGGACTTTGTTTTATAATATGTAGTGAAGTGATAGTGATAGTGATAGTGATATTTTTAATATTTTTATTATTATTATTTTTAAATGTTTACATATCTCGGGACCCTCGAGTCCCGGACATTTGGAAGGCGTACGAGGGGCCGAAGCCAACTCGTAGAGACCCGTTAGACGCTTTTTAATTAAATGAGGCACCAACCGACGATTATCCCTGTACGCACTACGCAAGTGCACCCAAGGACAACCCCCGGTTGGTGTAGGACTATTGCAAGATATGGAAACAAAGATATTGGACTATGGGTTTGGGTGGTTAAAATGGACTGGTTACCTAAAACTATGGAAGGACTATGGCCCCTGCCTGATCAATGTTTTTTTACACACGGATAAAATGGCAGGGGGTGACTTGCACACTCAATAATGGGCCCCCGAAAACGGTCGCTAGCACATAGTGACGTAGCGACACGGGGGCAACATGTCCTGAGGTGCTCGAGGAGTGGAGAGGTATTCCACGGCTCTCAGAACAATCCCAGAGCCCGGAAGATGGTCAAGATCCCTACAAGCACTTACTGGAATACTTCCTTCCTCCAAGCACGTTTGCTCTTGCGAATCTCCACTCAAGCCGGCCAATAAAGGCAAGAATGAGGTGGGAGCTCAGTTCCTCGTCAGTGTTCACTCCAGCCGGCCAATAAAGGCAAGCCAGAGATGAGGAACATGACTTCTCCCGGGAGATAGGGTCCGTGGGGTCGCAACTGCCCAACAGCTCGCCACATGCTGCCCTGCGGGTTTCTGTATCTCTCTTGGTCTGGCTCCTCACCCTAGACATGTTCCAGTAAAGTAAACTTTACCGGCACTGACCTAGAGTTCAGAGCACGCAAGCCCCACCACGACGTCAACGTAGAGATACGGCTGTGGGGTTATTATTATTATTATTATCATCTCCTCTTAAATAGAGCACCTGCCATCTTATCTCTTCACTACCCTTGGTTGACTGGTAGAGAATGCCTATGGCATTAAGTCCGCCTTTGTAGTACCTTATTGTGTGTGAGAAGTTTAAATAAATAAATTACCCCTCAGATTCAATCAAATGACACTAAAAGAATGTGTAAAGAGAAAATAACTTAAAAATGTGGGTACACACAAAAACAAAGCACAAAATATGGATATTATCTGCGGTAACAATTGCGAGGACATTGTGTTATGGCCACATATGGCATGAACTCATTAACGCGCCATAGCAACAGCGCACCGAGCTAACTGCCGCAATCCAGGTCTTAACGGAAGGTAATTTACCATCTGCCATTTGTGGCTGGCTACCACCACTGTATCGCTTTTATGGAGCATATTATATTAAAAACGACAATAAGCCTACGCTTAATTCCGATTCAAGCTTATACAGGTAACATGGGTGACGTGTTTATTGGGTGTTTGCTTGTATGGTTGTTACACTAGTGTATAGGGATGGTTAAAGCTAAAAGGTGTATCACTTAACAAGTTTAGAAGATCTGTCTCTGATAAACGGGAGTACATATACTAACCAACACTTTTTATTTTTTGTTTGTTAATCTTAGATATCATTATTACACGAACCGTTTTTCACCTTCCACCTTTCGTGATTTCATTTAAATATTTTTGTTTAGTATAATTCAAATATCCACTTATTTTAAATTTGCTTTCTTATTCTAATTGTATTTTTTTAATTACCTTCATTATTAAAAATTTTAGTTAATTAAGATGTTGTTTTGTGGTGAATGCTGTGTACACCTTATAATAGGCATACATACTGTTATTATTTTATTGTTTAATCTTTTGTATGTACAGCTGTTGGTGTACCAAATAAATAAATAAAGCTAAAGTACAACAAAACCACAATTCGCTGAGCACGAGCTCATTACATATGATTAGAAAAGATCATTTATATAACATTAACTTTCTAATAGGTACAATAAGGACCAAAGTAAGAAAAAGGAAGGGTTCCGTAGTTGGGGTGAATTTATCCCAAGAACAAAATTAACATTGCAGTTGAAAAACAAGTTCTCCCATACATTCCAACTGGAAATGTAAGTTTGTACGCACAATATTTAGTGATTTACCGTAGACTTCCTACAGATTTTTCTGTAATCTATAAGTATAGAACTATTCTCTGCATTTTTTTACTATTTTAGGTTTAGCAGTTTCGGAGATAAGGTAGGGGGGAATGGTCATTTTTATCTATTTTCTTTAAAGACTTTAAAATAAACAAACACTTTACAAAAAAATCCTCATAACAAGTAATTTGTAATGTCACACGGCACAGTTTGCAAAACTTTTTTATTTCCCATATTCAAAATTCATTTATTTACGTTACACGTTCGTGTGTGGGTAACAGAAATTCATAATACCGCCGCCGTACCAAAATTCAACTTAATCGGTCCAGTAGATTCGGAGCAAAACGGCTGTGACAGACGGACAGACAGACACACAAGTTCCCATAAGGGTTCCGTATTTCTTTTTGAGGAACGGAACCCTAAAAAGAGTAGCAAATATTGAAGTACGGTGGCCAGCACATCAAGTTACCACAAACTGTCAAATTTTCTCGTTCGAGTTTTGAACTTAATCGTCAACATTTTAAAGTTTAAAATCGTTTGGAGAAATTTGACTCTTTCGTGTAGCTTGATGTGCTGGCCACTGTACATTAAGGGTCAGCTCACACCGAGACGCGACGCAACGCGACGCGACGCGACGATATTGGAAGAGGCCAGTGATTTCGGGCTGCGCGCGCCGCCGCGAGACGCATCGCATCGCGTCGCGTCGCGTCTCGGTGTGTGCTGACCCTAAGAGCGCTATCGCGGGTCCACTAGTGCCACTCTTTAAAAAAAATATAATTCGTGACTGAGAAGGAATTATGAAAAACGGCTCAATCAGCTGCCTCGGTAAGTGTGTCTAGAATTTTCTAATGTGCCTTTTATAAAGTTTCATATTGAGACACGAAGCAATAAAATTCGATCTAAAGAAAAACGGCCACAATCCTCTAGATCGTATTTTGTTGCTTCGTGTCTCAATATGAAACTTTATCCATACTTCCATACTAATATTATAAATGTGAAAGTAACTCTGTCTGTCTGTCTGTCTGTTCCGGAGATTAGCGCGTTCAAAAAACAAAAAATCCAGCGAAGTGCGAGTCGGACTCGCGCACGTAGGGTTCCGTATCATCCATACGAATCCTTACTAATATTATAAATGTGAAAGTAATTCTGTCTGTCTGTCTTTCTGTCTGTCTGTCTGTCTATCTGTCTGTCTGTCTGTCTGTCTGTATGTTACGTTTTCACGTCTAAACCGCTGAACCGATCGTCATGAAATTTGGCAGAGATATAGCCTGGGATATGGAGAAGGACATAGGCTACTTTTTTACGCGGTAACCGACACCCACGCGGGCGGAGCCGCGGGCAAAAGCTAGTAATTCATAATTCCTTCTCAGTCACGAGATAATCTTTTTTTAAAGGAGTGGACCCGCGATAGCGCTCTTAACCAAAGAAATCACGTAGATATAGACGTAAACTGGCAACGCAAGAACATCGTTCTGTACACTACCAACAAACATGATAATGTAACCTGTCTCCCTATCTTAAACAAGACAAATATTCTTTTTACGCACGTGTTGTCGCCCTAATATCTTATTTATTAACCTGTGTCAGTGATAAATAGACAAGACACGACATTATCCCAAGAATCGGGTGCTGAATATTGTAAGAGTTAATTGTATTTTATATGTCCAATCAATTAGCACGTTTCCTGGTTTCAGATCTCTTGAATTTTGCTCCAATCTCAACAAAGTAACCTTTGCTGTGTATAACAAATTGCGATAATGTTATCCGTTTCGTAATTAAGTCGCTTTGAACGATGAATTCCTGTTAATTAGGGAGGTATAGGGGTAAATTGCTGTGGTCTTATCAAGCATAAAGATAAGTTGATTGAACGGCATTATTTTAGGACTGTTAAGATACGGTTTGCTAGAAAAGCGGTGGCCGCCACATAGCGTTCATAATTTACAGGCAAATTACGTCACTGAAACGTTAGTTATGAAAATAAGTTGGTGTTTTTAGGGTTCCGTACCTCAAAAAGAAAAACGCCACCCTTATAGGATCACTCGTGCGTTTGTCTGTCCGACTTTCACAGCCCACTTACTCTGAATCCACTGGACCGATTAAGTTAGGTATACATGAATTTCTGTGACCCAAGCACGGACGTGTAACGTAAATAAATGAATTTTGAATATGGGGGTCACTTTTGGGGGGCAAATTAGAAAAAAAAAAGTTTTGCTAAGTGTACCTCGTGAGTCGTGAAATCAAATGAAAGGGCTTATTGTAAGGCTTACAGATACTTATACTTTTTAATAATTTTAAAAATAATACTTTTAAGTAATTTAAGAAAATAGATGAAAATTGACCATTTCCTATTATCCTTATCTCCGAAACTACTGAGCTTAAAATTTTGAAAATAAAAAATAATAATAAAAAAATAAAAAATAAATACAGAAAATAGTTCTTTACTTACAGATTACAGGAAAACCTAAAAGAAGTCTATGATCATGAAATAACATGGTAAATCTCTCACTATTGTGCGTACAAACTTACATTTGCAGTTGAAATGTTTGAGAGAACTTGTTTTTCAACTACAATATTAAGTTTGTTCTTGGGATAAATTCATCCCAGTTACGGAACCCTCCATTTTGCGTGGTCCAACATGCACTTGGCCGGTTTCTTCCTAGAGAGCGTTTTTTGACACCGTAAAGTCTATTCTATTCTATTTTTCTCTATGGCAACGGTGCCGATGTCGATAATTCTGCCAATGTCAGATGTGTTAAGACAAAACGTGCTGAGAGAGAAAAATAAAAATAAAAAAACCTAAATCCAATTATTTGTAGTCTTATTAGAGTATTAGTACACTGAAACAAACAGATAAAAAATATTGTTAGTTATATTTATAAAATTTTGATACGAGACAGCGGTGCCATCATTTTCATGACAACCGTCACGGAGGCCATTATGTGGCGGTCACCGCTCTTCTAGGAAACCTTAGCTTTACTCACGAATACTGTAAGTCTGTTCACACCTTATTGGTATTTCTCGGTTGTCATAAGGTAACTATACTCCATTTACTATAGCATTAGACAAATAACGGCTAAATAACGATAGTTATTGTGTAATATTGTTGAAATTACTGCCCTTTAGAGTCATTTTTTTAATGTAAATGGTAAATAGATTTTAGTGCTTAGTGATTATCGTGAAATAACGGGGTTTATTAAACGCTTACATCGAAATAACGAAAGGGTGAGAACAGTTATTTGTCTAATGTTATAATAAATGGAGTATAGGTGAGGCATATTAAACCTGCATGGGTCGCGAGGATGATACGAGCCATCCAACAACCACGTTTTATCCCTCTTGGCGCAAACGTATAATATTTTTTTAAATTATGAATAAAGGCTCGTACAGACTAGCGCGATATCGCGGGCGCGACGCGACACTAGAAGCACAATTTCTTTGTCGGTGCGTATCGCGGCCGCGATATCGCACGAGTCTGTACGAGCCTTAATGCTTAATGTTTAAAAAAAAAATATATAAATAATTTTATTTCTGTAAGCAGGTTTGTACAAACACTTTTACACGTCAATCATATTTTTTTTTTAACTAGATGAGGTCGGCGTTTTCTATCTGACTACTCTGAGAAGGCCGAAACAAACTCAGAGCAACAACTTAATTTATAGACAAACCCAAAGTAGTTGCATATTGCTATGTTATTTGAGGAGGAAAATTCAGATGATTGAATCGAAAGAACTTGCTTGATTGATTGATTTAAACTTAGTGAGTAAATTTAATTAAAAATGTCTAAACTAATCAGTAATATATTACTTTCTTGTAAGTAGGCATGTTATATTACGTGATTGTTTGTAAAAGATTTCGAAGATTATAAAAATAAACGCTAAATATGATTCCTGTTCGTTTGGTCACGAGCCTTAAATTCGCAGTAACTTACGATGACTACGCGTTCTATTGGAACATCCCTAAAGATGGGTTAGTACCGATATTTATCAGTATTAGCTAATATGAATATGTATATTCGTCTAGTAATATTATAATATCATAATTAATATTTGAGTATCAGTGATATTTAACTAAGACCTAATACGTATCACTGCCGTACCTACTTGTTCGTTTGTTGCCATTCATTCGTACGAGTACACTTCACGAACAGAGTGAATCCGATCCAGATCCAAAGAAAACATAATACTCCTAGCGATCCGATCCGAATGAATCCGAATTATATTAAACATCCTGCTTTGATTGGTCACTTTATAGATTATGTGAATATGAAATATTAGCATATCAGTCAGAGAGATTACTAATACGTGAATTCATAGAGTATTACTAATCTCTTAACTAATACCAGTATATTAGTCACAACTCTAGACATCCCCATGCCTACAAGTGCCATCCGCGCGGCCATTGCAGGGTTAATTGACGACGTGGGCCAACTGTGGCAAGCAGTTTCGTTAAACCGGCGACACGTGTTTAATAAGGTAAAGTAACGCACTACCGTGCCCTGGTAGAACAAAGGTTTCCCGACGTCGTCGCGAACAATACCTGCAACATGTTCACCGTACTGTCTTCACCCACTTACTGTCCTGTTCAACTATGCATGTTACATTATAGGAACACCGTTACACGATATACGGGAAGGACGTATAAACTTGGCAATGTAGGTCCAATCAACAAGAGTTTGGCAAGAAATTACTTAAATATTTCAATTAATATCTAAATTTACTAACCGAAATTAAAATTAATAGCTATAAGTAGGTACGTAGACGAGAGGTTCTACAGAGAATACCTGGAAAACTCATCGACCCGGAGATCGGACCCAGGAGCAATTACGTATACGCGACCACTAGATCAATAAGGCACTATTATTACCTATTATTATTATGCACTGTTATACTATAGAGGTATGAGGAACAGAGTGTAAAGTTCACTCATACTCTATGGAAAAGAGAGGATCCTCCGACTTTCGGACATCCGGATATGCCAGTCGTGCGGTAAACTCTGCCTGCGCGATGCAGGATTTGTGTGACATCAGGTCTTTGATGCGTAGTTCGCATGTAGCGTTGTATAGATGCCGCCTTTATACTATAGTCAATATATACCTCTGCCTAACCCTTCGGGGAAACAGGGCGTGATTTTATGTTATTATTGCCTATTTCAACAGAATAAAGCTGCAGCACTGAGATCAATTTAACCTTTATCTAACTTTATCAATATAGGTACCTACTTAAGCCTCTTTTTGCCCTAAAACTTAACTGGAATCCAAACTCTCAGGGGATTCATTTCAAATATTTATTTAGATGACGTCTACGTTTTAAGCATTCGAATAAAATATCAGCAGAGCCTTCAATTTGAAATCAACCCTAAATTCGTATACGAATACCGGCTGGTTTGGCATGCCGCTTCAGGTCAATGAAAGCCCCGACCTTAATAAATATGGATATAAATTAGAGCTCTCACTTTATACCAACAACACAAATTGACAATAAGAATTTCTGCCGAATCCCTAATTACAGTTCATTACCGACTCGACAGGAGGGACGCAGTTTTTGGAATTCTAATTTGAACACTTGAACGGGATCGTTTTATATGGAATATAAATAAAATCGTTTAGGGATAGCACCACGACCAATAATTTAAATGAATGATGTTCTATATACTTTTGGTGAAAACTCTTATTGGTAATGGAAATCATTTAGTCGATATTTTAAGGCTTTCACCATGTCCCGATATAGAAAAACGAAAACAAATAGGCGAAATAAATGTAAATTTCCGTTTCCATAGCGCAAAAAATGCCAATTCGATTAGCACTGCTGAATCCCATGGGTCGAGGAGCCATTAAAAATTCAGCGGGTATCCTCGATTGTACTAAAACCTGAAGGTAAGTAGGTCGCAACCATTGATATAAATAGTAAAGATACGGTCGTCCGAACGTTTTCCAGACACCGTCGCCATACAAAAACACTAACGCCATCTATTAGAACTACTATGAACTACGATGTCAATCGGCGTGGTCTGCTCCTAGACGCAAACTTGTAAGAGCGGGTATTTTTCGAGGTACAAAGAAATAAAGAAAACTTCTATTTTTCGAAATTTATATTTATTGCAGTTTGTTTGTGTCATAAAATTTTCATTGGCCTTCGAATAAAACAATATTTTTAAACTTATTTTTTTTAACTTATGACACGACTCCAAACTTTATTTCGCACGGAATCAGAAGGAAATCTGCAAAATAAATACGTATTTCACTGTACTTACAGATTTTTTAGCAGTAAGTACATAAAAACACATTTTAATTTGCTTTTAATAAACAATAAAAATAATTTTATACATAATTAAATCATATAGTAATAATAATAAATCATTTCATTTCATCGGATAAAAACGCGCGCCGCTGCAAAGTTATGACGCACTTTAACGCGGCTTCGCGTCGTCTTTGCCAAACGTCGAGACAAATTAGAAAGAAAATTGTTTTAAATAATGTTAGAAGTTGATATAATTACATATTTTTAACTTATCGGTGATATGAAATGTTATCAATTGTTTTATTGTGCTTTTTGTCGTAGTTCACGCAACCCTTCACGACACAACTTGGCGTTTTTGCTTGTAAAATTTTACGACTGCTCCCGAAGACAGCCGAACGCGTTCTAGTTCACTTCGTTATAGGGAAGACCATTTTGGGACCAAGTTCGAGGCGTCATTATAACATGCGGTCCGCCCAGTCCTTACGCAGTAATATATATGTCAATGGTCGCAACGCAATTCGCAATGACGGTTGGGTAGTTTACTATAACTAAAATCAATTCTGTATAGTATTTGACTTGAAGGTATTTGGTTCAAAGATATTTGCCTCTGCAGCCTCGTCACGACATTCCGTGCCGACAAACTCGGTGTATCGCGGTATTCCAAGTGTCAAGCCAGTTGACATTCGGAGCTCTCTGCGAAAGGGGTCGTCGGGAGACGACCTGTCACTAACCTTCAAGCGATTAAATAACTGGGTATTGTTCAGTGTAGATATTAAGGCAGACATGCTTTAGTCAAAACATAAGATCACCTTGATTATAAAGAACAGAAAATTCTAAATTCTAACATAGGTAGGTACTATGGGATTTTTAATTTTGTTCGTCGAAACCTCTCAGAAAAGCCTATCAGAAAAGTCCCTTATTAATTTTCATGGGTAAACTCCACCAGCAAAATGTTTTATCGTCTCTAAGGTAAAGTGAATTAGTAAATAGATAAATTTTCAAAGCATATAGTAAGAAGAAAATATGCGCAGGTAAATAACGAAGGAAAGATCAAAACATATCTGGACATAGAATCGTACTTCTTGCAATAAAATTATGGTAACAACTTACGATAAAGCTCCTTTGGAGAAATAAATTTCAAAAAATTTGTTCTGTGGCTCTGTGGCGTACCTGAAAAGAAAAGCCACGAATATAGAAGGGCGTTCGAAGGCAGCAATTCCTTAGCATTACGATAAAAACAAAAAAGATTATAACAAACGGGAGTATCCATGTTTCGTAGGCGCTATCGTCGACCACAAGCCACGAGAGGCACATATTTAACGCTCGAGGCTTATCTCAAACGAGGCAGGGTGCGGGAGGAGGCACGTGCTACAATATCGAGCCTATCTTTCTACTAATGGCCTACATGTGAAAGGTGAATAGCTCCATCCTAACGCAGAACGGGGGATAAGCTTCTCCCAGACGACGATAGATGACGATTTATTAAGTTATCTAATCTTTATGTTACCGTGCGAACACACTACACTAACATTAGCAGTAAACGGATACACACAGGAATATACGTGAACATTTTAGATGAAATCAGAAGCTAAACAAAAACGGGTCGAGTTATGTTTAAGCAAAGCAAAAAGCATTAGAGGTGCGACCATCAATTACGTTCATGTTATACGAACGCTCGCTACCGTACAGTACGCGTCACTGATGTCCATTTACGATGAAACATGTTGGTCTAATTAATGGACACAGTCTATTACTGTGCGGAAACCACGTGCCAAGCTTGCTCATGTATCGCGATCTTTACATAAATATCTCTCTATTTCGTATTTCGTGGAAATACGGCACAGTACTAAGCGTGTTTCGTAATGAATGGTTACTAAGGAAACTTTTAATGTCCCTAGCTGATTTTTAAGAATAATTTAAGCTACGGTAAGTAAACTAAAAATATATTGGGCAAAAGTGATCCAAATGTCCATCCCTAACGAGACTTATATAATTGAATAGTCTATTAAATTCAGTGTCTGTTCTGAACTTTTCACTGATAGATTTTATACGCGTGTCTTAGAAAAAGTTACTCCTTATTTAATAGAGTATTCAGTGGGATAGGTCTCGTCAGTGATGGACATTTGGCCCAAGCCCAATAAAAGTTTGCCCAATATCCTTTATTTACAAAGCAAATATCAATAACTGAAAAGCCTAGGTTTGCTAGGTCGAACCTTCTCGTGATCGTAATGTTAGTTACACTGTGGCCTTCTGAATACCTAAAAATTTTGCCTATACAAATATTTAATTTTAATTGAATCCGTTAATAAATGCAGTTGAAAATGTCACACCGTTCCAAGTATTCGAAATGGAAACCACAGCTACTGTGGATTGGAGACTGTTATTAATATTTCTCTCTGGTACCGAAGCAAGAGGGGACATAAAACACAGTTGCTATTACGTAATACGTTATAAGACACAAGAAGTGCAGTTCATTCCGCATGCTGTCTAGCTGAGCCATCTACTGCATGGTTAAGGATGGCATGTGTCGCACACAACCGTGGCCCACTACGGTTAAACCCATTTTATTGCCATGCTATTCATCTTATGCTGAAGATACTGAATATAACCATGGCTTTACAGTCTTAACTCGGAATTCAGAGCTCTTGAAATTACAAGGACTCTACGAGTTATCACTTCAATAAACGGAAATACTTGTTCTTGCTAGTCTTCTTAAACATGCCGTTAGTAATCTCGATTGCTGTCTTAAAACTTTTTTACGGTGTTTATTCGTAAAAAATCCACCATTAAGATTAATTCCAAGCAAAACGGGGTAAGGCAACAAATAATAAAGCCGTAGTGTAGAGTAATATGAATCATGCGGTCGGTTGGTGGGGTGATTGAAGACGACAAGGGCTTGGCTGTTCAGCTGTTGTCGACCGGCTCGGGCGGCGCGCGGCGGCGAGGTGACGGACGAACGGACCAGCGGCACCTGAGTCCGGCGACGAAGCGCCCCTAATGGCCTGTCGCTCGTCCATCCGCGCCCGTGATTGATCGACACACCCCGTGACGTGTGCACACACATCGCTTACATCGCCTCCACGATATCGCGCGTAATCCATCACCAATTCCAAATTTGTGCCATAAATGTAAGTGCAAAAGTCAAATACCGTCTGCGGATGCAGTCAGTCCTGGAAATGCATAATAATATTATCAGTCATTTGTTACATTTCTGTACACAAAGCAAATATGCGTTCAAAATATCTACAAGAAATATAGATTTTCCGCCAAAATTATGGCAAACGGAGAACGAGGAAAAGTACTGCTAACTTTTAAAATAAAAATGTTCTAAAAAGTCCATATCTTGAAAACGTTCGAACAAGTATTAAGACGGCAATCTCGTATTTTAGTAAGGAAAGTAAGAGACTAAATTTGTATTTTATTAGTAAACTTTTGTGCTTTAACTACAGCGGGATAAAAATACATTTTGCCATGTGGTTTGATGGTCCCGATCCTTCGTAAATAGTCCTCTTTTTACATTAGGTGAGTAAATACTAGTACATCTTAAAAGCCAAATTAAGTTATAAACTCAAAAGGGTTTGGTAGTTTGGTAGAACGCCTAATAATACTTAGTAATACAAATAATAGCCAATATCTTTCATCTGGCCTATTGTTAAAAAAAAAAAAAAAAAATTACTACTATAAGCCTGAAAAACCAGACTGGATTATTAATTTTAAGACAAAACTTACAGTTTTCAAAAATTGTATCGATTGTTTTAGGTATTAATTAAAGCTTAGCAAATTAATATTTTCTTAAAGGAAGGTTACATATGGAAACAAAAAAAAAAAACACATTAGGCCTAAGAAACAAACAACGCTGATAACGAGTTCTGCAGTAACAAGGGCGGCTTGCTCGAGTGGAAGTGATCAATTTTCTCAACAATTTCACCGTCATCTTGAATCTTTTCAGAGGCACAAAACATTTAGCCAATTCAGCGCACAGGGACCGACCGTGATAATAGAGCCTGTTGGCTGCGAAGGACAGTCATCGCAAACATAAGCCATTAGCGTATTGTTAGCGTCTTTTCAACTGTACCCTCCATTTTCGGGGTTTTTGTTGAGTATCTTCGAGTATCTATATCAAAATAAATTACATTTTGTCACAACGGAAACTCGATATTGATAAGTAAGGAGTGGAACTCTCTGCCTGCGTCTGTGTTTCCGAACGCATACAACTCTAATCTATTCAAAGTGAGAGTGAACAGGCTTCTTCTGGGTAAGCTCACTTCATCGTCGACTTTGTCTCTGTCACCTCTGACCTAGACTAGAGTCAAGAGCAAAGACATCGTAAAATAAAAAATAAAAAAGTAAACAAAATAAAAAATAAACATAAAAAGCGTAAGTAACATTATTTTCCTATATTAAGTACCTAACTCAATCAATCTGCCTTGTCTTTTCCCAACATGTTGGGGTCAGCTTCCAGTCTAACCGGTTGTAGCTGAATACCAATATTTTAAATGTATCGACTTCCTATCTCAAAAAATAAAATCTAAATATTTTATTTCACCCAAACCTACATGGGCACTTATGAAACGTCAGAAGCTAGGTGCACGGTTCCAATTGGTCGTTTCTTATGTAGAAGAACCGGAAAGAAACTCCACGGTTACTCTTTTAAAAATAATTCACTTTTACAATATTTTCAAATAACAGTGTTAATAAGTAGGGGAGGAAAGTGTAGGCCTTTCAACAATTATCAGGTACTTAACAAAATAGGAAATGGTCAACAAATCTAGTCTGCTAGGCCTTCAAAGTTCTCACATTCACAAAATAGGAAATATTCAATAAAAAGTAAAAAAAAAAAACTAAACCAAATGACATGGTTGCCACAACTGCATTAACAAATCCGAATCAGTATTGACTAAATATCATGTCCTCAAAAGCAACTAATAAAGAGTTGAAACTACAATAATTGTAGGTATATAATGTCAAATAATGAGATGATTAAGTATCTGATTATTTCAAGGAAGAATGTAAAAAATAAAACATCATTATTTGGGAGCTGTTAAAAGACACTTAATAATTATGCCGTTAATGAGTTACCAGGGAAGTCACATGTGCAGAAGAAATTACGGTTGGCGCAGTGGTTAAACGATTGACTGCTGCGCTGCGTGTCGTGGGTTCGATCCCCGCACGGAACAAATATTTGTATGATCTACAAGTAGTTGTTCCGGGTCTGGCTGTTTGTGTATGTGAGTTTAAATGTTTGTAAACGCACCCACAATACAGGAGAAATTCCTAGTGTGGGGCAACATTAAAAAAAAAAAAAAAATTGCTAAACTTCCTTGTCTTCTACATTGTCTTTATTCTTATAATATGCTTTTTTTGATAAGGACACGTCTGACCTCCACAACCCAGTAAGTGAGTAATACGATACCCCTTTGTAAGACTGGTTGTCAGACTTTTGGGCTTCTGACGACCCGTAACGACTGTCAAAGATCCATGAATAACAGCCGGGACTAACGGCTTAACGTACTTTTCGAGGCACGGAGGAGTTCCAGTATGTGACGATGGCCCATCCACAGACCAACCCTGGTAAGCGTAGCTTAATCTGATGGATCGACCCGTGCGGCTGTTATAACTTAGCCTCAAGCTCCTCCTCCTATTAAGTACCTACCTATAGGTTGCCAATGCCATTAAAAATAAGAAGATACAATAAATTTCTAATAAAATTCATAGCTTAGGAGGTTGCCTTGCTTGAATCTACTCTCTCTAATTTAATCTCTATCTATCTTAGAAACCAACGACTCAAGCAACGTTAATCCCCAGAATTCTTGTACCTAAAATAATATAATAATATGCTGTGGTCGGTCAGAAGGCTGAAACGGGTATACCTGTGTAGCCGCAAACTCATGAACAGGTAGCGTGCAGCCGACAGACGATAGCGGCGCGAAGCCGGCCATTCTCTTCTGAACAAAGCTCCCCTGATCTAATCAACGCAACAATACACCTCGGATAACTCCACAATTGAGCTGGAAAATAAACCGTCCGCCACCCGTGCCAACACATCCGATATTTTAAATTACAAACAATATTACACGGCAGGGATACAAACGAGTCCATTGTAGGCCATGTGCCTCCGACAGCTGGTTTAGATAACGTGTGACCTCTCTAGAATAAAGCGTTTTACGAACGATTACACCAATAATGATGGCGTCCACGTATCGTAAGCCTAAACAAAACGTTACAAGAAAAACGTGTTGATTATTGAAATAAATATTAAAACAACTTCGTTTGAATAAAATATTCGGGTACACGGCAAGTTCTACATGCCATAGCTTTCAATTTCGATGTTATTGTGAGTTTGCTTCACTCGGTTGAATCTCGGAAAACTGCTTTCAGTTCGATGCATTTTCACTTTCAAATAGCCTTTAGTGTCCAGATTGTGATGGGTTTTTAGGGTTCCGTAGTCAACAAGGAATCCTTATAGTTTCAGTATGTCCGTGACTGTCTGTCCAAATCAATCTGCCTAGCCTTTTCCCAACTATGTTGGGGTCGGCTTCCAGTCTAACCGGATGCACCTGAATACCAGTATTTTACATGGAGCGACTGCCTATCTGACCTCCACAACCCAGTAACTGGGTAACACGATACCCCTTGGTAAGACTGGCTGTCAGACTTTTGGGCTTCTGAAGACCTGTAACGACTGTCAAAGATCTACGAATGACAGCCGGGACCAACGGCTTAACGTGCTTTCCGAGGCACGGAGGAGTCTCGGTATGTAAAGATGGTCACCCATCCACGGACCAACCCCGGCAAGCGTAGCTTAACCTGACGGATCGACCCGTGCGGCTGTTATTACTTAGCCACGAGCTCCTCTGACTGTCTGTCCACAGCTTAGTAAAGAAACTCTTAGTACTAGAAAGCTGTAATTTGGCATGGGTATACTTACTAATCACGCCGACATAGTGGTAAAATAAAATCTTAAAAAAATAATTTTGTTGGTACCTACCTCCCTTGCACGTAGTGGGGGTTATATATTTTTTTCTCAACCATCCCATGGTGTTGGGAATCGTGGGATAGACCGTTCAAAAATATTGCGGGTCTGTGAAAACCATGTTTCACAGACCCACAACAATTTTTAATAAGCTTTAAAGTGCTAATTTTTGTTAGTCAAGAGTCTAAAATAGTTTATTATATGTGAAAAAAATCACGGCAGTAGTAAAACGAATTAAAAAGGACAACTACCACAGCTAAGTAGGCTTTACAAGATTTGAACGAGTAATAGTCGACCAACTTATATTTGCAGTTGAAATGTATGGGAGAACAATGTTTTTCAACTACAATGTTAAATTGGTTCTTGGGATAAATTCATCCCAAATACGGAACCCTTCTTTGTGCCTGGTCCGACACGCACTTGGCCGGTTTTATAATTAAGCCACTAGTCATTAAGTATCAAGCTGTATGATGTCCGCCATGACTTAGACATACGGCTAACACAAAAATCGGGCCATATGAACAACTATTTGATTGCCAAAAACGTTTTATACCTGGGCCTCAAGTCTGCTATTACAATAGTGTCAGAATGGTCTCGCCATTGTGAGTATTTGACAGTGTTTGTATGGCAAATCTGTCAAAAACTCACAATGAAGAGACCCTTCTGACACTATTGTAATAGCAGACTTGAGGCCCTGAATTGCCTCGAAATATGTATGCAAATGGAAACAGTCTCAGCCAGAGTCTCGATCAGCTAAAAGCGTTAGAAATGGCTTACATTATAGCAGTCCGTCGTATTATTAAGGTGATGAGATACTTAAGATTCACAAAATACTGATGACTTAATCAACGTATCACCTGGCGGCAGAATTGACTTGATCTAATGCATTTTCTGCACAGAGTTCAAAAACGGTTCAACCATAATAGCTAGTTGCGCGCAAACAAAATTGAATGCGGCCCCTATAGAATAAAGAAAGAAAAAGTGCCTATCTCCTTTTATTTATTCGCTTGAATAGCTTTGATCTTCGGCTCTTTGAAAAACGCCTCTTAAGATTCACAAAATACTTTAAATAAATGGTTTTATATTAGAAGATACCACATTGAATTACTGTTGGTGGAGTTCAAATAAATGGTCGCATTTATATTGCGTTTAAAAGCCGATGACACAGCTGATTTACTGATTCAAATGGTGTAAAAAAAGGTTTTAATGTTATTAGAGACCTCATCATTAAATTCGGGCGGAGGTGACTGACGCCAGTGGTATCGTCAGGCGATGTAGCCGGTCCAATTGACAAATTTTAGTGATAACTTATACTGCCGTCATATGAAGAAAGGGCGCATCTGACAATTTTCATAAAAATGAGTTAAAAATACAGATGCGCATCAGCTCAATTTTTTTTATTTCGACAAATTAATGTTATTTTCCAGAATCCATAAGAATAAAAGAAGTAATTGCATATAAAAAATGAAGTGTACAGAACTTGAAAAGACGTATTTGATGCAACTAAGAAGAAAAGATGTATTTTGTCAGTTACTTCCTACATTGAATCTAATATTTGTGTCGTTTAAGTAAATGTAAAGACGAATTTGACGCAAGTGGTAATAAAGTCTTTTTTATTTAGAACCGCTTAGTTTTATTTTAGTAACAATTTTAAGTTGAAAGGGCGCATTTGGTTATATGCTAAATACTTTCATATTATTTATTTTTAAATATAATAAGGAGAAAAGCAGTATATGACCATTTGCGCTCTTTTATCTTCAAATTGATATAATTATATACGTACACTTCATAAAATAAAAAACAGCTACTTTAATGTTCTAAGTGGAAAGGACGTAAATGACCAAATGCGTCCATTCTACATTTTTTTTGCATTTTCTGTGTATTTTTGTATTAAGAAGAAAAGGAAAAAAAAATAATATCTAATTAAATATAATTATTTTATTAAAAAAATCACAACACATTCAAGCCTTAGACCGATTTCTATTAATTTTCACATTCATCCTAGTCACAATAATGCGGGGACAGCAAGGAAATTAAAAAAAAAATAAAAAACATTTTATCTTTTTACTCCACTTTTGTTATTTGTCAAATGCGCCCTTTTTTCTTAGGCGGCAGTATACCTTCTTGTTGTTAATGAAATCCCTGGATGTAGTGTTGTTTAGGTTAAACAAAATTAGGTAATACGAGTACAAGGTGTTTTTTTATTTTTATATCCCGAAACTCTAGCTAGGGTATGAATGAGACCATATCCAAGATTCAACTGGCATATTTTTTTTTTTTTGTATTCATTTTTCATACAAATTAATTCGACAAAGTCACGATTATTAATATAAAACACCCTTACGTGAAATATGACAAGATCGTATTTTCTTAGTTTTAAATATGAATGATTAGTTTGAATGAAAATGAATTACTCGTATTTATCAATGAAACTTAGATACCTACACTATACACTTCGAGGGTCTCAAGTTTCATCAGTTTGCCAACGTCGCAAAAGTAAAACAATTCGTCACACGGGTGAAATTTTTTGACCTAAATTAATATGACTGATGAATGATATATCTTCTAAATTATGCATTTGTGGACCATATATTCTAGAACTTTTTGTACTATTTTTACTCATATTTTTACCCTAGAGATAAAGAATATGAAAAAAAAAAAAAAAAAACACGTTGTAGATAAGTAGCTTAATTTTAATTACTTTATGTAAAAGTTAAAAGTTAAAGATTACAGACGGTCTAGTTACACTAAATGATGAACTACACTTGCTTAAAAAACGGTGAAGGAAAACTTCGTGAGGAAACTGTGTGTCCCTGAGAGATACTTCTCGACGGCATGTGAAGCCAAATCAGAGGCCCATTGGCGGCATCAAAATCTCATCATCAAAACTTTGACACCAGGTTAGTTACTAACCACACGAAAAGAAGAAAAACGTTAGTTAACTAACGCTTACTGTACCACACGTTAACCCTTTAACGATTGGCTGCTCCTAAAATGGTAAACTAAACCAAAACATAGTGAAGTTATTTAAACTCCTGCGAAACACCAATCAGATTTAATTCCCAGTCTAATAAATTCCTAAAGCGCGGTATGAAGTTGCTTTGGAAAGCATTTTGCAAATTGAAAACACGAGAGGTTATGCGATTCAAGAATCATTTGCCCGAATTACAGGTATATTGAATGGGCTTTTTAGAAAATACGACTAAATTAACTCCAAAAGTTAAAGAAGAGCAAGATTGATCGTAAAAAGAAGGCGTTGGAAAACAGAGGAGATTCAAGAATAGTTGGCTCTCAAATCATTTGCCCGAATTACAGGTATATTTTTGGATGGGCTTTTTAGAAAATACGACGATATTAACTCCAAAAGTTAAGGGGCCGTGCACGAAATCTACTGATTTTGATCAATTTTGTTCACTGTTTGTGAGAAAGGGAAAAATAATTTACACAAAATTATTTGTGATTTGAACAGTCGTGTTCTTTGTTTTGCATGTGGCTGAAAGGGATTTTTCAAATAAATTAAGTATTCACGGTAAATCACTAATATTTGCAACAAGTTTTCCGAAAAATGACGCGAGACTGACATTTGATCATCATTCTACAAGAAATTGCTGTTGATTTTGAACATTAAAAAATATCATCAACTTCATTATATGGTCTACTTGCATGTGGCGGAACCACTTTTTTCAACTTCCATACAAAATATAGCAGAAAAATAATATTGAAAAAACCTTTGTTTTTGTTTTAAACCCCGTCAGTAATATATTTTTTCCTATTATTTAGCACATTATATCAAGAAATTTAAAAATCACAAATTAGTCTTCAGCTATTCTTGAAATATAATCAAAATTTTATTTATTGATTATACGATATCTTCATTTAGTAAATCAACGGCGAAATAAACTATATTTTGAAGAGCACAAAAATGATGAAATTATTAACAGCTGCTGTGACTGACACGAATGGTTTAGCACCATGAAAACTGTACTTTTATAGTTACACAGACTTAATGTTTCGATTATTTCAAGTTTTCTCACAATTAGATAAGAAATTGACAAAAGAGAGTTTTTTTCGTGCACGGACCCTTAAGAAGAGCAAGATTGATATCGAAAAAAGACGGCGTTAATTCACAGGTAGGTCGAATGTGTGCGACAGCCGTGCAAGGTGAACCGTGTTCTCGGAGAATCATCGACCCGTCTCCAGAATAACCAACATTGTAATAAGATAACTTCAGCAAAAACTTTTTACATTACTCGGAGAAGGCACACAATTTCATTCAACTGCAATACTGTGTTCATTGACGCCGGATGTATGCGACATCTTTGCGAATGTTGCATTAATTTCGATGTCCTATTGTGTTATGCAATACAATCATCCCTGTCCGTTCCGGGCTCATGGTCTAGAGCCGTGAGATGTCCGACGTCACAAGCGGGTCGAGTGTGACTGACAAGCATGCGAGATAATGCGATCGCTGCCTAA
The DNA here is from genome assembly GCA_947523025.1 of Dryobota labecula. Classification (NCBI taxonomy): domain Eukaryota; kingdom Metazoa; phylum Arthropoda; class Insecta; order Lepidoptera; family Noctuidae; genus Dryobota; species Dryobota labecula. The sequence goes on along the minus strand of OX383288.1, from coordinate 19,188,730 downwards.
ACAAAGCGACGGCGCCTGATTTAATCAACGATTCTATACGAAGATCCTATGTAAGCACCTATTCGGCCGGTGACAGATATAGTAAGTGGTACGTGACGGTAATTCCTAATATAATTCCGACGTAATAAATTATGTATACGAGTAATAAATCGAACATGGCTTGAGTGTCGAATCCTAATTCGATTCGACATTTCTTTTAACATTTTCAATATAAGATCGTAAAATTTATGCAGTTCTTTACGTCAATATATACAAACTCAAGTGCGGCCGCTTTTGTTTTTTTTTACTGAGTACAGTCAGTTACCACAATTAGCTGACCCCCCTTGCATAAATGGTTGAGAATTTTTTAAATACGGATCGATAGAATTTTATAATTCTTAATTTAATTTAAATGCCTTTACGAAATCTACCCAAAACTAGTTTGTTTTTAAATTAAAATCGTACGATTTGTTAGTAAAAAAACCTCAATAATTTGAGCAAAGGGGGGTCAGCTAATTGTGGTAACTGACTGTACATTTACAATATTGTAAGGTACAATGCCCAGCATATCAAGCTACACGAAACTGTCAAATTTCTCCAAACGATTTTAAACTTTAAAACATAGATGATTAAGTTAAAATCGAACGAGAAAATTTGACAGTTTGAACTTTTTGGATCTTTTAAATCTTCTGTTTTTCGAAGATTTTATTTTATATTAATAATTTTTACATTAATTAATAAAATTTATAAGTACTGATGTATAGACCAATTACAGGAATATGCGACATTCACATTTTTTATTATAGCAACATCTTATAAAATAATATTAAATTTAAAATATATTAATTAAAAAACAAAACAGAATAACTTTGACTTAGTAGGTAGGTCTAAAAGGTACATAAAGATAGTTTTTTTCTTGATTGAAATGGCGTAAGTGGGAGGCCTGAAAGATATTACTAGGGTCTTATCCTTATGGGTCTGGAAGTTAGGTAATTTCTTTTAACTGATATCGCAGCGTCAGTTGGCGTCATAAGCGTGCCATCATGTAAAATGTTTATGACGTCGTCGGCAGGCGGAGAGGCGGCATGGCGGCAGAGGCGCGCAATTGAGACGTAACGCTGTTTAGCGTGCGGTTCTGTGGGGCCCGTAATGAGCGGGCACAACTTGCTTAATAATGCACGCGACAAATTACCCTCCAGAACACACGACAAGAGGATGGGCCCCTGCTTAATTAACGTATTTTGTCACCTTATAAATTGTAAGGCAAACGGAATTGTGGCACACCTAGTTAGTTCACAAACAAACGGTAAGTAGTAGCGGCGTGCCTTCTGAGAATTTGGTGCCCTACATTCATGCACAGTTGTTGTGTATAATTATGTACTTTCGTAGGTACTATCGCGGTCAGATGAATCGGCCCACCGTGAACTATTCTTGCTTGCAGCGCTCAGCCGGGCTGCTAGAGTAACGTAAGTACGCTTACAGAAGCTCATCAACTTAAGGTCTTTTATTGTTCTATTCCTATTGGTCGAAAAAGGATGGTCGGACATCTGTGATCATTGTAACACAGGCCGAAAAATTTATATAAATAAAATATTCCTATGTATTTTTGTTTTATTGGTTGATGCAAAAAGGGGAGGTAAACAGATGTGGGCACCGTGAGCACGGGATTTTGTTTTGAAAATGAGCCGGTTCATCTGTCTGCTATAGTACTTTTTTTTTTAACTTCAAATAAAATTGCTTTCAAATGATTGTAAGAGCCTACTGCGCTTATATGCTTAATAATAAGAGATAAAAAACAATTATTTATGTCACTTTATGGTTTATTTAATTTGTTTTTCTACCTTATAGGACCTATCCAACAAAAACAATGCAGTAGAAATACATAATGTAAAATACAAAAACTTAAGTGAAATTACATCATTTCATAATATCGGCATATTTTTAATTCACATTTTAATTTAGACATATTTATATATAAATATGTCTGAATTAGAATGTATGGTAGTGGTCTAGTTTTAGGCATTTGCCCAGCAGTGGGACACAAGCCAAAAAAGAAAAGTAATTACCTATATGACATATAAATATGTCACACTATGTAACATTTTCTAAATTTTACATCTATCATTTGGATGGTGTACATAATAAAGAGTATTCTATCTATGAATTATCATGCCTTTTCCCCGGGTTAGAGGATTATGTACTTTAGTACATCCACATTTGGAGGGTCCCATTTGAAAGGGGGCAAGCCTATGGCCATCAACGATCACAGTGACATAAAAGTCACACATGACAAAAAAAAATATGCTGTCCGCTATCAATTCGCACCCTGAAAACATAAATAGCACCAAACGAAAATGTTAATTTTACCGTATGGCCGTTTTAAGTTTTTTTAAGTATTGCATGGGTGATATGGAACTAAAAAAAATTTAATAAAGCTTTGTGATGGACTTAAAATAACAGTTTAACTAATGCTGTTTCAGTATCCAGTGGCATACAACAAAATATTGATTATTTATCAAGGGAGAAGCAATTTAAAAAAAAGTTTTGCATAGTGTCGGTTATAGTTTCATAGTTATTCAAAACTATGAAACTATAACCGACACTATGCAAAACTTATGCAGTTCATTTACTCACAGTAAATATTCGAAAGCAAATTTATTAAATGAGTGGCATTTCACACAAAGTGCCAGTTTTTAACTCACCTCGACAAGGATTCCCTCCGGTCACTTGTCGTGATCTGGCATAGTGCTGGTTTATCAAATACCGTCCAGACAAGTTGTGACAAATTCATAAGTGACACTAGTGACATCTAGCAAAAATTTGACACATTAGAGCTACAGGGGTTTTCGCATTAGGCGCGTTTCGACATATGCATTTTGACTGTATACTTAACTAAAAAACGACAATTTTTGTATAGTGCCACTTATGTGTTAAGGGTGCAAATTGATGAATCGCGTCAATTGTTGCTAGCGCACTACATATTTAAGTCGAAAAAACTTACAAGTAAAAAAATAAGCTATCAAAAAACTATCTCAAATTACTAATGTACGGTACATTAGTAACTTGAGATAGGTTATTGATGGCTATTTATATAGTACCATTGTTTTGCAAGAAAAGATTTTTATAGATACAAATTTGTACCTATAATAATCTCTTACTTGCAGAACAATGGTACTTTCAGACTTGTTTGTTTATATAATTTTTTTTTTTTACTATGTTGAGTAAATTAAAGAACTACATAATAATAGCAATAGTGATAGACTACAATACTCCTCTGCAGCTATAATAACTAACAATAACAATAAAATAATTTTATAATCATTGCAGTGTTGTTTTTTTAAAAGGTTTGGGAACATGGAAAGTATACATTATTTTGTCACTGATAAATCATTTCTGTAATTCTTGTTTTACTACGCACCAATAAGAAGAAAATATAACTTACCGCACAAGCTTTTTTAGTCATGGGCCTATATTACATATTATATTGTAAAAAAAAACAATAATTATGTTGTGACAAAAGTTACACACAGTAGAACCTACAAGTAGATGAATTAAATATTTTCCATAACGACATAACACTTTATCTACGAAATTAGTCATACGAATTATTATGTTTACATTGATGAATTACAAGAAATTAAAAAAAAGAAAAAAACCAACGCCAATAAGATTTTAAAATCAAAATACTAGAATCATAATGGACGGAAATACCTCAACAATAAACCAGGACCAAGGACAGGTAAAAAATATTATCAACTAAACAAAAGTTTCATAAAAATAAAAGAGGTGAATGATGTTTGTACCTTTCAAAAAGCTTCCTCTACGATGATGGAATCTTCAAAAATAACATACACTACACAAACTGTTCAGTACTTTAGTCATGTGAACACCGGGAGCACATCAAAATGCACATAAATTAATCGATTATTTTAATTTGTTTTCATTGTGATTTCCCATAGAACCAAAGAAAATGCGTCCTTTCAACCACTCACTCCATCCACGACATTATTCAACTCTTACGTTTAGTTGTTCCTTTCAAGTTTCGACTGTCAAGATCTTTTCTTTCTGTCATATTCGATCAGATCAGATTCGATTCATCATAGAATAATATTTATCTAAGGCAATTGTTGGACTTAATTTTATAAAAAGTTACTGTTATTGTTACCCTGAACCTCTTTCAATCCAAGAACAGACCTCTCTGAGTATATAATATGTTCTGTGGGACAGACTAAGTAAGTAGTACTGATCCAGGGTTAATAACCGTTAATTGTCGTTTATAGAAAAAGTGTTTAAAAAAAAAAATACGGTTTTGTAGTTTGTAGTCTGTAAATCCTAATATCAGTACAAGTATGTGTAAACTAAACGTAAACCCTTCTGTCAAAATTATTTCGTTCAAAAATATTTTGTGTTTCAGTTCTTGAGAGTGCTCTTGAAGTAGGTAATTATAATTTTTTGTAATATTGAAATTTTAGTCTACGGTGGCCAGTACATTAAGTTATACGAAACTGTCAAATTTCTCCATACAATTTTAAACCTTACACTGTTGACGGTTAAGTTCAAAATCGAACTAGAAAATTTGACAATTTGATGTGCTGGCGACTGTACATACGGTTTTTTTTTGTAATATACGGGATCGGAATTATAGTCATATGTCCGTATCTTGAGGTCACATTTAGTCATTATTTAATTACAATCGGTCAACCCGCGGTGTAATTGCGTAACACACAGGTAGCAATTGCGTTATTTACGTTGTTGAGCAGACGAATTTTACAAACATATAAAGCAATGGATTAGCAATATCCTTCAAAATCATTCAGATTGTGATTGATAGTGTGTTACGCAATTAGGATGCTGGCTACCTACGCAGGCGAAGTTGCGAGTAAACCCTAGTATATAAATAATTTCAGAACTGAATACTTTAGTGTCAATGTCAAACTCGGATTTGGCATTTGTTCTAATCAAACTAACCTAAAAGTGTTCAGTCTATTATTTAATCATAAAGGTTATAAAATGAATACTACTATGATAAGTAATTTGTTAAGAAGTACTATCACCCGATGTATGCGCTCTCAGAATGCTATCAAAGTTGCAGCTGCCACAATCATCAGACGAGATGTACACACCACAAATCCTGCTAACGACTTAATGGAGTTTTTCGACGCTAAGAAAAATTGGGGAGAAACGAATATTAGAGTTGGTAGATCCTGGAAGTTGGACGAATTGAGAATAAAATCGAATACAGATTTACACAAACTGTGGTATGTACTGTTAAAAGAACGGAATATGTTGTTCACAATGGAACATGAATGTAATAGAAAAATGAGATTGTTTCCTAATCCTGAAAGAATCGACAAAGTTCAAGAATCAATGAATAATATAGAAGCTGTTATAAGAGAACGCAACGTCGCTTATTACAAGCTTGAGACAGGAGAGACTGGAGAACGACCTGTCGAGGATGTTGTTAACCTCTTTGGTTTACCAGAGAAGCATCAGAAGCGGGAGTACTATATGCCCAAGTTTATGAATACACGTTGGGTGAGACCATACCTTGAAAATGGCTTTATAACTAGTGCAGCTGTTAAGAAGTTCTACAGACTGTACAAAGAAAAGGAGTATAATGTTGAAAGGAAGGCACGCAACAGGGAGTTCAGTCATGTGCAGCATTTACTGAAACGCTTCCCTGACATGAATATGGAGACATTGAAAGCAGAATACCCCAATGTAGATATTGAAAAAGCTAAGCGATCCAAGAAAGCCAGAGGACATTTTATGCCAAAATATTAATTAAACAATAATAGTGTAGTAACTTTTAGTTTTATTGATTCTTATAGGTTACACAATACAGTCATAGTAAAAGAAAGAGGTTTGAACATTTTTGTATGCGACCTGCAGGTTAATTACGTAACAGACTTAAAGTAGCAATGGGTTTCACTTTAACAGTCCAACAACATTCATTGCATTATTAAGGTTGTTAAGTAGACAAGTTTTTCGAACATCAAGCAATGGATTAGCAATAATTCCTTCAAAATCATTGTGATTGATAGTGCCAATGGCAGCCAATGATGAAATGTGATGATGTCTTTATATTTTCTAAGAGCTCCGAGATAAAAAACATGGAAAATAAAGTGTTTTTTTTTTTTAAATTTAATGAATCAGTTTTACAAGACAAATTATATTACGCTATGTATGCTGCCTACTCGATTTAATAACAACTTACATTAAAAGTTAAAAAAATCATTACTGTATAAGTAATTTTTTTTTTCATGTTTTAAAAACAAAAAAAAAAAAAAACTGTTTTGGAACTCAAATATCTCAGAACATATATCTTTTACGGGATTCATCAATGAATATATTTTGTTTGTGATTGGCACTTTGTCGATAGACATGTTTCATCGCTGGCCGCCAAAACTAGTATTTTTCAAAATTGCGGACGGTATAGGTATGCCAACGAGGTTCGATATTCTTTACCATTTTCTGCAATGATAAGGATAACAATACAAAATAATTAATAAGACAGTCCGACATTAAAATTAAACTTAGTAGCCCATATAAAATAGGGAAATTCAGCATTGGTGGGTTCAAAATATCTTTGGATCTTTACACTACAACATATTTATTCATAATCCCCTTTGTTTACATTGCCTAGAGTTGAAGTAATTATTAGCAAAGAACTGTTTAACCACACATTTTTAACGTTTAAGGCCTGTGTTCACCAACATTTAAATCAACTGTTTAGATATTTAATCAGTTCTTTACTCAAAATTTCTTAGGAAATTTGACATAAACCAACTGTTTAAATACCTAACCGGTGGTTTGAATGTTGGTGAACACAGGCCTCTTGTGTCTTAACATTAAGCAACATTTATAAATAAACCCCAATTATAGGTATACTTAGAAACAAGCTGCAAAGTGTGATGTAAGTACGGTGGTCAGCACATCAAGTGACCACCAACTGTCAAATATTCTCGTTCGATTTTGAAGTTTAATCTGCAACATTTTAAAGTTTAAATTCGTTTGGAGAAATTTGACAGTTTCGTGTAGCTTGATGTGCTGGCCACTGTTCTTACATCACACTTTGCAGCTTGTTTCTAAGTATACCTATAATTGGGGTTTACCTAGTATGCGTAACCCCAGCAAAATATTGCGCCTTAGAGAAAATTGAGTTTTACAGATAATTAGTTCATAGTTAGTTGCAATTTGTTCAAGTATAGCAAAATTTGTTCAAGTTGTATTTTCGAGGTTAGTCGAGAAAAACTGATTTTGCTGGAGTAACGTTACCCCAGCAAAATGTTTAAAAAAAGGCATTTAGCCTGAAACCAAGTACATGAAAAGATAGATATTGATGAGTTGAGAATTGCTATTATACCGTTTTTGAGATGGTTACGCTCAAGTATGAAATCCTCGCATTTTCGTAGCCTCCGTAATTAGTCGGTTTATATGAGAATTGCTGACACTTTCTTGTTTTTTGAATAACTTTTATTCCGTTCAGGATTTAAAGCTGAAACTTTCAGGGATGTTTTATAACAAAATGAACAAATTTGTTCTCTATAGTCCATCGTTTTGTGTTCAGAGGGAGCTGTGTATTCGATCGCCAAAGAAACACCGCTTGAAATTTGATGAAATCTCTTTATATCTTCATATCGCGTAAAGTTATTTAATTCAGATTTGTACACCTTAAATGGGTATATGATAGGTATAAGTAACTGATTTTTATTTGTTTGTAAATGTAACTAATTTACGAGTAAATCGATTTTTTCTGATTCTTAAAAACAATTAATTTACATCGACATTTGTTGATGAATCGAAATACTTATGTTTGAACAAATTAAGGCCTATAACTGGTATTTTTTTCAAATTTCTGCGACGAACAGTTTTCGAGATTTTGAAAATCCCAAAACGTTACTCCAGCAAAATCAGTTTTTCTCGAATAACTCGAAAATACAACTTGAACAAATTTTGCTATACTTGAACAAATTGCAACTAACTATGAACTAATTATCTGTAAAACTCAATTTTCCCTTAGGCGCAATATTTTGCTGGGGTTACGCATACGTTTACCTACACAATACACATCATAATTTGTATAAAAATAGTAGGTAAAAAACTGAGAGGCTGTTAATTTTTATTTTTTATTTTAAACAGACTAGTACCTCAACAACAATAAATAATGGCACTGCCAATATTTATAATTAACAATACTTACTGTAATAACTGTGGTCCCATGTAATTTGAGTATTCACAAACTTAAATAGTCAAGAGTTGACTGAGTCTAGGAACTTGTGAGTGGAACAATAATAAGAAATTGCTATTGTTGCTTGCCCCGTCTCAAATAATTTTGCCGAATCACAGAGAATTTCCAAACCAATGTTTTTTTTTACACACATGCTGTACCCGCCACTAGACAGCTTATCCTTTTGTTCTATGATTCATAAAAATAAATAATTAAAAAAGGACGGGCCAGCAAAAAAAAAAAAAAACGAATTAAAAGGTAAAAAAAAAAACAAGTTGTATCCGTAAATCTAAATAGGGGGGACGGGGGGGACCGTGTTGTGGAACACTTTTTAATTTTAGAGGTCCCCCGTTCGTATTTTTACAAGAAGCTTTGCTTGACCCTATTCATGAATTGCATAAAAATGCAAAGCTTTTGTCGACTTTAAATAACATTTACCATGAATAAATTCAAATGTAAATTATTGACAAGCACCGACCATTTCACGGTTTTCGACATCTTTCCGATCGATCAAACAGTTCCTAAGCAACTAGCCTGGACAGTAGTATACTCTAGTAGCATAGCATGTATCTTAATGACCATCTATCCTGCCATCATTTGTGTAATCATAACCTAAAGTTGTGCTGCACTGTACCAATATTTTATACATCTATGACAGGCTCAAATTACTGCTCTAAGAGCTCTATATTTGTAAAAATTTCCAACATATCTGGCAAATCTCCACTGCTCTTCAAATCATGAAATACTATCTGCAATTCCTTGATTGTCTTCATTATATGCTTGTACTTTTTGATAAAATCTTCAGTTACATAATATGAGCTACTTTCAAGTAATGTTTGATTATCGTCAGACATTTGTTCGTTGAATTTATTCCATGTTTCCTCCACACTTTGTACATCATATGTATCTAAATAGGCTTCTAATGTTGTGTATTCAGTATGAACAAGATGATTAAGGCTGACTTGGTCTGTATTTCGTAACAAATATTTTAATTCTTTTTTATCGAATTTAGTATATTGTATTTTTTCCTCAATCTCAGGAGTCATGCATTTTTCGATCACATAATTAAGTATTCTTTTTATTTTCTTGGGTTTAAAAAATAACTTCTTGGAGATTTCTATTTCAGTATCATCTGGTGGATATATTCCCGACTGTAATTCTTTGATAGTGTTCATTAAAATGTTTATAATGCAGTCATTATTTGTTTTGGTTAACTTCTGGACATGTAACATGCCAATGAGATATCTCATATATGCTGGTTCAATCCTTTCCAAAATCCTGTTGATGGATTCATGAGGCATTTCTGAAAAATATTTTTATTCCATTTATTTTAGAACACCACCCGCCAACAACCTGAGCAAAGTTAATAAAATTTATATGGGACCACAACACGATCTTCCACTATACTTACCAAATGATTTTTTAAATCATTTAGGTACACTACGAGGGCTGCACTAAAAGTATCGGGAATGGAATATTTCCACTGTTCCTGTCATATTAAAATCTTATTAATTGAAAACTCCTTGTTTTTAAAAATCGAACACCATTTATTTATTTTTAAAAAGATTCTCGGTCTTGTCACAAGGTTTTGTCAAACTTGTTTAGTCGTTGAGAAAATGGAATTGACTCGAGAAAATTCAAGAGCGATGATTTATTATGACTTTCGAAGTGGTTTAACACAAAAACAGTGTGTTGACCGGATGATTTTTGCATTTGGTGATGAAGCCCCATCCAAAACCACAATTTATCGCTGGTTTGCTGAATTTCAACGTGGACGTGTCAAGCTCAGTGATGATCCCTGTCAAGGTCGTCCAAAAACTGCAGTCACCCAAGAAAACGTTGATGCTGTGCGTAAGCTGATTGAGGAAGATCGACATGTGACATACCGCGAAATTCAGGCAACTTTAGACATTGGCATGAGTCAAATACAAATAATCTTGCATGAACAATTAGGTGTAAAAAAGTTGTTTTCCCGATGGATACCGCATTCGCTCTGTGAAGAGCAAAAAGCGGCTCGCGTTACTTGGTGCGTCAGAACTCTCGAAAGGTTCCACGCAGGATCCTCAAATGCTGTATACAACATCGTATCAGGTGACGAATACTGAATATATGCTTACGAACCCGAAACAAAAAACCAGTCACGAGTTTGGGTGTTCGAAAATGAGTTAAAGCCAACAAAAATTGTTCGTTCACGGAGTGTTGCAAAAAAAATGGTGGCCACGTTTGTCTCCAAAACCGGCCATGTTACGACTATTCCTCTTGAGGGACAAAGAACGGTTAATGCAGAATGGTATGCTAGCATTTGTTTGCCACAGGTCGTTTCTGAACTCCGTAAAGAGAACTGCAACCGCCGCATCATCCTCCATCACGACAATGCGAGTTCTCACACCGCGCACAGAACAAAAGAGTTTTTAGAGCAAGAAAACATAGAATTATTAGACCATCCACCGTACAGCCCCGACTTAAGCCCTAATGATTTCTATACTTTCCCTAAAATAAAGAATAAATTGCGTGGACAGAGATTTTCATCACCTGAAGAAGCTGTGGACGCCTACAAAACGGCCATTTTGGAGACCCCAACTTCCGAATGGAATGGTTGCTTCAATGATTGGTTCCATCGTATGGAAAAATGTGTCAAATTTCGCGGAGAATACTTCGAAAAGCAATAAATACATTTTTAAATAGTAATGTTGTGTCTCTTTCTTGATTCCCGAAATTTTCAGTGCCGCTCTCGTAATACAAATAAACACGTAATAATGCTAGGTATAAACGTCAAAAATGTATGGTTATACTGAATTTATTCCTAGGATAAATCTGTACCTTAGAGGTATACAATAGTAACTCCACTTTTTTCGAAAATATGTTTCTTGCATCATTAAAATCGCAAGAACCAGTTCTACTTATTGGTACCTATGCGACATTAAGTCCTATGACATCTATGAAAAGAAATATCTAATCGTATATGACATTAAATCCACTAACGTCTAATGGGTATAGGACCTCAAATGACGATAAGATTCATCTAATAATAATAAACAATACTGTTGAACTCAACATGTGCATTCGAAGTTTCACTCCGCGCATTTTTGCCTCTCCTGTGAAATTTTCCTTTCATCACATAGTGTTGTATACCTCTGAGGTACAGAAATTTATTCCATGTTTATTTGTAAGGCCCATAGGGTATTATCATGTGAATTATCAAGCGATTTATAACCATGTGCGGTGCAACTGATACTGTTACATTGACCTAATCTGCAAATGACTATAGTATGTACAGGCCTTTGTACTAAAACACAAAGGTACTGCACTAGGATTGGCTGAATGTACAAACCTGAGATTATTTTGTAGAACTCATTTGCAAATCTTGTGCAAAATAGTGACGTGTTTGGATAGTCACTGTTTGAGTTTTGCTCACAGAGATAAAATGTTTGAATCATTACATTTAGCCAGGTCTGAAACATAAAAAAAACAGCTTTTTAGTATATCTTCATGTTCAACCCACCCCTGCTTCGCACGTTTTTACGATCTAAGATTTATTTATTATAAGTATATGTATGTTTAATATTAATCTATACTAATATTATAAAGTTGAAGAGTTTGTTTGTTTGGTTAAACGCGCTTATCTCAGAAACTAAAGGTTAAAATTAAAAAAAATCTCTTAATTTTGGATAGGCTAATTCTTCAGGAATGTTATTGCTATTTACCATCACGCTACGACCCTTAGGAGCCGAGCAAAACGACGAAAAGTCTAAAAGAACGCTAAGCGAAAACGAAGTAATTGCGCGGGCGGGCGATGCGATGCGACAGGGTGTTGTGGCCCGAAATTTTACGCGGATGAAGTTGCGGGCAGAAGCTAGTGTATTATACACATAAACCTTCTGGTATAAATTCTCAAAATGATGGCGAAAACCGCATCAAAATCCGTTTTGTAGTTTAGAAGAACAAATAAACAATGCGGTCACACAGGCAGACACGAAAAGCGACTTTAATTTATAATATGTATAGGTAGTGCTGTCAGGGCAATCTATACATAGATTATAATAGTAGCGAAGTCAAAACTGTACATTGAATATTTTGAAAAAAGTAATTGCCACGAGGTGTGGGAACGATTCTGATGCCGAAAATAAAGTTTTTAGAATTTGTCTGTTTGAATGTATGTTCCAGCATCACGCAAAAACTGCCAGAGAGATTTTGTTCAAATTTTGCAAAGATATTCCCTTATAGGTATGGTCAAACTGTGGGGTATAAATTATCACGCTATTTGCTATGGGGGATGAGCAGTATTGCATTGTTTTGAGATGGGTCAATAAGGGCAGATACCTACACCGTGGTCGCTACAAGAAAAATCCTTAACTTTTAGAAAAAAATCGATCTGGATTCACAGATTTAAAAAAAAAATATGTTCAGTCTGCAAGAAAATGGGCAATTTTCACAAAAAGTTTTTTTTTATGCCTATCGATCCTGTTTTTTTACGAGGATCAAAAAACTCTATGGTACCAACAGAGGTTTAGTACTAGAAAAGACAGAAATCGCAAAAAAAAAATCCCATACAGTTCGTAGATACGGAGATGAGAGAACAAACACAATGTATAACAATGTAGTGTATTATGACAACAGTCGAACGAAGTCGCGGGCAGAAGCTAGTCTACAATAACATTCAACTTTTGACGATTTTGTCCAACCTCCGAAACTACTAGGGGTCATTAAAGTATTACGTAAGCACCAAGGGGGGGGGGGGGTAAGAACCGGGGGGGGGGGTAAGCACCAAGGGGGGTCTTTGCTTTGATTATTTTTGATGACATGGGGACGGGGGTTCTGGAAATCAGCATTTTTTTTTTCAGATTAACTGCAAAATTTTCTACAAATTCCTTATTTCTAGGCTCTTGAATAACAATAAAGAAACAAATTCAAATCCTTATTGCATATTTCATGTGTGTACAAGATTTTAATAATAGTTACATGGTTCACATGAACCCTGTTGGGCACATATATTAGTAGATACCCTGTACATATTAAAAAACAATGTTTACGTAAGCATAGGAGGGGTATGGTATGAGCTTTGCTTTCTTTTGCTGACAAGGGGGAGGTGGGTGTTCAAGTTTACTAAAATTCTGCTTGCTTACTACTTCATGAATTTAATTATTTATTTACTAACCGGCTTACCGTAATAATTTTTATCATGGACTCTGGGTACTGTAGATGTATTAGATGCACAAAGAGCCTCATTATTTGCGTGCAGTTGGCAGTTACACCACCCGTGTACAATAACTCTGACCATAAGACAAATGCCATTAGAGGCTTGTGCGACCTCATGATATGCCTCACTGAATTATTGGTGTACCTGAAAAATAATATGTGCCATTTAAATTCATTTTTAATACACTATTACATCATTTATACTAATATTAAAAGTATAAGTTTTGTATGTAGGGGGTAATCTCTGTAACTACCAGTCTGATTTGGAAAATCATTTATGCATTTGATAGCTCAATTCTTGAGGAAGATTATAGGCTATTTAACATTACGCTGTCACCCTTAGGAGCCGAGTAAAAAAGAAAAAACGCTAAGTGAAAACTAATATCGCGGGCAGGCAACAAGAAATTTCACGTGGACGAAGTCGCCGGCAGACGGTATTTTTTTTTTTTCAGCATTTAAACCTTTTTTTATTTTTTCACTATGAAGAGCACTTCAACTTAGCAGGTTGTCGTCTGCTTAAAACCGGACTTTCCTGTGGGTACCTCAATAAATTAAGGTCGCTAGAGCAAAAAACTTAAAAACTAGGCGACTACTCGCTAAGGGCAACCCTGTGGGGTATGGACCTCGGCTTAGGGTGTCGCTGGAGGAGGACAGCAAGGGACAGGCTAAAGCATACTATGTATATATTTAAATCAGCAAAATATAAAAATTTTGTACCTTGACTGCCAAATTGCTAAATCAAACTGTAATAATTCTACAACACTTTCTAGCACAGCCATCAATCTTTCTATTCTGTCTGGTCTATTTAGAAGTTCAAATATTTCAAATTTCTCTTGTTGCCAATGTAGACCTTTCAGAGTTTCTTTCATTTCTTCTGGAATATTCTCACATTTATTAATTAATGGGCCATCTAGGCTGTCGGAACTGATTTCATCTTCCAATCTATTCATGCAATACTTTACAATGCCACTCCTGCATTGATATTGTACTCTGTTAGTATACGTCTTTTCTTTGAGACTCATTGGTGATATTAGGAAAGACTTGTAACAGCTCTTTAAACTTTTATTGCATGGTGGGTGAGTGCTAAAGTTTTGAGACAGTATCTGTTGGCACCTGTCTATGATGTGAGGCACTGTATATTCAGACATCTCATCCTCATGGACATTCTGAAATGTAACAATATTGACAAATAAATAAAAATCCAAGACCCAACTGGTGTTAATATTTTCATGTACATACACTGTTCGATTTTGATGCAGCATGGTACGGAATTCCATACATCCATAAGCGTTCCTTTCTCCAAACAATTTTAAACTTTAAAATGTTGATGATTAAGTTTAAAATCGAACGATAAAATTTGACAGTTTGTAGTAACTTGATGTGCTGGCCAATGTACCTAGTATTTGAAGAACCAACCGCTTAACGTACTTTCCGGGGAATGGTGGTATCACACTCCCAACTTCCAAACTCCAGGCTGTTAGTGAGAAATTCCTAATGGACAAACCCAAACATTAAGCTGTTGATGCTGCGCCTGATCTCACTCCGGTCGTGTTGGATTGCTGTCCCATCAGACTATGAGAGTGAGGGCAGAGTGAGTGCACCTGTGTCTGTGCATACACTTGTGCATTATAATATCTCCCCTATAGATGGCTGGTCTCCATTGGGATTAGTTGCCATGGCCGTAATACAGTCTGGAGGACTATCCATACTAATATTATAAATGTGAAAGTAACTGTCTGTCTGTTACGTTTTCGCCTAAACCGCTACACCCATCGTCATGAAATTTGGCAGAGATATAGCCTGGGATATGGAGAACATAGGCTACTTTTTAACGCGATAACCGATATCCACGCGGGCAGAGCCGCAGGCAAAAGCTAGTATTTATATATTTGAAGAAATGAAAAAAAAAAAAAAAAAAAACAGGTCATTCTTACCAAAATAATCTCCACAACCTCTTTGAGTACATTTTCAGATAAATACTGTACAGGAGTTATGCACATTTGGCAAACTTCTAAAGCTTCATACCACATGTTATTCTTAATTTCCATTGTAAATGACTCTTCAGCATAACGCGGCATTTTCTTGATGTCTAGCTGAAACATAACAATCCTCTGGTATAATTTCTAGAATTGAAGTACAATGAAAGTAAATAACAGATAACATTTTAAGATTCTACTATGAAGGTATTTCATTCTAGATTTCATTGAAATCACCATGAACATGTTCAATAGGTGCACTGGAACTTTCGGTGCCATGAAATTAGTCTGAAGTTGTTATTAGATTGGATTCCAGAATACAATAATACTTGTTCTTTGGCATGGTACTCACTGCACTGTTATCATTATGTTTGCAAAGCCTTTTCTTCATACAAGCTGGAACATAATATAATAACAATCTCGCACGGTAATCGGAATAGGCACTACAGGAGACTTGTCTGCAAGCTTCGACGAAGTTCTTTTTCTTTCTAGCCTTTAGTTCATCTTCTTCGCTTTTAACAACTTTTGGACGCTTGCAAGTTCCCTCTTCAGCAATGCTTTCCCGCTTTAAATTGTTTTTTCGTGGAGACTGTTTAAATTTTTTTCTTCTCGGACTCATTATTATATTCTCTAAGAAATTGAGTTTGAATTGTAATGTAATCTATGAAGAATCTATTGAAATCAAGTTGCTAGCGACGACAAAATTCAGTTTTATTTATTGCACCGACAGACTGGCAGTCAATGTTACCAAGTCTGGTTTTCACTTTACCCCAGCAGGCTTTAGTGTTGCCAGCCCCGACCAAGATTTCCCCCAAGTTATTTTTTAAATCCCCCTAAAAAACCCTAAGTATAGGTTCTCATAGGTAAAATTTATTTGATGTAGTGCTCACTAGCCCAGTTCGTTCGTAACTCATAAAATAAAACGCACAGTTTGTAATTGTGGGCTTTTAGAGGCCCACACAGAGTAGCAGAAGTAGGTATAAGTTAAAATAAAACCGGTAAACCCAGGAGCACAGTCATGTATTAACAACGATAGACAATGGAGTAAGTAAAACAATAGGGAACATAAAAGTCAAAATAGAATTTAAAAAATATCCTTCTAAAATTGGCCAGTGTGCTGATTAACTTACAATGTAGGTTTCAACAGTAATTTAATAAAATAAAAGAATACCTAAATAGCTTATGGTGCCGATTCCGTTGTTCACAAACTAAACTAAATTTAAGTTCAGTGCATCTCTTTCTTTCTATTTCATTAAGAAATGGACAGAAGATAAATTTTAGTTTAGTCCTGTCAAATTATTCAGCGCTTGACGTAAATTGACGTAATTTTAGTCGGCAAGTTTTTAATCACGTCTAAACTTTTAAGGAGTAGTGACAGGCGCTGATTAATTTGACAGGACTAAACTAAAATTTATCTTCTGTCCTTTTCTTAATGAAATATAAAGAAAAAGATGCACTGAACTTAAATTTAGTTTAGTTTGTGAACAAGGGAATCGGCACCATTGTTAAACTAACTATACTAAACTTATACTTACTACTTAATAAACTTTACTAACCTATTGCTAAACTAATATGATTTGCGACCGTAGGTAACAAATTATGGCTTTATAGAATTTTATTCCTAAGAATCAGCGATACCTATAACACATTAAGTTAGAATAAAATAAATTGTCCTTAAATGTCATGATTTCATGAAATAGTCATTCAGTGGGGTAATATGAACTTAGAGAGTTGTATTGATGATTTTCATGATTATAGGTAATCTATAAATAAATATTTGAAACGGCCGCAAATCATTTTTAGATGAACGTACAACCTGATACTGACCTGCAAATTGCAATAGTAAGAAAACATGAATTTCTCGGGCTACCCTGATGCTTTCGACCGAAATGGAATTTAACTAAACACATTAAAAAATTGTCGGTACAGTGGCCAGCACATCAAGCTACACGAAACTGTCAAATTTCTCAAAAAATAAGATAAAGATATATTTGTAACTGTGTACATTGACAAATAACCTACTTTCCACCCTTGTATCACAATGATTGTAAAATTTTGTTCTAGTAAGTTCAAAACTTCAAACTGAAAATGGCACATCAACTCTCAACTATTGATATTGACATTTTGACACTTTGTCAGCGACAGGAACACACGGAATCACAGAACCATCACAAAATAGTACATAAAAACGAAACGATGATGAGCTGCGATTGGGGCAATTTGGAGTTGGACGTCGGAACTACCGGGGTCACCTACTGGCCAGTTTTATGGAGAAGGAAGACCTCTTTATGATGAACTCCATCTTCAGGAAACGTGAGCACAGAAATTGGACCTGGCAGAGCCCTGAATGGCGCAACCGCGCAACATAAAATGAGATTAAATTCATTATGTCGACGAAGAAGCAAGTATTTAATGATGTCTCTGCGATCAACGGGGTGAAAACCGGAAGTGATCACCACATGGTAAGAGGCACATTGAACTTAAAAATCAAGCTCCATGGGCGATTATAACGATGGGTTCATGGAAACTGTCCATACGGTCGGGTCTAAGATCTTCAAGTCCCGTCGTACGAATAGAAACAAGAAGCTCTCTGATTCTACTTTCCAGCTCATGGAGGAGAGGCGCGGGATGATCCTGCAGTCTTCGGACGATGCGTTCAAGTATCGGCAGCTCAATAGACAGATCTCTAAGTCCTTGAAAAGCGACCTTCGCTGCTTTAATGCAGACCGCATTAGGGACGCAATAGAGCAGAATAAAGGCTCCAAGGTCTTTGCAAGAAATCTGTCTATTGGACAGAGCCAGCTTAGGAAACTGAAGACCGTTGATGGCAGGATCGTATCCAAACTTGAGCTGTTGAGAGCATTGATATACTAAAAAAGTTTTTGTATATCAATGGTTGAGAGAGATCGAGAGGTTCTGTGGACAGTTATACAAGACAACAAGTAACCCCGTTACGAATCTGACAAACGACCCAAGAGCTAGATTGACCCGATACTACATCGAAGACATCCCGGACGTCAACTTGTACGAGATTAGGATGGCTCTGAAGCAGCTTAAAAACAACAAGACGGGTGAAGACGGAATTACGGCCGAGCTTCAGAAAGCCGGCGGAAAACCCGTTCATAAGGCCCTCCAGAGGCTGTTTGATTCCGTTATACTTGAGGGCAAAACGCCACAAGCATGGAACAGAGGTGTGGTGGTACTTTTCTTTAAGAAGGGCGACAATGCCCTCCTTAAGAATTATAGAACCATCATGTTTCTGAGCCATGTCTACAAGCTGTTTTCAAGAGTCATCACGAACCGTCTCGCGCGCAGGTTTGATGACTTCCAGCCTCCCGAACAAGCTGGATTCCGTAGAGGCTTTAGCACCGTAGACCACATACTTACGCTGCGGCAGGTTATACAAAATACCGAAGAGTATAACCTGCCTCTCTGCTTAGCGTTTGTAGACTACGAGAAAGCCTTCGATTCGATCGAGACATGGGCTGTACTGCAGTCTCTTCAACGGTCCCAGATCGACTATCGGTACATCGAGGTGCTGAAGTATTTGTACAAAAACGCCACTATATCAGTCCGACTCCAGGACTCTGGTCCTGGAGTCGGACTGATATAGTGGCGTTTTTGTTTTGAGCTTTCGAGGTCTGCCTCTATCCTTCTGAAGCGAGGTGTGAGAAAGGGAGATGTTATCTCTCCAAAACTGTTCACCGCTGCATTGGAGGATGTCGTCAAGGTTCTGGACTGGAAAGGGGTTGGCATCAACATCAATGGCGAGTACATCACTCACCTTCGGTTTGCCGACGATATAGTTGTCACGGTTGAGACTATGGAAGACCTCAGTACAATGCTCAATGACCTCAGTAGAGCTTTCGAAAGAGTGGGTCTTAGAATGAACATGGACAAGACAGAGGTCATGTCAAATGCCCTTGTAACACCCACTCTCATGAACATCGGAGATGCTACACTTGAAGTTGTGGACGAGTATGTTTACCTATATAGGACAAACTGTCCAATTAGGTAGGTCCAACTTCGAGAAAGAGGTCAATCGTCGAATCCGACTCAGCTGGGCAGCGTTCGGGAAGCTATGCAATATCTTCTCATCCCACATACCGCAGCGTCTCAAGGCGAAAGACTTTGACCAGTGCGTGTTGCCAGTGATGACCTATGGCACTGAAACGTGGTCGCTCACAATGGGCCTTATTAGAAGGCAAAAAATCACCCAAAGGGCAATGGAGAGGGCCAATATATAGGGAATAGGCTATGAGGCTTGGAATTTCCCTACGTGATCGGATCAGAAATGAAGAGGTCCGCAGGAGAACCAAGGTAATCGACATAGCCCGAAGAATTGCGAAACTTAAGTGGCAGTGGGAAGGGCACATTGCTTGCAGAACAGATGGCCGATGGGGCTGAAAGGTTCTGGAGTGGCCGCCGCGTTTTGGAAGACGTAGCGTTGGAAGGCTTCCCACAAGGTGGACAGACGATCTTGTGAAGGTCGCAGGAATCCGCTGGATGCGGGAAGCACCGGTCGAAGTGGCGGTGCTTATTGGGAGAGGCTTATTTCCAATAGTGGATGTCTTTCGGCTGAAATGATGATGATGATTAACTGCATCTGGTTAGACTGAATGCCGACTCCAAAATTATTGGGAAAAGACGAGGCAGATTGATTGATTCGACAAAATATAACAAAGAATACCTACGATTTCAAGAGCGGTTGCCTTCTGAACGTTTCTAGTCTCAAGCAATTAATATAATAGGTATTATATACCTACTAGGCTCGCCAACCTTAATGCATGAATTTACCGGGACTTTGGCAAACAAACTGCGGGATATGGTAAAAAAAAAAAGCGGGACTCGGCTGTCAAAGTATAGAGGCGAAAAATACAATTAGAAATCATTTTAAATAGTTTTATTGAATGTTTTACTTTGGCGTTTTCGTTAATAAGGAAATCTTATAAAACATAATAGTATCATTATAACTTCTGCCCGAAGGTTTAGCAGTAGGTACGATAAAACGGGACAATTGGCGTCCCGCACGTCTTTCGCGGTACGTTTTCTTCTAAAGCTTTAGAAACGGGACGACCCGGCTCTCGCGGGACGGTTGGCAAGCCAAGTACCTACCTACCTTAGTACACTTCGCGATGTTATCCTAACATTGTTGGTCTATTCAGAGAAGTTAAAGAAACCTATTGACCTAACTACCTAGGCAGGTCCCCAAATCCATAAAAAAAATCTCCAAGGTCTTCATTATAAACAAACAATAGATCGTTGAAACAAATCTACGCAACTTCATTGTAACGTTTGGCTGCGTACCCGCTGCCGAATATTGAAAATTATTGATTCATAGTTTGCTGCAACCGTAGTGTACAAGTTCACGATTGCACTTTATTCGAGCCGAGGTGACAGCTGGTATAAAACCACAACACTTGTGGTACAGCCATCAGTTCCGCAGGAATCATTGGGAGACCACCACGACACTACCTCCAGAATAATGGCTTTCATATACAAGGTAATTAGTTTTTTTTTAATTTATTAAGATTACATTTTTCAATCATCGTTGCTTATTACGGGTCAGAACTAAAAAGGTACCAAAAAAAATATTTTTTCGACTTCACTCTCCCACATACGGGCAAAGGCCTTGCCTAGGTCTTTCCAGGAACTCTTTTCCCGCACCACCGCGAACCAGTACCTATTACTCACTTAATTAATTATTCAAATAATATGTACCTATTGCTCATTATATCTAATTGATAGTGACCTGCCAGTTTACGCCGTATCTAGGTACTAATTCTGTGACAATTCAATTAAAAGTCTTTAGCTGATTCCGCGATAATCATTTCGACAAAAACGAAACAGGTACTGTGCTTACAGGTTAGGTAGTTATTTCCGTGATTAAGAGCCAAAGCACACACGTTACTTTTAGCATCGGCGATCGGCGATTTAACCGCTTTTTAGAAGCTAAACGCGACTGTATCGATGCATTTAGCTTCTAAAAAGCGCCTAAATCGCCGACTGCCGATGCTAAAAGCAGCGTGTGTGCTTTGGCCCTAAACTCGAGATACATTTTCAGTACACCTACAAACAAAATACATTATGACAAAGATCAAGACGCTACAATAGAAAATGATGAAACCTACCTACAAGTTCCATCGTTAAAAAGCAATACTCTACTCTTTCAACACGAATGTATTACTTCCAAAGAAAATGAACGCAACAAAATTTATTTTGATATGTTTGGCTTGATCAGGGTAAACCGCCCGAGTTGCCTGTCTATTGACATTTTTATTGTCTGAGTTGTTGTCTAAACTTAGTTAGGTACTTACTTACATACTGATTCATTAACAATTTTTACATTGTATCGAAATTAATTACAGTAAAAACTAAAAGAATCATGAAGAACATTATGATGAACTTAAACAAGAAAAAAAAAAAAAAAATATGATACATGAGTTTTTAGTTTCAAATCAATCCACGTAGACGAAAAAAGTATTTCTAAATAGTTTGCAAATTCACTGCTATCTATAACCTAATAATAAAGCTAGAGTTTTTTTTTGTTTGTTTGTTTGAACGCGCTAATCTCTGGAACTACTAGTTCGATTAGAAAAAATCTTTTTGCAGTTGATAGCCCTATTCTCGAGGAACGTTATTATCTATATCATCACGCTCCCACCCTTAGCAGCCGAGCAAAAAGAAAAAAAGTCAGAAAGTATGCTAAGTGAAAACTAAGTAATAGCGGGGGTGGGCGATACGATGCCACGCGGTGGGGCGGGGGAACAAGAAATTTCACGCTAAGTCGCGGGCACTGCGGGCAGGCTAGTGTATTTTTTTGTTTTTTAATATTAAAGTAGGTATCAGCACCTACTTTAGTGTTTAAAAAAAATAAGTAAGTAATCATTGTAATCATAAATTAATAATCATTCATTTTTATAAATGACTAGCTTTTGCCCGCGGCTCCGCCCGCGTGGATGTCGGTTATCGCGTAAAAAAGTAGCCTATGTCCTTCTCCATATCCCAGGGTATATCTCTGCCAAATTTCATGACGATCGGTTCAGCGGTTTAGGCGTGCAAACGTAACATACAGACAGACAGACAGAAAGACAGACAGACAGACAGACAGAGTTACTTTCAAATTTATAATATTAGTATGGATGGATTACTTACTTACCTAGCTAGCCGAAATTGTTGTTAGGCAAAAAATAAGCTATAAGTATTATATACAATTCAACTTTTAACACTAACTGTCATGCATTACATGTAATGCACTGAAAATCTTGCTTGATACGTCCGTGCATTACATATAATGCACCAGTGTTATGTACGATTAGTGTTGTTCATTGGTGTCCGTTTTAATCAAATCGATACTATGTAAGTCCCGTGAAGTACGGAGCCCGCACGTCGAAGACATAAAAACCTGTTTAAAAACAATTATAAACATTCAAGTTAAATATAATTAATTAATTAAATCACAAAAATCAAACTTAAAAGCATGACACTAAAAACATTCTACTTACTTACTTACATTCTGTAGACGAAATTTCGCTTACCTAAAATGTATTACGTGACCTCGTATTAACTTAAAATTTATCTATGATAATTATTTGACATTTGGTGATCGGCACGGAAATATGCTTGGGACAGTTAAAGTGTTAATATGAACACATACAAATACGAAAAATTATCACCTTATCCTAATTTTATAAAAATAACAATCAAACATCAATCAAATTAGCCTCGTTGACTTACCGTAAAAAACGGTGGTCTCACTTTCTTCGTGGTCGATTATTTTTCATTGTCGCTATTGAGTAACGAGTTAATGGCTACTGACCGTGAAGGCCGCGGCTTTTTGTCACCAGCGAACTGGAAGTGTTGTCAATAAAATAAAGGGAAATTAACTCCCACGATCGATCGTCATCACAATACGTATTTAAAAGGATATTTATGGTTTATTAGCCGATTCAAACTATGGTCATCCATCATCTTTGTGGGTTTCTAACTTCCTGATATTCATCAGGATCAAATCAAAGGGAATAGGCACATGCGTACCTATGATCATCTGCCTAGCCTTTTCCCAACTATGTTGGGGTCGGCTTAGGGCTTTATTTAATCAATTATCGATGTCGATTTCGATATATGTATCGAAATAAAAATATCAATACGTATATCGATATATCGATGAATTTTTCTAAAAAAATATTTGTACATTATGAAATTCAATTTTTTTTTTTATACACAAAAGCGTAGGTATTGGCCTTCACAGTTAGGCCCACTTGCAATGCATTAAAATTATTTATTTTCCGACCAAGCAATACACAATTACACAGACAATAAAATAAAATAAAACTACTTTTTTACAGCGGTTTTAGTCAGTGGCGACAACGGTATTGCTTTTGGAAATATATCGTATTTGATAGGTACATTTTCGATACCTACTTGATATTTTATATCGATATATCGAAATAATATATATCGCCAAAAATATCGATATATCAATATTTTTTCTACAAGCCTAGCTCGGCTTCCAGTCTAACCTGATGCAACTGAATACCAGTATTTTACATGGAGCGACTGCCTATCTGACCTCCATAACCCAGTTACTCTAGTCAACACGACACGACCCTTGGTACCTATGTTGATACAAATTCTTCTTATTCTAGTTTCTCATACCAGTAGCGTTAGCAACAGTGGTGTTGTCAGGAAAACCTGGAGGGTACTCATATAGCCGCTTCAGTGGCCCTGTCAGTGGTCAGATCGTCGAGGTCCAGGTGCCAGCAGCTGAGGGTATCCCGGCCCAACAACACGCAGATTACGGCTACGACCACAAAACAGGACAAATTCACCCGGACACCGCTAAATACGAACACTTGAAGACTGTTGACTACGTGGTAAGCTTTTCGAATTCAAATTCAAATATTTTATTTCAGATAAACATCCATATAATGTTAGTAGTACCTAGTTAGTATAACTTAGCCTAATGTTAGTCTTAAAAATTAATAATAATAAACAACTCATGATCCATTGAACTGTTCGTCCAATGGTAGGTACACTAGCTTATTTGGATAAATGTGTCTGAACACGTACCCACATTCATAAGAGGGCAGAGTACCACCGGTCAGAAAACACATTCAGGATGCCATTGGTGGAGGAGTGCAAGCGCGTCTTCATGGAAGCGCATTGCTTCCGCATAATTGCGGCGAACACGTCGATGCATGCTTCCGCGAACACCCTGACGAGCTACATCGCCACGGCAACCCCAAAAGCACCATGAATGCGTTATTGTACTGTATGCGCAGGTCGCTGTATGCCCGCTGGGTATACTTGGTCCACAGGCTGCACATGTAAAACTTCTCGCATAAGGCCAGAATCAGTACAACGTGTAAACCTGCGAGCCAGCATGTTGCCACGGACAGCCAGCGACCTACGCTCCATGTTTCTTTTTTTTGTTTTATCTATTCGTAAATAATTATGCTATGATCGTAGTTACTAATCAGCAGTGTATTAGAGTTGTGCAGTGTAGATTTACACGTGCAACCCTCTTTGTAATTGATGAGATTACAGCGCTTAATCTGCTGTTACATTATTCTAGGCGAAACCTGACTACGCTTACTCATACGGAGTAGAAGATCCTCACACTGGTAATCTTCAGAACCATAAGGAACACCGCGATGGCGACGTCGTCACGGGTGAATACTCACTGGTGGAACCTGATGGCTCCATCCGTCTTGTAAGATACACTGCTGACCCCAAGAATGGTTTCCAGGTAAATTTTTATTTCAAAAGGTTTACTTATTCTGTATGCTTTTGCTCTTAAATATTGGAAAGAAATCGCAATTTACTAAAACAAAAAATTCGAAGACGTGCAATTGTGCACATTTACCAACCCGCACGAGGCACTTTTTTGTATTTTTTTTTTGTTTGGGAAATTATCAAATAACTTCTCCCACTCTGGGCGGAGCGGGAGTGTCAGACTTTTACTGACTAGAACCCTCCCGAGTTCCTTCAGTTGCCTGTGTGCCAGGGCCACGGTATCCCTATCGGACAAACCCGCAACACTGGCAGGTATCGGTCCTAGCGGACCACGTCAGTTCGTGCTGATGCGCGCATGGAACACAGAACGCCGTGGACCGGGGCCTGATGCTTACCGGACAGCGCACGAGGCCCGCGTTGTGGCTTACGGCTCGTTCTCTCTCAAAGAGAGGAGGCCTATGTCTCAGCAGTGGATACGTTGTAGGCTCATTATGCTTATAATATGCAATTGTAATAGTACATTACTTACCAAGGGCTGTAAAAGAAAGGAAGCCCGAAATCGCAGGTATTTGTGACCCGAGCCACAGACGAGGGTTGTAAATATGCGATAGAGGGCTTTCTTTTTTACTGCCCGTGGTGAGTACACAATTTTACGTCTTCACCTGGCCACAGCGTAGCGTGCGGTAAAACTCACATTATGACGTAAAATATATTTAACACACCCGTAATGTTTTGCCAATGGATTTCTAGATGCACTGATGTAAATGAAATGGTGTTAATTAACTTTTTCCATAATTTTCAGGCTACAGTGCATAAAAAAGCGGGCGGTCAACCTCAGAAACTTGTACATTATGGCTATACAAAGCAAGAAGACGACTCCAGAGAATACTAGTCCTGTTACGTTGTTTTAGTTTAGTGTTTTATACTTTGTTGACTATTTATTAGTTCCTTTTGTGCAATAAAAAGGAGTGATACAATTACTTGTCATATAATTTACAAATCCAAATACATGTCCGTTGTAATCACAGATCCAAATATGGAAGTTTTTCTGTTATTCACTTGAATAATTTCTTCAACGATTCCGCTGAGAATGGCATAACCACGGTGTGCGTTTTGTCTCCGGCGATCATTTGTAATGCTTGTAAGTATCTAAGCTGAAAAGTTTAATAAACCAGTTAGAATTTACAATGACTGAAGGTCAAATGTAGAGTATAAAATCGAGTTGTGATTGAAATTATACTGTTCTTACTCCCAAAAACAGTAATTTTAATGCAAACTAGCGACCAGCGCTACTGATTTGAAGTTAAATATTGATATGCTCTACACAATATAAACCTTTGGGAATCAATTTTCTAAAACATGGTGAAACCGGTATCAAAATCTATTGTGTAAAAATCACAGCAATAGTATTAATAATGAAGTTGAAAGGAAAATTATCACAGCCAAGTAGGCTTTACAAGTTACTGGGTATTATGCGACCAACTTACATTTGCAGTTGAAAAACATGAGAACATGTTTTTGAACTACAATATTGTTTGTTCTTGGGATAAATTCAACCCAACTACGGAACCCTTCAGTGTGCGTGGTCCGACACGCACATGCCGGGTTTTTACTAAATGCATATGAAAGCATATACGGTACCTACTTGTAACAAAAAAATAAAATAAAATAAACTATTTAAGTATTTTTGGCTGTTATACATAAGCCTGAACAAATAGTTCCGGCTAATTTCCGAAACGGCTGGACCGATTTGGACGGGACTTTAAGTGGCATATAACTGATATTTTAAGGATTAACTAAGGCTACTTTTACTTTTGAAAAAGCCACGCGGGCGAAGCCACTGGCAGCAGCTAGTATGTAATAAAATGCTACAAAGTACCAACCTGCATGCAATACGGATTATCCATAAGTAACTTAGTAGCTTTCTGAAGATTTCTAGTGGATTCTATTTCAGCTTTGGCTACAATGATTTTAGCATTCGCCAATCTATACGACTCAGCTTCTGTAGCCATTGCTCTTTGCAGTTGCGAGGGCAGGCTTATGTCCTTACTATGAGTAAGAAAAAAGAAAAGATTTCATGGAATTTAGACTGGATGCTTGACTATAAGGGGTATTTTCTCGTAGTCCTACAATTTTGTCCTGCCAGCAGGTCCATGAGGGAGGGATGTTATTGCTGTTGGTCCTACTGAAGTTTTGAGACAAAATAGTAGGACTACGAGAAAAACCCGTGCCGATTTTTCAATCGTCAGATAACTTTTATATGGGGAAAAAATATGGTGTTTTGACGTGACAATGTCTAATAAATCGATGAACGCCGGCTGCATGCACGAAAAAGGATGACTCATTGTCCCGTTACGCTCATTGTACGCTTGCGCCGCATCAATGTTTTGTTATGACGTTGTCACGTTAAACTATCGTCCGTAAACCAACTTTACAGACAACCAATTTTTTTTTACATCAACATTATCTCCCTAGCCTTTTCAAAATAATGATGTGGTCGGCTTCCAGTCTAACCGTAAGCAGCCGAATACCAGTATTTACATGGAGAAACTGCCTATCTGACCTCCACAAGCCATTAACTGGGTAATACGATACCCTTTGGTAAGACTGGTTGTCAAACTATCGGGCTTCTGATGACCTGTAACGACTGTTGAAGATCCACGAATGACAGCCGGGACTAACGGCGTAACGTGCTTTCCGAGGCACGGAGAGGTCTTGGTATTCAAAGATGGTCACACAACCTTTTTTTTTGTCGCTGAGAACTGCATTACGCATGCCCGCTCGTGGACGAGACGGGGTATGTGGGACTCCCTGCTAAAATGGCAGTATACCCACTAAAACTCAGCGGTGTTCCCTCATCGCCTTGATGGGAGGGTCATGGGAATCCGGCTCAGTCTTTACGTCCACAACCCCCCCGGCGCATGCCCGCCTAGCTGGCGGGCCCCGCATGCCCCCCAGGCTGGGGAGCTACGGGAATAGTCGGGACCACCTGGCCATTCCCGTCCGACACTGGTGGAGGCCTGTGCAATACAGGCAAGGGTGCCCCCGCATTCGTTGCTTGCTGGCCTCTACCTGGGACCCCGCGCTAGACGATGGTCACCCATCCTGGATCAACCGCGGCAAGCGTAGCTGTGGTGGTTTGGCATATTTTCTATAAAAGATTAAAAAAATCTACTCAAAAGATTGAAAAATCGGACCATAGGAAATTGAATGTGAGACATTCCGTTAGGTACAGAAAATAATCATTGTGATAACGAAATTTTTGGAGGATTGTGATTATTTTGATTCGTTTGATGAAAACGGATAAAAACTTACAATGTCAAGCCAAATGACGTCTGTCACCGCGACATTCGGAGGTTTCAGCGATTGGTTTTAATAAAGCATTTCAATTTAACGGGATCATTTCTGAATACCACGCTGTTATATTGCGAGATACTCTGGCATGCTCAGTTATTTTATTTTTACCCGACTACGGCAAAGCCAAAATGAAGGGTTCTTTTTTTGCAGTGTTTGTATTTAGGTGTGTTCCACTGTAGGGCCTAAACTACTCTTCCGATTTTTATTAAAATAATTATATCTAGGCCGTTACTTACACCTCAAACCCCACGATCTTGACTCCCCAGTTCAAGGTCAAATTTTTCATATTTCCAAAGACCTGAAAGCTTACTGCGGGTCGGTCGCAGAGGATGTCAGATAGTTTTCGCGTTCCAAGAGCATTGCGGAGAGTTGTAGCTGCTAAAAATTGTGTGGCAATTCTGTGTAAACAGAAAATTTTATTGGAAATGCAGATCTGGTTCTCTCGTTCATTATGATGAATTTTCATCATAATTATGCACATTTTCATTTATTAAGAAAAAAACCGAAATTGACTCACCCTACCCTATAAAAAAAATTATTGGATTAACTGACTTTCCATCTGTCACACAGAGCACGTCTTATAATATACTACTACTAAACATATGCAATATGAAAGATAATTTTTCGCAACTTTAAGCCGTTTCTCCACCGCCACGTCAACGAGACGATAACGAGAACGAGATGACGGCGCCGGCAGAGTAGCGATATAAACATTTACTATAGCCGCATGGCTACCGCACGTCCGTCAACGGGACGTCACGTTCGGTTCGAATAATCTCGTTTCACGTTGACGGTGGCGGTGATCAAACAGTGTTAGGGTCAATGGGGAGTATTAGGGAGAGATTTAATACACTACCAAACTGGAGCAACAGGTAGCTCTACAATAAATCAGTAGTGTGACTAAAACAATCTTGTTTCTTACTTATAATCAGCAATGTTGACAATCGCCCAAATTGGATCGTATATTTTGTAGTAAACAACTGCATCCACGGCAACAGTCAAAGCATCTTTTGTTAAAGCCTGTTGAAAAGTTCTATAGTAAAAAAGTATACTTATGTTGATATTTGTTTTAGACTGAGTCGTTGGGTAACAGTCACATGTATAACTGCTAAGCATACATAGGGCCCTAGGATTTGGGTTCAATTCCCAGTTCGAGAAAAGTATTATTGGGTTTTTCCATTAGAAATTTCTCCGTAGCAGCCCGGAGTCTGAATTTGCGTCCCATTAATAGGGTCACCCTCTTATTAAATGAGACTTAAACATAACTGACAAAATAAGAATGCACCTCTCGGCCTGCGCCGGTCGAATTGAGAATTTACATCGGACACCTGTAGATGAAATAAAGTGTAAATAGAGAGATACCTCACCTCTTGAGGCGGTACTGCATAGCAAATTATCCTCAAGTCTGTGAATTTAACGGTATCAACGCATGGTAGGTATTGAACAAGACCAGGTCCATAGGGTTCGCTGCTACGTAATTTTCCATTTCGTAAAATTACCGCTCGTTCAAACTGTCTCACTACCTGTATCGTACATGAAATGATTTTGAAAAATAAAATACCAATGTCAGTCGTAGCCTAGAACACTTTCTGTGCCTTTATTGTATTGGGTTATCATAAATACAGAACAGTTAAAAGAGGTTGTGGGCAGGCGCGTCGCTCTCATGAGCAAACGCTCATAAGTTAGCCGAAATTTGCTTCACCGGCCAACAATCGCGCTCTTATTGTGACAGCGTACGAAGCTCCGCGAAAAATAAAGAATTGTGCCGCCTTGCGCTATGATAACGTATCGGAAAAAAACCAGGTGTGTATTGTAACCCGAGAAGGAATTTCTTTTCACCAGTAAGACCAAAATCCTTAAAATACAACTGATAATTGTAATGATTACAACAGTATTATGTAGTTTGTAGATAAAAACGATACAATCGCTAACAGATGCAAAATTATACATTGCTTCCAATACATGCATTGTACATTGCATTGTACATTACATGCGTTGTACTACGTGAGCGGTCGCGTAATGTATTGCATGCATTGCGAACATCGCGTGTGCCGAGTCAAAGCGAAATTCATGCGTATTGAGAGTGTTTGTTGTATGTATAAACACAAATGATTACTATCAGTAAAATTAACTTTTTTTATTACCACCATTTTATTATTTATTGTGACATAATAAGTATGACGTAAGACAGAGCTGCAAATAACGAAAAACTAAAGAAAATTTGAAT
The DNA here is from genome assembly GCA_947523025.1 of Dryobota labecula. NCBI lineage: Eukaryota > Metazoa > Arthropoda > Insecta > Lepidoptera > Noctuidae > Dryobota > Dryobota labecula. Next base: position 19,158,027 of record OX383288.1, on the reverse strand, counting down.
TTCACGGCTATATAGGATGTTCCCCCTTATGTATTTCGGAAGTCCTCCCCGAAATTAAAGCGAATATTTGCAAAACTGAAAGCAACAAAATTACAGTAATTTTATGGACACAAATAATCGACCTTTTGCTCACCGTAAAAATGAGAAATTTTTATTTATTTTTTTATTCATTAATTTTTCGTCAAACAATGTTTTCGTTAGTGTGACAACCAATAACAAACTCACGATCTAAGTGCGTGTGGTTTATTTGGGTGCGTAATGCGCGTTAGTATTGGTCTCTTGCTTAGCTTGGAGACAAGCAACAGCACGCGTTTTAATACAAATTAGGAACTATTTCTTTTCTTACCTCTTTTATCTGTTCTGAAATCATAAAAAAATCTTCGTGTGTCATCAACCTTTTTTTTTATAATTTGGATTTTTTTTATTTAAAGACTTGCAACATTATGTTGAACATTATTGGTCGTTGAATTTGTTGCTTGGGACAATGAGAGAGAGCATCTATTTAATTCAAAACAGAGATACATATGAATATTCTAAACTTACCACGAAGATAACAAACAGCGAAAGCGGCAACGTTACAATAACAAAAAGATACGACAGGAGCACAAGGCATTTTTCTATAAATTTAACTTTATAATCTGTAAAGGAAACATTATTCGTACATGATTAATTCATCAGGGTCAAGACGTTTGTCCACCGCCACTGCTACTTCGGCGCCGTCACCTCGTTCTCTTTGACTTCCCGTCAAAGAGAACGAGGTGACGGCGCCGAAGTAGCGATACATACATTTAAGTACTATGGCCGCGTTTCCACCACACGTTTGCTATCTGAGAGCCGAGATAGATGGGTGGATCTATCATTTCTTCCAACTCTTAGAGCCAAATAAACTCATACAACTTTTTTTTTATGGTTAATTTTGTACATACCTTCACCATCTGCTTGATCTAAATTGAACCCTTGGTATATTCTAGATACGATAGGCTCCCTCTCTCTCTTTCCTCTTTCTGTATCAATTATAGGTTCTTGATTTTTTTGTTCAGAGGTTTCTGATATTTGCAATTTTGTTTGTGAACTAGACATAATAACATTATTTGATTAATTTGTTTTATCCCCCCAGAAAGGATGAAACTCAGGGTAGAGAATCCAGAAAATATGACGTTCTGTGATTCAAGGATGAAAATGAACTGTCATAAAAAGCTTTTTATTCATAGAGACTGAAACCTCAACTAAAACCTATAAGTAAAATAACATTATACCAGATAATACCAGATTCCACACTCACTCTATGGTGTCTCATGCACCTTTCAGCGCCTTAGAGCGCGCCGACGAGGAAGCGACTAGCTATTAACGGTTTTATCGCTCAAGAAACGTACAAAAGATCAAAACAAAAGGTCCCGTGTAAGTAAAAGAGTGGCATTTATTAATAGTTAATCGCTGACTGTTCACACCGCGCCGTTGCCGGCGATTACTCGTTTGTCGCAGCGACAAGAGCTGTCAAACGGGCAGAACACTCGCTGAGAGAATCACGCTTAGATAAATGATTAGTCTCGCTGCACTCGACCGCAGCGAGACCAATCATTTATCTATGGAATCACGCTTGGTATACTATACATGGCTACATATCAAAGTATACAATTCAAGTATAAGCTGATCTCGCATTGTATGGGATTTTCGCACAATGAAAGGTCAGCTTATACTGAAATTTATAGCTTGATATGCATCAAGCTATAAATATGCTCTTTAGTGGCGGTGGGACAGTTGTCTGAGGGCGAGGAGGCTAGGTACATATGTTCGGGTCGGCATGATTCGGCACAGGCCGCGCGTCAAAACCGAATGTATATTTTGCTGCCGGACAGTGGAAGACACCTCAAAAAGGCCTAGACAAGTCGCAATCGCTTTCAAAGCGTTTCATATTTCTAAGACTTTCAACAGGGTTGACCTAAGTTTGTCGGTAGCTTAAATGTCAATCCAATACATTTTTGACTTCCTCGTCGTTATCGCCGATATAATGTCACTTTGTCGAGGTCCTATTTTGATGATTTTTCATTCAACCTTCATCGTCTTCCTCGCTTCCGCAATTGTCTTCTTTCTCTATCCACCCGCCCAGACAATGTACTATTCAATTATATGAACCCGAGAAAAGTGCAAGGAATTCCTTAACTAAACTTCGCAACAGGAATGAAGTAAGCTGTCGTGGTCTATTCCAAAGATATCTGATGAAAGTGGAACCGGATCTTGCCAAATCATGCTGAGCTGAACATGTGTGTCGCACTCTTGAAACCACAATCGTGCGTTTTGAAGATGTTGAAAGGGAAGGGAAAGTCGACGGGGTGGCGCGATTCGGCGCGATTGCGGTGCAGGGCTCCCGCGCGTAATCCTGTTCGCTCCAAGGCACTCGCGAAAGAGCGCAGCGCACGTGTAAAAGGGTCTATATATTCGTGTGCAGCTGGTGAAGCAGTGCTGTGGACAGTGCCTTGGGCAGTGCTTCAAACAGTGCAAGTATACAGTGTTAAATGAGCTAGCGAAACTACGCTGACGTGATGGATATCGTACACAAAAATATATTTGAAGACTTTTTTTGGGTCAACCGTATTTTTCTAGTTAATAAAATATATGTCGAACAAATAAGTTTTTTTTTTTTGTGTAAACTTCACAGATGTAATAGTTATCGATATCTAAACACGATTAGTACTACCCATCACATTTGCGGAGTTTCGCTAACTAATTTAATTTTATGTAAGTACAGGTAACGGAAATTATATTATAGGTTGAGAAATTAATTGTTACTTACTATTATGTTTGCCTATTCTGATTGAAGAGAACCGATGATTGTTCTTATTTTGATCAGTTGGCTGGTTTCGCCTGCTTTACGGAAAAATAAATTAAACAGAAGATATCTCAATAATACAGTACAACACATAATGTTAAATGATTTTTATGTAAGTAAAATATAATCCCAGCGGAGACAAAACTTTCTGCTCAGTTTGGTTGGTGGTAGGGCTTGTTCTAAGTCCACCTGGTTATCTACCACCATCTTAGCTAAGTCTGTCGCCATAACAACAATGTTAACAGCATTTGTTGTGTTTCGGAAGTTGGAGGTAAGATAGCCAGTTCCTCTGTGGTTGAGGATTCCGGGTGAAGCTCGCGTCCACCTTCGGCCTTATCACCACTTACTGTCTGGTGAGATGAAGGACAAGAGCTTCCGGGTTGTGGAAAAATAAATTTAAAAAAGGAATCAGAATTTTTGCTTTTCCTTTAAGTCTTTACTATATAAAACGAGTAAAGAATCAAAAGGACTAGCACACAATTCGTAAGAAGAATATACTAACTTTACAGGAGAGCAAAAAAACTGTTTGGTCTGGTATATCTATTTAGCATTTGATCTTATGATCTTTTGTTATATACCATTAAACAGTAAAAAAATCAAGCCTTTTTTCAACAATATTTCAGATACCTCAAATTGTCGTGTATAAAGAATAATTAATATTTTAAGTTTTACATACGTTTATGGACCTTTTCATCTGAAAAAATGTAAAACTTATGTGATGCGACAAATGTCTTTTTTGGTATAATGGCTTAATTTTTCGTCAGATCTTAATCGGACAAATTGAGCATTGCGCTATACGAAACTGCAAAAACAAAAGTGACGTATTCTTACTTACGCCTTTATCGCACTGGGGGTACGGTATCAGTATTGGCTGAACTACCTTTCCGGCTCAATTCACCTTCCAGTTGACGTAACTTATGTTTGAAGATTAGCAAGTTGTTATTGGTGGGGTAGGGGGGTATTGAAATTACCAATGGAAAGTAAAAAAAAATGTTTTTTACATTGTAACTGCATTACAGAGTTAGATGTAGCCCTACTAAGTTTAAAATTATGCTTGAGTTGAGGCTGTATTTAATGAGAGGAAATGCGGGCGGAAAATAATTGAATACGTTTCAATAAACCTGTCTTCAAGTGTATTTGTACATGACGCTAGTGAAACTGTTTATTGAACGGAATCGCTATCTAACCTCAGGCACAACTTACCAAAAGTAATCCGGGAGTTTCAATTGGAAAGGGAAATATTATTGTCGTAGGCTGATCCGCAGCAATATAATTTAATGTTTGCAGGTATCGCAGCTGAAATTTAAGAATGTGTAAACAAAATAGTAGGATATGGATACGCCACTGCAGTGGCCAATTTGGTATCTGTGAACCGATTGCAAGTTCATATTGGCCATCGACCACCTTAACACTTTCAATGCCAAAAACCCAGCATATGGGTCTAAAAATAATTCTATCGCGTGCCCAAAACCCGCATCCGAGTCGTCGCTGTAGGTAGCTATTGATGACTTCTGTACATGACGTGTCGTGGGCATGTACAGAAGTCATCAATAGCTACCTACAGCGACGACTCGGATGCGGGTTTTGGGCACGCGATAGAATTATTTTTAGACCCATATGCTGGGTTTTTGGCATTGAAAGTGTTAAACACAGGTGTAAGTATCGATATAAACGGCGCGATTTAATTGCCAGTTGCTAGCAATAAAAACTGCACTTGACTTTGCAAGTAATTTTTTGCTTGAATTTAATGTATGGCACAGGCATGAGACTGGCATCGTGTAAGTGGGGCTTTAGTGTGGAGCTCCTTTACAAGATATGTAGCATCTTCTTTTCTACCCGTCATGCACAATGACCGGCACCCTTCAGGATCAAAATGAGTCACACTACAGAGCTATTCGGTTTATGATCAGTGTCTAACTTACAATTCGTCTACGAAGCAAAATGCCTGAAATTAATGTCTACACAACAAATTGCCTAAGCTGTAAATCGCCTAGAGATCAAAATGCCTAAAATGCAATAATTTCTAATTAGTCAAGATGGTTGAAATAAATTCACACTAGGGCCTCTGAACTATAGGTTAGGTTAGGTTAGAACTGTGACCACACAACACACGATCCGAGCGAGCACAGCGAGCGTGCCGCGGTACTCCATTTCTTCTAAAATAATGGACATATTGCAAGGTAGGCATTTTGGTTCATAGTAAGAATAAGGTTTAGTTCAAATACTGTATAGACATATTGCAAGGTAGGCATTGTACTTCCTAGTCAATATAAGGTTTAGGCAATACTTGGCATAGACGTTTTGATTTCTAGTCAGCATGATCATAAAGGAGCTATCCAGGTCAAGACTAAAACAATTTCTGTTATCTAAATGCTATTACAATATCAATGAATACTTAAATTACAAATTTTAAATAATATGTTATATGTTAATAATCACAACACCTATTCAATATTATTATTATAACAACTAAGTAGTCAAATAAAAGCCCCTCTTCCTCTCTCCTACTTTTACCGTGCCCGACAGGGTCCACAATGATCATATCTTTGTAAAACCTACCACCTAAGTTCACATGTGGAAACAATAAATATATCGACGGTCCCTACGTACATAAAGACATGTCAAAAACCGAGGTTTACAGGAAAGCGTTATTTATGTTCAAACTGCTCTAGAAATAATTGTATGTACAATTTGTAAATAACGTTAAATACGTAATATTAAAAAATATAACTATACAGGTATATGGAAAATCTAAACCCAATTGTGCAATTAAATAAAATAAATTTTTGACATGTCTTTATGTACGTAGGGACCGTCGATATTGAGTATTGAGACATATTGGTCGAACTTGAGTTGGTTGAGTTGTTGGAATGAAAAGACGCAGTAGGAATGTAGTAAGGTACTGCGTAGGGGACATGACCAGCAAATTACTGCTATACCTCATCATAATCATCATCTTCCTGCCCTTGCTCCATGTTACTTTGGGTCGGCGCAATACATTTTCTTCTTCCATTCTCCCCTGTCAACCATCACTCTATCATTAACTCCCTTCTCTTTCATATCATTCCTCACACAATCCATTCATCTTTTCTTTGGCTTTCCTCTCCCTCTCTATCCATCAACATTTATATTCATCACTCTTTTCGTCACATGCGTTTCCTCCCTCCTGATCACATGCCCATACCCAACCAAACGATTTCCTTTCAACTTTTCTGTCACTGGCGCCAGTTTCAAACTTCCCCCTATATACTCAAATTATTGCTATAATATATACTCGTACTAAAGAATATATAGAACTATACTATATGGGTCGGAAAAACATTTTTTTTTTCAATACAATATTTACCAGCATAACAGGTGGATCTTCCATGATTATTTGAGAGGCTTCCTTGAGGTTTTCAGCTGCTTTAATTTCGCCTTCTGCTTCAATTACTTTGGCTTTAGCTATGCGAGTACCCTCAGCTTCAGCTGCCATTGCTTTTTGAAGCTCAAAAGGTAAAAATACATCTTTTCTGGAATCAAATCATGGAATAGAAACTCTTTTAAGAAAAATTTAGTTTCGCTAAATGCAGGAGTATAATGCATCTTGGATGGCATAATATGATACTTTAATATATGAAAATTAATCTAATGATCTAAAATGCTATAAAAAAAAAATATAGAAAATATAAGTAACTACTGTAACGGTAAAGTTGCTGTGTAGTAAGAGGAAAAATACATTTCAACTCGTTCAATGACAACTCCCCATCTAACTGTGGTCTTATCTATTTCCGTCCTGCACTTAAAACTTATTGATTCTCGGCTTGTTAATAGATTATACAACGAGTGCCCGCCAAGAATATTTCTTATTGTAGCAATTGTTATTAGTTCTGTAGCGTATCTGCAATTGAGAATTGTCGTAATTAAGTACTTAGCTAAATAATAATCTCATTTCAGTTCTGATTGAAGCAATTTGATAGTTTACTTGTTATTTTGGATGTTCAATAAACAAGCAAGTGGTCTCTCTATGTGGAAGTAGACAACTGCCTCGACTGTCACTGTTACTGAATCTTTTGTAATAACCTGAAATTAAGAGTCTTTGCTTACTTTAACCGTTAAAGAAGCTCAAGTCAATGATTATTTTACTGTTCTACAAAACAACTGGGCCTCAAGTCTGCTATTACAATAGTGCCAGAATGGTCTATCATTGATTTTATAATTGTTGATTTTGACAAGTTTGGTAATCTACTAATATAATGGCGTCATTATGACTTTCCAATGGTCAGCCACTGACACTCCATTGAAAGAATTGGTAATCTCGTATATAAAGACAAATTAAACTTTCTACTAAACTTCCAACTTCGTACTACTTCAGATTGCTTTTAGCACTAATAAATAATGTAAAAATATATATAAATGAAATCTGGCATGAATAAATGTTCAAAATGGCATTGTAATACAATTCTATTACGAGAGCGTTGACCGACCAATGATCGACCATTATGAATTTAGCAGATTACGAACTTTTAGCAAAATGACAATGGGATCGTATTGGAGTGACGAATTTATAAAAATAGCAGACTTGGGCCCCTGGACTGAGTTAAAAAAAAACGCTAAAAACCAAAACTAAGGCACCAGACAGTACGTTGTCCATATTTTACAGTTATAAGTAAAACTTTACTTCTTGGGGTGGCAGGTTGAAAGATTGAGTTCTAAGGTCAATCATTTGAACGACGTCGGTGCAGGGTATCACCCATATTATTCCCGGCCCGGCTGGCGAATCTATCCGAACTCTGCCGAAGCGCAAAATAACTGCTCGTTTGTACTGTTTTACCACCTAAAACAATATATACTTGTAGAAATATTAATATCTAGGACTGGCAAGCTTTTTTACAGGTAAATTTTTTTGTATGTACTGGTGTGTCTGGGTCTGTCAGACGTTTAGTAACTAAAACCACATAGTGTACCTGCAACTGTCTCTGACCAGGGATCTGGTTTTCACTGTCCCACAGACGACATTAAATTTGTTCAACGACTGTGTGTGTATGTTTCGCGGACTGTGCTTGGTGTTTGTGTAAATTGGAATTCGCATGTAGCCTTACAGCATCGTGGAATCAATTATTATGAAATAGTTTTGTATTGAAAATTTTTAATGCCTTAGCCCTTACAATACATTAGTGAAGGCTGAACTGATTTGATTTAGACACATTTCATGAAATTCTGTCCCAACCAAATGGTGATGACGCGAAAAGTCTGTTCAGGTTCATGGCCCAAATGTAATCCATAGCAGCGTGTATTTAATTATTGTTTATATAGGGTATGATGGGACTGTCATACGCATTGCGGCTATTATATATATAGTAACTAGCTTTTGCCCGCGGCTCCGCCCGCGTGGATGTCGGTTATCGCGTAAAAAAGTAGCCTATGTCCTTCTCCATATCCCAGGCTATATCTCTGCCAAATTTCATGACGATCGGTTTAGCGGTTTAGGCGTGAAAACGTAACATACAGAGTTATTTTCACATTTATAATATTAGTATGGATTAAATAAAAATTAGAAATTATAAAATTATTTGGAAGTAATAATCAACAAGTAAAACTCACCCTAACGCATATTACCAGCAATATTGGAAACAAGAGGATTGCTAATAAAGCTATTATCCGAATTAATTTTTCTTTACCAGATTCTTTTGAGAATTCTGAAAAAACGAGAAACGATACGCTAAAGTACCAATGCATTAAATTAGGTTAAACCTACAACAATACTTATTTTTAAACAAAGTTTGATGCAATGATTTCGGTTACGGATCCCCGTTTTGCAGAATTATTTAGGTAATTATGGCACATAGACCGAAATGACTAATATGTATTTCGAATCATTGTAATAAAATAACTGCAACTAAGTATATGTACCTAGTACTTACTTCGTACAGGTGGTTCGGGTGATATACTTATAAAATCTGTTGGTGACTGTTTTCCTGACGTCAAAGACATACTGGGCCTAATATTATGAGAACCAAATGAAAAGCCAATAGGTAAAATACACTAAAATATTGGTCAATGTAAACACCAAATACCAACGGAATAATGACAAGAATAGTTCGCGTCAAACTTTATGGCTGCTCCGAAGTGCGCTACTCGCTGCGCAGTACCGCACCCCTCACCTCCGCTGACACGTGAATTTGTTAGTGCGCAGCGACTCGCCTCATGTTCCAAGCCGCTTATAGTTTGAATCGGACTGTAAGTCAATCGAATTCTGTCTACTTCTTAAAAAGTTGCATTCAATTTGGGAAATAAATGAAATAAAAATAAATTTCAACAATTTAATTAAAATTATTATTAGACTAATGTAAATTTGTTCAGTGACATTTGATATATAATTTATAAATTAACTTGATGGTGTGAGCTTGGTCCTGGTCCTCCCATGAATGATTTCAAGAAATCCATCGGAAACGGAAAAATTATTGTGGAATTCTTTTCCGCCGATATCGAACTGAGTGACTGGAGGTACCGCAACTGAAATAGATGGACATGGTTTATTGAAGAAACTGCCTATTAAAGCCACAGATATATACGTTTCTGGCGTTTCACGTTTCGAAGGCCCAGGTTGGGATGAGCCCACAGAGGGTAGACTGACGATCTGGAGAAGGCCGCGGGAATCCACTGAATACGGGCAGCGCAGTATTTTGTGGCGTGTTTTGACCTTTGTCCATCGATAGAGATGTCTTTTAACTTATAGGTGATCTAGCTAGCCTTGGTCCAGCGAAGTATTATTTTTTACCTGCAAAGCCATTGGGTTATCTATCATAACAAGTGAAGCCTCCTTCAAGGCTTTAGACGCTTTTATTTCTCCTTCTGCTGCAATGATCTTAGCTCGAGCTTCACGATCTGCCTCAGCTTCTGCGGCCATCGCTCTTTGCAACTGCACAGGCAGTCTCACGTCCTTTCTGCAAACAGTCAAACAGTATAAATGCTTAAAAGGTACAAGACTTGAATTATAATAAAAGTGCCTACTTTTAGGGGTTTGATCTAGGTTACTTCTAGGTATAATACGATACATTACCGTCACGTCCGTGAATGTGTCTAGAACGGCAAACCTTTAATCGACTGTTGTTATTTCTCAGTAACTTCAGTACGATAAAAAGCCCACTTTGCTAGGAGCGGACTTGCAGTCAATTAATAGGCAAAACTAAATTCCGCCCTCAGGCTATTACTGAGAATAGCTCCTTGGGGAGATAAAACGGAGAGACTGGAAATGGAAGTCAGTATTTGAGACATATGTATTCCTTCTTGAAAAGAGAATAATTGAATCTGAGGAATGAGGAATCAGGACTTAAAGATTGGCTCGGGCAACTGACAGATGGAGATCAAGTAACTAATTTACTGGGAGAAGTGCATGAGCTACTGCTACTGGTATATCCACATTCACTTTTAAAGGAGAAATACATATGACTTTGACGTGATTTGTTTGTAAGGTATTCAAATACTGGCTTACATTTCGACCCTCTCCACTTCAACTCCCCAAGGATCAGTCGCTTCATCAAGGCTGGCTTGCATCATGTGACTTATTGCTTCTCTGTCCGACAGCAGCTGTGCCAAGTCTCGCATTCCAAGAACATTCCGTAGTGTCGTTGCAGCCAGAAGACGTGTTGATGCACTGGAAAATAAAATAAGCTTTGAAGCAAATCAAGAATGATGAGAATTGGTTTGTTAATTCCTAGTTTATTCCCTTTATTCTGCGTGAATCCGGGATTTCAGCACAATATGAAGATGTTCATGTATAGTATAGGCCGCATGCCAATGCTAACATCACCAGTATAAGCTAGCTAGCGTTTTCAAACGTCTTTTATAATGCGCACAGCAAAGGAGTGGAACTCTCTGCCTGCGTCTGTGTTTCCGAACGCATAAAACCCTAATCTTTTCAAAGTGAGAGTGAACAGGCTTCTTCTGGGTAAGCTCACTCCATCGTAGACTTTGTCTCTGTCATCCAGACCTAGACGAAAGTCAAGAGCAAACATAGTAGAATAAAAAATAAAAAATATTCGTGCAAAGCTAGGCCAGCTGAAGGTCAAAGTGTTAACGCCAGCGTGCGCTCGACTGTACAATCAACCACACATCAGTGTTTGCAATTTGTCATCAGCAGCACCTTTATGTCCTAGCAGTAATGGTGATTTTCGTAGTGTAAGTGTTTCGTAGTGACAGTACGTGCAAAAGTTTACATTTTTTGTTATCGATTCATTTATCTCCGCGTCAAAGGTATCCTTTACCATAGTAATCAACAGTAATAAATAAATAGCTCTTCAAACAGTTACTTATCAGAAAATACAAGAATTTTGGAGAAAAGTTTTATAAATTATGTCCATAATACGTCTTGGAAATGTCTGAAACCAAAAACGAAAGTATACAGGGTTACTGGTAAAACACTAATAACCTCTCAGGATAGTAGGTACTAACATCATAAACAACAGCTTTTGTTATATGAATTTTAATAAAACACCAGATTTAAATTCATCAGACTTTCATACAATAATAATAGTAGATTGTTGCATCGAGCGCAAAGTGAGTTATTAATGCACGAGTGTTATGTTGGTGCCCGAGCGCACGCGACGCATTAATTATTATTCACTTTAGCAAGGTGCGTAATCTACTTTTCTTTCAACTACCAATCTACCTACCGTGATAAAATACAACTACAAAAAAAAAAAAAAACTCAGTTAATGAAAACAACGTTTTTTCACCAAGTCGGTTTTATTCAACCGATTTTTATTTTCAGCCAGTAACTTTTTGATCTAATGCATATATTTTATATTAAACTTAATGGGAGACTAAACTCGGAGTTAAACCTCTGTGGTAAATTTATATCTAAATAAAAAAATAAAACAGTGCATTAATGAAAAACTGTGCAACGATTTCATATAACATTTCTGCACTGTTTTGGTTCTAAGCAAAAAATTACGTCCTTTGTGATCGGTTTTATAGTGATTAATGATGATAACATTACTACGTAATTTTCAATTCCACAATTGTAGTGTAAGTAGTGTAGTAGTAGAATTGACTGGCAAATCATGGCGTGCGATAGCAAAAAACAAAAAAAAAATGGACATTATTGGAGGAGGCCTATACCTGTCAAGGGGTCCTTAATTAGTGAAAGTATGAAAATAACTTTTTGATTTTTTGTAATTAAGTAATATTAAAGGCTTTTTTTTTACTACGTACTTGAAAGAAAAAAAATTTAAATTCAACGCTCAAAATGTATAGAGCAAAGAAATCTTGAAGCAAACCTTCAAGATTTCTTTGCTCTATACATTTAGGGGCATTTTAGACATGAAGAATAAGAGATGAAGTAAAAGGAGGATACCTATAATCAGCCACTCGGACAACGGCATTCAGAGGTTCCTTGATCCGGTAGTAGACGACTGCATCTACAGCTACTGTAACTGAATCTCGCGTCAAAACCTGAAATATTGAGTTAAAAAATATTTAGCCATCGACTTTCGTTAGTTCGTATTCGACTATTAGAATATTCACGATCGATGTAAAACCATTCATAATTAAGTCATTGCAATGTCACTGTGCCGTGTGGTGCCGGACGTAAAGAATAGCACCACCCTATTTCCTCCCGTGGGTGTCGTAAAAGGCGACTAAGGGACTTACTACAGAATGGGCAGCAGCGTTCTCTATGCATTTTTAACACCATGCTGCGATCGCCAACCCGCCTGCCAATTATGGCTAAACCCGGGGGGGGTTGTTGCCCAATTGGGGGAGGCTAAAATGATGATGAAGATGATGAATGTCACTTTTATCTCGGTATGGCAAGATTTAAAGTAGAATTATTTCTATATTTTTTTACTTCGATGGTCCTAGTTTATCATTTTTGGTCCAATCCAGCATTGCATATGTAAGCGGGCATACCCTTTGTGCCAGGAGACTTTTATTTAGGTAATAAGCTTTTTTTTTGCATTTTAGTTTTTAGCGTGAGTATAGTTTTTCACTGTATTTGCTGGTATATTGCGTGTGCTAGCTGACATATGGGAAATAATTTAATTAACTGTTCTGTGTCTCGTAATGTAAATTACTTTGCATACCTACTATTGTATAGAATCGGGTTTGTCTAATTGAACAGACAGATGTGCTGCTGGGGAGTTTGTTCCGCCACTTCTTCTTCCCAGCTAAAGCACTAGGAAGTGGTGAAGGGCGGGCGTTTTGGGGGATTGTCTTAAGTAATTTTGACGTTCGAAAAGTGCTGATTCTCAGCCTAATTTGAATAAATGACTTTTGATTTTGATTTCCGAAAGTTTTCTCAAACTAACGGCAATCATTCTAATGTATACTTTATTACAATGAGATAAGAGTTACACTGCAATAACTTACTAATGGTTTTACGGCATTTAAATTTGATAAAGACATCGTCATTATTATTCAGCCAACAGATATCCATTGATGGACATAGCCTTTCTCCAAGCATCAACCGAAAAAATGGCAAAAATATAATCCTATTAAGATAATTTATAACTGTCTGATGATTAGCATAGTTCAAGCAATTTAACCTTTTGACCGCCACAGTCATGTATAGATGACAAACCAAAATGTGCCCAGCACGCCACGGTCACGACTACATGACAGACTTTTATACGCAAATCTGTAAATGAAAGTTCATAAAACAACATTGTTTTTTTTTATTTTCTTGCAAATTATGTTCCTTATGACTCATCCTAATTTATATTAGATGAACTTCTTTCTTTATATTTCATCTATGTTAACATAAGATGACAAAAACTCGAAAGGATGAAATTCGTGTCTTGGCGCCGAGGGCACGTTTTTACTTTTTTGAAGTGGCGGTTAAAAGGTTAAACGTGTCTACGTAAAAAACCGAGTACCTACCTAATCCAGCTGTTTCAATATTTATTTATTTATTAATTTAAATTTCTCGCACACAATAAGGTACAAAGGCAGGCTTAATGCCTTAAGCATTCTCTACCAGTCAACCAAGGGTGGTGAAGCGAAAAGATGGCAGGTGCTCTATTTCAGAGGAGAAAATGATAATATTAAAAAGATAACAAATAAAATAGATACACAAGTACTTACATAAATAGGTTATAAACTATAGGATACTCGTAAAAGGTAGGTTAGGCTATATTTAGGTTTAGCATAATATATATTTCTAATTACTAGGCCAGGAGCCCAAGTCTGCTATTTTTATAAATTCGTCACTCCAACACGATCCCATTGTCATTTTGCTAAAAGTTCGTAATCTGCTAAATTCATAATGGTCGATCATTGGTCGGTCAATGCTCTCGTAATAGAATTGTATTACAATGGCATTTTGAACATTTATTCATGCCAGATTTCATTTTTAGAATATATATTTTTACATATTATTTATTAGTGTTATAAGCAATCTGAAGTAGTAGGAAGTTGGAAGTTTAGTAGGAAGTTTCATTTGTCATTATGTACGTGATTACCAATTATTTCAATGGAGTGTTAGTGGCTGACCATTGGAAAGTCATAATGAAGCCATTATATTAGTAGATTACCAAACTTGTCAAAATCAACAATTGTGAAATCAATGATAGACCATTCTGCACTATTGTAATAGCAGACTTGAGGCCCAGGTAGCAAAACGACAATAACTCACACGCACCTTGTAGTAAATTAGTAAATGTAAATGAACGTGTTCAACTCGACTGAGAGGACGTAATTGTAACTGTGAGGCATGAGGTAGCTACTTGTGGGATGACATTTGCCAAGTTCAAATGTCGTGGGAAGACACCGCTCTCCTAGCGACATCACGACGTAATAATATTATTAAAAGACGCTAGTCTTTTAATAATATTACTGCCTGCGGCTTCGGCCGCGGGGGTTCAACTAAAATAAAAGTCGCCTTCGTTATACCTTATAACATCAGCTATCTGCCAGTGAACGTACCTTCAAAATCGGTCCAGCCGTTTCGAAGATTAGCCGGAACAAACAGAAAGACAAAGGAAAAAAAATGTTATAAGTACCGTACTTTCTATGCAATTTTAGTAAATATCTGTTATTTTGCCATTACAAACAGTCTGTCCAAATACTCGCCGTTAGCAAGACGAGAACAACCGGACAAAACAATATTATATTATTATTATGTAAGTTTAATATGAATGTATTTTATACATTAACTCGCCAGAATAAACTATAAATAAGTAATGGGGAAAATCACATCAAAATCCGTTTGGCGTTGTTCTTCTAAACCAAAAGGACGACGCGTTCATACAGACAGACTGGAAAAGCGGTTTTAATTTTTATAATGTACTAGCTGCTGTCCGCGGATTCGCCCGCATGGCTTTTATTTTTCTAAAATAAAAGTTAAGCTCTATATTATAGGGAGTAACTTAAGCTACTTTTATTTTGGGGACTTTCACCAGCTGATAACCCATGTTATACTTGGGACCTACATATATAACATCGGCTAACAGCTAGTGAAAGTCCCGCAAAAATCGGTCCAGCCGTTCTGAAGATTAGCTGGAACAATATATAATATATATAAATAGATTTTTTGGTTATAAGTACCGTATATCTTAATATGTATATAAAATAAAGTCGGGCTATTTAGACCATTCGAAACGTGGACACTCACGGTACGGCTGGTCCATAAATTCAAGGTCGCTCAGCGAGCTATGGAACGGGCTATGCTTGGAGTTTCTCTGAGGGATCGAATCCGGAACGAGGTGATCCGGCAAAGAATCAAAATTGTCGACATAGCTCACAGAATAAGCAAGCTGAAGTGGCAACGGGCCGGCCATATTAGCCGTAGAACCCATATGACCGTTGGGATAGACGTGTTCTTGAGTGGAGACCGCGAATCGGCAAACGTAAGTTAGGACGTCCTCAGGCTAGCTGGAGCGACGATCTCCGCAGGGTGGCTGGTGGCAGCTGGATGAGAGTTGCCGAGAATCGCGCTGAATGGCGTGCAATTGGAGAGGCCTATGTCCAGCAGTGGACTGCTATAGGCTGATGATGATGATGATGACGATTTACACCGATTTTTTATGATTTTGGATTTGTTGGATTTGTCTCCGCCCCAAATAGCAGAATAACTTTTAAAAGGTGCGAAAAATTCACGATAATAAAAAATATGTAGAAAATTAACTTTCTCACACATTTTGTACCGAACGGCTTTTTTGATGATATCTCGAGAACGGATTGGGGGACGGGGAACAAGAAATTTCACGTGGACGAAGTCGCAGGCAGAAGCTAGTACTTTCATAAAAAAAAGCTGTTATTTTGACATTACAAACAGACACTTCAATTTTATTTATTTGTATGGATAGATACTATAGATAATTAGCGGTTTTCTGGAAACAGTAGAGTCAATTGTCTGAGCATACCTTGCCTTTTGGTTTACGTTCCTACGTTTAACACTGTATCTAATTATAACTACCTTCCACCACAAAGCAAATGAGCATACCTAATACTGAACCAAAATGGTTAATTGAGGATGATTCACAAGGTACTGTGCATTCTCCAGAGCAAGGCCAGGTATAATAACAATAATACTCTACGTTGACGTCATGGTGAGGCTTGCGCGCCCCGAACTCTGGGTCTGTGTCGGTAGAGTTTACTTTGCCGAAACATGTCTTGGGTGAGAAGCCAGACCAAGAGAGATACAGAAACCCGCAGGGCAGTATGTGGCGAGCTGTTGGGCAGTAGCGACCCCATGGACCCTATCTCCCAGGAGAAGTCATGTTCCTCATCTCTGGCTTGCCTTTACTGGCCGGCTGGAGTGAACACTGACGAGGAACTGAGCTCCCACCTCATTCTTGCCTTTATTGGCCGGCTTGAGTGGAGAATCGCAAGAGCAAACGTGCTCGGAGGAAGGAAGTATTCTTGTAAGTGCTTGTAGGGAGATCCCTCTTCCGGGCTCTGAAATTGTTCTGATAGTCTTGGATTACCTCTCCAGTCCTCAAGCACCTCAGGATATGTTGCCCTCTTGTTGCTACGATACTAAGTGCTAGCGACGGTTTCCGAGGGCTCATTAATGAGTGTGCAAGTCACCCTCTGCCATTTTATCCGTGTACAATAAAACACTGATCAGGCAGGGGCCATAGTCCTTCCATAGTTTTAGGTAACAATTCCATTTTAACCACCCAAAACCTATTGTCCAATTTCTTTGTTTCCATATCCTGCAATAGTTCTACACCAAACGGGGGTTGTCCTTGGGTGCACTTGCATAGTGCGTACAGGGATAATCGTCGGTTGGTGCCTCATTTAATTAAAAGCATCTAACGGGCCTCTGCGCGTTGGCTTTGGCCCCTCGTTTGCCATCCAAGGCTCCGGGACAACATGGTCCCGCGATATGTCAAAGACACATTAAATAATAATAATATATTTTATTTTATTTGACAACATTTGTCCACTGGTTAGTACAAAGAACTTATCAACTAAGGGTTAGTGTTTATCAATTAATTAATTAAGTACACATCACTAAAACATTCAACCCTGCCGCACAACCGGACAGCGTGCGTTATTGGTGCATTGTGTTTTTCAGCTAAGGTTTTCAAAATACTGTTGCTGCTCGCCCTCATTCTGTTTATTAAGGATACGGTCTTCTTCTAGCAAACATGCTAGACGCGCTGCAGAACGGGGGCAACCTCAACAGCACCCTGAAGCCATTATAAATCTTACGCAATCTGTGTAAGCATCGCTGCAGGGGCATGTAACGGTGCATTCAAGTGTTTAATATTACTTTTACTCTTTTATGAAAAAGCATAAGTTTCTTAATGATAACGTAAGTATAGGTTATAAAAACTAGGTAATACTTACTTAAATTTCAACAGAAGTTAACAAAAACTGGGCTGTGATCACAATGATCTAACAGATTAATTATTTGCTCACAAGCGCCTTACTCAGTTTCTACACTTCTGATTTTGAAAAGTTTTGAAAGTGATTCTGACAATCATGAATGTGCCAAAATCTTCTTATTTATTTAATAAAACTTAGCACAAGTAAGTAAAAAGTACCATACAAAGGTGGACTTAATGCCTGAGGATTTTTTAACAGTCAACCAAGGTGATGCAGAGAGGAAATATGGCAGGTGCAACAAGGGATAGATAAAACGAAAATAACTATAAAATAAAAGAATAATTACATAGATATATGCATACATACATAATGATAAACTTTGTCAAGAGAAACTACGACCGGTAGAGGAGAAATAACGATTAGTAGAGGCGAAAACGAATCCAGCAAATCAGCGCTGAGATAACTCTGCCAACTTCTTACGTATTATGTTCACGTGCATTCTCTTTAAAAGACAACTGTTACCACGTTACTGTATAATGTTCAATGCCCTAATTCCATCATTACACCGAATAATGGTCGTTAATTCATCCGGCGAACAAAACGTATTCAGGTCAAAGAGGCCGTCTGTTCTCGACAGAACAATGGACAAGTTAAAACAATCTGCCTTGCATCCTTCATGATATTGACCATATATTTACATAGGAACGGCCCAAGATTTTTTTTGAACAACGATAATTGGAGCGACTTAAACGGCCTGCTATAAATACATGAATATTATGAGAACTTACACATGGAAGTCAGTTTATTCGATGTATTAAGTGCAAAACTAACAATGTTGATTGCAGCATTTCATAACATGGAGAATTATGATGGTGACTGAAATAAACCAGACCGACAAATGCTATGGATCCTGAGTTGTTACAGAGTCGGTGTGCAATTGAAGGCTGCTGTTAGATTCTGAAACTGTTGATTT
Source organism: Dryobota labecula (assembly GCA_947523025.1). NCBI lineage: Eukaryota > Metazoa > Arthropoda > Insecta > Lepidoptera > Noctuidae > Dryobota > Dryobota labecula. The sequence goes on along the minus strand of OX383288.1, from coordinate 19,139,470 downwards.
ATCATTAAGAGTTGTTTAATCGTTTTGTGACCTTTTGATCTGTCTGCTATCGTTATTGCTTAAAGTTCTGCTGTACTGATGAGTGGTGGAGTCTATGGGTCGTCTCAACAAATTGCACCTGCTTTGATTAGGACGATCGGCAGAGTTTACTAAGCTATAGGTAGTTTGTTTCTTCGGTTGAATGCGATGTGGAGGTATCACTGTTAGTAGGTAAACCTTCAATGGGTTGCTAACTAGGACGGCGCGTTAATGTGTAGCCGTATGGTTACCTACGTATATTTGTAGAAGTCTTGTTTCATTACCATTAGTGCTAACAATGAACGTTTGCGCTAATTATAAACAGACTAACGTTCCAGCTGTACATATACAAATAAATATAATTGATGTGTCAGTTTCATTTCAGCCGAAAGACGTCGACTGCTGGACATAGGCCTCCGCCAAGCACCGCCGCATCCAACGGATTGTTGCGGCCTTCACAATGTCATCGGTCCACCTTGTGAGAGGCCTTCCAACGCTACGTCGTCCTGCGTCAACAGCAAAAACAAACAGAATTGATAGTTTTTTTAGCATCAGATGCAAGATATACAACTAATTCAAATTCAAATAATTTATTTCAGATAAACAAATATCCATATAATGTTAGTAGCAGTATAACTTTACCTAATGTTAGTCTTAAAAAAATAAAAAATAATACACAAATATAATTATTTGGATAAGTGTGTCTGAACACTTAGGTACCCACCTTCAAAGAGGGGAGAGTCCCACCGGTCAGAAAAGACATTCAGGATGCCATTGGAGGAGGAGCGCAAGCGTGCCATCATGGAAGCGCATCGCTTCCGCTTAATCGCGGCGAACCCGTCAACGCACGCTTCCGCGAACATCCCTGACGCGCTACATCGCCACGGTAGCCACAAAAGCCCCCTAAATGCGTTATTGAACGCGCAGGTCGCTGTATGCCCGCTGGGTATACTTGGTCCACAGGCTGCACGTGTAACACGACTGGCAGAAGGCCTTAAAAAGCGAAATAATACCAACCACGTAAATCTACGCTTCTTGCATATTTCTAACGTATGCTTATTTTACTACGAGTATTAACACTTGAAACGGGATATTTACCATGTTTACTTTTTGTTTTGAGTTCCCGATATTTCGGCGCTGTTGCAAGCACCATGATCACGGATAAACTGAAGTCATTGCAGGTGGGTGTATTTATGAGCAGAAAAAACGGTCTACCCCCTTTTTCGTTCGTTTTTTTGCGCTCAATCAACAATAACGTAAATAATTGTACCACGTGGCTGCCACAAAACTGGCTCTGGTATGGCATTGGTATTGAAAATCGTTAACCCAGTTGTTTCGCACCATTCAGTTAGCTAACGATTAATTGATGTGGCTGTAAACTATCAATCAAAGTTTTACGACATGTAAAACAAACGTTTCTCGTAAACCAATTGTCTGGGAATCGACCTAGTAATCAGTCACTATTTTTAGACCAGGGCGAGATACATCATGGATTTTGGGATATATCTTGGATTTAAGGATAAGGTAACGCCAACGGTGCGGTTTAGAAGAAGATGTAGTGACAAAAATTGAAAAGAGTATGCTTAGATGGTTTGGTCATATTGAGAGGATGGTTGAAAGGCGACTAACAAAAGGTATTTACAAGACAAATGTGAGTGGAAACGCCGGGAGGGGACGCCCTAGGAGGACACATAGTGACCTAATAGGTGATGTTCTTCAGAAAGGTCACGTGCGTAGTACTCGCAATGAAGCAAAAGGAGCGTTTGCAGGTGGCGTTCTATAGTTTCTGCTTAGCCACACGGGAAGAAGGCGTGAGTATATGTATGTTTGTATGTATCAATATATATCAGATGGTGGAATCCATAAATGTCATCATGTTCATTATTATTTTCCTGTCCTTATCCCAGTTTCAGGGTTGGCACAGCATGTCTAAATGTTGTCTTATTCAATAGCCAGGTATTTTCTAACCCAAAAAGAACTAAAACTCATAATTTTACTTGGATTATGGGAATTACTTGTGGGTGACGCTTACTTGGCCAGGTCACAGGTATTGTAAAATGGTAATCTATACAGGGGCCCAAGTCTGCTATTTTTATAAATTCGTCACTCCAACACGATCCCCGAAGTTCGTAATCTGCTAAATTCATAATGGTCGATCATTGGTCGGTCAATGGTCTCGTAATAGAATTGTATTACAATGGCATTTTGAACATTTATTCATGCCAGTTTTCATTTTTACATATTATTTTTTTGTGTCTGTAGCAATCTGAAGTAATTGGAAGTTTAGTAGGAAGTTTCATTTGTCATTATGTACGAGATTACCAATTCTTTCAATGGAGTGTCAGTGGCTGACCATTGGAAAGTCATAATGACGCCATTATATTAGTAGATTACCAAACTTGTCAAAATCAACAATTATGAAATCAATGATAGACCATTCTGACACTATTGTAATAACAGACTTGAGGCCCTGAATTGATTAGAACTGCTAATTGGCAAACACTTCCTCACTACGCAGCAAGGCAAACAAAAATGCAAAGAACTCCACTGAATCAATGTTAGGAGACATTTTTATTACAAAAACTACAACCTAACTGCTGTAATTACATAAATATTACTGAAAGATGTATATACTAAATAAATGCGTGGGTATCGGTATATTTATTTAAAGTATGGACGTGTTTATTTGTATTCTGAAAGCCACTGACCGGCCGTTCTTGGTTATGCTATGGTTTTTACGTGCAGTTTTGAACATGTGGCGGTACTGCCAGACACGTAATGGATGATATCAAAATGTTATGACCAGATGTCCGAGTTATACGTTAATACGTTTGATTTTTTTGAGACCAAGGTGTACGCATACACGAATTTTTATTGTCAGAATAAAATGTAAATTCAGTCATTGTTATGAATATTTTTTTTATTTTTTCAGTAGGTGTTGTGTTTCGGTAGTTAGAGGTAAGATAGCCAGTTCCTCTGTGGTTGAGGATTCCGGGTGAAGCCCGCTTCCATCTTCGGCCTTATCATCAGTTACCATTAGGTGAGATTAAGCAGCGCCGGCTCTAGCCCATGTAGTGCCCGGGTGCAATCAATACCCTGGCGCCCTCTAGTTTGCGCGCGATCAAACACACATTATCCTTAGTGATTGGAAATTTGGTTGAAAATGGTGCAATTACAAATGATATTGGGAAGCAATAGCCCATTCTCTTCGTTTGCGGTACGCCCCCGAGGAACCGCGGGTAGACCGGTAGACTCGAGGGTAAAAAGTATTTTTTTAGAGGGAGGGCTTATAAGAATAAAATAGCACAACTTTGTCGATAATTCAAAAATATTTAAGTGCGGCCGGTGCTCGGCGCCCCCTGAGACTCTGCACCCTTGTGCGCCGCACACCCTGCACCATTGGTAAAACCGGCCCTGAGATTAAGGCCAAGAGCTCACGCGTTGTGGATTTAAAAAAAAAAACCTTTGATTTGTACTTAATACTTTTCGAACTCGTTTTGTATAACGTTTGCTTCTGGAAGTTTATTAACAAAAAAAAGGTACTAAATACACATGATTGAATTCTGGCAGGATGTATTTATTTTTAAGTGGTATCGTGTGTTTTTCGGTTAGCAGCTCAGGTCTAGATAGGTCAGGTGTTTTGCAATAGTATAGCCATTACTTCTAGTTATGACATTCAGACATACGGAAAACATAAAATGGAATCCATTACCATTGAAGTTACATAATCAGTGGTAGAGTTAGGTATAAATTTAGTACTATTACATAAATTCGCTTCGCCTAGGCCCAGAGTAATAGAGCAATTGATAAATTACCTACTATTAAAAGCTATTGGGAACTTGATCATAAAATAAGCCAAGCAGGTGCGAATCAAGGAAAGTGAAGATATTTTTGTTATTGAAAATAAACTCTGATTTTATTTTTCTTTTATATCACGCAGGTAAGGGCTTAATTAGCCATATGCACAGAGGGATGCAGATGAATAGGTATGCGCAGGAGAACCAAAGTAACTGTCATAGCTCGAAGAATTGCCAAATTTAAGTGGCAATGGGCAGGGCACAATGGGCAGGTAAATAAGGCACTGAAACGTGGTTGCTCGCAATGGGTCTTATTAGAAGGCTAAAAGTCACCCAAAGGGGCTGTACTTGGAGTTTCCCTATGTGATTGAATCTGCAGAAATAAAGAGATCCGCAGGAGAATCAAGGTTACCGACATAGTCCGAAGAATTGCCAAACTTAAGTGGCAGTGGGCAGGGCACATTGCTCGCAGAACAGATGGCCGATGCGGCCAAAAGGTTCTGGAGTGGCGACCACGTACTGGAAGACGTAGCGTTGGAAGGCCTCAAATTGGACCGATTAAATGAAATGAGGCCGCAGGAATCTATTGGATGCGAGAAGCACAGAACCGGTCGAAGTGTCGGTGCTTGGGGAGGCCTATGTCCAGCAGTGAACGTCTTTCGGCTAAAATGATGATGATGATGATATGAATAGGTAGTACAGAAATCACGATGTTTTGTCAAGACGTATATTATATTTAGTGCGAAGTGAGGCCGAGTCCCTAGTAGGTACAATACAAAGCGTAATAAATAAGGCACACTTACTTCCTGAGGAGGCACGTCGAAGGAGACAGTTCGCAAGTCCACTTTCCTGTAAGTGTCGATGCAAGGAAGCACGAAGAACAGGCCAGGTCCCCTTGCACCTCCTTTTCTTACCCGACCGAGCCGGAATATGACGGCTCGTTCAAACTCTTGTACCACCTAGAAATGAGATCATGCAGTTTTTAAAGGAAAATAGATGTACAAGATTTACTTTTATGAGAGAAGAAATTAGTCCTGAAAAGTTAATTTTTAGGTAGTTTGACAAAAGTGCAAAAAATATGCTTAATTATTTCAATTACAATTCATTCATTTTCTAAAACTTAGATGGATCCATTCAAATATTTAACACAATGAAATTCCAGTAAGTAAATAGCAAAGAATAATTAATTATCACGTAAATAATCCCGAAAAAATTCTGCACATTCATTTAGACTGTTGGATTCGAACCGATTAATATCGTAGGCGATGATCGACACTATGCATCAAAAGTAGGATGTTGTTATTTATTTAATAGTTATTTATTTACCTTGAAACATTCGAACAGTGAAAACGGGAAAGTGATGATCACAAGTAGGAACGATAGAAACGTTGCAAATCGCTCTATACATCCCACCGAGTCTGGATTCGCTGCCACACACAAAGCAATTTTTAAATTAATCAAAAAATTACCAAAATCACCAATACCTACAACACTATGTTCCATTATCGCGATTGATATCACGTAACTCCAATGTCACAAATACACACGCATTTTCAAAAAGGCAATAATATCGCAAACTGAACAATCGGTTAATAAGTGCGACGAAAGCGCGAATTATTTCTTAAGCCTCCTTGCAAGCTTCACTCTTACGTCAAGGTACTTACGCATTTGTATCGTGATAGCGCAAGAAGTACCCGTATCGCAATCTAAAATATTCAAATGTTCAAAATTAGAGCTTATTTAATTTATGGAGACCGCAAGCGCACTAAGTTCAGTGTTACTCACGACTGGGTACGTTGTCACGCCTAGTGCTTATTGTTCTTAACTCCGTACGCATTTTGAGAGCCCGCCGTACCCTACTGTGTTATTATGTTATTGTTATATCCGAGGGAGGAGCAATAAATTCGCAATAACAGCGTTTTACTCGACTAACAATCGCGGACTGCGCTGACATACGGGCTAACTTACTGTCAGAAGAGTCCAACTGTTTACACGACCCAAAAACTACACTGATTCCAACTAAAAATATCAATTACAATGCGATGTTCTACAACAATAAGAAAGCTATAAATCACCGTTGATAGCGTTTAGTGAAAATGTATTTACGTATTTCGAGGTAGCACTCCACTTCCCCCGAATCCTTGTCGTAGCAACCGAAATCCATGTGGTACGAGAGAGCGCGAAATGTCAAACGCATTGACCGGGCTGTCAATCGTGGTAAAGTGGTCGTGTCTTCAAACCGCTGTCTATATTGATACTAAGGTGAGACGCGCGGAAGATCAGGTTGTTGATAAAAATAAATAAATAACGCACTTTGAGCCATAACGATGGGCGGCGCGGGCGCACACCGGGCCGCGGTGCTCCAAATTGTGAGAATTAGGTATATTGAGGCGTTTCATGCGCCGCTGCACTACATAAATTATAACAGGATGTTTGGATAATAAGTACGCGAATATCAGATTGTTTTACGACAGTGCGCGAGCGCCAGATCTGACGACCAGTCATTAGTAGAAGTACTGATTTTAAGTCTCGGATGTAAAAGTAATGTTGAATGTCTATTTTCAGTGTTCATCATCTGTACAACGCTCGTTTTGTTCGGAACAGCTGGGTAATGTAATGTTGCCGTTATAAACTATGAAATATTTACATCGCAAATCAATTCGTTGTCTAAATATTGTATAGCAGTTATGCTAATAATTTGTTTATTGATCTCATTACACGTTATGAATTTAGTTTACGTATGGATAACTTAGTTAGTAAGTAGGTATTTTCAGTCATTAATTTTTACGGAAAATAATAAGTGCGAACACTACATAAAACCGACCTCAATTTTCCCCAATATCCCAGTGCGCGCATGCACTTCACCATAATATTATAATAATGCATATTAATTTCGTAAAACGTGAATGTTGGGCTGGTTTGGTTCTACCAACCAGCCCAACATTCACGTGGAAAATCTGATTTTTTATTGTAAACCTGATGTAGGTCACAGCTCTATCAAAGTCGGTCGATGTCCAACTCACACAACGCTATCTTTGATCTCAGTCTGACGTCTCCCGGTTTATATACTACGGCTATTTTTATTCTCAAATATACTGCAGTTTTACGTAAATGTAATGAGAAAATATTAACGAACAAATTGGCTGGTGGTACTGTAAATCACTGTAAACGATCATGACTACATCAAACTACAGGCATCATTTGAGGCCACACGGGGTACATACGGCAGTGAACTGCGGTTGGTTGAGTTGATTTCTCACGAGACAAGCACAAACTTACTTGCATGTTTCTTTATTTAATCATTTAAGCACACAAAGTGTACCGAAGAGGACTTAATGCCATAGGCATTTTCTAACAGTCAACCTTTGTCTGTTGCAAACAGTGGTAGGTGCAATGGCGAGAATTGAGGCATAAATTTTATTTAAATATAAATATATACATATACCTATTAAAACCTATAAATATAATATATACATCTTATTATATATAAATGCACAAATATAAATACACATCAAACAAATAAGACAAAGTATGGGAAAACATTTCCGTTCTGATGATACTGCCACCTTCACCACTTGAATGTGCTCGCGAACTTTTAGTTTAAATGATAATCGGTTGGTTGCTATCCTGATTTCCTGGGGGAGCCCATTCCACAGAGAGATAGACTGAATGAAGAAGGAAGAGTGAATGAAGTCTGTGCAGTGAGTGGGACATTGAAGACGACGATAGTGAGGTGAACGTAGATTTTTATTGTGGTTGGCGCAAATGTAGGTACTGAAAGTGGGGGGTTAGATAACGATGGGAAGATGGAGAGTCAAGAAATGAAAACGAGGTGGTCAGCGCCTCTTGCTCTCTTTATCATGTTTCCCTTCATCGAACTACTAAGAAAGTAATTTGAAATTCGAACTCCCATTGCGGGCATACCAGTCGGGGGTGCGGCGAATGTACAAAGCTCTCCCGGGCCCCTGACTCATGATACTTGAAGGAACAGTGGGGTTTTAGTCGGTAGGAGTCTGACATAACCCTCCGTTCTTCCATGAGGATTTCTCCACAGAAAAAAAAAGAAGAAATAAAAGGGTCTCAATTAAATGCTGACGAAGCGGGCCATTGAACTTGTGCGATCAAGAATGTGAAGTAAAAATTGATCTATGTATACAGGAAAAGTTGATAATCAGTGCGCAAATTTTGACAAATTAAAATTAAACGTGTTTTATTATACACCTATTTCTTATTTTGATATGTCTTAGTACAAAAAATGAAGTTATCGTTAACGAAAGATGTTTATTTTGAAACGGATATAATGGATACTCGTCGCGCAACGCGCCGGCAGCGGCGCGGTCAGTGAAGCGGAACGCAGTAGTAGGTACTTATCAGCTGTACGCTTGCCTATTGATATTAATTATTACGAATAGTAATAGTATCCATATTTTGCTGATTTTAAGTAGGACCAAAAAAAAAAAGTATTGAGCAAATAATGTTCTATTACTGTTACTGAAACACCAAAAAAAATTTGCGCACTGGTTAAAAATTTATCCTGTATATATCTATCACTTTGCCCATATTCTACGTCAAAGTTTACCGAGCTTAAGTCATTAGCACAGAATTTATTTACCGACCTAATTAATATGGTTAGCGTACTAGTATTAGACGTCGGCTCCTAATAATAAATCTTTTTAATGTTTGAGATCAATAGCTCAACGGCTAGGCGTCGACTGGCAGGTCGAAGAGGTTGTGAGTTCGATCTCCGCCAATTACACGTGCTGTGAACTTCTATAAATCTATAACAAACACTTTTAAACATAGTTGCCAGTACAAACACAACACAACTCGGTACAAAACATTACACAGTAGTAATAGTAGATCGATTGTCAATTTTGCCTTTATTCGACTGAACTGTTTTTATGATCTAAACGACTTTATGTCATATGGGGTAGAGGTCAATCTTAATAATATTGATGTATCACACACCTAATGATATTTAATTCAATGTTTAAGATGAAACGAAGCGTGCCATTATAATTCGTAATTTGACTTTTTTTCTTTTTTTTTCTGTTTTGTTGTTAATGACTGTATGTACTTACATGATGTTACTTACATGAAACTTAATCATTTAAATTGAACTATGATTTACTAAATTAAATGTTAATATGACACATTTGCACACCATATGTAATGGTAGAATGTAATTGGGCCACGCTAGTCTTAAGATCTTGATTTGTACCAAATGATTGAATGGTTGATTTCTAGCAAATAAATTAATTTTAATTTGAATTTCGATAATAACTTGACCTGAGATAGACGTGCTGATTCAGACTTGTCCATGATTGACAGTTACATTATAAACTAGCTTTCACCTGCGGCTTTGGAGCTCGGAGGCAGTACGTTCCCGTGGGATAATCCCACGGGAACGTACTGCCAGGATAAAAAGTGTCCTATGTGTTAATCCAAGTCATAACATATTTGTGTGCCAAATTTTATCCGAATCCGATCAGCCATTTTTGCGTGATCGAGCAACAAACATCTAAACATTCAAATATACAAACTTTTACATTTATAATATTAATATAATTATATTACTAGCTTTTGCTATCGGCTTCGCCCCGCTTGTATGTCGGAAATTATCCCACGGGAACGCATTACTAAGATTAAAAGCATTTTAGGTGTTAATCCAGGTGCCAAATTTCATCCAAATCCGATCAGCCGTTTTTGCGTGATCGAGTAACAAACACCTAAATCTAAACATCCAAACATACAACCTTGTCCCATAATTAACGCACACCACCAAACACCCCAATTAGAATATTATGTTATAATCATAATACATACCTACGCTGAATTTTTACTATTATATACAAAACATTGTTTATTAATTTTTGTTATACTGACTGGGGGAGAAATTAGTGGTCACATTACAAAACTACGCACGCATACAGTCGCCCACGTTTAAGGGTCTAGCGTAGTACATTTATACTCCATTTGAAATAAGATTAGACATTTAAGTAAACCTTTTTTAAAGTCCGTTCAACCGATTTTGACTTCTATTCCATAGGCATAAGGATGGCATTAAAAGCAAAAAAGTGGTTACAATACCAACTGCTTACTGCAGCTACCATTTGTGATGCCACCAACGCAACAGAAGTCAAAAGACTGTTAAAAAGATAAATATGTAATGTTATTTCAAATGGAGTGTAGGTACTTCGTGCATTTTGGTTTTATTTGACTGTACAGCAGAAGTGTGACTGTAATTTACGCCTAGTTTTAATAATTTTTGGGATAATAAATTACCTGTATTTAAAATGACAGAAATTGATTCAATAAGCGATTCTGATCGAATTCAGTTACACATTGTACAGTATCTCACCTAGTAGATCACACACCTTGTCCTGAGCAATAAAGTCATTAATAGCCGCTATTGGTATTCAACAAATAAAATTATAGACATCGGTGTATAGGGAAAGTATAAAAAAACACTGATCCAATTGTTTACCATCTCGCAAAAGATGTAAAAGTCAACTACCGTATGGCACCCTGCCAATTAATCAGCTACTTGATTAGTATCGGGTTGGTTTCCCAAACATTTTCTTTAAACATTAAAAGAAAACAAGGTTTCACATTATCAATATGAATCATATATTATGTATGTGTCATCACCGCATCGTCATGTATTCTCAGTTTTGCTGCTGATGCCACTACTTACACAAACATAGATGTATATGCTTACGGCTTTTCCCATAGGGGGATTCTCACATATTCCTTTTGCTTCGTTTACGGTGAAACAACCAACTGTATAAAAAAAAAAAAATAGAGGCCTTTTTGCCCGGACTGGCTACGGCACTGTAGGTGGTCCTGGGGGCCAAGTCTACTAATGTACAAACGTTGCAATGGTCTCTTCATTGCAAGTTTTTGACAGATTTGCCATACAAACACTGTCAAATACTCACAATGGCGAGACCATTCTGACACTATTGTAATAGCAGACTTGAGGCCCTGATGTATTGACTAGCAGATATATAATATATAACCACATATTTTCACTGATAGACAGAACTAATCTGTCCCAATTTTCAAGAAAAAGTTGCCGCACGTCAAATGAATTCCACAGATTTATCATGCATTACGTATCTTTGAAAAGCAACTATTTAATCATATATAAACCTGTACAGACACATACATAGGTACCCACTTGAATAGGTTGGTACAGTCAGCCTCAAAAAGATGTGATTGACAAGAGTTAATTTGATTGTCTACAATTTCTAGTCCATAATACCTACTGTATCAATGTGTAATGTATGTTTTGTGGCTACACATTGATACAATATTGTGGTACGAAGAACGTAGAAACTTAAATTCTTATAGATGTAAAGGAAGGTACACTCACCTGCAAAATTGCATGGATACCTTAGTGTCTATTTTCCAGTGAACGTTTGAGTTAAAATTTTCGAAAATAGAACTAGCTTTCGCTTTTCGCTTCACACGATTTTGTTTCTATACTATCCATGGATTTTTGCAGTCGACCGTACAGTCAATTACTGTAATTAGCTGACCCCTCCATGCAAAAATGGTTGAGATTTTTTAGAATACGAATCGATAGAATTTTATAATTCTTAATTTTATTTAAATACCTATACGAAATCTACCCAAAACTAGAAAAAAAATTAAAATCGTACGATGTGTTAGTAAAAAAATCTCAACCATTTATGCAAGGGGGGGTCAGCTAATTGTGTATACTGACTGTACAGCGTCACAATGTGGGTACCCTTGAAAGCAAATTTTAATAAAAATGGGGTACCCAATTGTTGCAGCCCACCGTACATATTTTGAAGCTGACTGTACTAATATATACAAGTATATAGGTACCCTCTACCTCGTTGCACAACACCTTACGATACAATCGAGAATCGTGGGGATCAATCATAAATCGTCTATTGTAAAAAATTTGCGTCCATTGTAATCGAATAGGTGAAGTATCTCTGGAACACACGCTTTTTTGGTCGAAAGAATGTCTATTATAACCAATATGTTTAGTGACTGAAAACTTATGTAAACGAGCAAGCTCGTGTATAAATTTTTATGTGGGAAATTATAAGGTAGATTGTATCGTTCTCGACAGTTTGTTTATCGGAGTAAGCTATATTTTATTTATTGTCAAAAGTGATCATATACTTAACTAGTGACTCGTCCCTGCTTCGTACGGTTTTTATGGCTTGATAAAAAATCGAGAAATCTGTATCGATAAGTTAGTTAAAATATTCTTCTCCATACATAACTACCTTTTGGAAGGCGCAATTAGAATCAATTAACTATTCATGTAATTTTTGACGTTCAAAAGTGCATCTTCGTGCCTATTTGAAATAAATGTTTTGACTTTGACTTTGACTATATATTTTTTTTGTATTTTTTTTAAATCGTAAGTTTTTGTATTTAATGGTTTGAGGTAGCGCGCGGGAAAAGAGTTCCTGGAAGAATTTGGGGAAAAACCTTTCCCCAGCAAAACAAAAAAAAAAAAAACACGAAAACCTCCAAAATAAATTAAAACCGTATCAGAATCCGTTGCGTTATTTAGAAGAACAACGCGGTCACACAGAAAGACACGTAAAGTTAATTTAATGTATAATAAATATTTATATTATCTGTGAAGCCTGCAACATCCTAGCTGGGCAAAATCTTCGCCAGAACTTTATATGACAGGCATTTGGATCAAAAATAATTCACCTCTCTACAATAGACCAAAGTCTGTCAACAGAAAGCATGTTGTAGGCATTCTAGTAGTGTAACAATTTCGATTTTATATTGACTAACGATAACGCTAGGACTGGTTTAGCACTAGTTTTAAACACTTCAACGAGATAATAATGTCTCAATCACAAATTCAAAGTCCACGACCTGATCCCACCATCGCCCTTTTATTACCGGACTACCATGCGTACTTGGTTGATATCCCGTCTAGTCGTACTCAACGCTTCTCCTCCACAATTATTATGCGCACAGCCAAAGTGTGGAACTCTCTGCCAGCGTCTGTGTTCCCTTCCACATATAACCCGTCTGCCTTTAAAGCAAGAGCAACAGGCATCTTCTGAGCACGCTTCTTCCATAATAGACCTCAACCATCGCTTTCTATCAGACGAGATCGAAGTCAAGAGCAGGCCCAATCATATTAAATGTAATTGACCTTTACCTTATTTATTATTGTTGTTCGTCGAATCGTTGAGCTCCTTATGTTCTGAGTTGAGCTGCACGATTACTGACAAATGCGTGCACTGAATGGACAGGTGTACTCAATCTGTGTGGTTCTTTCTTCAAAAGACCATTTCAGACACCAGTCTACATGGTCTTCACGTGATTTGACCAAGATTATGTCTGGACTTTAAAAGAGACTGTGACCTCTGAGTTTGTTTCGGCCTTTCTTCTCAGAGTAGTCAGATACGAAATGCCGACCTCATCTAGTTTTAAAATATGATTGACGTGTAAAAGTGTTTGTAAAAACCTACTTACAGAAATAAAATCATTTATCATTCAAATTTATTGTAAAGGCATGTAGGAGCAAAATGTTATTGTTTGTCCACTGTGATCTGATGGCAACTTATTTACAATTTGTTTGTGTAAGTAATCACAATTAAAAAAAAAAAAAATATCTCTACTACAAGTGGCAGAAGAAAATAATATCTCTACGAGTGGTGTCACTCGGGTTGGTTCAATAAAAACATTTGACAAATCAAATGACCTAAAAAGACTTAATAATCTGACAATGGTGCTGATTCCCTTGTTCACAAACTAAACTAAATTTAAGTTCAGTGCATCTTTTTCTTTCTATTTCATTAAGAAAAGGACAGAAGATAAATTTTAGTTTAGTCCTGTCAAATTATTCAGCGCTTGACGTAAATTGACGTAATTCTAGTCGGCAAGTTTTTAATCACGTCTAAACTTGTATGGAGTAGTGACAGGCGCTGATTAATTTGACAGGACTAAACTAAAATTTATCTTCTGTCCTTTTTTTAATGAAATAGAAAGAAAAAGATGCACTGAACTTAAATTTAGTTTAGTTTGTGAACAAGGGAATCGGCACCAGTATTCGAGTAATTTTCTAATAAGTTGATATTAAATGCACTACATATATGATTAATGATTAGAGATCGGATATTCGGATGGATATTCACCTAAAGTTGAGATGTTGGCTAATATGGAATGCGCTTTTGTATCGAAAAAATCTCGCGGGTCCAGGATTGGCAAATCTAGGTTTCTGATTAATTGTTTATAGAATCGAATGTATATTTACTTACTCCGGAATCGACAAAATTGTTTTTTTTTTACTATAGAATCGGATATATATTTATCTAAGTAGCCGAGGTAATATTTCCGCCACATCAGGATATAATACTTAAATTAATAAAATAATTAATTTATGTTTTTTATTGTTTTGTTGTAACTAACACACACCATCCCTCTTATACCCCACATACACATATTTGCATCGGGGTTAAACATTAATTTTAAATAAATATGCATCTGAATAGTTATGCAATCCACGAAATTTTTAATGTCTCTTCCACCTGACTAATTATGCATTCCCGGTGTTCCTGACGCCGCGTTTAAAAAATAAATAATAATAATGATGCCGCTTCCATACTTTCTAAGCGAAAATTAACTTTAGGTATGCATCCGAATATCCGATCTCTATTAATGATACAATACTCGTACTAAGTTTTTTTAATACATCTTCCATTACAGAAACAAACACGAATAGATTCTGATAACTAAGCGGTCTGTAAACGCGTACATAACATGCTTATCAAGAACATTTAAAGTCATGTGTATCACTTACTTGCACTCAGCTTGTCAGGGTTTTTGCATCATTGGTGACAAGTAGCCATTCCACCGTATACGAATAGGTAGTAGACTCACCTATTTCCGTCAGTCGCCAGGTTGCAATGCATGTTGATAAGCAGTTCATACACTCTACATGCATGTGTATCTGGGGTTTCTAAATAGCTTGCAATACACAAGGCTGGCATACTAATCTGTACATATTAAAATACCAGGTTAGAAGGTTCAGAATATGCGAAAAGGTGCGAGCAAGCAAATAGACAAACATGGACTGTCAGAATGTCTTTTTCAACAGACTGCAGTGTTGCATTCGTGATTTTTCTGTTTCACCTAAACAACAAAACCCTTTAACTTTCACACTTAGGATTCTGATAGAAGGTACTGTAATTGTGGGGTTGGAGCTGGAGCATTTGAAGCCCTAATTAGAAACCCTAAATTTAAAGAAAAGTTTTAATTTTCAGCCCATACAGACCTACTCATTGAGGACTTTGGGGTAAATAATTGTCTATGGAAAAATCCTATGCAATACTTTCGGTATGACGTTAATCTGGATTCAGTCTTTGCCAAAAACAGTTGAATGGATTTAGATCTTGGCGCACAAATAATTTATAACCTTCATTAACACAGGACACTTTTTACCCCGATATTCCCATGGGATCGAGACTTATCAAACCGCGGGGCGCTGCTAGTTAAATTATATTATTAACTCTGTTCGAAGTAAAACTTCTGCAACGTATTATTTTATAAGTAAACATAATGAATAAGGATGCGTAACGAGTTTACCAGATGTATTACAGGATATGTTTTGATATTTAGCCACCGGCGCGCGGCGGCTAGCGTGCTTTTTGATTGCTTCTAGACTAGTGTTTTATAGATATTTTATTGTATCACTTAGAACTGGATGTTTACGGCTATATTAAATGTTGTATGTCGACCCCAGAAATTTTGTAGCTTTTCCATCAGTTATTTCACCGACTATTTAACTTGGGATAATTATGGATAGGAGGATGTGTTTTAGGCGAACTGATGGGAATGTCGCGGCATTAACATCAACGGCGAGTATAATCTCACACTTGAGATTTGCAGATGATATCGTCATACTGGCTGAATCGCTGCATGACTTGCAGCAGATGCTGGACAGCCTAGTTGATTCATCTGTACGCACTGGTCTCCGGATGAACTTGGACAAAACCTAAATGTTCAACGAACACGTCACTCCGGTACCGATTACTGTCAATGGCGGTGCTCTCGAGGTTATTCGAGAGGTTAGGTCGGGCAAACTCTGCAGTTTAGTAAGAACATCTTTGCAAGGGAGGCTAACAGAAAAATTCAGCTGGGCTGGGCAGTATTTGGGAAGCTTTGTCGAGTCTTCTCGTCACGTATTCCGCAGAGCCTAAAGACTAAAGTCTTCAATCAGTACGTCCTGCCTGTTATGACTTACGGAGCCGAAACGTGGACACTCACGGTGCGGCTGGTCCATAAATTCAAGGCCGCTGAGCGAGCTATGGAACTAGTTCTGTTTGGAATATCTCTAAATGATAAAATCCACAACGAGGTGATTCGGCAGAGAACCAAAGTTGTCGCCGTAGCTCACAGAATAAGCAAGCTGAAGTAGCTATGGGCCGGCCATATTAGCCGTAGACCCAATGACCGTTGGGGTAGACGTATTCTTGAGTGGAGAACTGGAGACCGCGAATCGGCAAACGTAAGGTAGGACGCCCTCAGGATAGGTGGAGTGGCGATCTTCGCAGGGTGGCTGGTAGCAGCTGGATGAGAGTTGCCGAAAATCGAGCTAAAAGGCGTGCAATTGGAGAGGCCGATGTTAGTTTAGTAAGTTTTTCTGTTTCTGTCGCTGACAGCATTACCCCATTCATAGAAGGTAGGGAGTATTAGGCAAGTCCATACATTTAAATGTTTTGAGATCATGATGATTTCTGTGTCTCAATGATAAAACCACATCATTCGTGATCTTGTACGGACACTGTTGGTTGTTTAACAAAAATCTATTGGTCAAGTCAATTGTAGCCTAGTAAGGCATACATCTGACATATGACAGTATATACGATACATTTAACAAAAAAAAAAAAAAATATATATCTGACTGTCTGTCGGTATTTTTGTTCCGGCTAATCTCCGAAACGACTGGACCGATTTTGACGGGACTTTCACTGGTAGTTAGCTAATATTATAAGGAGTAAATTAGGTTACTTTTATTTTAGAAAAAGCTACGCGGGCGAAGCTGTGGGCAACAGCTAGTCTATCATAAATGAATGAACTCACGCCTTCTTCCCATGTTAGAAATAAACTTCATAAATATATAGATTCCAACTTGAATTTAGTTTGAATAGTATCTCACTTTCAACAGCTGTAGCCACGTTTAGCTAAAATTAAGTTGGAACACTATTTCGCTAATAAAGTGTTCATCTTTCCGATATTACAACCCTATAAGCACGCTAATTGCGTAAACGTAACCACAATCTAATTTGATTAAATATCTATCAGAATGTACGGTCATTCATTAGTAGTAATAAAGTTGTTTCATTCTGAATCGTGCATAATTCAGCTGCGCTTAATTCAGATTCGCTCGGATTTCGGCCTGGCAGGTCGAAACGTCCTAATTTACTTCGACGCTTACGTGAGGCCCACATTGTATGCGTTATTATGTGAAACGTTGTTTAGATAATAGATTTTGTCAGTTGTATTGTTAGTTAGTTGTATGTTTCAGGATTCTGAAAAAAAAGTTAAAATAATATGGTTCATATTTTCGATGTAGTCTATTTGAGTACCTAGTTTTCATCATCATCATCATTTCAGGCGAAAGTCGTCCACTGCTGGACAAAGACAAGCACCGCCTTTCGACCGGTTCTATGCTTCCCGCATGCAGCGGATTCCTGGGGCCTTCACAAGGTCATAGGTCCACCTTGTAGGAGGCCTTCCAACGCTACGTCTTCCGGTACGCGGTCGCCACTCCAGAACCTTTCGGCCCCATCGGCTATCTGTTCTGCCAGCAATGCGCCTTGCGCACTGCCACTTAAATTTGGCAATTCTTCGGGCTATTTCGGTTACCTTGTTCTCCTGCGGATCTCTTTATTCTGATTGTTTTTGTTGTTTCTAGTTGTTATCGATGACCGGAACACTTACGAACCGAAAGGCTCCTGTAATTAAGAAAAAAAAAAAAAAACTAACTTCCACGCAAAGAAAAAGATAACCGGTTGAACGGGGCTATTTGGATTTTCGGGGGTTATTCATCATATCCATAGGCTTCAAAAAATTCTTCCATATCACTGTCAATAGGAAAAGTACCCATAAGGCTGGCAGCATTGCCACGTTGAATGACGATGCTGATTCTTAAATAAGACGATAAGAAGATAAGATGTTGTAATGCTAGCCGCGCGGTAAACTCTGATTGCGCGATGCAGGATTTGTGACGTCAGGTCTTAGATGCGTAGGTAGTTCGCATGTGGCGTTGTAGATGCCGCCACAAACCGTTAAGTTATAAATTATGTAAACTTGCGTAGCGTAGGTAATAGTTAGATACTCTAGTATCTAACTACATGATCAACACATATGATGATGATGTACATGATCTATCATGAACATGAAGCTTACAAATTCCACATAATGTACTTCAAAAGCTTCTCTATAAGTTTCACCATATCTTTATCTTCCCACAATATCATACAGGTAAACAAGATTGCAGTCTGCAGACCGTTAAATTGAGTTTGCTAAATAAATGTGTCCAATACCATTGCTTCATATGGGAAAGGCTTGCACTAGTTATTTACTATTGCAATTCTTCAATTTTCTGTGTCCAAGTATGTGAGTGCCAGGTATATTACGGTCTCAGGTCATGATAATATTTACTCCTGCGCCGTTACCGGTTTGTCCGCTATGAAAGAAAAGTATAATGTTTAAGCTTAATTACTTTTAAGCTGTTATCAACATGTCATTTAATTTACTAGCTGCGTTGCTTTTTTTAAAATAAAAGTAAGTCTAAGTTAGTTCTTATATCATCAGCTATCTGCCAGTGAAAGTTCCGTCTGAATCGGTCCAGCTGTTTCGGAAAATTGGACGATTGGAATCGAAATTGGACGGAACAAACAGACAGAAAGAAAAAAATAACATAAAAAAAAGATTTTTTGTTTTAAGTCCCGTATATACTGAAATGAAATGAAATCGTTTATTATATAAATAGGATATCAGAATCACTTTAACACGTCATACTGAAAAAATAACTAATAATAATTAAGCTAGATGGAGTCGACATTTCCTATCTGACAACCCCTGAGCAGAAATGGCGAAACAAACTTAGAAGTCAAAGTTTCTTTTAAAGTCCAGACATAATATTGGTCAGATCATGTGAGGACCATGTAGATCCGTGTCTGAAATGGTCTTTTGAAGAAAGAACCACAAAATTTTGAGTGGACCTGTCCAGTCAGTGCAAGCATTTGTCAGTAATCGTGTAGCTCAACTCGGGATTTAAGGAGCTCAACGACTCGACGAACATACTTTCATATGCATTTAGTAAAAAAGCAGTTATTTTCACATAACTAATAGACACGTCAATTTTATTTATTTGTATAGATGAATAAGAACTACTAGCTGCACCGGTCGACGTCATCTCGTCAACGCCGCCTGTCGCTGAAAACCAGCGCTGCGGCTTTGTCTCGCATAGGGTCGCAGCATTATGCTGAGCGATGGCCGTTTTGCGTGGATGTGACGCATATTTCCCCCCCACTTGTTTTTTTTTTGTGCTTGTGTTCTTTTTTTTTGCGTCCTAAAATTGCCTTTGCTTCATTTATTAATTACAATTTAGTACAAATCAAAAGAAAGAAAGAAAAATGCGTTTATTGGCATTACAGTAAAAAATACACCTTAAAACTATAGAAAACAGAAAACAATGATTATAATGCCAAAAGGGCCTCAGCTCAGCATAATGTCAGATGACACACAAGGTGTACCAACTGACGCTGATTTTCAGCTGCAACCCACGAGTGCCATACGCTAGAATAATAAAAACATAGGTAAAAGTGTCCGTTTTAATACATACATTAATCAATTAGCTGATGACTAAAACAGGTTAACCAGTAAAAGCAGTGGTGGGTCAGAGGTAACGACTACGACTTACGAGTAGGTTAGGTCGTAGGTTCGAACCCACAGGCTTTACTTTGTGTAAATTATTTCATCGCTACAGCTCTCTCCAGGTTCCGTGTGGTGCCGGACGTAAAGAAAGAAAATGAAAGAAAGAAAGAATAACGTTTATTTGGTCACAGTTCGTGAAACACAAAAACAAACAACCAGTCTTAACTGGTTGTCAGACCTGGGCTTCTGACTAACCGTAACAACTGTCAAAGATCGACGAATGACAGCCGGGACCAACGGCTTAACATGCTTTCCGAGGCATGGAAGGATCTTGGTATGTAAAGATGGTCACCCATCCACGAACCAACCGCGGCAAGCGTAGCTTGTGCGGCTGTTATTAGTTAGCCACAGGCCCCAGTACTACTAGAATTATTTCGTCACGTGTCATGTAAGTATAAGTATTAGTTTAAGTTAGGTAAGTACCCACGGCTTGATAGTGCTGTACTTAAGTACAAAATAAGTGTATGATATAACCTGATATTATTTCTTGCGAACATTAGGTAACTGAGCTTCTATTGTGATTGTATAGTAATAGAAAGGGTCTGTACAAAGAAACATTACCTATAGCTGAGTGCCATAGATTTTCAAGAATGCAGAATTAAGTATTGGAGTCTAAATCGATTGAGCAGAATATCAAATAAACGATTATGAAACTGATGCTAATTTTGAGGATGGTGGAAAAACTAGTTTCCTTTGCAGACTCGATTATAATATCCACTTTTGCAATAATTTTAAGTAAGTTACTGTTTTCTAAGTTAAGGCGAGGTTCTTCAAGTTAACCTCTGGGAAATGTAATTTTAATGTCATTTTATTTAGAAACGGTAGTGATTAAACACGTGTAAAAATTATATGTTACTTTTGAGACCTTTCTGTAGGTACTTCGGGTACTCGTTACATAATTAGATAAAGTACACTCGTTAGAAAAAAATCCAAACATACCCTTATGTTGTAGATTAAAATCATTTTATTTCAATATTGTACCACATTATGTATTGAAAATCACATCAAAATAAACGTCTATGATGATGTAATGTCCGTCGGGTTTAACATTATTAATATCGTAAAACATATAATATTCAACCCAAAATTAACGAAATTCACGGCACAATTTACTCGCGTCCAGCTGCCACCTCTAGAACAAAAATGCACGCTCGAAGAACCTCGCCTTAAGCAGAACCACAAATTACTTATTTGAATAAGCAAGAGCAGACTCTCAAAATCTCACCGTGAAAACTTAGTTGAAATGAACTTAATGTGAGCTGTCAAAAAGAGCTCATTTCAAGCCCTCATTCAAAATAGACGAGAATATAATCGATTTTTACAGATGTATCTACATACAGAGGTATATCCCCTGTCCTTCTTTAACAATTGCTGCTAAAAAAGTTTAACCACCAAAGGAACTTTAACAGGATTTATACTCCCGACCTCATCGTCAGTGCTTAAAGACTGCAATTTTACTTGTGTCGGTTTACTCCCAAAAAGGTATTAGACACTTAGCGTGTAAACAGGCAATTAGCCGTTAAATCCGAATCCCCCACACCTGTTTAAAGGCCGTTTACAGACGGTAGTTGTAATGCAAAAATGTATAATATTTTATTTTAGCAAGACATCTTGCCATAAACCCTGCAGAAGTCAACATATGGCTACGATAACTTTTATTTAAACATCAGAAATTACTGATATCGAGCTAAACAATAAGTAATATTCGTAATGCACATCCTTTTTAGGGTTCCGTAGCCGAATGGCAAAAAACGGAACCCTTAAGGATTCGTCATGTCTGTCTGTCTGTCTGTCTGTCCGTATGTCACAGCAACTTTTTTCCTAAACTATAAGAACTATACTGTTGAAACTTGGTAAGTAGATGTACTCTGTGAACACAAAAATAGAAAAAAAAAACAATACATTTTGGGGGTTCCCCATAGGTACTTTTTAATTTTTTCTTCAAACCGATCTACCCATATAGGTCATCAAAAATGATATTGAGGTTTCTAATATAATTTTTTTCTAAACTGAATAGTTTGCGCGAAATACACTTCCAAAGTGGTAAAATGTGTCCCCCCTGTAACTTCTAAAGTAAGAGAATGATAAAACTAAAAAAATATATGATTTACATTACCATGTCAACTTCCATCGAAAATTGGTTTGAACGAGATCTAGTAAGTAGTTTTTTTTAGAAACTCCATATACAGGCTAGAAAGAATTAGATTAGATTTTTATGTATCCAAAATAATATTCAAAATTTAAATTTTAACTCTTCTGAATGCTCTAAGCTGATTGAGAGCATTATTACTGTTTTTTTTTTTCAGTGGTATTCTAATTAGTTTGGTAAAATAAAGATAGGTTAAAAACAATTTTTTTAGTTAATCGAACATTAAAATTACTCATACATACCTACTCATCTATTTCATTGAAACTTGTAAACAGCAATAAAAAAACTAAACAAACTAGGGTCAATTTCTAAAAAAATGTTCGCAGTTCCATTTATTTATTTATTTTAACATAAAATGACCAAGGCAAATTACATTAGTTAACAAAGACACATAGTTAAAGACACTTAGGGTGAGTTTCACGAAACCACCATTAGTTTAACGGAGACTTTAAATTGATGCTGTCACTTTCTTTTTGATACAAAATGTAAGGGATGGCATGAATTTAAAGTCTCCGTTAAACTAATGGTGGTTTCGTGAAACTCACCCTTAGACACATATTTTAAGAATAATAACAAAAGTATACAACTACCTACTCGACAGTCATATGCTCATCTCACAATACTTCCGACATACTGACAAGATCTTCTTCCACGACTTAGCATCAAGAGAGTGTGGCGGTTTCAACAACGCCACATGCGAACTACCTACGCATCAAAGACCTGACGTCACAAATCCTGCATCGTGCTATCAGAGTTTACCGCGCGACTAGCATATATATACAACATCCCGACATCAAGCGTTGGGCAGTTGCCCACCAGACACAATACCCGTCTGGTCGGAGGATCCTCCCTTTACTATAGAGTATGAGTGAACTTTACACCCTGTTCCTCATGCCTCTAAAAGAGTGTTGAGCGCAGAGAGTGTGCAAGGGACAGGAGACCGCAACTGGGTTCTAGCGACGGTTCGACTTCGAGGCACGGCGAACGATCTGTGCCTTCTGTTACGGCTATGGTTTATTGGAGCAAAAGGATGGGACAGTTCGTCGTGCAGTTCAGGAGCATCTGTTTTTCCATAGTCGTGGATTTAAGTTTAACCTAAAACCACTCAAACACACTATTGATTAGTGATATAGCTACCGTGTGTGACAGACTTAATGCGCCCGGCAGCTACAAATTTAACTTGCTACACGGCCACGCATCTCGAATGAGTACCTAGACGCAATCTAGAGCGAATTTCAACATGAAATACTATGCCGGAATAGTATGTTTTATTACTATAATTCTATTTAGGAATATAGGTCCCATTTTATATAGTATTTGCTTTATTACTTCGACATAGATTTTTGTAGTCATATTAACATGTTTAGGATCATTTGGTTCTTGAGATTGTTTTTTTTATTACGAGCTATATAAATAAATTAAAGTTTTTGATGCCGTTGCAATATTTTAGTAGTTACAGATAATTTAATTCACACGCCGCCGTCTTACTTGCAAAAGATCAATTTCCGTTTACTAACGAAATAAATAAACCTTATTTGAAATAAAACTGGGGAACGTATTCTGTTGCCAGCATCCGCTGCTAAAATACCGTTTGTTAAGAATTTTAATGTTCGCAAGGAATGTGACAGACAGCTTCCTTTTAAGAAATTCTGTGCAGAACAGAAATGACGTAAAACAGAGTTAGTACGGACAAAGATACACTTTGCATAAGAAGTGGTCCTAGACAGTGGAACTCCGGCGGTGAGCGCTAAGATGCTGCTTTTGAAGTAGACGGATCTTTCATCGGAAGATTACACGGTCAAAAAACTCATTTATTACATATTTTTTTATGTCAACAATTGGTATGCCAGATGG
This sequence comes from Dryobota labecula, assembly GCA_947523025.1. Classification (NCBI taxonomy): domain Eukaryota; kingdom Metazoa; phylum Arthropoda; class Insecta; order Lepidoptera; family Noctuidae; genus Dryobota; species Dryobota labecula. The sequence continues at coordinate 19,115,689 of OX383288.1, read as the reverse complement.
GATTTCCCAACGGCAAAAATGATGGACTTCCATACAAACTTACATTCAGGGACATAAAATCCTTCCTTAGTAATAATAATAAATAAATAATAAATTCTTTATTTCACCAAAATGCCATCACATTACAATAGCCAAAGTCTAAGAGGATATATGGCTTATAACTACGTCACAATAATTTTAATACTCTGTTTCCTAAACTAGGTGTATGTGCCTGTCATCGATTTAGAATACCTTTAATAAGAAGAATACCTTTAATAGATATAGGGTATTCTAAATCGATGGCCTGTGTCTTAGGATTCAGTGATTCTCCGTAACAAACAAAGCCATATTATACTAAACGTTTCAACAATAAGCAAATGGTGTAAAAGAAAACAGGATATAATATATGTAAACAAACACAAAATGAAAAAACATTTAACTGTGTGGTGAATAAATGTAGGGTTTGAGTGTGTGTGTAGTGAGTGAGTGTGGGATGTGTGTGTGTATGTAGTTAGTAGGTGTAGAGTGTGCGTAGTGAGAAAGAATGAGGTGTAACGAGTACACATCCGTATATGTTTAGATTTCGTTTTATATAGTTCATTATCATTGTAAATTACCCAGCAGAAGATCCTCAGTGTAACTTAGTGTTTGGAGGTAATATCTAAGTAGGGTTTTGCATTGATATTTAGTGCTCCTTGTGGAACCAAAAATTCGAAGACATGTGAGATCTACCAACCTGCAATGGGCCTGCGTGGTAGATTACAGCCCACTCCTTCTCGAAGAGGCCTGTGTCCCAGCAGTGGGAACATTATAGGCTCATTATGTTTATGCTTATGCTTCCTTTTCACTTTCGTTATATAAGGAACTCTTGTGCAAATTTTATGCGATGCTTCTAGAGCCAGCGGGTTAGGGTGTGCGTTGTCTGTCAGTGCGTGAATGAATGGATGAATTCCAGATGTTTATTAAGTAGATTTCCTTTTATAAGTGATGGTGCACTGGGAAATGCCCAATATTGGTCTGACATTTCGAGGATAGCCACTTGCACAAGCATTTAGACTCTGGCCGTGATCTATAGACGGTCTAGGATCGGCACTAACATAAGTGGCATTTTAAGCACCCTGATTTCTTGTCAACTTAGAAGCGATGTAGTTAGTAATAAATAGCCGAGTCCTGAATAGTGAATCTATTATGTCACATTTGTATTTTGATGTCTTTTATACAGTTTTTGTATGGCTTTATTGGATTGGAATACGAAACGTTTGTTTATATTCTTAACTAGCTTCGCCCGCGTAGCTTTTTCTAAAATAAAAGTAACCTTAGTTACTCCGTATAACGTCAGCTATCAGCCAGTGAAGGTCCCGTCAAAATCGGTCCAGCCGTTTCGGAGATTAGGCGGAACAGACAGACAGATAGACAAACTTAAAAAGAAAATGTATATGTAAGTACCGTATGTAGACTTCGTATGCATTTAATAAAAAGCTGTTATTTTGACATAACAAACAGACGCTTCAATTTTATTTACTGGTAGATACTGAACCAAAACCTCTTATATTCGTATGTTAATAATAATCAAAATCAAAATCAAAAATCAAAAATATTTTATTTCACATAAACCTACATGGGCACTTATGAAACGTCAGAAGCTAGGTGCACGGTTCGAGTTAGTCGTTTCCTATGGAGAAGAGCCGGCAAGAAACTCCACGGTTACTCTTTTAAAAATAATTGGCTTTACAATATTATTAAATAAACAGTGATCATAGGTATGGGAGGACAGTGTAGGCCTTTCAACAATTACCTAATAACTAAGCATACAGGCTACCACATGTTAAAAGAATAAAGTATACCTTTACGTCACACCTGGCCATAATGTGAGTTTTACCGCACGCTACGCGTAGAGTAAAACGCGCATTGTGGCCAGGTGAAGACGTAAAATTGTGTACTCACCACGGACAGTAAAAAAGAAAGCCCTCTATCGCATATTTGCAACCCTCGCCTGCGGTTCGGGTCACAAATACCTGCGATTTCGGGCTTTCTTTCTTTTACAGCCCTTGGTAAGTAAAGTACTATTAATGTGCACCAAGATCTTACCAGACACTCCGCCGCTACCAACACCATCATACATACCTACTTAGTACTTACTATATGCATATGTACATATGTAGGTATGTGTATGGCTCTATCTACATATTGATACAATTTTAAAATAAATCTGGGTAATCTAGGTGGGCTAGCCAATTTGCGACTCGATAATTACTCTAGGTCTTGTTATCAGTAATTTAAGGCTTAAATATGTCAGTCGGTTCACATGAGTATATGTAGCTATACATTATATAAGGCCTAATGTGTAGCAATTAGCTGAAACACACTTTCTAAACCTTTAAAGTATATAAAATCAGTGCAACTGGCGTGGGACTATATCTGTTTCGTAATGAAATATTTACACTAAGCAATGACAGTAATATATCGGTCAAGATGTAGAACAAATGCTGGACGACGTTTTGCAATATCCTCCATACCTACCTCTGTATGTGTGATAGCAACATTTTTCTGTGTAATTGTTTTAGTGGTCCGTATCGAAATCAGAAAACGCAACACTTTTACTAATTCAAACATTGATTTATTAATTGTTAATCTTTTAGGAAAATGATTTAGTTATACAATGGTGCCGATTCCCTTGTTCACAAACTAAACTAAATTTAAGTTCAGTGCATCTTTTTCTTTCTATTTCATTATGAAAAGGACAGAAGATAAATTTTAGTTTAGTCCTGTCAAATAAATCAACAAAAACGTGTGGCACTCGGGGACTGCCGCGGTAAAGCTATTGCATAGCATTTTGTATCAACTTATGCAATTATAATTATTTATTTATGCAGTATTTCTTTTTCTTTGATATTAATTTATTTATTTTTTTCGTTACGGAATTTCTGGATTCGGTCCCCGCGCTCAAGGCCCGCGATAGAAGCTATGCAATAGCTTAAAAACAAAATAAATAAGTGCTGAACGTCGTAAAAGTGTATAACTACGTAAACAAAGTCAAATACTATTCAAATATAAGCATAATAACAACTTTAAAATAGACGAAAGTGTTGAACCTAAAGTAATTTTAAATAAAAAAAGAGTGACAAACTGTTTTGACAGCGAAAAAATTCCATGTACATGAGTCATTTCCAACCGTCTAGTCAAGTTTAACAATTGTTCAACTGGAATGGTATCAACTATTTGGCAAGCTTTAATTAAGTCATTGTAGCCTTGCGGTGCAACAGGGGAACTAAATGTACTCGTAATCGACTGTTCGTGAGTTCAAACCCCACTATCAACAATCACTTTTTGTGAAGATCATAATTTTATAAACTAATATTTATAAGAATAAAATACGCAGTACACAGAAATAAGGAACTGCCAGAAATTATTAGATCACTAGAGGGTACTGGTGTAGTAAAATAACCGTCGGAGTGGGGAGCGTGAGGTTTTTTCGTTACGGAATTTCTGGATTCGGTCCCCGCGCTCAAGGCCCGCGATAGAAGCTATGCAATAGCTTAAAACGTGCATGCAGGATAAAAAAAAATACAGGTTCAGTTCAGACATGTTTGCTACTTAATATGGCGTGCAAATATGAATAATTATGATTGTTAATAATTTAGGTAGTCTGCTTATACTTATTGCAATCAATTCAGACTTTTATTATACCTATAATATTTTGTTCCAAATGTCCTATCTAAGGGAGCCGGGTGATCTGTTACTCAGGGCCTTAGTTAGGTATACCCCAGGCATTGTGCATTTTATTAACCAGTACCTGTAATATTATGTTGAGATAAATAAAGATTTATTATTATGATTACTTTGGACCAATGAGTGGCAAGGCTTGGCTAAAAGAAGTTAAAGAAGCTTTTTACTGCATCGTTGGCTTGCTGTTTCTTGTGGAATGTTTCAGTAATGATAATAAAACGATGCCAGGTATTACTTCAGGAATTTCAAGTATTATTTATGAACATAATTTAGATGTTTGTTGCAGCGCTGTTTATTCTGCACGTGAAAATGCATGATCGATCGATACATCAATAAGCTTTATCCGAATTGTTACTCCAATTCTTCGATGGGATAACATTTGGTAATTTTATTACAATTGCTTGTGAGTCATTCTTAAATTAGAGGTATACTAAAACCGCCCACGCTGTACACACCTATTTACCTTAAATGTTTGGGAAGCTTTCCACATAGGAATCAAATACACAATAGTAGATTGTTATACAAGGGATGAAAGGGACCTATTTAGGCACGACATATACCAATAGTTGAGAGTGTGTTTAGGTTTTTTCACCCGAGGTAAACACTCTGCTTTTCATTCCGAATATGAGGAAAGTAAATAAAAACCTGATTATTAAGCAAATACATAATCTGAACCTGATAAACTCATTTTGTACAAATGTCTATATACGTGAATAATCAGCACTCGACAAAACAACTGAAGATCGAATTGCCACTTTCTCGCATTTTTAGGATTCCGTAGTCAACAATGAATCCTTATAGTTTCGCCATATTCGTCTCTCTGTCTGTCTGTCTGTCCGCGGCTTAGCTAAGAGATTCTTAGTACTAGAAAGCTGTAATTTGGCATGAGTATACATATTAAGTACGCCGAAAAAATGGTAAAATAAAAACTTGTTTTTTTTTTTATTACACCTCCCCTATATGTAAAGTGGAGATGATATTTCTTTTTCTCGGCTATCCCATAGTGTGGAGTATCGTTGGATAGGCTGTTCAAAAATATTGTGGGTTTGTGAAAACCATTTTTACGATTCAGGGATTCGTTAGCGTAATATTTTAAGTCAAGGGTCCCCCCCGTGCCAGCTAAATGGTTGTACTTGGATATGTGAAAAAATTTACAGCAGTAGTATATATAACGAAGTTAAAAGGAAAACTATCATATAAATAGGCTTTACAAGTTACCGAGTAATAATCAACCAACTTACATTTACAGTTGAAAAACATGTTCTCCCATACATTCCGTATGGAAGAACATATTTTTCTACTACAATGTTAAGTTTGTTCTTGGGATAAATTCATACCAATTACGGACCCCTTCTTTGTGCGGTGTCCGACACGCACTTGGCCGGTTTTTTATGTTTCTTTTTCTGTGGCATTCTACCAGCTAGTATTTTTTATCATTGATGATGGTAAGTATTTAGCTCAAATCTATGAAAAATAAATAATAATTTTGTGAAATGTTCACAATATTTTTTAAATACAATTTTACGCCGCGATTTAACAGAGAGGCTGTATAAAAAGTTGGGACATGGCTTGCATAATTTTCAAATATTTTGACAGCAAGGAATATCATTTCCCAGGGACGAAAAGTATTGTTTTCATCCCTCTGATCAGGTAACTTCAAGCGTACTTTCCAAGTATGAGAAATGAAAATATTATACATTACATTTAATAGAATACATTGTATAACCAGACACTAGTCAAACTGTTGGAGTTTTCTCGTCGTTGACGGATACCCCGGTAGTTGTTGTAAGTAGTTAGTTAAATTATACCAAACCACTGTTAAGTTTAATAGTTTGTTTATGTAAAATTATATTTGATTAGTGATCTGAGCCGCGCTTAATGTAGTGTTATTTATTATTTGTCGACCCGCACATTAGAGCGTGACGGAATTTTAGTTACGACTGAAGTTATGTTAATAATACTCATAAACGACTAAACATACTTTAGCTGTATGAGCATTAGTGGCTCGTACACAGTTATTGCATCTTATTTTTTTGTAACTAAAGCCAGTCGATTGTGTTAAAAAGAGCAATTTTCAGCCCATTTAATTATCCCAAGAAAATGCTTTCAAAAGGTGGTATTTTTTTCTTAAGCTGGAAAAAATAAAGCCTTTTAATCTGAAACTCATCCTATTTAACATCGAACACAAAAAATAATCTTTATTGATAATTACTTAGTGTAAATATAATAATAATAAGAATAATGATTTTATCACTGACATGAAATGTGTTTGCACGCCATATCATGGCAGGATATGCTGGAACCAAAATTACTGTAATACCTATTGTACCATATTCTGGCAAATAAATATTTAGATTTATTTTGATTTGATTTGATTTAGTAATCGAAGCTAATATAACAACATATTCAATTTATACTATCGTCGCCTTAGAGTGAAAACCTCGTATAAGCGAAAAAGGCAACTTTACAGAAAGAAGATAAAACTGCGCCCTTTAAAATTTTATTACCACAGCTTCTTCATATATGTGTCTTTTAGCGTGCAATAATCAAACTCGTCATAGACGGCATTACAGGCTGCAATTTTTTTTGTGTGAAACTAGGACGTGCGTTGCGAGGTTTTCCTTACAAAAATGTAATAAAATAAAAATTACTAAAATTGCATTCCCGATGTTTTCACTCTAAGGCGACATTATGACTCTAGTTTCGTTGTGCCTCCTATACTCCATTTATTATAACATTAGGCAAATAACTGTTCTCACCCTTTCGTTATTTCGATGTAAACGTTTAATAAACTCCGTTATTTCACGATAAATACAAAGCACTGTAATCTATTTACCATTTACATGAAAAAAATACCTATAAAGTGCAGTAATTTCAACAATATTACACAATAACTGTCGTTATTTAGCCGTTATTTGTCTAATGCTATAGTAAATGGAGTATAGTTTTCATGGATAGTAGGTCCAAATATTGAAATTGATACTCTTTGACCCCTTTTCAGAAATATTCCTTTACGTTGTCGCCGTCAAAACAATCGAACAGTATCAAGTTATCTATGAATGTGTCCCCTGTAGGTGCATCTAACTCAGGTGCATAGAGTGGGGTCTTATATTTATAAGGCGCCTGCGCCGATGCAACTTGCCGGGAGTGTGCTGTGTCGTTGTGCACCTCAGATACCAATATGCGGGTGAGTTGCGTCATTTACGAATTTATGAGAACTTTTAATAATTTTGTTTAATAACTTGATAAATGTTACATTTGAAGGGCACAGAAGAAAAGAAGGGGCTCATCAACAAAAAAATATTCAGAGATATTGGCTAAATAAATCTTCAAATGTAATTTTTCCTTCAAAAACAGCGCTTATTATTAACTGTAAATTTTATATATCACATATCTAGTGTGTCTGTAATTATCGGTATATTATTATTAATATTATTTGAGCTGCAATGGGATTCTTTTAGTCGTTTGTGGATTTCTTTTTTGTGGATTATCTTTACGATGGACTCTTTTTATACTGTTCTGAATAAACGAATGAAAGGCTCACTTATAACGAATCGAATGGCATATAGTTAGATAGATTTTACGAAATATGTCGATGAGCCCCTTCTTTTCCTGTACCCTTCTATTTTAAACGATATTAATTATACTTATTTTTTTTTGTACCACAAAATATTTTTCTATCAATACGAAATTTAAATATCAGTTTGTATGACATAATATCTTCTTTTCACTGTCATTTAATTCTTAACAATGTATTAAGTATTTCATTTTAAATTCATCATTGATCATTTTTGTGGTTTTTTTTTAATTTTATTCCTTTTAATTTTTTTATTTGTATTTTGTTTTTTAGTATATTTTTTTTAATTTTTTATTTTTATTATTGTGCTTCGGCAATCTTTTTAAGAGTTCTGATACAGTAAAAATATTTACAAGTTTTTGGCAAGATTTACTAACTGCATAGATTATAAACTAAGCTTATTTTATCCTCTCAAAAACGAGAGCTTTTATGATGCAATACTTTAGCATCTCTCCTCTTAAGTAAACACGGAAACAGCCAGGAGATATAAATCATGTCCGTAGGCAACAAACAGGTTGGTATCTCGGCATTAAACCTCTTTTGAAATCGTTATATCAATTTTAAATCTATCAACTTTTTACTATATCCACGTCAATGTAAGTTGCCTTTGGCTAGGAATAAAATAAGGTGCCTTACTTCCTTCATGTCAATCATGACCCTCGTAACAAGTAAGACGGTTTTGTTATTTTGCGTCGAATATTATCTTTAGATGATAATATTCGACGCAAAATAACAAAACCTGTCTCCAATTTTTGTAACTTTGCAACATCAGCCCAGCTTTTTTATTAACTTTAGCCGTTGATTTTTTAACCGACTTAAAAAAAGGAGGTTGCTCAATTCGACCATATATATTTTTTTATTCATCTTTGATTGGGTAGTTTTTGAGTTAGCTTCGATATTACGTATTTAATCCACTTCGTATATCTTGTGTCACTATTGTTTGTGCGGTGTAGCAAGTAGTGGTAATCGAATTCGAAAAAAAAAAAAAAAAAAGAAAAAGAATTGTTGTCGGGTAGGTACTATAACTAAAAAGTGAAAAAAAAAAAAAAACTTAAAAAAAAAGAAAAAAAGATTTAAAAAAAACCACTACAAAGTGAAAAATAACTTTAAATTACGGAAGTCGGTGGCAAAAAACTAAAATACAGATCCAAAGACACCGACTTCCGAAGTTAGTTATTTTTAACTTAGTAGTATTTTTTTTTTGGAAGTCGGTTTTTTAGTTTATCAGACATTTTTTTTAAACAGTTACTGTCAAATTATTTTTTAAATTTTAATGTCCATAAACTGAAAGGATCCTAATCATCCTGATCTAGGATTAGGATCGCTTACATTCACTTCTGTAAAATCCTTTGAGTTATTTTACTTGCTTCCTTAATCATTACCCTGTTTTCTTCTAGATGTTTTTGGTATTAGCATGCGTGAGCGCAGCAGTGGCGGTGGCAGTGCCTGTGGAATATGGCGGATACTTCGCGCATGCGCCCGTCGCGGTACATACTCCAGTGGTCCATGCGGCCCCGGTGTACCATGCGGCTCCTGTGGTACATGCTGCCCCGGTAGTCCACGCCGTGCAGGCTGAACCAATCGTAAGTGTTTAGTGAAACTTTAAGATGAGCCTTATATCTTTTAGTGCATTGGCGGGCATTCTCGAAAGGGAAAATACGGAACCCTTATAGAATCACTCGTGTGTCTGTCTGTCCGTCTGTCACAGCCAATTTGCTCCGAAGCTTATGGACCGGTTAAGTTGAAATTAGGTACACATAACAATTTCTATGACCCAAACACGGACATGATACGTAAATAAAAGAATTTTGAATATGGGGATGCCTTATAAGAGACCAAAAAGAAAATTAACAAAAAAAAAGTTTTGCACACTGTATCGTGTGAAGTATCAAACGAAAGAACTTACTGTGGGGGTCTCAAAAATATGTTTATTATAATTTTAAAATTAATAGTTTTAAAGTTATTTAAGAAATTAAATGAATATTGACCGAAACTATTGAGCCTAAAATTTTGGAAAAAAATATAGAAAATTGTTCTATACTTAAAAATTACAGGAGAACCTATAAGAAGTCTATATTTTTAAAATAACATCCCACGGTATTTATAATGTTGGATAAACCGACATGGTCATTGATGTCAATGTACAGTCAGTATACACAATTAGCATAAATGGTTGAGATTTTTTACTAACAAATCGAACGATTTTAATTTTTTTTTCTAGTTTAAATACTATCGATCCGTATTCAAAAAAAATCTCAACCATTTATGCAAGGGGGCTCAGCTAACTGTGTATTGTGTAGGGGTCCCAGAAATCGACCGACATACTTTAACTGTCAACTGTACTGGTCAGGCCCTCCCAAAATAATTAAACATTTATATTCCGCAAAATCTTATAGTTTTCCAGTTATACCAAATAACCGCCATGCGTCATTCTTTTGACTCTTATGTGTAAATAAAATCTTTTTAATAATAACTTTTTCCATCAAAATATTATTAAATAGTTACTCTATCTGTCATTACCTTTAATTCTGCATAAAAACCTACTAATCCAACATAAATTCACTACTATTGATTTTTTCCTCAAATATTTTTTTGTTAATAAATTTTAAACATTGATGACGAAAAAAAAATTCTCTGGTTTTTACGGAATATATGTTTTGTTATTTTGGGGGGCCTGACCAAAGCTATCTACAGCTGCCCTACAGTATGTTAGTCAATTTCTGGGACACCCTCTATAACGTTTGGGCTTAGATTGTTTCACTTTTTTGGTGCTCAATTTCTTCATACATCGATCATTGAGTTGTTTATTAAGACTAACCATAGATTTTAAAAATATCTCCTTATACCTAAATGCAGTATTGTGTACTTTAAACAGTTCTGATGGTTGATGCAAACCTCATTTAATTTACGTGCATCAGTGCAATAAGCAATGCGATTCTAATCTTTAAATGCCGGCAGTACGCTACTTGACACACATGAGTCACCAAACTGAAATCTCATTATGCCACAGATTCCATGTTGCAAAATTCACTTAAATGGTATATGATCAGAGTGTCTAACTTTCAATTCATCTACGAAGCAAAATGCCTAAAATTAATGTCTACACAGCAAATTGCCTAAGCTGTAAATCGCCTAGAGATCAAAATGCCTAAAATGAAATAATTTCTAAGTAGTCTAGATGGTTAAAATAAACTTACACTAGGGCCTCTGAACTGTAGGTTAGGTTAGGTTAGAACTGTGACCACACAACGACACGACCAGAAACGGTACTCCCTTTCTTCTCCTAAAATAACAGACATATTGCAAGGTAGGCATTTTGGTTCGTAGTCAGAATAAGGTTTAGTTCAAATACTGTATAGACATATTGCAAGGTAGGCATTGTGCTTCCTAGTCAATATAAGGTTTAGGCAATACTTGGCATAGACGTTTTGATTTCTAGTCAGAATGATCTTATAGGACTTAAATGTGTTCAGGAAGTTGTAAAAACATGACGAGTGCAGTCAAAAGCGTGCTTCTGTAAATAAACCGTCAGAAAAAGATCCAGGTTTCAACTTTCCACACATTTTTCAAGCTTAGGTATGTCTTACTTAAACATAAGATAATCAGCCCACTGAGAGGGAGTGGGCCGTAATTCACCACGCGGGCTCAGTGCGGGTTGGTAGATGTCACATGTCTTTTATGTTTGGTTCTAGGACAAGCCGGTTTCCTCACGATATTTTCCTTCACCGTTTTGAGAGCAGTAAGGTAAGGTGCGGTCGTTACCATTGGGCCACCGCTGCTCTCCGTTTACTTATTTAGTTCCAAATAAGCTCAAATTGGACGATAACGGTAACATTATTACCATTTTGGTAGATAATCGTGCTATAGGTGCAGTAAGCCAGTTGTCAGTATTATCAGGTATTACTTAACAGTTGCTACGTACACTTGAGCTTGTATCCAATAGATTACGGAAATTCTAGTGCACATAAGTACCTATAGTGTGATAAAGTTGTCTGCTTACTTAAGCATTGGCGCCAGTACGGTGTTACGTATTTAATTGTGAGGTATTATATCACAAACCTTTGTAACTATCCCTATTATGATTCAGGGATAGTTGGCACAGTGGACTAAGGTACAGTGATGTTTTCATGTACTTATGAAGTGAAAACTTCTTTAGGCGCGTTGAGCAATTTTTGGTAGGGGAAAAACTTATGGGTTCGTGATCATCACAGAACGCTTTTCATGAGCTATGTGTCCATACTAATATTATAAATGTGAAAGTAACTCTGTCTGTCTGTCTGTATGTTACGTTTTCACGCCTAAACCGCTGAACCGATCGTTATGAAATTTGGCAGAGATATAGCCTGGGATATGGAGAAAGACATAGGCTACGTTTTTACGCGATAACCGAAATCCACGTGGGCGGAGCCGCGGGCAAAAGCTAGTACTGTGTGTATATGTGTACTTTTTGGGTGATAAAAAATCATGGAACTAGCGTCATCGTCACCGAACACGTTCCATGAGCTATATGGACCTATAAAAGAACAGTTATTCCAAAGTTTTGTGTTTTCACTTCTGCCGGCAGTCCTTATGACCTAACCTAACCTAAACATTAGTCTCATCAATTCGATGTTAATTTTCACAGTCCTATCCAAAGTACGCGTTCAACTACGGAGTGAAGGACCCGCACACCGGCGACATCAAGTCGCAGCAGGAGGAGCGAGACGGCGACGTCGTTAAAGGTTAGTGTAGAAGGGCCTGTAACCTTTTGTTCATAATTACAATCTAAATGTGAGTAATGTAGTATAGTGATAAAGTCTTTCTCCATATTTGAATTCAGGCTATATACTATTTTGTTTCTAATATTACAAGTAACCACCGTAGGTATTAATGATAGCGTATTATTTAAAGTGCTTTAGAGATTGAAAGCCTGGAAAATATAATTTTCTCTACTTAAACCGATTCGCTTTTTGTTCAGTTTGGCCTCTCATAATTGTATCAATCGAAGTAAAACATCTGAACACAAAATTAATCAAATGTGAAAAATGAATCGTTAGGATTGAAATGAAAGCAGCAGATGAACGTTAAGCTCTCTGCCCACTACACCGTACACCATGACCATGCATGTGTGTGCCGTATGATCTTATCAGGCACGGAAATAAACATGACAAGGACTACTATGGCCCACTAGAACGTATCAACAGCGAATCATATCCGTGCATAACGGTTTTAGAGACCGTAGCATCCGCATATCATCCTCGTATCATTTGCGTGTCATATCCGTACGGTTCCCGTTCTCTCGGTTGTAGTAGTTCATCTGTGTTTTCACCTTAGGTAGACGCGTCAGGAAGAGCGAGTGAATATTTTTAATGAGACAATTATTTTCTATACCTATACGATGGCCATTAGACAATGTCTGTTTATTACGGGTTTAGAACAGTCATTATACGCGGTTATAACCCGTATGCTCACAGTTTCGCTGCCTGCGCGCACCGGTTCGGCAACTTTAAGTGTCATGCACGGAGCTTATTAACACCGGCAAAATATTCTCGTCGATAATTGTGACGCTCCGTGCATGGCACGCGACGGTGTTGGTCGGCAACGGAACGGTCTAGTGGGCACAGTCTCATATTTTTCATTATAAATAATATTTTTTGTCTGACATGTTCCTAGCACGGTCATGGTATGATACGGTGTAGTGGGCATACTCCTTTATTCCTATATATAATTCTGTCGGTGTCGTGTGAACATGGAATTAAACAAAAAAGAACCTTCACTCGAGTGAACCACCCATTCGAGCGAAGTGTCTAATATCGGCTTAAAGACACTTTTCGCGTGAGTCGTTGCCGATGAAACAGAATGTTGCTATTTTAAATATTATATTTTAAATAGTAACATTCTGTTCCATCAAAATAAATAAGTCAATCAATATAAACATCTAGAACTAAGTATTGTATTTATTTTATTTTGTTATTTTTATCTCATTATCTGCACCAGTTGACGTCATCATGTCAACACCCTGCTATCGCTGAAAACCAGCGCTGGGGATCTGTCTCGCGTAGGGTCGCAGCATTATGCTGAGCGATGGCCATTTTGCGTGGATGTGACGCATATTGTCCCCTAACTTGTTCTTTTAGTGTTTGTGTTCTTTCTTTGCGTCATGTTTACCGCAAATAAACGTATTTTCTATCCTTTTCTTTCTCTTTTTTTTGCACTCCACTTCAGCTGTTTTGATTTTTCAAAACTATTGTTAAATTATGATAGATACTGAGTTCGAATATGGGTAGTTTTCAATCTCTCGTATTGACCTCTAAGTATAATAATATAAGCCGGCCATTAGGCGGAAAACATCTTAAACTGGTTCGAAAAATGATAACGTGGGGACTCCACGTTATCATTTTTATGATTTTAGGAACATAAGGGGCGCGGGGCCACTTTTTCATACAAGTCATGAGACCAGTTCTGTCAGCACAATTTTAGTTCAAAATATTAGGCGACTATTATACCTAAGTAAATTATTAGTAAAATATCACAAAGCTGTTCTTATAATATCGGTCTATTTTTGCACTACTGTAGGACAATGAGCTCTTCCCATTCAGAGAAGACACGAGTATATCAATACTCTTGTCTTCTCTGAATGGGAAGAGCTGATCACCACGATTGCTGAAGACGGGATGGCGATTTCAGACTTAGATCAAGATAAACGCAGAAAGTACATGTGAATAGAAAATTTCACATTGTACTTGCCCCGATTGGAACCCACAACCTCATGTATGAGAGGAGAGGCTTTTACCTCACACAACACGACCAAAGCTATCACTTTACTAAATACTAAGAATTATTTGTTTACTTCCTCAGGAAGCTACTCGTTAGTGGAGCCGGACGGTTCCACACGGACAGTGGCATACTCCGCGGACGATCACACCGGCTTCAACGCCGTCGTGCACAAATCCGGACACGCCGTCCATCCGGTAAGATTTATTATCCATATCGGACGATCCAAATTTGGATCGGCGCTCCACGATCCACGATCATGGAGCGCTTCTCCTCTCTACTCTGTAACCTGCAGCGCCATCTTTTACGTTAGTCAAAAACAACTTGATACCAATACACTGGAGGGGAGACATTCACTATGTTGCCAGATATAAGGAACTTATTTATTTGACTTTCTGTCGAGTATTCCTTTAAGATTTTAGGCATCGTCATCATGTAAACGTCGGCTGTCGCTAAGACCCAGCGCTGGGGCTCTATCTCGGATAGGGTCGCAGCATTATGCTGAGCGATGGCCGTTTTACGTGGATGTGACGCATATTTCCACTCAACTGGTTTTTTTTGCGTTTGTTTTTTTTTTGCGTCATGTTTACTGCAAATAAACATATTTTCTTTCTTTTCTTTTTTTGATAGACCTAAGACAGGACGTGTTTAAGTTAAATCCTTTCCTCATTTTTAGAAGTATGATTTTTCACTGATAACTGTCATGAGCCAACATTACACAAACCCGATTTCTCTGTGATTGCGAGCCGACGGCGAGTCTTGCGCAAACAGTAATGGCGCGTGCGCTTATAAGGTAACGCCACAACTTGTGGATCTTGGTCAAACTACTCAAAATTTCCCAGATAACAGCCGCTGAGCGTTCTGGGAAAAATACCCGATAAATAGTTTAGTGTTTTGCTCATTGGAAAAACTAAATTTAGGACTTTTAAAGTGTATGGAATGCCTTATTACCATTGCCACTTAAGGTTTTTAAAGGCTGGTTCGCTTTTTCACTTAGTTCCGGCTCTGATTCTTTGCCTCCTGCGATGTTTGGTTGGTCTTTTTTTTTGCTTTAACCTTTGGCTACGCCCTTTACGGAAAATGTGGTGCAAGTCTTAAATTATCTTACAAGTTAGGAGTAAATGGTAATTTTTATTCGTATCTCAGCGCGCTTTTGAACGTGATTAGAATTCGTGATGGATGCGTGGGGATAGCGAGCGAAGTTTATTTATGTAAACATGTTGGCAACTTTGGTGTCCAAAAGGGACGTTAAACTAAATAATCAAAATAGGTACTTTAATTTTAAATAAAAACAACGTACTTATCTATCACATTTTATATTCTTGATTTATTTGCGACAAACAATATATTTAAATATTGTGCGCGCAGCCAGTGTGGAACTCTCTGCCAGAGTTTATGTTCCCTTTCACATATAACTCGTCTGCCTTCAAAGCAAGAGTGAACAGGCATCTTCTGGGCACGCTCGTTCCATCATAGACCTCATCCATCGCTTTTCATCAGGCGAGATCAAGGTCAAGAGCAGGCCCAATGAGTTATAAAATAAAATAAAACAATAAGATAAAGTAACTATCAGAATCAGTTTTCGAAAAAAATCAAACCTCAACAGCTCTATTAGAGACTTTGAAAACGTCAAAATGATGAATAGAAAAGATGAATAGAGTAAATAAATATCGAAAGTAGTAAGAGTTAAACAGTTGTAAATAATCGATTACAATTGAAATCCAATGGTTGAGTAGCCACAACCTTGAACCGGCGACACAACTCACGCGCATAGAAATTATTCGGTCCACTACAGCTTCGGAATTTACCGTTTCAAAATAGGTTCACGATTTTTTATTTCTTGTGTATAAAATGTTTATGAAATCTTATGAAACTTAACCTTCAGATTCTGTTCAGTTCAGTTCTGAAAACTTTTAATGGGACATTCGGTTAAAGGGCATTTAACCTACTTTTTTATCTGCACAGTAGTGACAAGTCAACAAGATTCCGGATTTTATAGCAAAGCTTGTATAGATTTAAACACCCTAGGTCATAAAATTACTGTTTCCAAAAGCACCCTTCTCTAGTTCGAAGTGGTTTTACAAAGAAAATACTGATCTCCACTCCAATGGCCGTATTCGGTGGATGTGACGCATGTTTTCCCCCAACTTGTTCTTTTTTGTGCTTGTGTTCTTTCTTTGCGTCGTGTTCTTTCGTTAGGTCCCTTCCAGCGTCCATTACTCAGACATAATGCTCAGACTGAGAAATAGCCAGTTATCCCTTCTCACGCTTCACATATAATTTATGTAAGCCTTGCGCTCGATGGGATTTGCCATCGGCAATAATGACGAACTTCCATACAAACTTTCATCTTCCATTTAATCTCTTTGGAGGGTGAAATTTCAAAGTTTCTTCCTTAGTGCTCACTTTCGCTTTAAAAGGAACTTTTTCGCAAAAGGTCATGTTTCTAGCGGTCATGGTCTATGCCCAGCGGTTTAGGCTGAGAGTTGTCTGTCAGGGAATGAATAAATGAATTTAAGATTTTTATTAGGGTTCTATTAGGGTTCCGTAGTTAACAAGGAACCCTTGTAGTTTCGCCATGTCCGTCAGTCTGTCTGTCTGTCCGCGGCTTAGCACAGAGACTCTTAGTACTAGAAAGTTGTAATTTGGCATGGCACATATTAATCACACTGACAAAGTGGTAAAATAAACACTTGAAATAATCTATCAAATGTTTAGGGTACCTACCTCCCCTCCAAATCAAGTGTACCCCTCCTGCCAGCTAAATATGGTTGTATCTGGATATGTGAAAAAATTCACAGCAGTAGTATATACTACTGCTGTGAATATTTTGATATATTGTGTTTATATATATATCGTGATAGTTTTCTTTTTAACTTCGTTATATATATAACTAAGTTAAAAAGAAACCTATCACGGCTACGTAGGCTTTCCGAGTTAGGTTTAAAAACATTTGTTTCTCAAAGAACAAATTATAGTTCACTTAAAGAGAAACTTAACTAAATTAAAAATAAGTTGTAGTTTATATTACGCCGTTCAAGCCATCTAAGAAACTGAACACCATAGTTCCATTTATAAAATACGAGTATAGCAAGTACCCATGTTCCAAAGTCTAAATAAAATACAAAACAGTTCAAGCCAAACTTATATGTGTCCAATATAAAAAAGCTAAACTTGTATCTCTAATATATAATTCCTAAAATGAGTTACCGAGTAATACCGTACCGAGTAATTGTTTTTGGGATCAATTCATCCCATTTACGGAACCCTTCATTGTGCGTGGTCCGACACGCACTTGGCCGGTTTTTTAAACATGAAAGTAGAATAAATGCTGTGGAAATGCGTTCCTTGCGAAGCAGGCGTGACTATGAATGATATAGGCTATAGGCTAACAAATGTTGTGATGATAAGGCAACGGTGCGGTTTAAAAGAAGATGTAGTAATAAAAATTGAAAAGAGTATGCTTAGTTGGTTTGGTCATGTTGAAGAGGATGAATGAAAGGCGACTAATACAAGGCAGAGAGGAAACGCCAGCAGGGGCAATTATATAGTGACCTGATTGGTGATGTTCTTCAGGAAGGTTAGGGGCCTTACTCCCGAAAACGATTCGAGTTTGATTTTGATTCCGATTGGAACTCGTTTCTGGGGCCTTACTCCCGACAGTCGAATTGGGTTCGAATTAAATTCCGATCCATACTCTTGAATCCGATACTAGCGCACGATCGTGCGGTGGTTCGAAGCGTAACTAACTTCGGTCAGTTTTTAAGTTTTAAATCGAGTTCGGATCAGAAACGGAATCGAATCGGAATCAAAATCAAACTCGAATCGTTTTCGGGAGTAAGGCCCCAGGTACGTAGCACTCGCCATCGGCGTGCGTGTATGACTGGTTGTATGAACGTAAACGAGCCAAAAAGAGTATGTAAGGAGTGTAGCAGGTGGCGTTCTATACTTTCTGCGTACACTCATGCACTGAAAAAAATTCACTCCAATCAAGTGACTTTTTAGCTTGACGATATCTTGATTAGATTAATCAAAATCTTAGATTATGATGTTGATCATCACGACATGATTGCAGCAATACTAGTTCAAATGATTGAACGCTCAAACAAGTTTCTCGATTACCCTTAACATGACATCATTTTAGAAGAGTTAAAAAAGAGACAAGTAAATTTTTTTTTAACTGTAACAAAGTAAGTTAGTTGTGTAAATCAAGCATTTTGATTACTTCAATAAAGATCATTGAAACTTTAATCTAATAATCTTGGTTGGAGCAGCTATGTTTTGACTTGATTGTAGCAAATAGGTTTTGTGATAACTCCAATCAAGACCCCGTTTCAAATCTCAATGAAATAAAAGTAATAGCTGTGATCATTGTGCTTGATAGGCTCAGATGCAAACAAGTTACTTAGTCAATCTAAACAAAATCTTGATTGTGGCAATTACTTTTTTTTTCAGTGTGCGAAGACGACGCTAGTGTATGTATGTATGAAAAAGAAGATGTTTAAAAAAAGTCATATCTTTTTCCAGCAACAAGTAGCGGTTGCGCACGCGGCTCCGGTCCACTACGCGCCTGCGCCCATCGCAGTGGCTTCCTACGGCCATGGCTACGGGCTACACTAACCACCTACTTACTACCTAATGTTAACGACTCAAATACTCCGTAGATGTTATGTTTATACTGTATCTTAATGTTAAGGGTGGGTCGATGTTATGTGCACGCGCAGAGTTTGGACGGAGCGTTCTGATAATTTAAATTCCCGAAAAAAAAAAAACAAAAATAATTGGGCCATGTTGCTGATGATGACTAAGGGCGGTTTATTTCACGTCCACTTAACGAACGCGTATACGTCATAAATGGCGCTAACTATCGTCAAACCGTTGTTTCACAAAATTATGCCCTTGACGTTCATTAAAAAATAACGATTACAGTAACAGGTGTTATACCTACTGGTTAACGTCATTTTATTCTGCTACATTTGAAGTTTGACGATCGGTTTTTTATGCAGTGAAACAACGCTTTGTATTTAACGAACGTTAAACATCATATGTAATCGTTATTATTTGACGTACGTATGTTACGTTAACGAACTGCTTGAAACAACCGGCCCTAAGATTTTTTATTTACTGATGACTTTTGATTAAAGACTAAGAAACTTTTAAGCAACATGGCTCGTTTTTAGACAGAGTTCTGAAGCTAACATTGAACGCAATAAAAATGGGTATGATGATGAAAACTATAAATATTTGTGTGGAAGGATTATTTGAATTATAAGAGTTTGTGGATATTTATTCACATAAGTGAATAACTTGCCATTGTATATGAAGCATCTGAAGTACAACTATCGATATTTATATATTTAAATCGCTTTAAATGCTTACATAGTAGTGTTAAGAT
Organism: Dryobota labecula; assembly: GCA_947523025.1. NCBI lineage: Eukaryota > Metazoa > Arthropoda > Insecta > Lepidoptera > Noctuidae > Dryobota > Dryobota labecula. The sequence goes on along the minus strand of OX383288.1, from coordinate 19,096,259 downwards.
CACTTATAATTTATTTTTAAATAAATAAATGAGTCTTTTGTACCATTCATATTATTGTGATTAAGTTTTTATTAGAAGTAGATCGTGTTTCTAAAACTGTTCAGTTTCATTTGCCATGATCTCAATATTTTGACAATGTATTTTGTTTTTACTAAAAATCCTGTCAATTGTGTTTTCAAACTAATAAAATGTGTAATTTTATAACTATTAAATAGAATCACTTTATATAAAACCGTTTTTTTATGTTCATCGATTAATTAATTTATTTATTAATAGATCATTAAAACGGTACAACACCAGTTACATTAATTAACATACAAACAATTATTACATTGAAATTTTTAATTTCATTTAAAACTAACATGGAACGGTGGTTCCTTGCATAATTTCTCTCACAGAACACCAGGCATACTTATACGTATAATTTTTCTCCGCTCATCCGCAAACACATCACATTCAGGGTTGGTAGTCAGAAGGGGATTTTTGCATCTTTACCTCCTTACTAATAAACGTTGTATAGCGTCTGTATAGTTACACAAAGCTTTGTCTTCTTCTTTCGAAAGTCAAATTACTGACGAGTGAAAGAGAGAAATCGGTGTGTAACTATACAGACGCTATACAACGTTTATTAGTAAGGAGGTAAGAGTATGACAGACTGGGGATTCGGCTCTGGCTACAGTTTTGGATGGCAGTTGCGCAAATAGATTATTAAGAACGCTTTCCTCTGGATAAGAGGAAAATAAATATTGTGGAATCGCATCTTAAGAAAAGATGCACTTACGAGTATGTCCAGTTCACCCTAGGTGCAGTTATGTATTGCTATATCGTCGTTGCGACTTTAAGATCTCTTATGTGTAAAATTCAACTTTATGAGAAAATCGATACTTTAAGCACCAACATTGTATGATGCACATTGTAAGATCTTGAAATTGGTAAAGAAATGACGATTAAATTGTCGTATACACATGAGAGTTTTTGCATTCGATAGAGCTTCAAAATGTGAAAAAGGCTGGCGTAAAAAAAGGATTTTGCCAAAAGTGACACATAAGAGGTCTTAAAGTCGCATCGACGATATGCTGTTAATCAAAAGTGGCAATATCGTTGTTAAATTTGAAGGTCAAATCAGCATAGAATAATAATAAAGGCAGGTTTATATATACGAGCCCAGTAATGTGGCAATGTGGCATCTACAACGCCACATGCGAAATATGCATCAAAGATCTGACGTCACAAATCCTGCATCGCGCAAAGTCAAAATCAAAATCAAAATATTTTATTTCACATAAACCTACATGGGCACTTATGAAACGTCAGAAGCTAGGTGCACGGTTCCAATTAGTTGTTTCCTATGGAGAAGAGCTGGCAAGAAACTCCACGGTTACTCTTTTAAAAATAATTGGCTTTACAATATTATTAAATAAGATCACGCAATCAGAGTTTACCGCGCGACTGGCATAAATACAACATCCCGACATTAACCGTTGGGGAGTTGCCCACCAGACATAACACCCGTCTGGTCGGAGAATCCTCCCTTTATATCATACAGTATGTGTGAACTTTACACCCTGTTCCTCATACCTCTATACTGGTGACCCCGACGTGGTTTGAACACGCAGTACAGTAAGTCAGTCAAAAGCTGATTTGCACCTGGGCTCGTGTAGACTCTAGTTTCAACCCAGTACAGTACTGACTTCGCGCACTCAAGTCAGTCCAGTTGACTAACCCACCCGTCTATTTAGGGTAAAAGCTTCCCCCGCCACGCGAATGACTTACTGCCAACCACTGACTGGGTCCGAAATTCCGAGTCACTTCGCACAACACATGCAAGGATTCTTGCTCAGCCACATATACAACAAAGCGGTAAGATTTTGTGGCATCAGTAACTCTGGAACAAGCCAAGTAAAAAAGATTGTTCGCAAATGGCTGCTAGCCCAATCATATAGTGAATCTGAATCTCTTTTAAAGGTAATTTCGTAATACACTAACACATGCCCGTCCACACTCACACACCCTCTCTCTCACTCACAAACCCTCACACATATTCTTACACATAGTGCCCATTGCCATAATAATCTGATAACCTACTCTATTGTTTTTTTTTCTTTTTTTTACTATTTTATTTAAACTGTTCTATTTTCATTTTTAAACATAGACAATTTTTTATTTACCCTAAAAATTCACGCTTTTTCATACGTATTAATGTAATGCGCATTATCACTATATGGCAATACCACGTACCACCCATAAACTCCACGAGACAGGCTCGACCTAGTGTGGAGTTCATAAGCAAAATGCTTCCTTTGCGTCTTATTTGTTTTTTGTAAACCTAGATATTAATGTAGACTATAAGGAATCGTAAACACTGTTTTTGGCAAATATACATTATTATATTATTATTATTACTGGGTCCAGCTAAAGCCATCATATAAACCAGGCGTAACGATGCTGACTCATAATAAGTAAAGTGATTAATATTACACTATATATTATACACTGTTAAGAGCCAAGTGAACAAATGGTCCATTATCAATCACACACGAAGTTCAGTACCACCGTAGGCCTAAGTAAATGGATATAGAACACGTGTATAAAACAGTACAATAGTGAATCATACAATTTGGTGGAGGTTGTTAGCGAGGCTGTTAGCAGATGAATAAGAGTAGTCGTGGATCGAGTTTAATGGTAAATGCCATTGGAGAGCCCTATACCCAGGAGTGGAGTGCTGCTAATTTAGGCTGATCATGATGATACAGTTTGGTATGGTAAACAAGAACAAGATGGCCCAGTTAGACAAAGTGCCATTCTGTCAGCAATAACGATAATTACATAACAATCAAAAATGTATTAGGAAAGTGAAATAAGTATAAGTGAAATAAGTTCCTATAAATAAATGAATAGGATGAGGACATAAGCTCACTGACCGACCCAGACTCTCCTCCAGGAGAGCAGTAGGGAAAGTACTGTTCGAAAAAGAATACACAATACACGACCGTCATTCCGACCTCACCGCCGAGGCCCTGCGCGAAATCCCCGACTAAATAGTCCTCCCCGACCCTTGCTCGTAAGCGAAGCGCCAGCCCGCGCCATAGCTGAGCCTGTAGCTTTAAATCCCCCAGATAATAACCATAACCCGGATTTTATCCAGCCAGTTTATAAGTTTTTACGCCCTGGCTGGAAGCATTAAGTTTCGTTAGGAGCTTAAGGCAACCACAGGAAAGTACGGTTAAAGAGTCTCAACCTCTCCAGGTTAACTCTGACATGACCCAGCAAAAAAAAAAAAAAGTACATAAGCTACCAATAAGCTTTTGTCAATCCCATCAATGTTTTTGCCTATTGAAAGTCTTTATAGAAATAAGAAACCCTTTGAAGCGATTGCAACTTTTTTAGGCCCCAATGCGATGACTTGGTGGGGGCGCTGACTTTCCTCCAATAGGCAGTATCGTTTCAGTATTTTTAGGGTTCCGTACCTCAAAAGGAAAAAAACTGAACTTTTGTAGATCACTTCGTTGTCCGCCTGTCTGTCTGTTTCTCTGGCATTCTGTCAAGATTCTTTTTCTCAGGAACGCGTGAAGGTATAAAGTTGAAATTAATATAAATACGTAGGTCGACGGTCCCTTGAGCTCTAAAAAAAGATTTATTCCGTTCAGAAAAACAAAAAAAAAAACATACATAGTGGTATTAGTTTTTGATATTGGAACGGAATAAACCAAAAAAATTAAGCTTCTAACTCAACGCAATAAAAAATACAAAACACATACACACATCACATATACATAATATTTTTTTTATACTTGCAAATAAATCAAAACCTATAGCGTACTTCCCGTTGACAATGTTAAGTTTGTTTTAGGGATAAATTCATCCTAAAGGCTCGTACAGACTAGTGCGATATCGCGGGCGCGACGCGACAGTAGTAGCACAATTTCTTTGTCAGTGCCTGTTGCGCCCGCGATATCGCACGAGTCTGTACGAGCCTAAACTAGGTTTTTTCTTTATTATTCTAGTAAATTTTTTGTATGTAATTGTTTCTGTGACAAGTAAAGGCCTACAAACAGGCGCGACACAAAGGCACCGCTCGCCGCGCGACGAGCGGTATCTTTGTGTCGCGTCGTGTAACGTTTACCCATTTTTCTTTCTTTCAATAATAATATTCGCCAAAACTAGATTGAGTTCGATAACCTGTATTGACTTTATTTAGAAATATTTAATTTACTGAGCTACGTCTTAATTTATATGGTCGTTTACCACAAAACCAGTTTTTAATAGAAAAGCTGTTATTTTGACAAATGTCTTGTTTCTTTTATGTTACATCCTAATGTGGAGTGGATAGTTAATCATTTTATCGTCGAAGATAGCTTCTTCGTCTTCTTTTGATATTTTATGAGTCAATACAGTAAGCATTATTTGATTTAAAAGATTGTTTTTATAGAGAACTAGCTGACCCGACAGACTTCGTTCTGTCAAAAGCTATAGTATAAACTCCACTACTCTACCTTACCCTACCCTACCTACCCTACCTACCTACCTACCTACCCTACCTACCTACCTACCTACCTACCTACCTACCTACCTACCTACCTACCTACCTACCCTACCCTACCCTACCCTACCCTACCTACCTACCTACCTACCTACCCTACCCTACGCTACCCTACCCTACCTACCTACCTACCTACCCTACCCTACCCTACCTACCTACCCTACCCTACCCTACCCTACCCTACCCTACCTACCTACCTACCCTACCCTAACCTACCCTACCTACCCTACCCTACCCTACCCTACCCTACCTACCTACCTACCTATCTACCCTACCCTACCCTACCCTACCCTACCTACCCTACCCTACTCTACCCTACCCTAATTTTTCGTAAAAACCATAAAAAAAAAAAAAAAAAAAAGTTGCTATAAACCTCACGGAGCCCGAGACCTTTCCAACGAATGCAAAACCGTGGAAATCGGTTCGTGCGTTCTGGAGTTATAGCGTCAGGAAGGAAAACCCGACTTATTTTTATATAGTAGATTTGTTTCTAATAGATATTATTGAATTTTGATGATATGTGTTTTTAAGTCTGTCGAAGGCATTTTCAACTAAGCAGAATGTTGATATTTCGATAAAATCAAAGATAAAGAAGATATGTAAAGCTGTAGAAAACTAAACCTGCGGAGTAGTTGTGTAACACATAATTATTTTTTATTATTATTATTATTTATTGAATTCAAGTCCAACACGGACCAATTATAAAAAAAAACTAATACAAATACAATTAAATACAATTTCAATACAAAAATACAATATACAATACAATTACAAGTCAACACAATTAAAACAATATTTCCACATTAGCCCGTACATGTACCATGTCACAGTGATACATGTACTGGCAGTCGAAACGCTGGGCGAAGGCACTCAGGATACTGTTCGGACTGACCCGCACCCTGCGCACCAGTAATGTGCACCGCTTGCGCATGGTTGTATAAAAACAATCCACGCGCGCTTCGGCGAACATCCCCGAAGCGCTACAGAAGCGAGGCAGCCCCAACAGCACCCTGAATGCATTATTGTATAGGACGCGTAGAGCGCTGTACTGCTTTTGCGTATATGTCACCCACAGACTGCTCGTGTAGAAGCACGTGCAAAATGCCCTGAACAGGGTGATCTTGACGTCTCTTGAACAGCGAGCAAATCGGCGTGCTATCATAATGGCAATGCCTTTCATTTTGACATATCGTAAATATTCATCACGTTATTTTCGTTGTTGATTCGATGAATTTTACAAATCAATTAACGAATGGACTAGGAATTAAGTGTGTTACGTAATAGGGATGTTGACTTATTGGTCTTTGTGTACCTACTACAGTTATCGAAGAAATTGCACGAACAATCAATATTAAAGACTTATGTATCACCTTAAATCGATCGGAAATATTAAAAAGCTTTAAATAGTGTGATGATGGAAATGACCTAGCTTATCTGATTGCAAGCACGCCAAATATTGTAGGAGAAAAGCCTCTGTCAGGTCCAGGTCTCTCGCTAGGAAAGTAAAAAAAAGTATAGGTAAGTTTGCTTATTAAACTCACACCAATGAAAGACATAAATAACATTAAACATGACTGCCGATGATGTAGTTTTCTTAAAAATATAATATAAATTTTCTCAGGAGAACAGTCACCAAAGTATTTAGTGTTGTTCTGTGTGGGTGATTTACCTTTGAAGGAGCATTCCAAAACAGAAAATTTTACGGTATCAGGCCTTTTATGCCAAACTGTTTTTTTATTGACCCCTTAACGTTGTTAAGAATACTTATTTTTAACCGAAGAACAATAAAAGTGCCGCAAAAGTGAGATAAATAAGGTTTCGTGACGACTTTATTAGTTGAGTAAAATAAACTGGTGCTAAAATGCTGGAGTCGTTAAAATTAATTTACATTGTCATTAACTGAGTGACTTGAAATGTCATTAATGACAGTGATTAAATTAAGTGATAGAATAAAAAATCAATGACGTATTTAAGTGCATCGAACTTTTCTAAGAAGCCATGCCATAACTAACAATCATTGTAAAAATAATAAAAAATCGACTTTTTCGTTTATCGTTGCGAATCTGCAAACCATAAAAGAGCAATTCTATTAAAATCAAATTTAATTTAATAACAGCAATTCTTTTCTTATGACAACTTCTATATAATTGATTTCTAGTCATTTCCCATCACTGGCTGTCATATACCTATCTAACTTGTATCGCGTAAAAGGCGATACTGTCGTATCCTGTCGTACCTAGTATGACGTCACTGAAGCGAATACGGGCGAAATTGTCTTCACCCACTGACTTTACGAACATTATGCGTGGCCGTTGTTTTTTACGAAGAAAAAACTACTAAAAGGAGAGGTGGATAAATATGTTCATTCATGTGAACGAAGCTCGCAACACTGTGCAGACTGTCCAAGTTTATGTGTGGAATTGTGAATAATTTAAAGGAATATGGACGGTGTTTTCAAGGTAAGATTCAACGTGTAATGTGAGGGTTAAAATTTCACTTTTGCATGTTATTGGTTTAATGATATCGTTTAAAATATTAAAAGAAGTTAATTAAATTTTTAAGTTTCTCATTATTAAATTTGACATACGTAACATGAGTGAAGTTAACGTAAGACAATTGGAAATTGGAAAACATGGTACCTAAGTAAATAATATTTTGTTAAAACACAACCAAAAAGAGAACCCAATATTAACAACTAATATTACCTATTATAAAAAGACAACAATAAAATTAAAAGGCATCATGAACTCTATGATATTCCATGGTGATCGTGGTTTTCTGAACAAATAATCTAAACAAGTTTCTTGCAATACCTGCATGAAAAATATTTTGTCTTACAAACTAACATTTAGCTATTCTTATATAGTACCTAAAGCTTCTACAACGAGAATACACATAAACAAAGATTAATTATTTAACTTTATACAAAAACATACAATTAAAACTAATACTTTGTTTGTGTTCATGCGTATCATATTAACGGACAGTTAACTAATGGATGACATAACTCATACTGACTTTAATGTCGACAAATGAGCGCGCTTTAAGAGAAGCTCTAAAATAAACGCACGCGCACCTTAAATGTTGATAATATCTGATAATTTAGGGGTTATCTTGCAATTTAATCATCTTGATAACTTATTAATTTGGTAAATAGCTTTACTCATTATGACATTAAAGAAACTAGCGAATTAAGATAATACTCCTCGTCATTTTATTGCCGGGTTGTACCTACAAATAAAACGAGTAATTATAGTTTAGCTTGGATGATTATTTCTAGAATAGGATCTGCGTTCTTACATTTTTATACATCATGACATATCTGTCAGCTCTTATTCATTTCTTCTATTCTTATTTCATAAATAGCTTTTATCTCATAACCTTATGCTATTATCTTATAATTATTTGAAAAGGTTGTACGTTAAAACCACGCAGGTTAAGAATCTCTACAGTACCTAAACATCAGGCATGTTTTACGATTTTGAATTATACAATCTAGACATGTATCTACATACATACACCTTATACTCACGCCATCTTCACATAGGGGTAGGCAGAAACTATAAAATGCCACCTGCTACGCTCCTTCCATACTCGCACACGCACGCACGCTGGTTGCGAGTACTACACACCTGAACTTTCTGAAGATCATCACCAATTAGGTCACTATTAGTCCTCCTTGGGCGTCCGAGGTCCCGGCGTTTCCACTCACATCTGCCTTGTTAGTCGCCTTTCATTCATCCTCTCAGCATGACCAAACCATTTAAGCATAGTCTTTTCAATTTTAGCATCACTACATCTTTTTTTAAACCGCACCGTTGCCTGATCATATCATTTGTCAGCCTACAATTCATAGTCATGCCACACATGCTTAGAAAGGAACGCATTTCCACAGCATTTATTCTACTTTCATGCTTCTTTTGCCACACCAAACATTCACTTCCATACATAAGTGTAGGCACCAGCATACTATTGTGAACAGCCAGTCGAGCCTTTTTGGACATCGACTGGTTGGTCACAAACGCATGTATAGCACCATTCACTTTATTTCCCGTATTTACTCTCCTTTCCACATCTTCATCAATCTTTCTATCTATTTTAAACTGACTCCCCAAATTTACAAACTCACTTAACTTGCTTGCTCCACACTCTTATCATTTATTTACACATTACACACCAATACATCCTCTTCTCATTCAAACACCATGACATTCGTCTTATTCACATTTATTTTCATATCTAGACATGCAGGTATGTAATAATAGTACCTATATGATGGTAATACAGTATCGATCCCTATCACAAAGGAATAAGTACCAACTATTCAACAGTCGAATGAATCCGGTTCTATGTTGTGAATGATTGAATGCGCCAAACGCACAGCTCTTTATTGTTTTCTTTGCATTTTTGTTGTCTCCATGTTAAAACACACTGACTCCTTCAATACTAAGGCTTAGTACTTATTAAGTGTTGTGGTGTCTAGGTATGACGAGCAGTGGACTGTGATAGCCTGAAAATTTAAGAACACTTATTCCAGTAATCAATAAAAGATTCCAATCCGGTTGACCCTAACAAAGGCCCTTACAAAGACGACCCTAACAAAGACCCGATGTACCTAACAAAGACTGGAAGTCGACCCTAACAAAGTTGGGAAAAGACAAGGCAAATGATGGATAAAGGATTCCATAACTCATGAGCCTAGTGTGTTTGCAATTTGGGGGAGACATTAGCAACTAAGGCCTCCCACAAGTTGCACCATCACAAGCAGTTCTCCACCTTCCGAATCAGAATACCAGCGCTGCGACACTTATTTTTAAATGTCGCAGCATCATGCTCAGATAGGCCTTTTGGTTTCGTTTTTTTTACCGACTTTCCAAAAAGGAGGAGATTCTCAATTCAGTTGTTTTTTTTTTTAGTGTTTGTTTCCTCAGAACTCCGTCGTATATAAACTGATTTGAAAAATTCTTGTATTTTTTTAAGGATGTATATCCAGATTGGTCCCATTTTATCAAAATCGAGTTCTGATATTGGGATCCACGAGGAATTGAGGGAACTCCTCAAATATTATAGGAAATATCGATGATTTTATCTTCTTACATCTGCCATTACCCAAAACCCAATGCGATAAATTCACCTATCCTAAATTAATCAACATAAGTCTATATATAACAAATTATAAACAATGCATTCCTTGTGAAATCACTCAGAGAACAACAGAATAAGTTTATCTCAATCGCTATGGGGTTGAGTAAGGGTTGAGCGTGCGGGGTGCACGCGTCAGCGGCGCCTCCCTTAAAATGTTGGTCCGAGCGCGCGGTTCCACTATAATATTATTGCGATTGCAGGTATTTCTGATGATCTCGATTCTGGCACAGGTGTACACAGCTCCAAGGAATCCTAGGCTCACTTTAGCAGAACATGCACCCAATTACATATACAACAATTTTGATGGTAAGACATTAAAATTTGATAATTTTGAATTATATGATGTAAATAGAGAGTTTGCCTTTGTACCTTATTGTGTGTAAGAAGTTTAAATAAATAGAGCATTTTTCCTACAATTTTAAAACTTAATCCGAGAAAGCTAAACTAGGTAGTCATTTAAATAATATTGCATGATAATAAAATGGCTTTGGTATTTTCCATGCATGTTTAACGAATGTATAAATCTGATTTTGAACTTTAGAACTTCATTTACCTAAATGATAATTATAAAAAAAGAAAGAAAGAAAAAACGTTTATTACGCGGTAAAAATGACGCAAAAAAAAGAACACAAACACAAAAAAAAAAAACAAGTTGCAGGAAAATATGCGTCATATCCACGCAAAACGGCCATCGCTCAGCATAATGCTGTGACCCTATGCGAGACAGCCCCAGCACTGGTTTTCAGCGACAGCCGGCATTGACGGGATGACGTCGACCCGTGCAGCATATAATGAGATAAAAAATAAAATGAATTCACAATACATAATACTAAATGTTTTTATAAAAACAATATAACAAACAAGACAATTTTCTTTTAAATTTCAGGAAGCCCACAAGTATCTTCCTTTAGTTACGATGTATCAGATCCAGCTACTGGCAACAATCAGTATCGATCTGAAGAGAGACATCCTAATGGAACAGTAATAGGACGTTATGGCTACGTAGACCCTTACGGCAGACCAGTCAAATTTAAATACATCGCTGATAAGTTTGGTTACAGGTAAACATAATTGAATTATTATCACATAGATTATTAGGGATTAAAAACACACTAAGAATAAGCTGACGAAAGTCATGTACAATGCCCACGTCCTACCGAGTTCAATCCACATCGAAGGGTCGCTTCTCAAAGTTGTGAAGGAGTATGTCTACCTTTTTTTTTTTTTTTTTTTGCTGCTGAGAAATGCATTACGCATGCCCGCTCGTCGGGGGACGAGACGAGGTGTGTGGGACTCCCTGCCAAAATGGCAGTATACCCACTAAAACTCAGCGGAGTTCCCTCATCGCTTTGATGGGAGGGTCATGGGAAACCGGCACAGCCTTTACGTCCACAACCCTCCCGGCGCATGCCCGCCTAGCTGGCGGGCCCCGCATGGCCCTTAGCCTGGGGGCGATATGGGAATGACCGGGAACACCTGGCCATTCCCGTCCGACACTGGTGGAGGCCTGTTCAATACAGGCAAGGGTGCCCCTGCACCCTTGTCTGTCGCCGAAGCGGCACCGCAACCTACGGCCGCTACATCGTCGGCTTAGCCGCAAAAGCCCTGACGAGCGGTCCCCTCCTCGGGTTCCTCTTAGCTTCACCGTGGCCCTCCAAGCCATGGCTACTGAGCCCCCCCGCCTCGACGATGCGGAAACCCACCGGGGGGGGGGAAGGAGTATGTCTACCTAGGGCAAGTCATCCAGCTCGGTAGACACAACTTTGAGAAAGAAGCCGACAGGAGGATCCGGTTGGGCTTGGCAGCGTTTTTGGAAAAATCCGTTAAGTCTTTTCGTCGCCTATACCGCAATGTTTGAAGACTAAGGTCTTCAACCAGTGCGTCCTGCCCGCTATGATATACGGTATCGAAACGTGGACACTGACAGTCGGGCTGGTCCACAAATTTAAAGTCGCTCAGCGCGCTATGGTACGGGCTATGCTCGGAGTTTCTTTATAGGATAAAATCAAGAATGAAATTAAGTTTCTTAATGAGCGGCCACATTCCTCTAGATCGTGTTTTGTTGATTTGTGTCACAATATGAAACTTTGTAAAAGGTATTAGAAAATTCTAGACGTACACATATCAAAAAAAGTTTGCAATCACTAGCATAAGCTGATATAATTTTTCAAATTGAACTTTATCATGAATAATTCTTTGTTTTGTATTTTCTTTAAATAGAAATACTTACCCTGTTTGAAATAAAAAATAAAACAATTTTTTTTTATTTATTAAAAAAAAAAAATTGAGTAATTAATCATAATGTAATTGTAACAGAAATTTGATACAAAGAAAAAGACTGTTTAACCAAACTTAAACAAAAATTTATTAAAAGGTTTATTTTCAATATAATATAACTCCTCTCCTGGCTCGAATACATGCGGTGATCCTCCTGGGCATGCTGAGAATCAAGTTATCCAGCATTTCTTGGGGTAACCTGTCTCATTCTTGAATAGCGGCTTCCCTGAGCTCTGGCACTGTCTGGGGACGGTTTCAAACAGCTCGCTTAAGAGCATCCCACGCGTGCTCTATTGGGTTTAAGTCAGGCGAGCCGAATCATAATATAATCAACTGTACCTAACAAAAAATATTTCGATTTTTCAAAGTGATCGCAAACTTTTTTTGATGTGTGTACTTACCGAGGTTCCTTATTGAGTCGTTATTCATAATTCCTTCTCAGTCACGAGATAATATCTTCTAAAGGAGTGGCGCCCATCTGAATTAAACAGTGAAGGAAACGTTGTACTGGACATTGCTATTTAATTTTCCGCGGCACTGCCATTGCAAGATGCAAGTTAATTGGTAGTGTAACTTCTTACGATACTCGTAGAATCACTTCAGATGACCGTATTAAAGAAGAAATTAAGATAGTGCATTCAAATGACTTAATAAGTTACCTTAAACTGAAATGGTATAAAGAAAACAGCGCCTGTAATAATAGTGAGAAAATTGGTATCGCTTTAGCGACTAGCGGTAGTCACGCATCATTATTTGAAACGGACCAAATCCTTCAAGTGAATCTAATCAATGGAAATCAGTTAACACAAGCAAGCACTCGCATAGTTATAACCATAATGTGCCTGTAATGTTCTCACAGCATGGACTTGGACACTAACTTCCGTTTTAAGACATGGAAGATGGCCGTAATCCACCACGTGGGCTCATTCTATTTTTGACAAACATACACATTACATTTTAGGGAAACCATAATATTTAAAACCAAACTCTATCTTTATTTTCAGGGTATACTCCGACGTGATAACTCCACGACCTATCCTGGCACTAGCACATGAACCAACGGAATCATCTGTCACGTGGACGCGACCTCCAAAACCAAACAAGATAAAAGTCATTCACGATATTGTGACACAGCTTGGAACATTGTTCTCTAAAACGAATATCATATAAAATGATGATGACTGTAGATTGTCAAAAACCCCATAAAAATTTAATAATAATATTCCATCCTTTACGATAGATAAGTAAAGTGCAACAAGGTTCTTTTAGCGCCTGAATGAAAGAAGGAGGAGTTGCTGGTGTATGAGACGATGGATTACACGATTATTAATTAATGAATTACCTGAGGGAATATCGATCGTGTATGTCAAAAGCAAAAAACGGCCAAGTGCGTGTCGGATCACGCACAATGAAGGGTTCCGTAGTTGGGACGAATTTATCCTAAGAATAAACGTAACATTGAAGTTGAAATACATGTTTTCCCATACATTCCAGCTGCAAATGTAATTTGGTTGACTATACTCGTTATCTTGTAAAGCCTACTTTTCTGTGATAGTTTTCCTTTTAACTTCGTTGTATATACTACTGCCGCAAATTTTTCACATATCCAAGAACAACCATTTATCTGGCAGAGGGGGACAATTGACTAACAAAAATTTTAGTTTAAAGCTTAATATTACGCAAACAGGTCCCTGATTCGAAAAACGGTTTTCAATAACCCGCAATATTTTTAAACGGCCTATCCAACGATATTCCACACCGTGGGATAAACGAGTAAACAATATATCACCCTTCTTTAACTTAAAAAAAAAAAAAAAAAAAAAATATTTTACTTTTTGTCGGCGTGTGTATACGGCGTATGTATACCCATGCCAAATTACAGCTTTCTAGTACTAAGAGTCTCTGAGCTAAGCTGAGGACAAAAAGACAGACAAACAGACATGGCGAAATTATAAGGGTCCCTTGTTGACTACAGAACCCTACCCTAGTAGCATTTTGCGTTGGCATTTAGTTGGGCCAACTTCAGAGGTATGTGGCCCAACCAAACGCCAACAAAAATGCTACTAGGGTAAAAACCAACTAAAGAGTGTCCTTAGGATACATTACCTGTCGATGTGTCCATAGTTGCTGCGGTCGTTCGGCGGCCTCAGTCGGCTGATGTCTTTTGTCCTAATCCTAAGTTTGCTTACCTTATAGGTACTATAGGATGGTCTCATGAAGATTTTTGGCTGATGCCGCTGAGTGTACTAGCTGTGGTTGTAGAATTTATGATTGTGTGGGTAACTCTGTAGTCACATACTTTTACAGTCTTTGTCATCGTTTACAGAGGCATGGTCTTAGTCTTAGTTTTATCCTAGATTTAATTTAAATGTTTAGTCAAGCAAAGATTGGTGCAAAATCGACGAGAACTTGCTGCCGAAATTTTTTTTTGCAACGTGGCAGGTGTTATGTGAAAATAAAACTGTAACAATATGGATTAAATAAAAAATATAAATAAAACACATTTGTGAAATTGATACAGAAATTGTATTTGACAAATTAAGATGACGGCGTTAGTTCTGAGATTGGCCACGCGCCAAAAGAACCTTAATTGTAGCGTTGTAGTACCTATAATAATAATACAAGCATTTATTTAGCTTTTAATAAATTATTGAACAAGATTGTTTGATACTATGTTTTATTTCATCGGGTATCTATAATGTCCTAAGAGAAAATAAAGATTGGGAGTACAATAGTTATTTGCTATGCAAGGCTGCAAAGTTGGCTTTTGGCGCGAGTACTTGTACTGAAACCTGAGTATAGCGAGAGTTTCAAGGGTACGAGATGCAGAATAACTATGCAGCCAAGCGAAACACACAACTTTTCACCTCACTACAGTGAGGAAAATGCTAGGTGCAAGAAAAAAGTGTGAGATAGAGTGAGATAGAGAGAGAGAGAAAGGGAGTGAGATAGAGAGTGAGAATTATAGAGAGTGAGATAGAGCGTGAGATAATGAAAGAGAGTGTGAGAAAGAGAGTGAGATAAAGAGTGAGAGTGAGAAAGAGTGAGTGAGATAGAAAAAATGAGAGTGTGGTAGAGAGAGAGAGTGAGACTAAAAGTGAGTGAGATAGGGAAAATGAGATAGAGATAGAGAGCGAGATAAAAAGTGAGGGTGAGATAAAGAGTGAGAATTGGAGTGAGATAGAGAGTGAGAGTGAGAGATGAAGATCTGTATAGAAAGAGTGAGAGTGATAGTGTGAGGGTGATAGAGAGTGACAGTGATAGAGTGAGAATGAGATAGAGAGTGAGAAAGAGAGTGAGGTAAAGAAGAAGAGATAGAGATGGTGAGATTGAGAGAGTGAGATAGACAATATGAGAGTGAGTTAGAGACATTCTCTACTCCCTTTCTCACAGAAAGGCAGTGAAATATAGAGTGAGAGAGAGAGAGAGAGCAAGATAGAGTGAGAGTGATAGAGAGAGAGAGAGAAAGAGATAGAATGAGAGAGAGATTAAAAATTGAGAGTGAGATAGAGAGAGAGTGAGACAGAGATAGAGAAAGGGAGTAAGATAGAGTGAGGGTTATAGAGAATAAGATAGAGTGAGATTGAGATAGAGAGAGAGATAGAGAGAGAGATAGATAGAGAGCGAGAGTGAGATATAGAGAGAAAAAGTGAGTGAAATAGAGAGTTAGAGTTATAGAGAGTGAGATAGTGAGAGTGGAATAGAGAAAATGAGAGTAAAATAGAAATAGAGAGCGGGATAAATAGAGAGCGAGTGAGAAAGGAAGTGAGATAGAGAGTGAGAGTGATAGAGAGAGTGAGATAGCGTGAGAGTGAGATAGAGAATGCGATAAAAATGTGAGAGGGTTAGAAAGGGAGTCAAATAGAGAGTGAGAAAATGAGAGTGTGTTAGAGAATGGGAGTTAGAGAATGGGAGTGAGATAAAGAAAGTGAGAGTGAGATAGAGATAAATATTGATAAAGAGAGTGAGGTTAAGAAGAAGAGATAGAAAGGGTGAGATAGAGAGAGTGAGAGTGAGATAAATAAAATGAGAGCGAGATACAGATAGCGAGCTAGATAAAAAGTGAGAGTGAGATAGAGTGAGAAAGGGAGTGAGATAGAAATTGAGAATGAGTGAGAGTGATATAGAGAAAATTAGAGTGAGATAGAGTTAAAGAGCGAATTAAAAAGTGAGATTGAGATAGAGAGTGAAAAAAGGAGTGATATAGAGAGTAAGAGTGATAGAGAGAGCGTGAGAAAGAGTGAGAGTGAGATAGAGAGAAAGATAATGAAATTGAGAGTGATATATTGAGATAGAGAGAGAGTGTGATGGAGAGTGAGTGACATAGAGAGTGAGATTGATAGAGAGATAGTGAGATAGAGTGAGAGCGAGATAAAGAGACAGTGAGATAAAGAAAATAAGAGTGAGATATAGATAGCGAGATAAAAAGTGAGAGTGAGAATGGGAGTGAGATGGAGAATAAAAGTGAGAGATAAAGATCTATATTTGGTGTATCTATTCATACACGAAATATTTTAAGAGAAACATCATAGGTGGTAATAAAGCCATAGCAGCGGAAAAATAAATATATCTGTTTTATATTTTTACATAATAATTATTATAATTTTAACATTGCTTGACACATTTTGCAAAAAACCCTTTACTTACTTATTTTTTTTTGTTCTATGAATGAGCCGCCTGGACGCGGCGACGACGGTGGCGGCACGAGCGCGGTGCCTTTAGATTATTTGGGTCACGCTTTAGGTGTTTGGGTCACTCAAATTGATATGTATACCAAACAACTTTTAATCGGTCCATTACATTCGGAGCAAATTGGCTGTGACAGACGCACAGACAGACAGACAGACACACGAGTGATCCTATAAGGGTTCTGTTTTTTCCTTTTGAGGTACGGAACTCTAAAAATCGTTTCCATGGCTTCTTTTTTATGGTGTATCTCTTAAAATATTTCGTGTTTGAATAGATACACCCTATATAGATAGAGTGAGAGTGATATAGTGTGAGAGTGATAGAGAATGATAGTGATAGAGTGAGAATTAGAAAAAGAGTGAGATAGAGAGCGAGATAAAAAGTGAGAGTGAGATAGAGAAAATGAGAGTGAGATAGAAATCGAGATAAAAAGTAAAAGTGAGATAGAGTGAGGTAGAAAGAGTGAAATAGAGAGTGAGAAAGGGAGTGAGATAGAGAGTGAGAGTGATGAGTGATAGAGTGAGATTGAGATAGAGAAAGTGGGAGTGAGAGAGCGATTTACAGAGTGAGATAGAGAGTGAGAAAGGGAGTGAGATAGAGAGAGTGAGTAAGATAGAGAGTCATTAAGGCCGCCTCTGTTCTGTGCTTTAAGTATTAGATGAATAAATAAATATGACATAGAACCTCAAGAGTAGTTCAAATAGCATGGAGGCTTTTTAAAAGAAACTAGAAAAATTAAGTTGAATGTTATGTCATCTTGACACACTGAAATTTACAATATTTGTGGCACACGGTGGCGAAGAATTGTTTTTGATATTTTACTGAAATGAGCCGTATGCTAGTGCATAAAAGCTATTTGTGGAATATCTATGTTTTTCCTTTTATTTGGTTATGGTTAATTACAGTCGTAGCATGTAAGTTACAACCAAACCGAATTATCAAAAAACATCTAGTTGATTTTGTTAAAACGTTCAACAACAACACAATAAATCTCAGGGTTTTCCGTATCACCATCTCATATACGTTGGGCTCAGCTTCCAGTCTAGCCGAAAGCAGTTGATTATCGGTATTTTAAATAGAGCAGTGACTTACTGTTATTTTAGCTACCATAAATTTATATCTACTATTTCAATATTTCACAGGCTATCCTATTCAGAAGCCAGATTTAGAGTTGCGGCCCGAATTAGGGGATGAAAAACACTTCCCCAATGGAACTACAATAGGTAAATACACATACATGGACAACGAAGGGAATCCCATACAAGTGAAGTATTATGCTGACGATGCAAGCTATGGGTAAAATCCAATATTTTATTTTATTTATGCAAATTCATAGCTTTTGTTGGTTCGGATAAAGAGTAAAACAAATCAAATTTCAGTATTGTTGAGTTCATTGCTGTTGTTAATTTAACATTTTCTCGACTGGATGTGGTGTGTGGGTGGAAAAGTGGATCCTAAGATTACCAAATTAAGGAACATGATGTGAAATTAGGCTATGTTTACATCTTGGTATTGTATGTGGATGTAAAACAATGATGTTATATAAATAAAAAGGTCGATATCGCACTAGCGCGTGCAAATTGTTGCAGACAAATTCAGACAATTGTTGTAATTTGATTTAGTCGGCTAATAGCAGTGAGCGAAACGAAGCATGTCCGTGGCGTGACAATAATATATCTAAAATGTGTTATATGTTAAGAAAGTGTAAAAACTATGGTTCCAAGATAAATAAGAGTGAAGGAATTTCATACCATAATTTGTAATAACGCCGCTCAGTATGAACGTAGCGTATCTTTCTTTTATAATATAATTGATGTATAATCAATTATTATCATTGGTTAAGAGTTACGTTCTTCGTCAGATATTTTGTTTGACAATCTGAACTTGAATGAGGTAATTTGAATGCTCTGCCCTGCTTTAAAATATACTAGCTCTAAAATTTGTGTTAATTTCAGGGTTGAGATGAAGAGCATCAAAATGTTAGATACAACTGGCGAACCATTCCAGACTACAAATATTGTTCAGAATGCTCCAAATAGATTCGACACTGAATCTGATGCGAAGACGGCTGCAGATTTATTAAACATCAATAGTTATCCCGTCTTAAAAGCTGGCTATAAATACAAGAACCACGAATTTACGAGTCCATACGAATTTTTGAACAAAGAAGTAGGTAAAACTAACCGTTATAAGGTGGAGAAACCTAACCCCGATTATGAGATTTTTTATCAAAATGATCTGAAGGGACCCAAGAGATGTAGCAAAGAAAAAGTACGTGTATATTTCGACAATAAAGAAAATCGAAGGATGCGCAGTGCAGTCAATGACTTAGCTGAAGCTAACAAGTTTTGTGAACAATTTACGAATTAGATAACGGTTAGCAATAAAATATGTTTTTGGTTATAATGTATTTTATTAAATCATCCTATGAGACTAACTATAGCGGTAATCTGACCCTTGGGGTCGAAGAGGCGATTGATTGCAGATCCCTTGACTATGAGGCACTCAGATCTGTCATAGAGTAAAGATGGATCCTGTTTGTCTCTTACATGAACGGCATCACCAATGTAACAGTAGCCTCGTCTTTTGTCTTCCCCTAATAGAGTTATCTATAAAAAAGATAATTAGAATAAGGTTTTATATTTAAATCTGCAACTTTTCTGTAGTAGGTACTTTTACGATATTTTATTGTGTCACTTCAGTTCTTATAATATCAAACTGAGTAGATGAGTTACTATTTTTACTTACACTAAACACTCTTTCTGCGTCATCTAATTGGCAAAGCCATAATAGAAAAACTTCATCCGTATTGAACACAGATCTACTAATACGAGATGTGTATTTGCTACCACTCTTGCTGAGGGTTTCTGTACTATTCTAAAAAAGAGTATCATATATTAATACCATGTTCAGTTTACTAGAACTATAAAAAAATCGTGTTCACTAGGGGGCAAATGTCCCGAGAGACGTGTCGGTCGCTAGAGATATCGGGCGAAGTTGAGGGTCGTTGGTCGTAGGCGCATGAAATGTCTGGCGACATCGAAAACGATGATAAATGGCCATAATGCCTGGTTTATAAGACGGCAGTGGCTGGACCCAGTGACTCGGAATTTCTGACCCAGTCAGTGGGTTCATGTAGACGTCCGGTTAGTCAACTGGACTTTGAGGGTGCGAAGTCAGCACTGGACTGGGTTGAAACTAGTGTCTACACGAACCCAGTTGGAAGTCATCGCTGGACTGACTTACTGAACTGTCACATTACTGGGCTCGTGTAAACTTGCCTTAAGACAAGACGTCTGGCGACGTTGGCCAATATCTCTAGCGACACGTGTTGCGGGACATTTATCTCCTAGTGAATACGCGGCTTTAGTGTAATCCCATAAGTTTCGGATACCCCAGAATAAGGTTCGTTAATTTTCTCGGTCTGCGTGTGAATACTTCTAATGAAAATTGCGGATGGGTCACATTTAACATTTGGCAGTTTTAGAGAACTCGTTGGCAATCTCACAGACAATAATAGTAACAATTTATTGTCCTTCTTTGAATTGCGAGCGGAAGCTACTGATTCCATTTTCTTCTTAATTGTCTGGCTTGGTCTGAAATTATAAATAATGAGTTATTTTATAATATTTCATGTATATGGACATATATTTTTATGTAGCCAATGCTCAAAAGTACCTTTTTTGGGTTTCAATAATGAATGTAGAGACACATTGTATTTCAGTGGAAAAATTTGCAGATTTGAGAATAACTTCTTGAGGCGTGGTTTCATCCAAAGTTGCTCTTGGAACTTTGGAGTGATCGAAAAGAAAATGTAACATGAATGAATCAATCGTCACAATTTTTGAGCAGATAGTTACTGGGCACACCACAGGCCTAAAATGAAAATTGTAGCTGTAGAGCCAGTTTCGCCATACTCTGTTGGTTATTAAATATCTCGTTAAGCATTTTGATGTACCCTACTACCTACTAATCAAAACGGTCCGTCAAAATGTTTATTAACTAACAGAGTTTGGTAAAATTGGCCTTAATCAGCTGTAGCCGTACAAACAAAAAATAAAAATAATTTTGCCTTGGATCTTTTTCGCAGTTTTCCACTTCATCTTCTTTGCTCTCAGAATTTTCAGAGCAATCCTCCATATTTGCGCTTACGCTTGATTCTTGGAAGTGAGAATTTTTATATTCCATAATTGTTTCAATGCTATTCTTCGGATGAGGTTCCTGAAAATGTTCAATAAATATTTATGCGTTATTTGAAATCTGTTTTGAAGGCTATATTTTGTAAAGTATGTACCTTATAAATTAATAATTTATCGTCTTCTTTGCGGGATTTATTTACTTCGTCTTTTATTTCTGTAATGATTAAAAAGGTTGTTTTTATATTTATCTCGTATTATTATATAGTTTTTATATTTTATAAATTCGTTTCAATAAACTTCTACCTTGAGCATCAACTTTAGTTTCATGATCTCCACTTGCTAACTCTGTTGCTTTTCTGTTGGATTTTTTTATTTGTAGCGGTGGGATTTCAGTGTCAGGATCGAATTCTTTTTCAGGTTCATAGTCACCACCTTCGTTACCGCCTTTCATTACAGCATCTATTTCAACAAAAAGAATCTACTTGATAAAAATCGTATATTCATTAATTCACTGACTGACAACGCTCAGTCCAGAACCGCTGGGTCTAAAAGCGCAAAGCACAAGAGTTCCTTATATAACGAAAGTGAGCATTAAAGAAAATTAAAAAAAAAATCACTTCCTAAATGGGTTAAATGGGAAATGAAAGGTTGTATGGAAGTTAGACATTTTTGCGACGGCATGTATGCTTAATAAATTACTGAAAATATCTTCTCTGTCTTGCCTCATAAAATGTTTGTTATCAAAATGAATTCTAGTTTTTTTTTTGTTTTAGAAATTTTCGATGAGTTTATGTTTTTCTTACCACAACGTTGACAGCTTTTGCAGATAATATGCCCAGACTCGAATGCATAAACGATAGACTTTGCCGTTGTTTTGCAAACTGAGCATTGAATTTGTTTCTTTTCCACGCTCGATGTGTCGGAAGGCTTAAGGATAGGAACCTTAAAATGTAAAAATATAAATATTTTTACATTGAAAAAGGCCGCCTCAATAAGAGTGTTTGTTCTGCGCAGCATTTTGCAGACTGGCTGAGCTCTTTAACCAGGGATGAGCTTATTTATTACCGTATGCAAGTGACGACACGGGAGAAAAAATGGTAGGACACACAATTATTATTTTTGTGTGATTTTGTTTAGATAACAACTACGGGATAACCATAGCTACAGCAATATAGTAAATGATCTATTTTATATTATCTAACGTTTGTTTGCATGCAACAGTTTCGTCATTGAGGCCCATTCGATCCAGATGCGACGAGTTAGAACTACAGATGAGGCGAAGTGGGCAAAACCATTTATGTTATTTAACATGTTCAATGAGTTTAAGGCTTAGAGCCATGTCTGTTAAACTTAAAAATACTGTTTTCTTTCTTTTTGTAGGGAGTAAAATATAAAATCACAAATAAAAAATAAAAAAAATAAATAAAAAAAACGTTAACATATTTTTGCAATTTGATACTGCCTTATTTATTTGTTATGCAGAGTAAGGCTTAATGTCCCTTTAGTAGGCAGATAATTAAGTTAGATCATCATTCAACATTAAATTGGATGACATATACACCGATCATCCATTATAATAACCGTAGGCGTTTACGCTAGTTGTTAAATCTCCATCAAAATTCACAAAACGACTTCACGGTCAAATGAAAATAATGTAGCAATGCCCCTTAATGTGTTGTCATCTATGGTTCCCCATTTGACGCTCATAAACTTTACAAAGTAGTAAAAGCCTAGCGAAGTGGCTTGTCATTCCATTTGCCTACAAATATGCTAATACAATTCTTCACGTCACCACTCTTTATGTTTTGAACATAGGAATTTATTGATATGTAGCGAAAGTGTACTATTTCTCTTAACAGTATTGCCATGTATCGCCTTTGCATCCGGACGCAATGACGAAATAACATGTGCAAAACGAATACTAATATACAAAGCGATCTGATTAGTCTGGTAGCGATTAAGGAAGATTACGTTACCTTCTTTAACATAGTTTAAATAAATATAGTACAAATAAAGTGTTCTAAATCGTTAAATACTTGAGAATACGTTTTAAAACTGTTATAAACATTGACAAAATGTGACACAAAAAAACATAATGTCATACAAAAGATTAAAAAGTATTAAAACCTTTCTAATTGATCTAAAGAACCGGTAAAGAGTTTGCTCCACAAAAAAAAAAAAAATACAAAATCTTCTTCAATTTATCCGCCTCTGTGGTCTAGTGGTAAGATATATATCTTTTTTTTTAAATCATTATATAAATTCATTTCTATTTTGTGAATGTGAGAACGTTGTAGGCCTAGTAGAGTGTAGATTTGTTGGCACTTTTCTATTTTGTTAAGTACCTGGTAATTGTTGAAAGGCCTACACTGGCCTCCCATACCTATAAAAACTGTTATTTGAAAATATTGTAAAAGCCAATTATTTTTAAAAGAGTGACCGTTTAGTTTCTTGCAGGCTCTTCTCCATAGGAAACGACAAATTGGAACCGTGCACCTAGCTTCTGACGTTTCATAAGGTATCCATGTAGGTTTATGTGAAATAAAATATTTTGATTGATTTTGATTTGATTGGAGGTAAGATAGGCAGTTCCTCTATAGTTGAGGATTGCGGGTGAAGCTCGCTTCCACCTTCGGCCCTATTATCTCTTACCGTCAGATGAGATGAAGGCCAAGAGCTTCCATGTTTTGGATTAAAAAAAACTTAAAGCGGGTATGGCTGTTGCAAGAGGCTAAAATAACAACGGATGACTTTCAAGAGAGTGAGTATTATATAATCATATAATGACAAATAACTTACTAACTGGGATTTTTTGAACTAATGTACTACCATATTTGTAGGTGATCTACTGAATGTTTAAGAAATTTTGAAGCATTACAATTAACAATGGAAATGATATAGAGCAGAGCCCTTCGACGGCTGTGATTAAGCTGGAAACAAAGTGTTAGTAAACAAACAACCAGGTGTAGCCTATCCACACTCAGTAGTGAGTGAAACGATTCCAGATAATGATGGTTAGGGAAGTTACATAAAACCAAGTAAATGAAGTAGAATGATTTGTAACCGGTACTCAATCAAGCAATGTGCTTACTGCCAGTAGCAGACGTTATTACGGATGCCATTCAAGCATTTGCGCACATGCATTTATGAGAGTTTTACAGCCTCATACTTTTCTATTTGTAGTAGTTATTGTTTGAGTATATTAGCACCGAATCATCATTCTGAAGAAATTTTGAAGTTCCAATATGTACGTCTTCACTGTTCATCTTGTATTACCGTTTTATGTAATCTATCCATTTGGTTTAGGTTTAAAATTAAGTTAGTGATCAATATTGGCGGGCCACCTTGGATGGCTTCCTTTAAAATTGGCGATATGAAGCACAACATCGAGAGAAATGGAAGGAACGGGGGAATGCCTTTACCAAGTAGTGAGACAGGTTCAGGCTAGTAAAAAAAGTGTAAATAATTGACCACAGTTCGATCGAAAACACAGGTATGAGTTAATAAAGCGATCAAAATTATATTGTCTTGAACCGTGACACCTTCGTGTCGATAATTTGATTATCACACAGTTTTACTGGCTAATCAAGTTTCTGTAGGCACTGGCATTAGACCAAGCTCATTATTAGATTTAATTAAGCGAAAAACGACGTGCATTACGCACATGCCTGCGTTATGCCTTCATTAGGCCAAGAGCAGTGCAATAATATATACTTAGTTGTAAAACATAGAATCAAGTACATATTTATTGCTCATTGAAAAGTGATAGGATGATTTGAAAAGGATTTACATTATTTTGTTTTGTTTATTTGAAAATATAGTGCATTACAAAACAAAGTATAATCAATCTTAAAAATTAGATGAGATCGGCGTTTTCTGACTACTCTGAGAAGAAAGGCCGAAACAAACTCAGAGGTCACAGTCTCTTGTAAATTCCAGACATAATCTTAGTCAGATCATGTGAACACCACGTAGATTGGGGTCTTAAATGGTCTTTTGATGACAGAACCACACAGATTGAATGGATTGGATGAATTGGACGCATTATCAGTAATCGAGCAGCTCAACTCAACTCAACTCATATAGCAAATTAAACTAAGTGTGCTAGGCACCAAAGACTATGGTCGTTTAAGGTAGCCGCTTAACCAATATATAACGTAATCGTGATGCAGTACATTTAGTCATACATCTACCCTAAAAGTACCCAAAATGTATCTACCCTACCTGGGTAGATACTTTATAGATAACGCCAATTCGTAAATTGTAATAATTTATTATTTTGATTAAGATTTTGTGATAAAGTTTGGGAAATTACTTCTGTTATAAAGCTTTCGCAAATGTATTGGAGACAAAATTTTTTTAATCTGTATTTTTCGTCTCTAAACCGAATACGGCATCTTGTCTATTATTATTTACAAGGATAAAAGACCAAAAAAAGCTTGCAAATTTGTTCCATAGTTTTACAAAACCGAACAACCGAATTTATGAACTAGCCTTTTCATAGACTATCATTAGCTCTAATGATCTTACACTCAAAGCATCAGCTCTTATATCAGTTTCAAATAACTTAGCTACTTCCTACCACAGGGAATCAATCCACCATGACAAATTGGTGCCTCCACCAATCTTGAACACAATATCAACATCATTGATTTACGTCATACATATTATTTTCTGGACACATAACGTGCATTACCTCTATTGTCACATAATTAAGTGTAAGGAAAGTGGGCTAGCAATCGTGCACGGCTTACGTAAGTAAACCTCTCGCGTATTAGTGACATACTGTAATAGAATAACCATTGTAAAAGTAAAAAAAATCTTGAGCAAGAGACCGTAAACATTGTGAATTGTTTCGAACTTAAGAGGGTGCCGAGCGCGCAGTGGCACCCTCATCGTTTGTTTGGTGATTTATTTTATTTTAGATTGAAAATGCAGAAAATATGCTCACGTTACGTTATGAAAAGCTACGGAGCTTAGTGGCCACTATTTTCCATTTTAAGGATTACAATAATACTTAAAAATTTAAAACTACTGTTTGTTATAATAATAACGCATAGTCTTGTGGAGCACAACTTAACGTGCTTGTCGGAGACTAGTTGTATCCGGTACGCCAGCGCCATCTAGTCGCGTTCGATGGAGTTATTGGAGTTCGCGCCAACGAGTCTTGACTAATCGGGACGTCAGTGCTGTTTAGCGGCGCATGACGGAGTACAACATAACGTTCGACCGGCGCGGTGACAAGTGATCGCCGCACATTGCACAATTGAAGTTCATCGGTGGCGGTCAAGCAGTGAAGACGTCGAGAAACTATTGCGCGTTCGGTATAGTTGTTTCGTGTTCCAACATTAATTACTTTGCATACCCATTACTGTATAGAATCAAATTCTTCTAACTGAACAGACAGATGTGCTGCTGGGGATTTTGTTTCGCTACTTCTTCCCAGCTAAAGCACTAGGAAGTGGTGAAAGGATGGGCGTTTTAGGGGACTGTCTTATGTAATTTTGATTCTCAGCTTAGATTGAGTAAATAACTTTTGAGTTTAATTCGGTTTTTCTATTGCGCAATAACCAACACTACCCACAGTATGCCCACAGTAGTTAAAATATGGCTGATGATAACGAGAGAAACCTTCCGTTCTCCGACATGCTTATTTTTTGCATGTTCATTCTAAAATAAAGGAAATCACCAAACGAACCATGAGGGCGCCACTGCGCGCTCAGCGCCATCCGTATTTTAAGCAAGATCATCTTCTTATCACCACAGTAGTTTCTCATGTTAATGTTATCGCGATGTACGAGTAGTACGTCATAGGTTCGAACCCTATCAGCCACTTTACTTTGTGTAAATTATTTCATCACACTGCTCTCAAAACGGTGAAGGAAAAAATCGTGAGGAAACCGGCATGTCCTAGAACCAAACATTCGAAGACATGTGATATCTACCAACCCGCAATGGGAGAGGAAAGGAGGCCTGTATCCCAGCAGTAGCAACGCTGAGGAAGCAGAGAAGGAGAGGAGGGGAAGAGGTAGGGGGCTGATTATTTTATGCAATGTTTTACAATTATTTACCTTCGCTCCCACCAATCTGATATCAGCTGGTGACCAGCCGCTCTTATTTCAGCCGAAAGACGTCCACTGCTGGACATAATCCTCCCCCATTTGGGGGGGTTTGCCATAATCGCCACGCTTGGCAGGCGGGTTGGCGATCGCAGTATTATGTTAAAAATGCATAGAGAACGCTGCTGCCCATTCTCTAGTAAGTCCCTTAGTCGCCTTTTACGACACCCACGGGAGGAAATGGAGTGGTGCTATTCTTTACGTCCGGCACCACACGGTACAACCAGCGGTCTACTCAGTAAAAATCTGAAGTGAACTGTCATCCCACCAGACGCTAAGGATTGACAGCTCATTTCAAACTCACTTCACTTAACTTTTAACGGTGAGATTTATTACAGAATATAGCACAGTTGATATTCATAAAAATAGTGGTTTGTCAGATAACGTTTTGGGTTGATTATCGTAAGATTAGTTTTACTGCCCATTTGAATCATCCTTATTTCTTAGTACGTAGAAGTCATTTTACGTGGTCTGTTGCAATAAGCTGTGTTCATGTTCAGCGAAAAGTTATCTAGAGTGAGCTTTACAGATCGGATAATCGGATGCATATTTATTGCAGCTTATTGCAGGGAGAATGGATGTGGATTGCTCATTCATGGAGCATTGGAAAAAACTACATGTGCGAGTGGTGCGGTCCTGATCCAATGTTTTTATTGTTGTGTGTGTTTTTTGCATTATCCATACTAATATTATAAATGTGAAAGTAACTCTGTGTGTCTGTCTGTATGTTACGTTTTCACGCCTAAACTGCTGAACCGATCGTCATGAAATTTGGCAGAGATAAAGCCTGGGATATGGAGAAGGACATAGGCTATGTGCTTCTCCATATACTAGGCTATATTTCTGCCAAATTTCATGACGATCGGTTTAGCGGTTTAAGCGTGAAAACGTAACATACAGACAGAGTTACTTTCACATTTATAATATTAGTATGGATATAATTTAAAAAAAAAAACCTGTGGATGATTATAATAACTGCTAGTGATTGTAATTATCTGAAATAAATGAAATGAAATTTACCAAAAGTTGAAGTGTTGGCTACTATAGAATGCATTTTTGTATCAAAAAAATCCCGCGATTCCGGAATCGACAAATTTTTAGTTCTGATTATAGAATGGAATGATTATTTACTTACGTTCAGGTGTTGGCTAATGCATTTTTGTATCGATCGTAAAAATTTTGCGATTCTGGAATTGATAAATTTACTACCTTTTGACTATAGATTCGAATGCTAGCTAATGGTGTAAAGTTAAATAATACCACATATTTAAGAAGTCGTTTCCATAGCATGTACCCGATAGTTTTGCATTCCCGGATTTTCAGGAATCCCGGGATTTATATTAAGAAAAAAATATTTAAGAAGCCGCTTCTATTATTTCTTAGCCAAAAATTTACTTTAGGTTAATACGTATCCAAATATCCGATCTATAATGATGACTCTCATGAATTGTAAGTTCCCCAAATTTGCAGTAATTATTGGCAAAATATCGTTTATCTGAAGAGAAAAGAATAATGTTAGCATCGTTGACACATATTGTTCTTGTATAACCTACTTAGAACAATTTCTTCACATCAGGAAGCTTTCTTATAATGCTATCGTCTGCGGTTCTATTTTGTTCGCAAACTGACGTAAGTGTATCAGACATCCATCGTTATTCAATACCGATCTGTTTAGTACTAAGTTAATCGACATCGACGTTTATATTGCTGTTGCATTCATAACTATGGGCAGTGAAAGAGAGGTCGTTTGTATGTCGATTCGTAATTGTTTCTTAGGAATGGTAATTACTGTTTTTATGGCTGAGTAAACAGCGCAGCGCCTATTTATTGCATGCAGTGTTGATAACCTGGGCACAGTTGAATGTAATGAGAGTATTTACTTAGTGATAAGCGTGCAAGCGTGATATAACTCCTTGTTAGTAACGCGATAGTGCTTTATTAGGTTTTATATTGATTATCGTTCGTTGTTGTAATTATATGATTGGGAAGGAACTAGGTATTTTTTGGTATTTTATAGCTGTGAAATGATTTTGTTTCTTGGCTTGGTATTTAGGGTTCCGTAGTCAACAAGGAACCATTTTTGTTTCGCCATGTCCATCTGTCTGTTGTAACATTACAATAAGAGGTCCGAGAGCCACCAGCCGTCGGAGTGTCAAGGCTTGCTGAAGATAATGATGTTTTCTGTAACACGAAGGTAATATTATCCACTGGCTTGTGTCTTCTTGCGTCAGGGGTTAGTACTTACGCCAGGGTTAGGCGTCACCAGCTTAGCGACCCTCGGGAGATGTCAAGGATTGGAAAATCGCGTAGCTTCAATGTTACTCCAGCATAACTTGTAATCTTCAAAGAGGAGGGAACTTCCCCTATGTCGGAGAGGAGGGAACTGCCCTTCCACCGACCTATACTTAAATCACAAAACTTCTTGATACGACTTGCTCCTCCGAGGTCGGCGACTTAGAAACCTGACTCGAGGTTTCCCTGGCCTCTTATATACTTCAGTTAGGACCTTCCAGTACCCATTCGGTAGGGCCTGATAAATTTAATATGATAGATATCTAATTGTTTTTATTTATTAAAATTGTTTACTTTTAACTTATTTATTTTCTACTTAAGCCGGGACTTCTTCAGTTCGGATGATAGGTAGGTGGTAGTTTTTTTCTCTGATCTTAATTTTTTCCCCTCCCGGAAAAATGTAACGTTACACTGTCTGTCCGCGGTTTAGCTCAGAGACTCATTCAGATCATTTATGTAAACAAAGTAATGTCAAGAAATGTCACTGTTAAAATGACAGGACAGTGGTGCAAAACATTTTATCATATTCTTTTTTTGTAAATAGTCCTCGCTAAAATTAAAGTGAATTAATTATAGAACTACGCAAACAAAATACCGTTGCCTAACAATGTATTGTGTAGTATGTCGGAGACACGGCATATGATCGTCATAATCAGCCCTTTTAAGTCCAGTGCTAGACGTAGGCCTCCCAAAATCGATTTCCACTCGAAACAGTTTACTGCCGTTTTCATCCAAAATGTGGCTAGATATGCTACTTACAATATAAATCTATGAATGAGAGTTGTAATGTTAGTGTTGTTGAAGATGTAAAACATTTGAAAATGTTTGTATCTCCTGCATTGTTACCAGTATCATAAAATATTTTATACCAAAAAATCTCCTTTTTTTAATAACTTTCTTTAAAACCGGAAATTTATAAAAATAATTACGGTATGATTATTTGTTAATTATTATTTATTAAAATCAGTACTTAACAGAAAATTAGACCTCTTTTTTCGCCATTTTATACAAATTACCATTACGAAGATACTTTTTTGTTATGTTATCCCCTTTTTTTACATAAATTATCTGAATTTGAGACTTTGGGTATAGAAAGCTGTAATTTGGCATGGGTATACATATTAATCACGCCAACAAATTGGTTGAATAAACTTGAGAAAAATGTTTTTTCAGGGTACCTTCCCTACACGTAAAGTTGGGATGATAGTTTTTTTCTCGTCTATCCCATGGTGTGGGGTATCGTTGGATAGGCCTTTCAAAAATATTACGGGTTTGTGATCCCATTTTTCGATTCAGGGATCCGTTTGCGAAATATTAAGTTATAAAATGCAAATTTTTGTTAGAGTCAAGTGTTGCCTCCAACGCCAGCTAAATGGTTGATTTTGGATATGTGAAAACATTCACGGCCGTAGTGTATTTAAGGAAGTTAAACGGAAAACTATCACAGAAAAGTAGGCTTCACAAGATAGTGAGTAGTAGTCAACTAACTTACATTTGCAGTTGGAGTTTTTACCGTCGACATTCTAGCTAGATTCTATTAATTTTGTATATGTTAATTATTGACGTTATCCTATTTTTATTTTTGGACATTTCTGTTTTATCCAAATTTACATTGTTGACATTTTGAAATATTTAATTAAGTTTGTACTTGTTTTGACATTGCAGTTTTTATTTGAAATTTAATTAATTGTCAGGAGAATATTATATTGATTTATCCAACAATCTTCAATCTTTCTATAAATTTTAATTGATATTGTGAAATGAATAATTAATTAATTCAAATTAAAACTAATATTTGTACGCCTAATGGCAAAGCATACAGAACTTACAAAAATGTAACATCTCTCACACACCTGTGTATCTATAACGTATGTTTACAAATACATAAATACTTTGAATCTGAATCTGAGAATTGACAGCCACGTATATCGACGTATTATTTATTTATCTAATACTTTAAGCACAAAAAAATGTACACGGGCGGACTTAATGCCATAGACATTTTTTACCAGTCAACCCTTGGGTGATGCTTGGGTGGTGTATTCCCGGAGAACATGAATTTCAACTTCATGTTAAGTTTGTTCTTGAGATAAATTCGTTCCAAATACGGAATCCTTCATTGTGCGTGGTCCGAAACGCACTTGGCCGCTTTTTTTTGCACATGGTTCCAACATTTAAATAATTAGGTACTCAGGTACAAGCAAGAAATTTGAACATTTTCCTATTAAATTGCTTCTACTAGGAATTTAATAAACATTTTAAGTTTCAACACGATTTTAGAGCTTTCAATAACAATGAAAATAATATAATGAAATGTTATATGATGATTTTAATTAATACCGTAATTCAAGTAATACGGTATTAATTTATATTATTGAAAAAAATCTATTAAATATACGTAGCTACTTCTACGAGTAATATTACTTCCCCGGCATGCGGCGTACCCACCACTCTAGCTACCCACATATAAATCTAGCGTGTAGTTTCACTCGCCACATTCGATACTCAGCCTTCGAAAGAGTGTATCATTCGATTTTTTTGTTTTAAATCGATTAAGAATCGAGTGATCTTGTGCTGGTGTATTAATTAGAAGCAGTGGTGTTAATTACGAGTACATCGAAAATGGCTTTCAAGGTAAGCCTTAATGTTATAAAACTAATGCTTAAAGTTATGTTATGAGAAAAAATTGTCGTAAACTGTAATATTATAGAGAAAGGGTTTATTAAGAAACATCCTTAACTATTCATTATATGCAGGTACTTTAGTACTGCAATTTTTAATACTGTGTACCTATATGAAAAGAAATTATAACTGACTTTAAATGAATCGTGGTTGGAAATATTGTACCAAAAGATAAAGAAAAGCTTTTTTAATAAGATTAGAGTTTTCAAATGTACGACGTGTAGCTCCACTTCTTTCCTAATCTTGTTCTTACTTTTAGAGACACCTCACAATATTTTCATTCATTCATTCATTAAATTCATTTATCAACAACATTGGATCATAATAGCATTGGTAATATTAAATAAAAATTATTAGAAAAATTAATAAAAATAAGACAAAACACAATACACAATTTCATTATTACATACAAATTAAATTATTTGATACTTTTGGTTTACTTAAATACATTAGCTAAAGACCAAAACTTGAAGATTGAAAGGGCACAAGGGTTTTGGGAACAAAACCAAAAGCCAAAGTAAAAAAAAGGGAATTGAAATATTAATTAAAAAACGTACCTACCCCTAAACATAATAATTTCGAATAACTATTATATCTCCCAAATTGCCCAAATAATCGTAAACAGAATTTCCATCTTTAAAGAAATCTCAAACATTTCGTACAATATTTACTAACAATATATGGCGTGTTAATTTACTCTGAAATAAAATGATTCATAATAATAATTTTTCTCATTTGTTGAACTCGGAACCGAACCTAGAATCTCGCACTTCGAAACCATGATTCCAATCACAATACCATTAAGATAACTTTGACAAAAAAATTGCTACACTTATGGTCATTATATCTCCAAGTGAAAACAAAAGTGGTACTTAACATTGCAAAGGCAAGCAAGTAAAAACTTATTCCGGGTAACCATCAATGGAGTCTTGAAAGCGTGTGTGAGAAGATTGGTAAAAAGTGTAAGAACACACCATTGTTTCATGGAAGATGGCTCGAAACATCTGTTATGGCTGTATTGTGCTCGAGTTCAGAATAATCGGTGACTGAAAAACTACTCGATTCATGCTTTGTTATTGTTTATGTTTTGTTATTATGTAATGGCTGCTCTGAAGAATAATTTTATTACTCGATTTCCAGAAAAACATGCGTTTCGTTTAACTTCAGGGTGGTTTTCATGGCGAGAACTATATAGAAAAGGAACCAAATTATTATCAGTAGGGTAATTGAGAAACACATTCACAATAGCAATACCATTCATTTCGACAACTGAACACATTCATTGCATTATTTACGTCGTTGAGCAGATGATTTTTTCAAACCTATGTAGTAATGGTTTAGGAATTACCACTGATGTATAAAAAAAGGTAGATAAGGCACCACTCTAAATTAGACTAGAAAAAATTACATGTAAACATACCCACACATTTCCCGATGACGTAAAACAACCGAAATAGAGAGATATGACGTGGGCTGCAGCGGGAACGAGATAGCAGTAATAGTCACTGTTACGTACCCATATCAACTCATAAACAAATGGCGACCTAGAAAGCAATATTATTTAGGAGAATTTTAAAGAAAATAAGTTATGATGTACTTACTAGTGGAAAGTAATCCCGTGGAACTTGTTTTTGGTTTGTTTTTTTGTTTTGGGCATATTTTGAAAACACAGGAAGGCATTGTTGTTGCTTATTTAAACGATTAGGGAAATTTTACTAACGTGCTGCACATGTGCTACACAAACGCCTGTTCGATTGTGACTAAGGTCAGTTGTGCCGGTTGGCATAAGTTATGCGGTTCACGTCGAGAAGCGCGTACCTCATCTTCCTTTTTTATACATCAATGGGAATTACCCTTAAAGTTATGAATGAAAATGTGTTACGTAATTGGGTTGCTGAATATCTTCAAGTTTTCAGAACAATACCCATAATCAATTTAATCAAGAATAAAGATGTTCTGAAACTGACAATGATAATATATCTAACAGCTTATACAAGACTATAAAACGACCATAACATCTTTCAAAGCACTGTATTTTCAATAAGATCTATTATACTGTTAACGTTAGTGTGTGATTAAGATAGTTTAATAAATAATTAAGTATAGTCGTAACTTGGATTTATATCAAAGAGGAAGGAAACCGAGCTTGGTTAGCTGAGCAGGTATTTATGAGTAGATATGCCGCTTGAAGGAAGAATTTGCTCTTATGTAAAAAAATATTCATGAAGTTAGTACTGTGTTAAGAGTTTTAATGGTAGTTTTGGAGTAAATAACAAAGGTATAACGAGTAGAGTGTTAATTATTGCTATCAAACAAATTCGAGACAGTCACAAGGGTCTGATAAGGATAAAGTTTATCTTAAAGAGCAGCCATCTTAAAGCAAACCCTGTCTGTTACATATAATATAACCAGTGATCGGAAGGTCGAGTTAATTTACCTAAACTACGGGGAAGGTAAAAAAAAATCCCGGAATAAATATAATGACGTTTAAATCCCGGGATTTTAACGACGTACTAAAATTTCTAAAAAAAGCTCTTTAATAGTTTTAGTACGGAACCCTAAAAAATTTTATACGATTTTTCAAATCAATCATTTGTAATTATAAATAAAGTCCAATAAATAATTCGTGGTATTTAAATCCCGGGATTTAAACGTCATTATAATTATTCCAGGATTTTAGAGGAGGTATTATTCACTCTATGTTACTTCCTTCCTCGAAGTATAGGTAAATTAACTCTACCTATTCCGATCTCTGCATATAACATACCATCACGTCGTTTCCCCTGAAGGGTTAAGCAGAGGTCTACCTCAGTAAATACATCCACATTTTGCCAGTTATGTTTAAGTCCCATGTAAGAGGGGGCGAGCCTTATGCCATAAACCGGGCAAAAACCTGCCCCCGGTCTGCTACTGAGAAATTCTTGATGGAAAAACCATTTTGTTTTTATTCCTTTGTTCCATAAACCATGAGCCAAACTTTATTCGTTGATTATTGTGGGTAGCATTATATTGTAGGTAATTTGTTAACTTCTAACAGTTCTATCACCAAAAATTTTCAGGTGGTGATCATAGCCCTGACCATAGTCGCGTGCACACATGGACGGATATTCTACAACCTGCGACCAATCAGGGTAGTCCATTCGGATCTGCAGCCGGCCGCGACAATCGTGCACCCAGAGCCTAAGCACAGCTACGAACACCATCACATCTCGGAAGATGAACACGTAGATTATTATGTAAGTATTCCTAACTGCAATCTTTTCATAATATTTAAAAAATGTCCACGAATAAACCAGAAAGAAGCACTGTTATCGCAGACGCGATACTCTTTTATATAAAATGGTACATCTCCTGTGCATTTGTTTTTGTCTATACTCCATTTACTACGAGTATAGCATTAGACAAATAACGGCTAAATAACGACAGTTATTGTGTAATATTGTTGAAATTACTGCACTTTAGAGTTATTTTTTTAATGTAAATGGTAAAACCTTAAAAAGTATGATCACGTTTCTACCTATCGCAAGATACTCAAGTGGCTCCCAATTCGACTTCGCAGGAACACTCGAATATTGTGTCTGCTATTTAACATCCTTCACAACCCTAAAACGCCATCCTATCTGCGACAACGCTTTTCCTACGATCGTACTTCGGATGCACCTTGCAGGTCGCATCTTAGAAATCTCCTTAGACTCCATCCCCACTCATCCGACTTCTGCTCCTACTCATTCACTGTGCACGCGGCTCGGTTGTGGAATTCACTGCCACCTGACATTAGGGACTGCCAAACTGTTGCAGCCTTTAAAAGAAGAGTAAAGGATCACTACCTTTCCGCTTCGTCATAGTTGCATATTATTATGTATTTATTATTTTCCACTACATTGTAGTTCTATTTGAGTGATATTTATTTTGGAAGTATATATTTGAGTGATATTTATTTTGGAAGTATGTATGTAAGTATATTCTCTTATTGTATGTTTATTAGTATTTATATTAGGGTATAGCTATTTTGATTTTATGTATATTTTTTTATTTTATTTTTTTTCTCTTCTACACTCACACACGTTGTCTACATCTCTATATCTACTTTCCTATCGCAGGTATGCTGGAAGAGATTTCATTAGAAATAAGCATCACCTTTGTACGTATTTTTCTGTTCCTTTCTTCTTGTCTGTTTATATGTGTGTACATAAATTGTTAAATAAATAAATAAATAAATAAAGATTACAGTGCTTTGTATTTATCGTGAAATAACGGAGTTTATTAAACGTTTACATCGAAATAACGAAATGGTGAGAACAGTTATTTGTCTAATGTTATAATAAATGGAGTATAGGCACGTGGAGTAAGTGTTTGTGAGTTCTTCTAAACATAAATGTAGGTTCCCAGCACCCAAATTGAGTAACAGTTTTAATCATAACAGTCATTCATGTTTTGAAAAATTCATCAGCTCAACAACGTTAGTAATGCAATAAATGTTGAACTGTCAAAATGAAAGGCATTGCCAGGCCCACTTGCACGTTCATGGGTTATCCTCATGGGTCATCCTAAATAACTCGGAGTTAACTAGCTGCTAACTCCGAGAGAAAAAGAAACCTTTTTTTTTTAAACCCATAAAAACCCACAAATTATATCAAGAAATTTAAAAATTACACATTAGTCTTCAGCTATCCTTGAAATAATTCAAAATTTTATTCAATGATTATACAATATCTTCATTAAGTAAATCAACGGCGAAATAAACTATATTTGGGAGAGCACAAAAATTATGAAACTATTAAATTTTTATAGTTACACAGACTTAATATTTTGATTTCCCCATTTCCGCCCGTGGGTGTTGTAAAAGACGACTAAGGGACTTACTAGAGAATAGGCATCAGCGTTTTCTATGAATTTTTAACACCATACTGCGATCGACAACCCGCCTGCCAAGCGTGGCGATTATGGCAAACCCCCCCAATTGGGGGAGGCCTATGTCCAGGACGTCTTTCGGCTGAAATGATGATGCTGATGAATGTTTTGATTATTTCAAGTTTTCTAACAATTAGATATTAAATTGGCAAAAGAGAGTTTTTTTCGGTTTTTTCGGAGCCTTCTCAAAAGCTTCAAATATATGGGTTCTAAACCGCTTATTATTCCTGATTTAGTGGCACTCTATTTCCTCATAGTAATTTCCTTAGAAGGTCATGTAGTTTTTTTAATAAAAAAAGTTGTTGAAGTGTAATCCAGTATTGCGAAAAAACTTACAAGTGCACATGCAATAACGTTACGTCTAAGTGTGTAACCGTTTAATTATTACCGAGCTACTTCAAACATGGTTAAAAGTAAATAAGAAAAAAGTGGAGTGAAGTAACGTTTGTTATAACATAACACATTATTGTTCAGTGTTGTGTAAAACTTATCGATTTATGACAGCTATCGTAATCGATTTTGATTTAATGTTTATGCACTAAACAATATCTAGCAACTGTTGTAAGACTATTTTTGCATTGTATAAACTCAATCTCCTTTGTATTATATAATTGCATAGCACAGGTGTGAGTACTATGTAGGTATGTACTATAGAGCTACCATTGACCGGGTAATATGTCTTTCATTGACTTGAATCGGCCCTGGCGGCTGAGAGTATATCATGCTCACTTAGATGTCTCGCTGATGGTGGCGTGTGTGTTGGATCATTTAGCTCCCTTCAAAATGGTTGAGCTGAATGGTGCTAATCCATGCGTCATGTTCGTTAACGGGCGCCGTCAGTTGGGACTGGTCATCTCTTAGCTGCCACGGGTTATTTTAATTATTTTATTTTGTTTTTATTTGTTGCACCTAATCTGGACGCTTTTAAAGTGTAAGTTTTTATTTTTCTCGTACATCGTTCTCACATTTAGTTATAAATTCAACATTATAGATGTAAGTAATATTTTGTAACAATTTAATTTAAAAGAGTGTCCATGGAGTTTCTTGTCCGTTCTTCTCCACAGGTAGGTACCTACTACGCTTTGCAATGGGCATGTAGCTTCATTTTTCTTACTGACCGACTCCTTGACAACCAAAAGTGCCTGTAAATGGTTTAATTGAAATAAATGAATTGAGTTTGAGTTTGTTGAATTGAATTGGAGTAATGTAGATAATTATAATAGTTGAGAGTTAATTTCTTCTAGGCAACCGTGCACCATCGTCGACCACATCATCTTTTACCATCAACATTATTAAAGTTCGAACTATCAATACAAATTTTTTCAAAAAACTTTGTCGCTTTCCTTGTAGCTATCAAACATTTATATCAAAAGGATCTTTCTTCTTCTTTCTTTATTCTTTTTCGTATGGTTAGTGACTAACCTGGTGGCGTCTGACTTGGCTACACATGCCATGGAGAAATATCTTTCAGGAATGCCGGTTTCCTCACAATTTTTAAAGCATGTGATGATTAAACAATACGCACATGAATCCAAAAAGTCAGAGATGCATGCCTTGAGTTCGAACTCGAGATTTAGGACATGGCGGTCCGATGGTCACACCACTAGGCTATCACTGCTATGAAAAAATCATGTAGGGTAAATCCAGAATAGACTTTTTGAAATTACTTTATATCTCTTTGTACAAAAAGCAAGATTCTTTATTCGTAAAACGGGTAGGTACTTTGGTTTATTATCTTCAAATTTATGAAAAGAATATAAACATTATCTTTGATATTTCCAGAGTATTGGCGATTTTTGCGGACCTCTAAATTTTGAGACAACTATCCCATATAGGGGATAGTTACCTAATCCATGTAAATTACGTTTAGGATAGATGCCCCGTCGAGAAAGAGAACATTTATTCCGCAAAAACTTTGATCGCACCTAGCCGTCCCATGCAATCGCACAGAGACATGCAACACGGTCAACTTAGTTGTAGTTGCAGAGTTTCTCGATAGATAAATAAAATAACATGTGTTTCATT
The DNA here is from genome assembly GCA_947523025.1 of Dryobota labecula. Taxonomy (NCBI): domain Eukaryota; kingdom Metazoa; phylum Arthropoda; class Insecta; order Lepidoptera; family Noctuidae; genus Dryobota; species Dryobota labecula. The sequence goes on along the minus strand of OX383288.1, from coordinate 19,057,440 downwards.
CGCGAAACTAGATTAATTGCAATCAAGGCACCTATCCCACTGCGGCATCTATCCTGGATTTACCCTACAACTTATGTACTTAACTTATGTTTTATATAGAAAGTTTGGGTTACTAACTCCCAGATGGGTTCAGTTTTTGAATATCCATTTCACATCTATGAACTTTGCATATACTATGTAGTTCTTATGTTCTACAACGTAACATGATACTTAAACCAATGGCTTATGTTACGTTGCATGCACACTTTCTTCTACGCAACCTTGGTTTCCATTCACAGAACCGTTCGGTACTAGTAATTTTTACGTTTTGCATTAAGACTGTGCCGAGCGCACAGTGGCGCCCTCATCGTTTTTTCCGTGATTTATTTTATTTTAGAATGAAAATGTGCTTCACAAGACTATACGTTATTATTACTACAAACAGTAGTTTTAAATTGTTATGTTTTGTTGTAATCATTAAAACGGAAAATGGTGGCTACTAAGCTCCGTTTTAATGATTACAATAAAACATAACAATTTAAAATTTATAAATTTAATTGTTATGGGGCACTAAAAATAGAATAGATTATTATCTATTGTTGCTACAGATACTTTACAAATAAAACTGGTCAAAGTGAAAAAAATGTCTCTGCAACATACGTTTAAATAAGAAAAAAAAAAATACAACCGAATTGAGAACCTCCTCCTTTTTGGAAAGTCTGTCAAAAAGAATATTCTGACCTCAATAAAAAGAAAACTGAAGTATGTAATAATATAAATATAAGGTAACCCTTATATAAATATAAGGGTTTCTCACTATTTTCAAGCATATATTATTAAAAGGCATTTATGAAAATGATGAAAGATAACTAATCAATAATTTAAACTGGCAAAGCGTAAAAAAAAAAAACATTAAATTATGCAAAGATAGTTTATGTGATTGTACTTAAACTTGCATAATGTTACGAGATATAATCCCAGTTGAATCACTTTAAAGCAAAAGAAAATATCTTGCGCAACCGGACGATTAACAGGAAATTCAAATGCGTGCCTAACATAAAGTTATGTTTTTATATTATATATTATCATTTAATAGTTTATTTTAATTAACTTCTATGTTCTTCATGTTAACTGTTATACTCACGTCGTCGTCAATAATGAAACGAACCATAAAGCAAGCAGTAAACATCATAATTCGCTACTTCCTAACTAGCTTCCTCCTGTAACAATAGCTTGTTTGAATGCTAATTCTAACTAAGTATACGTAAAAAAGTCACATAATTATTTATATTTACGTCTACATCCATTTGTGAATGAGCAGGAATTACGACAAGATTGCGCTTCCTGTGCGACGTTCCGCTTGTTGATGAACTGTGTGCGCGTGCGCAAGTAACCCGTGTTTGTGGTCCAAGTTAGAAAAAAAAAGGCGTGAACTTTTTTACGTTTTATATTCTCCAAAGTCTTTTCTTATCCCCTACATTACATAGTTCTGATTATAATATTATGACCGAAAATCTAACGAAAAAAAAGCTGAGAAAATTAACAAAAATCTTGTAAAAAGTAAAACTCAAGAGAAATCTATTAATTTGATCTAACGACCTGTTTTACCACTTTCGGATATGTTCTGGTTATCTGGAAGACAAGGTTGTAGTAATTGCTAATGCTTTTGTAAAACACAATCAAGCAACTGTACTTAAAACCAAATCGTTCTGCGCCTATAAATTAACTAAAACTGTTGCGCAATGGCACGTGGTTAAAACAGTTTCACTGCACGCAATTCGTATGAATGACACTTCCGAACACTTACGAGTGTATCCGAGTGTTTCCGAGTTCGCTATTTGCATGCGGGCGAGATTTGACATTGGGATTATACTTTTTCTGATGTTTTCTTATGCGTTGTATGATTATACTTCATTTATTGGTTGAAAATACATACGGGTTCTTAGACCCAGCGACTAGGAATAGTTCTTATCTTGTCTCCATACATAAACACTACGCTCTTAAAGAGTCTCTAGTAATGTTTATTTAACTTTGATATTGTTTTCTTTTTCCAGGCGTATCCGAAATATGTCTTCAAATATGGCGTGAATGACTTCCACACCGGTGACATCAAGACTCATCATGAAAGTCGGGATGGTGATGTCGTCAAAGGTAAGGTTTTCAATTTCTTTTATTTTTCTCGTAGGTACTATAACTTGTACCGACATAGAAGAATTTCCAAACATAAGTGGCAATGGGCAGGGCACATTGCGCGCAGAGCAAATGGCCATTGGGGCCAAAAGGTTCTGGAGTGGCGACCGCGTACCGGAAGACGTAGCGTTGGAAGGCCTCCCACAAGGTGGACCGATGACCTTATGAAAGCCGCAGGAATCCGCTGGATGCGGGAAGCACAGAACCGGTCAAGGTGGCGGTACTTGGGGGAGGCCTATGTCCAGCAGTGGATGTCTTTCGGCTGAAATGATGATGATGATGATGACTATAACTCGTTCCTGATAGCTCATAAACTCATAAGTCATAACGAACTGGAGAAAATCACGTTAAGTTCTATTAAATACGAATAAGAAAATAAATAAAATACTACGTCAACACAGGCATGGATCAAATCACAATACAATTTCTTGACCATTAAAATAGAAAACTCATTCAATATATCCATAAGAGTCAAAATTTTGTATCTAAAACTTACCTTAAGATCTAACAATAACTAACCGTATCCAACTTTCCTTCCAGGTCAATACACGGTAGTTGAACCCGACGGTTCCATCCGTACGGTGGACTACACCGCGGACAAGCACAATGGCTTTAACGCAGTGGTCCACAAGACCGCACCCTTATCACCCCATGAGGCTGCACATCTTCACCACTAAGCCATTGATGATGTAGGAGAACCAACTGGAGTTGCAATTGAAACTTTCCTTAGCCCAAAATATGTTAAGAACGACTATGATGAATATGTTATAAAATGTAGAATTGGTGACATAGAAATGGCCAAAAAAAATTGAATTTTCGAACATCCAACGGCATTTTCTCAGTTTGTCCAAACACTGACCGGAATGATAAACGTGCTTTTTTCTATAAGATTTCGCATTTATTTAAGACTATCACCAAATGTTTCGTCACTATATTTTGGGCAGAAAGATAATCCTTTGAAGTTCATGTTGGAGTAACACTAAATAATTTCGGATGCAAAAATTTGTTGCGAGTTCAATCAAAGCCAATTTTCGATGTTTTACTAATGCCTTAGTTTTAAGTGCTTACTTATGTAATTGTAAGTAATTATTAGCATGAAATACTCGTAAAACTTGTTGTTATATGAAAGGGATAAGTCAAAACTCTCGATCTCCAAGTAATTTGATTGATACACCTTTCATTTTATTTATTGTTATTGTTAAATGTTTCCACAAGAAGTACCTGAATTGTTATAGGTTAAAGTTATCTTCGATGTTATGTTATAGGAAGTTCTTTGTTGTTTATATTATTATCTGTTTTCTTTATAATGTTATTGTTTTTATTTGTAATAATTTTGTCTAATAAATCGACGATATTTAACATTGTTTGTTGTTTTATGTACTTTGGAAAGTAAATAAAATATTAGGGTACTGACCCAGTTGCTCCATTTAGCATCTAGATTAACCATTTATTTATTTATTGGTATGTACTTTATTGTACACCAGATTACACATTGCAAAAAGAAAATATTATACACTCCAAAAAATTTTATTATAGGCGGCCTTATCGCTTACTGCGATCACTTCCAGGCAACCTTGACATGGACAGTGATTTTATGGACATAAAATGGGGTTATCATTGGTACAAATAAAAGTATATATATGCTATATAATAGATACATAAATGTTAACTATACTGTAAGCAACGAAAATAAATGAAGACTATAGATTATTACAGCTAACAACGAGAACAAAATCACAAAGACAAGTAATGTTCCTTCACGAGTCTTTTGGCAAACACAGGCAACGATTGCGCTCGTTTTATTGGAACTGGCAATGCATTCCGCAAACGAGTAGCCTGGACAGAAAAGGATTTGTCAAGGAAAGTTTTGGAATGCATCGGCATTTTAAGCTTCAAGTTATCTGATGAACTTAAACATTTCGTGTGGGAGTCGCAAAGAAACTGGAAGTTTTTTTGAGATAGAGAGGGGTGGAAGGAGAAAAGAGCACATTGCACAAAAGGAAAAGAATATGAGCATTCCGACGAAGACGAATTGGTAACCACTTGAGCTTCATACGAAATTCGGAAACAAGGTCATATTTGCGTAAACCGTAGATATATGAACCTTATACTAAATTATTTAAAGCAGTTCAAGTTTATCGAGTTGGTCTTGAGTAAGGTCAAGAAAGCTGTCATCAGCATAATAAACGATGGGTAGAAGAAGTGATTGTGCAAGCGTAATCTTGGTGGCAGTCGATAGAAAATTACGCAGTCTCTTCAAAGATGCAGCGGAAGCAACCAGCTTGCATTCATAATAAAACTGAGGATAGTAAGGACAGCCTACAACTTGCTTCTGATAATAGCATGAGGAATTTACTTCTAAATAGCCATTATCAGCATACACAACCTCATAACTAGGTACCTTAAATTAGATAATTAGTTTCAATTCAAATTGTAATAAATACCATACCACAGGTGTGAGAAAAAACTGAAGGACTTTATCACAATGCTATGATACATATGCAGAATATGTTAGGATAAATCGTTTGTTAGTGGTGTGGTTATGTGTGAATAGAAACAATGGGATATCAAGACGTTTGTGATAACAATGGCGCCCGTGGTTCTGTCTCCATGGACATTGGTTTTTCGCGCACCATAAATGTGCGGCTCTAACTATATGATTTTCTATTCATAGCACGTAGTTTTATAATAGTCATTCGTATCTGTTACTAACAGTTTCATTAGTAAGTTTCAAAAAAGCGTTGGTGGCATGATAAATGGCAGCTGCAGTAAAAAGTTGGTATTGTAACTACTTCTTTTCTTTTAATGCCATCCTTATGCCTACGGAATAGAAGTCAAAATCGGTTGAACGGACTGTAAAAAAAGTTTATTAAAATGTCTATTATTATTTCAAATGGAGTATAGATGCAAAAAGAGGGATAAAGTTCTACGATCATGTTTATTTTTCCAAAGTAATCCAAAGATGCCGATCTAATTTAAGACATAATCAGGCTTTTTGATTTTGTATTTACAAGATGGCGTAGTGCAATAAAACATTGGATTTATAGGGTAATTACTACTACATCTGGAGTATAATTTTTCAGCATTGATTTAAAAAAAACTAAACGCTTCTTAACCTTCTACGACGACATGATCTTGGACATGATTGCCCAAGATCATGAGTACCTAAACTTGAAAGGTAGGTAAGTAACCTACTACCTACATAATTAATATATTATGCGCGGTTTGTATCTACATCTTTGTCGAAATTCAGGTTTTTGTAATTACTTCATTAGCCCTTTGTTGTTAGCCACTTGAGAACACGAAACAAACGGACATTATGCTAATCCGCCATTTTGTTATCGTGAGGATAATCAAATGTTCAATGGCTCATCTATTAGGAGAGACGTTTAGTTAAACAAATTGTTTTTATCTTCCTTTTTTCCTTATATTACGCTGTGGTTTTCGGCTAGATGTTTTATAATTACTTTGGTTTCAAAGAAAATGGTTTCTATAGTGTAGGTACTATCACGGACATCATCGGACCACCATAAGGACTATTCTTGCTCGCAGCGCTCGGCCGCTATAGTAACGCTAACCTATGCTCATCAACCAATTGCAACGCAACCCATTATTTTTGTAAATGAAAAAGAAAAGACCGTAAAAAACCAGCCGAGGTGGTCAGACATCTGTGATCATTGTAATAGAGCCTGAGAAATTTATTAAACAATAGTTTTTTTTATTGGTCGTCGCTAAAAGGGGCGGTATACAGATGTGGACATTCGTGAGTAAAGGATTTTGTTTTGAAACTGCCGATTTGGATGTCCCCGATAGTACGTATTTTTCGTTTCATATGTTTCGACTGACCCGTCGGTCACGCGGTCGCAAGGGCGACTGCTGAGCATGGGGTCCTGGGTTCGATTTCCGGGTCGGGCAGTGTTATTGGTTTTTTCCAGTAGGAATTTTTAAGTAACAGCCCGGAGTTTGGACGTTGGCGGTGTGATGCCCCCGTGCCTCGGAGAGCACGTTAAGCCGTTGGTACTGCACCAGGGCCTCAAGTCTGCTATTACAATAGTGTTAGAATAGTCTATCATTGATTTCATAATTGTTGATTATGACAAGTTTGGTAATCTACTAATATAATGGCGTCATTATGACTTTTCAATGGTCAGCCACTGACACTCCATTGAAAGAATTGGTAATCTCGTACATAATGACAAATGAAACTTCCAACTTCCTATTACTTCAGATGATCATAACACTAATAAATAATAAGCAAAAATATATATAAATGAAAGCTGGCATGAATAAATGTTCAAAATGCCATTGTAAAACAATTCTATTACGAGACCGTTGACCGACTAATGATCGATCATTATGAATTTAGCAGATTATGAACTTTTAGCAAAATGACAATGAGATCGCGTTGGAGTGACGAATTTATAAAAATAGCAGACTTGGGCCCCTGATCTGTCTCCGGTCGTGACGGATTGCCGTTCCATCGGACTATGAGAGTGAGGGTAGAGGGAGCGCACCTGTGCCTGCGCACATACATGAACACTATAATATATCTCGCGCGCCTAAAGCTGGCCTCCGCTGAGATTGGTCACCATGGCCGAAATTCGGTCTGGAGGACTATTTATAATATTTTATGCGCTGAAAAAGATGGCGAGATGATTTATAAATAAATTAGTTAGTTGGTTAGGGAGTCTGTTCTTGCCCAACAAGTATTACATCCTAAATATACCAGACCAAATATACAAATATATAGGCATGCAATTATTACCACCCACTATTAGTTAAACTCAAAAGCTTTAACAATACAGAACTACTTTCACAGCACAGAAAAAGCGTGAAAGGTACAGAGACAGGGGTGACCAACCTTGTTTGTTAAGTTCCATTGATCGAGCAGCGAATCAAATGCGAAGGTTCGTTTGATGAGAGGACTCTTCCACTCTTCCATTGTTCTGATAAGGAAGCGTCAACCTTTGGAGAGTCGGTGGTCTACGTAGACCGAGTGCTAACAACGACGGAGATTGGTCATAGTTTGGCATTCTTTGTTTGGGTTTAAACAATTTGTTACGGTGAGCTGTGTACAAGGAGTGTTTGTAATAGTAACTTCTGAAAATGTTTTCTAAGGAAATTTCGCATTACCTACTCAGAAATGATGTATATAAATACTATAGTAATTGACATCTTCTAGTCTAGAGAAGTAAGGTTGATTAGGCTATGCTGGTGTTATCGATACAGACGCGGAGAGCCTGAACAAGGGAGCAGCGAGATTTGGAAAACTGGATAGCGAAACGATTTAAAAGAACTTAATCATTTTTATTTTTAGTAATATATCTATTTTACCATGTGACATATGTGTATACTAGCTGTTGTACGCGGCTCCGCCCGCGTGTATGTCGGTTATCGCGTAAAAAAGTAGCCTATGTCCTTCTCCATATTCCAGGCTATATCTCTGCCAAATTTCATGACGATCGGTTCAGCCGTTTAGGCGTGAAAACGTAACATACAGACAGACAGAATTACTTTCACATTTATAATATTAGTATGGATTTTCCCATTCATTATTTCAAAGAGTTTAAATTATGAGATACTTAGTAACGCAACATAAAAGAATATTAACTCTCATAAAATTGACTAATTAGTAAAATTCTGAGGACATACATAGATCATCAAACAGTTTCACACGAGATCAATAACCAAGATTTAGTTACAGGTCTTTATTGTAAGGTGCGTGTACACAGGTTCTTATCTACTGCATGTGCACATGCCTATAACCGGTACTGAACGTTATGACACAGTCGCAGTTCCCACACTAATCAGTAGGGCTACTAAGATACTAGCTTGAGAGTTTAGTTAGGAGCTAGCCCGCATTTCTGCCCTTGAGTAAAGTTCTTCGTTTTTCGGGATCGTCATTATTATCATTGACAGGTTTTTTCCAGCGACGGCTAGGATGGAAAAAGTCCTTGAGATAGTACGAGTAAAGAAACAAGGTATAGGTATTTATTAATCCTAACTTCCTAACTAATATTATAAATGTGAAAGTAAGTTTGTTTGTTTGTTACCTTTTCACTCTTAAACCACTGAACCGATCATGCTCAATTTTGCACATACGTTGTCAGTTATCATAAATGGACATGGGGTACCTTTCATACCTAAAAAGGGTACTGTTCCCGAGGAAAACAAAAATAACGTTCTTATGATAATAGATGGCGCCACGTGTCTTTCGAATCATTATTGAATTATCTATATTATTATAGAAACTTTAGTAGTGTGTTAAGAGTTTTTTTTTTTAAATCGAAGTTCAAGCGGGCAAAAGCTAGTTAAATTCATATAAAGAGACTAGCTTTTGCCCGCGGCTCCGCCCGCGTGGATGTCGGTTATCGCGTAAAAAAGTATAGCCTATGTCCTTCTCTACATCCTAGGCTATATTCCTGACAAATTTCATGTCGATCGGTTCAGTGGTTTAGGCGTTTAAACGTAACATACAGACAGACAGACAGAGCTACTTTCACATTTATTTATTTCAATATTAGTATGGATAAAGTAAAACAGTACTAGAGTCGACCAATAATTATGCGTTATGAACATATCGTCGACCGTAGGTTCAATTGACGTAAGGGACAAAATACCCAAAATGAGCTAAGTATACAGTTTTGTTCAGAATTTTTCGCTCTTTCGAATGGTGTATATGAAAAAATTCTAGCTTAAAATAAATGTCCCTTACCCTACTGATTTTTTGGATCCAAATTTCGAATCAGCCCCATAATAACAATGTATTTGAAAAACTATGCAATATAGCAACTTGAAATGTTGTATTTACCGCCACCAATCGAATCAAATAAGGTAAGATAAGGTAAGGTAGGTAACGATTTCCAAATTTAAGATATCCGTACGACAAAAGTGTGTACTTAATTTTCTGTCAACAATCTCTTTACACTGTATTTCTTTTCATAAATTTTTTCAACAAGTGATTTACACTATCTTTTCACAATTTTTCCACAATTTTTGATCCAACGTAGTGGTCAATTTAATGTAAGGGACGGGACTACAAGATACTTGATCAGTAAGGGACATTACTAACAAAATACGTTGGTGTAAGGGACATCTATTTTCTTAAATAGATAACTTATTTAAATAAATTTTACACAGGTAGATAGAGCACTAAAATAAAAGATTATGTGCGAAATCAGATCCGAAAAAGGTTAATAACAAAAAAAGTTATGGGCGATTTAGTCCGAAAAAAAACTTTGTCGGCCTCTCCTGAAAAATCGTATTTTGTCCCTTACCTCAATTGAACCTACGGTCGACGATATGTGAATCAACCGTAGTTATCTAGAAAATAGTTAGAATACGCTTAGTTATTATAATATGTAGGTAACCCATACATAACATAAATAACTTAACATAACATAAATAACATGACGTCACGACTGTATTCCCCGAAGGGTTAGGCAGAGGTGTACTTATAGTACACACGGCTACATATCAAGCTATACCAATCCAGTTTACGCTGGTCTCGCATTGTATAGGATTTCCGTACAATGAGAGATCAGCTTGTACTGGAAATATGTAGCTTGATAAATGTAGCCGTGTGTACACCCACCTTTCGCCAGATATGTTTAAGTCCCATGAAATAGGCCTCTTCCGATCAACCGGGCACAAATCCAGACTCCGGACTGCTACTGAGAAATTCTTGATGGAAAAAGCCTATAACACTTCCCGACCTTCGAACCCAGAACTTCATGCTCAGCAGTACTTAGCGCTTGCGACCACTGTATATAATTATGTTACCGGCCAACCCAGATTTCAGTCCAAACTAGTTTATCCTAGGCCAAACTGGTTTATAGGATAAACCGGTTTGGTTTAGGAGCTGAGCAAAAAAATGTCTGAAAGTCTAAGCGAAAACGAAGTAAAAGTGCGAGCAGGCAATGCGAAGCGACGGGGTGGGTCGGGGGAGCAAGAAATTTCACGCGGAAGAAGTAGTAGGCAGAAGCTAGTATTTAAAATTAAAAAAAAAAATACTATAATCGAGTAGCTTAATAAATAAGCTTTCTAAAAAGGTACATCACATTAACGTTTAAACATCTTCGAAATATTGTACCAATTTTGGCCTCTCGTTTTTTTGATATCTTTTTTATGGACTTTTATACTACCTACCTTTTAACCACTGATTTATCCAGTTTAGCCTGTTTATTTTGTCACATGCAACAATTCAATCAGTTTAGCCTAGGCTAAGTTAAACCTAAAGTATTTAGGCCAAACTAGATTTTCCTGGGCTAAACTAGTATATCCTGACACGCGTAGGATAAACCGGTTTGCCCTAGTACAAACTGGTTTGGTCTGAAATCGGATTTGGCCGGTAACATATACATTATTCAGACTATTCCCGATTATTCCAGACAAACGGGTTCCCTTCCGTTAATCTTCTTAGGAACACTGAAGATTTATTTATTCGTAGCTAGCTTGTTGCATAGCCTTGCAGGTTGGTTAAACTTCCATGTTAATTTTGTTGCCATATTTAGAGCCTCTACAATTTTGGTTTTGTCTTGTATCTACTTAATTCAGGGACAAGATTAGTACTAAGGTTTAAATAGAGACGAGATTTAAATTTAGTTTAGAACTAAGAGACTGGTGGCATTGCCACGTTGTTTTGGGTACATTACCAGTCGACAGCTATGCGGACGAATTTTTCGATGCCATATTTTAGTTTTTTAATAGTTAGGTTACGATATTTTTTATTTTTATATTATTTTAATCCATACTAATATTATAAATGTGACAGTGGTGCCGATTCCCTTGTTCACAAACTAAACTAAATTTAAGTTCAGTGCATCTTTTTCTTTCTATTTCATTAAGAAAAGGACAGAAGATAAATTTTAGTTTAGTCCTGTCAAATTACTCAGCGCTTGACGTAAATTGGCGTAATTTTAGTCGGCAAGTTTTTAATCACGTCTAAACTTGTATGGAGTAGTGACAGGCGCTGATTAATTTGACAGGACTAAACTAAAATTTATCTTCTGTCCTTTTCTTAATGAAATAGAAAGAAAAAGATGCATTGAACTTAAATTTAGTTTAGTTTGTGAACAAGGGAATCGGCACCATTAACTCTGTCTGTCTATTACGTTTTCACGCCTTAACCGCTGAACCGATCGTCATGAAATTTGGCAGAGATATAGCCTGGTATATGGAGAAGGACATAGGCTACTTTTTTACGCGATAACCGATATCCACTAAATAAAGTTTGGAACTTAGAATGTACTGCTTTTATCTGTGGTCGCAAACACGACTGCTGCGTATGAGGTACTGGGTTCGATTTCCGGGTCAGGTCGTGTTATTGAGTTTTTGCATAAAGAAGTTCTCAATAGCAGTCTGGAGTCTGGAAAGTCAAAGTCAAATAATTTATTCCAAATAGACACAAAAAAGACACTTTTGAACATTAAATGAATTTGTGCCTTTTAGTCAATATAATAAATAAGTATAGTCTGTGCTATTTAGTATCGAATAACTTTTCTGTACCCCTATAGTAGAGACAGAAATATTGACAAAGTGCATGACAACATTTATATTTCTCACTGCATTCATGCATTGCATTTCTTGAAAATTACGTGTAGCTGCATAATATTCACCTCGTCTTGCACACACGAAGTTGCATCCTAAGAAGTTCTTTGAATATAAAACCAGAAAACGATTAAGGTGTAGCTTTAAGTAACTTGTGTTAGTAATGTCACAGATTAGATAATAGTTACTTACTACGGTAATGTTTTATACAGGGTGTTTGGCAGAACGTTGAACATACGAAAATGGTGGATAGGTGGGGTCATCTGCTACTTACTCAGCCCTAATTTATTTGGCCCTGGCCCCCTGAATATAAAAAAAAAAATTTGTTTGCTTTCTTTTAGTTTCACCACTTTCTTAACTTTAAAGTGTATTTTTTTATTAAAAATGGGTAAAACAGGCAATATTTTAGTTTATTTTTTTATCTTTAATATTGGCAGATTCTTATAAAATTATTGCTTTATTCAGATGTTAGCTAGAAAAAAAGTTACGACTCCTCAAACTTACAGAAAGATGTAATAAATAAAAATATTGCCTGTTTTACCCATTTTTAATACAAATTACACTTTAAAGTTAAGAAAGTGGTGAAACTAGAAGAAAGCAAAAAAATTTTTTTTTAATATCCAGGGGGCCAGGGCCAAATAAATTAGGCCTGAGTAAGTAGCAGATCACCCCACCTATCCACCATTTTCGTATGTTCAACGTTCTGCCAAACACCCTGTATATGTACCGCTTTACTTCTAAACGCGGAATAAAGTTATACTAGGTATAAATGTAAAAAAAACATGGTTATATCGAAGTTATTCATAGTATAACTTTATTCCACGTTTATAAGTAAGGCGGTTGGTGTCTAGAAATATATAGTACGTATGTGTGAGAAAACTCTATTTAAAACATAACATCACGCTTGTTTCTCCGGAAAGGGTACCTATGTAGTGGATATTTGGTATTCCCATTTCATTTCACATTTCACGATAACTATTCCCAAGTAAATCCCATGTTCAAGTGGCCTATTTATTGTCATTACGTTATTTAAAATGCAATAAAAATCATTTCAGTTTTTGATACATCCACAATTAGTTTCATGTTCAACAATGTTTTTGGTTCTACAGCTTTAGTGCTACCTTTAATTAATTTCTTGTTTAACAATGTTTTTGGTTCTACAGTTTTTGTGCTACTTTTAAGCATTATTTATCATGAATAAGATTCGCGGTGACCCAATAACAGCCGCGACTTAAGCGATGTAGGCGTTGCTGGGTTCAAACCTAGGCAGGCGCTTGTGTTCTAGCAATGGAAACATTATAGGCTAGTTATGCTTATAATGCTTATGCTAAGATTCGCAAAACTTATTAAAATAATTTTAATTAATATAATCATCTCCACCTAGGTTAACCCGATAAACGTATTTCTTAAACAAACGAAACCTAATAAGCCATCATCTGGATCAGTTAAGTAATCTAATCTACATGCGACCTATTGTGGCGTGCGAAAATTTTCTCAAGTAGCTGCGACGAAACGCTAAAGGAAACTTCATTTTCGGAAGGCTTTCGGTAGATAGACGAACCAAGGCTGGCATCAAATAAGGCCACTTATAAATGCCTGTGAACCCACCATTGTGGTATTCAAGGAGTTGACGCTGATCAAGACGGTTGTATTCCTACAGTGTGTGCAAAGTGTTTGGCATTATGTGTCGTTGTCTGTGCTTCGTTTTGGCTGTATGTTTTGGAGCGACCTTGGCTGCGCCGAGAATTGCGTTGCCCCCGGGACAGTTGTATCGTACGCCTGGTTATGAATATTATGTAAGATGTATCTTTATTTTTCTTGGATTTTTTTTATCGAGTCAAGCTAATAATAGACTCTCCGAAATTTTTTGAGGTTGGTGCTTTCTTGAACACTAAGAAGTATAAAAAAAATGGACTCGCATTTTTTAGGGTTTCGTAGTCAACAAGAAACCCTTATATTTTCGCCATGTCCGTCTGTCTGTCTATCCGCGGCTTATATCAAAGACTCTTAGTACTAGAAAGCTGTAATTTGGTATGGGTATACATATTAATCACGCCGACAAAGTGGCAAAATAAAATCTTGTAATATTTTTTTTAGAGTTTCACGTAAAGTAGGGATGATATTATTTTTTCTCGTCTATCCCATGGTGTGCGGTATCTTTGGATAGGCCGTTCAAAAATATTGGCGGTTTTGTGCAAATCATTTTTCGATTCAGGGATCCGTTTGCATAATAAGCTTTAAGTGCAAATTTTCGTTAGAGTCAAGTGTCCCCCCTACCTGCTAGCTAAATGGTTGTATTTGGATATGTGAAAAAAATTACATCAGTAGTATAAATAATGAAGTTATAAGGAAAACTATCACGGTAAGTAGGCTTAAAAAATTATCGAGTAATAATAGTCGACCAACTTACATTTACAGTTGAAGAAGATGTCATTCAACTATAATGTTAAGTTTGTTCTTGGGATAAATTCATCCTAACTACGGAACCCTTCATTGTGCGTGGTCCGACACGCACTTGTCCGGTTTTTATTTACGTAACTCATGTTTATTTCATCTTGCTATTGCGATAATTAAAATACGTAATATTTTTGAAGACATGGGGTCTTCAAAAATATTACGTATTTTAATTATCGCACACAATACTTTGAAGTCGGATATCAGGAACAATGTTCTCATAATCACTAAAGTAATGAATAAGTAATTCTGACGATGTTATTTTTCAGGATACGCCAAAATACGCTTTCAACTACGGCGTAGCAGATCACACAACGGGCGATGTGAAATCACAACATGAGACCAGAGACGGAGATGTTGTAAAAGGTAATTAATAAGATTTTTTTTAAATATTTCGGTCGTGTTTTTAATTTTGTAGAAGATAAGTGTATTTTTAATCCTGAGGTTAAGATTGAGAAAAGAAAATGGAAGCTAGAATTTCTGGAGAGGCCTTTATACTTAAAATTAAGACACATCACTATCCTTTTTGAAAACTACTTTATAATAAACAGATTAATAAACCAACGTCCACAACTTGTATTTAATGCGAAGTCGAGTTGAAAAAAAAAAAAAAAAAACACAATCATAAGTCATTTTATTTAGGTATTTATTTATTTAAAATTCTCGCACAAAGTAAGGTACAAAGGGGACTTAATGCCTTAGGTATTCTCTACCAGTCAACCAAGGGTGGTGAAAAGATAAGGTGGCAGGTGCTGTGTTTAAGAGGAGATAATAATAATAATAAAATATTAAAAAGATCACAAATCAAGTACAGTAAGTGACATACATACATAAATTCTTCAATAGGCCTTAATTTATGAAGATACTGCATATGAAAAAATAAAAAATAAAAAATTGACTCGATACGTTAAGTTTTTCGGGCGTTATCGTGACCAGATACATGGATTCATACATACTTACAGACAAACCGACGTCCAGAGATTTTTTTAAAATTAGCATTTTCTTTATATTATTATTATTATTCTATTATTGTTTATTATTATTATTTTTATTATTATTGTTGTTTATTTTATTATTGTTCTTTTTAATATTTATTTTTATTTTTATTAATTAATTAATAATATAATGTTGCTTTTTAAGCGTTATTTTAGACTCAGGTAGGCAGTGGTTAGCCGCGAGCTTAATCCTATGTTTATGTATAGGTATCTCTCAGTATAAAGTGCGTAAATCGAGAACACATGAGACGCTTGACCACATATCAGCTCTCAAATTTCTTCCTTCTTCATGACTATAAGTAGGTAGTGGCAATTACTCAATATGTCGTATAATAATAACTAGTCTATTCCCACATAACCTTGCTGTGTGTTGCCAAATATGTATTAATTGATCATTATAAAAATAAACAATACTATATCACAAACATAGTATCATCCCGGAAGACATAATCTTAAATCATTGTCACTGTTATCGTTATCACTGACATTGCAAACACTAATTAATATTCTTGAAACATTATTATTATCCATTGTGCGAAATCGTTTATGGTACTGTACCGCTACCGTGGTACATAGATAATGTCCATACCGCAGAATAATCAATTCCGTACAATGAACCCCTTTAGATGGTGAATTTTGATACATCCTTCCTTAGTGTTTACTTCCTGGTTAGGAAAGAGCAATTTTGAGAAATTTTGTGCTTCCATACCTAGCCGTTTAGGTTGTGCGTTGGCTGTCAGCGAATTAAAGATTTTTATAAAGTAGATTTATTGTACACCACACCGATACCTATATGATAAATAAATTATAATTGTTTTTATTGATGAGGTCGGCGTTTATTATCTGAGAAGAAAGGCCAAATTCAGAGGTCACAGTTTCTTTTAAAGTCAAGACATAATCTTGGTCAGATCATGTGAAGACCATTTAGATTTCTCAACATCAATCAACAATCATCAATGAACCAACAACCAACCAACCCTCTTTATCGAATGCCAGTCGAAACTCGCGAGTACACTTGCACTCACTGTACGTGAAGCGTGTTTATGTGTGCGTTAATTTTCTCTCGTTGTATGGAGCCGACATTCTGTACCTAACTATTCTGTGTCCATACAATGCACCTACAAATAACAGCTGATAGACATTATTATCTCCATGATGCATTGTTCTCAAATCTATGCCGCTATTAACGATACGTTGGCACATACAAACGCATGTGAAGTATGTAAAAACGGGTGAAAAACTGGCGTTTCTCAAGCGATTTCCAAATTCGCATCTTTGTCTGAGGTCGCTGACCTGTGGTTGATATGAGTCAATGTATTATACTGTAATTGATGTAATTGTCATATAGCTTACGCTTTCGTTAAAGACGTTGTGATTACTGACATGAGAATGGCTCTTTGGTGCCACTTAGAAGAGATGTTTTTAATTAGCGACACTGTTGTGTGCTTAGTTATTAGCAAGCCACTTTTCTCGTATCTTACCCAATGATTAGCGAGTTTTCAGTTTAGCTAGATATCAATTTATTAACGGCAGATTCACACAATAGTAGATTGTTATACAAGGGGCTAAAATGACCTATTTATACGAGGGAGTAAATAGAAACCGAGTTATAACGGGTTTTTAGCGCCGTGTGTTACACTCTACTTTTCACTATGATTGTGAGAAAATAAAATATTCCAATTCAATATTAAAAATAAATTACGGGCACTAATTCAATTTGCAAATTAGAGAAAAATTCTAAAGAATTCGTGCCAACGTCTTTTTTTTTAATTTCTTCTGTAGCCACAACAACGCAATGCACGCATTCTGCCGAAGAGATCGCCGCTTCTATGTAGTTCCATTTCCAAAAAACAGAAAAATATAAAAAAAAAACACTTTTTCCCCTAGAGGTAAATATGGTATTCTTTCCTCGGTCTGGTACGATACAATGACGGCCTTTTTGAGCAAGAGAAGTGAAAAAATCTTTTGCTTCTGGTTAATTAGTAGAAATATTTATTGCATTTAGCCAGGCTTCAGCTACCAGAAGGCAGGTAGAACACCTGGTTAAATGCAGAAGAACCTGCCACATGCACCTTAATTCACCTTATTCCAAGGAATTGAAGGTTTTTATCTGAGTCAACATCTCGGTTATCGGTCATCTGTCGGTGCGCTCCGTAAGCTTCTCGATATTTGCGAGTCGTATGCCATGTCGTATAATCATGGCCTTGTATACAACGAAGGCAAGTCTAAGTACATGGTCTTCAAGTCCGGTACCAGGTATCCCTCCACCGTCCCTCCTGTGTTACTGAACGGTGTGGAGCTGCATAGGGTGTACTCTTTTAAATTCCTGGGCCACTTGGTGATGGACGATTTGAAAGAGGACGCAGATATGGAGAGGGAACGCAGAGCATTGTCGGTTCGGGCTAATATGCTGGCACGCCGGTTCTTCCGATGTATAGTCGCAGTCAAAGTAACGTTGTTTAAAGCATATTGCCCGTCACTGTACTCGGGGAGCTTGTGGTTCAGCTACACCCAAAAGGCCTACAATGCTCTGCGGATCCAGTTCAACAACGGATTTAGTGTGCTGTTGCGTCTGCCTCGGTTCTGTAGCGCGTCATCTATGTTCGCTGAGGCACGTACCTACTGTTTTAATGCTGTGCGGCGAAAGAACCGCTAGAACCGCAAGACCTAGCTGCTAAACAGACTCCGTGGCAGCCCCAACATGAGCGTGAGCGCCATAGTCGGGAGGCATGACAGCCCGATGGTGAGGTCACTAGTCACGTGTACACTGTCTTTGTTTTTAGTTAAGTACTAACATAGGTTAAGAATATTGTTACTAACATATTGGATCTTGGTTATCTGAATAAAAGTATTTATTATTATTATTATTATGTTAGCATATTTTGCCAATAGGTATGTTATATTCTACATGATTTAGAAAAAAAAAAAAACTTTATTTGAATTAACCCGTTAATATAATTACCATATTACAGGACAATACTCCCTCGTAGAACCAGACGGTTCCATCCGTACAGTGGACTACACAGCTGATTCCATCCATGGCTTCAACGCGGTGGTGTCAAAGACTGGCCCTAACTTACATGCTGCGCCAGCGCCACCTCCTCAACAAAGGCAACCGGTTTACTACCCGAAACAAATTCCTGTGCCAGTGGAAGTGCCTGAATATTATCCTCAGCCGATATACCCTTCAGCTGCACCGTTTTGTAAGTATACTTGAAGTACATACTTATAAGATTATTGCATTTTTTTTATGTCATAATGAAAGATTAGACTTAACCATGCGGTTATACCATACATCGTTTATTTGGTCTACCGAGAACTAATAGAGAAGTATGGAAGAAGAGGATATGTTGCGCCGACCCCAAATAATTTGGTAGAAGTGCAAGAGACTATTATTATAAGACTTTTAGGTGGGTACTTATTCTTGGAGTATATGAAAGAGAAGTTTTGCGGTTATCGATATGCGAAAATAACTATAACATCGTACATTTGGTCAGGATAACATTACGTGGCCCATGTGGTGTAGGATATAACTCAATTGTTTTCGAATGGCTAATATCTTGCAATGAGTAATTGAATGTTAATATGTGAATAACATAATAGAGGTATGAGGAACAGGTTGTAAAGTTCACTAATACGAGTACTCTTTAGTAAAGGGAGGATCCTCCGACCAGACGGGTGTCGTGTCTAATGGGCAACTGCCCGAGACGGTTGATGTCGGGATTTTGTATGTACGTATATGCTAGTCGCGCGGTAAACTCTGATAGCGCGATGCAGGATTTGTGACGTCAGGTCTTTGATGCGTAGTTTGCATGCGGCATTGTAGATGTCGCCACAAACAGTTTGAGACCTTTGAGGGGCCTCAGAAGGTTTGCTAAAGGCGCGATCCAAATTTTGATAGTCAAGTTCAGGATGCTGTTCATATTCGACCTTCACACGTTTTACCAATAATTAATAAGAACTCATTAGACATTCAAATACATTATAATTATTCGTGGTGTTTCAATGGGTCATTGTCATCGATAACGATCGTAGATCACTTCAATTCTATACTTTACGTTTGTCGGTGACATAACCATAGTATTAACATATCGAATAAAAAATATTAGTGTTGCAGTAAGTACCGGATACGTGCAAACGCACACAACGCTATTATGTCTAATTAGTGCCAGTCTACGATTAGTAATCGCATTGTACGGTGGACTATTGTCTGGTATCGCATAAAAAAGACGTTTTGTTCATGCCCGGTTTCTTCAGGTATACGAATTGCGTCATCGTATGTCTAGATCTACATACATAAAATCACGCCTTGTTTCCCCGAAAGGTTAGGCAGAGGGTGTAGCCATAGTAGGAACACCCACATTTCGCCAGTTATGTTTAAGTCCCATGCGAGCCTATTGCCATCAACCGGACACAAATCCAGACTCCGGGCTACTATTGAGAAATTCCTAATGGAAAAACCCAATTACACTTTGCCCGACCCGGGAATCAAACCCAGGACACCATGCTCAGCAGTCGCGCTTGCGTCCACTAGACCAACGTGTTTGAATTGACAAAATGGCCTATGTTGATCATGGACTGGGGAACAATCTGATTGCTTGGAGTGGTGA
Source organism: Dryobota labecula (assembly GCA_947523025.1). Taxonomy (NCBI): domain Eukaryota; kingdom Metazoa; phylum Arthropoda; class Insecta; order Lepidoptera; family Noctuidae; genus Dryobota; species Dryobota labecula. The sequence continues at coordinate 19,037,663 of OX383288.1, read as the reverse complement.
TATCTGTAACATTTATGTTCAGACTGCAATAGGTGGTTTATTACGACAGTGGAGTCTGGTCTCACTTTTAAATATTTTTGGGGGAACCATCTTTTGGAGAAGTTCAAGTTCATACAGTAGCGGCGTTTGGGTAGGGCACGGTTGAGTGACCGCCCAAGGGCCCCAGGCATGAAGGGGCGCCCCTTCTTGTCTGGTTTCCCGTCTCGTCCTTCCATTGAGAATATTGGACACTATACCTGTAACGGTAGCGAGTGGAAAAAGAACTTTTTCTAAGCTTAAGCTGATACAAACCTATCTGCGATCGACAATATCTCAATCGAGATTGACAAACTTGGTAACTTTGTCAATCGAAAAAAAATTGCAGTTATAGACTTCGATGCCTTTATATGAGAGTTTGCCGATAGAAAGGCTAAAAAAGTTTTTTTTTTTTTTTAGAAAATTTTTATTGAGGTAAACGGTTATTAAAGAAAATAGCGAAGGGTATTTTCACGTGTGAATTGGAAAGTAAAAAGAGGGCGCCATAGAAACCTCTCCCAGGGCGCCGGTAATGCTAAAAACGGCACTGAGTCCACGTAAAAACCGTCAGCCGTGAACAGGCATCTTCTGAGCACGCTCATTCTCGTTCGTAGATCTCATTCATCGCTTTCCATCAGGCGAGATCGAGGCCAAAAGCAGGCCCATACCGTAATAAAAAAAGGTCGGATTCCTACTTTCTGATATTAGACATTGTCCCATAGCATACTCAGTACAGGATTCCGACATTTGGACGTATAGAAAATTTTTTGTTCTAAGTAATTAGTTGGTAGGTCCATACTCTGACGGGGTCCGTTAGGACCGGTGCCTGCCAGGGCTGCTGGTTTGTTCGAAAGGGATACCGTGGCCTTGGCACACAGGCAACTGAAGGAACACGGGTGGGTTTTAGTCAGTAAAAGTCTGACACGTCCCGCTCCGCCCAGAGCGGGAGAAGTTATTTTATAATAAACAACCAAAAAAAAAAAACAGTCCATACTGTTCTGTGAAACAGTGAAGATATTTTTCATCTAGCTATTACCATAAGCTGTAAATTAAATATGTAATAGTAACCATTACTTATTTCTGTTTCAGACTTTTCTCAAGGGGATCCCCAGTTTGATTACGGTGGATTTGAATTTGAACCACCATACCAGCCAAATAATTTGATAATTTAGAGCAATGACGCTGCTTATTTAGAAATAATAATAGATTTAAGTATAGTGCCACAGATTTAAGGGTCCCACAAACAGGCGCGACACGAGACGCGACACAAAGACACCGCGTGCGGCGCGTCGAGAGATCTCTTTGTGTCGCGTCGGGTGTCGTGCCTGTTTGTAGGAGACTTTACGTGTGAACTTAGGTTAGTAAATGGCCAGTATTAGTAGATAACATATTGTTGAGGATAGTGCAGCATAATAATTTCAGTCATTCATAGATCTTTGACAGTCGTTACGGGTAGTATGAAGCCCGAAAGTCTGACATCCAGTCCCACCAAGGAGTATCGTGTTATCCAGTATCTAATTGGGTTCCAGAACCCAATTCTGAGAATTCTGCGCAATGGTAGCCCAGTTGTACGGCTCCGACTAACGACTTTTAGGCCGTGGGTTCGGACGAAGGCCTGCTTTACTTCGTGTAAATAATTTCATCATCACTGACTCTCTAAACCAGGGGTTCCCAACCTTTTCTTGGTCAAGGACCACTTTTATATTATTCTTGTTAGCAGAGACCACTATGTAGTTATAATAAAAATAAACTGTAATAGTCAAACTGAAAGTTTAATTAACAACTCAATAGGAAATTACATAACAAGAATAATATTTTTAGGATAAACTTCTGTAATTTTGTATTAATGTGCTTTCTGAGCTTGCATCTTCATCACGAGTTCGGCTATCCTAGGACTAATATTGTTACTCCAAAGCTACAAGCAAATCATCACTTACTTTCAAAAGATTCCTCGCCTTGTTTTTAATTACCAACAAATAAGGGAAGCAGTTTTGTGTAGCTTGTGCTGGCCACTGTACGGTATGAAAGTAGTTTGTTCAGAATGGTTTACTGAATCTAGATTCAGTAAACCATTCTGAACAAACTTCAAACAAAAATCATAGATCTAGATCTATGATTTTTAATATAGATGATTTTGTATCCCAAAAATAATTAAAACTATGTAAATTACAGTCGTACATACTTCCGCTGTAGAGTCAAAATAAACCAAAATGGACGAAGTACCTACCACGCTAGGCCCTTATACGTGTGCGAATGTGCGCGTGCGTAGATTCATAATGTGACTACAATTTTCTCCCACAATCAGTATACCTAATTTAATAAATAAACATTGTTTTATATAAAGAGGTGTGAGGAACAGGGTGTAAAGTTCACTCATACTCTATGGAAGAGGGAGGATCCTCTGACCACATGGGTGTTGTGTCTGATGGACAACTTATGTTGTAATGCTAGTCGCGCGGTAAACTCTGATTGCGCGATGCAGGATTTGTGACGTCAGGTCTTTGATGCGTAGTTCGCATGTGGCGTTGTAGCTGCCGCCACATATACAAAATAGTAAAAATTCATTGAATGTATAATGATTAAAACATAATATTCTAATTGGAGTGTTTGGTGGTGTGCGTTAATTCTGGGACATGTGTATAATATGAAGTTGAAAATAAGCATGTTTAAAGAAATACATTTTTAAAGAACAAAATTTATTTTATTTTGTACGAAGTATTGCACTGTCCTCGATGATAGAAAACATTTTGTTAGTTATTATTCAGAATTGTTATAATCACAAATACATAACATACATAATTTAATTGAAAGTTCAAATCACTGTGTTTTCATTTCAACAAAATCTAGTATTTATTTGTGGATGTGATATTTATATATGAATATTAATTTGTCATTGATGGCATAATACAATGTTATAATGAATGAATGATTTAAATTGTGTAAAAATATTATAATATTAAAGCTATTTAAGTCTGTAAATATATTATCTCCTAAATAATTATGTATATACACATGGCTATATATCGAGCTATACAAACCTAGTTTACGCTGTTCTTGCATTGTATAGGATTTAAATATAATGAGATGTACAGCTTGATATTTAGCCGTGTGTACGAGAAAAGTAATATAAATTAAATTACTCTTATTTGTCTTGATTTGTTTTTTTTTTATAATAATAATTAAGGTAAGTAGACCAGTGGTGGCCCAGTGAAAAATGCCACGACTTACGAGCTCGAACCCAGGCAGGCACTTTATTTAAATAATTTCATCACCACTACTCTCAAAACGGTGAAGAAAAAAATCATGAGGAAACCGGCATGTCCTAGAACCAAAATTTCCATCCACCAACCCGCACTGGGCCCGTGTGGTTGACTACGGCCAACTTCCTCTTTCAGAGAGGAGGCCAGTGTTCCAGCAGTGGGAACATTATATACTTCTGATTATGTTAAGGTATAAAGGTGTATAATAATTAGAGATCGGATATTCGGACGCATATTTACCTAAAGTGAATTTCTTAAAGTGATACTCGGCTTCTAGAAATATATTTTTTGTAAAAAAAAAACCCGGGATGCCAGGAACACCGGGAATGCATAACTTGACTAGTTATGCATTCCCGGGTGTATAGTATGGAAGCGAATTAAAAAAAAAAACCTCGGGATACTTGTATTGAAAATAAAAAATATTACGTAAATATTTTATTTTTATTTTTATTAAATTGAATACTATATCCTGATTGGGCGTAAATATTAACTTGACTAGCTATGCATTCCCGGGTGTATAGTATGGAAACTACTTCAAAAAAATATTTATTTAAATTAAAAATCCTCGGTATTCTTGGATTGCATACTCGTAACTATTCAGATGCATATTTATTTAAAATTAATGTTTAAACCCCGATGCAAATATGTGTATATAGGGTGTAAGAGGAGGGGCGGTATGTGATAGTTAAATAAAAAATAAAAACATAAATTAAAATATATTTTTTAATTCAATTAAGTACTATATCCTGATTAGGCGAAAATATTACCTCGACTACTTTAAGTAAAGATAAGCATCCGATTCTATGGGCAGAAAAAAACACAAAATTTGTCAATTCCGGAATCGCGGGATTTTTACGATCGATACAATAGTGTATTCCATATAAGGCAACGTTTCAAAGTAAGTAAACTTATATCCGATTCTATAATCAGAAACCATAACTTTGTCGATTTCGGAACCGTGGGATTTATTCGATACAAAAAAAGCATTCTATAGTAGCCAACATCTCAACTTTAGGTGAATGCGCATCCGAATATTCGATCTCTAATAATTATTATTATGTTATTTGACAAAGGCCCTCTGCCTTTGTTTGGATTATAACAGGATACCTACTTTTTTAAATACCAGATTGTGTGGGTGAAGATTGTGTTTGAATGATTTTACTTCTGTCTTTTAACTTTTTGTACTTATTGGAAACCAACAGTGTTAAATCTCAACCAGGAAGCTCTTGTCCTTCATCTTACTTGACGGTAAGTGATGATAAGGCCGAAGGTGGAAACGAGCTTCACCCGGAATCTTCAACCACAGAGGAACTGACTGTCTTACCTCTAACTGCCGAAACACAACAATGCTGTCAACATTGTTGTTATGGCGACAGACTTGAGGAGGTAGCTAGCCAGGTGGACTTGGAATGAGCCCTACCATCAACCAAACCAAGCAGAAAGAATCAAAGCCGGGACCTCTGGTTCTGAGACAGGTGGTCTCACCACTAGACAACTTCTTTCCTTACGCGACCAATAGATAAGCTTTTACTATCAGGCACTGGGATTTCTACAGTGAGTACTCAAAGCGCCTATTGAATTACGTAGACGATTATGTCAGTGTACAACTTGCTATACTAAAATGATTAGGCGCTTGCTTGTTTAGATCTAATCAGCGTAATAATGTTGAAGACTGTTTTCTTTCAAGGCGTCCTAGAAAAACAGCCACGTGTAAGAATATTTAAATATTTATGTGTTAGAAATATGTTGATTTCATTATTTAAATGTTTAATTCACGGAAAGTTTTAAGATAAACATTAATGAATAAATAAATTAATTAATTCATGGTAATAAATAAAGTCAGCAAGACTATTTTGAGACAAAGTAAATGCCTATTTTGCATTCAAAATGCACCTATTACCTATGCATTCTAGATTATACCGAATAAATATCTTTAATATGCTCGTGAACGGGTGCTGCTTGTGGTGCCTGGTCGTCTTGCTGACCATGGTTTCGTTATTGTTATTAGTAATTAACTGTTTATTTATTTTAATTCGATGGTCCTAGTTTATCATTTTGTGTTACATAATCCAGCATTGCATATATAAGAAGGCACGCCCTTTCTGTCATGAGAAAAGTCTCCTGACATAAAGGGCGTGAAAAAACAATATTTGCTGGTATATTGGCGTGTGCTAGCTGATATATGGCAAATAATCTGTGTCTCGTAATGTTACTTACTTTGCATACCTCCTATTGAATAGAATCAAGTTTATCTAATTGAACAGACAGATGTGCTGCTGGAGAGTTTGTTGTGCCACATTTTCTTCCCAGCTAAAGCACTAGGAAGTGGTGAAGGGCGGGCGTTTTGGGGGACTGTCTTATGTAATTTTGACTTTCTAAAAGTGCTGATTCTCAGCTTAATTTGAATAAATGACTTTTGATTTGTAATAATAAAAAAAAGTAAGTATGGTACTCGTATTGTATTGTCATGATGGCCCGTTGGTGTGTCATGATGGCCCGTTGGTTATGGCCTCGCCTCTCATGCATGAGGTTGTGGGTTCAAATCTGGGCAAGTACCAATGTGACTTTTTCAATTCATATATACTTTCTGAGTTTATCTTGGACATTACTGACATCGGTGAAGGAAAAACATCGTGAGGAAACCTGGACTTATAGTTAATATAAGTCTGAAATCGCCAACCCGTCTTGGGCAAGCGTGGTGATCAATGCTCGTGCCTTCTTTGTATGAGAAGAGGCCTTTGCCCAGCAGTGGGAAAGTTATAGGCTGGTATTATTATTATTATAAGTATAGTATTTAAATATCGCTTTGTGAACAAATAAATATCATATTTTTATCTCAACTGTGTCAAAAATACAAGAGGAAAATAATAATAATTTGTTTATCATGGTAATAAAATAAATTAATTAAAAAAAAGACACAATTTTAAGACAAAGTGAATGCCAAGTTTGCATTTAAAATATATCTAGTATGCATTCTAGAATTTAATTATTTGGTAGAAATAATTTAAATAAATGTGCCCATTAATTGAATTAATTGTGCATAATAATTTAATCGAATAGGAAGAGATAAACACATGTAATGTTAAGAATTAGGTGTTCAAGATCACATCGTGAGTATCGTGACTGTCAGCATTAGATCCGGTATGCGATCAAAAAGTCATCTTCAGTTTTATAGGCGTACAGTGCAGTGCATTATAATGTTGTTATAGTTTTAATGTAACTATAAAATTGTTAGTCTTGTTCTATGCATTGTTAGTTAAGGTTTTCTGCTGTTTCTTACTTTAATTAATGAACCAGAAGAGGACTACAATAGGCTTATTGCAGTCCTTTTCCGGTCATAAGCCCAAATTGTGCCACAACACCGTGTTCTACGCCTTTCACATCCAGTCTTTCCCAGCTGCCTTTTTAAGTTCGTCTATCCATCTTGCTAGTTCTTAGTTATTTTTTGCTTATGACATTATTATTTTCATAATTAGGCTACTTACGGGGAACCCAGAGAAAGCGAAGGGTTATTATAGCAGGTCGGTTATATACCTATTGATAATAACTCACAATGTTCCTGCAACTGTGTTTACGCTAGAGGCTCACCATTTGTGTCATGATGTCAAACGTATAATTAGTTAAATATAATTAAGGTAAAAATGTAATTTTACCTATGGTACATAATTCTGTCGCGCATGCAATAAGAGCAGTAAGTATAATTTTCGTCCAAATTTAGTTGAGCATTGATTCGGAATCAGCTCATTGCGCTGATTCCGAATCTATGTTTGACTCAATTTGGACAAAAATCATACTTACTGCTGTTATTGCACGCGCGGCAGAATTATTATGCGAATTTGTCGGAAATGTCTTTAACATTTTGAATTGAAAAGTCAAAATAAAAAATTTAAGAGAATTTCCCGTTCATAGTAAACTGATATCACTACCCACCATTAGACATTACACAATATCACGGGCTGTAGTGATGAATTTGTAATGATGCGATTAAAATGATTTGTAGGCAGTTTTAATGAATTTGTGGTTTCGTAAAATTTATGTATATCAATGGCTGGCCTTACAGTTTCCTTAATTAATCAGATTGATGATTTCGGTATGGAAAACACCAAGTTACAACACAACACATGCCAAGACTGAACATTGATGATGAAGCACAGTATTTTTTAGACAAATTAGTTTAATAAATATTGTTAAAAAATGCGTCGTGAAATTCAAAGTTTTGTTCTTCCATGTTAGTGGAAACCCGTAATATATTACCCTACCTTAATTAGATTTTGTAAGTTTATGACCTTTTTGAATATTTTTAGAAGTTTCATGCAAGTAGATGAGCATAAACCTTGTAGGAAAACTTGAAATAAAATCACAGCATTTCACCTTCTTACTTTGCAAGGGTGGTCATTATAACAATATTCTACGTTACTGCATAGCTTTGCAGTGGTTTATAAGATGCTCATTTGTTTTTTGTCTGTACTGGCGCCGCTGTAGGTGAGAAAATAAGTTGTACCAAAAAGTACACTTAAATAAAAATCTAACCAGATAATAGTGCAAGTGAGTGTATATTAAATCGAATCAATACAATATAAGTACGAGTACTCACGACTGTTTAAGCTCAATGATGCGAGAATGAGTTGCGATAAACATCTGTTTAGCTTTGAATCACAATTACGAGTATTAGATGTACTGTGGATCGATATTAACTTATTGCCTATAATACTTGGTTGCCGGTAAAATAATTTTATTAATGAAGGTTATCATTTCAATTGATAACTGATCATAATTTTAGTAGTGCGATAAGTCGTGACCACATATACAAATTGTACAAGACATCAAAAGATTATTGTTCGCATTCTTTCGATCCAAATGCCAACCAAATCTCCTGTTTTCCCGTGAAAAACTTATATTTCCACAAAGAGTAGAAAATAGGTATAGCTACAATTTCCCGACGAACGCCACAACTCTCCTCAAGGAGAATAGTAGGGCCACTGACCAGACTACCGTCCTTCCGTCCTCGCCGCCGAGGCCCGCCGCGACGTCCTCGTCCATACCCGCCCCGACCCTTGCTCGAGCCAGCCCGCGCCTCTGAGCCTGTAGCTTTAAATTCGTCCCTAATTAATCTTAATCCGATCCAGCCTGTCCCTTGCTGTCCTCCCCCAGCGACGTTCTAAACCGAGGTCCGTACCCCACAGGGCCGGCAAACTGGGCAGGGAAATCTAGTACTTGAATAGTTTTTAAATAATTGAAAACTCCTTTCAAAAAACCTCGCCTCTGCCGCTTGTCTCTTTTCAAGTGCCTCTGTGATCTAGTGGAAGACCACCCGTCTCAGACCCAGGGGTGTTGGGTTCGATTCCCAGCGGGGATAAAATTTTCTGCTCGGTTTGGTTGGTGGTAGGGCTTGTTGTAAGTCCACCTGGTTATATAGCTACCACCATCTTATCTAAGTCTGTCGCCATAACGACAATGTTAACAGCATTTGTTATCTTTCAGCAGTTAGAGATAAGATAGCCAGTTCCTTTGCGGTTGAGGATTCTGGGCGAAGCTCGCTTCCATCTTCGGCCTTATCATCACTTACTATTATGTGGGTAGGTTAGCTTCACTTCACCTTTGGGGGAACATAATAAAGACAAAGAAGACGGGTGGGTCGACTAATTGCGGTCTCACGCATCACAGCAGCATTTAGTGTACTCTTCCTAGGCTATGAGAAGTTCGAGTAAAGTACCTACCTATGTTGTGATTGTTTTTACTCGCTAAGTAGTTAGTTACTTATTATCATGATCCCAAATATTACGAGTAATAAGATTTGTAGTGATTTTAAATACTAAATAATAAACTGAAAGTATGTGATTTGCCTCAAATGATTTTTGTATTGGCGTAGTCATGAAGTTTAAAAGTATGTCATTTGACAGTGATCATAAAAGTACTGTTTTTAAGGAATGGAATGGAAAACTGATGTTTGGAACGCCATGCGTCGCCTAGCTTCTGAGTTAGTTCTCTTCGAGCCTCGGAACCTAAGGTTTGTTTTCAAGAAGTCTCAAGTCTATACTGTTAATACTATTGAGTACCTAATTAAATAGCTTGTTAAATATTGCTGTATACCTACCAAGTTTGTATGTGTGCAAGCGTATAAATACATAAAACATTTGAACTGAAAAAGCGTATCATTTCACTTAAGTAGGCTAGCTGTACTTTCCTTTACCGGAAATAGTAAAAAAGTACTTAATCAAGTGCAATACCATCCACAAAAGGACTTCCAGCTCAATACGACAAAGGAACTATTATGTGCGCCTCAAATATTGTTTAAAACCGCTTTCTAATTGACTAGATATGACCAATAAAGAAAAGTTACATTTGTTCTGCTATTGATATAAGATAGCCATGGGTAGTTCAATTAAAATTGTGTAGGAAGCTGAAACAAATGACGTAAGACATCACAGTTTAACATTTCACCTCACCTCATATATTCACTAACATGATTAGACACGAAAGGTTATAAAATACACACGAACATGCGTTCTTCATTGTTGTAATATGTGTATACAATCAATCTGCCTAGCCTTTTCCCAACTGTGTTGGGGTCGGCTTCCAGTCTAACCGGATGCAGCTGAATACCAGTATTTTACATGGAGCGACTGCCTATCTGACCTCCACAACCCAGTAACTGGGTAACACGATACCCCTTGGTAAGACTGGTTGTCAGACTTTTTGGGCTTCTGACGACCCTTAACGACTGTCAAAGATCCACGAATGACAGCCGGGACCAACGGCTTAACGTGCTTTCCGAGGCACGGAGGAGTCTCGGTATGTAAAGATGGTCACCCATCCACTGACCAACCCCGGCAAGCGTAGCTTAACCTGACGGATCGACCCGTGCGGCTGTTAATATGTGTATACCTTCTCCACTTATTTATAGTAGGTAAAAAAAATTACATCAATTTTTTATACGGATTATATTCGGCAACTGCCAATCGATCTCATATTATTTTGTGACTCACATTAAAAAGTATGAGAACAGTTAGACCTTTTAAAAGTATTGCTATGACATCCATTGATTCGAGTGCAATATCGGCACCTAATCGATTAGTCATAAAAATTTATCTATAACGATGCAACTTGATTGTCCGATTGCGTTTCGATTGAATTCCATCGTTAGACCGCTACCGAGATATATTTGAATGTTGCGATAGTTTTTAGTTTGTTTGTTGCAAAATTATCGAGATGTTTGCTTGCGTGATCGAGAATTTTTCGTGGGAATTTGCGAAAGTTCTGTAAGAAGAGTTATCCAAAAGGGTAATTATATTGTTGATAGGATTGATTAATTACGTGCGTGGACCGCGGTCAATGATTAATTGTTTAACAGCTTTAAGAATGTAACAATGGTTAAATTTTAAACAAATAGTCGTCTTTAAGTGTTTTTTTTTTATTTACGTCATAGATCTTTTCTTTTTCATATTTTTTTTAAGCTATTGGATAACATTCAACATTAGCAGGATATTTTGTTTTTATTTTTTATAAACCTGTATTGTCCCACGGCTAGGCAAATATCTCCCCCATAACTTTCCTCTGTTACTTGTGTGTTGCCTTCTCCGGCCAATCTCCTGTGAACGCATTTAAGTCATCACGCCAGCGTTTCCTATAAAAAATGTAATTATAATATAACTATGTGTGTACGCTTTAATGCTTTAAGAGGCGTCTCACGAACTGATTCATGAAACACCTCTCAAAGCGTTCCTTCGACTCTGCTATAAAGCACCGCAATTCGCTGATTTCAGCTGCCTTTCGATACACTCCATACGCATTAGTAAGATTCGTCCACCAAGGCACACCCTCACCATTCCCGATTACGCTATAACCCTGGAGAGGAGTCCCATCACTAGCTCAGTATGTAAACACGAACACAGGCCACCATCCTTCCGTCCACGTCGTCTGTCCCCGCCCCGACCCTTGCTCGAGCCAGCCCGCGCCGCTGAACTTATAGCTTTAAATTCGTCCCCAAATAATCTTAATCCGATCCAGCATGTCCCTTGCTACCCTTCTCCAGCGATGCCCGAAGCCAAGGCACCCCACAGGGGATGCCCTTGGCGTGTAGTCGCTTAGTTTATAAGTTTTATGCCCTAAATTTATTGAGGCGTGCCCACAGGAAAATCCGGTTAAGCAGACGGCAACCTCCTAGGTTGACCAGTGAGAAGTCATTTCACAAAAACAAAAACTATGGATACCTGAGTTTTATCTGAAATAAATGAATATTATTATTATAAGTACCTACAGAGTTTTATGGAAAAATGAAAAAGAGAAATGACATCTTGTTCGATTCGATATTAATTTCAGATCATCATTTCGCTCACTTTCGAAATAACAGAATGATACTTGTCAGAGGACTGATTACCTGTTATTTGTCTCTATCATCCTCCGTCTTATGTCCCAAAGGTAACATTATAAGTTAATCAAACATACGTAACTTGGAGACGCTTCCTCTCTCTCACTTCCTTGTCGGACATTTCTTTAAGGTACCTGTGTAGTAGTCGCTATGTTGGGAATACAAACTGTATTTGAAGTAAAACTGTCGCTCAGGGGAAGTATTCAAATGCAAATAAAAATAAAATAAACTTTTTGTATCCAAAAATAATCCGAATCTAATCAAAATTACTGATTGCATAGCAAAATACTCAACTCAAAATACAACTAAATAAGCAACAATTTATATTCGTGGCGCACCGCTATTTATCTTAAAGTAAAGCTTTTTAATTATCTACAAGAGTGACAAGGAAAGAACTAAACATCGAAGCGGATCTAAATTTGTTTCCATGCAATAATAATGAGTACTTAACGGGCCCCCGCTTCGCGGGGACCCTATTTCTGGGTAATTAAAAAATAAACCACGAAGGGACGAAGGGTCTTTGTTCGATAATTACAACAATGTGTGCTTGTAATGTTATCTCTTTAAAAAGAGATTGTGTGCAGCGGTCTTATAAGTGATGAATTAATTCTCTGGTTCACTTTATAAGACGGAACATTTCAAACGACAAAATTCAGCTTTGTCTCTGGTATGGAAAAGTATCTACGATGCCTCTGGTATTGCAGTATTAGCTATATCATGGTAATCAAGTCAAATGAACATGACGTAGTGTCGAACAGGAATTGATCATCCTGAACTTTCATTGCCCTACTGCAAGACAACCTTTTCGCTTTGCAACAGAATATATCAGCTAAACAATAATACAGTAAGCCCCGTTAAACCTTTAAACATAGCAACTGTATTCAACATAACGCCTCTGGGCAACCATAAATCTACCATCTATCGTGTAGCATCCACTGTATAAAGTTCCTTAGATAATCCAGATAGTACGTATCTAATTATTGTACAGCCCAAGTTTACCGAGGCAATTACGATGATACCGATCGATCAAACGGTCTTCTACCAATTATTGTTCGTTTGAGATCTGAAGGCATTATTTCCCGGTGAAGGTACAGAGGCCCTTGTTTTAAGAAAATGATTCATTGTAGTGGAACGGATGTTGCTAGATACTTTGTTCCAATTTTGGTAAGGCTTAAGCTGTGGTTTGGTTTGTTAGAGTCGATAAGTGTTTGGTCTGAATCGGTTTTAGTGTTTAGTTTTCTGAATCATGCTAAAGATTTTCGAATTGTATTTACGTTCTTTTATTCCAAACCCCTTACTAGGTTTCGAAATGGCACAGCCAACCTGCGATTGTGACCAACCAGTCGATGTCTAAAAAGGCTCGACTGGTTGTTTACAATCAAATGATGTGCTGGTACCTACGCTTATGTATAGAAGTGACTGTTGGGTGTGGCAAAAGATGAATGAAAGTAGAATAAATGTTGTGGAAATGCGTTCCTTGAGAATCATGTGTGTTGTAAATATGAATGATAGGTTGAGGAATGATGCGATAAGGCAACGGTGTGGTTTAAAAGAAGACATAGTACACCAGTAGTACATAGTAGTAGTAGTAGTCACCACAGAGAGTCACACAGTTTAAATACTTAGGGCATATAGTCACTGAGGACTTATTTGACGATGCTGATATAGAGAGGGAGCGAAGGGCGTTGGCGGTTCGATGTAAGATGGTAGCCCGCAGGTTTGCGCGTTAAAGTATCGCTTTTCAAGGCATACTCTCAGACCTTCTACACGTGCAGCTTGTGGGTGAAATATACGCAAAGAGCCTACAACGTCCTGCACGTACAATTTAATAATGGATTTAGGATATTGTTGGGGCTTCTGCGCTACTGCAGCGCTTCGCATATGTTCGCGGAAGCCCGTGTTGACGATTTTCATGCCCTTATGAGGAAGATATCAGCGTTAATAATGGGTAGGTTGCGCGGAAGCTCCAACAGCATCCTAAAAACATTATTAGACAAGGTGGACAGTCCCTTCATAAGGCACTGGGTACGGAGGCACGTGCCAACGTGTGTTGGGCCACGTAGTTTTTAGTTGTTTGTAAGTGTTACTAACATAGTTTTTAAGTCATTGTTACTAATACCATATGGACTGTGTGTACTTGTATGTGTATATAGTCTGAAATAAATAAATAATAACCATAGTGACAAAAATTTAAAATTATATTTATTTAATACTTTAAGCACACAAAATGTACAGAGGCGAACTAATATTTTTTTTAAAGAATAATGATCTTAGATGGTTTGGTCAGTACGTACTTTTTCTTAAACCTTGAACCTTGCCTATTGAACAAGCGCTTTTAAAACTTGTGCATTCGCTTTGTTTTCGGTCTTCGAAAGTATGACCATGTTTTTCATCTCCGCAAGAAACTCAAGTGACTCCCAATAATCCGCCCTCACAAGAACACTCGGATTTTATTCAACATCTTACACAACCCGTCTTATCCTTCCTACCTACGTGAGCGTTTTTAATACGCTCGTCCTAGCGACGCACCACGTAGATCACACCTTAGATCCCTCCATAAATTTCATCCTCATAAAACTAGCTACTATTCTCATTCCTTCTCTATCCATGCTGTAAGATTATGGAACTCGCTTCCGCCTATAATAGCATTCGCGATTTAAAAACTGTATCTCTATTCAAATATCGAGTAAAAGAGTATTACCTTTCCTCTCAACTGTGAGTGTTTTATGTATATATATTTTTTATATTTTTTTTTTTGCTTTATATAAGTATATGTTATATTTAATATTTTAGTTTAAGACTTCGCATACTTATATTTTTCTCTTCTTGTTCTCACACTATTGTCTACATTTCTTTTTCATTTCTCCTTTCGCAGGTCTGCTGGAAGAAATTTCTTAAGAAATAAGCAGTACCTTTGTACTGAAATTATAATTATGTCGTATTTCTGTGTATTTAACTGTGTGTACATAAATAATAAAATAAATAAATAAACCTACGTACTGGTACCATTCGAATTTTGCTTAAAACTTTGAAAAATCATGCAGACATAAAGTTCACTGGTGAAATGCGTCATGTTCGTAAACGGGCGCCGTCAGTTGGGACTGGTCATCTCTTGACTGCCAGGGCTTATATTTAATTTGTAATTTTATATTTTGAATTGTTTTATTAGTTTTTAGATTGTCTCACATATAGAAGCAACAAGAATAATGTACCCAGCATTATGTAATATCTTGATTTAAAAGAGTGTCCTTGGAGTTTCTTGTCCGTTCTTTTCCATAGTGATCTAAGTATTGGAATGGGCATCTAGCTTCAACTTTCTGACTAACTGACCGTCTCTTTGACAATTCAAAAGTGCCTGTAAATGGTTTAATTGAAATAAATGCTTTGAGTTTGAGTTTGAGTTTGAAATAATAAACATTTATTTTTATTTACAAGTCAGAAATTGTAGTTCCTACAGTTAAGGCGATCCACAATTTCTATAATAGGACAAAAAAAAAACATCAAAAATATCATTGAGATTATTGAAATCGAAAACGGATAGGTGCAATATAATTGCATATTGAAATTGAATAATAAAGGCATAAAAATATCTTACAAGGCGTTTATCCAATTAGAATAATATTATAAATGTGAAAAAATGAATGTTTGAATGTTTGTTACTCAATCACGGCTAACGGGATATGGATGGAATTTGGCACACATATAAATTATAACTTGGATTAACACATATGACACTTTTTCTTAATAGTGTTTCTAGAATTTCTCAGTAGCAGGCCTGAGTCTGGATTTGTGCTCGGCTGATGGCAATAGCCTGGCCCCCTATTACATGGTACTTACTTAAACATAGCTGTCGAAATGAGGGTGGTAGGTACACCTCTGCCCAACCCTTCGGGAAAACAAGGCGTAATGTTGTGTTATACTTTTTATCCCGGCAGTATATTTACGTGAGATAATTTCCGACGTCCATGCGGGCGAAGCCCCGAGCAAAAGCTAGTACGTACCTACATAATGTATTTGATCGCATTAAGTATGTCAGGCGTATAACTTCCAACATGGATGCAAGCTCAATGTCAAGCTACTTTCGTTCGCAATCCGATGTTTATAGCTCCTGGTTTTTTGTTATGATTGATACATCAACAGATTTATACCAATTACTAGAAGTAATTAAATTAGACGATACCTATTGATGAAAAAGTTCCCCACTCTGATAGATTAGTGATCGATTGCATATAATATAATTAATAAAAACCGCCAAGTGCTTGTTGGACCGCGCACAATCAAGGGTTCCGTAGTTGGGATGAATTTATCCCAAGAACAAACTTAATATTGTAGTTGAAAAAAAAAAAAAAAGATTCTCCCGTACATTTCAACTGCAAATACTTATAAGTTGGTCAACTATTATTCGTTAAGTTGTAAAGCCTACTTAGCTGTAATATATACCTTTTAACTTCGTTATTTTATTCTACTACCGTGAATTTTTTCACTTATCCGAAAACAACCATTAAGATGGCGGGTGGGTGGGGGGGGGGGGGGGACACATGACTCTAACGAAAATTTGCACTTTAAAGCTTTTACGCAAATTTCATAGACCTGCAATATTTTTGAACGGCCAAAAATATTAAACAAAAAAATAAATAATTCACAACCATACCTCGAACCATGGGACAGACGAGAAAAAAAAAAATATACGCACTTTATGCGCAAGGGCCTTAAAATTTCTCTTTTCAAGATTTTATTTTATTTGTTATTGTTTTATTTATTAAAACTTTATGCATAAGTATAAAAATACCGTACAAAGGCGGAGTACTGAGGCATTTTGTGACTGTCAACCTTATTTTTTTTCACTTTGTCGGCGTGATTATTATGTATACCCAAGCCAAGTCAAGTCTCTGAGCTAAGCCGCGGACAGACAGACAGACGGGCATGACGAAACTAGAAGGGTTCCTTGTTGATGCGGAATCCTAAAAACTATAATCCCAGCTTTAATACGCAGGTAGTGGTTTAAATGCGACATTAGCTACGCTTTTGAAATCATATTTCAGAATTTCGAAACTCATAATTTCGCCAATAATGGCAGCGGTTACTTGGGTGTTCCTAGATTGAATTTGAACTTTAGTATCGCGATGTGTACACATGCAATTGCACAGAGCAATATAAATTAGACCGGTACTTAGTAGCTATGCGCCTGATATCTACAATCATGTTAAATACTTTGTAGTCAATAAAGGCTAAAGCTGGTTCAGCAGCTTAATTGCGAAACACACTAATTTTCACAATATTAACATATCCATTGCGCCGTGAGTTGTAAAATCTAGTAGATTCACGATAGCCAACTAAACGCAATGGAAGTTGTTGAGCTGTCAGAATAAAAGCGATTTAAAATCAATCTGCCTAGCCTTTTTCCAGCTATGTTGGGATTGGCTTCCAGTCTAACTGGATGAAGTTAAATACCAGTATTTTACATGGAGCGACTGCCTGTCTGACCTTCACAACTTTAAATTAACAATAAAAGTAACAAATAACTTCTCCCGCTCTGGACGGAGCGGGAGGGCGTGCCAGACTTTTACTAACTAAAACCCACTCGTGTTCCTTCAGTAGCCTGTGTGCCCGGGCCACGGTATCCCTTTCGGACAAACTCTTTGAGGCGCGCGTGGAACACAACGTGGTCCTTATCGGATGGCGAACTGCCCATAGCTCGCCGTCCGCAAGCCCGCGCCTACGGTGGCCGGGAATCGGCTATCGATTCCCGCCGTCCAGGGCGTCTCCTGCGGTGACTAGGGGTATGAGGGCGCACAGACTGCCGCTCCCTCACGCGTTCACGCGTTCATGGTATCTCTTTCGGACAACATCGCAACCCAGGCAGGACCCCTTGCTAAGACTGGTTGTCAAACTTTCGGGCTTCTGACGATCCGTAACGACTGTCAAAGATCCACGAATGACAGCCGGGACCAACTGCTTAACGTGCTTTCCGAGGCACGGAGGAGTCTTGGTATGTAATCGATCGGTATGGTCTGGCATCTCATGGACCAACCCCGGCAAGCGTGGCTTAACCTAATAGCACGATCCGTGTGGCTGTTATTACTTAGCCACGAACTAACACAAAAACGATTATCATAAGGAATTTCCTACGCGATTAGACTGCAGTCCTATGGCCATCATCATTTCAGCCGAAAGACGTTCACTGCTGGACATAAGCCTCCCCCAATTGGGGGGGTTTGCCATAATCACCACGCTTGGCAGGCGGGTTAGCGATCGCAGTATGGTGTTAAAAATGCATAGAGAACGCTGCTGCCCATTCTCTAGTAAGTCCCTGAGACGCCTTTTACGACACCCACGGGAGGAAATGGGGTGGTGCAATTCTTTACGTCCTGCACCACACGGTAAGTGCGGTACAGTCCTATGGTAAGAAGCGTCAAATACAAAAGTTTTGACATAGACCGACCGCGGAAAATGCGGATGTGAACTTAGCATATCCGTAATTCTAAGACGGTGATGAACGCGACCGTGATAATTAGAATTTTTGGCAGGATGGGCTTCAATAGTTGGTACATCTACTAATAAATTCCCATGTTGAATTTATTAGTAGATGTATCAACTATTGACGCCCATCCTGCCATCCTGTTAAGGAAGCTTCTTCCTACGTAAAAGCAGTAACAACAACATCAAGTTAATATGGAAACTTATCATCATGCTCCTGCCCTAATCCCAATTTATTTGGGGTTGGTCGAATCGTGTCCTCTTCTCCCATACGTTTGTAATGTCTGTCTGTGTCATCTGTTTCATACGTTGTAATTGCAACCATGTCATTTGGTTTAAATAAGTCTTTCTTAAAATCTTTTGTATAGATTCGTTTCTATTTTGTGAATGTGAGAACGTTGTAGGCCTAGTAGACTGTAGATTTGTTTACCATTTACTATTTTGTTAAGTATCTGCTCCATGAAACGACTAGTTGAAAGGCCTACGTTATTTGAAAATATTGTAAATGCCAATTATTTTTAAAAGAGTATCCCTGGAGTTTCTTGTCGGCACTTCTCCACGAAACGACCAATTGGAACCGTGCACCTAGTTATTGACGTTTCATAAGTGCCAATGTAGGTTTATGTGAAATAAAATATTTTGATTTCGACTTTTGATCTATCTACACTTCCTTTCTATAGCTATATCATCTTTCACACAATCCAATCCCATTGATATGGAAACTATCAACAAGACTCAGTCACCGATAAACTCATAAACTTCCCTATTACGAACAACCGTCCTTCATGGAAAAGATATGAAGTTTCGAAAGGGGACAGACAAATTCGTCGCTACATACTTATTGCGGTGCTGATATTTAAATAACACAAGTTAACATTGGTCCGATATAAGCTGGGTTGGCCTTGACTTTTAAATACTGCTTCCCAACGCTTCCGACGACTGAGTATAATAGACTTATGACATACGACGGTCCGGCGGGTGTCTGATCGCTCTGTTAATAACTGAACTAAAACTAGTAGCTGTTTGGAAACGCGGCCTTTGATGTGTCGAAACTATTTGGAGCAACTTTGTTTACTTGTTGTTGTATTGTTCAATGCTGATGGATTATCTTTGAGATGATGTACTTGTTCGCTTTAAGGCTTCGGTTAGATTTTTTACGGGAATAATATTCTCTACTTATTGGCTTTGTCTTTGTTTAAGACTTCATGATTTTATGTTGCCAGTGTATCTAGCTTTATTTTTGTACTTGTTCGCTTTAAGGCTTCGGTTGGATTTTCTTACAGGAATTATTCTTTTCTTTTTGGCTTTGGCTATGTTGAAGACTTCATAATTTTATGTTGACAGTATCATTTCTGCCGAAAGACGTCCACTGCTGGACATAAGCCTATTGGACGGGTTATCCCTAATCGCCACGCTTGGCAGGCAGGTTGGCGATCGCAGTATGGTGTTAAAAATGCATAGAGAACGCTGCTGCCCATTCTCTAGTAAGTCCCTTAGTCGCCTTTTACGAATACCCACGGGAAGAAATAGGGTGATGCTATTCTTTACGTCCGGCACCACACGACACGTTGACACGTTGACAGTATATCCGGCTTTATTCTTCTACTTGTTCGCTTTAAGGCTTCGGGTGGATTTTCTTACAGAAATTATTGTCTACTTTTTGGGCTTTGGCTTTGTTGAAACTTCATAATTTTATGTTGACAGTCTATCTAGCTTTATCCTTCTACTTGTTCGCTTTAAGGCTTCGGTTGGATTTTCTTACAGGAATTATTCTCTACTTTTTGGCTTTGGCTTTGTTGAAGACTTAATTTTTTTATGTTGACAGTGTATCCAGATTTATCCTTTATGACTGAAGGCATATACATACATACATAATAACAGTTATCTCTCTCTTGCCAAATGTTGGGTGGTGGGTCAACCTTCCATATAAATCTCCTCCTCCATTTTCATAAATTACGTGTAGCTACGTACCTACCTATTTGCTAGATGATTTAACTGTCAGATAACGCCATATTTGACAAACAAGATTCATTTGAATTTGCTACTACGCTCTTAAAAGGATTCGTCGTTGATTCAAATGCTTCAAGTTTTGCAAGTTATTAAACTCCATACGACGGGTGGCCAGACGCCGCAATGTTTGCGAAGTTGGTGTTGCACGACCACTTGGGGGAATTGACGACGAAATTCACGTTGGGTTAACACCACTGACCAATTATTGGTTTAAGACAATGAGAAAATTATTCCGCGTTCTTCTAGAGTATAGCGCACCCTGATTTTACAGTGTGTAACATCATTCATCATTTCAGCCGAAAGACATCCACTGCTGAACATAGACCTCCCGCCCCCTCCCCCAATTGGGGGGGTTTTGCCATAATCGCCACGCTTGGCAGGCGGGTTGGCGATCGCAGTATGCTGTTAAAAATGCGTAGAGAACGCTGTTGCCCATTCTTTAGTAAGTCCCTTAGTCTCCTTTTACGACACCCACGGGAGGAAATGGGATGCTATTCTTTACGTCTGGCACTACCATACAGTGTGTATATCCATACTAATATTATAAATGTGAAAGTAACTCTGTCTGTCTGTCTGTTTGTCTGTCTGTCTGTTTGTATGTTACGTTTTCACGCCTAAAGCGCTGAACCGATCGTCATGAAATTTGGCAGAGATATAGCCAGGGATATGGAGAAGGACATAGGCTTTTTACTCGATAACCGACATCTAAGCGAGCGGAGCCGCGGGCAAAAGCTAGTATTTTATATTTGGGTACCTACGCGAATCTCAAAGTCGCAATGACTGTACATTCCATTTTTTTTAATCTGAGCATCTTCCGGAGAAGTAGTAACTTATGCTTCACCTAGTACTATGAAACGTAGTGGCTGCGTAATAAATATTTGGGTACCAAGCTTACTTGCCAAGCTCGTTTGCTTTGGGTAAGGCAATCTATGACCAGCAATTAATAAAAAAAATGCCATTTATTCCTATTTATAAGATATTTACATCCTAGATAGGCAACGGATTTCTTTAAACACAGGTACAAAAAAAATTAAAACTGTATAACTCGCGTTCTCAGTATAAATTTACACGATTGTGCCTATTCATTAATGACATATTCATGAATAGAGTTTTTAAATACAATAATAGGATGTGGATAAGGATACCTCTTACATGTATGAGTAGTTGCCATTTAAATTTTAATAAACAGTTTTATTAACAGATGCCTACACAATGGGGGTACCTATTGTTGAATTATATAAAGGTATGAGCCCAAGTCCGGGTCAGGGATTTATTCAGCGGATGAATAAAAAAATTTAGACTGTGTGAATCATGCGCAAATATTCAAAGTTTTTTAGCTAAAAAGCTTTCAGTTTTTCCGTGTGCGAGATTCCTGTTAACATGTTTTGTAAAAAAAAAAACCGGCCAAGTGCGTGTCGGACCACGCACAATGAAGGGTTCCGTAGTTGGGACGAATTATCCCAAGTACAAACTTAACATTGTAAGTAGTTGAAATACATATTCTCCAATACATTCAAACTGCAAATGTAAGTTGGTTGACTATTACTCGTTATCTTGTAAAGCCTACTTTTCTGTGATAGTTTTCCTTTTAACTTCGTTTGCTGCCGTAAACTTTTTCACGTATACAAAAACAACCATTTAGCTGGCAGAAATCGTAAGCTTAATATTACCCAAACGGATTCCTGAATCGAGAAATGGTTTTCACAGATCCGAAATATTTTTGAACGGCATATCCAACGATACCCCACACCGTGGGCTAGACGAGAAAAAAATATCATCTTCATATTACGTGCAAGGGAGGTATGCTACATTTTTTTAAAGGTTTTATGTTACCACTTAGTCGGTGTGATTAATATGTATACCCAATACCAAATTACACTAAGAGTCTCTGAGCTTAGCCGCGGATAGACATACAGACGGTTATGGTGAAACTGTATGGGTTCCTTGTTAATAACAGAACCCTAAAAATAAGGATTAACTTCTTTTTTCCGAACAATCTAATTTTAAACGTAAGGGATTATAAATTTAATATTAACGAAAAGCAGATCACCTTCCAATCGAGGAAATATAACAGTTACTAATGATTAATGTTATGAATATTTTAGTAATAAAGATTTATGTCTTGTAAGTAGTTTATCAAATAAAACACATGTTAGGTACAGTCAACCGCACATCAGAGTTATTATGTATTATTTTGTAGACATTAATTTTATGATAAGTTTAACTCGCACACTGACTTTTTATTTGTTAAAAATTTAGTAAAATCATCTACTCTAACAATATTTGTAAATATGTAAGCACCATGTGTCTTAACACATAATTAAATTATCCGTCATTGCTTCATTTTTTATTGTTTTTGACTGTTGTGGTAATTATGTATATTCTGGGTACATCGTCTACACATGTAATGATATAATTTTTTTCTAAGACTAACTGTACTGTACTGTACTAGATACTAATAGATTATAATAATACTATAAATGGAAAAATATATTTAAAAAAAAGGGAGGGGAAAGAATCAAAGGGCATCAAAAAATTCGTCCGCATCGCTGTCAACAGGAAAAGTGTCCAAAAGGCTGGCAGCATTGCCACGTTGTATGGCAATGCTGATTCTTTGGCCAAGAAATAGGCCAGCCTTCTGGTCACGAGAAGAGTCGACCAACCGCTTGGCAATGTCTCGAAAAACCAAGTGGGCACTCGGACCCCATGGTCCTAGGACCATGGGGTCCGAGTGCCCACTTCGAAACTCTAGAGTTTCAACCCCAAACGGCTCAAACATATAGCTCCCAATAAGGTTGTTATATTTGCGCCGTTAATGATATAATTGACGTATACAAAGTTTTGTAAAACAGTTTAAAAGATTAACGGAGGAGTTTCTTGCCCATTCCTCTCTATGCGAAATCTACCTAAAACGCGTAGCTTCGTTTTTTATACATCTAGCACACATATAGCTTTAATTTTCATCAGGATTTAATTCATCAGAATTTCATACAAAATTAAAATATTTAAATTCAACGCTCTAAATGTATAGAACAACAAAATATTGAAGGTTTGTTGTTGGTAAATGTATTATGTTTTGAGAAAAGTCATAGATTGTTATTTATGATTTTAGTAATACAGTCCTGAAAGTTTTTTACCAATAACACTTTTTTTTTTGGTGATTAATTATTCAATAACTTTTCCCGCTCTGGCGGAGCGGGAGTGTGGAGGGCGTGTCAGAATTTTACTGACTAAAACCCACCCGTTTTCCTTCTGTTGCCTCTGTGCCAGGGCCACGGTATCCCTTTCGGACAAACCCGCAACCCTGGCAGTTACAAATAACCCTGTATACTCATTTCTTATTCTGTCCAATCGCATAATCCACGTATGCGTATCCACATATCCCACTTAGCCATTACATATCATTATATGTCACTAGCCGCGCCCCGCGGTGTTACCCGCGAACACAACATTCTTTCGGGATAAAAAGTTTTCTTTGTGTAAATCCAGGGTGTCAGCTACGTCCATACCAAATTTAGCCGTTTGAGCGTGAAGAAGAGACAAACATACACACACACTCACAAACTTTCGCCTTTATAATATTATTAGTGTGATTATCAACCACCGGTGTCATTCCCAAACAACTGCATCAATCTTTAAAAACACTAGACGTAGCTCCCTCCACCTACCAAACCCTACAGAAAGTTGCTATCCTGAACACTTGCAGAATTGTCCGAAAATTTCTGCAGAACGACAATGACGCACAAATATCACACACACAAACATCATTCACCACTGCAATACAAAGGCAAAACATAATATCACCACGCCAATCATCATCATTAATTATCACTTAGTTTAATACTCTCAGGGGTAGCACTTGGCTTTGGCCCGTGTTACCCTATAAAACCGGCAGATCAGTGCCGTGATACAAACATATAATAATAATAAAAATAATAATAAATCTTTATTGCAGACCACATGGTCCATAAAAAACACAATAAAAAAGTTACATAACACAAAAAAAAAAATACAATAAAATGACATACATACATTTACGCGGCTATTTGTAACCACAGCTTGTAGGTCTTGGTAACATATTTGATAGTGTGATAGCTCATTGACAGCGCCTTTATACCTATAAAAGCAGCAAAGGCGATTTTCGTAGTGGAAGTGTGCCATTGATGTGTGGTTGAGTGTTAATTATCTATGCGCTAGTCTATGACCTAATATTTTATAAAACTTTACTACTCAAGCTTCAATTAGGTATAGATATCATTAGCAAAGTTGTTCTGGAACTAGTATTTAATAACAACCTTTAAAATCGTTCCGTTAACTAGCAACAGTGGATTATTATTTCGAAATCTTGTATATTTCAATAATACATATGACATTTTAGAGTGATTTTGCATGTTAGCGCTGCTAAAAAGCCGAATTTGTCTAGACAAATGTGTCAAGTAGGTTCCAATAAGCGTGTAGGTTGCCAAACATGCAGGTGTGCATCAATAAAAATCCTATCACGAGCGCCGAGTACGAGAAGAATTTTAAAGCGCATGGCCGCTAAAATGTTGGTTTGCTGCTATTAATTTTAACATTCTTCAAGGTATTAGTTTCATAAACTTATCAAGTATGTAGGTGTAGGTGCCTATTTGATGAGTTTATGAAACAAATAAACTCATCAACCTAGTTTACCACTAGTTGCCTAGTGGTTAACTAGGCAACTAGTGGTAAAGGCCACCTACCTAACAACCTACTTAACAACTAGGCAACCAATGCCTAGTGGCTGGCTGGTCCCATGCATCGCGGATTTTAGTTATCAAGGATGAAACTGAACGAATCTTAGTCTACTCTTAACAGCGCAGACAGGGCGGTACCTATAATGTAACTTACCCTACCCTTAGTAATCCTTACCCTACAGGGAATGCAAGGCGTGATGTTATGTTGTGTGTTGTGTTTTTATCGCTCAACCCAAACCAAAATTTGATAGGCTATACCTAATATAATCAGCCTATAATTTTCCTACTGCTGGGCTTCCTCTCTGTGAGAGGAAGTGGGCCTTAACTCGGTCCCAGTGCGGGTGGATAGATGTCACACGTCTTCGGATTTTTGGTTCTAGGACATGCCGGTTTACTCACGACGTTTTTCTTCACCGTTTTGAGAGCAGTAGTGACGAAATAATTTACACAAAGTAAAGCACCTTACGTAATATAGTTCGACGATATCACAGAATAGGTTGGTAATAGTACTAACACGATATCCCTATTTACGACTTTACGTATATAAGTTTTGTAAAAATTACTAAAGAAAAAAGCAGCATTTTACCCAACAATAACTAGATCATCGGAGCTTCACTACTTCAGTCGTGTACAGATTGGCCGTGAGCCGTGATCGACGGAAGACGAGTCTTCAATTAGACTGTTATTCTGCGCCCGCGCCACTGCGCGTGAGCAGGGCTACCGAACATAAATCATTTAATAATTGCATTTATGTGATGCCGTGAAGGTTGTATGCATATTAAATCATGGTACTTTAATGCTTCAGAATAAATTGGACAATGTAAACAGTGTTACGATTGATGATAGGATGTCTTTTGTTATGTTAATTGTGCTATCGCAGTCGAAATATATCAATATGGATATCAATTAATTTTTATTTAAATAAGAAACAGATACAACATAATGTGCATTTATTTATTTATTTAATACTTTAAGTACCTACACAAAATGTACAGAGGCCGACTTAATGCCATAGGCATTTTCTACCAATCAACCTTTGGGTGAAGCAGAGACAAACTGGTAGGTGCAATAGCGAGAATTGAGGAATAAATATAATATTTATTTAAATATAAGCACAAATAAATACACATAAATAAACTATGATCAAATAAGACAAACAATGGGAAAACCTTACCGTTGTGATGATTATGATACTGTCACCTTCTTGCGAATCGGCTCGTGAACTTTTACTTTAAAAGATAACCGGTTGGTTGCCCTCCTGATTTTCTGGGGGAGCGCATTCCACAAAGAGATAGACTGTATGAAGAAGGAAGAGTACGATTAATTCAGTTACACATTGTAGGTTCGTTATTTTTTGTTTCAGGATATGATATTTTGTGTTCATGAGATCCTACCCACTACTTTGCTTTATAGCGAATGACGTAAGATATGGTAAGGAAGATAGTCATCGTTTTTATGAAGACATCAATAGTAATTTGTCCTCTTTCATCGATTCGTACTGCACGACACCATCAACCATATCTTTAAATAACAGCAACGTCTGACATTTGAAACTGTGGTGGTATCAACAATTCCACATGCGAACTATGCATCAAAGACCGGGCGTCACAAATCCTGCATCGCGCAATCAGAGTTTACCGCGCAACTAGCATATATACAACATCCCAACATCAACCGTCGGGAAGTTGCCCACCAGACATAAATACCCGTCTGGTCGGAGGATCCTCCCTTATGAGTGAACTTTACACCCTGTTCCTCATCCATACTAATATTATAAATGTGAAAGAAACTCTGTCTGTCTGCATGTTACGTTTTCACGCCTATATCGCTGAACGGATCGTCATGAAATTTGGCAGAGATTTAGCCTGGGGTATGGAGAAGGACATAGGCTACTTTTTTACGCGATAACCGACATCCACGCGGGCGGAGCCGTGGGCAAAAGCTAGTACCTCTATAAAACCAATAATCTGCAATGATAAATGATGGAAGATAAAATTCTACTTGAATATGTTAATATCCGTTATGCTTATTATTATAAAGTTTTAGAATAATAGTTCGACAAGCACCTAACGGCATTGGAATGCGACCTCACGCTTATCGGAAATGTTCATCTTTTACAAAAGTTCACAAGTTGTGCATCTTTTGAAATATCGCTAGTTATTATCCAGAATTGAAAGTTTATTGAACCGTTTTCCATTCGCCCTGTATTTCGTCTAATTCAAGATTTTTTATAAGTAACAGTTTAAAACAGTGACATATGCCTAGTCTCTTCCCAACTATGTTGGGGTCAGCTTCTAGTCTAACCGGATGTAGCTAAATATCAGTATTCTACATGGAGTGACTACCTTAAACTAACCAAAACTACTAACTACTAAACTTCCCATTGAAATTCGGAACTTACCCATTAAACGATTTAAAAGCTGTATTAAAACCAAACTTTGCAAAAAAGGGTACTATAAAATTTCTGATTATTTAGAAGACAAAAAAGCGTGGGATTGAACTGTTCGCTCTGTTTAAAGCCTTTTGATTAAACCGTAAAACTTGACATTTTAATAATTATACAACGTTTTATATACATACCTAATTATTGACATTATTAAATATTATATACAAAATGACATGAATATTTACTTTGAAAAGTATTACATATATTACTTTAATTATTGTGAATGTGAGCACTATGTGGGTCATTTGTTTTCTTTAAGATTATCCCTTTTTCCTCTTTCTCAAGTAGTTTTAATGATGGTCTGATATTTTGAGTACTTTATGCGGCCTACCCAAATGTCCTTTCTTTGGAATACCAAAGAAAGGACATTTGGGTAGGCCGCATAAAGTACTCAAAAACGACTCGACGAACAATAGTTCGTCGAGTCGTTGAGCTCCTTACATCCTTAGTTGAGCTTCACGTTTACTGACAAATGCTTGCACTGACTGGACAGGTTCACTCAAAATTGTGTGGTTCTTTCCTCAAAAGACTATTTCAGACACGGATCTACATGGTCCTCACATGATCTGACCAAGATTATGTCTGGACTTTAAAAGAGACTTTGACCCCTGAGTTTGTTTCGCCATTTCTTCTCAGGGATAGTCAGATAGGAAATGTCGACTTCCCCAAGCTTGTTTTTATATTTTTATATGACGTGTAAAAGTGATTCCGATATCCTATTTACAGAATCGATTTCATTTCATTTCATTTTACCTGTCTAACCTCCACATGAACAGCGGGAGACAGGCGCGGGGGCGCCTTCTCCTGCATTGTACTGTTCACCAGCTGCATTGCCCCTCCCCAACGGGAGGGTCATGCTGGGCTCGCTGTAAAGGTCGTCGACGGGGGACTGGATGGAAAGGCTCTGCCGGATTCCCAGTCCTCTTCCACACAGACGATGCGGGAGCGCCGCTGGGTTGTTTAGTGGGTATACCGGTACTACCGGGGAGTCCCACATACCCCTCCCGTCCCGGGGGACGGGAGAGGTATGTGGGACTCCCCGGTCCATCGGGGATGGGAGGGTATGCGTAATGCATTTTTCACAGCATCAAAAAAAAAAAAAAAGATCCGAGGCAGCGCAGCGGCGTGCGGCGGCGCGTCCACGCGCGCTCCTATTGGACGACGCAGGGGGAGACTTACATCTTACTCATCCCGCGGGCCTGAGGTAGCCCGGCTCTAACCGGAGATCGTGGAGGGCGCACAAATTCCCATGATCCCCGGTCCAAGTGTAGAAAGGAAACACCGGGGTGGTTTTTAGTAAGTAGGACTCTGACAGACTCCGCCCGCAACAGGTCGGTCGCCGGAGGACATTAATGAAGATTTTCGGCCAAGGAACAAAAAAAAAAAAAAGGTCTCGTATTATAACATACTGCTAGCAATCAAATGAAGCAATAAATATAAAGCAAAGTATTCCAAGATCACAGAAGGCATGCTCGATGAATCAATGGGTTTATCAAGTCCCGCATATCATGAAATTAAAGGTCTAGGTTTTTTAGTCACGCCTCCGTTACGTCACGCATGTGACGTCACACAACACGTGCTGTCAACTCAAAGTATTGTCGCGATCTTAATGTTTAGGGTTTAATTTATCGATTAAAACTGTATTTAATAGGGAGACTGAATTCAAAAGCTGTTGACCTAGATACATATTCATTTTGGTTTTTCTAATAATATTATGTTAATCACTACCCACCTAATTTTTTCGCCAGTTTGGCTGAGAAAATGTGTAGCATGTAGGTATACTCGTAGTAATTGTCCTCGTTATTTGCTGGAACACTGTTGACAATAATTCTGAAATTTCATTATGGTTGAAATTATCGAACTATCACACAGAGAAAAAATAGATATTGTGGTTTTTAGGGTTCCGTCGTCAATAAGGAACTCGATAAAGTTATAGTTAGTTTCACCATGTCCGTCTGTCTGTCTTTCTGTCGGTCCGCGGTTTAGCTCAGAGACTCTTAATACTTAAAAACTGCAATTTTTCATATTAATCACGCCGACAAAGTGATAAAATAAAATGTTGTTTTTTTTAGGGTAGCTCCCCTGCACGTAGAGTAGGGATGTTTTTTTTTTTATCGTCTATCCAATGGTGTCGGTATCGTTGCGGTATGCCGTTCAAAAATATGTTGGGTTTGTGAAAACTATTTTTCGATTCGAAGATCGTAATTTTAAGCTTTAAAGTGTTAATTTTTGTATGAGTCAAGTGTCTCTTCACTGAAAAAAATGCACTGATTGACGATATCTTGTTTAGATTAATCAAAATCTTAGTTAAGTCGATCATCACGACATGATTGCAGCAATACTAGTTCAAATGATTGAACGCTCAAACAAGTTTCTCGATTACCCTTAACATGACATCATTGTAGAAGAGTTAAAAAAGAGAAAAGTTAAAAATAACTGTAACAAAGTAAGTTAGTTGTGTCAATCAAGTATTTTGATTACTTCAATAAAGATCATTGAAATTTTAATCTAATACTCGTAATCTTGGTTGGAGCAACTATGTTTTGACTTGATTGCTGAAAATAGGTTTTGTGATAACTCCAATCAAGATCCCGTTTCAAATCTCAATCAAATCAAATTAGTAGCTGTGATCATTGTGCTTGATTAGGCTCGGATGCAAACAAGTTACTTAGTCAATTTAAACAAAATCTTTATTGCGGCAACAATTTTTTTTTCAGTGTTCCAGCTAAATAGTTGTTCTTGGATATGTAAAAAAAATCACAACAGTAGTATACAAAACGAAGTTAAAATGAAAATTATCACAGAAAAGTAGGCTTTACAAGGTAAAGAGTAATAGTCAACAAACTTATATTTGCAGTTGACATGTATGGCAGAGAATATGTATTTCAACTATAATATCAAGTTTGTGCTATTTATTACATGTATGTATGTATACAACATAAAACATTAAAATCTACTTACACTGATAATTACAACATACAAACTAAAAATAAAATATTTGTACTATAAACCTACACGAAAAAAAAGAAAAAGAAAAAAAAAAGGGGAAAGTGCTCATTGGGCATCAAAAAATTCTTCCGCATCGCCGTCAGTGGAAAAAGTGCCCAAAAGGCTGGCAGCGTTGCCACGTTGGATGGCCACGCTGATTCTTTGGCCTAAAAATAGGCCAGCCCTCTGGTCACGTGGAGAGTCGACCAACCGCTTGGCGATGTCCCGATATACACGATGAGCACTTTGTTTGTTCTTGGGATAAATTCGTCCCAACTACGGAACCCTTCATTGTGCGTGGTCCGACACGCACTTGGCCGGTTTTTAATGTACAAGTGACATTCCACCTTAGGATCAATTTAAATTGCTACGGAACGGAATGAAAGCGAATTTTTGTTATGAAATTGGGTCAAAGCAAATGATGAATAATGAACTTTATGTCAATTGTTTTGTTCGGTGTCTTCTCAAACCGGGAAAACACCAAAGCATGAAATCAAAAATGTGTAATTGTTTGTTTAGTGTTGTTTGTTTTAAGAACCGGCCAAGTGCGTGTTGAACTACGCACAGGGAAGGGTTGCGTACTTGCGTATACTTCATTTACAGCATTAGACACATAACGGCTAAATAACGACAGATTGTGTAATATTGTTGAAATTACTGGACTTTAGAGTTATTTTTTTAATGTAAGTGGTAAATAGATTACAGTGCTTTGTATTTATCGTGAAATAACGGAGTTTATTAAACGTTTACATCGAAATAACGAAAGAGTGAGAACAGTTATTTGTCTAATGTTATAATAAATAGAGTATAGTTAGGATGAATATTTGCATATACGAGCCGAGGGAGCCTTTGTAACATTTCTACATTTATATCTGTAATTTTTACGGTGTACATAATAAAGAGTATTCTATCTATCTATCTATTCATAGTATTTCACGAAAAGACTACGAAAAGCAAAGTTATTTCTGCGGTTGCAATTCATCCCATACGTCACAAATTATTGACATATATAAAAAAGTAACTTTAAAGCATCATTATCTTTTTAATTACGGAATACAACGATACCCCACACGCTTACACTACACCATTGTTTAGCGGTGCATAGAATACACTTTGCCATTTAACTATGGAACCGTAAAAAGTAAATGAAATGTACCAGAAATTATACAACTGAAAAACTGCCCTGACATTTAAAATATAAGGTAATTGCTGAATAAATATTCGAGTAAACTTTAACGATAGCCGCAGTATATAAAAATAAATGTTAAACAAGTCTCATAACTGTTATATTTCTACTATTATGTCAATAATTTGCAATAACATTATTACGTTTTTGGCGCGCTACCTACATTATTTTGGCCTCGATCAAGAAAAAAAAAATTAAATGAAAAAGGTAGTGGTATTTTTGCTAAAAATTTTTAGCTCGTGGCTAAGTAATAACAGCCGCACGGGTCGATTCTTCAGGTTAAGCTACGCTTACCGGGGTTGGTCCGTGGATGGGTGACCATCTTTACATACCATTTACGTTGCATGATTAAGCTTCACATGCCATACTAGGCTAAATAGAACATAAGATCAAATAATGTAACATTGTGAAACCACCGATTGTAATTACTCTATTTAAATGTGAAAAAATGAATATGAATATGAATACCGAGACTCCTCCGTACCAAGGTACGGAGGAGTCTCGGAAAGCACGTTAAGCCTTTGGTCCCGGCTGTCATTCGAAGATCTTAGACAGTCGTTACGGGTCGTCAGAAGCAGGAAAGTCTGACAACCAGTCTTACAAAGGGGTATAGTACTACCCAGTTACTGGTTTGTGGAGGTCAGATGGGCAGCCGCTCCATGTAAAATACTGGTATTCAGCTGCATCCCGTTGGACTAGAAGCAGATTGTTTATTTTTATTTTAGAGAACAGAATTTAATATGTACTGAAGCTTATACCTACTACAGGCGTTCTATACAGACGCGACTGCTTAAGAGCGCTGTCTCGGGTCCACTAGCGCCACTCCTTTAAAAAAAATGTATCTCGTGACTGTGAAGGAATTATGAAAAACGGCTCAATCAGCTGTCTCGGTAAGTGTGTCTAGAATTTTCTTATCATATTTTGTTGCTTCGTGTATCAATATGAAACTTTATCAAAGGTATGAGAAAATTCTAGACACACTTACCGAGACAGCTGATTGAGCCGTTTTTCATAATTCCTTCTCAGTCACGAGATAATATTATTTTTTTAAAGGAGGCGTCAGTGGACCCGAGACAGCGCTCTTAATATGTGGTCCTAGGTTGAATTCCCAGGTCAGCCAAACTGTCCAGGGGTTTTTCTTTTAGATATTTCTCAGTAGCAGCCCGGAGTCTCGTCTAGTGCCGTGTGGTGCCGGACGTAAAGATCCCATTTCCTCCCGTGGGTGTCGTAAAAGGCGACTAAGGGACTTACTAGAGAATGGGCAGCAGCGTTCTCTATGCATTTTTAACACCATACTGCGATTGCCAACCCGCCTGTCAAGCATGTTAATTATGGCACAACCCTCCAATTGGGTGAGGCCTATATCCAGTAGTGGATAATTTTCGGCTGAAATGATGAATGAGAGCCCGGAGTCCGGATTTATGACAACATATCACAACGCAAAGCGCGTTATTTGGTCGCAACGTGTGACAATAACTAGGCCTTAAGTCTGCTATTACAATAGTGTCAGAATAGTCTCGCCATTGTGAGTATTTGACAGTATTTGTATGGCAAATCTGTCAAATACTCACAATGGCGAGACCATTCTGACACTATTGTAATAGCAGACTTGAGGCCCTGATCTGTTGAGGGACACTCAACTGAACTATATTGCGCTGTAATATTCTTACCCTTCATTTAAATTATCTGTATCTACCTACTTAGATGTTTAATTAAATAGTATACCGAATGTTTTAAAACGAGCGCTAATCCTGCCGACAATCTGTCACGCAGTTTAGCAGGATTATAATACAAGTGTTTGGTTCAAAATAAATGATTTATTGTTATTATTATTTATTTATATCTCCTTATTAAATAGGACTTTAATGTAACTAGCAAAATGTAGATTCCTGCCTTCCACTACGGAAAATAAAGGCGTAATGTTATTGAAATAGGTACCTACGCAATTGGAAACCATGACACTGCAAACGGACGTACCTAATAGGTATTTGCGGGTCTTAGCTCATCATTATACACTTAAATGAGCCGCTCCTCTTTGATGTCCTTATAACTCTGCTTGTACTCATACATAAATAAGTATTAATGGCTTGGCTATCTGTTATTTTATAGAACCTTTACTGCAAGAAATGAATTATATACACTAGATTTAATTTTCGGTCCTGAGTTGGGGGTTGAGTCAATCCAGATGTAACTATCTGCGTGTCAGTCTATTTGCAAGTACCTAAGCTGTGCCTTTTGTTTTTTCCCTATGTGCCTTAACGTGGGTTTAACAGACACATAGTTGAAATTGAAATATTAACGCTTCATGCTACAAAAATGTTTTATTTTTTATTTATTTATTTAACAATTTATGTACACACATAAAAGCAGACAAGAAGAAATCATTAAAATTAATTAATTTATATTTTACTAGCTGACCCGACAGACTTCGTTTTGTCAAAAGCTATTTGACGTGGCAGTTTGTCTACGCGCAAAGGAAATATAGTATAAACTTCACTACTCTACCCTACCCTACCCTACCTACCCTACCCTACCTACCCTACTTACCTACTTTAACCTACCCTACCTACTTACCTACCTACCCTACCCTACCCTACCTACCTACCTACCCTACCCTACCTACCCTACCTACATACCTACCTACCCTACCCTACCTACCTACCCTACCCTACCCTACCCTACCCTACCTACCCTACCCTACCTACCCTACCCTACCCTACCCCTACCTACCCTACCCTACCCTACCTACCCTACCCTACCATACCCTACCCTACCCTACCCTACCTTACCTACCCTACCTACCGTCCAAACTTCTCCTGATAATAACACACACAACAAAAAATAATTAGCGAAATCGGTCCAGCCGCTCACAAATATTTTTTTTTTCCATATTTTCTCACCGTTTAAACCTTCCCTGGACTATGACAAACATTTGAAAACCAAAATCAGCTAAATCGGCCCAGCCGTTCTCGAGTTTTAGCGAGACTAACGAACAGCACTTGATTTTTATATATATTATGTATATAGACTAGAGAATGGGCAGCAGCGCTGTCTTGTATTTTCAACACCATACTGCGATCGCCAATCCGATTGCCAAGCGTGGCGATTATGACAAACCCCCCCAATTGCAAAAGACGTCCACAGCTGCAGCACGGCCGGGGAGGCCTATGTCCAGCAGTGGACGTCTTTCGGCTGAAATGATGATGAATGATGATATTTTAGAAGAAGTTAGATTATAAAATAAACGATAAGTCCTCATCTCTACCTACTATCTTTCTTTTGCTGTGCCCGACAGTGTCCACGAATGTTCTTAAGCTAATGTTTACCACCTGCATATACATTGTGGAGTGCAATAAAGTATTGAGTACGATGGTTAGAAATGGTTATAAGCCATGATATAAATATGAGAGAACAACAATAATGGCGTGCATGTAAATACAGGTACCTGTTACAGGATAATACTGATAATTACAGTGCCATGACATTAACTCATTTGAACACGTTGATGAAGCTATAGTCACATAACAACGGCATTGTGCCGCTCGACCTTCTAACGATACAAGTTTTTATATGCACATCGCTGAACTATGGCTAGATTTGTCGTACCTACTAGTGTTAGGACATTTGAAAATCATGGAGGACTTGAAACATGAATGTAATACAGCATGTATCAGAAAAGTTTGGTCATATTTCAGGATAAAAAGAAAAGAAAGAAAGAAAAAAAAAATTGTGACTCGCACATGATCGTATACAATATATTCTATACTAGCTTTTGCCCGCGGCTCCGCCCACGTGGATGTCGGTTATCGCGTAAAAAAGTAGTCTATGTCCTTTTCCATATCCCAGGCTATATCTCTGGCAAATTTCATGACGATCGGTTCAGCGGTTTAGGCGTGAAAACGTAACATACAGACAGACAGAGTTACTTTCACATTTATAATATTAGTATGGATGGATTTAAAAAAAAATGGCTCAGTAGTTTTGGAGATAAGGAGGGGGGGGGGGGTTCCGAAATACTCAATTTTCGTTTAGTTTCTTAAATAACTTTAACACTTTCGCTGTCCCATGAATCACATAATTATGATTGACGTTAATTGTTTTTTTTTATTATTTTTTTTATTCTACTATGAGTTTGCTCTTGACTTTAGTCTAGGTCTGGATGACAGAGACAAAGTCTGCGATGGAGTGAGCTTACCCAGAAGAAGCCTGTTCACTCTCACTTTGAATAGATTAGGGTTGTATGCGTTCGAAAACACAGACGCAGGCAGAGAGTTCCACTCCTTTGCTGCGCGCATTATAAAAGACGTTTGAAAACGCTTAGTGCGAGTTGGTGGAATATCAACTAGGTAGGGGTGGTAACTTGCAGTGCGTCTAGATGTCCGATGGTAGAAGGGGGCCGGTGGAATGAGGTCGTGGAGTTCATGGGCACACTCTCCGAAGTACAATCTGTAGAAGACCGACAAGCAGGCAACCTTGCGGCGATGAGCCAAGCTGTGAAGCTTGGCATCCACCAGTTTTACTAGTGTGCCTACTTTGTGGACAGTGAATCGGTTAAAACTATTTATTTTAAAATTATATAAAAATATATATACTTGATACCCTCACAGTAAGCCTCGTCAATTGATATGTCACACGGTACAGAGTGCAAAACTTATTTGAATCTTATTCTTGCTTGTCCTTAAAAAGTGATCCCCATATTCAAAATTCATTTATTTACGTAACATGTCCTTGTTTGGGTCACAGAAATTGATATGTGTATCAAATACCAACTTAATCGGTCCAATTTGCTCCGAATCTAATAATAATAAATAATAATAATAATAAAATTTATTCAAAAATATAAGGTATAAAGTTAAATACAGTTTTTCTTATATCTATCTCAAGTTCACTCATTATTTGTGAGTGAACTTGAGATAGATATAAGAAAAACTGTATTCGGAGCAAAGTTGGTTTCAGCCCCTCGTACACCTTCCAAAGGTCCGAGACCCCAGGGTCCCGAGATATGTCAAAAGCATAAACAATAATAATAATCTAGAAATCTATCTTTATTACCGGTCAGAAATCTCTTCTTCTAAATATGTAGGAACAAACATTGAGGCTCGAAATATTCAGGCTATGTTTTGGCACATCAAGAATCTCCTAAACAAGAAAAAAAAAAACAACCTTGTATGTACATTTGTCACCTCTCACTTTATCAATCTATATCGCAAAAGCAATAAATAATGTAATATTAAACACATTTCTGTTTCCTGTGACTGAGAGGTGCCGCTTGCTGTCATGAAACTAGATCCTATAAAATAATTAATTGACACCGCCATTTTTCACGGCTCTAAACATGCATACGAATTATGTTATTATTACAATTACATGCTGGATTTGTCAATAAAACGAATGTCTTGCAAATATATTATTATTGATTAACTAGCACTATCCTATTTCGTAAAGAATAATACCATCCTATTTCCTCCCATGGGTGTCGTAAAAGGTGACTAAGGGACTTACTAGAGAATGGGCAGCAGCGTTCTCTATGCAATTTTAACACCATACTGCAATCGCCAACCCGCCTGCCAAGCGTGGCGATTATGGCAACCCCCCCCTCCCCCCAATTGGGGGAGGCCTGTGTCCAGTAGCGGAAGTCTTTCGGCTGGAATGATAATGATGATGATTAACCAGCGACCCGCCTCTGTCTCGCACGGTTTTTACGATTTGACTTCTCCTTTTCATGCGGTTAGTGAATAACCTGGTGTCAGACTTTTTATGTCGCCCATGGGCCTCTGGCTTCGTTACAGATGCCGTCGAGAAATATCTCTCAGGCATGCCGGTTTCCTCACGATGTTTTCCTTCACCGTTTTTAAGCAAGTGATAATTATACAATACGCATATGAATCCGAAGAAGTCAAAGGTGCCTTGGGTTCGAATTCGAAACCTATTATTTGGCAGTCCGACGTACACACCACTACTATCTTGACTTGACAAAACATCTAAATTTCTATATTTTATGTAAGTTAAATATTAATGTATTACTTAAAATACATTAATAGTCATCATCATCATCTTCATTTCAGCCGAAAGACGTCCACTGCTGGACATAGGCCTCCCCCAAGCACCGCCATCTCGACCGGTTACGTGCTTCCCGCATCCAGCGGATTCCTGCGGCTTTCACAAGGTCATCAGTCCACCTTGTGGGTGGCCTTCCTACGCTACGTCTTCCGGTACGCGGTCGCCACTCCAGAACCTTTCGGCCCCAACGGCCATCTGTTCTGCGGGCAATGTGCCCTTCCCATTGCCACTTAAGTTTGGCAATTCAACATGGCACTGACACGTGGTCGCTTACGATAGGCCTTATTAGAAAGCCAAAAGTCACCCAAAGGGCAATGGAGAGGGCTATGCTTGGAGTTTCCCTACGTGATCGAATCAGAAATGAAGAGATCCACAGGAGAACCAAGGTAACCGACATAGCGCGAAGAATTGCCATTAATATTATTAGGCACTAATGCTGGGTGACACCACTTTCCGGCTTGCTACTTGTCTACGTCTGGGCGCTCCTTGCATGGATCTGTATCGCTGCCAATGCGGTAAAGTTGTCGACTGCCCGGACATCATGGCCTATCCTGCAGTAGGAGCGCAGGCCGGATTGCACGACACACCAGCATCGATGACATCATCCGTCGTGCTCTTGTCACCCCCTGGGTGCCAGCTGTTTTAGATCTCAATGGCTTGGCACGCGACGATAGGAAGAGACCGGAAGGATTGACCATAATGCTTTGGAAGTTAAGTCGGCCTTTGGATGTAACATGTGTCTCCTAGCGCCTTCCCATCTTTCTAGCACGGCGGGCTGTGCTGGGGTAGCTGCTGCAGGTGTGGAGAACCTAAAACGGCGCAAATATAACAACCTTATTGGGAGCTATATGTTTAAGCCGTTTGGGATTAAAACACTAGGACCGTGGGATCCGAGTGCCCACTTAGTTTTTCGAGACATCGCCAAGCGGTTGGTCGACTCTTCACGTGACCAGAGGGCTGGCCTATTTCGTTGCCAAAGAATCAGCATTGCCTTACTACGTGGCAATGCTGCCTTTTGGGCACATTTCCTGTTGACAGCGATGTGAAAGAATTTTTTGATGCCCTTTGATTCTTTCACCTCCCTTTTAAGGGTTCCGTACCCAAAGGGTAAATCGGGACCCTATTACTAAGACTCCGCTGTCCGTCTGTCTCTATGTCTGTCCGTCTGTCACCAGGCTGTATCTCATGAACCGTGATAGTTAGACAGTTGAAATTTTCACAGATGATGTATTTCTGTTGCCGCTATAACAAAAAACACTAAAATCAGAACAAAATAAATATTTAAGGGGGCTCCCATACAACAAACGTGATTTTTTTGCTCGTTTTTGCTCGATATCGATAACGGCATCAGGTAGACGCTTGAAATATTCACAGAATATTTAGTTATATATTCGCTTTAAAAATAAATAATTAAATTAAAATAAAACAAATATTTAAGGGGGCTCCCATACAACAAACATGATTTTTTTTCCGTTTTTATAGATAATGGTATGGAACCCTTCGTGCGCGAGTTCGACTCGCTGTTGGCCGGTTTTTGTATACTTGTACATATTTTTTTTTTTAAAGACTTAGCTTTTAAATTATTACATATCATAAATAAACCTACCGGAATACATTTTCTAAATGATGGTGAAAACCGCATCAAAATTCGTTACGTAGTTTTTTTATATTTTATAAACAGTGTAG
Organism: Dryobota labecula; assembly: GCA_947523025.1. Taxonomy (NCBI): domain Eukaryota; kingdom Metazoa; phylum Arthropoda; class Insecta; order Lepidoptera; family Noctuidae; genus Dryobota; species Dryobota labecula. Next base: position 18,998,452 of record OX383288.1, on the reverse strand, counting down.
TATAATACAGTATATAGACTTAATGACTTTTTCTGAACATTATTAATCATATCATATGATACAAAAAGTTATTGGTAGACTAAATGGTGAACGGTAGTTGTACCAATCGATCACGATTCGTAATAATTGTAACATACATACGAATTACAATAAATATTAAAATAATGATTGATCTGTTTGCTAAAACTACTACTACTGGCTTTAAAATGAATAATAATGTATTTTGCTACCTGTACCGATATTGGTTATATTTATTTTAAAATGTGTTCTACAGAGCTTCCGTATAATTAACTCAGGTAAAGTTTTGTTTTAAGACTTTGAATAACACTTCTGTATTCAGTGTTTCTGAAGAGGATTACAATCATGACTGTGTACCAAAAATATAGACCAGTCTGCCAAGCCTTATCTCAACAATGTTGGGGTCGACTTCCAGTCTAACGGGATACAGATGAATACCAGTATCTTTACATGAAGCTACTGCCTATCTGACCTTCACAATCCAGTAACTGGGTGATACAATATCCCTTGGTAATACTGGTTGTCAGACTTTCGGGCTTCTGACGATCCGTAACGACTGTCAAAGATCCATGAATGACAGCCGGAAGCAACGGCATAACATGCTTTGTCGTCGCGAGCTTTTCCGAGGACAAAATCTTCTATAATTATCTCTATATTCCAAAGTATGAAAAAAATTAGAATCAAAAATAACACTTTTTCTGTCCTGGGGACGTTATTCCCAGGTTCTAAGGTCAGCAGTCGCACTGCAACCACCAACGAGGCATCTGAACTGGATTTGTGAGATTCAGCGTAGACAGTGGTGGAAACTTTTCGAGCATCTTGCTTGGGGGCTGACTAAATTATTATTGGTAAATTTGTAAATCTCGTAATAACACGACCTACACAACACGCCTTGTTTCCCCGAAGGGTTGGGCATACGTGTACCTATAATATAGGGCATAGAATTATTAAGAGCGAATGTTTCTGACTGTCCTGTAGAATTTAAATTTAAACATATAAACCCTGTGGTCGTCGTAAAGGCTTTTAAGCAACTTAAGATCAAAATTACCGAAGATCTGTGGGGCATGTCTACTAAAGTTTGTCAATCCGTTATTGACACAATTGCACCCTATTTAGCCTTAATATTTAATTTGTGTGTAGATCAAGGGGTATTCCCGGATTTAATGAAGTACAGTAAAATTATTCCACTTTTCAAATCCGGGGACAGCAAAGACACTAATAATTATAGACCCGTTTCGATTTTGCCAGTTTTCAGCAAGGTGTTTGAAAAAGTAATGTTAAATCAAATGCTCAATCACTTTAATTGTAATAACATCCTACACGATCAACAGTATGGTTTCACAAAAGGACGTTGCACAACCGATGCTGGGGTCACTTTATTAAAACACATCTATAAGGCATGGGAAGATGCACAAGATGCAATAGGCATCTTTTGCGACTTATCAAAGGCATTTGATTGCGTGAATCACGAAACACTGCTCTTGAAACTTGAACATTACGGACTGGGTAAACTTGCGCTTAGCTTAGTAAAATCATATTTGAATAATAGATTGCAGCAAGTTCAAATAAACGGTGTTAATTCATTGGGTTTAAAAGTCAAAATGGGTGTACCGCAGGGCTCAATACTAGGTCCGTTCCTCTTTTTAGTATATATAAATGATTTACCTTATTTACTGAAAAACCGACCCCAAATGGTGTTATTTGCTGATGACACATCACTGATTTTTAAAGTAAACAGACATGCCCAGGACCTTGACGACGTAAATAACGCTATGATTAAGGTCCATAATTGGTTTACTGTAAATAATTTGGTATTAAATGAGAAGAAAAATAAATGCATAAGATTCGCTTTACCGAACGTTAGAAGTAATGAATGTCACGTTGTATTGAATAAGGAGATACTAGAATTCGTCGAAAATACGGTTTTCCTGGGGATTACGCTTGACTCAAAACTACAGTGGGGTCCTCACTTAACATCACTTGCAGGGCGGCTAACTTCAGCCGCTTACGCTGTTTGGAAAATCCGCCAATTAACAGACGTGGATACCGCGAGACTGGTCTATTTTAGTTACTTCCATAGCATCATGTCTTACGGTATTTTGCTGTGGGGACGAGCTGCAGATGTTGATTCCATCTTTATTCTGCAAAAGAGGGCTGTCAGAGCCATCTACAACCTCCGCAGACGCGAATCTCTGAGAGAGCTGTTTAAAAAAATTAACATTATGACGGTACCTTGTCAATATATATATGAAAATATTATGTATGTTCGAAAAAATCTACATCTTTTTAGTAAAATAAGTGACAGGCATAATTTTAACACTAGAAATAGGAACAAATTAGATCAACCACGCTTCAGATTGTCTAAAGTACACACTTCTTTTATGGGGTACTGTGTAAAATGTTATAATAAAATACCACTCGATATTCTTCAACTAAATGAGAAGAAATTTAAAACGTGCATTAAACGCACACTATGCAGACAAGCATATTATAAGTTGGATGATTATATCGTAGATAAAAATGCTTGGCTAAATGCTGGTCCTGCTCCACTGTCACTTGGGCTCACTAGATAAAATTTGAATACTTGGAAGTTGCTTCCCCCTTTTTTTATTTTATTTTATTTTCTGACAATACGAACTTAATGTTTATTTTGTTTTTATTTAAGCATGTTTTTATTGATGAATACTCCAATAGATAATAATTATTTTCTTTTTTGGTAGTAAATTTTTATTAATCTCTCAAATACATTGCAAACTATAGTTCTGTATAATTTAGCAGCATTTTTTCAATTTTGTAAATGTGAATACCATGGAGTCGTTTAATATGTTATTATGATTTATGTTGACTTGAAAGAGCATGGCAGTTGAGAGTATGTCATGCTCACTTAAATGTTTCACTGATGGTGGCGCGTGTGTTGGATCATTCGGTTCCCTACAAAATGGTTGAGCTGGATGGTGCTGATCCATGCGTCATGTTCGTGAACGGGCGCCGTCAGTTGGGACTGGTCATCTCTTGACTGCCAGGGCTTATTTTTAATTTGTAATTTTATATTTTGAATTGTTTTATTAGTTTTTACATTGTCTCACATATAGAAGCAACAAGAATAATGTACCCAGGATTATGTAATATCTTGATTTAAAAGAGTGTCCTTGGAGTTTCTTGTCCGTTCTTCTCCATAGTGATCTACGTATTGGAATGGGCATCTAGCTTCAACTTGCCGACTCTGACTAACTGACCGTCTCTTTGACAATTCAAAAGTGCCTGTAAATGGTTTAATTGAAATAAATGCTTTGAGTTTGAGTTTGAGTTTGAATAATAATAATAATAAAGGAAATAACAATATACAAACATTCAGCCGATTATAGATTACGCCGACGATTAGCATCCATAGATGCTCCTAAGTAGCATCTATGGATGCTACTTAGGAGCTATCGAACAAGCTGGAGCGCTTGCAAAACTTGTGCATTCGCTCTGTTTTCGGTCTTCGAAAGTATGACCATGTTTCTCACCTTCGCAAGGAACTCAAGTGGCTCCCAATCCGCCTTCGCAGGTACACTCGGATTTTATGTCTCCTATTCAACATCTTAGACAACCCGTCTTATCCTTCCTACGTGAGCGTTTTTCATACGCTCGTCCTAGCGACGCACCGTGTAGATCACACCTTAGATCCCTCCTTAAATCTCATCCTCATAAAACTAGCTACTATTCTTGTTCCTTCTCTGTCCATGCTGTAAGATTATGAAGCTCGCTTCCGCCTAGCATTCGCGATTTAATAACTATATCTCTATTCAAATATCGAGTAAAAGAGCATTATCTTTCCTCTCAACTGTGAGTACTTAGTGAGTTTTTTATATAGATATATGTATTTATATTTTTTAGCTTTATTTAAGTATATGTTATATTTAATATTTTAGTTTAAGACTTCGCATATTCATATTATTCTCTTCGTGTTCTCACACACTATTGTCTACATTTCATTTTCATTTCTCCTTTCGCAGGTCTGCTGGAAGAAATTTCTTAAGAAATAAGCAGTACCTTTGTACTGAAATTATAATTATGTCGTATCTCTATGTATTTAACTGTGTGTACATAAATAATAAAATAAATAAATAATTTATTTATTCAGACAAAGTCCATAATTGTTAGTTACAAAAATATCTTACAAACTATGTTAATACAGACATATTACAAAAAGGTAGGTATACAAAAGGTGTAGTCATGAAACCTCTCGCTCGAGTTCAGGATAGATTGCCTCGCTATCCGACCAGAATCCGAACGAAAGCCTTCATGACTGCCGTGTCATACTTCTCAGCAATTACTTGAAGGATACTGTTGGTGCTGCCCCACATTCTGCTTAGTAGGGAGGCGGTCCGCTTGCGCATTATAGCATGGAAGCCATCAACCCGAGCCTCCACAAACATACCCGAAGCGCTACAAAAGCGGTGTACCTATATTACACATACATTTCGCCAGTTATGTTGAAGTCCGATGTAATAGAGGGCGAGCCTATTGCAATCAACCGGGCACAAGTCCAGACTCCGGGCTGCTACTGAGAAATTCCATATAGAAAAATCCAATAACACTTTGCACGACCTGGAAATCGATTCCAGGACCTCATGCTCAGCAGTAGCGCTAGCGGCAACTAGAACAACGAGGCATCTAGAAATAAATACACATTAGTAAGTACCTATACTCTATTTGAAATAAGATTAGATATTTATATAACCTTTTTTACACTCCATTCAACAGATTTTGACTTCTATTCCGTAGGCATAAGCATGGCATTAAAAGCTAAAAGTGGTAACAATACCAACTGTATACTGCAGCTGCCATTTGTCATGCCACCAACGCAATAGAAGTCAAAATCAAATGAACGGACTTTAAAAAATGTTAATTTTTTCTAACAATATGAGTTATTGTGGTATTAAATAACCTTTTATTGTGAAGGGTTATTAAGGCGAGGTTCTTCAAGTTAACTTCTAGGAAATGTAATTTTAATGTCATTTTATTTAGAAACGGTAATGATTAAACACGTGAAAAAATTATATATTGCTTTTGAGACCTTTTTATAGGTACGTGGGGTACTCGTTACATAATTGGATAAAGTACGCTCGATAGAAAAAAAATCCAAACATACCCTTATTTTGTAGATTAAAATCATTTTATTTCAATATTATACCACATTATGTACTGAAAATCATATTAAAATAAACGTCTATGATGATGATATGTTCGTCGGGTTTAACATTGTTAATATCGTAAAACATATAATTTTCAACCTAAAATTAACGAAACTATGGCACAATTTACTCGCGCCCAGCTGCCACCTCAAGAACGAAAATGCACGCTCGAAGAACCTCGCCTTAAATCTGGTCTCCATTTCGTGATCGACTTCTTTGTTCACATTTTTTTCCCTGTGACAATCAGATTCAAAACCTTATTCATATTTATGATTCCGTTCTTAACTACTTTACAAAATCGCATGTATAAGGTTCTATTAAAATAATAATAATATGAAAACAGTTCCGTGATTGACCGATTAACATACAACGGCCAGAATAAACTACTGTAAGTACCATATTCCTGCCATTTACACAATTATTGATTTAGGAGCTTCCCGAGCGGTGAAGCATAATAAAGTCGTCTTCTATAGATTAAGCGTTCCTCTGCTCATGAATATATTTATGTATACGTATATTATGGGTTCTATCTGGCAGAATCTTGATGCTCCGAAATTTATTTGGCATAATTTTCTTTAAACGAATACTTTTTATAGTTAGGCATAAAACTATTTAATATAATTATTGTTTGGCCGAATGTTTATATGTCCAAATTTACAATGGCATACTTTTAAGATGACAGAATTTTATTTGGCATAATAATCTTTGGCAATGTTAAAATTCCGCATAATTTCGTTTAGTATAACTTTCATTTAGAGCGACGATTATTTGGTACAATTTCACTTGGCATACTATGAAGATGGCAAAATTTAATTGGGAATAATTTTATTAGGCATATTGCTATTTCTATAAAATAGCATTTTTAACCTTGAATTAAAATATTGTCCTAAAAAGTCAATAATTATGAGTTTTGAGTGAATGATAAATGAGTGTTTGCCAAACGATTTTCTGCGAAATGAAGTTTATGCTATCCGCTATTATGCAAAATAATATTATGACATAAAAAGTTTGGCTATAAAGGGTATATACCCCTAAACTATAGTCAAAACTTTCCTCACGGTATGTCCCTCATGCTCATGTATCTCGTGAATATAGCAAAACAGCCGATTTCCAAAAGAAACTCGGTGCTACTTTCAGAAATCCTCCTCTTTTAGCGTAAACCACACATTTGTCTTAACCATAAATAAACTAATATAAACCACTATAATAAACCATAAAATTACTGAAAATAAGGGAGAGAAATAGTTTTAAAAAGGATATTTCGAAAGTTTGCCCTTGACTGCATTAATGCTACCGATGTTGCGAGCAACAGAGAGTTTTACGATTCCAATAAATTGCTAATTAGACCTGTATACGATTCCAATAAAATGCTAATACGCGTTACATAAGAACACGTCACTAAATCAAATAAATGGTTCTTGATTAATTACTAAGCTCTCGTCAAAGTATAGCATTTTCTCGGACCGTGACATTAAGGCTAGGTGCAATAACTTTATTTTATATTATCCTGGTCCATTAATTTACATTTTGGGCGTGGTAATGTCGATAATTACTAGATTTGGTATCGCTATTAGCTATGTTTTGTAACACGTAACTTGACGTAAGGACTCATGTACACGCCTAGTATTTAGTATCTAAATTTTACTTTTTGACGTGAAAACGTCTAATAAATCGATGAACGCCGGCTGCATGCACGAAAAGTCCCGTTACGCTCATTGTCCCGTTACGCTCATTTTCCCGTTACGCTCATTGTACGCTTGCGCCGCATCAATGTTTTGTTATGACGTTGTCACGTTTAACTATCGTCCGTAAACCAACATTACAGACAACCAATTTTTATGTTAAGTTTTGTATTTCGGCCTTTGGTTAAGTCTAGGGTGGTCAAACTTTTTTCATGAGGGGCCAGAAAAGCGTAGGGAATTCAGGGGTCTAGAATAAAAAAAAATGCGTTTTGTTTTAAGTTGCATTTATCCTAAGAATCTTCGAAGGCTAAAATGCTACCGTACACTATGAAAATAATCGTGGATCGTGGATCGTTTTACAGTAATTTGGATGTGGTTATGTTTAGTTAATAAAGTTCACAATGGTCCTAAACGTACACGAACGCCAGTACATAATTTCTGAGAGCAATTCACTCATAAGTCAAAATGTAGTTGGCGGACCGGATTAAAACCCTTTGCGGGCCGGAGATGGCCCGCGGGCTATAGTTTGCCCATCCCTGGGTTAAGTAGTTAGTCAATATACCAGTGTCAATAGTTCAAGTTTGCACCACAAATCACTTAAGATAATATCTTATCATAATTTCCTTAACGTCATTAAACTAAAATTATCAATTTTGAGCTTACGATTTTTGTAATAAGTACTGCTACTTTTATTCCATAATAAAAACAAAAGATATGACCGACATAATTACTCTACTTTTATTTATACCCTTTCCAAAATAATCAAAACTTTAAACGCTTGTACTGAAAATGTGTATATTTTGTTTAGTGACGTTAAGGAAATTAGAGTGCGATATGTTTAGCGGTAAATGAATTGAAATATTTGTTCTGTTTCTGTCCAGTGATTGAAGATGATGGAGACAGAATAATTATATTATTAACTTTTAATTTTATTAAATTTATTACATAATTATATTATTTATAACATAATTATAAATAATATAATTATGTTTAGCGTGAAACATGTTTAGTGATTTGTGGTGCATGTGGGCCTTGTTGAGATCAGTATGAGAGTAAATGAACTCTGCATGAATGAACAAATTCAAAACAGTTAATATAATTATGACGATGTTAAAAATAGTCTTTTTATCCAAATTACTAGTTATGTAATTACTCGTATTGACCAAAAATTCTCAAAAAAAAAATATATATCTGGGAAGTGTGTGTCAGATCACACATAATGAAGGGTTCCGAAGTTGAGATAAATTTATTCCAAGAACAAACTTAACATTGTAGTTGAAAAACAAGTTCTCCTATTACATTCTAACTGCAAGTATAAGTTTGTACGCACAATTGAGGATTTACCATGTTATTTTAAGACCGTAGACTTCTTATAGGATTTCCTGTAATCTATAAGTAAAGAACTATTTCCTGTATTGTTTCTACATTTTAGGCTCACTAGTTTCGGAGATAAGGGGGTTATAATGGTAAATTTTCGTCTATTTTCTTACATAACTTTAAAAGTATTTATTTTAGAATTATAAAAAATATATCTGAAATGCTTATAAGCACAATTTAATGTAATCTTTTATTTGATAAATCTCACGGTACAGTTTGAAAAACTATTTTTTTTTTCTAATTTGCCCTCCAAAAGTGACCCATATATTCAAAATTCATTTATTTATGTTACATGTCCGTGTTTGGGTCACAGAAATTTATATGTGTACGAAACTTTAATGTAGTCGGTTCAGTGGATTCGGAGCAAATTAACAGTGGCCGACGGATAGACAGACAGACACACGAGTGATCCTTTAAGTGTTCTGTTTTTTGCTTTTGAGGTACGGAACCCTAACGAGGAGAGTCCATTTTCACAATTTCGAATGTTGTACTCACTACTAAAATGTACAGCTGTTCGAAGAAGATTGTTCAAGTGAGTCCAAGGCCTTATCGATAAATTCTGTCATAGACTTAAAGCTGGCTCTAAGTTACAACCTCAATTTCGTATCACATAAAATATGGCACGTGACAATCATAAAATGAATGTAAGCGAATGCACACTCATAGCGAGGTTTAAATGAATAAGAAGGTGATAACATGATTTTGAAATTCTAATTTTAGGTTGAACATTGTTAAAAGTATATAAAAAACAAAAAATCAGTTATAAATAGATGAAAATTACCTTCCTTTCAGGCTTCGCTGATGTAGGGTATATATGTAACGATCTAAAGGAAGAACTATCACTGACCGACCCAGATGACCCCACGACTCTCCTCCAGGAGAGCAGTAGGGAAACGAGTACAGTTCGAAAGAGAATACACAATACACGACCGTCATTCCGACCTCGCCACGTAGGCCCAACGCGAAATCCCCGACTAAATAGTCCTCCCCGACCCTTGCCTGTAAGCGAAGCGCCAGCACGCGCTATAGCTGAGCCTGTAGCTTTAAATTCCCCCGATAATAATCATAACCCTGATTTTATCCAGCCACCGTCGGTCCCTTGCCATCCTCCCTCCGACTCTGCCCTAAGCCGAGGTTCGTACCCCACAGGGGGTGCCCTTAGCGCGCAGTCGTTTAGTTTATAGTTTTTACGCCCTAGCTGGAGGTTTTAAGTTTTTAGGAGCTTAAGGCAACCACAGGAAAGACCGGTTAAAGAGTCTCAACCTCTCATGGTTAACTCTAAGATGCCCTAGCAAAAAACAAAAAATACTATTATAATTTTAGACGAAGTAGGTATACTAAAGCATGAAGATAATTGGCGAACTTTTTTTATTTATGTTACATTCCTTTACTTGTATGTTGTATGTAGTATTAGTATGAAATCAATTAGATTGTAGTGCAATGCCTTAAGGCATTATGTTTGTCCAATTTGTCTTGACTTGAGCTTAAATATACATTAACCCAAAGAATACTATCAAAACGTCACGAATTTAACTGACACAAACAATCCACAGACAGCTATATGAGAAATGGCATTAGTACTAAAATGTTGTCCAAATTGGAATGCCATAAAATGAGAACTGGCTGTACTTTACTTTGATATGTAATATTCAATAACTTTGAATTGCTGGCATCTTGCCTCATCGATAAAATATACCGAAGTTGGTAAAATATTTCTTGCTAGTTATGTGAATCTTTGACGCAATACAAGATGGGAACGTACTGGATTGATTTTCAATTTATTTCTCGGTGATGTTTTTACTGTTCATGTCGTGAGTAATTGTAGGGACGTGCTTGTTCAGATTGCTTCCTCACGAATTGGTGCGGTGTTGCTAGTGTGAAACACGTTTACACCTAAGATAGCGAGTGACGAGGCTCGATCGTGGATGAACTCTATAACTCGTTACAACATTCTACATGGTTTTAAATTACCACGAATTTGCGGCTCCAACTGCAGCTGCAAACCTAGTAAACAATGTATTGTTGGAAATTAAAAGCTGTATCTTTTGTAAACCTCTGTGCGAATTTCTACAATGAAACTGAATGCGATCAGCACATCTAAACCGCATTCAAGACCTGTCAGTGTCAATATTAAACAGAAAATAATGACACTAACAGCCCTTAGGCCGCTTTCACATTAGGACGTTAGCAGCGCGACAGTAGCGTGGCAGAAGTCTTCACATTATAAAAGCCGCGCCGCGCTTCTGTATAGAATATGAAATTCTGACTGGGCGACAGTCCCGCGTCTATAGCGCAACTGTCGCACTGCTAAAGTTGCCTACATGTGAAAGCGGTCTTAAGGGTCCGTGCACGAAAAAAACTCTCTTTTGGCAATTTCTTATCTAATTGTGAGAAAACTTGAAATAATCGAAACATTAAGTCTGTGTAACTATAAAAGTACAGTTTTCATGGTGCTAAACTATTCGTGTCAGTCACAGCAGCTTTTAATAGTTTCATCATTTTTGTGCTCTCCAAAATATAGTTTATTTCGCCATGGATTTACTTAATGAAGATATTGTATAATCATCAAATAAAATTTTGATTATATTTCAAGGATAGCTGAAGACTAATTTGTGATTTTTAAATTTCTTGATATGATTTGCCAAATAATAGGAAAAAATATATTACTGACGGAGTTTAAAACAAAAAAAAGGTTTTTTCAATATTATTTTTCTGCTATATTTTGTATAGAAGTTGAAAAAAGTGGTTCCGCCACATGCAAGAAGAGCATATAATGATGTTAATGATATTTTTTAATGTTCAAAATCAAAAGTAGTTTCTTGTAGAATGATGATCAAATGTCAGTCTCGCGTCATTTTTCGGAAAACTTGTTGCAAATATTAGTGATTTACCGTGAATACTTAATTTATTTGAAAAATCCCTTTCAGCCACATGCAAAACAAAGAACACGACTTTTCAAATCTCAAATAATTTTGTTTAAATTATTTTTCCCTTTCTCACAACCAATGAACAAAATTGATCAAAATCAGTCGATTTCGTGCACGGCCTCTTAAACGAGGTTTATATTATGTATTTTTCCATAATACTTATCCAAAGCCCGCCATATATCGAGCCGTAGATCAAACTTACATCCTTTAGCAAGATGAATCTCAAACGAAACTAGGTGTCCGCATAAAAACGTACATTTTTTATATTCAATCTAAATAGTATAAAAGCCAACCGGCGTTCGCTACCCGGTGCTTACATTAAAAAAAAAGTTTTTTTTAAATGACATTTCGCAGTTCATCCTAGGAGGTTGTCTACTACTTAACCGGACTTTCCTCTTTCCTGTGGGTGCCTCAATAAATTAAGGCCTCCAGCCAGGGCATAGAACTTAAAAACTAAGCGGCTACGCTAAGGGCACCCCCCTGCGGGGGTACGGACCTTGGCTTAGGGCGTCGCTGGGGGAGGACAGCAAGGGACGGGCTGGACCGGATTATAAAAAAAAAAAAAACAGATCGAGGCGTACGCTGTATTAATGTACTGATCGCGTTCAGTTTCATTGGTGAAATTAGCCCTTAATGTTAAGCTTTGGTTTGATAAGAAACCGGTGAACGATCACACATTATCGGCTGTCCAAATACAGAGCATTTTTTGACACCTTAATGGCAAATACTGGTGAAAATGACAGAATTTCATGACGGCCGTTTTAATATGACTGAACCGCTTTCCTAGCATACTCAAGCTTTACTTTTGGTCACTTTCACTTGTTTCTATAAATGGAAGTATTGATTTCTGAAAGCATGTTGGGGAGGCTATATCCATCACTGATCTGTGAACAGCTATCTATGTTAGTCAAAACCATGGCCAGAGATAGATACTTGGTAGCAAAGCTGATGAAATAATGTACCGTGGTTATAGACAGGGTTTACTATAAAACACAAAAAAAAAAAAATCTTTCAAACTCAAAGCAATTATTTCAAGTAAACCAATTACAGACACTTTTGAATCGTCAAGGGGTCGGTCAGTCAGAAAGATGAAGCTAGTTGCCCATTCCAAAGCGTAGTAGGTACCTAAGGTAAGAAACTCCATGGACACTCTTTTACTCTTTGAGTTAAGTAGGTATAACTTACTCAAAGATTTTAAATGCTCAGAATAACTTCTGAGTATAAGCTTATCTGTGTTAACATCAGACACAGAAAAACTAACACAGAGTTGCTATTTTAATTAACGATAAGTGTTACAAAATGATGATTGCAGAATGACTCTGAGGGGGGTAAGATATGTGTCGCTTAATTAGTGTGGTTTATATAAGGACAGAAACTATGTACAGGAAGTTTTACTTCATGTATGGATAAACATTGAGGAATACTAGGATTCTGAGGATTCCAACGAAGTGGAAGGTGATAAATTAGGTGTGATAAACGACTTTAGGTGAATATATTGATGATCACATATGCTGAGCTCGCTTTTTTCTGTCCAGTTACCCACAATTTATTAATGCCGTGTGTGTCTGTATGTGTGTCTGTTAACGTTTTTGTAGCACACCTAGTAACTGCAATTTGTGTTCCGGAAAAATGTATCTACATATTTAAATTGAGTTGCACTTTGTTTATTTTGTTTGTCTTCAACGCACGACCGGTCTTCTATTAGAAGCATTACAATAGTTTCTTGCCGGTTCTGTTATTCGAAACCAGGCCTTTATTTATTGAACTAGAACAAAAGGCTCCATAATCTACGAACTATAATATAGTTGGTAATAAATTACTTACTTAAACCTCTCCTATTGTTAAGATAAACCATTTTAGTATAATGTACGGAAGCTTGTTTAATTGGGTGTTTTCAATAGTAGTAGTAGGGTATAATTATTTAACTGTTCAAACCTGATTTCTTGGGAACAATGCTGGTATGGATTACTTGTTCATTGTTTAAATTTTTTCCTTGTTTAAAAGCGGGCTAAAGCATTGTACAAGTTAGTTTTAAGATAGATCGTAATCAACAATTTTGTGTTTTTCCGCACTGCGATGTGGTCGCTAAGCGACAAAGCCCTCTAAATATTTTTTTTTTTAAAGGCGGGCTACGAAAGCAATTTGGGACTTTGCAAGATTTTTTTTAGAGAAGTATATTTTTTACTGTAACAGTCTAGTCAAATTGCCTTCCTCTGAAATTAAAAGCAATAAGCTAGAAATAAACGTGTTATCCATCCATTAATAATAAATGACCTTTCATACATAAATAAAAACCTTAATTAGGTACTATGGTACGAATATATTGGCAATTAATTATTATTAGGGGCAAGAAATAACGATAGTTGGAAAATCTGCTTGAAAAGATATGACGCTAGATGAAATCCTGATCTATGATGCAAAAACTTCCTATCAAGACAAACAAAAAATTATTTAACAAAAAAAAGATTGTTTTTTCTGAATGACGTGTCGAAACGTGGTATATTTTGAAGAGTTGGCAATTTTTATTGTATTGCTTGTTGTAGTGTGCTGGAGGTTGTGTAGGTAAAACTATGGGAAAAAAAGGATGACACGGAGTAGGTTAAGATTTGCGTGCATGTGTGCGAGGTGAAATTGAGCTGTAGATGATGCTGGCACAATGGAAGATGATAGGTACAAGTCTTGCCGTAAGGTAACATATGCGTGCCGACAATATTATAATAATTCAGTCGAAACAAATACTCATAATTAAATCGTGTACTGTTAATGGCCATCATAGAAGCAGTATTTGTGTAATAAGTCACGATTTTGCTCGCAGGTTTCGACACGGCGCGAGCGAATCCGAACTGTTGGCGAATGAAGCCCTAGCTGATGGCGAAACGCTACCTTGGATGCATCGGTTGCGAAAGTAACACTTTGACCCTTTTGCAGAACTAGCGATAATTTCATTTAATTATTCTATGCACAATTGCGGCCTTAAATCGATGCTGATGCTTAGATGCATAATTTATGTGTTAAAGTGTAATTAATTATTTATTTGGCACGAGTTAAACGACAATATGTCAGGCCCCCTCGACGGTGCCCTTCCACGTGCAAATAGTGGCCATCGGGGTGGTTTTAGTGAGGTAAAAATCCCATACCTCTACTCCCCAGTCTTATCCCCAAAGCCCGGATGCCTTTCGAATGTTTCGCTAGGAAAACAAAAAAAAAAAAAAGTTCGTGCTGCAATTAGCCAGGTTAATTGTATAGGTGTCTGCTGTCTACCTAACTCGTATTGATACAATTAAGTGAAACTTATTGGTTGGTAATGTTTTAAGGAAACTAATGTCCTCGGCTCCAGCTTCCGTGACTAAAATTCGAAGACTTATGTGACATCCACCAATCCGCATTTAGCCCACGTGGTGTATGACGGCCCCACTTCCTCTCACACTCACATAAAGGAGGATGTCCAAGCGGTGGGAATATTATAGGCTGAATAATAGTACATTGTGATACAAGGGTGGGAAGAAGGGTGGTTAATGACACGAGTTTGCAATAACCTACACACCCGTGTATCACACAACGTTTTTCAATACAGTTGTGGGAAATAGTAAAAAACAAATTAAAAAAAAAGAATATCACACTAATTAAAATTTTCAGAAAATGGCGCGTTTTAGCAACTGGACATTTTTTTCTACAAGGGAAACCGCCTATACAGCCTATTCGATTTTTGACAAATTATGATGTGAAAATAATTAAATGAAAACTGGTAATTAAATATATTAAACAACCATTTAAAAGACTTTTGAGAATTCAATGCTAAGACGTACGGACTCATTCATTTTTCCTCGTATAAAATCTATCCCAATTTTTTCTATATATGAAAACTCCTTGCTACTAAACTTTTTAAATTGACTTATAAATTTAAAACTAAACTGCAAAACAAAATGATCGAGCTCGTAAACAAAAGTCACGACCGCGTAAACAAAAGATGCCTGTTCAAAATATTTAATTTTCGAATCATAATTATAGCCTCTGAAAGTACGCCATGTTTAACAACTGTATTGAAAAGGTTGTTAGTTTTATTTAGCGCAGTAGTTAGTTGATTGGCCTCGGTGCAGGTTTGTAGGTATGCATAAAAAATTTAAGATTTTTGTTCCAGGTATATGATTTGTGTATCTGACGAAGCCACGATGCACGGTGAGCAGGTACAGGTAGAGAAGCAAAAAAAAAAAAAATGGTTGTCTGTAAAGTTGGTTAACGGACGATAGTTTACACAAAACATTGATGCGGCGCAAGCGTACAATGATCGTAACGGTACAGTGAGCGTAACGGGACAATGAGTCATCCTTTTTCGTGCATGCAGCCGGCGTTCATCGATTTATTAGACGTTGTTACATAAAAAAAAAAAATACATCACCCGTTTTAGTTTTTGGCAGAACCCATTTGTTATTCTCCCCATTATAAATTATCAATTCTCCACATGTCACGTAACTCGTTATAGTCTTCGCCTAGTGTGCCAGTTATGTCAGTCCAGCATTCACCTGGAAATGCTAGAGAACACTAACCGTAATGAAACAATTACTTCCTAGCCTTACTTGCACATTTTCTTTCCTTTCTCCCTTCACGCATGCTATTCAAGTCATTCGAGTAGGTTAGTGTAATATTTTGTTAAGAGGCTACCGACCGCACAGTGCCTCCCATCGTTATTTCGGTGAATTCTTTTATTTTAGAATGAAAATGCAGAAAATAAGCTCGTCAAGTTGTGCTTCACAAGACTATACGTTATTATTACTACAAACAGTAGTTTTAAATTGTTATTTATTTATTTATTTTATTATTTATGTACACACAGTTAAATACATAGAGATACGATATCATTATAATTTCAGTACAAAGGTACTGCTTATTTCTTAAGAAATTTCTTCCAGCAGACCTGCGAAAGGAGAAATGAAAAAGAAATGTAGACAAGAGTGTGTGAGAACTAGAAGAGGAAAATATGAATATGCAAAGTCTTAAACTAAAATATTAAATATAACATATTATTATACTTAAATGAAGCTAAAAAATATAAAGACATATAAATATATATACATAAAATACTCACAGTTGAGAGGAAAGGTAATGCTCTTTTACTCGATATTTGAATAGAGATACAGTTTTTAAATTGTTATGTTTTATTGTAATCATTAAAACGGGAAATAGTGCCCACTAAGCTCCGTTTTAAGGATTACAATAAAACATAACAATTTAAAACTACTGTTTGTAGTAATAATAACGTATAGTCTTGTGAAGCACAACTTGACGAGCTTATTTTCTGCATTTTCATTGTAAAATAAAAGAATTCACCGAAATAACGATGAGGGCGCCACTGTGCGCTCGATGTAGTGTTAAGTTGCATGGTTTTGTTAAGACTAAGTTACCCACGAAGATGAATTAATATGTTGACTGCCAACCTACGAGTATACGCGTAGTACAAGATCTGGGCTCCACTGTCAACATCGAGTATTCTCGTAGTTAATTGTATGCGATTTCTAACGGATTCTAGAAGAGTGGTAGTGGAAGGAGGCCGGGGTTAAAGTCTTTGGCGTTTGAAGTAAAACATTATTACGCAGATTTTTTTTTTGGATATAATACTGTGAAATCAAGAATAAGAGATATATTTTAAAACAATTTTCAACGCATAGGGCAGATTTTTCAGGGCATACTGGACAGTAATGAATTGTTTCTTTGCGTATTTTTTTTCTTTTGTCCAATACGATCATACGACACGACCTAGTCGGTTTTTTTTTTTTTTTTTTTTGTTATGGCGGTATAGTATACTTGATTATTATTAACATAAGCGGGATATTTACCATGTTTATTCATTTTTTTTTTCTGAGTTCCAAAAAAAAAAAAAATGAATAAACATGGTAAATACCCCGCTTATGTTAATAATAATGTTAGTGACCATGACAGTTTAAAAACTTAGTATACTTGAGTATACTCGTACCTACCATTTTGTATAGTGGCAATCATTAGTCGTAAATCAGTAGGTAGTAGTATTTTGTATACTGCCAATCCATTCAAATATTATAAATGTGAAAGTAACTCTGTCTGTCTCTCTGTCTGTATGTTACCTTTTCACGCTTAAACCGCTCGCGTCATGAAATTTGGCAGAGATTATAATATAGCCTGGGATATGGAGAAGGACATAGGCTACTTTTTTACGCGATAACCGACATCTACACGGGCGGAGCCGCGGGCAAAAGCTAGTAAGCATATAAAAAAAGCTACTATGATTATAGTCGTATGGCAGCCCAACATGTTAAAGTCCTAACTCTGCTGTATTATATTTAAGAACATGTTTGTCATTTTTATGCTGAATAAACTCAGTTGAAATTATGTATAGAGATTGAAGTGTACATTTTCATTAAAAAATACCTTATAAGAGATAGAGGTAGGTAAGTAGTTATGTTAGTGCAGGATGCTGAGAAGACAGACAACCTCTGTGCAGAAGGTATAATTATCTCCAGATCTTTACCTAAATAAACAATCAAAACAGTGACAGCAACTAAATTGCAAGTAATAATAACAAAAAAAAGCAAAATACTGTTTATTCCAAGTCACGACTCACTCAGTAAAAAAATAATTAGGGTATCAAATCCAATTAGTTTCATGCATGTTAACGCAAAACACTAGTTGAGGAAAAAACAACTCTGACATTTAAAACTTTAAATGGATAATACGCAAAGGAATTTTAAAAACAAAACAGGAAAAAAAGGAGTAACTTATTCGCACTTCTTATGCATATGAAAGTATATACGGTAATTATAACAAAAATAAAAAATAAACAATTTTTAAATATTTTTCTGTCTGTTTGTTCCGGCTAATCTTCGAAACGGTTGGACCGATTTTGATGGGACTTTCACTGGAAGATAGCTGATGTTATAATGAGTTACTGAGGCGACCCACGCTAGCGAAGCCGCAGCCAACAGCTAGTGGTAAATATATTAGGCAGTTTATGTAGCATTATGTATTTAGGAGGAGGATGCAACGAACTACATATTTTATTGTCGTAGTTAGTTTTCGGTTATGTTGGTACACACGGCTACACATCAAGCTATACATTTCCAGTATAAGCTGATCTCGCATTGCATAGGATTTCCATTTATTCTAGAAATGTACAGCTTGATGTGTAGCCATGTGTACAAACCTAAACTGTAAGGTGCTACAAGCTGTATGTAATATTAATGCAGGATCAATATTTTGTTTGTTTGCTTTGTCAAAGTTCACACTGAATAAAAACCAATCAGAAAAGTGAGGGCTTTTGATTATCTGCGCTTGACTCTATGATTTCGCATAAAATCCATAGAAAGGTAAATGCAACCATACTTTACTATTACCAACATGCCGTAATAAGGTAATGTGCCTCCGATTGTTGCGCATGCGAACAGGTTGAACAGTTCGACAATTAGGAACAGCTAAAGAGATATTTTCTTTACTAAGATTCGAGTAAACTGCTACCAAACTACTATACTGTTTGCCCCTCCTTCCGCACAAATTGTCGTTCGGCCCAACGTAGTTTCCCTTTCCTCAGTGGCTACGTCTATAACAAGGCTAATAAAATTTTAAATATATACCCTACGTGCAGATCAAAATGTAAAAAGACTATTACAAAATGGCTACTTGAATTAGATTATGCAGAGACTGAAAATTTACTAAACATCCTAAAATAATTTCGTCTATCGGAAATATTCGCCTATTCAAATTAATCCTAGATCGCGTTTCACCTTACTAATCACACACAGACACACATTCACTTTCTGGCAAGTAGGTGCTCGCGCCTGGGCGCGAGGACTTATATTGCACTCACGGACACACAACACTCCAAAGACACACAGCACATCTCCTTTGTATTGTCTTAATTATATTCCTCTCAGTACTTGGAGTTTTCAATGTTGTAGTACGTAAGTGCAATTAATATTGTATTTTAAGGGTGTGAGCCTGGAGATCTGTCCCAGATACAGGTCCCGAACCCAGTATAGACTCCAGCTCTCACAAAGGATATGCCGGAAAATGCAACTTATGCTATGAATAAAAATTGTACCTTTTTTGAGAGAAATAAATTACTTTATTATTATTATATTATTATTAAACTGATGATACGCATACGGATGCTGAAATACGCGTCCAGTTTATTTTTATTTTCGGTACATATTCAATACGGTTATAGTGTAAACACTCACTGACCGACCCAGACGACTCCATAACTCTCCTCAGGAGAGCAGTAGGGAAACGAGTACAGTTCGAAAGAGATTACACAATACACGACCGTCATTCCGACCTCGCCGCCGAGGCCCATCGCGAAATCCCCGACTAAATAGTCCTCCCCGACCCTTGCCCGTAAGCGATGCGCCAGCACGCGCTATAGCTGAGCCTGTAGCTTTAAATTCCCCCGATAATAATCATAACCCTGATTTTATCCAGCCACCCCAACGGTGGCTGGATAAAATCAGGGTCCCTTGCCATCTTCCCTCCGATTCTGCCCTAAGCCGAGGTTCGTACCCCACAGGGGGTGCACTTAGCACAAAATCGTTTAGTTTATAAGTTTTTACGCCCTGGCTGGAGGCATTAAGTTTCGTTAGGAGCTTAAGGCAACCACAGAAAAGTCCGGTTAAAGAGTCTCAACGTCTCAAGGTTAACTCTGAGATGACCTAGAAAAAAAAAAAAAAATTGGCCTACCTTTACACAAATACATTCACCCTCGCCCTCGCACTCTCGTTTAATGCTCGTGGTTCGACCGCATACTTCTACTAGTTCATCACGCCTGTATTCTGCGAAGCCAGGGCAGGGGTGTATAGTATATTATGTAAAAGCAGCAATTATTGAAAAGATTTTTATTTTATTTTATTTATTAGGGAAAACTAACAGTGACACATTACATTTTGTAGGAAGACATACAAAAAAGATACGGCCAAATGTGTAACCAACGGTATTTTCCACGGAATACACATAAAACATATTTTTTACAAACCATGCTTTTATAACTAAAACCAACAAACAACAATAATTTAATTAAAAAAAATAACATTTTTTGTGCTAAAAATAAAACAAGTAAATTTAGCAAAAAAAGAAAAATTGGTTGTCTGTAAAGTTGGTTTACGGACGATAGTTTAACGTGACAACGTCAAAACAAAACATTGATGCGGCGCAAGCGTACAATGAGCGTAACGGGACAATGAGCGTAACGGGACAACGAGTCATCCTTTTTCGTGCATGCAGCCGGAGTTCATCCGTACAATGAGCGTAACGGGACAATGAGTCATCCTTTTTGTGCATGCAGCCGGCGTTCATCGATTTATTAAACGTTGTCACGTCAAAAACTAAAAAAAAAGAAGAAAAAAAATTGGTATATGAATAACATTTGCATTAACATTTAATGTTAATGCAAATGTTAATTAATTAACATTAAATAAATTTTTATCATATTGACATTTATGATAAAAATCTTTTCAATAATTGCTCATTGAGAAAAAGGGTCCTGACCGACAGACATGCACAACAAAGTAATCCTATAAGGGTTCCTTTTTCCTTTTGAGGTACGTGACCCTAAAAACTACGTTCAATAGACACAAACCGACGCCAACGCTTTGTTTAATTATCTCTCTGGTATGCCAACCCTGTCGTAACACAAAAATTTTACCTGCCTACTCAGAAACAGTGTCGCAATATCAATGCAAATTAATATCTGTACTTAGTCCGAAAGTATGTTTATTAGCGTTGCACACAATAGCGACTACCAATATTTAGTCGCACCGAGTTACTTGATTGTAATAATCAACAATTTATCGATCCAAGACATCTGGAATTTGACGTTCTCTAGATTGAATAATGATAGACTTACCATTCGGTGGTCCTAACGAAATAGCTTCATAATAGATAGATAAATGTGCCTTGTGCCTCGTCGAGGCGTGATCTAAAGTTGTCCAAGAGTTAAACATAAAGTACAGTTTCAGAATTTGATGTTAGGAAACAAATCCGACAAAGCAACACTATGCTTGAGGCGTACCTACCTTGAGGTGTTGCAAGTGATAAGGTTTAATAGATAGTGGAGCTGAATTAAGACAACATTAGATGGTTATTAAGACAAAAAAAACGCGGCCAAGTGCGAGTCGGACTCGCCCATGAAGGGTTCCATTGCACCAAGTTGCATTTATGGTTTATGTTTATGAAATTAAATGTTTTTTTTTTTATATTTGAGTTGATTGAATGAAAGGTAAATTGCGGTTAATTTATGACGTATTAAAAAAAAACTACTTACTAGATCTCATTCTAACCAATTTTCGGTGGAAGTTTACATGGTAATGTACATCATATAATATATTTTAAGTTTTATCTTTCTCTTATTTTAGAAGTTACAGGGGGGAACGGACACATTTTACCACTTTGGAAGTGTCTCTCACGCAAACTATTCAGTTTAGAAAAAAAATTATATTATAAAACCTCAATTTCTAATATCATTTAAAATTGAGTTTCAGTTCTAAGTATGGGGAACCCCCAAAATTTATTGTTTTTTTTTAATGAAAATCTTTATGCGGTTCACAGAATACATCTACTTACCAAGTTTCAACAGTATAGTTCTTGTAGTTCCGGAAAAAGTGGCTGTGACATGCGATGGGCAGACAGACAGACAGACATGACAAATCCATAAGGGTTCCGTTTTTTGCCATTTGGCTACGGAACCCTAAAAAGAGTTAATAAGGTAGTTTGCCTAATACAAAGAGGTGTGTACAACTAACTACTCATCTGTCCTGCTTACAGAAAATGTGCCATATATAGATGGGGTTTTACTCCGTAAATTACCGGGTAAATTCAATTTTTTTAAAATAAATAATTAATTCAAACCAGGTAAATACCCATGGTAGTTCTGATCGGCAAAATGACAAACTTCCATACAAACTTTCATCTCCCTATAATAATTAAAGGGTTGATACTTAACTCTTTTAGAGGATTAATTTTCAAAACTCCTTCCTTAGCGTTCACACTCTTGAGCAAACTTTCGTGCGGACATTCTAAGGAGTTTAGGCAGTGCGTTTGTCTGTCAGAGAATTTAATTTTGAATTCGCAGAGACAAATGTGAATTGTTTAAGCGCCATTTTGTTTTTACTAATGACTTTAATAAATAATAGAATAAATTCTTTATTGGCGTAAAAAATAGGTACAAATAAAGTGAAGCCTTGACCCCTGCGCTAGGTAAAACATCTGTGTTATAGGAGCCAGTGTCTTCTCCCAATCAGTTGGTTCTGGATTTTATGCAAAATACATTGCTTGAATTTACTTTACGCCAAACAAAAAATTATAATATAAATAGCAAAATTGTAGAATAGTTACATTATTTTATTATTCAAACTAGCTTTTGCCCGCGGCTTCGCCCACGTGGATGTCGGAAAAAATCCAACAGGAACGTACTACCGGGATCGAAAGTACCCTATGACCGGGATTAAAAATACTTTTGAGTAATTCAAAAACTTAAAAATAAAAACTTTTGAGTTATTCAAGGCACGCAAGAAAATTCTCCCCTAAAAACTTAATTACCCCTTATTCCCCTGTTTGGGATCAATTCTCAAAAACCCCATATACTCGTAATCCTTTTTTTTCTGTCAAAAGAATGAGTACCTTTTGAGGGGATGTTTTGAAAAACGAATTATGACAAACTTTGTGATTTAAACTTTGTGTTTTATGTATTAAGAACGTAATTGTGTTGAGTTTCAAGTTTATGAACTAAAAAAAAAAAAACGATTTTTCATAGAATCTAAATCTCCCCCATTTCACCCCTTTAAAGCCCTTCTTAGAGCTCGTATATCCAAGATAAGAATGCTTGGAAACATGCTGGTCCTGCCCCATAGGACAATTTAGAGTCTAGACAAAAACAAACTGGTTGCTAATTTAACTGTATAATTTATAATTTTTATGATATAAAGTTTATTTTCTGTGATTAATATAAATTTATCTCACACACTGACTTATTATATGTCAATTTTTTTTTTTTGTAAAATCATATACAATGTTTGTAAATATGTGAGCACCATGTACCTATCGCATTTATTAATTTTTCTGTCATTACTTCACTTTTCATTCTTTTTACCATTTGTGGTAAGTATTTTTTATTTTTATTCTAGGTACATCGTCTTCACCTATAATTATTAACTAATGTATATAAACTTTTCTTAACATTTTAAAAGAGTAAGTATGGAGTTTCTTGCCCATTCCTCTCCATACATAACTACCTTTTGGATGGCGCAACTAGAATCAATTAACTATTCATGTAATTTTTATCGTTCAAAAGTGCATCTTCGTGCCTATTTGAAATAAATGATTTAACTTGGACTTTGACTTCGCCTACAATGTATGGAATGGAAATTTATTCTGAAATAGATCAGTCCGTTACGGTTTTTTTTTTCTATACAATCTTTGATATCCCCCAATCCCCCCTTGTGCCAAGTTTAATGTTTATTAATAACTCAAGGAATAAGATTTTTTAAACAAATCAAATCACCCCTTTTTTTCTTTTTAGCAATTTACGGGTTGAATTTTCAAAAATCCGTTCTTAGCGGATGCCTACGTCACAATAAATATCTGTTTGCCAAATTTCAGCGAAATCCGTTCAGTGGTTTGAGCTATGTGTTGATAGTCATCAGTTTTTCCATACAAACATTGACACCCCTTTATGGGGTAGTTTAAAAAAAAATTGAAATAATCAAACTTTATAATTTAAATAGATACGCATTCGTGCCAAGTTTCAAGTTTATAAACTCAAGTAATAAGATTCTTCAAACAAACGAAATCCCCCCTTTTTACTCCCTTAAAGGTTGAATTTTCAAAAATCCTTTCTTAGCTGACGTCTTCTACTCTACATATCCTAATCTAATCTAACCTAATCTAACTATCCTAATCTATATCTATATCGATGCTCCCTGAGAAGGGGATAGAGGGGGTTCTCCGGGGGAGGGGCCCGTTGCTAAATAATAACAGCCGCACAGGTCGATCGATCAGGTTAAGCTACACTTGCCGTGGTTGGTCTGTGGATGGGTGATCATCTTTACATACAGAGACCGGTCCGTGCCTCGGAAAGCACGTTAAGCTGTTGGTCCCGGCTGTCATTCGTAGATCTTTGACAGTCGTTACGGGAATGGAATGGGGTGGAATTCCCAAAAATCCTTTCTTAGTGGATACTTACTCTTTACAAAAAACACACCCTCCAAGTTTCATGTCTCTAAGACCAGTAGTTCGGGCTGTGCGTTGATATATCAGTCAGTCAGTCAGTCAGTCAGTCAGTCAGTCAGTTTACCATTTTGTATATATAGATAATTATTAAATACAATCATGGTAAAAAAGAAAAGTAAAAATTATGATAACAATTGATTTATTATATTGTTGTTCTACATTTGTGTGAGTGTAGACATAAAACACTAGAATGACATAATCAATTCGTATTCGATCCATATTCAAGATAACACGTGTCTCGACTTAATAAAGACGTTTGTAATCAGTCTAACGTACGTTTTTTGACCAAAATATATCTTTATTCCTTATAAGTACCGCTATAAAATTTGTTTTGGGATTTGCCTTGCATTGTCGAGTTAAAAAGTGTGAAGAAACGAGGTTTTGCAATGCAACCTTAAGATTAATGGGGCCATTTCAGTGGCACATTTGTTTCAGATTTCAGATAAGCTTGTTTTTTTTATCAGGTTGACTTTTAAGGCTATAAAACTACTGTTTACAGGCAGTACGTTGTTATGCTGTCGTCGTCGTTGTTATGTTGCATGTAGATAGTGCTTTTAGTTGAGTTTATGCACTTAGTTTTAGTATGCAACTTGATTATCTTACGTGACATGACTGAAAAAGATCCATACAAATTATTTTATTTTCATGTCTAAAAGTAGTCTGATGAAGATATAATTCCTGTTAGTCACGTTAAATTAATTGTAGCTTTTATGTAATAAAAACATATTTTTCACTTTTCATGCTCTAAAAGTACGCCAATATAGCTCTACGAAGCGGGACTAAAGTGACCACTTTAGTCAGTCTGTCTGTCTGTCCGTGCGTCTGTCTGTCTGTCTGTCTGTGCGTCTGTCTGTCTGTCTGTGCGTCTGTGCGTCTGTCTGTCTGTGCGTCTGTCTGTCTGTCTTTCTGTGCGTCTGTCTGTCTATCTGTCTGTGCGACTGTCTGCGCGTCTGTGTGTCTGTCTGTCCGTGCGTCTGTCTGTCTGTCTGTCTGTCTGTGCGTCTGTCTGTCTGTCCGTGCGTCTGTCTGTCTGTGCGTCTGTCTGTCTGTCTGTCTGTGCGTCTGTCTGTCTATCCGTGCGTCTGTCTGTCTATCCGTGCGTCTATCTGTCTGTGCGGCTGTCTGTCTGTGCGTCTGTCTGTCTGTCTGTGCGTCTGTCTGTGCTTCTGTGTGTCTGTGTGTCCGTGCGTCTGTCTGTCCGTGCGTCTGTCTGTCTGTCTGTGCGTCTGTATGTCTGTGCGTCTGTCTGTTTGTCAGTCTGTTTGTCTGTCTGTCTGTCTGTGCGTCTGTCTGTCTGTGCGTCTGTCTGTCTGTCTGTCTGTCTGTCTGTGCGTCTGTCTGTGCATCTGTGTGTCTGTCTGTCCGTGCGTCTGTCTGTATGTGCGTCTGTCTGTCTGTCTGTCTGTCTGTGCGTCTGTCTGTCTATCCGTGCGTCTGTCTGTCTATCCGTGCGTCTATCTGTCTGTGCGGCTGTCTGTCTGTGCGTCTGTCTGTCTGTCTGTCTGTCTGTGCGTCTGTCTGTGCTTCTGTGTGTCTGTGTGTCCGTACGTCTGTCTGTCCGTGCGTCTGTCTGTCTGTCTGTGCGTCTGTCTGTTTGTCAGTCTGTCTGTCTGTCTGTCTGTCTGTCTGTGCGTCTGTCTGTCTGTGCGTCTGTCTGTCTGTCTGTCTGTCTGTGCGTCTGTCTGTCTATCCGTGCGTCTATCTGTCTGTGCGGCTGTCTGTCTGTGCGTCTGTCTGTCTGTCTGTCTGTCTGTGCGTCTGTCTGTGCTTCTGTGTGTCTGTGTGTCCGTGCGTCTGTCTGTCCGTGCGTCTGTCTGTCTGTCTGTGCGTCTGTCTGTTTGTGCGTCTGTCTGTTTGTCAGTCTGTCTGTCTGTCTGTCTGTGCGTCTGTCTGTCTGTGCGTCTGTCTGTCTGTCTGTCTGTCTGTCTGTGCATCTGTCTGTGCGTCTGTGTGTCTGTCTGTCCGTCTGTGCGTCTGTCTGTCTGTGCGTCTGTCTGTCTGTCTGTCTGTCTGTCTGTGCGTCTGTCTGTGCGTCTGTGTGTCTGTCTGTCCGTGCGTCTGTCTGTATGTGCGTCTGTGCGTCTGTCTGTCGGTCTGTCTGTGCGTCTGTCTGTCTATCCGTGCGTCTGTCTGTCTATCCGTGCGTCTATCTATCTGTGCGGCTGTCTGTCTGTGCGTCTGTCTGTCTGTCTGTCTGTCTGTCTGTGCGTCTGTCTGTGCTTCTGTGTGTCTGTCTGTCCGTGCGTCTGTCTGTCTGCCGTCTGTCTGTCTGTCTGTGCGTCTGTCTGTCTGTCTGTCTGTGCGTCTGTCTGTCTGTCCGTGCGTCTGTCTGTCTGTCTGTGCGTCTGTCTGTCTGTCTGTGCGTCTGTCTGTCTGTCTGTACGTCTGTTTATCTGTGCGTCAGTCTGTCTGTGCGTTTGTGTGTCTGTCCGTGCGTCTGTCTGTCGGTCTGTCTGTCTGTCTGTCTGTGCGTCTGTCTGTCTGTCTGTCTGTCTGTCTGTGCGTCTGTCTGTCTGTCCGTGCGTCTGTCTGTCTGTCTGTACGTCTGTCTGTCTGTGCGTCTGTCTGTTTTCAGTCTGTCTGTCTGTCTGTACGTCTGTCTGTATGTGCGTCTGTGTGTCTGTCTGTGCGTTTGTGTGTTGTCTGTCCGTGCGTCTGTCTGTCTGTGCGTCTGTCTGTCTGTCTGTGCGTCTGTCTGTCCGTGCATCTGTCTGTCTGTGCGTCTGTCTGTCTGTGCGTCTGTCTGTCTGTCTGTCTGTGCGTCTGTCTGTGCGTCTGTCTGTGCGTCTGTGTGTCTGTCTGTCCGTGCGACTGTCTGTCTGTGCGTCTGTCTGTCTGTCTGTCTGTGCGTCTCTGCGTCTGTCTGTCTGTGCGTCTGTCTGTCTGTCTGTCTGTGCGTCTCTGCGTCTGTCTGTCTGTGCGTCTGTCTGTCTGTCTGTAAGTCTGTCTGTCTGTCTGTGCGTCTGTCTGTCTGTGCGTCTGTCTGTCTGTCCGTGCGTCTGTCTGTCTGTCTGTGCGTCTGTCTGTCTGTCTGTAAGTCTGTCTGTCTGTCCTTGCGTCTGTCTGTCTGTGCGTCTGTCTGTCTGTCTGTACGTCTGTTTGTCTGTGCGTCAGTCTGTCTGTGCGTTTGTGTGTCTGTCCGTGCGTCTGTCTGTCGGTCTGTCTGTCTGTCTGTCTGTGCGTCTGTCTGTCTGTCTGTCTGTCTTTCTGTCTGTCTGTGCGTCTGTCTGTCTGTCTGTCTGTGCGTCTGTCTGTCCGTGCATCTGTCTGTCTGTGCGTCTGTCTGTCTGTGCGTCTGTCTGTCTGTCTGTCTGTGCGTCTGTCTGTGCGTCTGTCTGTGCGTCTGTGTGTCTGTCTGTCCGTGCGACTGTCTGTCTGTGCGTCTGTCTGTCTGTCTGTGCGTCTCTGCGTCTGTCTGTCTGTGCGTCTGTCTGTCTGTCTGTCTGTGCGTCTCTGCGTCTGTCTGTCTGTGCGTCTGTCTGTCTGTGCGTCTGTCTGTCTGTGCGTCTGTCTGTCTGTCTGTAAGTCTGTCTGTCTGTCTGTAAGTCTGTCTGTCTGTGCGTCTGTGTGTCTGTCTGTGCGTTTGTGCGTCTGGGTGTATGTCTGTGCGTCTGTCTGTCTGTCTGTGCGTCTGTCTGTCTGTCTGTAAGTCTGTCTGTCTGTCTGTCCGTGCGTCTGTCTGTCTGTGCGTCTGTCTGTCTGTCTGTCTGTACGTCTGTCTGTCTGTGCGTCAGTCTGTCTGTGCGTCTGTCTGTCTGTCTGTCTCTGCGTCTGTCTGTCTGTCTGTCTGTGCGTCTGTCTGTCTGCCCGTGCGTCTGTCTGTCTGTGCGTCAAACTGTCTGTGCGTTTGTGTGTCTGGCTGTCCGTGCGTCTGTCTGTCTGTCTGTCTGTCCGCCTGTCTGTCTGTGCGTCTGTCTGTCCGTGCGTCTGTCTGTATGTGCGTCTGTCTGTCTGTGCTCTGTCTGTCTGTGCGTTTGTCTGTCTGTGCGTCTGTCTGTCTGTCTGTCTGTGCGTCTGTCTGTCTGTCTGTCTTTCTGTCTGTCTGTGCGTCTGTCTGTCTGTCTGTCTGTCTGTCTGTCTGTCTGTCTTTCTGTCTGTCTATTCGTCTGTCTGTCTGTCCGTGCGTCTGTCTGTCTGTGCGTCTGTGTCTGTCTGTACGTCTGTCTGTCTGTGCGTCTGTCTGTTTGTCAGTCTGTCTGTCTGTCTGTGCGTCTGTCTGTATGTGCGTCTTCTGTCTGTCTGTGCGTCTGTCTGTCTGTCCGTGCGTCTGTCTGTCTGTGCGTCTGTCTGTCGGTCTGTAAGTCTGTCTGTCTGTCTGTAAGTCTGTCTGTCTGTGCGTCTGTGTGTCTGTCTGTGCGTTTGTGTGTCTGTCTGCCCGTGCGTCTGTCTGTCTGTGCGTCTGTCTGTCTGTCTGTCTGACAGACAGACGCACAGACAGACAGACAGTGTCTCAGACAGACGCACAGACAGACAGACGCACGGATAGACAGACAGACGCACAGACAGACAGAGACAGACAGACAGACAAACAGACAGACAGACAGACGCACAGACAGACAGACAGACAGATGCACCGACAGACAGACGCACGGACAGAGAGACACACAAACGCACAGACAGACACACAGACGCACAGACAGACAGACAGACTGTCGAACAGACAGACGCACAGACAGACAGACGCACTGACAGACAGACAGACGCACAGACAGACAGACACACAGACGCACAGACAGACGCACAGACAGAGAGACAGACAGATGCACAAGAATAACTATAATATGCAAAATATAATATAATATGCAAAAAAATTATATAATATGCAAAAAATTCACGAAAAATAAAAATAAATAATCAAAATAAAGTGATTTGCTTTGAAAGGGAATCATATAATTATTGTGATTTATCCTTCATCTGCGATTTCATTCACGTACGATTTTCTACCCAGTTTGATCAATTCAGTATTCAATTTGTTGAGAAGTATTAAGTGTACAAATAGGTTGAAACCATGTACTGGCTTAAATGTAAGCAATTTAACGTTGTATTTGTATGTAACATCTCTATGTATATTGACTAACATTGTCAACACAAGGTGGGCGGACTTTTATCAGTGCCAAGTGCCAAGTAAACTGGCGAGCATTGAATGGGAGGCTCAAATTCGTCTGTCATTACAAGCTGTCATATTATCATACAATGACAATGAGCCGCCGTTCTGGGGAATTGAATGAGTAACATGGTAAGTATAGGCAGGGAGATAGACTTTTTCTAAGATGTAATTACACACGATGTCTGAGATAGGATGATTGCGCATCTAGTGGAGTTGGGCAGAACATTTAGTAAGACGCGGAGATGGCCGATGGAGTAAAGCTGTGACTGAATGGTGGCCTAGGTTAGGCCAAAGAAACCAGGGCTGTCCAAAAGCGCGTTGCGTTGATGATATCGTCAAAGTCGCGGGAAGCACCTGCATGAGGGACACTAGGCACCGAGAAGTAAGGCGGTAAAAAGGGGAGGCCTATATCCAGTAGTAGGTGATTACAGGCTGAAATGATGATAATGAGTTAGACACTAGCTTTTTATTAGATATATCGATAGGCCATGCCATGATAAAAAGATTTGTCATTCAGTATCGCCATTAGTGGAAAGCCTTTTAACAATTCTCAATTCTCAATTCTTTATTGCGTATCATAATGTTTAAAGTTGGTAGGGAAATATTTAATACTAGTTACAATTATGGACCCAGTCGGGCACAGCATAGATCAAGAAGCAACACAATACTCTACTAAGTTCCTTCAGTCGGTTTCTCACTGTTGAAGTGCGTAACGTCGTGATTATAATATATTCATTTATTAAAACAGAACAAAATGCATGATAAAATGAATTTTATTCATATTATTTTTCGTAATTTTTTTACATATTATATAAATTTTTTGCATATTATATTATATTTTGCATATTATAGTTATTCTGCTATTCGCGGTGGAGACAAATCCAACAAATCAAATATCATAAAAATCGGTCCATGCGTTCTTGATTTATAATTGTTATAATATGTAAATAACCCGAGTTTGTTTTATATATATAGAAGATAAAGACTAGTGTTTAGGACCATGAAACTTCAATGTTTTTAACTTAACACGGAAATTCCCGATCTATAGCGATGCCATTAATCAGCCTGACAAAAGAAGCTACTTCGTGGTGTCGTAATTTATTTCCTAATGTTTAGTCCGAATTCAACGGAGAAGATTTTGTAAAACATCAGGGCATCTGGCTCCTAGCCTATATTGTTAGCTTGAAGGTTGTAACGACATCTCGTGATCCGACGCACCTAACAATTCGATTAAAAAGTTCTGTGTCTTCGATAAATAATATTGAAAGCTATCTTGATGGCATTTGGCCATGGCTTTTCTGTGTTTGGAGTCGTTACGACATGGCCGAAGATCAGATGTATGAGTTATGATGTGTTAATGGCATATATAAGATCCGTAAATATTTGATTCATAATGTCGAATAAATCTTGTCCCGAGACTATGAATGTATACCCATTTTTATATGTACTATGTGCAAGCAATGTGATTTAATTTATTGTACCTACTCGTCGGCGTGCTGTGTGGTGCCGGACGTAAAGAATAGCACCACCCCATTTCCTCCCGTGGATGTCGTAAAAGGCGACTAAGCGACTTACTAGAGAATGGGCAGCAGCGTTCTCTATGCATTTTTAATACCGTACATACTGCGATCGCCAACTCGCCTGCCAAGCGTGGCGATAATGGCAAACCCCCCCAATTGGGGGAGGCTTATGTCCAGTAGTGGACGTCTTTCGGCTGAAATGATGATGATGATGACTCGTCGGCGGGTTTACTTTATTATTTATTTAACATAAAACGGCCTAGGCCAATTACATTAGTTAAAGACGCTTAAACACATTATTTAAAAATAATAAGAAAAGTATACAACTATTCGACAGTCCTCATCTCACAATACTCCAGGGCCTCAAGTCTGCTATTACAATAGTGTCAGAATGATCTATCTTTGATTTCATAATTGTTGATTTTGACAAGTTTGGTAATCTACTAATATAATGGCGTCATTATGACTTTCCAATGGTCAGCCACTGACACTCCATTGAAAGAATTGGTTATCTCATACATAATGACAAATGAAACTTCGTACTAAACTTCCAACTTCCTACTACTTCAGATTGCTAATAACACTAATAAATAATATGTAAAAATATATATAAATGAAATCTGGCATGAATAAATGTTCAAAATGCCATTGTAATACAATTCTATTACGAGACCATTCACCGACAAATGATCGACCATTATGAATTTAGCATACGAACTTTTAGCAAAATGACAATGGGATCGTGTTGGAGTGACGAAATTATAAAAATAGCAGACTTGGGCCCCAGGTATACTGACAAGATCTTCCATACATTCGCGAATACATCACAGTCAGGCTTAACGTCCAAGAGAGCGTTGAGCCCAGAGAGTGTGCGAGGGACAAGAGACTGGGGATCTTCTTCATTTGTCACAAAATCGCTCTTCTTGTGCGTCTGTGTAACCGCTTATAATTTCAAAACTACACAATGGATTTGATGTAGTTTTCACCATCATTAATCAACACTAAATAAAATAAAAATTTCGTTACAAAATGGCGCCAGATAAAACTTAAAGGAAACGTTTTAACAAATAATAATCAGGTAAGTCATCAGCATCTTTGTGTTCGTCGATACAGGTAAAGAATTCGCGAACGCTGGTATTGCAGCGTTTACCCTGCGATTTGAAACTTTTTGTAAATAAAGCATTGATTCCAGAAGGTTTGTGTTTATAATACATCGCAGATTAAATAAATAAGAAACAGGGTCGGGGTCGCTACATTAGCGATTGCTGTAGTATAAATAGGTCTCTGTAGTATTGTGTTTCCTAAAAACTAACAAGTCGAGTGATGTAAATATTTGACTAATACTTGCTAAAGCAAACCTCTATAAAAAATACGATACGACACTAGCTGCACTAAGAGACTCGGCCATTTCTACATACGCTTGCAAACTAACTAGTACAGAACTACTTACTTCCTCAGCCATAAGAGTTTACGTGCCCGAACTAGGGGTTCTACGTCCAGGCTGAGAGCACTTACCATCTGCACGCAACTCCGGTCCGCGTGTTATAAGCGTAGCGTGACTGCACGCTACATGCGTGACGGAGCTGAACGCGGAGCTGACCGCGTGCCGATCACTATGGCCTACTAACGCCGCTGGCTACCTGCTGTCCCGGCCGTCTACTAAGCCTGTGCTGACAGGCGTACCACGTCTGCCACGTGTTGCCAAGGACGGTACCCTACCCACTACTCCTCAAGTGTTAAAGTGCTCTGAACAGTGTGACCTTATCCACGACCTAGCCGTGTAACTTCTAAATATATGTATTAACCTCATCCTGCAAGTTTCAATTATCTCTCTACCTACTATCTAACAGTTAACTGTCTGCGCAGGCTACCTGCAAAGCCAATCCATTGTTTTCACCACAAATCATTGGATTGACTTTAACAACTTATAGCAGTTTGTTGCATCGAGCGCAAAGTGAGTTATTAATGCACGAGTGTTATGTTGGTGCCCGAGCGACACGAGTGCATTCATTACTCACTTTAGCAAGGTGCGTAATCTACTTTTCTTTCAACTACCAATCTACATACCATGATAAAATATACCTACTCAAAATAAAAACTCAAGTTAATGAAAACAACGTTTTTTCACCAAGTCGGTATTATTCAGCCGATTCTTATTTTCAGCCAGTATCTTTGTGATCGAATGCATACATTTTATATTATCTTAATGGGAGACATTAAACCTCTGTGGCAAATTTATATCTTAATCCATATCCATACTAATATTATAAATGTGAAAGTAACTCTGTCTGTCTGTCTGTATGTTACGTTTTCACGCCTTAACCGCTGAACCGATCGTTATGAAATTTGGCAGAGATATAGCCTGGGATACGGAGAAGGACATAGGCTACTTTTTTACGCTATAACCGACATCTACGCGGGCGCGCGGGCGGAGCCGCGGCCAAAAGCTAGTAAAAAATAAAAAAACAGTGCATTCATGTAAAACTGTGCAACGATGAGATTTCATATAACATTTCTGCACTGTTTTGGTTCTAAGCAAAAAATACGTCCTTTGTGATCGGTTTTGTAGTGATTAATGATAACATTACTACGTAGTTTAAAGAAAAAGGATTTGTGTGTATTCGTACACCATGCTAGTTCACCGCTTATTGTATCGTGAATAACTAGTACGACCTATCGGTTACCATATGTTTCGAAACAGGATGACACAATGAAGAAATATGGTGGTCTGTGACCGAGCGTTCGTAGGCGTCTTCCGGCTATAGGTAATCCTGTTTCAACAGGCGGATGTGACATCACATTACCAGTAATTGTTCTCAGTGATACATACATATCCAAGGTAATCCATACTTGATTCATTATGATGTTCATAGATTATGGTTAAATGTCAAAGGCTCTTTGTTTTAGTGGTATTGTATCGAAAGTAGTTCGTGTGGATAAAGGAAAATAAACTCTCTCTCAAGTCGTGGGTGGTGCAAAAGATTATTTGAATAGGCTGAGCAGTACTGTCTCCTGATAATTAATGGTTAACGTCATTGTAATCGTGAACACCAATCAGCCTGTCAAGTATTGAGTGAGTAATCTATAAGTATTATTATGATAGTAGCAATGAATATGTTTCGATAGACTACCGATGTTTTAGTAATTTATTGAAGACTAAATATAAGCATCTACTTGGTAGATGTGTACCGTGTACCGTGTGGTGCCGGACCTAAAGAATAGCACTACTCCATTTCCTCCCGTGGGTGCCGTAAAAGGCGACTAAGGGACGTACTAGAGAATGGACAGCAGCGTTCTCTATGCATTTTTAACACCATACTGCGATCGCCAACCCGCCTGCCAAGCGTAGCGATTATGGCAAACCCCCCCAATTGGGGGAGGCTTATGTCCAGCAGTGGACGTTTTTCGGCTGAAATGATGATGATGTGAATAATTCATATAAAATTTATGAATTATTCACAGAGTATTTAAAATCTAGTATTTCAATAAGTAATTGCCTTATTTACGGAAGTTTCTGATTGTTCTAAATTTGATGTAAGGGCTGAGTTTTTTCGTCATATCGGTGTATTTTTAGCACGTAGACGGATAATTATATTTCATGCTAGAGCATGACTACTCAATGTTTCCAAGTGACGTAAGAGGTTCAATATGATATTCCGATATATGTATTGGTGGGTATATTGGTCTACTGATTGCAAGGTCTGCAATTTAATCAATTTCTCTGTTGTGACTTTTCTTTTCCATTTTTGAGCGAATAAAATATTGTCAGCATGACTGGAAAGTGAATTGAAGTAAATGAACTTAGAAATTAGTTTCAATACACAATAAATTAAAAAATATCCACTTATAATAAAAATAAATTATGTAAATGCACAAGCGTATTAACATAATCATTTTTTATTATAAGTGAATATTTTCTGTGACAAATTTTAACTTAATCAATTAACATCTCACCTACGGCGATTTAATTGAGCCGACATAAATATAAACCACTCTAAAATCTACATATCAAATAATATATTGACTACTTCATACATTCGTCCAAACCTATTATCTGTAATTGAATTATCAAGTACGGTCTCTTTCGTGTAATAAATCACCTACTGTCGACGGCATCGGCAGGTCAACTTGTAAATAAACGTTTAAATTAAAGGCACACGTGTTTGTACACAAATACATGTGTATCATAATTAGTATTCTAATACAGGGTTATAAGAACGATGTTGTATATCTACCAGAAAAAAATACAAAGTAGGAAAAGTAGGTACTATGGGGGACATCCGAATCGGCACACTTTCAAAACAAAATCCAGTGCTCATGGCTGTCTACATCTGTTTACCGCCCCTTTTTACGACGCCCAATAAAATAAAATAAACATTTATTTAAATAAATTTCTCAGGCTCTGTTACAATGATCATGACAGATGTTTGACTACATCGGCTCACTTTATACGGTCTTTTTTTATCTTTTACAAAAACTAGAGGCTCGGTAAAATCTGATGCTGCGATGCTATTGCTTGATGAGCGTAGGCAAGCGTTACTATAGCGGCTGGGCGCTGCAAGCAAGAATAGTTCTTATGGTGGTAGAAATTCTATGCTATTCTATTCTATTCCGATTTGGATGTCCATGATAGTACCTACACCGGCGAGCTTTTTTATTATAATGAATATATTGCTTCGTCTAATCCAGGGGTAGGCAAACTTTTTTCATCAGGGGCCAGAAAAGCGTAGTGAATTCAGGGGTCCAGAATAAAAAAAAAATGCATTTTATTTTAAGTTGCAATTTATCGTAAGAATATTGGAAGGCTAAAATGCTGCCACACACCGTAAAAACAATCGTGGAGCGCACCAGTGCATTTTTAGGGTTCCGTAGCCAAATGGAAAAAAACGGAACCCTTATTGGATTCGTCATGTCTGTCTGTCTGTCCGTCCGTATGTCACAGCCACTTTTTCCGAAACTATAAGAACTATACTGTTGAAACTTGGTAAGTAGATGTATTCTGTGATTCCCAACAAGATTTTAACACAAAAATAGAAAAAAAAAAAAAAAAAAAACAATTAATTTTGGGGGTTCCCCATACTTAGAACTGAAACTCACATTTTTTTTTTCCATCAAACCCATACCTGTGGTGTATCTATGGATAGGTCTTCAAAAATGATATTTAGGTTTCTAATATCATTTTTTTCTAAACTGAATAGTTTGCGCGAGAGATACTTCTAAAGTGGTAAAATGTGTCCCCCCCCTGTAACTTCTAAAATAAGAGAATAATAAAACTAAAAAAAATATATGATGTACATTACCATATAAACTTCCACCGAAAATTGATTTGAACGAGATCTAGTAAGTAGTTTTTTTTTTAATACGTCATAAATCGTAAACCGGGCTTGCTGCTACGAAACCCTTCATGGGCGAGGTCGACTCGCACTTTGCCGCTTTAAAAAAATCTTAATTCGATATTCGAATTTGGATTGTGGTTGTTGTTTAGTTATATTCCTTCCACTGAGAGAATGGTTTTTTGACACCTGTCAGTTTCATATAAACTAATAAGTGCTTTACGAATTTAAATTTTAAATTATTATCTCCAAATCTTGTACAACTGACAGGTGTCAAAAATGACAAATATGAAAAATGCATTCTCTCGGTGGACGGAATATAATAAATTTTACAATGGCCTAAACGCAGACGAACTACAGAATATAATTTCTGAGAGAAATACAATCTTATGTCAAAATGACGTTGGCGGGCCGGATTAAAACCCTTTGCGGGCCGGAGTTGGCCCGCGGGCTGTAGTTTACCCACCCCTGGTCTACTCTAATCTTTATAATGCCCTTGACCTTTATGTTCTCAAATTCTTTGGTCGCAGGGTCATGTTAGGTTAAGTTTTCACACACCTTCTTTACCTAAAAACACGTGTATTAAGACTATGAAAAGTTGAAAACTATTTTTACCTACATACGTTTAATATCGACTATCTTTAATAAACTACAATCTAAAAAAGCTACAATCACTAGTAGAGCGGAAAATATAATCAAAGGAATGCTTACAACCAATCCGATAAGACCTACATCGCCCTTTACCAAATTCCTATTTAAGAAACTTTAAAGTGGAATATACACCAAGACACAACAGGTCACATTAGACTGGTTGCTCTACAAATCCGGTAGGTGTCAACGTGATTGACGGCTCCGTAGGAGGGCGCCAAAAGCATGTCGACGTTCATTGCTTCTTTGATGGCAATACTTTGTGACAATTGTGAGAAGGAATGAAGCTGTCGGCATGTAGGCGTGTGGTTTATGAAGAGTAATGTGGGGGTATTGAAGTTTAAATGATGTGCATTTCCGAGTGCCAAAGAGGTGGAATCGGCTTGAATTTGATATAGGACGGAGGTCCGAATTTATTAAGTAATGTGGGTGATATTGAGTATTGAACATGAAATTTTTCAAAAAAAAACTGTTAGCTTTATGAATTCGATTTGAGTTACCATCAATCAATCAACTCAGCCTATCCCAGTCCACTGCTGGACATAGGCTTCTCCCAGACTGCGCCACAATACTCTGTCCTCCGCCTTCCGCATCATGTCCCAGCCATCTTTTTAAGGTCGTCGGTCTATCTAGCTGTGGGCGTCCCACACTATGCTTGTCGATACGCGGTCTCTACTCCAAGACTCGTGTGCTCCACCGGCAATCGGTCCTTCGACAAACCATTTTTTTTAACTAGGGCATCTCAGAGTTTAACCACGAGGGGTTGCTACTCTTTAACCGGACTGGCCGGACTGGCCGTAAGCTCCTAAAAACTTAATGCCTCCAGCCAGGGCGTAAAAACTTATAAACTAAACGACTGCTCGCTAAGGGCACCCCCTGTGGGGTACGAACCTCGGCTTAGGGCAGCGTCGGAGGGAGGATGGCAAGGGACCGTCGGTGGCTGGATAAAATCAGAGTTGTGATTATTATCTGGGGGATTTAAAGCTACAAGCTGCTCAGCTAAAGCGCGTGCTGGCGCTTCACTTACAAGCAAGGGTCGGGGAGGACTATTTAGTCGGGGATTTCGCGCGGGGCCTCGGCGGCAAGGTCGGAATGACGATCGTGTATAGTGTATTCTCTTGCGAACTGTACTAGTTTCCCTACGACTCTCCTGGAGGAGAGTAGTGGGGTCGTCTGGGTCGGTCAGTGCACGACAAACCAGTTGAGTTACCATAATTTATAAATATAGGAACCGACGGTAAAACATTCCAAAGTGTTTATACTACTTACGAGAAATGTGCAATGAGCGTCCCAAATGACTGTTATTTTATGCGTCACCACTCTCCCCCTCTTGCTCGTTGCTTCTCGTTGCTCTTGCCCTTTATTTATGTAGTCTAAACTACAGTACTATAATGTACCCATTATAGTGTTAATGCAACGTGATTTTATCGCCTAAGCATCAAACTATTTATGTCAGAGCAAGCCTTTTATTTACCGCATAAGCAAACCTTTGCTGAAGAAATGGAAGTCCTTTTTCATAAAAACAAGTTCACATTTCACCTTACACGTTCACATTTATCTTTATATTATATGATAAAGATAAATTTATTTGTTCAAACATGTGTAACATAATACATGAATATGCACATATAGATGGACATAATATTAAAATAATTAATTACTCTTTATATGATTGTATTTATTAACATTTGAAAAATCTAAAATACAATATACAATCAAACACTAAAATATATATATTATGTACAAGTATATAAAGGGAAAAAAAGAAAGGGAAGAGCTCATTGGGCATCAAAAAGTTCGTCCGCGTCGCTGTCGATTTATTCCGTTCTAATACCAAAAAGTAATACGGCTGATATTTGTTTCATCAAATTTGTTGAAAAAAATACATAGTGGTATTAGTTTTTGGTATTAGAATGGAATAAATCTCGCTGTCAGTGGGAAAAGTGCCCAAAAGGTTGGCAGCGTTGCCACGTTGGATGACAATGCAACTCTAGGGCCGTGGGTTCAATTAATCATCGAGTATTTTGAGACATCGCGGTTGGCCGACTCTCCACGTGACCAGAGGCCTTACACACTTATTTCTCGACATACTCGTAAATGTTGTTTGCTCGTCAACAATAGCTTAGACCTCAAGAACAAAGGAAAGGCACGGTCATTAACCCTTTCGATACAGTAGGTACAAAACAAACGACTATCGTCCTCAGTACTAATCAACAATGTACGCTAATCTAGGAAGTGTTTTGCTTCTGAACATGAATTTATTGTTTGACATTCACCTTGAATTAACCGCCGTTCTTCTTGCTCGATTTTAGTTCATCGATGTTACGAGACAAACTGGTTTCTTGAATGTTAAGGCGTGTGTAGACTTGGTGGTACAGTTTTGAATAGCTTTGATGAATCAATTGATAAAAGTTTAATTTTGTAGTATGAATTAAGAGGACGGACAAAGGTCTGGATCGTATTTTGTTGCTTCGTGTCTCAATATGAAACTGTATAAAAGGTATTAAAAAATTCTAGACACTTACCGAGGTTGCTGATTTGAGTTTAATTCAGTTTTTCTATTGCGCAATAACCAACACTACCCACAGTATGCCCACAGTAGTTAAAATATGGCTGATGATAACGAGAGAAACCTTCCGTTCTCTGACATACTAATATTATAAAGGGAAAGAGCGAATTTTGTTTTTGTGTATTCAAATAGGAGCTGTGGTTCCACATTATTATGTGGAGGGTAATCTCCGGAAACACAGCTCCAATTGAATAAATTCTTTCACCATTTGAAAGGTACTATAGAGGTATGGAACAGGGTGTAAAGTTCACTCATACTCTATGGTAAAGGGATCCTTTGACCGTTGTGTCTGTGGGCAACCGCCTGACAGTTGATATCGGGATGTTGTATACAGGGTGTTAGGTTAAACGAGGGACATACTTTAAGGGAGTGTAGTACTCATGAAAATGAAGAAGTTTTGTTATGGAACAAATTCCGGAATAGGAATAAATAAGTCAGCTGTTCCCTACAAAGTGCAATACCAACGCGATCAAAATGTAAGGAACAGCTGACTTTTTTTTTCATATTTCGGAGTTTGTCCCATATTAAAACTTCTTCATTTTCATGAGTACTACACTCCCTTAAAGTATGTCCCTCGTTTAACCTAACATCCTGTATATGCTAGTCGCGCGGTAAACTCTGACTGTGCGATGCAGGATTTGTGACGTCAGGTCTTTGATGCGTAGTTCGCATGTGGCGTTGTAGATACCGCCACAGTACTATCATGGACATCGAATCGGCACACTTTCTAAACAAAATCTCGTGCTCATGGTGTCCACATCTGTTTACCGCCCCTTTTTGCGTCGACCAATAAAACAAAAATACATAGGAATATTTTGTTTAAATAAATTTATCTGGCTCTGTTACAATGATCACAGATATCTGACCATGCTTTTTCGGCCTAAAGGAATAGAACAATAAGACCCCCCCAGGTTGATAAGCTTATGTAAGTGTCATTCTAGGGGCCGAGCGCTGCAAGCAGAAATAGTCCTTACGGTGGTTTGATTCGGATGTCCCTGATAGCACATTATTCCAGATGGACATAGGCTACATATTATGTAAATATATGCAAAAGTAAATTCTTAATAATACGGTGTATTCCTGCTGTTCCCGTCTCCATTAATGGTAATTCCCTTAAAAAGGCAAAAAAAAAAATCGCAATCATAAGGACTGCCGACAGAAGTGAAAACACAAAACTTTGGAATAACTGTTCTTTTAAACATAAAGCTCATGGAAAGCGTTCGGTGACGATGACGCGAGTTCCATGATTTTTGTTCACCCAACAAGTACACATACATACACAGTATACATGTAAATTAAATTAAATTTTGGGTTCAGTAGTTTCGGAGATAAGGGGGGGAATGGTCAATTTTCGTCTATTTTCACTTATAACTTGAAAACAATTTATTTTAAAATTATAAAAAAAAAATACATTTGAAACCCTCACAGTAAGCCCTTTTATTTGACATGTCACACAGTACAGTTTGAAAAACTTTTTATTTTAATTTTCTTGTTTGCCCCGCAAAACTGACCCCAATATTCTAAATTCATTTATTTACGGTTCACGTCCGTATTTGGGTCACTCAAATTGATATGTATACCAAATTTCAACTTAATCGGTCCATTACATTCGGAGCAAATTGGCTGTGACAGACGGACAGACAGACAGACAGACGGACAGACACACGAGTGATCCTATAAGGGTTCCGTTTTTCCTTTTGAGGTACGGAACCCTAATAATATAAGGTAAATCATCCAATATATTTTTTTCTATTCAACTATCCCTTGTGAACACAACTTATCTAGCCGTTTATGGTGGACGCCATACCTACATAATACATGACGAGAAGTTAACAAAGATAAACGCGGAAGTAATGTGACCGCACTTGAAACACGACCAACAGGTTTAAGATAAATCGAACACAAATGTTAAGAACGACGACATTTTATTTGTAACGCTCTTGTTACAAAAATTCATAAAAAATTGCACCAACAATGGATTATACAGAGTGTATTGTTTAAAATTAAATACCTTTTCAGTACGAACATTTCTGTATTTATATTCTTGCACACATACCAACTTGGTATATAGTAATATTTAACAAACTACTTCATTCCGACCTCGCCGCCGAGGCCCCGCGCGAAATCCCCGACTAAATTGTCCTCCCCGACCCTTGCTCGTAAGCGAAGCGCCAGCCCGCGCTATAGCTGAGCCAGTAGCTTTAAATACCCCAGATAATAATTATAACCCTGAATTTATCCAGCCACCGTCGGTCCCTTGCCATCCTCCCTCCGACTTTGCCCTAAGCCGAGGTTCGTACCCCACAGGTGGTGGTGCCCTTAACACGCAGTCGTTTAGTTTATAATTTTTTACGCCCTGACTGGAGGCATTAAGTTTCGTTAGGAGCTTAAGGCAACCACAGGAAGGTCCGGTTAAAGAGTCTCAACCTCTCAAGGTTAACTCTGA
The DNA here is from genome assembly GCA_947523025.1 of Dryobota labecula. Lineage (NCBI taxonomy): Eukaryota > Metazoa > Arthropoda > Insecta > Lepidoptera > Noctuidae > Dryobota > Dryobota labecula. The sequence continues at coordinate 18,956,403 of OX383288.1, read as the reverse complement.
GACGCCCTGGCAAAAAAAAAAAAAAACTGGTTAATTAGGAGACTTGAGACTTCTTGAAGACAACCTTTAGATTCTGAGGCTCGAAGAGAACTAACTTTTTGCACGAGCCAGCGGCGAAACATCATATTTCCATTAGAAAAAATCTGTAAGAGTTAAATGAGATACTTCATGAATACGCTGATACAAAAGTCAAATGAGGCAATCATATATTATACTTTCAATAGTATTTAAAATCACTACAAATCTTATTAATATTTGGAAATCATGATATGTTCATGTCAATTATCATCGAGCATTTAATCATTGTCGTGGTCCTCGTACCTACCTTTTTCGGAGGTAATCTTATTTTTAGGCCGTTTAGTTTCAAAGTGAATTTTGACATAATATTAAGCAAAAACCGGCCAATTGCGTATCGGACCACGCACAATGAAAGGTTCCGTGGTTGGGATGAATTTATCCCAAGAACAAACCTAACATTGTAGTTGAAATACCTGTTCTCCCATACATTTCAACTTTAAATATTATAAGTTGGTCGACTATTACTCGTTAACTTATAAAGCTTGATTAGCTGTGATAGTTTCTTTTGACTTCGGTAAACTCGTTTATATTACTGTTGTTTTTTCTACTGTGATTTTTTCATTGAACACTTGATGCTAACAAAAATTTTCATATTACGCAAACGGAGCCCTGAATCAAAAAATGCTTTTCAAAGACCCTCAATATTTTTGAACGGCCTATCCAACAATATTTCGTTTTTTCGTCTATCCCATGGTGTAGGACCATAGGATAGACGAGAAAAATAAATATCATCCCCACTTTATTTGCAAGCGACGTATGATACAATTTAGTTTTACCACTTTATCGGCTTGATTAATATGTATAACCATATATATGCCAAATTACAGCTTTCTAGGAGTCTCTGAGCTAAGCCGCAGACAAACAGACAAACAGACAGACAGACGGTAATGGCAAAACTATAAGGGTTTCTTGTTGACTCAGAAACTCTAAAAACGATAGAAAAAGACGTATTCTTCTTTGATCTAAATAAAATATCTTTGAGAGATCTTTTTCCATCGAAGCACTACGCTTATCATTGGATCCAAAAAAACTACCAGTGAGAATCGATGACTGAGATACTGAGTTGAGCTACACGTTTACTGACAAATGCTTGCACTGACTGGACAGGTCCACTCAAAATTGTGTGGTTCTTTCCTCAAAAGACCATTTCAGACACGGATCTACATGGTCCTCACATGATCTGACCAAGATTATGTTTGGACTTTAAAAGAGACTTTGACCCCTGAGTTTGTTTCGCCATTTATTCTCAGGGGTAGTCAGATAGGAAATGTCGACTTCACCAAGCTTGTTTTTTTTTGTTTTGACGTGTAAAAGTGATTCTGATATCCTATTTACAGAATAAACGATTTCATATCATTTCATTTCATTTCTAAGCTATTTTACATCTCTGTTCAATAAACACCTTGTTTCTTTTCTTTCTTCTTTTTTCGTGTGGTTAACTAACCTGGTGGAGTTTTTATGCCGCCAATGGGCTTCTGACTTGGCTACACATCCCGTCGAGAAATACCTCTCAGGCTCACGATGTTTTCCTTCACCGTTTTTAGGGTTCCGTAGCCAAATGGCAAAAACGGAACCCTTATGGATTCATCATGTCTGTCTGTCTGTCTGTCTGTCCGTCCGTATGTCACAGCTACTTTTTTTCGGAAACTATAAGAACTATACTATTGAAACTTGGTAAGTAGATCGTATTAATCGTATTAATCGTATTATTATTAATAGTATTCGTATTCTGTGAACCGCATTAAGACTTTCACACAAAAAAAAAAAAAAAACAATAAGTTTTGGGGGTTCCCCATACTTAGAACTGAAACTCAATTATTTTTTTCATCAAACCCTTACGTGTGGGGTATCTATGAATAGGTCTTCAAAAATGATATTGAGGTTTCTAATATTTTCTTTTTTCTAAACTGAATAGTTTGCGCGAGAGACACTTCCAAAGTGGTAAAATGAGTGTGTCCCTGTAATTTCTAAAATAAGAGAATGATAAAACTAAAAAAAGTATATTGCGCGCTGGCCAGTTATTTTCTGTGGGTACTTGCAAGTCCAACTCTGGCTTGCGTTCGCCTGTTCGCAGAATGTTCGATTCCTACAATAGGACTTTTGAACATATAGACATTTTTGCCTGTCCCCCCTATGGGTTCAAAAGTCTTATACTTAAGGAGCTTTCTTACGGAACCCTTCATGGGCGAGTCCGACTAGCATTTGGCCGCTTTTTATTTAAGCAAGCGATAATTATACAATACGCACATGAATCCGTAAAGTCCGAGGTGCGTGTCTTGGGTTCAAACTCGAGACCAATGAATTGGCAGTCCGTCGGTCACACCACTAGGCTATCACTGATGATTCAACAAACACTTGTTGAAACACCTTGTATACCTTGTATAGGTACCTAGATATATTCAAGTTTGTAGATTAAAAACTGGTGGAGCGGTTCAGTTAATTATTAATTTATTTGACATTTAAGAAAAATGTTCTACTCCAACCTGCTTGACGCGAGACATTCTAAACTGTCAATTTACATAGTATAGTGGTTTAAGTCATGCGTAGCAGTGATTATTGAATTTAAAGATCACAATGGTAGTAGTAGGAGTGGTTAGCTTGCGTGTTCTGTACTGAGCTTACGCAATGCGTCGTACGTCCAGCCAGTAATAGGTCTCACCTGTCCAGGAGCCCTGTCCCAAATAAGACGCATTATTAATTTATTACACATAAAACAAAAGGTATTTTAATAATACTAATATACTAAAATATTAATAATTAAATTATCTTTAATAAAAAGGTGAAGGTTTCAGAAAAATACCCTAGATAGATTTTGCGTGATTCTCAGTTTTTTTATCCGCGTTAGACATAACTTTGCAAATTAATTTCACTATGTACTATGTGTGTATGACTGTACAATTTAATCCAAAGTAGGCTTGGTAGTGTCGTTAATTGTAAATGACTGGTAGTCCGGCTGGTAGTGTCCTTGCCAAAAAATGCATTCGTGGATCTTTGACAGTCGTTATCGTCAGTAATCCGAAAGTTTGACAACCAGTCTTACCAAGGGGTCTTATTGTAAAACTCTTATCGTATTACCCAGTAACGGGGTTGTGTAGGTCAGATAGACAGTCGCTTCATGTAAAATACGGGTATTCAGTTGCATCCGGTTAGGATGGAAGCCGACTCCAACATAAAATAGGTAGCTAGATGGAGTCGACATTTCCTATCTGACTACCTCTGAGAAGAATGGGCGAAATAAAATAAGTGTTTTTTTCTCAAACGCATGGAAATGTTGTCATTATTTTCGAAAAAAGAACACGCGAAGTATCTAATTTACGGACAAAGAAAATCAAATCCATTGCAGGAGCGTTTTTTTAATTTGGATTACAACGCATGGCATGCTGCTTTGATTGGATCTCTTTAATCATTCTTGGCGTACCAAAGTAAGTCTCTTTGCTTAGCACAAATTGCGTTCACGTGGCTGTATAGCCATAAATACGTTTGCCTTTTGGCACAGATGATATAGAAAATTGGCGTCAAAGCTGAAAATTCGTCTTGATTTGTTATTTACATACTTCAGCCTTCTACCACTACATCCAATGCCCACCTGCAAACCTCATCAGAAGTTCAACAAACAAACATAAATGTACCGGGAAAATCAATAACATTTTCTTTTAGTAATTGCCCCAATATGACTAATGTAACATTTAATATTAATTAAATTAAATGTATAATATAAAAAGTACGTTTTATTTCCCTGCATTTTTTTGAGAAATGCACTATGTATGCCTCTGCGGAAATGGCAATTGTCTGTCTCGTATTAGTGAAGTCATCGCCTACGGCTCGGCCTTCATACTAATACTCGACCTGCAATTGCCTATTTCCCGGCCTTTGCAATAATGTACTATTAAGTGTTTTTTTACTAACTGTGAAGGCTTGTAAATGGCTTCTCGTCGATTACCTCCCTGTTACTTTTGTAGTGATAGCTGTAAGCCACCCAAACACAATAAAAAAAATAAAAATAAACTCCAGATTCAATATGGTCAGGTCATGTGAGAAACATGTAGATTACGACGCTATCATACACTCTCACTCACTGCGTCACGTAATAAATACACGTAGTAAACCTGAAATTGTGGTACCAAAATTTTGATTAACTCAAAATAGCAAGTCATTTCTTATGCAGTATCCGCTAAACAGTATCCGCTTTAATTAAAAGTTAAAGTCCAAAGTCGGTTACAGGACTTAGCGATGGAAAGTTAAGAACCAATATCAAACGTGTCCATACGGAAAAAGTATAATAAATGATTAAAGACTACATTGAAGACAAGGAAGTTTGGCAATAATTTCTTCTGCGCATGTGGCTTCCCCTGGTACCTCATTAACAGCATAACTATGTAAATGTCTATTAACTGCTCCCAAATAACGATGTTTTTTTTTTTTGACATACTTTTTTCACATAATATTTACATTATATACCTGCAATTCTAATTTCAACTATTTATTAGTGGCGTTTGTGGACATGATATTTATTCAGATTTGTTACTGTAGTTGCAATCATGTCATTTGATTTAAACAAAATATTGTAAAAGCCAATTATTTTTGAAAGAGTAACCGTGGAGTTTCTTGCCGGCTCTTCGCCATATGACATTACCAATTGGAACCATGCACCTAGCTTCTGACGTTTCATAAGTGGTCATGTAGGTTTATGTGAAAATAAAATATTTTGAATATGGTTGATGGATTGTGTGATCTTTTCTTTAGCCCACCTATAGCTTTTTTCTGTAGGTACTTATTTTTTATCTTCAACTAATCAATATTATTTTTAGGGTTCCGTACCAAAATGGTAAAAAGGAACCCTTATGGTGCGACTCAGTCCGTCTGTCCGTCTGTCAGTTGGATAACTCAAGAACTACTGATGCTATCAACTTGAAATTCGGAATAGTCTTAGATGACGTTTGCTTAACTATTTTGGAAATAAGAAAGACTAAAAAAAATTGCAACAGGGACTGAACGGGGGTCTTAAAAATTCCTATTATTTTCCTACTGCAAGGCAAAGGCCTCTTCTCATATACCTATAGAAGGCACGAGTATTAATCACCACGCTTACATGTTGGTAATTTCAGACCGAAGTCTACCAGTCTATATATCACTGGTTTGCGAGAATATCGTCGTAATTCAAAATTCTGTCAAATTGAACACTGTATGCCAAACGATCATAAATCTCTTAATTTTTTATCGTGAACGGCAAATTTTCCTTGAATAAGTAAAGTCAAACCTTCAATAAATCATTTACCTACATTAATTTTTTTTTTATGCACATAAACATTTATATAGAAATTTAAAAATTACATTCTCTAAAATCAATCATTTTTTGGTACGTCAGTATTCTCGCAAACCAGCGATATATAAAACACAATGTATGTATCTACCTATGTCCGTTACCTATAGACTTTGACACTATTGAACGGATTCTGAAAATTCTTTTTGCAATTAGACCAATTCTTGAGGATGGTTATTTAATATCAAGCTGTGGTCCATAGGAGCCGAGTAAAAAATTTAAAAAAGTCCGAAAAACCGCTAAGTGAAAACAAAATAGTATCGCGGGCGGGCTATGGGTCGGGGAACAAGAAATTTCGCGCAGACGAATCTGACACGGGCAAAAGCTAGTGTATTATACATTGAGTATCCTAAATCACAATATTACATACCATGAAGACATCGATCCATGAAAGATTCGGAATGGAACTAACGCGCATAAAGTTTTACGATTAAAATATATATTTATTGCATCAAAATTTTGAAAGGAAACAAGTAATTTGATGAAATTTCACTTATGTTACGTAACATAAATTTCAATAGAGTAGGTAACATGTATTCAATCAATTGGTTATGTCAGTTAATAGTTGTAATGATAAATTGATATGTGCGTTACTGAGGTAATTTCTTAACAAATTGGATGTGCTTTGGTCTGAATACGACGTAATTGGATTTTGTGTGAATTGTCTTTTGTGTTTCCGCATTGAAGATGTCTCAGATGTCATTAGGCAAGATGTAATTGAATTATATAGGTGAGTTCATATACCCATGTAAATAAAAACATGCCAAATGATTATGCCAATAAGCAAGATAGATAGATAGATAGATAGATAGAATACTCTTTATTATGTACACCATAAAAATTACAGATATAAATGTAGAACTGTTACATAGGGTGTCACAATGGGCGGTCTTATCGCTAAAAGCGATCTTTTACAGACAACCTTTGGATGGATCAAAAAGTAGAAGGACAATACTGCAGGTAGTCAGTGATGTACCATTTACATATACAATAAATACATACAAGCAAGCTTTGTATTGTAAAGAAATAAAGAAAGAAAGAAAGAAAAGTATTTATTGGGACTCATACAGAAAGATCACATTTTAAACTAAACACACTCATAGTAACACTGATAAAAAATAAAATAAAAAACAAAAGTAAAATGAAAACAAAATCCTTTAAGGGGGGGAAAAGGGGAACTTGTAAAGGCGGATAGGAGTATCGGCGACGTTTAAAAATAAGTGTCGCAGCGTTGGTATTCTGATAGGGCCCGCTGTGATTTAACAGACAGATACAGAAATTAAAAGTTAAATACAATAAAATAAACAATAGATATGAGTGAAATAATAACAGAAAAATTATTATTAAAAATTATTGTAATTAAATGTGTGTGATTTGATGTGACGGATCGCGAATTTGTCAAATTTTAATACGGGTTTTGGCTAATTACCTCGATATAGGATCTGCCTGCTTATGAGTTAGCACGTATCTGCGCAATCATTATTGTTATTAGAATTGATTGAATCAATAGAGGCGCAACAAATATTAACATACTAGCCGCTGCCCGCGGCTTTTTCTAAAATAACATCCTTTATAACATCAGCTACTTACCAATGTAAGTCTCGTTAAAATCGGTCCAGCCGTTTCGGAGATAAGCTGGAACAAATACACAGACAGACAGACAACAATAAAAAAAAATACTTTCGTAAGCATTTAGTAAAAAGCTGTTATTTTAACATTACAAACAAACACTTCAATTTTATTTATTTGTATGTATAGATAGATAGGTACTTTTCAATTTTACATGCTTGTTTCCCCGAAGTTTTTTTTTAATGGGCATCTCGGAGTTGACCTTGACCAGACCGGGTTAACCGGACTTTCCTGTGGCTGCCTTAAGCTCCTAAAAACTTAAAGCCTCCAGCCAGGGCATAAAATTTATAAACTAAACGACTGCACGCTAAGGGCACCCCCTGTGGAGTACGAACCTCGGCTTAGGGCAGCGTCGGAGGGAGGACAGCAAGGGACAGGAGGCGGCTGGATCAGATCAGGGTTATTATTATTATAAGGGGAATTTATACGCTCAGCTACGGCGCGGGCTGGCGCTTCGTCGAACAAGGGTCGGGGGGTTTTCCCCGAAGGGTTTTGTAGAGTTACTTATTGCAGGTACACCCACATCTCGCCAGTTAAGTATGTTTAAGTCCCATGTAATAGAGGGCAAGCTTAATGCCATCAACCAGGCCCATTTCCAGATTCCGGTCTGCTACTGAAAAATTCCTGATGGAATATCACTTTGCCTGACCTGGGAATTGAACGCAGGACCTCATGCTCAGCATTAGGTCTTGCAAACACTGGATCAACTTTAAATTAGGCATCATTTACAAAATCTGAAATAAAAATAAAAATAAAAACAGGCCAAGTGCGTGTCGGATACAATGAAGGGTTCCGTAGTATGATATGAATTTATACCAAGAACAAACTTAACATTGTATTTGAAAAACATGTTCTTCCATAAGGAACGTATGTACGGGACATATGTTTTTCAAAGTTAAATTTAAAAAAAATAACATTTTTTCCAGCATCGCAATAACAACCGTAAGAATAACAATTTATACGTATACAGAAATGATGAAAGAAAAAAACCAACAAAAAAAATAGTAATAAGATCTCCTCATGTCGTGCGTAGAAATATGGTTGTTAGAGAGTAATTCACACTGACCTCCGTACTAGTAGAAACTGTATGTATCACGGTAGATCAGTCTTCCTCGTTCTCCAATAATAAGTTGATCGACTATTATTCGGTAACTTTTGAAGCCTCCTTAGCTGAGATAGTTTTCCTTTTAACTTCGTTATATAGGTACTCTGCTGTGATTTTTTTCTCATATCCAAGTACAACCATTTAGCTGGTAAGGGGGGCGGGGGGGACTCTTACAAAAATTTGCACTTCAAAGCTTAATATGACGCAAACGGATCCCTAAATCGAAAAATGGTTTAGACAAACCCGTAATATTTTTGAACGGCCTATCTAACGATTCCCCACACTATGGGATAGACGAGAAAAAAAAATATCTTCCCCACTTTTATTTACGTGTAGTCCCCTACACGTAAAGTGGGGATGATTTTTTTTTTGGAGGTACCCAAAAAAATAAAAAATAAAACAATATTTTAGTTTACCACTATGTGTTCTCAAGCCAAATTACAGCTTTCTAGTACTAAGGGTTTCTGAGCTAAGCCGCGGACAGACAGATAGACAGATGGACATTTATTTATTTATTTATTTATTTAAGGATTACTAACGAGATACATCACAATTATCTTTTACAATAATAAAAACTTGTATACAATACATTATCCTGTAATGCACACTCAATTACAGGTAACCACAGCTTACACATTATCAAGTACACATGCTCTGAATACATAATTAAAATTAGAAATACATAAAAATTTAAAATTAAAACAATATACATAATATGATTAAAAATTTACATGTAAAAATTACAAAAGTACAGTAAAACTAAGAGTAACTTGATTTATAACATCATTATCTGAATTAATTAATCATATCAAAAATAAAAAATGTAGGACTAAAAAATAAAATAAATAATTTAAAATTGAATTATAAATTAAATTAAATAATTTAAAATAATTAAAGTGAAAAATTATTCCTTTGTTGGAATTATTGGAATGATAAGTCAAATGTCCTCGAACCGAAAGACATGGTAAAACTATAAGGATTCCTTGTGGACTACGGAACCCTAAAAAATACATAAATCATTGCTGGTTAAAATTAGATAACTATGTCAAATAACGTAAGCTTTTTGCAGTTTATGATGGAAATGAATAAACCCGACTATCTATAATAATTTATTAAGCATTAATTGAACACTGAACCTATCGGAAGTGATTATAATGATGTCTTCAGAGTTCTTCAGCTTATTTCCTGATGCCATTTCGATTGTATGCAAGTATATAATTTGCATCGTTACCATATAAAATTAAATAAAAACTATTCTTCAATAGCCTTTGAAACAGTTGGTTAATATTAATTTCATATTTCCTATTCAATAACACTTTTTTTATTTTTGATATTGGCATTTGGTTACGCGAATCATTTCAGGTTACTTTTTAATAGGGTTACGTCATTTTGCACAGTGCATAGTTCCATAATTCTAGGTTATTCATTTTAGTCATACACCACGCCACACCACGTCAGTTGTCTCCGCTGTCGCTTAGCTACGCTGAATGTGTAGGGAGGTTTAAAGTTAAGATGGATGAGTATATAAGTTTATACCCTGGCTGGAGGCCTTCATTTATTGAGGCATCCACAGGAAAGTCCGGTTAAGTAGACGATAACCTCCTAGGTTGACTTGCGAGATGCCATTTATATTATAACTAGCTTTTTCCCGCAGCTTCGCTCGCGTAGATGTCGAAAAATATCCGACGGGAACGTACTACCGGGATTAAAAAATAACCTATAGGTTAATTTCATCCCTCTTTTTACCCCCTTAAGGGTTGAAATTCTAACAACACCGTTGCGTTAGCTTCCAACCATAAGCCTAGATAGTAAATTAAGGCCTGTGTTCACCAACATTTTAATCAACTGTTTAGATATTTAATCAGTTGTTTGCTCAAAATTTCTTAGGAAATTTGACATAAACCAACTGTTTAAATACCTAACCGGTGGTTTGAATGTTGGTGAACACAGGCCTTAGTGATTTTTCTTCGAAAATTAAGGACTTTTCAACTTCATCCCCCTTTTTAACCCATCAGGGTTGTAATTATCAAAAACGCTGAGACACGTATAAATTATTTTTCAATTGTCAGCCTAAACACAAAATTTGAAGATCCTAACTTCAAAACTGACGGACTTTCATATAAACTTCCATCCCCTATTTTACCCCTTTAGGTGTGGAATTTCCAAAAATCCTTTCTCCCTTAGACCTCATAAGGAACCTTAGTGCCAAATTTGGAATCTCTAGACCCAGCGGTTTGGGCTGTGCGTTGATATGTCAGTCAGTCAGTCAGTCACTCAGTCAGTTTCTTCTTTTATATATTTAGAAGAAGATAGAAGATGATGGTACAGTGGAAAATCAATTTTAACCGCTGTACCATTGGCCGTGAAACCCGATAAAATTGAACGAACAGGAGACATTAATTCAAATCTTATTTTCAAAATGTTTTATGGCACAGTTAGTACCTACAGACAAAAAACGCAACAATGAACTAACCAAACTTAACTTCTTTTTCACGAACGAACTGCATTTACTTGATGTTTAATAATAAATAGTAATGAAAAGACTTACTCGTGAGATAAGCGAAAGTAATTTGCAATAAACCTTTTCTTTGACAGCCAATCACATCAAACATTAACCAAATAAAATATGGTACTTTCCGTCACTTAAATCATTTGAATTAATACCTTAGTCCCTGTACTCACTGAAGGGAAAGGCACTTCTCTTTGAGGAGTATTTTATGTAGGACGGTTCCCAATCCAATTTGATGAGGCTAAAGAGCACCTACCTAATGTATGTGTGTAAAATTACTATTTAAAATTTTATCATTTTCATTATCAGCAGATCATTTCTGAACAGTCCTCCACAGTCAGGTAATGTATTTTTCTTTATACTACAATCATTTTAGCTAGAGTAACCAGAAGGGATCTAAATGTTTATCTTAAAAAAAAAAAATACTAATTAAAGTTTTGTTCTCTTTCATTGTTAGACAACTTGCATAACACAGGTCCTGTCATACTAAACAATTTTCGCTGTGAAACTCATATCCGACTCAGGGATAAAAATAACGAATTCTTATACAACAGTAGACAGACTATTTCGATGATTCTATGTTTTGTCAAGTAAAAACAATCGCATCCCCCTATCAGAAAATTTGATCAAGAATCTATCTTCCAAATGCGGTGGTTATTAGGAACAGCTTGGATATCAGGGCTGATAGTAAAAAAATGTGAATTATAGCTGATAATATGTTTACCTAGATACAATTATAAGTAATGAAAAGTGAACTTTGGTAACTAAAGAAACAATTGCATCCCCTATCATCAAACTGATCAAGAATTAGTCTATCAAATGTGGTGGTTATTTGGAACAGCTTGGAAATCAGGGCTGGTAGTCGAAAAAAGATAATTAGAACTGATAATATGTTTACCTAGTTACTAGGGCTTTCATCCCGGGAATCTCGGTCTCGAAAATTTCGGGAGTCTTGACGATTTTTTGGTATTTTCGAGACTCGAGACTGATATTTTCGGTCTCGGGAATAACGAGACTTTTGAGACTTGCCCAATGGTTAAGGGAAATCCTTAAACCATTGTTACAATTACTTAATAATTATCCACTAGCGTCGAAGCAGAGAGCTTTCTCTAACGCGGATGACTATTGTAATAAATTCAGGTCCTTTCTGTCTGAGACTACATCAAACGCCCTTTGTTTCATACGTGCCCACTATAAAAAATTTAAAACCCATAAATAATTCTTGATTTTATTATTTGAGTTTTTTACTGTATATTTAACAAAGTACTTGATTGAAATATCTTGTGTTGACTGCCTAACAGCCTAGCCTATAAGTATAAAACCTCCTTTTTAAATAGTCTCGAAAGTCCCGTTCTTCCCGGGAATTTCGAGATCGCATGGATTCTCTATCTTTTATTCCCGGGACTCAGAAATGCAGCGAGACCCCTACTAGTTACATTAAGTAATGAAAAGTGAACCTTGATATAAATACATATACCCATAAAAATTTAGTTCTTAATTTCACGGCATGGTTTGATTGACTTAAGTTCAAGTCATAAATACTAATATATTTTATGATTTATGGATACCTACTTACTTAAATAATAGCTACGTATTAGGAATAAGGCCAGTGATACATCTTTCAATGTCGCATATCTTGTTGACCAGTCTATAAATGGCCAATCGGCCATATCATATCATGTTCCAATCAAGAAAGAATTGTTGTTATGTCTTAATAGGTTCTGAGTTATTAAGTTGGTAATAAAATAGAAGTTTAACTTCCTTTAATAGACGTAAAGAAAGAAATGTATACTGGGTTATTGGCATAACACTAATAAACACTAGTATGTGATAAGGCCGCCCATTGTATATTTTATAGTGTATAAGTTTTTGTTTTCTTTTGTGATGTGTAATCTGATGTACAATAAAGTATATATAAATAAATAAATAATAACCTTGCAGGACTGTATTCCTAACATCATAAACAATACAATCATAACATAATACTCGTAACAATAGCTTTTGTTCTATTACTTTTTACAAAACATAATACATTTACTAAAAACAAACTTTCAATATTTCGTTTTTCTCTACATTTAGACTGTTGGATTTATTTATTTTCTCTTCTCATGTTCTAAAAATTCGTCTTTATGTCGTGCGTAGGCTACATAAAGTCGCTTTTTAAGCTCTAGAGCATAAAGTAAAATCTTCGTCGAAGACCAAGACAATCGGTCCAACCGCCACAAGAACAACTTCAACTTCATAGAATAACCTCTTTATTTAATTCGTTTCGTTAGTATTCTAAGAACAAGGCAAGGATACCAACAGCCAAAGTACACAATCAAACTTCATGAAATAAACTAATATTTTTTATTTCATCCATTTATTATTTTATATGTTGCTGTTTCATTTCCTCGCAATCGAAGTGAAAACTCGTCCATAAAACCCATTTTACACTCTACTTTATATCAATCCTCGCTCGCAAGCTCGCTCAGATGGATAAACGTCTCGCGTAAAATGGTGCATTTTATGCACTTGATATACAATCTACTATTACTAAATTACTAAAAGTCACAGAACAAAAGTTGTTGTTTATGATGTTAGTAATGTATGTGTCGGAGAACAATAGGTCTCTCTCGTTATCATTAGCCATATTTTAACTACTGTGGGCGTACTATGGGTAGCGTTGGTTATTGCGCAGAAAACGTAGAAAAACCGAATTAAACTCAAAAGTCATTTACTCAATCTAAGGTGAGAACCAAAATTACATAAGACAGTCCCCCAAAACGCCCGCCCTTCACCACTTCCTAGTGCTTTAACTGGGAAGAAGAAGTAGCGGAACAAACTCCCCAGCAGCACATCTGTCTGTTCAGTTAGAAGAACTTGATTCTATACAGTAATGGGTATGCAAAGTAATTAATACAGGAACATGACACAACTATACCGAACGCGCAACAGTTTCTAGACGGCTCCGCTGCTTGACCGCCACCGATGAACTTCATTTATCGAATGTGCGGCGATAACTTGCCGCCGGTCGAGCGTTATGTTGTAGACTCTGTCATGCGCCGCTAGGCAGCGCTAGCGTCACGATTAGTCAAAAACCGATGGCGTGAACTCCACCAACTCCATCGAACGCCAACAGATGGCGCTGGCGTACCGGATACAACTCGTCTCCGACATAATTATGTATAATAGTCCTGAGAGGCTGTTAGTGTTTTTTGTATCCAAATAAATAAAATTAAAGTGTGTTTGTTATGTCAAATTAACAGCATTTTACTAAATGCATATAAAAGTATATCCGGTACTTATAACAATAAAACATTTTTTTTTTATTGTCTGTCTGCCTATCTGTCTGTGTGTTTGTTCTGGCTAATCTTCGAAACGGCTGGACCGATTTTGACGGGACTTTCACAGGCAGATAGCTAATGTTATAAGGAGTAACTTAAACTATTTTATTCTAGAAAAAGCCACGCGGGTGAACCTGCGGGCAGTAGCTAGTAAGTTATAAAATAACATTGACCGGCTCCTGTATACAGGAGCCGATCAATGTGGCGACGCTTAGGGGTCTGAAATGATGATGATGAAAACAGGAGTCACCTGCACAATAAATACAAAAATATATATATCTGCTTTAAAAAAGATGATATACAGTGGGAAGTCAGTTTACAGTAAGTTGCAGGGAATAAGGACAATTTTCATGAATAAGAGCTTTTGCTGAGCAATAAGTATGCTAATTGAGTATTATTTTAGTATTGGTATGACAATTACATTATACCTAGTCAGCAAGTATAAGTGTAATTGGGCCGGTCATATTAGCCGTTGAACCGATGAACGTAGATAGGGTACGTGATCCGTGAATGGCGTGCGTTTGGAAAAGCCGCGTTTGCCCAGCATTGGACCGTTTTATGCTGATACATAATATGTGAGTCATCAGTCAGGAGAACCAAGGTAACCGACCACAGTGTGTGACCGACATAGCCCGAAGAATGTCCAAAATTAAGTGGCAGTGGATAGGGCACTTGCTCACAGAACAGATGGTCGATGGGGTCGAAAGGTTCTAGAGTGGTGAACGCGTACTGGAAGATGTAGCGTTGGAAGCCCACCCACAAGGTTGACCGATGACCTTGTGAAGACCGCAGGAATTCGCTGAATGCGGGAAGCACAGAACTGGTCGAAGTGGCGATGCTTGGGGAGGCAGTCTTTCGGATGAAATGATGATGATTTAAGTCATGATAAATTTTTAGCCTGACTGAAACTTCTGCTATTTTTCTCCTCTGCGGCATTACCATTCTTGAACGTAACGTGAAATTTCAGAATGTATAACCGATAAAGGGAAGCTGTTTTATGTAATGTGGAAGTGATTATATGGTCCATATGTTTACCACCATATTTGAAACGTCAGAGGGCGTTGCAATCGCATAGTAGTTACGTAGGTACGTAGCCTATATTAGTACATAAATGTATGTTTTGTTTTGCGGAAGACTGAGTTAATATGTAATTGATTCCTAGTATAAAAACTTATTTAATATTTTTGTTGCGTTGAATTTATGATAATGTAATCGGTTTAGTTTTTGTACTGAACCGACAAAGGTATACGAACATTACTGTTTGGCCTATATTACGAAGTCGGTATGTAGATGTTACTTGAATATACTTGCATATATCGTCATTGGAGGGCAATCAGGCTAAGGCCCAATTTTTGCGAAATGGAGTTAAGTGCATTAACGTGTTGATAAAGAGCCACAGTTTATATAAGTTAATAAATCTAATAGATATCATGACTGTTACCAGGTTTTTTAAACTCTAAAAAAGCTGATTCATTTTAAAATAACTGTTTTACGCGCATCATTTATTTTTTAAATTTCTATAACTCAGAAGTGTAGTTCTGTGGAATAGCTCCATTACCCTCCAAGGCGACGATATTTTGAAGTAGCTTCTGCCCTTGACTTCCCTAGTAGCATTTTCCGTTGGCATTTAGTTGGGCCACCTTCAGAGGTATGTAGCCCAATCAAACGCCAACAAAAATGCTACTAGGGTTCGTCCGCGTGGAAGTCGTAAGATACACAATATACTAAAATAAAAGCCACATTTTTATAAATCTCCCTTGGTCCACCCAAGGGAGATTTATAAAAATGTCGCATTGCATCATCGCCCGCCCGCGTTATTACTTCGTTTTCGCTTAGCGTTATTATTGACATTATTCTTAAAAAAAAAAAAAAAACAGGTACGCACGGCTACAAATCAAGCTATACAATTCTAGTTTAGCCTGATCTCGCATTGTTTAGGTTTCCGTACAATGAGAGGCCAGCTTATACTGGAAATGTATAGCTTGATTTGTAGCCATGCGTACCTGCTTTTTTTTTTTTTTTTCAAATAACTTCTCCTGCTCTGGGTGGAGCGGGAGGGCGTGTCAGACTTTTACTGACTAAAACCCACCCGTGTTTCTTCAGTTGCCTATGTCCCAGGGCCACGGTATCCCTTTCGGAAAAACCCGCAACCCTGGCAGGTATGTACCTGCCAGGGTTGCATTTATGTTAGCAGGTAGGTACGTACCTACCTGCTAACATAAACGAAGGCTAAATACTCGGCCGTGGCTAAGTTATGTTTTTTTAGTTCTACTATGTCATCATTTCTGTATTATTTAAAGAAGATGGTCAAAACGTGTTAACCTTAACCTGTATTATAGCAAGATTAGTCACCTTTCATTGATGAAGATTATAAGAATAAGAATAAAGAATACATTTATTTAGTTAAGTTTACATTCAAGTGGATTGAATTATTAGAACTCAACCTCACACTAGGATTCCCTGTTGTGAGATCCAAGCTCTTGCGTTCTGTAATTTTATAAAAAAGATACATTTTTTAAACTTAAAATAGTAACATACTAACATAACTTATTAAGTACAAAAAAACAACCGATTTCCAAAAAAATAAAATACACTAAAAAGTGAAAAATAACTTTAATTTCGGAAGTCGGTGTCCTTCGTTCTGTATTTTCGTTTTTTGCCACCGACTTCTGATATTTTTGTAATTTTTTTTTGTAAAAAAAAATACAACAGAATTGAGAACCTCCTCCTTTTTGGAAAGTCGGTTAAAAAAGAGTGTATGCATGGTGGTGTAATTTGTGTCAGTTGTGTTGGTGTTGTAAGAGGTTTTCTGTATGTTACACGCATTTAGTGAGTGAACGTATATTTGTGAATTGTTAATGTGTGTACTGTGATTTTCTACTTATACTAATAAACTTAAGGATTATCTCTAAGTAGGTAATACCTTATCAATATTAATACAATATTCTTCGTAAGTAACGAAATATATTAGGAATTAGGACCTTTTTTTGCTAGGGTATCTCAGAGTTAACCTTGAGAGGTTGAGACTCTTTAACCGGTCTTTCCTGTGGTTGCCTTAAGCTCCTAACCAAACTTAAAGCCTCCTGCCAGAGCTTAAAAACTTATAAACTAAACGACTGCGCGCTAAGGGCACCCCCTATGGGGTACGAACCTCGACTTAGGGCAGAGTCGGAGGGAGGGTGGCAAGGGACCGACGGTGGCTGGATCAGGGTTATGATTATTATTTGGGGAATTTAAAGCTGCAGGCTCAGCTATAGCGCGGGCTGGTGCTTCGCTTACTAGCAAGGGTCGGGGAGGACTATTTAGTCGGGGATTTCGCGATGGGCCTCGGCGGCGAGGTCGGAATGATGGTCGTGTATTATGTTTGCGAGCTACTGTATTTATTTCCCTATTGCTCTCCTGGAGGAGAGTCGTAGGGTCATCTGGGTCGGTCAGTGGGAATTAATACCCTCACTCTTATAAAAGTGTAGAAATTAAAGTGACAATGACACACATATAACACATGAACAAAGTGTTTTTATTATTATAACTATCAGACTCTAAGAAAGTGTAACGGACTTGTGTAAAGTGCAACAAACACTATTCTAAGTTTTAAAATAATTATCACGTAAAAAAATAAGTTAGATTTAAATTGCTTAATAGTCTTAAAGGCTAGATTGTAATTAATTATTAAGAACCTAGTTCTTTTTAATAAAGCATAAAAAAAAATACTCTTATAGGTTTTATAGGTTACAACGGGGTGACGGGGGCTAGCGAGCTAGCGAAATATTGTGAATCATTTTTTGTCGTCATTAATCAACATCATCATTTCAGCAGAAAGACGTTCATTGCTGGTCGTAGGCCTCCCCCAATTGGGGGGTTGGCCATAATCGCCACGCTTGGCAGGCGGGTTAGCGATCGCAGTATGGTGTTAAATATGCATAGAGAACGCTGCTGCCCATTCTCTAGTAAATCCCTTAGTCGACTTTTACGACACCCACTGGAGGAAATGGGGTGGTGCTATTCTTTGCGTCCGGCACCACAGGTCATTAGTAGTCGTCAGCATTTACAATCGTCATTAGTAAAACCTAGCATGTACCAGACTCTATTGGTTACTTCTTTTCTCAGATTTCAACGAGTATGTGGAGTTATCCCCTTTAGCTCTATACCTATACCGTATCTCAATTCCTCCGTATCGCATTCACGTATTATCCGCGTTCCCGTTCTCTCGGTTCTAGTAGTTTTACCTGTGTTTTCGCGTGAGGCAGACGCGTCAGGATGAGCAGGTGAACATTTTTTATTGAGAAAATGGTTTCCTATACCTTTACGATATTTATAGAAAATTTTCTGTTTATAACGGGTTTAGAACGGTCATCAAACGCGGTTACAACCCCATACGGGTTATAACCGCGTATCTCACCGTTTCATCGCAACGTCGCGTGCCATGCACAGAGCGTATCAGCAACGGCAAAATATTCTCACCCACAATAGTTGACGTTCCGTTCATGGCACGCGACGGTCTTGGTCGGTGACGAAACGGTCTAGTGGGCATAGTCTCATACTTTTCAATACAAATGAAACCTGATACGTTCCTAGCACGTTCATGGTATGATACTGTGTAGTGGGCAGACTCCTTTATACAGCCGAAAGTCAATGTACCTAAGTTAGGGAAGTTCAGGAGCAATCAGTCTCTCCCAAGCCACCCGTACATCAAGCAAGTCATACAGATAACATTATTATCAATTAATTTTAAACGATTTATATAATAACATGCAGGGCTGGAACACACCGGTCGTTTTCCGGTAAGGTTGCGGTTACACGTAATCATTATTTAATCTATGTTAACTATGATTTATAATTTCCCCGTTTTAACTGTTATTAAACGGCTTGTAAACTCACGCGTGGGTCTAATTAGTTTATTTTTTTGGATTTCAATTGCTCGATGATATAATGATTAATGTAGGTAGTTAAAACATGCTTTCCAATACTCTTTTTAGACAGAGAGTTTAAGTACCGTGCGATATCCATATATGTAAGTACATTGACTTAAGGCCAGCGCATATCGGCGTGCGGCGGGGCAGGGTATTTTAAGTTTATCAACGTAAATTCGTACATAAGTACCTAATGGTAACAAGATATAGATTCCAAAGGTCAGAGACTGACAGAGGATTTCTCTCTACGGTATTGAAGAGTGCGTTGAAGTATCCTCTAGCGCTGCAGTATGCGACGACATGCAGCGGGACGCGATATCTTGCGGCGGGACGCGACAGCATGCGACGGGACGCGACAGTATGCGGCGTTAGCTACGGCAAGTTGCTATTTTGCGAGGGCATGCGGCGGGGCGCGAAGACATGCGGCAGTATGCACCGGAGTCCGCTAGCATACGATAGCAGGGAAGAGGCAGCGCACTCCGCTTTTCCCCCGTGGTATACCGCGGGATGCCGTGGAATACTGAGTCATGTACCGACCTACAATGAACACAAAGATCGTTTACTTCAAGAGATTGTGTACCTACCTACTATGTTTATCTCTGTGTCAATAAACTATTTTTATTATTTACTTTGTTTATTTTTATGTAAAATGAACGTCAAGTGCAGGATCGATTTCCGTAAACAAGGATCCAGTTTCAGAAAAAAACAATAATAAGTTATTGAAAAAAGAAAGGTACCAAGCTATTTTTTGTATCATTGAAGCCACGAAATATGGTTTTATAATATTTTGGTTCAATGACGAATGCTTTTGTATTCTGCAACGGTCACCGTTGAAAATTAAAGTCTAATATGATTTTACAGTTTGTGAAGTTCTTATTCCTTCTGGATGGAAGTAACCTTATCCTTTTTTTGGTACCAAGATTTATCTTACAGTAAGGTACTACACACCAATTCATACTAATATTTTAAATGTGAAAGTATTTTTTTTTTGGGTGGGAAATTATTAAATAACTTCTCGCGCTATGGGCTGAGCGGGAGCGCGTGTCAGACTTTTACTGACTAAAACCCACCCGTGTTCCTTCAGTTGCCTGTGTGCCAGGGCCACGGCACGGCATCCCTTTCGGAAAAACCCACAACCCTGGCAGGCACCGGTCCTAGTGGACACCGTCAGAGTATGGACCTACCTACTAACTACTTAGAACAAAAAATGTTCTATACGTCCAAATGCCGGAATACTGTACTGAGTATGCTATGGACAATATCTAATATCAGGCAGTAGGAATCGGAAGGGCATGTCAGACTTTTACTGACCCGTGTTCCTTCAGTGGCCTGTATGCCAGGGCCACGGTATCCCTTTCGGACAAACCCGCAACCCTGGCAGGCACCGGTCCTAGCGGATCCTGTCAGTGCGTGCTGACATCTGTCGACCCGGGCCTTGTTCATACCGGACGGCGAGCTGCCCATAGCTCGCCGTCTGCAAGCCCGCGCCTATGGTGGCCGGGAATCGGTACCGATTCCCGCCGCCCAGGGCGTCTCCTGCGGCGACGCACAGACTGCCACTTCCTTACGCGTTCCGCCTCCTCCTTCGCGAGCATTACTGCTTTGCTGAAAGAGGTGACTGTCTCCCTCCCATGCACTCTCGCTTCGGACCATGGCCGGACGCGAGAGATCGCCGCCGCGAATTGCCTCCGCGAGGACACGGCGGTGCTCTGGCCCAGAGATATAGCCTAGGATATGGAGAAGGACCTAGACTACTTTTTTACGTGATCACCGACAATCACGCGGGTGGAGTCGCAGGCAAAAGCTAGTAAATTATTAATTACAAATAATTATTACATATAGCCAACTAAATATTTTTGCAAGTCAGTATCACGGTAACTAGATCAAACGCATAAATCATCATCTGCCTAGTCTTGTCCAAACTATGTTGGGGTCGAATTCCAGTTTAACCGGACGCAGCTAAACACCAATATTTTCGTGAATCGACGGCTTATCTGACCTCCACAACTCAGTTACTAGGTAAAACGATACCCCTTGATAAGACTAGTTGACTAGTTGTCAGATTTTCGGGCTCCTGAAGACCCGTAACGACTGTCAAAGATCTACAGATGACAGCTGGGACCAACAGTTTAACGTGCTTTCCGAAGCAAGGAGGGGTCTCGGTATGTAATGGTCACCCATCCACGGACTGACCTCAGCTAGCTTAAACTGATCGATCGACCCGTGAGGCTGTTATTACATAGCAACGCGCCCCTCATAAAACGCATAAATACTTATTTATTTATTTAATACTTTAAACACAAAAATGTACAGAGGCGGAATTATTTATTATACACTAGCTTTTGCCCGCGGCTTCGCCCGCGTGGATGTCGGTTATCGCATAAAAAAGTACCCTATGTCCTTCTCCATATCCCAAGCTATATCTCAAATTTCTAACTTAATATTAATTTTAATGTGATTCACTATGTGAATAGAAACCGAAACAAATGATTTAATATAATAAAAGTACTTATGATCTGAACGTCTAATGAGTCTTTACCTAAAGAAGACAAACACAAAATCAAAATACGAAATTTCACTCAAATTCTTAAAGCAATCAATTGTACCAAATTACAACACGAAATAAAAATGCGACACAAATAATAATTTTAAAATAATTCACGTAAGTACCAACAATGTGAAAACGAAACGAAATCCTTCGAAATGTCGCACGATACACCATTTGTGCTGAGAAAACACTCGAAATCTAATGAACACCATTGGTGCATAACTTTTTACAGGGTCACGTTCGCAATTGGACGAAATATTTGACATTTATTTTGTACTTGCAACACGATCTGGCTGTGGAATTCGATTAATCGACTAATACTAGACCGGTTGACATTTTAGCGGGAACCCCTCTAAACGAACGAAAAAAAAAAAGAAAACAAAATACGTCTCTACTCTGTGATCGTGTGGCGGTGTGGCGCGATGTAAACATTCATCAAGGTTATACGTGCGTAAAGTAATGGATTCAATGAGAAAACGGTTTAATCATAGAAGAATCTTATACAGAATTACTGAGAAATAAATACAGATTTCGTATTGAGTGTTAGTTTATCGAAAAGTGATAAATATGTCAGTGAAAAAGTAACGAAAGTTTTGGAAGGCACAAATTTTGATCTTAAGGCCGCCGTGTTTTCTAATGTTTTTATGATAAATATTCTTGTATACTGTTTGAAATACACGTAAGTAGCTAGCATATTTATCTACGAACATAATTTGGCTAATAGCTACTGATATTATAGCGTATTGTTATCGTAATCATATTTCCAAGAGTAAAATTCGGAAAACAAATACCTACAAAAAGACAATAAAATGGATATAGTATGTTATCCTTAAGAGATAGACATATGTCATCGCGGACTTTTTTGAAGACCTTTATAAGATACACAATTCCACCATACATTATTTTGTTATATCTCAAAGGGATTAGACAGCGTTTTCGTTGAAAGCTTATTTTTTTCCGACACCTCCAACAAATATTGTTTATTTATACAAAAATGTATACAAAAACTTAACATATTGTATACTAAAACCTTCCTCGAGAACTAAGCTATCCATTGGTGAAAACAACATGAGAATCGGTGCAGTAGTTTTTGAGTTTATCGCGAACAGACAGACAGACAGACGCGGCAGAGGACTTTGTTTTATAATATGTTGTGATAGTTAATGTATTTGAAAAGCAGATGCTTTGATGTTTAGTCCAGTAACTTAAATAAGCTTCGCATCTGAGCTTTGAATACCTTATTCTTTACATCACAATCATGTAAAAGCAAGAAGGACATAATATAATAATCCTATACATAGTACACACGGCCACAAATCAAGCTATACATTTCCAGTTTAGGCTGATTTCGCATTGTATAGGATTTCCGTACAATGAGAGGTCAGCTTATACTGGAAGTGTGTAGCTTGATTTGAGCCCTGTGTACACACAGCACACACACACAAAGTGGTACAGGACAGCACAAAGTGCAAAGTGAAGTGCTACTAACATAGTCACAAGCCTTTTTAGTAACACAAAACTTAGGTGAAGTGAGTTCAAAGTGAGCTGTCAATCTCTATACTCCCTAGCGTCAGGTAGGGTGACAGTTCACTGTACGGTGAGTTTTTTTTACAGAATCGACCGGTAGGTGCATAGTACTTGCAACCGGCGTGCGTGTATGACCAGTTGTATGAATGTAAATGAAGCAAAAGGAAGGCTAAGAAAGTAAGGATCGTAGCAGGTGGTTTTATTATTATTACTTATTATACGTTTATATATCTCGAGACCCTGGGGTCCCGGACCTTTGGAAGGCGTACGAGGGGCCGAAGCCAACTCGCAGAGGCCCCTTAGACAATTTTAAATGGAATGAAGCACTAACCGACGATTATCCCTGTACGCACTATGCAAGTGCACCCAAGGACAACCCCCGGTTGGTGTAGGACTATTGTAGGATATGAAAACAAAGATATTGGACTATGGGTTTGCGTGGTTAAAATGGACTGATTACCTAAAACTATGGAATTACTATGGCCCCTGCCTGATCAATATTTTATTATACACGGATAAAATGGCAGGGGGTGACTTGCACACTCATTAATGGGCCCCCGGAAACGGTCGCTAGCACATAGTGACGTAGCGACAAAGGGGCAACATATCTTGAGGTGCTCGAGGAGTAGAGAGGTATTCCACGGCTCTCAGAACAATCCCAGAGCCCGGAAGATGGTCAAGATCCCTACAAGCACTTACTGGAATACTTCCTTCCTCCGAGCACGTTTGCTCTTGCGAATCTCCACTCAAGCCGGCCAATAAAGGCAAGAATGAGGTGGGAGCTCAGTTCCTCGTCAGTGTTCACTCCAGCCGGCCAATTATTATTATTATTATATATATTATTATTATTTCTGTAGTGTCTTCCTACCAAGGGAATAAGGCGTGAGTTTATGTATTTGTAAATGTAAAAGCTTCCAATTAGAGCGCACCTATAAGGCATAAGTGACCTATTAGCACATCCCTGAGGTGCGTTCATAAACTATAGTTGGGAACGGCCACCAATAAGGAGTGCGTTATTACCACGCACTACGTGGAAGTCAAAGGCCACTATAGGGCATAAGTAGTGAAAGGTAACATCTCTAATTCCATGTTCAATTAGATTCATGTTACGACATAAACTTCGTGTAAACGGACCACACTGCCGAAGAATTTCTAGCAGTTATTTTCTGTTATAAAGTAGGGTTTTTATTATGACACTGCGTAGTGCACCGTGACAAGCTGTCCTATAATCTAGTGGATATATGAATTTATATTGTATGACCTTAGGTATTAATTTATGGAAAGTATTTCAGGAAGATTAGTAGTATTTTGCAGCTTACGTTTTCTAATAGCTTTTCTCTTTACGTTAATACAATACTTCTGAGACATATGAATTCTTACCTATGTAATGATCATCTTTCAGCCAAAAAATATTGACTTTGGGCAGAAGAGTTTATGACCAGCAGTGGATGTCTCTCGGACCCCAAGCATTGCCACAGCTACCAGTCTAGTGCTACCCACTTGACCTTCACTAGGTCAGGTCATCGGTATACCTCATCGAGGCTTACCTTTGCTGCTATTTCAGGTACGCAGTCGCATCTAATAAGTGCATTTATGGAGAAACATAATAGGATAACAGACTAAAACATCATAATGATGCTTATCAAGAACCAATTCGCAAAATTGTAAAATTTAAATAGAGCGTTTTACCTCACTTTTAACGCCTTTGTCTTCATTAAAATAATCTAGACGTATCGTAAGTGGTTATAAACATTTTACATCAGGCCTAATTTATTCATAACGGAGTTACTGAGTATGACAGCCAAGTGAGTGTGAAAGTGCATTATCTAAAGTAATTAAAGGCAACGCAGTTTTTTATCGACTGCTAATGAAAGTTTATTCATATAGCCGAAACTTTTTTTTAAGTGAACTGTCATGCAATGATGCAAACCAAACTGCCGGATTTTTTCAATGGATACCCATGATCCGGTGTGCTGTCATTTAACACCGAGAGGGGATTTACAAATCACTTGACAAAAAGTAACGATTGGCAAAATCATGATTTGTCATTTTATCTTTATACAACTATAACCCGATAAACTTTTTATACCCGATATATATATTTTTTATAATTTATTATTTTCCAAAAAATATTTTTTACTTTCACTCAGTCCTACGGGGTCGACTACTTCGAAACTTATTCACCGGTCCTGAGAAGATCAACTGTTAGATTGCTGCTATCATTGGCTGTTGAAAAGGATTTGTTCATCAGTCACTTCGATGTGAACACCACCTTTCTGAACGGTGATTTGAATGAAAGAGTTTTTAAGCGACAGCCGGAGGGTTGCATAGACGAAAACTCAAAAGAAAAAGTTTATATTGCATTATTACGCAATATCATAAAAAAACTAATTAAATAGGCAAAAGGGTCATTTTAATTAATAAATCAACAAAAAAATTATTATCAGTAGTTACAGATAATTATAATTGCAATTGGAGCGCTAAAGATTGTTATCCGGAACCGAACTAGTTAGATTAGGTTAAATATTTTTGACAGGACTAAACTAAAATTTATCTTCTGTCCTTTTCATAATGAAATACAAAGAAAAAGATGCACTGAACTTAAATTTAGTTTAGTTTTTGAACAAGGGAATCGGCACCATTGATTGACATTTAGTGACAATATCAATCGTCAAAGTCCAGCGTTGTATTGACAAGTTGCGCTAATTGATTAAGAGTTTTAGACGTTTGTAGCTTTTAGAGCGATTTTATCAAAGGGTTAATTAGGTATTTCAACATCATTGCTTAACATAGGAACTATTTTCTAGTCTAGTTGACGGAATTTCACTCTATATTATCACGGTCTGTTTTATTGCTTAGCCTATTTTGTCCCGTTGCTGGGCAAAGGCCTCTCCCAAGCCTTTCCAGGAACTCTTTTAGTGCCACCTCAATCCAGTTCCCGCGGTGTGTCCAGGTCAACCGGCCACCTCTTTCTCCGCTGTCAGTGTATTTTGTTCCCACGACAAAGTTTTTACAGAATAGCACTGCAGATAAAACTGTCACTGCACTGTCCCTGTCTCTGTGTTTTATCCACTGTCCCTTCTCGTAAATCCAAATAGTTTACTTTTTTTTAAACTGGTCTTTATCCAAGATAATGGCTGTTCGACCGGTTTTTTAAGTAAAAGGAACCCTGGAATAAATCTAGAGATTGTATTATTTAGTCTTCAGATTCACTTTGCTCTGACATCAGTAAGACATCTGTCGGTAACTGTGTTGTTAACAGAGATCGGAATAGGAAGAGCTAATTTACCTAAACTTCGAGTTAGGATGTAACATAGAGTGGATAATACCACCTCTAAAATCCCGAAATAATTTTAATGACGTATAAATCCCGGAATTTAAACGTCATTATAATTATTCCGGGATTGTAAAGGAGGTGTTATCCACTCTATATTGTGTTACATCCTTCCTCGAAGTTTAGGTAAATTAGTTCTACCTATTCCGATCTCTGGTTATTGATGAATTAAACGACTGTTAAAACATTTTTTTTATTGAGAAAGGGTTAAGTCAGTCATGCGTACAGCCGTGAACGATTAATTAGATGTAGTTATTATGTCAATTCAAAATACAACATTGGTGACTTCATTTGATCTAAATAATTGGTGAAAATGGATGTTTGTAATTTAAGGCTTAATTTTATTTTATTAACTGTTTCAGGATTTTAGTATCAATTTATATAATTGGTAGGTATAAAATCGATGCTGTCCTGCAATCTGGAATCATAAATATTTTCATGAAATTGTAGTTCAGTTTATGCTAATTTCATTATTGTGAAAGATGACTTTAACTTCGAAGTGGCACTCGCGAAATAGTAATATAAAAGGCATTAAAATGATGTTACAATTTTACTACTCGTCCTAAAATCTCAGCGAATTTTATGTGTTTCTAAAACAATAAGCCCTTGCAACACGTTTATGGGCAAAAAAGCCGTAAAACATTGCAGAATTCAACTTTCGTCACTGGAATTACAATATTGGCAATATTTGGCTATTAAGCGATAGCTAAATTTCATGATATGCATGATAAATTTATAAAATGCATTCGAAGCATTAGGGATGAATCGGAGATTGTTTCGAAAAAACCATGTGTATGTACAAATGATGTAAACTTGTGTCTGTGAAAAGGCATTTAGCGGCAATTTTTTGTCGTACATATATACTGAGTTTATCCGTAGTAGCTATCGGTTATCAGGCGAGGCTCGGACGCGCGCGCGCGCAAACCAACAGTTGATGATCGCGCGTCGTAAGGAAGACACATCCGCTAGCCGCCTAGTGCCCCTGTGTAACTTGTGATAATACATCGCGTAGTGATTACCGTACTGCGGTACTAACTCTAACGTGAAAGCCGGTGAATTTAATTGAAAGGGTGCGTGTGTTTTGTTATTTTTGCATACAATATTATGGTGGTATTCAATCTTGTATGGTAGAGTCCTTGGAGTTTTAATGCATGCCGTTTTAAAGCTGAAGCATGAACATCTGCAGAGCGTATTACCATTTTTAGCACGCGCTGCGACGAGGGGTTATTTTCATAAGGACGCATATTACAAATGTGTTTCTGTTTTTAGCTGTAAGACAGATTATGTATCGTAAGTCTGAAGTTATGTAAACAGTCTTCTAAAGCTTTGTTTATTTGTTCTACACGCTCATCTTTTTGGTATAATGGGAGAAACTCTAATATCACTAAGTGATCCTGCATTTCAGCACTTCCGCGTATTTTTCCTGTATTTTTTTTTTGCTGAAATGACTATTTTTTTCTAAAATATCGTTAAAAAAATTACATAACTCACTTTACGAGAAGGTATAATAAGCTTTCTCTGTATAAGTATAAAGACATAAAAACGAATGCAAAATCGAGGCCCGTGACGAATATTTTATGCGAAACATCACAATACTGTAATACCTCTATCTACATACGCGGTAATGCTATTAGCGAGGTACTGGACAATGAAATGTACGTACCTACATATTATAATAGAAGTCGAATGAAGAAATCGTTATAACTCATACATAGTTAAAACTTTATTGAATATATAATTTAATATTTCTCCTTGTGTGAAAAACACGTTTGATATTTCTTATAGCTCACTCATTTTCCAATTTCCACAGCATTTTACGGTATTTATTGAGTAAGCAATGTACCATTGACCTTCACTGCAATTGTACGTTAAAGCTTACTGGATAGTCTATATTCTGAGTTGGGTATATCAAAGGAATTGTCCTCAAATAGGGTCAAAGGAATTAAGACAAGAAGGCACGGAGAAGAAATTAGATTTATATCTTTTTCATTTGTTTTTGTCCACAACCAGAGCAATAACGATATACCTACATACTACCTACCTACCTTTACGTACCTTTGTACTGAAATTATAATTATGTCGTATCTCTATGTATTTAACTGTGTGTACATAAATAATAAAATAAATAAATAAATAAATAAAATACTTTATGATCTTTCTAAACTTAAAGTAAGTATGAAATGTTTGATTTTTTTTTTGCCTGCGAATTTTTAATACAGAATCAACAACAAAGTCTTACCCAAATATTATTATTATTTTTTATTTTTTCTTCTTAAAAAATATAATTAAAAAAAAAATGGAAATCATGATTTAAAATATTGCAAAAGGTAATAAAATATAATAAAGAACTGATTTTGCATATTTCATTGGTGAGCTTCGGTTTATCACAGACTTGCAAAGGTCATGACCTCGCAAAACATTGCCATCTGCTTTTCTGACAGATCACGAAGACATTAAGTTTGAAGTTACTACTTGCCTATAATGACTGAGATATTATTAAGATGTCGGTTTTATGAGCATTGAGAAATCAGGAACACGAATTATTTGACTGATATGAAACCTTCACTGAAGAACCGTTTTGTGAGTTTTCTGACTACCTCGGAGACATCGATGGGAAGGTTCCTTTGTAATATTAAAAAAAAACAGTCAAGCGTAAGTCGGACCACGCACAATGAACATTTCCGTAATTGGGACGAATTTATCCCAAGAACTAACTTAACATTGTAGTTGTAATACATGCTCTCCCGTACATTCCAACTGCAAATGTAAATTAGTTGACTATTACTCATTATCTTGTAAATACTACTTTTTTGTGGTTGTTTTCCTTTTAATTTCGTTATATATACTACCACCGTGAAGTTTTCATATACCCAAAAACAACCATTTAGCTGGTAGGGGGGAACACTTGAGTCTAACAAAAATACCTGAAACGAAAAATCGTTTTTACATACCCGCAATATTTTGAACAGCTTATCAAACGACATCCCACATGGGATACTCAAGAAAAAAAAAAATCCCACTTTAAATGATCATTAAACAAAAAAAAAAAAAAACACTTTGTCTGCGTGATTAATATGTACACCCATGCCAAAATACAGCTTTCAATTTTTTTTTTTTCTAAGAATATCCGAGCTAAGCCTCGGACAGACAGACAGACGGATATGGCGAAACTATAAGAGTTCCTTGTTGACTACGGAACCCTAATACAAAAAACAACGAGTAACTAAGGCATATTTCAACTTACTCAAATCTCACCTACCTATGACTAGAGAGCTTTACAGGTTTTACTTTGAAAA
Source organism: Dryobota labecula (assembly GCA_947523025.1). Lineage (NCBI taxonomy): Eukaryota > Metazoa > Arthropoda > Insecta > Lepidoptera > Noctuidae > Dryobota > Dryobota labecula. The sequence continues at coordinate 18,926,821 of OX383288.1, read as the reverse complement.
CTGAGTCTTTCTTTATACACTTTCAGCAGTTACAGCGTCAACAACCGAGGTATAGTCATTTTTCATGTTAAAGATTTATAAGTTTAGCTTGACATGTCTATGTATGTTTGTCTCTCGCTTAGTTATAATAAACTTATTCACTTTAAGTTATGCCCAATCACCTTTTAAGATGGCCCTTCCCGGTCCGTCTATCGTCAACGCGAGCATGATTGAAAAGCTTGTTGTTTCATCCAGCGCAATGTTAATGCTAACAGGCAAGTGAGAACGCAATAACATTGAACGAAAAATAGTGTGCGGAAATTTCATAAAACTTGTTCCAGGAAATACGTGTTTTTAAGAAAGCCCTGCAAGTTTGTGAAATAAATTTGTGTTATTTAGAATCTCCATTACATGTGCGATGTTTCTATGGAGACGTTTTCTTTATTTTTACAATTTATGAGTACATTATGAACGGCCAAAGTTCAGGGGCCTAACTGCCGAATACTCAAACGCAATTCAATTTTAAGTCGCCGTTAAGTCTAATGCTGTCTCTGTCACTTTAAACTGTTTTGTAACGACAGAAACACTTATAAGAACGTCTTAAAGTTAAGTAACCTTTGAGTATTTGGGCATTAGTCTACTAATTTACAAACGTTGCAATGGTCTCGCCATTGGTAGTATTTGACAGTGTTTGTATGGCAAATCTGCCAAAAACTCACAATGAAGAGATCATTGCAACGTTTGTACATTAGCAGACTTGGCCCCCTGGTAAAATGTGTGCAAAAAACAGATTTTTGGAGGCTTATACTGAAATTGTTTCTCCAAATTTTAATTTTTTGCTTTCATAGAAACCTAGATATAGACATGATACCAATTAATTCAAAATTTTCATAGAAAGATGTGTTCCAACGCTATAATCACGTACGAGCGTTTGTATGGAAAGTATGACGGGTTGGCCGCTCTTCAAGTTTTTGCGTGATTTTCAGCAAAAAATATCAAGTGGGTAGGATTATTGACAACATCACATTAGAAGTTCATAGTTTTTTATTCAAAGGATTTAATTCAAAGTAAATTAATTCTTTGTTATTATTACTAACAGATAAATCTTGTTTCATATACATATTTTAATATGAATTAATTAGCAGTGCAAATATTCGGAATATTCGAATTGAATTGAAATTAGTATCACAATCATAATGTCATTGTCAATGCCATTTACGCTTGTCGAGCAATAATAACATGTATGTAAGGAAAATGTGTGTCATCGCCTCACACAGTTAACTAATATCAGTTCCAAAATTATCTAATAAAGTGTAAATAAATCCTGCTCAGTTTAAATTCTTTCGCAATCTCTGTCTAAAGGGAATAGGGATGATTTATTTTTTGTCCGTCATGTAGATTATAAAAAAATATTGGCACGTATTTTTCCTTTTTTTACGTAATCAAAACATTACGGCGATACATTGAGTTCAAATGTGGCATGACGTCACTTCTCAGTAGATTTTATACGTAGCTGTAACGTAACGAGACCCCACTCCTCAAGTTTAATGTGTTTTATCTAAGTAATATTTTATTAATATGATAAAGTAAAAAATAAGTGTCTGATATTTTTTTATTATCTGATTGACGGACTAAACAGATTTTCTTTACTTTTTTTACCCAGGACACATTCCCTATTACTTACATATTCATCTCTTTTTTTGTCAATTATTGTTGACGTCGACAAAATGTTAGGTTATAAAAGTTACTTCCGTTGTCAAATGAAAAACATCTTTAAGGTGATTTGAATTAAGAATTTCGGGTTATTCAAATAATTGAATAGATCGTACATATTCCAGTATCTTCTTGGGTATCCTTCGTAGTTGCGAACCTAACCTTGTTGTATTTTTGTTGCTATAATTACGTTATCAGAAACGGTTGTCTACAAAATAGTGATTGATAAATGACAATTCTACAAAATGACTACTGTGACGGGAAATTAACAATTAAATTGTCTTATTCAACGTCGTTCTACACAGAACAATAACCCATTCTTTAAGTCGACTCATGTTATTTACACGACGAGTCAATTATTCTATTACAGTTTTATTACTATTTTCTTTAACGTCTCATTCAACGAGAATCTGTTTACTCAAGAAATCTTCAATTCTGAATCCAATCGATTGATTCAATGTCAAATTGACACTTACTTTTACATGATTGAAATACCTTATAATTTGACACACGTATTACTCGAATCAAACTCCATTCGATTCAGTTTGTTAGAAGAATAGCACTCGACGTCAATTGACCTTTATTGCCCGTGGGAATTTCGAAAAATCCGGCCTTATTCTTTCTCATATAAGTTTTTTAACTGTCATGGTCACTAATATTATTATTAACACAAACGGTATATTTACCATGTTTACTATTTGTTATGAGTTCCCGATATTTCGAAATATCGGGAACTCATAACAAATAGTAAACATGGTAAATACTCGTATCCCGTTTGTGTTAATAATATTATTCTTTGTCTATATCAAAAATCATAATGATTTTTTTAAATAAATAATTTTACTCCCGATATCAATGCTTATAATAGAAAAGTCCTGATAGACTCATCATTGCCTAGCCCAAACCCTTGGACCTAGTCAGCTGAATGAGCTGAGGTGATTTGTGAAGTGAAAACTTCTTTAGCCGCATTGAGCGATTTTGTAGGGGAAAAACTTATGGGTTCGCGTCACCGAAATGCGCGTCATGCTCGTGACTGTCAGTTATTCCAAAGTTTTTAGTTTTCACCTCTGTCAGCAGTCCTTAAGATGAAACTACTCGATACTTTTCCATACAAATTTCGGGGGGTATTACTCCACTATTTGACATTGTACATCCAAAGTTAAACATGATATCGTTTTGTCTTATTACTAATTTTGTCCGTACGTAAGCAGAATATTAAAATAAAAAGTCATTAAAATGTTATGACTAACAAAGATTCGTTTTTCCTGCTAATTTTAACGCAACTTTGGGCGTAAATAAGTAATATAAGAAATGTAGTCTCCAAAATCAAAGTCTGCTTCGACAAAGCTCAATTATCGATGATTTCAGTAAACTTTATTTATAATTGATTTATCCAATAGTTTTTTCATAAAACTCAACCTTCCAAAGGACTTTTCGTAATTTTTACGCGTGGGGTTTACTATGAATTATCGTGCATTTCACTCAACACACGATGACGGACACGATGCTAGGTGAGACAACGTGCTTTTTGGTCACTCCCACCGGTGAGTTCGAGCCCGCGACTAGTTGGCTCTTAAGACTGCCTTATTCGTTTTTTTTTTTATGCATTACGTATTGATGTCAGGAGTAAAATAGTATATTCTAAATAAACTCAGACTTGGACTGATTCAAGAGTAAATCTACTTCATCATGTACCTACTGTTTAAGATGCCATATCTACAAAATATGAACAAAAGCCGTAATAAAGAACCTACTGCTATGTTTACGACTTGCTTATCAACTTCGTGTGTTGTTAGGTACTGGCTTCCTCATTTCTTTTTCACGTTTTAATTCCGTACAATGCCTGTTCATTTATTATTTTTTACCTTCAGTACATTTGTAGTTATGCTATTTCTTTATTTACTTCTTCTATATATTTTATTTCTTATTGATTTGAATGTTTGGTTATTGTGAATAGGTTTCGCTTATTGTTAATTGTATTTGAGTTAAAGCAAACAAACGAATCATCTTCCTTGCTGGCTAGTTTCCGTGTTTATTTTAGTAGAATACAGGTAGAGTTATTCGTTATTCTTTTCTATAGTGTAGTAGACCTGCTTCCTTGTAAAGCAAAATCAGCAGATTCCTAATTTTTTTGATTTATTATGAAGTGTTTTCCAGTATCGTAATTTAAAAAAAAAAAAACCGGGCAAGTACGAGTCTGACTCGCGCACCGAGGGTTCCATACAATGTTCTCCCATACATCGATATACGTGACGGTCAATTCTCCAACTGCAAATTTAAGTTTGTAAACGCAAAAACGATATTATTATGTGATAATACTACAAATTAACAATTTTCGGATTTTTTCCTTTACTTGTGCTGTGAGACCTTGCTTCTTGCAAAATTTCATAATTCTAGGTCAACAGGAAGTACCCTATAGGTTTTGATTTACTTGCGAATATCGCATAAATGTCGCATAAATGGCTGTATCTTTTTATTGCGTTGACTTAGAAGCTTGATTTTTTCAGAGCTCTAAGAAAGCATAAACTTTCGTATTTGATGTTAATTTCAACTTGATATCTCCACGCGTTCCTGAGAAAAAGGATCTTGACAGACTGACAGACAGACGGACAACGAAGTGATCCTATAAGGGTTCCGTTTTTTCCTTTTGAGGTACGGAACCCTAAAAACAATCATATTATGAATCAAACTTGATTTATTTGAATTTTGACACAACTGTGCATTACATATGCACACATGTGATATATTGTGTATTTTGTTTGCTGCGATCGTTTGGGTTATTTAACTACTGCTGCGGAGTTTGTTGAGCCACTTATTCCCAGCTAAAGCAGTAGGAAGTGGTGAAGGGCGAGCGTTTTGGGGGACTGTCTTATGTAATTTTGATGTTCGAAAAGTGCTGATTCTCAGCCTAATTTAAATAAATAACTTTTAATTTGATTTTACAACAAAACCATAAGACCTAGGGTGACCTTAAGTATTAAAATTGAGGTAGGACAACTAATTAAAAACATACATGCAAAACCAATAAAACATAATAGGTAATTGAGAATATAACTCACATTATCCATCATTAGATCATTAATACTGTGATTGATAGTTAAATTATCGTGCTGCCGTTAATGTACTGTAATTACAATTTAAATATAATTTAAACGTTCATTTGTTTTAAACGGAACGCGTTTTTTACTCTCCACGCGGTAATGGGCAATAGCCAAAGGAACAATAATGCGGATTAGCTTCATAATCATATGGTTTATTAAACGTTCAAGCATCGTTGATCTTTCAACAGCCTTTCCTTATTAAACTTCAGTGGCATGATTAATTTATGGCTTCTATTTACATAAGTAATACCTACATTGATACCTATAAAAAAGAAAGAAAGAAAGAAAGAAAAAGTATTTATTGGGACTCATACAGGAAGATCACATTTTAAACTAAACACACTCATAGTAATACAAATAAAAACAAAAGTAAAATGAAAGCAAAATCCTGTACGGGGCCAAAAGGCTCCTATCTCAGCATGATGCTGCGACATTTAAAAATAAGTGTCGCAGCGCTGGTATTCTGATAGGGCCCGCTGTGATGTCACGTACAGATACAGAAATAAAAAGTAAAATAAAAATAAACTAAAAAATAAATATTTGTGAAATAACGTAAAATAAAATAAATATTAATTAAAATCATCATAATCCGCGTGTCAGTACCCGACGTAACAACAGTTACTTATCTATGCCTTTAGTGTCTGTGGCATGGCATCGCTTTGACAAGTAAAGAGACGCAAGCGCTGGCAATTCACGGGTCTCCGGCAAAAATAAATTAAAAAACTTAACGGCTGTGTAATGCTACAATATAACAGTGAATAATACAATAAAAAGTGCTCTAACCTATTAACTGCACTTACACTTCCCTATAAACTAGTGGGACCAGTTTAGGGTTGCCATATCTCAGGATTTGTCCTGAGATCTCATGATTTTTAGGCTCTTCTCAGGATTGCGGCCGGATTTTGGAAATCTCAGTAAATCTCAGGATTTTTAGAATTTTCATTAAAATATAGAAATAGAGTAGATTTGAGGCGACTAAGCAGTGAGCGAGAGAGGGACTACGATACACTGAGTTACTTTACTACTGTGAGCGGGTGACATTACAATATATACATATCAGAAAAAGATACCAACTGACGTGTGTATCACTTATACTCTGTTTTTTTCGTTATCGTTATCCATTCACGTAAAAATGACCACTAAGGCGCTTATATATCAAATACTTTAAGGTACTTTTTTGCATATAATGTTTGCTCTTACAAGTTATCGTTTTACTTTGATGCGTAAATGTGTATAACATTCTGTATTTCATATCCTTTGAGCTGATGATCCAAATGAAACATAGGTATCAATGTTTCGTATAATTTCAGTGATCCAAATGTTCCAATCGCAAAAATGATACACTGAATGATGCCCACGCCTAGAACTGACTGATAAAGAGCCGCGCGTTGCAAGGTGCACGCGGGGAGGTCCGTGGGAGCGGTGGGAGGGGTGCACGGTAGATGCACGCACTGCCCACGCTTCGTGCCGCGGGCTACGAAGCTGTAAATTACGTATACGAGAATTCGCAATTTCGGGAAAATCTCAGGATTTTCCAATGAAAATCAGGTTCTTTCTCCGGATTTTTAAATTTCCTATCTGGTAACCCTAGACCAGTTATAGTTAAAGATGGGCGATGACCTATGTCCAGCAGGGGACGTCTTTCGGCTGAAATGATGATGATGTTGAAACTTTTTCAGTGGGTAACAATTATCAACATTGGTATTAAAATAAATGGCATATTAAACTCTAACAAAATTATTAAATAATCAGACTTTTATGAAGAACTAACAGGCTATAAATAAAATTGTGTTTTTTTACCATAACATGCAAATATTACCTAACTGTACTAGTTTATATTCATTCTTAATGTTTTTTGGCATGGTACTTAGTACCTAATCACTCTTAAATTTAACAATACACAAAGTCGGCACTGTTCACTGTGTGTGTCATTCTTGCCTCAAATGGTATGAAACATTTGTCATAATTACCTTTATGACATTGTTGCTCCTACAAACTTACAAAAACCCGTCAAAACCACAACAACATTTACGCCCTCGGTGGGTCATTTTAAGAGTTATATTTACGATTTTGCTGCACTGGATGTAGACGCATGTTTGTCATCATTTGTGATCAAAAACTCATTTTGCCAATTTTAGCATTTATGACGTTATTGCACCCGGTGTGCGATATATTGGTTAAGATTATAATGACGTCAATTGTTATAATTATGTTTTTCTTAGCGTGCAGTAATGAAGTACGATATTGATAATACTGGTACTTCATTTATTCTCTCTCGGAGCCGTGGCCAACGCTTGCCTGGATCCTGTTCCCAGGGCCCATTTTGGAAGGCAGTATTTTTTTTTTTTTTTTCATAATGTAAGAGTAATTAGGTAACGAAGTGTGTTTCAAACAAGATAACATAGATAAGTTATGGAACGTCAGCTCCTTCTAAACTATGTACATATATGTATAGACAAGATGATGTGGTTTGGTAAAGCAAAATACCACATGTCCCCAAAAACCCCGGAAATTTTTCGACTCAATGAAAAATTTTGAAGGTTAAAAATAAGTCCTTGATCTAACACACAACATCTTTCACGCTTTCTTCAGACATTCTCATTCAATCACACGTAGGGGATATGGTTCACATTCAATGATGCATACTCCACAAGGAAATACTTAATTATAATTACTGAGGCTTATTTTTTTTATTAGGTGTCGTAACTCACACCTGTTTAAAAAAACATTAAAAAGTAACCCTTTAACAACATGTATTCCAACTAACAATAGTAATCTTTATACATCATACATACCGAAAATTCACTATAAAATCAAGCGAAGAACATTTAAAGAACCTTATACAAAAATCGTTTGCACACATAAACGGCTTGGCACTTGCCATTCAATTCCGGCGGAGAAGGACGATCAGATAAATTGAGCGTGACAGACATTTTTCATAGTGAACAAAAAACGTAGTTCGTTCAGTTATTAATGAAGTACCTCAACTACCTAATGGATGTAAAGACGGGCCTGTGGTCGCCGACGCGTAGCACCGCCGGACAGTTATGATATCATCAAATTGCTGTTTAACATACACAATTTTTCCTTTTTTGGTGTTTGGGGTTCAGTGTGTAAAAAGTGCCTTTAATGAAGAAGGTTTTGATCCAGGGTTTGTTGTTTTTTTTTTTCTATTTTTTTAAAAGGACCCTAGACTACCTTTATGCTTCTAATTAAGGAAGGAATGAATTAGGTCTAAATTAGTTTGGCGTAAAGGTGTCGAATAACGAAGAAAGGAATCAGTTTGGCGTTTTGTCAACATTCCGGCCATTTCAACAGATTTCGTGTTAATTTCACCATTCGCGGTTTCAAATTGCTCCTCTTCACCACAGAACAAATATTTGGCTATAAGCAACCAATTTAATTGCTGAAAAGTGAATACTGCACCCTTATTTTGCGTATAGTAAAACGGGGTGAATAGGAATGCAGGGGTGAATCCGGACGAATTAAAAAAAAAAAGACGTTGAAATAATATAGTTTTTTGCCAACAAGGACACTTAATCGTTAATTATAATACAGTTAACACATTCGAGTCTTTTTAGGCAAATAACTACATTGTTTCAATGTTAAACCCCCAAAATAAAATTCCTATTAAAGTTTTGTCCCGATTCACCCCTGCACCACTAATCACCCCGTTTTACGGTAACACAGTTTAAATCACAATTTGAATGATTTTTAAGGATATAGCTAATTTAAATAAATAAAGTAATTTGTCTATTCAGCAACGTAAATAACGCAACCCCTCCCTCACCCCCTCTCCCCCCACCCCCACACCCCCCTGTAATACACGACCCACTTAGCATGGGGGTCACTGATCAAATCTCTGTGCACTTGTAAGTTCCACGTTGTAAATGCTACGCATACTTTTGGAAATAAAGTTATTATTATTAATTGCTAATGAATGTTGTTGAGCTGTCAAAATGAAAGCCATTGCTACTGTATGTGTGATACATAATTACCCCGTAATTTGTTACAATAATAAATCACGTTCAAATCATTATTATATATTTCTACAACGTCAGGTATAATTGAGACTTACATTTTTGACTCTAGGTTAGTAGGTAGGTATGTTTACACAGACATTCATCACCTGACTTCTAAATTAAAGTCATTACGTATATTTATTTCGTTTGTATTGTTCTTATTTTCTCATCTCCAACGTTTGTTTGCGGTCACAAGTTACTACCGGGTAATGTTTTATTAGTTCATTCGTGACTTAGAACATCAACGGAGTAATAAACATTTTAAACCCAACACACATATAATTATATTATTGTATGATTTAGAACAGATTCAGATCATTATCTAAAATTAATGTGTTAATGCTCGTCTTTGTTTTGTTTATTAAATCGTGTTTTGTACATTTTTGTTTTCATGTTAAGTTTAAATATTTTCTTATTAATTGCTTTATTATTCACGAGACACAAAAAGATAGCAAGTAGACAGATGATTTTACTATTGTCTGCGTCGGTCTCTCGTAAGTCGTAACAGAAATGGTTGAATGATATTTTAATTAATACTACGGAACTCTTTTCAATTGAACGCAGTCTGCGGTATTGAGCATTCATTGTAGTTCGTAATATTTGCATCGCTCTAGTTCGCTGTTTAATTCATTATTCCATACAAAAACACTGACGTCTACTTACCACATTCAACACTGAATTGAAACAGTATTGCTTCAGTGTGGTTACGGAAATGTTCTTAATTATTAAATAATATTTTAGCTAGATAAATATTATTGGAAGAAACTGAGTTCATATCTGTCTGATGCGATGTTGAATATTATATTTATTTCGCTGTCATTTCATCTAAGATAATTTTCAAAGGCAAGGAATTTAGTACAGTGGAACAGAGCCTTGTTTAATTTCGCAAATTTGACCATTACTTTAAGTTTTTTTTTAACAATGTAAAGTAAGTTATAAGTACCTATTAGAAATCCCTACTTAAGTCTATACAGTTTGTAACGTCAAAACAAGAACCGATAAGTTCGCATTTGACCTTTGTTTACTCACCGATAAGCTTTTCCGGTACCTACTCTACTCTGTTTGATTTTTCAGTCGTTTTTCAAGATCAGATATTCATTGCACATTTGTTTGTCGCTACATTTAACCAAGTCTTTACTGTATTAAATAAAGCACGTTGCACTTATCATAAAAAAATAAGTTGGCACATAAATCTTAATTATATCATTATTTATTACGCTGCAGGTTTAAAAATAAGGCCCATTTCTTACTGTAGATGTGCAACCAAACTCATTAGATATTCGTAATGAGCACGTTACCGCTCAACACTCCATATACAGAACATAAATAGAAAGCTAATTATTTACATAATCCATTAAAAGCTAGGTTTACATAGCTATGTACGTTTTTGGCTTATGTCATAAATATTCAATGAAAAATACTAGAGCATGGGAAATTTTTATAATATACTCTCATACCTTTGACAAATTCAAATATTATACTTATTTCAAGTATCTATTTTACATTTAGTTTAGGTAGAAATCGCGGCAGTGGGTTCCCTAGCTGATAAAATTGTTAAAGTTTTTAAATAACTGCCGTCTGACTAATTTTCGGTGTAAATATTAAATAATGCATGTGTTAGACGTGTGGCTAGTTAGCATACATAAGTAGTGTGCTAATTAATTAATGAATTTATGACTAAGAAAAAGTGAGCTAAGTATGATTTTGTAAATTAGTCTTTATCCGCGAGTTGTCTGTGATTTTGCTCTATGAAAACAATGGTTTTCATAGAGCAAAATGATGAATAGGACTGCGTGCGACCTTTTGTGGATGTATCTACTAAGGACAGGATGAAAACGTCGTGAGGAAAGGTTTGAGTATGAATGTGGATGGCTATAAAAGTAGGGGAAGACCAAAGAAACGCTGGATGGACTGTGTGACTGATGACATGGCTATATAGAAATGGGGTGACTACTGAGATGACTAATAGAGAAGTATGGAAAGAAGGAAAGAAAAAAAGAAAGAAATTTTATTTTCTCGAACATGTGTATACACACAGAATTAAAATAAATACATGCATGCAAGATCTTGAAATAAGAGTGGCTCACGACATGTCTGCCATTTCTCATGGCGTGCAAATATATTTGTACAATTATTAATAATGAATTAATGATTTTTAACTATTACACTTATATATATTATATTATTATTCTTATATTTACGTTATCCAATTATTTATTATTTATTTTCCTTGTCCAATATTACAGATTACAATTATCACAATAACGATTTATATCACTTTTTATAGGCATTCACTTATTTATAATAAAGGTATATTTAGAAAGAAAGAAAGAAGAAAGAAAAATTGTTTATTCTACACAAACAAACAATTTTTCTTTCTTCTTTCTTTTAAGTTCTTCACTACTACCTGACCATAATTACTATACCTAAGTAATGTTAGTTATATTTATTTGTTTATAATAATCACAATCAGGAAGAAAATGTCATTGGCCATTTTGTAATTCCTTCCATCAAATATCTTTGGTACATTTTGGGTGTACGTCAAATAGGATGCTTCGAAATGTTGCCACTTCATAAAGTGCATAGATAAAATACTAAAGATAAAGCGTAAAACGTTTTGTTGAGGATGATATTCTCATAGCATGATTAATTCCTTTTTCTTTCTTTTTTATTCTTAAGGATTAGTGTATGATATTCATACTAAGTGCTTATTTTAGAGGGTTTTAGTAGAAGCTGGTTATTCGATTTCATCATTTACCGCTAGGTAAAAACTTGTGACTAAAATCAAAGATTACAGATGGGACACTCCGTAAAATCATTTCAATAAAAAAAACGACCCTTGCTACGACACAATAAAGTGTAATTTAGGTCGCATAACGCTTATTACCTAGAGTTATATTCAAATACAAGTTGCCTCTCTTTCTATCGCTTAACTGTTATACCGGCGGCACGCGTCACTCCTACTGAATCGGCCTAGTGAGATGGGCCCGCCGCGTACGGCCGCGCAGGCCCACTGTAGCTTCATACCTAAACTGCGGAGCGTCCTATCTGTACCTATTAATCTGTGCTAAAATTCAATGTCATTAGCTACAAGAGGTAGCTCTGAAAGTAGACTGTTATTGATATAGGTATTCCTTAAGATTGCGGAAGGTAGGCTGACTTGCCAGGTTCCTGACGCTACTTGGGCGAGCCTTAAGTGCTGTGGATTCAGTCTGCCTTATTGATTATTTATCTATATTTAGGAGTCGGCAATGGGTCAACACTGTCCACTTTTTCTCACGATTCTCATATATCGTAACTAAATTACGGAATAGCCACAAATGAATACTGATGATGATATTTTGAGATAACCTTATCATATTATCATAATCTAGATTTAATCTGACTGATTTGTTTCAAAATATTCATAAAATAGCGATATTACGCCGGTCTAGATATCTTGTTTTTCTAAACTTGACAAATAATGGAAATGATATCAAATTACCTATTTTTGATTTTGAGCAATTTTGTATTCAAATTGAATACATCATCAGACCCGCTGGCATCAGTTACAGTATTATGAAATGATAATAAAATTATAGCATTATATTTATACTAACTATATTATTTTTGTATTGAGATGGGATTCTACCCGGCAAATTCAAATTAAGGTAAATACCCAGATGATAGGTATTTATTTTTTTAAGATCAAAGTTACATATTTTTTATTTTCTTTTATTATAATTATAAACAAATCAATAAATCTATTCAAGATTATGACCACATCTATTACTTTCACAAAAATAAAAAAAATTGGCCTGGAAGTTGCAAAATGTTTTGCAGTAATTGAAGAGTAATTGATATTTGCAAGACATCGTAGTCAGAGAAAACAGAACATAATTAATTTACACTTATTTTACTAGTATATGTAGGTTTTGAGAAAAAGACACGAGGCAACAGTTACCTACGTAGTCACATAAAAAAGAAAGAAAGAAAAGAAGAAGAAAGAAAGAAAATACGTTTATTTGCGGCTAACATGACGCAGAGAAAGAACACAAACAAAAATAACAAGTTGGGGGAAAATATGCGCCACATCCACGCAAAACGGCCATCGCTCAGCATAATGCTGCGGCCCTAGTTATACTAAGCACATGTGTCTCAACGGCCAATGGCCGTATGCCTAGGTGTATTTGTATAGCATACCTAAATTGTACTCGTTCGTCCTAGACTTAGCCTGGCATGTTGCCAAGAATTGGTCGGCCGCTAATTAGGGAATCTACTAGTTTCTTCAGTCAGTCTATTGGCCTAAAACGCAGTTCTAATCTTATCGTCTTGATGAACAAATTAAAAGTATATGAAAGATTTGCAATTATACAAGTTGTAATTGCATAAGCATAACATAATTAAAAAATAATATATATATATATATATATAATAATAATAATAATTATAATGTTCCCACTGCTGGGACAGGTTTCCTCTGAGTGAGAGGGAGTGGGCCATAATCCACCACGTGGGCTCAGTGCGGGTTTGTGGATGTCACGTCTTCGAATTTTTGTTCTAGGATATGCCAGTTTCCTCACGATGTTTTCATTCACCGTTTTGAGAGCAATGGTGATGAACCACCTTCAGCTGCCACTAATAAAACTAAAATTATTTAAGAAAAATTTATACTGCATGTCGATTTTGTTTACAATAATTTACCAAATAGTTTTCAAGACTTACCGCGGACAGTGTTTAAAAAAATACTTTTCAAACTAAGTATTATTATTTATAAGATATTATACCATTAAAGACTATTTAGAAGACAAATCAATAAAATCTGTAATTTGTAACTTTGAATAATTGACATCGCTGATTGTCAATATATTTGCACGCCATGTTACGGCAGGATACGCTGAAACAAATTTACTGTAACACCTTATGTGCCATATGCTATCAAATAAATATTTTTGATTTGATTTGATTTGAAATGTGGTGTAATTAGAATAACTGAAAACCTGGAAAAGGGTCATTGTACTCGTCATTATGAACATATTTTACTATAGCAACAATTCTGATATCGTAAAAATCATTTGCCTCGTATATTTTATCGAGTTATGCAAACATGTACCTATGGAAAAGAAGTTTTTTTTAAAATAAAAGATCAATAATTAAATTATCTTTAAAAAGGTTTCAGAAAAAATGCTTGATAGATTTTGTGTAAATCTAGTTTTTTGCCCGTGTTAGACATAACTTTACAAAATAATTTCATATAAAAATAGTGTAAAATATTCATATATTAAATTATTAAGAAAATGCTCTATTTTTTTTTTTTTAAATCCAATTCAGTCTCACACTACTCGTTTAGACGCGATCTTCAGTATAAAATCATTAAAAGTCGGTTATCGTTATAAGTCGGACGAAGGCCTTCAGTTATAATAATGAAAGAATAATTAGTAATGCAATATAATTATATCAGCGAAGCAGTGGATTGACTTCATTTGACCCGTGTCACCTGTCATGCCTTAGGCCTGTGTTCACCAACATTTAAATCAACTGTTTAGATATTTAATCAGTTCTTTACTTAGGAAATTTGACATAAATCAACTGTTTAAATACCTAACCGGTGGTTTGAATGTTGGTGAACACAGGCCTTAGTCGATGGTTGCATTACCTATGGAAGTACGGATACAATTGTCGGCATATCCCAAGTCATACATTATGTGTATACTGTGTACATTTTAAAGCCTACGTAATAGGCACATTACCTATACATTTCTGTCTAATATATAAGGTGTATCTATTCATACCCGAAATATTTTAAAAGGACCATCTATAGGTGGTAAAAAAGCCATAGCAGCGAAAAAAATATTTTTTATCTAAGTGTTTTATATTTTTACATAATTATTATAATTTTAAAATTTCTTGAGACATTTTGCAAAGGAGTTGCATTTTCCAAAATTTTACATATTCTATGAATGATTCGCCCGGACGCGGCGACGGTGGCGGCACAAGCGTGGTGAATTTTGATAATTAATCATCATATCAAGTAATTTTAAATTATTTTTTTTTTTAATAATATACTCAGATTTAAAAAAAAAATTGTTTTCATAGCTTCTTTACGACCTATCTCTATATAATATATCTCTGTATCTCTTAAAATATTTCGTGTTTGAATAGATACACCCTATATATACCGATGACACGCCACCAATTATTTGAAAACGTACTTAACGATTAATGATTTCGTTACTTCCCTTTAATAACAGTTATTTTCCTGTCGGTGTCAATTACATTTCGATATTCAAGTATTCATGATACGTTTTTCGTTAATTTAGCATTTTGAAGGCAAATACCTAGCAATCGTATGCATTGACTTGCGTAAATAACATTTTAAGGAAATAATAATTACTATTAATAATGGTCATTTACCTAATATCCATTTAATTTTGGAAATGTATCAAGGATATTGGGAATTGGCAGGATATCTTAGACAGCTAATATTAATTTTTATTTAGATTTTCCACAATGAATTAAAAAAAAAAGACTAAAGAAAAACATGAGGAATGGATTTTATCAACTCTCAACTTAGTACATTAACTCTTCATATTCGTATGAGTATATGTATATGAACGTTGATCTACGCGAGACACAATGAGGTTTTTAATTATGTCTTTTTTTATTACGGCATACGCGAGGTTAAGGGCCTTACAAATAAACACGGAATAAAGTTATTCTAGGAATAACTCCAACCATACATTTTTTGACGTTTATCCTTGTCATAATTTTATTCCGTTTTTATTTAGGCCCTAAGAGTTATAATTCCGAAGTACATGAAGCATCGCTCAAGTCTGACCATTGAGCAATGGTCGGCATTTGATGTGGGCACTGACACTCGATACCCATACAAAATCTACTTTCATATCTAATTACATGTGAACACAAAAAGCCAAACAGTTTCACTTCATCTTCAATGTCATTCAAGTCAACACCACACTCAGAAATGTGTTGACATTATGATTGTTGCACGACAACCATTTATCATGGTCAAAGATATCTATCACTTGCTCTTAAGGTTTTCAACAATATATTCTAAGGACTATAGTCTAACCCACTCAGGGCTGACGAATCTTTGGCCCGAGTGCCACGCATGGCACGTAACAGAAATTTCTGGGCACGGTATTGCCTGTAGTATGAAATCGAAGCACATTTTTTTTTTTCAAATATACAGGATATTATGCATTCTATATCTATTATCTATTATTAACAACCTTATTGGGAGCTATTTGTTTGAGCCGTATGGGGTTGAAACTCTAGGACCATGGGGTCCGAGTGCCCACTTAGTTTCCCGAGACATCGCTAAGCGGTTGGTCGACTCTTCACGTGACCAGAGGTCTGGCCTATTTCTTGGCCAAAGCATCAGCATTGCCATACAACGTTGCAATGCTGCCAGCCTTTTGGGCACTTTTCCTGTTGACAGCGATGCGGACGAATTTTTTGATGCCGTTTGTTTCTTTCCCCTACCTTTTTTATATACTTGTACATGTTATTATTACTTAAAAATAATAAATAAATATATTATTGTTAATTGTTGAAAAAAAAAAAAAAAAAAAATGAATAACAAAATAATTGTAGATCTAAAGAAGTATCAACTTTATGATTGTATGAATTAGGTTGATTGTAAAATATCTATTAGTGTTAGAATGCGTCCTTTATTAAGGAAAAGCTTTTTGTCCGTTTGGAAGTCTACCACACTGTAAAACATAGGTATCCAATTTTACTCTTCAGTAGTGAGTAGCTCTCTGAAAGAACTAATTAATCGGATTAGTCCATTAATAAGCCCTTCCTGAGATTACCTTTCACATACAAACAATTTTATCTCTTTATAATTTTAGTTTAGATTTTTACGTGAGTGTTTTTAGGGTTCAGTACCTCAAAAGGAAAAAAACGGAACCCCTATAGGATCATTCCTGTGCTGTTTGTTCGTCTGCCATAGCCGACTTGCTTCGAATCTACTGGACCGATTAAGTTGAAATTTGGTACACATATAAATTTTTGAGACCCAAATATAAACGTGCAACGTAAATAATTGTGTAAATTTTGAATACAGGGTTCAACTTCAGGGGGAAAAATGAGAAAATTAAAAAAAAAGGTTTTGCAAAGTGTACCGTGTGACATATAAATAAATAATAAAAAAAATAAAAATTGTTTATTTGCACCTTCAAGTAATACAAAACATGGTTTATAGAAAAATAGGTACTTAAGGTAACTAAGATTGTATGTTCGAGTTGCAGCCAATACCTAAGCTAAGATAACTTAATATCTTGTAATTATAGGTATCAGCGCCCACCCTCGTTATCATCACAGGCGATGTTTTTGTGCCTACCTTATGAAATAATTTAAAATTAATGAGAAAAACACCTTGTAGCTCCCACAATAGTTATGAACTGAACATAAGTGAAGGTATATAAAATAAAAGTACTTGTTATGAGGTATTAAAATATACTTTTTTATAGTTTTAATTTATCTGGTTTTATAGTTATTAAAGAAAATATTTGAAAATTAATTCATCTCCGAAACTGCTGAGCCTAAAATTAAAAAAAATATATATAAAAAAAATTAATAATAAGAAGTAAGATAGGTAAACATGACGCAAAAAAAGAACACAAACAAAAAATAAAAACAAGTTGGGGGTAAATATGCGTCACATCCACGCAAAACGGCCATCGCTCAGCATACTGCTGCGACCTTATGCGAGACAGAGCCCCAGCGCTGATTTTCAGCGACAGCCGGCGTTGACGTGATGACGTCGACCGGTGCAGCATACAATGAGATAAAAAATAAAATAAATTCACAATACATAATACCAAATGTTTTTATAAAAATAATATTTTAAATACAGAGAATAGTTCAATATTTATAGATTACAGAAAAACCTATAAGAAATCTATTGTCTTAAAACAACATGGTAAATCACTAAAATGTTGTGTGTACAAAGTACAAACTTATATTTGGAATGTATGGAGGAGCATGTTTTTCAACTGCACTGTTAAGTTTATTCTTGGGATAAATTCATCCCAACTACGGAACCCTTCATTATGCGTTGTCCAACATGCCCTTAACTGTTTATTATTTTTATTCAATGTTGCTTAACTTTTCCCAGCTTTTTTACCGGAGGCTCGTCTTAACCAGATTTTATTTAAAGTCGAATTTAGGTGGATAACGGTTCGCCATCCCTAGTCTAGCCTAGTGTTGCACTTACAAAGCAGACAGTCGGCCCTTTGTACCCTGTATCTCATATCTGTCATCTACCTCAGTTGTTGAATAACTTCCTTGAACCATGTATGGTGTTAGTCGGGAAGCATTTCTCCATGTGTTATGTTACTAGCTTGTTAGTCACAAATAGGATTTTCCTTTTGGTCAAAATGTTACATGTGGTTACTTGGATTTATGTGTAATTATGATTCAATGTCCGTGTCCGTGAATTTTAAACCACATAAATCTATTATGTGGTTTAAAATTAAGACGGGAGTTATTTGTTGAAACATTTTAAGTTTCAAATGATTTTAATTAGCTTTAAAAGTATTCCTAAACATGAGGTATGTACTATAAGTAACCGCAATAGTTTTGAATATTTCAAAAGACCTCCAATATATTTTTCTTCTAATGATTCTAAGAAATAGCAATTTACCTCAACAACCGTGTGGAGGTTTTTTGACACACTCAGAATTCACTTTCAACAGAATCATAAGTTACATAAAAACTTAATGCCTAAGAGTCCCCGCAGACTCCAAACTTTCTTTAGGCCCATAGTTTGGTCAGGTTAGGCTAATAGCGCGCACACTGCGCCAACTAACCAGACGGGTTGGTGGTGAGTGCGCATATTATACAACAGTTGGCCGACTGTAAATAATGTTGTCATCATATACTCGTACATACATCAAAGTACTCTACTATATATAAAGCAAGGGTAATTTAACAAATTTACTAAATTATTAAACTAATTTCGATTCAAGCAGCAATGGAGTAGAACTGGAAAGCGCCATCATGAAAAATACGATGGTGATGCCCATCCCGCGTCAAAGCTCGGAGCAAACTGAACTATCGGCCGACTCGGCCGACTAAAGAACGCCATTCTGATTTAGCAGTCTGGCGATAGTTCGCCAAAAGTTCAGTTTTAAGGCTAAAGCGTCGTGGTATCCCGCGTAATTCAAATTTTCTTGAATTTCTTTCAATTTACAGACAGTATCAGTTTGTACGTCGATCTAAACATGATTCGCGGTCGTATCAAATATTTTTTATAGAATTATAATCATAAAAGTCATCAATACAACTATCTAAGTTCATATAATCCTATTGAATGACTATTTCATGAAATCGTGACTTTTAGATTTATACTAACTTAAGGAGTTGTATTACTGATTCTAATGATTATAATTCTGTTAGTACATATTTGTTACGATCGCAAATCATACTTTAATCAACATACACCCAGACAATGAGCTGCAAATTGCAAAAATCGTAAGAAAATTTGTATTTCGCGGGCTACCTTAGCGCTTCCCCCTTAAGGCAGTCGTCTAGCACATAAAAGTTTTTTTTATCGGCCAGTACCAAATCGTTATAATTTGCGCACTAGCATACAATCATCTTCATACTGAATAAGATACCGATCAAACTATCGGCCGATATAAAATCTATCGTCTGCGGGGTCTTTAAGCTCAATTAACAAAAACTTGTAGCCATCTAAAGCTAGATTACAAACTAGTATTGGGCAAGCAATTCTCAGAACTAGACGTTATTACAATACCGTTCTTCAAAATATGAAATGCAAGAATATTAAAATTAGCATTTAGTTATTCAATGTAACTTGAACGTTTACGCTTATTAAATTAACAGCAGAAATCCGAGGAGCTGCTATTAAGGGGGTGTCGTAATAATCGTTTGTAATATTATATCTTTCAACTTTTATTACGTTTTCTATAGGCTTCTGGTTAGGAACATTCAATTAGTCTCTATCAATATCGAACGACTGGGTGTTACAATAGTCGTTTAATTTAAACGAAGTTTTAACATTTGTTGGTTAGTCAATCTTGAATACGTTTTTAATGAATATCAATCTGTTAAGACTGTCAATTATCTTTTTATAACAAACGGAATACGCATACAGTAACACCTACAGTAATCTCCATGACCAAAACAAGAATGTCATGAACACCAACATCAAAATCAATTGCAGAGGCTCAAGAAATTTAATATTGTTGTTGACAGCACAATTCGCTGCGGTGTTGAGTTCACTCCGTTATTAGATGCGGCCGCCATTATAAACGAAACGCATTTCAATCTTGCTCTCTTGGCCGCACGCGTTGCTTCATCTAATTCTAATTCTTACATTGGGTACGCAGCCCAAGCTCTTACACCCAATTCAGTTTCGACATCTTTTCCCGTGCGAACAAAGTGTCTTTTACGTTTCGCAATCATCTCTTTGATATAATTACCTACATTAGTATTATCTTTATCGCTGTCATCGGATATTGGTTAAATGTACACGGCATTGACCTTCATACATTCTTTATTTCATAATTTGATACTTAGTCTGAATAGCAAAGTATCACATGATGTAATTCTAATTGCATCTTAAGGTTGTTTTAATATGTAATGTTCTATTTGGTGCACTTTTGCAGCTGCTTAAACTAATCAAGTATTATTTAGTA
Source organism: Dryobota labecula (assembly GCA_947523025.1). Lineage (NCBI taxonomy): Eukaryota > Metazoa > Arthropoda > Insecta > Lepidoptera > Noctuidae > Dryobota > Dryobota labecula. Next base: position 18,906,334 of record OX383288.1, on the reverse strand, counting down.
GAGCTCCAAAAAAATATAAATATTATGAATCTTTTTTAGGATTCCGTAACTCAAAAGGAAAAGACGAAAACCTTTTAGGATCACTTTTTTGTCCGTCGGTTCGTCCGTCTGTCTTTCTAGCTGTCATATTTTTTCAGAAACACGTGGAGGTATCATGTTGAAATGAATATCAAATACTAATTCGAAGTTGACGTAGTACGTCCATTTTTTGATATTCGCAAATAAATCAAAACCTATAGGGTAGTTCCCGTTGACCTAGAATCATGGGTGAGAAAGAAGCAAGGTCTCACAGCAAAAAGTAAAAAAATCGTTAATATTTCGTTTTTTAATTTAATTTTTTGCTATTATAAACTTACATTTGCAGTTGGTGAATTAACCGTGACGTATATCGATGAATGGAAGAACGTTACTAAGTACGGAACTACAAAGTTAAGTTTGTTCTTGGGATAAATATTCATCCCAACTACACACATCTGACACCCACTTGGCCGGTTTTTTCATTATATATGTATTCAAATGATTCTATCAATGTGGTTTGTCTAGATGCAGATTTAATTAAATATCTTGCTTATTCGTGCTAAAGAATAAAGCGCAGGCCACACTAGGAAAGAAGCGAAACGAAGCTATGTTCGTTTAGCTTTCCTCTCCTTCTTCTTTTCTTCGTTTTCGTTTCGCTTAGTACCTACGCGGTGTGAACTAAGTATAACAAGACGCGGAAGAAAGCTTAAACAAACTTCGTTTTGCTTCGTTCCCAGTGTGGTCTGCGCTTTAGGCTATAAAATCTTTCATTATTATTTGAAATACATTTTACGGAAGCTGCAAACTCAAAATACTGACAGCCCATTACATTAACATAATTATGGCTGTCCTGAATTTTAAAACTGTTGATAGACACTTACATCACAATATTGATATTTAATACAAATGGTTATGATATTTTTTTTTTAAATTGGCAACAAAGATGCAATACTAATTAAATTCAATTATTGATCGATGTTTTGAACTATATCGGCTAAATGGCTACTTTTTACGTAATTTGATCTTCAAATCGGTAATGATCGTAATGGGCCATCAAAAAGTAATCGACTTTGACTGTGATTACATGTTTATGAATTAATTTTCTTGTACATGGTCTAATGATAGTCTTGGTGCTAAGCTGTTTGATTTATGATATCTTGTCTTATGCGATCAACTTCCGTATGATCGATACCAAGTATTTGATCTGTATATTGGATATGTAATTCTAATGTATGCCTTAAGTTCGGGTATATATAATTATATAAATACTTTGATCAAAATTTGTTAGGTACCTACTCTTAATAAGCAGGTCTGAAACGAATTTATTGGATGTCTTCAATTTCCTGTTTGTTTATTTCAATGAAATATTCCGATATGGAAATGTTTGTATATGCAAAATATTCACGTGTCTGAATTGAGTGCTTATGTATAAAATTCAATATTCTTGTCAAATTAGGTATAATTTTCCACTAATGACCGTCATTACAGCTCGCGAACACGGGTCGTAACTCGTGGATAATGATGATGGCATTCCATCGATACCTAGCCGTAATTTGATTAAATCTTCTTGACCTTACAGCCTTCTCGTGGTCTTTGACTTCGGTTAATATCATCAAGTCCAAGGTAGTTTTCAGTCAGCTTTTTGTGTGTGGTAATCGTAAATAAATTATTGAAGGTTTAGTCAACACCTTAAGTTTGTAAATGCAAATATTGTCATGCGAAACCAACTCTGAAATAAGGCGGTGCAATACTAGTCTGTCTTTTGCTTTTACGGGTCGAGGGTTCAATTGCCGTATCTAAATAAGTATTTGTATGGCATTTGTTTCGAGTCATATTGCTTATTTACAAGCTCAAACGTACCCAAGATAGATCAGATTTTCCGGCATCAAAAATACCGCGGTGAATGTTATTGCACATGCTTTTTTATTGAAATACGAATGTAGTTATAGATATTGAAGAGGCAACAACAAATAAAAATCACGCAATAGAAATCATAACAAATGATAAAGGCTCAATTGAAGATGAACCATGACCTACTCATCACTTTCATTTTATTGAAAAATTGGCATTAATGCGCAGTATCAAAACTACAAAGGTGCTTGTTGTTGGAAATGAATTTTATATCAAAGATATTACCTACGTTCACAAATTTGTTGATCCTAATAGATACGATTATAATAAAAACAACAGCAGATGACAATGACGTAATCGAAGTAATAACAAATGACATTCGCTCAATAGAAGACGAACAATGAACCACCCATCAATCTCATTACATTGTGCCCAAAAGCGTGCAATTTTTGTCGCGTAACATTCTTGGGCAACATATTTGAAGTACTACTGCTGACATAGTTTCGACTGATCAATGAATGAATCTATAAACCGTTGTTAGCTGTTACATAAACCTCGATATTGTAATAGCGGAGTACGATCGTAATTCAATCATTTCACGGTTAAGTGTTGTACTGCCATTGACCCTATTCAAGTATTTCTTGTTTTAGATTATTGATAAGGGCTTAGGTTATTAAGTTGAATGAACTTTAGGTTTCGCGTTTAGCCTTTATTTGTATATGTGTATCAATATATTACGTGTGTCTTCTTTTGTCACGCTATTATTTTGATTAAGAATGTTATATTACTTAAAAAACCTTAGGACAATAATATTTTGATTATTTTTGTGGATGTGAATTCATAAATATCTTCTCTATGTCTATATGCAACCGTTTAAAAATCGTTTGCAACCGTATTAACTCCATCATTAGGTATAATCGAAAGTTAAACGAGGACTTTAATTAATAAATGAAAATAACCAATATTGTGTGTTACAGACTTTGATTTATATACAGACATCCGTTTAATTACTTCTAATTCGCTATTGATAACTATGTTAGCATCTAAATGATCTAATTGACACAGCGGAGCCTTCGTAAATAAAATCGTGTGCGTGTTAGTTAGTAATGAGTTTGCAATTTGTATTCGAAACTGATCATTGGCAGTAATATCTATCACATTTATATAGGCAATATATTCCGCAAACATTTAATACCACGCTTTGGAGTATTCGAGTATTCGTGACCGGGATTTCAAATAAACAGTAAAATCTAATATAACTACTCGTACATACAATTCTAAGCATTATTTGTTAGGTATGTCTTCCAGGATACAATTATTTACGCAATTACGTAGACTAATAGGTGTTCTGTCGTTATTTGACTTAATGACGTCCAAGAGGGTAATTTAAATTTACAAGGTGTAATGGAAACTATTTGATGATGGTGCTGCAATTACAGTGCTCTTAGATCAAGTTCCTATGTTTATTCCAAAAGTAATCATATAGGTACTTCTATCTATCTATTATGTAATTGAGCCTTAAGAGCAAATCCTTGGTCAAGATCCAAAACATGCTATTCTTACGCCAAAAATCATGGAAATTAAGGTATTAAGAAAATTTGCACCAATTTTGTCCTAATGAAGTCCTACAATCTATAAAGTGGTTAAACCAAGTAGATCCTAGGATTCTTGAAAATCCTTTATTAACATTGAAGGTAGAAAAACAACCATTCTCCAAAATAAATCATGACATTATTCGTACGTCGTGTGTAACACCGGATTACTTAACAGTCGTAATGTAACAGCTTGTTTTAATTCACTTATTGCACATAGCATCGCGTCTACCCATTATATGCTAATTGGAAGACGACACGCAAAATTGCTACAGACAGAAAGTGAATTTTCAATACAACTATGGCAATGAGATAAACTTACATTATTTATGTAACTAAATTTAACCAAATAGTACATTCTCCTTAAATACTTCCTACATGTTTATCAGATGCTATCATAGTCTTTCCACAAGCAAGAACGATGTTATTGCAACTATCCAACCAGCAATCAACCAATTAACCAATCAATAAATCAAAATATTAAATCAGAAACATTGACAATACACATAAACATGGGGCTCAACTTCGTCAGCAATGTAATTTTCTGTCACTAGTTAACAAGAATTTCGTTAAACATGTAAACAATGGGAATAAAATTGGTGCTAAGGCAATTTTATAAAAATAAAATAATGCTATACAAAAAACTTCCGGCTGAAACATTACTGCACTGACCTCAGAGCACTCAAAAATTATGACACATCTGAAAGATTATACATAAGTTACTTCAGCTTTACATAACCGACAAGCCTTTTGCGTGTAAACTGATGTACTCTTCTTGCGTCAATAATAGTACCGTGTAACCATAGTTCGGAAACCAAGTTGAATGGTTTTGGTCAAATCATTGCAAAAGTCAAAGGTTACGCAAATGTAACGGTTAGATGAGGGATGGACGCGAAGTGCATGCGAAGCGAATTGCTTTTGGCGAAGTGAGAGTTTTTTTTTGATTTCGTAACCTGTAGTGGATGGCTAACCATTGACGGCTTCGACTGGTATTATGCATTAGATAGTTTAATCTGTTGACGGTGCTCATACAAATGTTTATGATGTTGTCGGAACTTTGGGGTCTATATCCACAACAAATGAATTTAATGATGAAGAAAAAGATGTTGCAGAATTTAGATGTCAATAACGCTCAACCGCATCTCGTGGAACTTAAAGTTGAGTGAGTCAGTTTGAAAATAGGCCATAATAATGATTACGAATTCTTGGTACAATTCAAACTACGCTCATTGAAGTTGTTGAGGCAATCACATAAATTATCTTAAACACCGAGGTGAAAGTTCGATGGTCGCAATATTTCAATTATGCGGTCGCGTGCTGTACTGACTCCACATAAAATATGATGAGCTGCGTTTCTTGCGTCATTCTGTTAAAAATGCTAATTCTTTTTAACTTCTATTGTGTGCAGGAGGATTTTGTTATAATATTATGGATATCAGTTTCGTAAAAATGTAAATTATACAACCTTGATACGGTAACCTCTTCAGATAACAAGTAAGAGGTGGTTTACAATTTTTTCAAAATATTTGTGGGCTCAGTGGTAAAGTACAAAAATGGGTGCCGATCTAAAACTATAATATCTAAGTTAGGTTAAACGTATTAAGACGCTTATTTTCCTCTTTGCCCATTCAGTCCAATCCTTCGGTAGATTGCAAAATTAACGTTCGTAATTTTACTTCAGGGTAATATTTTTCTATTACAATCAAAATTCTTTCTACATGCTGACAAGACGTCGTGATCAAAATCGTGATATGTCAACGAGTTTCAAATAGTGAATGATGTTTTAAATAATGAAGTTTAATGATGGTCAGGGTATGATGAGTTGACAGGTCGCGATTAGCTATTGTGTGTGATAGTTTAGACCTCTTGGTGTTGGGCCATAACTTGAGCGGAATTTTGAATGTAGACATAAGATTATGCGAAAAAAAAAATTACATACCAGAGCTCACAGATTTTTTTCTTTTAGGAATAGGTCCCTGGTCACTGGTAAAACTATCTATGAAATACCTGAAAATATTGTATTAAAAAATCTACATAATTATATTTTCAGCTGTGACCCCAGGATATGGGTAGGTCCCTAATGATGGCTGGTTAGTTTTCATTCAGCCTACAAAGACATTTTATACATAAAAAAATAACGAAATCAAAACTGTACATTGAATATTTATGAAAAAAAAAAAAAAAAATGCTACGAGGTGTGGGAACGACTCTGATGCCGAAAATATAGTTTTTAGGATTCTTGTCCGTTTTTCTGAATGTATGTTGCGGATTGGCGCAAAAATGTCTGAACGGATTTGGATGAAGTTTGGCACCCAGGTAGTACGTTCTTCTGGGGTTTCCGATATCCATGCGGACGAAGCCACGGGCAAAAGCTGTTTAACTCTGAAAATATCACAAATAGATCATTAAAAAATCCAATCATTTCACGCATCGATAATAATATTCACTGAATAGAAATCACTTCTGTGTATCCATTTCGCGAATATCTGGTCTCCATTCACATAGAAAATAGGCGGGTTAAAGAAAATTCATAATTATACCAAATGCACAAAAATAAGTACAATGACCTTTACAAAAGCCATCTCCAATTTCGGGGCCCAATTTCAAGTGAAATAATAAACATCACGGAGGCGCCACAGAGCACACGTAACTTAATCTTTGACCTCCATCGCCGAAGGTTGCGCAACTGATATTAACGATGGAGTTCCCATGTCAACGCCGCAGCTCACCTATATACTTCTACCTTATGTAATGCATGATGCGTATCGTGCCTTAGTTTCCTAAGCTTTGGAAGGAGTTAATCAAGACTGGTTGGTGAAGTTGGATTGAGGAAAATTTTGCAGTAGGTATTTTTTTTTTTCGTTTATTTGAGGTGGAGTGTAAAAGGAGTATATATGTAAGAATCGTAGCAGGTGGCGTTCAGAGTTCGACTTTACGTTGAGCCCATTCGGCGTTCTGATTGGCATCCGACCGGCCCTGCACCAATCGGAGTGCTGAACGCGATCGATGCGTAAGATAAATCGAGATAGTTAAGATAAACTCACACTAGGGCCTCTGTATTTTCTGTCTACCCCCATGTAAAGATGGCGTGACATTTCTTTTTCATTCATCTGAATTAATTTGACTAAGTAGGTTATCATCTGTCTAGCCTTTTGCCAACTTTGTTGGGGTCAGCTTCCAGTCTAACCGAATGAAGCTGAATACCAGTTTTTTGCATAGAGAGACTGCCTATATGCCGTCCACAAACCAGTTATCGGACAACACGATACTCGTACCCCTTGCTAAACCTGGTTGTCAGACTTTCGGGCTTCTGACGACCGGTACAACTGTCAAAGATCTACAAATGACAGCCGGGACCAACAGCTTAACGTGCTTTCCGAGGCATGGAGGGATCTTGGTATGTAAAGATGGTCACCGATTCACGGATTAACCGTAAGTAGCTTAACCTGATCGATTGACCCGTGCGGCTGTTATTACCTAGCCACAAGCCACTAACTAATCAGAGTAATTAATATAAATGTTGATAGATACTTGGTCCGATGATAGTTTGTGATGTTGGTCTCTGGTGCGTTTCCTTACCAGAGTGCGTAGTCGTAGCCTTATTATTGCTTGGAAACAAATTGAAGTACAGTGCTTCGATTCATTAGTTCGACGATCGAACTAATGAATCGAATTAGTGAGAATACATGACTCAATGACTCCATGTAAAGTACTGGTATTCAGCTACATTCGATAGGAATGAAAGTCAAACATAACATAATTAGGAATAGGCTAGACAGATGATGATGATTGATCAACAAAGGTCGAGACAAGACTTTAATGATGAATGAATGAGACAGCATTGTCTAACAAGAATACATTGCAGTGGTCTATTAGAATGATCATACCGAACAGTTTATTGAACCGTCTTATGATGTTGAAATCAAACGCGTGTTTTTAAAACATTCAATTATACACGGATGAATATGACGTTTCCGAATACAGTAACAAAATGGCGATTGCATAAAAAAATTTGCTTAATTAATTCACGTTAATTATAAACTTGAAAAATTCACACACTATTCCTATTTTGAAAGATTAATTTAATTTACACATCGTACTATTACATGGGTTGTTTCTAAACAGTTCCCAGTCTCGAAACATTTATATTTTACGGTTCAAATTCACAAGTACTTACAAAATTTAACCTTAAAAAGATTTATGGTGTATCAAGTCGAGATTAGTATCGGTTTTATTTGTTTTCTACTGCATCGGGGCGTTATGCAACAGTGGCTTGGCCGTGAACTCCCGCGCAGCGTGTGTAGGCGCCCTAATAATGTGTACCTGTTTAATTGTTGCCTTCCCGCTATTGTATTCGAATGTAACAACGTGCTAACGTATAATGTTAAAGTTTTTACAATCACATATCGCATTGTGTTTGTAATTTATGTTATTCGGAATACTCGACTTTATTTTATATTTATTGGTTTCCATGTGTGCGGCAATCAGAAGTACATACATAGTTCAAAACAGCTATTTTATATAAACAAATATTTTTCTTCATCAACACCAACCACTGTAGTTATTATTTATGTACACCAAATATATGTAGAACCAGAAAATAGTAACTAATTTGAAAAGTGAATTCGTTATAGCACTTTTTTAGGGTTCCGTACCCAAAGGGTAAAATGGGACCCTATTACTAAGGCTCCGCTGTCTGTCCGTCTGTCACCAGGCTGTATCTCATGAACCGTGATAGTCAGACAGTTGCAATTTTCACAGATGATGTATTTCTGTTGCTGCTATCATAACAAGTACTAAAAACAGAATAAAATAAATATTTAAGGGGGCACCCATACAACAGACATGATTTTTTGCTGTTTTTATAGATAACTTTTGCCCGCGGCTCCGCCCGCGTGGATGTCGGTTATCGCGTAAAAAAGTAGCCTATGTCCTTCTCCATATTTCAGGCTATATCTCTGCCAAATTTCATGACGATCGGTTCAGCGGTTTAGGCGTGAAAACGTAACATACAAACACAGACAGAGTTACTTTCACATTTATAACATTATAGTATGAATGGTACGGAACCCTTCGTGCGCGAGTCCGACTCGCACATGGCCGGTTTTTAATAATATTTTCCCCTTGTCAACAGCTCATAAATAAAATCATTGTCATTCACACCGAGTTAATATTATAATTATTTTCCGGTCATAAACGGTTGTTTGTCATGAAGATTGATCGTCGTAACTCCAAGTTTAATACCTACCGTTTTAAAAGTTAACTTAATGTTATAAATTACCCATATCTTGACCTATACGAAAATATTCGAACCCAATTCGTTTTATTTTTTTTATTTTGTATAATGTACAAGTACGCTAATTAATAGTGCCGTGCTTTCCTATAATTCAGATCCATGCCAGATCGTGAGTTAATGCTGTATATCGACGCTTGAAAGACAATTTTTACCAAACGACATGTTGGCAACTACACTAGAGCATTTCGAAAAAAAAAAAAATCCTAAAATGCTCTAGTGTGTACTAGAGCATTATAAAGTATTTAGTTTTTTTTTTTTTTTTGAGAATAAATACTTTAAAATGCTCTAGTGTAAAGTTGCCAACATATCGTTTGGTAAATATTAAATAAATATACTCATTAAAATTCTGTATGGAAAAAAATTAAAGTAATGATTGCTTTCACCAATAAAAGCACAAGCAGAAAAAAACATACTTTTTAAAATGTACGGGTGGCCAGCACATCAAATCACCACAAAATGTCAAATTTTCTCGTTCAATTTAGAACTTGAGGGCCTATACTACCTCAAATGGCTTAGCATGATCCTCCGTTATGTCGAAAATACTGCAGCATTAATTTTGAAATAAATATATTTTATGGTAAAGTTGAGGATTAATGTTAAGTACTATGTTAGCCGAAAACACGATTCCATAAAATTTTCTCTATAGAAAAAAAATCCAAAGTTACCTCCAAACCGAACAATAAACCCCTGGTATTCAAAAAATACTTCAAATTAAATAATGAAACTTTGCATATTAACTGAACTAACTATGAAGCAGGTCTTATGTTATTTACTTTATTTAAATGACCATTATTTTCACCGTAAAAAGAAATTACCTAAACTATCGGCGACTTGGGGCCTTTTCCCTGCCGCTCTGTCTCGCTTGCTCGCGTGACCGGTAGCAATAGTGTGCGAGCGAGAAACAGAGTGAGGTGGCGCTGAGGTATTATAGACTCTTAATCGTCAACATTTTAAAGTTTAAAATTGTTTGGAGAAATTTGATAGTTTGGTGTAGCTTGACGTGCTGGCCTCTGTACGTAATAACAGTAGGGATAAAAAGTAAGTAGATATTTGCTGCACTTGGACTTCTCCTTTCAGAGGAAAACTTTATCAAAATACTGAACGAAATATAATTATTAATACATTTTTTTCGATAGGCAACTAAACAAACAAACAAAACAACAACAAACAGCAGCAGCAACAAACAGCTCAAACAAAATTGTTAAAAAAAACAAAATATTGTATTTCACATAAACCTACATGGGCACTTATAAAACGTCAGAAGCTAGGTGCACGGTTCCAATCGTCAGTTCCTATGGAGAAGAGCCGGCAAGAAACTCCACGGTTACTCTGCTAAAAGTAATTGGCTTATACAATGTTTTAAAATTAGTGTTAATAGGTATTGGAGGACAGTGTAGGCCTATCAACAAGTACCAGGTACATAACAAAATAGAAAATGATCTACAAATCTACGGTCTATTAAGCCTACAACGTTCTCACAATCACAACATATAAAAAAATCTATATAAAATGAAAACCTATTTACACCAGTTGACATGATTGCCATTACAACTGTAACAAATTTGAATTAAAATCCTGTCCACAAAATCCACAAAATGTACCTTGATCCTCGCTCGAAGCATAGGTAGCAGTAGGTAGGTAACTATTCATTTTCCTTGAATGACACTTGTCCGCATGGCTTCGTTAACAACTAGTTTTTCTTTAGTTCTCAGAACATTATAAGAACTAATGAACACGTATTGGAACTTTTCTCATCTTTTCCCAAGCAATATTAGCATTTTTGTATTGGAAAATAACGGAGTTACGTCTCATTCACAGCTCTCTATTGTATCGAGTTTTTATTCAGTTCTGTTCTAACTTGTGGTTGGTTTTCCCTCAATAATATTAAAAACCAGCCAAGTGCGAGTCGGACTCGTGCATGAAGGGTTCCGTACCATTATCTATAAAAACGGCAATAAAATCACATTTGTTGTATGGGAGCCCCCTTAAATATTTATTTTATTCTGTTTTTTAGTATTTTTTGTTATAGCGACAACAGAAATACATTATCTGTGAAAATTTCAACTGTCTAACTATCACGGTTCATGAGATACATCCTGGTGACAGACGGACAGCGGAGTCTTAGTAATAGGGTCCCGTTTTACCCTTTGGGTACGAAACCCTAAAAATCATAGGTAACTTAGTCATTAGTACTACTTACACACTTTAAAAATTTTCTCACTTAAAGAAGCAAAAAGAGTAATGTACCCAGGATTTTGTAATATTTTGATTGTTTCTTGCTTATTCTTCTCCATAGAGATCTACGTTTTGGAATGGGGAACTAGCTCAAATTTCTGACTAACTGACCGACTCTTTGACAATTCAAAAGTGCCTATAATTGGTTTAATTTAAATAAATGCTTTGAGTTTGAGTTTACTAAGAATTAATTTAGTGAACACACGTATTACCTTCACACATTAGCTGTCATTGCCAACAAGTGTTTTCTCTAGACTTATAGAATTTTCAGCGTTTTATTTTTTCCAGAGTTTTCTTGGTTTTTAGTCTTTTATGTTCTTTGTTGGATGCCAAATCGTGGCAAAATTTAAGAAATCAATTCAACTCTTTTTAGCCCAGCAACGATTGTACGATGTTAGGTTTGTGGGATGATATAATATAAAGGATGCTGTTTTATTTATTAACTATATAAAAAAAACAACATATATATATTTTCAGACTTATAATTGATTGGCGCACAAGTATTTACTTTGCGTATTTAAGATCATTCGTCCCGCGCGGACTGGCAACCTCGCATTTCTAGAGGTTTTTAGTGATTATTTTATTAAATTTAAATTAACGTAATTTTTTTTTTCAGCCAAGCACTACGTCGCTGTATTATAAAATTATTTTAAACATTTACTTTATAGTAAATACAAACATGTAGTCGTAATACTGCAAATAGAATATAATTGTCAATTTTTATGACTAAATACCAAAATAATTGTAAAAAAAATAGCATACATACATATTAATATCAAAGATCTAATGCTTGGCTGGAAAAAATGTACTTTGATTTAAACTTAATAAAATAACTACTACGCAATAGTTGGCTGGCATTTATGCTGAACTGGGCCTATTTGGCGTAGCCGCGAGGCACACATTTCTATTTTATTTTGTGTTCTGTGTCAGTATTGTGTGCCTTAAACTGCGTCAAATAAATTTATTTTCTTTCTTTCTTTTTTCTTTTAATCACGAAAATCCTCTAGAAATGCGACGTTGCCAGCCCGCGACGGATGAACGATCTTAAGGCTTAGTTAGTAATATATTCGCTGTCTAGCCACCCAACATGTGGAGCTAGTGTTAGTTAGCTCACGCGGAAGTATTTCAAATGCTTGGGTATCGTTTGCAATCTAGTGAGACGGCAATGTGTTGGTATAAGATCAGAAATAGAGCGTAAATCGTTATAGGTTGCTATAGTTCACCGGTCTCTGGCGCCATATTAACACGTACTGTTAGATCTACCTTGTTTTGCAAGATAATACAGCACCTTTTATGTACAGACAGGTGAATTGATTGGGTATCTCTTACACTTTATAATAGGAAACAGGGCTTCAAAAAAATGCAGCGGTCGGTACATACTTGTACGGTCAGCAGCAGAGAAATCTCACCTCCTAACAATGAATAAATACATTGCTAGGGCTAATTTATAAGTTTTCGCGTCCCAATTTTCTAATCGAGAATATATTAATAAATTTAATAAAATGTATAGTGTTATAATCCAGCATTTGTAAGCTATAACATAATATAACTATAAATTAGAAAACCATGAACTTGGCCATATTTTGACACTCTTTCACAAAAAACAACGATGTGATTTATCGGTTTTTGTTCTGACGCTCCTCTAATAGATTCATCATTTCTTGTCGTTACGTTTCTAACTGGATACATTGTCCAAGCTTTAAACATATACAATGTGTAACAGAAAATACGACAATAAATGAAAACACTGATAATACGTAGGAGTATTTAGAAACTGTCAAATTCTAATAGAAAAAAAAAAGTGTTTTTTTTTTAAGCAAACCAAATATTAGTTATGGGTGGACTAAGGGTTCTGGCGATATTTTACTAGCTTATATAGTGACTAAACTATTGGATTATTTGACCGATTTTTTTTATTCAGACCGGGAACGCTATTTTAGAGGTATGAGGAACAGGGTGTAAAGTTCACTCATACTCTATAGTAAAGGGAGGATCCTCCGACCAGACGGGTATTGTGTCTGGTGGGCAACTGCCCGACGGTTAATGTCGGGATATTGTATGCTAGTCGCGCGGCAAACTCTGACGTCACAAATCCTGCATAGCGCATGCAGGATTTGTGACGTCAGGTCTTTGATGCGTTTATTTCGCATGTGGCGTAGTCGATACCGCCACACTATCCGTAGAGATAGGATATTTGGATACTATAGTGCATAAGTGTGTGCACTGCAGCACAGGTGCACTCTCTTCCCTCACTTTCATAGTCCAATGGGATGGCAATTCAACAAGACCGGAGAGAGATCAGGCGCAGGGCCAACGGCTTAACTTACTTTACGAGAAACGGGAGTATCGCACCGCCTACTTCCAAACTCCGGGCTGTTATTACGAACTTCCTAATAGAAAAACCCAAAAACACTTTGCCCGACCCGAGAATCAAACCCAAGACGAATGGAAGTACGTATGGAAGAACAATATATATATCGCCAACCCCAAATAAATTGGGAAAAGTGCAGGTGAATAATGATGATGCATTTAATTAATTAATTTTAATTTACCTATACTTCATTTGAAATAAGATTGGACATTTAAATAAACCTTTTTTACAGTCCGTTCAACCGATTTTGACTTCTATTCTGTAAGCATAAGGACGGCATTAAAAGCAAAAAAGTGGTTACAATTTACTGCAGCTGCCATTTGTTATGCGATCAACACAATAGAAGTCAAAATCAGGTTATTTAAATGTCAAAATTCATTTCAAACGAAGTATAGTTGCTCAAAATCTGTATAAAACAGGTTTTTGTGTTAGGCAACACGCCAAGAAACATCAAATAAAACATAGAAGATAAGTATGAAAAAATACTTCAGAACATTTGTACATTGTACATAGACTCAATTAACAAGTAGTCTTATTAAATTTTAATAAGAAACTAAATAACTAGAATCTACTGACGTTACTCGCCTACCTAGACATACTTACAAATGATGTGCTGAAACGCGTTACGAGGAATTAGGTTCTTAATTGAGCAGAACTTCAAGAACCAAAACAAAATCAAATAGAAGTCATAATAATAAGTTACCTGTTGCTTAGTATGATGAGTTGCTTTTTGATTATGTAATACCATGATTTAACATTACATACCTACAGTGTGAGTCTTTAAAATGTGCACATATCGAAAAGAGGGAATCTATGCTTAATTTTATCTACGGCAAAAATATAAAAAAAATATAAATATTTTATTTTATTTTATAAGAAATTAAAAAAAAAATTGTTCCCCGTGTAAACAAAACGGTGTAACTTTTAAATTAAATGATCAATCACGATGAAACAAACTCCATAATGATCGAAAGTAAACAGGCGTCCTCAAAAAATTGGGGAAAAAACTACCCTCAATTGAAATGAAACATGTTTTTTTAGCAAAAATCTGTTTTTTTTTCATCATTTTTTACTATAATTGTGAAATTACTCAATAAGGTGGCGTTTTATTGAGAAATTTTGAAATAAAAATAAAAAAATAAAATTCCTTAAAAAAATAAAAAATAAAATTTAGATTATTTTTAATATTTTTTCCGTAGATAAAATTAAGCTTAGATACCCTCATTTCGATATTTGCACATTATAAAGACTCACACTGTATATAATAGTCTTCCGATTGGCCAGACTTATAAGGAATTTCTATGCAAAAGAACATAATCTATCCGGTAGAATTTCGATGATTCTGGAACATACATTCAGAAAAACAGAAGAAGAAAAAAAACTCTATTTCTTGAGAAGATGTAGTAGGTATCATTCAGTCCTAGTTTTTATAAAATGCTTAGAAGTTCATAGCAGCTGACCGTCTACTTTGAATGGTATACAAACAGACACAAACTCAATACCTATTTAACGTATAATTACCGGTGATTAGAAGCCGGTAATTACAGAACAATTAAAAAGCCATTGTCTCTCGCGTGGTTCCACGTTCGGCATACGGGGGGTTAAAAGTGGTGTAGTCCTCGTCTCTGAATGGTCTTAACTTTGGTGTTAAAGAAAAGATCAGGATTTTTTTTTCCATTCTAAAATTAAATAAACAGTCATCAAGTCATCACATACGCTTGGTGTCACCTCACTATGTAATTAATTAATAAACACTAGGGCCATGGGGTCCGAGTGCCCACTTAGTTAGGTTGGTCGACTCTCCACGTGACCAGAGGGCTGGCAAATTTTGTGGCAGCATTGCCATACAACGCGGCAATGCTGCCAGCCTTTTGGGCACTTTTCCTGTTGGCAGCGATGCGGATGAATTTTTTGATGCCCTATGTTTCTTTCCCCTCTGTTTTTTTATTATGTAATTTGAAATACCATAGTTATCGACCAAGTAAAACCGCAAGTTTGTATTAGGTTCTCGACGGTATTTTTTATAATAAAAGAACCACATAATAACTTCCTTGTTTTTTCCTTCCATACATTTTATGCAGTTGAGTTAAAACAATAGCTTGTTATAAAACAATAAGAACTTTAATAACACGTGTTTAAGTTCAACAGTGTGTTACAGATAAAGGTTTTATCAAAATCATTTATGTTCTAAATGTTACATAAAATATAAAAATGCAATTTTTTATGAATATAACTGTCATTCCGACCTCGCCGCCGAGGCCCATTGTGAAATCCCCGACTAAATAGTCCTCCCCGACCCTTGCCCGTAAGCGAAGCGCCAGCGCGCGCTATAGCTGAGCCTGTAGCTTTAAATTCCCCCGATAATAATCATAACCCTGATTTTATCCAGCCACCGTCGGTCCCTTGCCATCCTCCCCCGACTCTGCCCTAAGCCGAGGTTCGTACCCCACAGGGGGTGCCCTGAGCACGCAGTCGTTTAGTTTATAAGTTTTTACGCCCTGGCTGGAGGCATTAAGTTTCGCTAGGAGCTTAAGGCAACCACAGGAAGTCCGCTTAAAGAGTCACAGCCTCTCAAGGTTACCTCTGAGATGCCCTAGTAAAAAAAAAAAAAATGAATATAGGTAACTAGAGTATTTTATAATATTATAGAAAGACTTAAAGTTAAAAGTGAGTTGTCTGAAAAATATTGTTATTTTTTAGTTCTATTTACAATTTTATCAAGCCAAAGAAGGTGCATGATTTATTATCCTGTATGGTTTTCTGTTTGAGTACTGAGTTAAATTCTGTCTTTATCCAAAACAGTTTATTTTATCTGCTATTAAAATCAAACTGTTGTAAATATTTATCACAAAAACGTATATATAACGACTTAACTAAACGCGGTCACTTCAAATTTTATTATGCGTTTTTTGAACTAGAACCTTTAATATCCATACACAGGTAGATTTAATCAATCATACCACGTTCCTTACATGCAATAAAGTAACAATTAAGTTAACTACCCTTAACGAGCGAAGCAATAAACTAGATTCACAAGAATATCGATAAAATCTGTAATTTTACATATATTGAAGGAGATGTTAAATATTTATGTGGAGTTTGAACTGATTACCACAATGTAGCACTTATGTTTAGTTAAGCTTAGGTTACAAAGGGACAGCATTATGCTACGGTGCAATACGCTGCATAATGTAGCGTGCGAAAGTTCATTGCGTGCTTCAAAAGACATCATGCCTCTAAAGATTATAATCCATCATAACATAAATCAGTACATATTTTGACTCTTAGACATTGATGCAAAAACTCTAGAGCATTTAAATACTAATAATAATAATTGCCAAAAAACATGCAATGATTCAGCTCAAGCGTCTTTTAAGCCTCCTACACGTTGCAAGTTTTTGAACGTGCAAGAGCAATAATCGCATGCCATAAAGCACGTTCAATTATTGCCATCCAAGAATTGCGTTTACACGCGTGCAATTTCCATAACATGGCATACAATAATTGAATGCAAGTTTTGCCGTATGCGACTTACACCAAGGCCATTTTATTGCAAGGCGATTATTGCATGCAAGTTTTGCCTCCTCTTAATATATAGTTGCAAGTCCTTGTACAAATGATTGAAGTATTGCCCGTATTTGCGCTGCCAAATATTTCAATAACATTTTATTGAACGTCTTCTCAAGTATTTTTTTTTTTTTTTTTACTTGTTTCATTCTTTCGTACTTGTAGAGTTTAATGCCAATTTATTGCACATGCAATTGTATTGTACGTGCTGTTTATCCATACTAATATTATAAATGTTAAAGTAACTCTGTCTGTCTGTCTGTATGTTACGTTTTCACGCCTACACCGTTGAACCGATGGTCATGAAATTTGGAAAAGATATAGCCTGGGATATGGAGAAGGACGTAGGCTACTTTTTTTTACGCGATAACCGAAAAAAGCTAGTACCTACATATACTAGTTTTGAACGCCAACTAACTTGCCCGTATCGTGCAACAATTGTAGGTACGTGTTATTTAAACGGTGCCAGTCAATTGTTGCTTCAAATTTATGGTATGCCACAGGAAATAAACTTGCACCGTCTAAATGCAGCTCTAAGCATACGCCACTATGACGTGCTAAACTCCGGTGTACACTTAGCTTAAAAACAGCCTTGTATTACTATACATAAGGCTAGATGACCGTTAATAAAGCCATCATTTTACTAGTACATTATTAAGACCGCTTGTTCGATTAGAAAAAAAATACAAGGGTTTTTCCTTTTTCGTCCGTCTTGGTGCAACCTAACCCAAATTAATAAAATCTGATGAAAGTGTTGAGAGGTCTTGTACAAGATCAATTATCAGATTTATAAATAACTAGTTTTTGGCCGCGGCTCCGCCCGCGTATTTGTCGGTTATCGCGTAAAAAGTAGCCTATGTATATCCTTCTCCATATCCCAGGCTGTATCTCTGCCAAATTTCATGACGATCTGTTCAGCAGTTTAGGCGTGAACACGTAACAGACAGACAGAGTTACTTTCACATTTATAATATTAAGTATGGATTGATTAGGTATGTATACACGGCCACAAATCAAGCTATACATTTCCAGTTTAAGCTGACCAGTCTCATTGTACGGAAATCCTATACAATACGAGATCAGCCTAAACTGGAAATGTGTAGCTTGATTTGTGGCCCTGTGTACATGCCATAGTGCGTAGATCATACAAAGCTAATCAAATGTGAAGTTTAACATAGCTGAATGTAAATTAAGGGTAAAACAATTACAAATTTCGAGGCTTTCGGACAAAAGTGTTCTAAATCATTTTCATCGCGAATTGGTTTCAAGCCGAAGTTGATAGAATCCGATGACATTCAAATAAAGATATAATTTGATGTCATTCGTTACTAAAAACTAGACTCAATAGGGGTCAATATATTCGTAGACATTAGCCACCCATGTAGAGGCAGTGTAAAAAAGCAATCTTCGTTTACCGACTTCAAAAGCGTAGATTTTTGCATGAACTTATGGTGTAATACGTCGATTCATCGAATGCCGAGCGCTTGCGACGATGACATACTCATTTAAATAACTGTTTATCCTTCGATAGGTCTAGTAGGACCTACCTTATTTATGAAGCAAATTACGTTAACGAAGAAATACCAAGATGGAAGACAATTTGAATAATGTGGCGTTTCTAAGGACTGATGTCAAGAACGGTTGTAATGTGTTCAAAACGAATTTAATTACTGTCAAGATCTAGTTGGTTGGATCTAGTACTAAGTACTTAATTTTTCTATTTATTTCTATGTATTTAATATTCTGGGTTATTCGTTTGTTTAATAAGTCAAAACAAGGGACCGATATCGATACTCGAAGAATACGGATATTTTTAAGAAAATACCGATAACTGTATCGACATCTGGCATAAATACTGGTATTTTATATCAGTAATTTGAGTATCGGTATAAAATATCGATAATTATATCGATACTCAGTACTGATATCAGACTACAATGTGACGTCACAGAATATTTATTGATGCTTCTTAAGTAAATACATATTTTTTACAGTCGCGAAACATATTTTGATCAAGATACTACCTGACACTGACCTGCAAATTGCAAAAAACGCAAGAAGATTTAATAATAACGGTATTATATCGATACCCAAATACCGGTATTTATAGCGATATTTTGGTATCATTTATCCAAATTATATCGGTATTCAGTCCCTGGTCAAAACATTTGTTTGCGTGTCAATGGGCACAGGCTTTTCAGTACAGTATAGATGTCGCAAAGGCTCATGTGACATTCACATTGTGCTTTATGGCCTATGTAACGAATAAAACTAGGCCAACAATTAATAAAAGCCACTTCTTAACAAATATAATTTAATATCCGCCTCTTTTTCCTCTTGTAATAAATTAATTAACAGTGCAACCAAAAGCTGAAACATTTAGCCAGTGGCATAATTAAAACATTGCCTAAATGTTTTCATACAATAATTACTGTCATTAGGAACAACGTCTGTAATTAAAACGTGAATGACAAAAAGAGGGTACATTACAGTACTACATTTCAACTGTCGTGCCTGACTTAGGCCGTAGGCGTCAGGTATCTCATCAGTCACGCATACAGTACCTATATAGCACGCACGCACATATTGTTGGAAAAAATGGTCCTTCGCTTATGTATAAATAAGACTAACGTATCTAATGAAATAATGTGTAGTGTCATCATCATCATCGTCAACTTCCTGCCCATGTTACTTGGGGTCGGCGCTACACGTTTTGTTCTTCCATTTTCCCCTATCAAACGTCGCAATCAAGATCGGAAATACGAACAGCTGAAAGTATTTTATCAAACAGACGCTGGCGTGTAACAAACTGTCGCAAGTGAAACAAACCTATTATAGCACAGAACTGACGAACTAACCTTGTCCTGATCCGTGACGTCATCTGACAAATTGACGGACTATTTACATTCATTAGTGCGTTCGAACACATAAATGCACACACTCATCTGTGTGTTGTGTTTAAATTAATCTCGCGCAAGCGCAGCAGTCAGTGGGAGTTCGTTAACATTTGAAGCAATTTTTGTGTGTTTACGTAGTGTGTTAGTTTTGGAAGTAAATATATCAAATGTACTTCAGTCAGTAATTGTTTTGAGATAGGGTATGTCCCGGTTAGGAGTCTTACATGTGAAGTGGGTACCTTCGCGCGTATTATACGCATAATGCACGCACGTATTATGCATTATGCGCGTATGCATAATGCAGGACGCCTGAATACTGAACTCACGAGCAGTTTCGAAGTCATGTTACTGTGTTTTACCTTAATGCACGCGCTAAGGTTCTTTTGCGTAAATTTTAGGTAATAAAACATAATAATAACTATTTATTTATTTACACGTCAAAACACATTTTTTTATTTTTTTCTAACTATGGCATCTAAGAGTTAACGATGAGAGGTTGAGACTATTTAACCGTATGTAGGTAGGTAGGGTAGGGTAGGTAGGTAGGTAGGATAGGGTAGGATATGGTAGGTAGGGTAGTGTAGGGTAGGGTAGGATAGGTAGGTAGGTAGGGTAGGGTAGGGTAGGGTAGGGTAGGTAGGTAGGTAGGGTAGTTAGGGTAGGGTAGGGTAGAGTAGTGGAGTTTATACTATAGCTTTTGCCAGAACGAAGTCTGTCGGGTCAGCTAGTGTTTATATAAAAATAATACTACTAGGAGTTCTTGTATAATATACTCGACTAATCTACTTCTAAATGACCCTATAAAAAATGCGAGGCTTTTAGGATTCTCTTATCGCTTCTTCAATTAACACAGTTTTATTTAGTAGTTAACGAGACTACCTTGAACTGTTGCCACTAATTCGTTATTTGCGATGATGAATATCAATAAAATCAAGGATGACCTGCGCATAATTTAAAGTAAAAATTACAACGTTATGAGGAATTGATTTACGAACCATCCAATTAAGCCTTTATTAGCAAAGATGCTATTATTGTGTCCGTGATTGACTTATAAAATTTTGCCAATTTAGCCATGCAAGCCTGGTTCTTTTTATGGTCGACATTTTTATCAGTTCAAACGTCTTTGACATAAAATGATAGCATGATTGACAAATTCATATTTTTAACAGTTCTTTGTCGTATTCTATGGAGCTCGTGGCTAAGTAATAACAGCCGCACGGGTCGATCCGTCAGGTTAAGCTACGCTTGCCGGGGTTGGTCAGTGGATGGGTGACCATCTTTACATACCGAGACTCCTCCGTGCCTCGGAAAGCACGTTAAGCCGTTGGTCCCGGCTGTCATTCGTGGATCTTTGACAGTCGTTAAGGGTCGTCAGAAGCCCAAAAAGTCTGACAACCAGTCTTACCAAGGGGTATCGTGTTACCCAGTTACTGGGTTGTGGAGTTCAGATAGGCAGTCGCTCCATGTAAAATACTGGTATTCAACTGCATCCGGTTAGACTGGAAGCCGACCCCAACATAGTTGGGAAAAGGCTAGGCAGATTGATTTTTGTCGTATTCTATGGAATTATAACGAATAGTTATCATCACTTAAATGTTCGTGGATAAGATTCCTTGAAGACTAATTATAACATCATCCTTACGAAAGTTTTGTTGGCGTTTGGCGTTTTGGCCTTTTTCTAAATTTATTGTTTATTCTTAAATTTTATAAGAATCTTGTTAACCACAGTGGCATGTTAGCCTCATCATAGTTTTGTCTTTTTATCGTCATCAGTACTCCCGAAAACTATGAAAATGGCATGATGTTTGTTTGTTGACATTGTCCAGTGACGCAACACAGTGTAATTATTTCTGCTATGTAAATTGTCTTTAGTCCCTGATCCTGACATCAAGAAATGGACTAAATTGTGAAACTTTTATTGCTTGAATAAGAGGCTTTTGGCTATTTGAATGTGTGTATTATATTTTTTTATTATCTGCGGTTTGTTTGTGCAGAATACACATTTTTTTTTTCTTCTTTATTATAAAAAAGAACCATGTTTGTACTGCTGGCTTTTGAAAACTTTGGCACTATGGGACGTTTTGCGAGAGTGCGTACCTGTTGAAGCGCGTACGGATGGCTTTCAAGCCATCATGCGCAAAAAAGCGAACTCCTTGCTGCACCGTTTACGAAGCAGTGGCAACAGCATCCTGAACGCTATTGCTGCCAGATTTGACTGTCCTTTCCAAAATCAGTGGATTAGGACAGCCATAGGCATCAGTTAGGTATAGGCACTAACAGTACTAACATAATATTTTAGGTACAATTTTGTTACTAACACACTAACGTTCTTTGATTTTGTGTTATTTTTGTTTATGTTTTTGTTTTATGTACCTTATATGGAGATCTTCTCTGTAATAAATAAATAATAATAATAATAATAATTAGTAATTAAAATAAACATTAACAAGCATTTTCATAGGGCGATAATCTACGTAAGAGGTATTGTCAAAACCTAGAGAGTTTTGTCTCACAGTCTGCGCATAGCCTTAAACAAAACAAAGTCACACAATCGTTACGCACTTTTATTAATATCAAATGACAAAACGCTGTCACACTAGAATAAATTAATATGTAACGCCAACAGAGAAAGGGCGTGTATCATATTATAGAGTTACCCTTCCTTGTCCAACCTGTCTGTTACGTTATGTTACGTCTCGTTTACCGTGTTACTACTCTATACATGTCGCATACATTGCGTTTAATTCGACATTTGATCAATCGTTTGGGACTGCCCAAACGATTAATGTGGCGGCTTTTAATGTTTGTTTAGGACAAGTAAATGTACGTAGCCGTACACATTATACTAAGCGTTAATGATTCATATTAAGCGTTAGTTCCTACGACTAATGCTTGGGCCGTGCACGAAATCGACTGATTTTGATCAATTTTGTTCATTGTTTGTGAGAAAGGGAAAAATAATTTAAAAAATAGAAAAGTCGTGTTCTTTATTTTGCATGTAGTTTAAAGGGATTTTTCGAATAAGTTAAGTATTCACGGAAAATCACTAATATTCGCAACAAGTTTTCCGAAAAATGACGCGAAACTGACATTTAATCATCATTCTACAAGAAACTACTTTTGATTTTGAACATTAAAAAATATCATCAACATCAGTACATCGTCTACTTGTATGTAGCTGAACCACTTTTTTCAACTTCCATACAAAATATAGCAGAAAAATAATATTGAAAAAACTTTTTTTTTTGTTTTAAACCCCGTCAATAATTTATTTTTTCCTATTATTTAGCAAATCATATCAAGAAATTTAAAAATCACAAATTAGTCTTCAGCTATCCTTAAAATATAACCAATTTTTTTTTTTAATTATTAAATAATACCTTCATTAAGAGGCTACCGAGCGCACAGTGGCGCCCTCATCGTTATTTCGGTGATATTTTTTATTTTAGAATGAAAATGCAGAAAATAAGCTCGTCAAGTTGTACTTCACAAGACTATAGGTTATTATTACTACAAACAGTAGTTTTAAATTGTTATGTTTTATTGTAATCATTAAAACGGAAAATAGTGGCCACTAAGCTCCGTTTTAATGATTGCAATAAAACATAACAAATAACAAATCACCGAAATAACGATGAGGGCGCCACTGTGCGCTCGGTGCAGTCTTAAGTAAATCAAAGGCGAAATAAACTATATTTTGGAGAGCACAAAAATGATGAAACTATTAACAGCTGCTGCGACTGACACGAATAGTTTAGCACCATGTAATATTGTTAACATTTTAAAAAGAGTAAGTATGGAGTTTCTTGCCCATTCTTCTCCATACGTAACTACCTTTTGGAAGGGGCAACTAGAACTAATTAATTTGTATATTTTGACGTTCAAAAGTGCCTTTTATGTGCCTATTTGAAATAAACGATTTGACTTTGACTTTGACTTTGACATGAAAACTGTACTTTTATAGTTACACAGACTTAATATATAAGACTGTTTCGATTATTTCAAGTTTTCTCACAATTAGATAAGAAATTGACAAAAGAGAGTTTGTTTCGTGCACCAAGTTTATCTAATTGAATAGACAGATTTGCTGTTCGAGAGTTTGTTGCGCCACTTCTTCTTTTCAGCTAAAGCACAAGGAAGTAGTGGGGTGGGCGTTTTGGGGGACTGTCTCATGTAAATTCGACGTTCGAAAAGTGCTGATTCTCAGCCAAAATTGAATAAATGACTTGATTTTGATAAAAACAACATTTTAGTCTTTCAACTTGATTGTAAAATATGAGTTATTACGTATTACTTTCCAGACTCTGATGAAATGTAGGTAAACGTTTTGGTAATATTACATGGATTCTGTATGAATTAACTATTGATTTACAGATTATGAGTAGGCCAATATTCAGCATTTGATATTAATGTGGCTTGGATTTAATAATAACACTTAAATATTATTGCGTGTTTAATTAATTCAACCACTATAATAAAATATTTATTAAAATAAATTGCGTCTTTAGAATAACGGTATGTATGCAATTATTTGCCATTCAATTAAATACCACTAGTTTCTTGCAAAAACAAATACAAAGTTGATGGTTTGGGATTTATTGTTTACATTCGAATTGCCTATTAATAACGTTAACAAGTTTCCGACTTAAGCTGTTAAATAATATAAGTTGGAATACGTCTGAGAGTAATTTATTGAAGTTAACACCTGTTATAGCAATATTGAGTATACAGGGTTATTGGTAAAACACTAAAAACGACGTTTGTTGTATGACTTTTTACGAAACATTTACCGAAAACAAACCTTCAAGATTTCGTTATTCTACACATTTAGAGCGTTGAATTTTAGTACATTGTGATACAAGGGTGGAAAGTAGGTTATTGCAAACGAGCTGTCATTAACAAACCCGAGCCGAAGGTGAGGGTTTTTAATGACACGAGTTTCCAATAACCTACACACCCGTGTATCACACAACGTTTTTCAATACAGGTGTGGGAAATAGTAAAAAACAAATCAAATAATTAAATATGTTTATCACACAAAAAAATAAAATTTTCAGAAAATGGCGCGTTTTTGCAACTGGAATTTTTTTTACAACGAAAACACCCTATACAGGCTATTTGATTTTTGACAAATGTTGATGTGAAAATAATTAAATTAAAACTGGCAATTAAATATATTAAACAACCATTTAAAAGATTTTTAAGAATTTCATTGCAAGACGTACGGATTCATTCATGTTTCCTCATATTAAATTTATCCCATTTTATTTTATGTTCATACATAAGTCAATTTAAAACTCAACTGCAAAACTAATGATCGAGCCCTTAAAAAAAAGTCAAGACCGCGTAACTGAAAGATGCCTGTGCAAAAGATTTAATTTTCGAATCATAATTATAGCCTCTGAATGTACGCCATGTTTAACAACTGTATTGATGTTTTTTATGTTTGTATGAAAGTCTGATGAATTATTAAAAGTCATAGAACAAAAGTTGTTGTTTTTGATGTTAGTAATATAGTACTAGGAGGTTGTTAGTAGCAATCAAATTACGTAAATAATTTAATACGTTCAAGATAAACTTTTGAATAATTTTATAATAAAATTTAACTTTAGTGATTAATAATTGTTTATTTGACGTTTAACATTAATTACTTGATGTAAAATAATCAATCACAATCCGTACTAATATTATAAATGAGAAAGTAACTCTGTCTATCTATCTGTCTGTATGTTACGTTTTCACGTCTAAACCGCTAAACCGGTTGTCATGAAATATGTCAGAGATATAGCCTGGGATATGGAGAAGGACATAGGCTACTTTTTTACGCTATAACCGACATCCACGCGGAGCCGCGGGCAAAAGCTAGTCGCTATATATCTGTATAATTGCGAAGCGTAGGCAGTAGTGGCAATGACGTCTAATTGTAGCTGTCATTGCATTAGGAAGTCCATAATGAGTGGTTTTCCTCTACTTACATAACACGAGTTGCTTGTAGTATTTACTGTAAAATCATCATAAACAACACTTTACTAACAGTCTCCGTGTGTTGCCGGACTTAAAGAATAGCACCACCCCAATACCTCCCGTGGGTGTCGTTAAAGGCGACTAAGGGACTTACTAGATGGGCAGCAGTGTTCTTTATGCATACTGCGATCGCCAACTCGCCTGCCAAGCGTGGCGATTATGGTAAACCCCCCAAAAATTAAAAACACAAAAAAAAAACCGGCCAAGTGCGTATCGGACCACCCACAATGAAGGGTTCCGTACTTGGAAAGAATTTATCCTAAGAACAAGCTTAACATTGTACTTGGTAAACATAATCTCCCATACATTCCAACTGCAAATGTAAGTTTGTACGCACAATAGCGAGAGATTTACCATGTTATTTTAAGACCATAGACTTCTTATAGATTTTCCTGTAATCTATAAGTATAGAAGTATTTCCTGTTTTTATTTTTTATTTTAGGTTCATTAGTTTTGAAGATAAAGGGGGGGGAATGGTCAATTTTAATCCATTTTCACTTATAACTTTAAAACAATTTATTTTAAAATTATAAAAATATTTGAGATCCTCACCGTAAGCCCTTTCATTTGATATGTCACACGGTACTGATTGCAAAACTATTTTTTATTTTCTTGCTTGCCCCCCAAAACTGACCCCAATATTCTAAATTCATTTATTTACGGTTAACGTCCGTATTTGGGTCACTCAAATTGATATGTATACCAAATTTCAACTTAATCGGTCCATTACATTCGGAGCAAATTGGCTGTGACAGACGGACAGACAGGCAGACACACGAGTGATCCTATAAGGGTTCCGTATTTTCCTTTTGAGTTACGGAATCCTAAAACGGTGCTTGGGGGAGGTTTTTGTCCAGCAGTGCACGTCTTTTGGCTGAAATGATGGCTAACAATCTCTAAAAGAAGGAAGGGAAACGCTACTGCTAAGAAAAGAAATAATGAAACGCAACGCGTCGTACGTCCAGTCAGTAATAGGACTCGTCCATCCAGGGCCTCAATTCTGCTATTACAATAGTGTCAGAATGGTCTCGCCATTGTGAGTATTTGACAGTGTTTGTATGGCAAATCTGTCAAAAACTCACAATGAAGAGGCCATTCTGACGCTATTGTAATAGCAGACTTGAGGCCCAGGAGCGCTGTCCCAAATAAGACGCATTATTTATTTATTGTACATATAACAAAAGGTATTTCAATAAACACGTATAAGATCAATAAATTAAATCCATACTAATATTATAAATGTGAAAGTAACTCTGTCTGTCTGTCTGTCTGTCTGTATGTTGGCAGAGATATAGCCTGGGATACGGAGAAGGACATAGGCTACTTTTTTACGCGATATAAGCGATATCCACGCGGGCGAAGCCGCGGGCAGAAGCTAGTTATCTATAAAAAGGTGAAGGTTTCAGAAAAATTGGCTTTATAGATTTTGCGTGATTCTCAGTTTTTTAATTCGTGTTAGAAATAATTTCACTACGTAATATAAACATAATCTAAATATTCATAAATTGAGTTATTAATAAAATGCTCTAATTTAACATATATTTTTTTCAAATCATTAAAACTACTGGTTTGGACATGTTCTTCAGTAAAAAATCATTAAAAGTCGGTTATCGTAGCCTTAATATCTTTATCTACGCCCATGCTATAAATCTATAATATAAAAATGAATCGCAAAATGTGTTGGTAAGCGCATAACTCAACAACGCCTGGACCAATTTAACCAATTCTTTTTTTTTAATGTTCGTTGAAGTCCAAGGATGGTTCTTACGTTAAAAAAGAACATTGTCACGCCCGCGCGTTTCACTATACTTATACCATAGCGTCGTATCCCGCCATTTTTGTTCGATATTAGTATTGCAAAAACTGTTTCAGAACCTTTTATAGAGGATTCATGTCATGGGTGTAGATAAAGTGTTGTATGCAACTGTAATAATTAGGTATTAAAACAGTTGCATAAATAACTATTATCGTTACTCCTAATTTCTCTATTATTAAATCTTAACAAATAATCATCCTACCCAATGATTGACAACACAGTTACTCCTATCATATTAATTCGACACGGTGCGAAACCAGTTAGCAACGACAGTTGCACTTCTATTCGTATTTCGAACCATTGAGTAACTTTATGCGCACGAGTGGGTGGGACATTTACATTACCTACCTGTCCTGACTAATGTTAGCTCTTTGTTATTTGACGCACTGTCAAGGCACAGCCAAGGAAACAGGCCAATTATTATTGTAATGCTTCCTCGCGGTTAGGTATAGTGCACACTAGAGGTAGTTTGCAATTTGATGCAAATATATACAAATAAATGAAATTGTAGCGTCTGCTTGTAATGTCAAAATAACAGCTTTTTACTAATTGTGTAAGAAAGTTAGGTACGGTACTAATAACAAAAACGCATTTTTTTTTTGTCTTTCTGTCTGTTCCGGCTAATCTCCGAAACGACTGAACCGCTTTTGACGGAACTTTCACTGACATGTCGCTGATATTATAAGGAGTAACACAGGCTGCTTTTATTTTAGACTAGCTTCCGCAAGCGGCTTCGCCCGCATGATATCTTCATAAATTATAGCCTATGTTACTCAGTGATAATATGGCATCTACTGGTGAAATAATTTTAAAATCGGTCTAGTAGTTTTTGAGTTTATTCATAACATACAAACTTAAAAAAATACAAATCTTTTCGTTTTATAATATTAGTGTAAATGTAGAAAAAGCCGCGGGCAGCAGTTAGTGCGTAATAAAAGCTCAGTGTCGGTACTTTTTAAATGATAATACTGCACCATAAAATATATAGAGAACTAATTTAAAATAAGTATGTAAGGATAGTAGCAGGGGAAGAAGGCGTGAATATATGTAATTTAAAAGAAATGTCATTCGATATTTTAGGTTTTCTTAATTGTTTCAGTCAGATTTTATTGAATTATTTTATCTGCCTATCATTTCTAATAGTATTTTTTGAAGATCGAAGACCGCCTCTTCTAAGGGCCGGTTGTTTCAAACAGTTCGTTAACGTAACATACGTACGTCAAAAAATAACGATTACATAATGATGTTTAACGTTCGTTAAATACAAAGCGTTGTTTCACTGCATAAAAACCGATCGTCAAACTTCAAATGTAGAAGAATAAAATGACGTTAACCAGTGGGTTACTGTAATCGTTATTTTTTAATGAACGTCAAGGGCATAATTTTGTGAAACAACGGTTTGACGATAGTTAGCGCCATTTATGACGTATACGCATGCGTCAAGTGGACGTGAAACAACCCAATAAGGGCCGGTTGTTTCTAACGGTTCGTTAACGTAACATACGTACGTCAAATATATTAATAACGATTACATAATTATGATATTTAACGCACGTTAAACATCATATGTAATCGTTATTATTGCCATGTTTCACTGCATAAAAAACCAATCGTCAAAGTTCAAATGTAAAAGAATAAAATGACGTTACGCCGCCTGTTACTGTAATCGTAAATTTTTTAACGAACTTAAGTGTGAAACAACGCTTTTTTTGGTTAGCGCCATTTATGACGTATACGCGTGCGTCATGTGGACGTGAAACAACCCGCCCTTAGCTGTGATTTATCAAAGCTTTAAAACATAACATAGATAAGTATACTTACTGATAGTTTATTTGGTAAGACAAGCTAGTTGTTAGACAAACTGCGTAGGTTGTTATTGCATTTATATTCCTTATAAAAGATTCAATTTATTTCGGTATGTGAGTAATCCCAGTGACACTCTTAGGCATCGACGGTAAATGACAAATTATGATCGAGTCGAACTGCTAATAATGGTCAATATCGCCACGATATTGTGCAACTGCCTTTAAATAATGCGTAACTGTATATATTTCGCGCACAGAGCAATGTCAATTCTACCTTTATGCACATAGAGTAAATTATTTAGAGTCACGATAAAAGTCTGCAATTCCCTACTACAATTAAATATGATTATGTACGTGCGTGCAATTCCTAAAGGAATGTTGCAGAGAAAACAATTGAATGACTATGCATATTGATGGATTAAATCAATTAATTGCTTTAATTAATGTCACTGTACCTCATTGACATAGTTTTGTAATTGTGTACCTACCTAGTTTTCATTGCGCTTAAATGAACTTATTTGCCATTGTAACGTGGCTCGTAAATTAAGTATCTTTTCACTTCTCATGCTCTAAAAGTTCGTCTTTATGTCGTGCGTAAAATCGCTTTTTATGCTGTAGAGCATAAAGTAAAATCTTCGTCGAAGACCAAGGCAATCGGTCAACAGCCACACGAACAACTTCAACTTCATAGAATAACATCTTCATTTTAATTCGTTTCGTTAGTATTCTAAGAACAAGGCAAGGATACCAACAGCCAAAGTACACAATAAAACTTCATGAAATAAACTTATATTTTTTATTTCGTCCTTTTTTTAATTCGTTTTTTATATTAGTTAACACATTGACTGCCACCGCGGTCACCGGTGACCGCTAACAATAGTTTTTCTATTGTGTCTGTTGTCTGGCAGTCAAAGCCTTAATTTATATATTTAAACTTTATCTAAGTTATCATAGATATAAAAACAAAATGTTTTTATACCTGAGCAGTATGTACGAACTAAGTCAGGTGTTATGTCACGTTCCTACTGAAAAAAAAATATATATATACAAAAAAAAGTTAATTGGCGGGAACCATAATTATTTTTCAATTTTAATTAAATTTACAATATTTATATGTTTCTGTTTCATTTCCTCGCAATCGAAGTGTAAAGTAGAGTGTACAACTCGTCCATAAAACCCATTACACTCTAGTTTATATCCATCCTCGCTCGCAAGCTCGCTCGGATGGATAAACGTCTCGTGTAAAATGGTGCGTTTTATGCACTTAATGTACAATCTACTATTGTGCATTTCCTTAAAAAAAAAAGTCATAGTCAAATCATTTATTTAAAATAGGAACCTACAAGGCACTTTTGGACGTCAAAAATTACAAAAATAATTAACTGATTCTAGTTGCCCCTTCCAAAAGGTAATTACGTATGGAGAATAAAGGGCAAGAAACTCCATACTTACTCTTTTAAAATGTTAACAATATTTTGTATACATTAATAATTATTAATTATATGTGAAGATGATGCACTTACCTAGAATAAAATTACTATACCACAATAGATAAAAAGAAAGAAAAGTGAAGTAATGACAGAAAAATTAATTATGCGATGACATACATGGTGCTCACATATTTACAAACATTGTAAAAGTAGATGATTTTCCTAAAATTTTAACATTTAATTACATAAGACAGATCATTGCACACAGGTAGCTATAACACCACACTGTTAAAAAAAAGCGTTATGTGTATGGCGCCAAAGATATACAATAAGTTACCTGAAGTTATAAAAGAACAACCATTTAGAATATTCAAAAAGCGACTAACTGACTTATTGTTACAAAAATGTTACTATTCTATATCCGATTTTTTGAATGATGATTTGTGATAGTATATAGGAACATATTTTCGTTTTTTTTTTTTTTTTTCCTACGCTGATAACGCTGATAACCTGCTATGTCATATGTATGTACCGGTGTCTATCCATAAATGTTTGTATGCCGAAAGGCAGGATGTACAAGGACTCTTGAACTTTTGTTATCATCTTATTGTAATACCTACATTCTATACAAATAAAAACTTCTTATTCTTATTCTTATTCTTATTCTTATTGATTCAGTGATTCTGAAAAATATTTACTACCTGGTAGGTATTGATTCAATATTCATAGCAGGTTTTTTTTTAAATTGATACCTACTAAGTATACGGATATTATGCAAAAGCTCATCCTGTAAAATACATCTACAATTACCGGTAAATCCTACTTCCACAATACGGAAAACAATACTG
The DNA here is from genome assembly GCA_947523025.1 of Dryobota labecula. NCBI lineage: Eukaryota > Metazoa > Arthropoda > Insecta > Lepidoptera > Noctuidae > Dryobota > Dryobota labecula. The sequence continues at coordinate 18,874,584 of OX383288.1, read as the reverse complement.
CAGGTACTAACTACAAACCACTCTTGCGGTTACGAGGTATTTTAGAAAATTCCTCGATAACCACAGACAGTTTCTCCACACCGCAATGTAAATGGCACGCGTCGAATATCGAATTAATACAACCAATTGTAAATTACACGAGTTGGCAGCTAAAACCGTTTCACAATAATGTACAGTCGCCAGCACAACAGGTTATACGAAACTGTCAAATTTCTCCAAACGATTTTAAACCTTAAAATGTTAATAGTTAAGTTCAAAATCGTATGAGAAAATTTGACAGCTTGTGGTAACTTGATGTGCTGGCAAGGATCAAACTTTCCTGATTTATAGTAGAAAAGACGCAGCTTACTACCATATGTGTAATGTGTATACCAGTCAATTTATCACAAATTCCTATACACATTTAGAGAAATATACACCTCTATTTGGTAACTAAGCATATCATTGAATAATAAACTTAATTTAATTTATCACATCTCGCCGCCCGATCGACGTTTGACATCGACTAGCCAACTTACGCGTAAACTGTAATCCAATCGATAATGATACTTATTTCATGTCGCCACATTCTTAAGATTAGGCGTCGCAAATATAAATGTTTGATATTCGCTCAGAATGGACAGACTGGTTGATTTAACAAATTGACGTAGGTCTTGAGATTCTGTTGTGCTGTGGGAATTGGAGAAAAACTTGTTGTAAATGCTGCCTGTCATCCCACAGAAGTCGTTGTTTTTTATAGTGGGAACAACGTTATTGTTGTATAGGAAGTTTATTGGGTTAAAAATATGACAGACATACTCTTACTTAGGAATCGCATGGTACGGCGCATGAACGAGACCCAGAATTTGGCTAGGTACCTACTTACGCACGTTCCTTACCCGTGGTCTCCCGTAGTCCCTGGAAGGAACCACGGGTAATTTTTTACCCGTAGCTCCTCCAAGAAATACAATGCTGCCGAATTAAAATTGTACCTAAGTCAAGTCATAATACAGTCAAAGGCATTTTTCGTAATTAAATAATATAAATAACTTAGAATTTATACTATTATAAGACTGAAGAGATGACGCTACGAGGTTTTCGTTAAACAACATCTTCTATAAGTATGTTACAAATATATTCATAATTTTGTCATCCTGTAATTTTTTTTTTTTTTAAAACGTTGCCCCACTCTAGGAATTTCTCCTGTATCGTGGGTGTGTTTACAAACATTTAAACTCACATACACAAACAGCCAGACCCGGAACAACTACTTGTAGATCATACAAATATTTGTTCCGTGCGGGAATCGAACCCGCGACACGCAGCGCAGCAGTCAATCGCTTAACCACTGCGCCAACCGTGCCGTCATTTGTCATTTGTTATGAATAATGTCTGTGACTATATTATGACTTGACTTAGGTACAATTTTAATTCGGCAACATTGTAATTCTCGGAGGGACGCGGGCGGTGCTATCCATGGACTACGGGAAGGACTACCATTTTAATTTGGCATCATTGTATTACTCGTAGGGACCACGAGTTATTTTTTTTACCCGTTGACCTTCCAAGGACTACGGGAGGGATCACGGGTAACGAACGCTTACGTATCGACAATATTGATTGATATAGTTTATCTTAATCAGTGTCCATTAACCGTTGCCCGACTGAAAACCAGGAGCTTATTCTATTGCATGCTTACTCGAAACTGGACAAATCAGTCACTATCATCATTCTCCCCCTGCCCAGAGTCGGAGCAACATGTCTTTTTCATAGACATTTTCCTTTTTAGCATCATCTTTTACACAGTCCATCCATCGTTTCTTTGGTCTTCCCCTATTCTTGTAGCTTTCACATTCATACTCAAAATTTGCCTCACGACATTTTCCTTACTCCTCCGCATTACATGCCCTCGAGACAATCACATAACTCGATAAAAATCGTAATGATTCATGAAAATATAGGGCTGTGCTCGAGGAGTTTTTACTGATGCCTACCATTGATTCAGCTACTTAGCCCCCAAGGGAATAAGAGCGTGACCATAATAATTTCCATATCGTGAGTAATTAAATATAAATAAACAGTAATTTATTGCCTATCTTTACGCATAAGTTGGTCGAAGGGTTGCATCACGAAATAATTGAACTTTTCATAAGTATATGGTGTTATGGTGTACAGATTACATTTTTATTATCGAGGTACGTAGCTGTGGCCGGACAAGTGTCAAATCGATTGCAGATTCTCGGTTCGACAGCAGGTGGTATGGAGCTGCAGCGCAAACTATGTCCAGCCTCTTATCCTGTCATCTGAACCCCAAAAAATACTCTTTACTCTGCGCTGCCACTCACGAGTGGCGAAGTTTTGGGCCCACAAAATTTCACACACTCTCGTGACATCGATACGACGAAGAAGAATATTCTATGGAGTTCGAAATGTTCTAATGCAAAAAACCAGAGACACGAAACAAAGTCGTATATACATCGATTTATAAATAGTTCCATCAATTCTAAAGATTGTATCAAAATAAAGATGCATAGTATTACTTACAGAAATTATTTACGACTTGTGAAAGTAATAAATAACTCAAAGAATTAATAAATAACATATAATCAAGATGAATATTAACGTTATAAGTTAAGACATCTTTTTTCAACACGATATTTATCTGTTTAAATAATGTAGGTATTTCAAAATGCATCAGAGATTTTTTTTTTCAATTGTTTGGTGCATTTAGAACGTAATTATAATGAATGATGTTTTCAAGACGGATTATAATGAATGAAAGTACATCAACAGTCTAGCTATTCCAAGATACGATTTACTGGCTATAATCTTTAGAATATCGAAATAATACAAGGTCTATAACTTATTGAATTATTATAAACAAACTCGTGACTCGGCTACAAATCGTAGAACTAATGTCGAATTAACTACGTTGTATTGTAATTGCTACTGCTCTTGAGCAAATCTTAACTATTGGTGCGGAATAATATGATGCAAATACAAGTTAATTAGACAGAACATATTTATAGAGTGGTTTTTTTTCTTTTATTTAATTCTTTATGTGAAGTATTGACATCGGATCAGGGTTCAGTCTATCGACATGAAACTACACACACTGTTGGGATTCACGTTGTATCCATCTTTTTTCTACAAATAGTAAACTAGACTCAAATTCATAATAATTATCAAACAATAAAAATGCAAATGAACAATGTGAAATTGTATTATACCAACACCATTTAGTTTGACCTTACATAAGTAAAGAACCGTGTACACATACCATTTTTGAACGTTAAACATTACTTTATAAACATATTAAATACAATTACGTTGATTAAATACATTAAAAGAAATTACAAGAAAGAATGATTCGTACTCTTGTAAATTGACTTAAATATTTCAACTACTGATATGAAACGCTTAACCTTTCAAGAAGATAAAATTTATGTTCCCCGATTCTCCTTTTTAAGTTCAATTTAAGTAGTCGTAATGTATAAAACATATTTTTATTCAATACTAAATGTAGGCCTTTATAAAATACGCCCGCGGTTGCTAAAAGCAAAAGCAGAATTGTGGCAATCACTAAATGCGTGTATTAAAAATTCAAAACGTTCATGCGTATTCTTGGCACGAATTTGTGTCGAGTCGTGTGCCGAAATACGGACATTGGCACTCAATATTTTAACATTTCGGTGCAATGTACACAAATGCTAATATGAGTTTGTAATTTAGTCTTATCTATTTAGGCCTAAATTTGAAATTTTCGGCCGTTTCGCTTCAAAGTTATTGTTAATTCTTCAGGTTATGTAAAACGAATGTTGCCATCAAGAACATGTTTATTGCAATCCATCAGAAGCATTAACCAATTTAGTAACAATAGGCTATCTATCAGATCAATGGCAAAACAGTGTTCAGATTCTGATCCAGATAGTATCAGTTTATTGTATTGCTCGGTTACCCCTTATTATAGTGCAATTGATCATAGTTGTTAACTTCTGCGTAATTACGTTTAGCAATATGTTCATGTCACTAAGCATTTATAAGCTCCTTTACTTACGCAGTTTCTTCAAGCTAATCGTCATCCTAAGCAGTTTTTTCCAAGTTTCTATATATCGTCAGTCATATCTAGTTTCTAAACAGTTTTTTTTTTTTTTTGTACGCGGTTTCCAAGACCTCATAATGGTTGTTACCAGTAACCCTATCAGATACAACCTTGTTAACCGTGTCATCGCTAACTTCTATTGTAAGTCTTACAACATGGTCTGTTACCAGGTAGCTATAACAAATGCCAAGCTCTATTTACTGGTAGCATTGCGATGCGTGCGAGATACGCCAACTTGTTCACCTTTCTTCCTTTTAATGTTTCAAAACAGCTTACAATATAATAAAGTACCTACTTAGGCTTATTGAAACCTGTCTTCTAAGGTACCTTTATGAATAGCCTTTGCTTACCTGATTTTGTTTGAAGATCCTATGGTCATAACTTATAATAAAAGAATAGTGCTTTATTGATCGTCAAGATTTATAGTTTTGTCGCTACAAGAAAATGGTCCTGAGTACCCTTAACTTTTTGAGATATTTTAATTTGCGTTCAAAGATTTTGAAGAAAATCTTCAGTCAGCAAGAAAATGGGGATTTTACACATACACCGTTTTTGATGCCAATCAATCCTGTTTCTTATAAGGATCAAAAATCTCTATCGTACCAATTGAGGTTTGAGTGCTAGAAAAATATATTCCCATAAATTTTGTAGGAAATTAACGATCAATATTACAAATAGGATTATACAATGTAAAACAATATATTTAAAAGATTATAATACCCTAATTTTGAATCTTAATCGTTTGTTTCTAGTAAGGTTTGGTATCTGCTTCGTTAGCTGAAGCATATTGGTGTTACATACTCTGATATATTGTCCGCTAGTATTTATTTATTAACATGTTGTACCATTATTTAACTAACTTTTATTTAACATTGGACACGCATCTTGAATGCCAACTTTCTAGTAAAGTTCTTCCATGTAACTTCAGTAAAATCTTTCGAAACTCAAAATATTTCTCATAATAATTACTGCAATTCACCGAGTTAATCTGCGTAGTATGTAAATTTATGTTTTCATAACAATATTTTTTGTAAGTACGGGCTGTTGATAGCTGTAATTTCTTGTCAAGTTGATGGGGTATAATTATTTGGACACTTGTTATTACAATTGCAGGCGCTCGCTGTTCTCAATTTTAATATGGAGTCGCATGTAATGATATCATCAACTTTTTTGTATGACTCATTGACAAATTGTACTAATTTATTTTAACGTTGTTACAGGGAGCAGAGACGAATGTCAAGGTAGTCAACACACAAACAAACAAACATGAGATTCTCGGCGAGGTTACAGGTATGTAAAACGGTTACACATTTTGATATCATCTAATCTAAATGAAGATCGTTTGCCCCTGAATGCTGCGAACCAATTTGCTCGTTAGCAAACATTAATCTGGTTCAATCCATTTGATGCTCGACTTTAATAAATCCGTCCAGATGCTCCGATAACGAGCATTCGCACTTTATAATCGTAAGTTTGGAAATTCAGGGAGGTTGCAACAGTTGATGTGCTAACTTCACATAGACAATGGCGACCGGTACTAAAATATGCAACTTGCTGAGCATTTAATAGTTAAAGTTTAGTGAAAAAAATAGCTTTTATTTGCAACCACGTAATGTGGTAGTAAAAGATGTTCACGTGGGAAAGATAAGCATTAAAGTAAGTGCGTCAAGGCTGTGAGATGAAGATGTATGACGCTGATTAATGAAGTTGTCTTAATTAAAATGAAGTCACTTGACGGAAACTGGGTCCGTTTGTATGAGAATGGGGCTTTGATCGTGATCTAATCGATGTCTTATCTGAAATGCGATTTGCTGAGAAATAGATTTTGTTAGATAAAAAGCGATAAGTTTGTAGGCCTAATGCGAGAGGCGAGATATATAAATTAGAATGAATTAGAAACTTTCTTCGTTAAAATTATTTAACTAAAAGCCTTTTTCGAATTTGGATAGCTTCTTTTACAAATGACATTAGGGGTTTACCGAGATTGCATTAAGAGCGCTATCTCGGGTCCACTAGCTCCACTCCTTTAAAAAAAGATTATCTCGTGACTGAGAAGAAAAAAAAAAGAAAAAATGGCTATATTCCTCGAGATCGTATTTTGTTGCTTCGTGTCTCAATATGAAATTTTATAAAAGGTATTAGAAAATTCTAGACACACCGAGGCAGCTGATAAAGCCGTTTTTCATAATTCCTTCTCAGTCACGAGATAATCTTTTTTTAACGCATTTGCTGCCCAGTTCAAAAATATTTTTTTCTTGTAAGCCATAAATTGTTTGGAAAATTTACATACTTAGATTTGGTGTCGCTAGTCGGGTCCTGGGCATGAACAGAAGTCATCTATAGCGACTGCTCGAATACGGGTTGTAGGCACACGAACGAATTATTTTTTGACATATATGCTGGGTGCTGGGCAGGAGTGGCGTTAGTGGACTCGAGATAGCGCTCTTAAGCAATAAGTAATAGGTAATAATTTTCCTCCATTCGCATATCATTACTAAGATGTTACCATCAAGGCGTTGTTACTATGTAGTACTGTAATTTACCCATGTATATCGATTATTTTGAATCGATAACTGCGGTAATCGATGCAAGAACTGGTTTGTGCCTTTGAATGCCGAGCAACATTATTCAATGTCAGTGGCAAGAAAACATGTCATTAAGTACTGAAGCACAGCCATAATTATTATGCCAAGTAATGTTATTCAATACAAGCTGGCCACTTAGCCCATCTTGGGTTTTATTCGAGAATATTATGTCTTAGAGTTTAACGAGATTTCGCTTGAAACTAGACGTTTTAATGTAGGCACTGTGTTTAAGTTCTGCGGCTGTTAACATTGGTTCAAAACTAGTCTTTAATTCACTGAGCGAGAGATCATAGGTCTAAGGTTTCAAGCAAAACCAGATCACTAATTTAAACCCATCTAGGATTTCATAGAATTTTGCCAAGTTTTTCGGACTTTTCTCCAAGTCACCACACCATACTAAGCCGGTTATATTTAAATCCCATGTAATACGGGGCGAACTGGGCCAATTGCCATCAGCCGGGCATAAATCCAAACTCTGGGCTGCTTCTGTGAAATTCCTTATGGAAAAGAATAATAGCACTTTGCCCGACCTAGGAAGTGAACCAAGACACTCAGGCTCAGCAGTCTCGCTAAACCAACAAGACATAGACTACGACACAATGACATCTTCTTTATATAGGTACATAATTCTTCTGTGCGTGTGTATGTGACTGAACTCCTAAACGGCTGGACCAATTTTGATTAAAAAAAATTGTGTATGTTCAAGAGGATTCGAGAATGGTTTAGATTCACATTGGACTCAATAGGTGGTGCTGCGTTCGAGTTCTAGGAATCAGGACAACCTCTTCCCGGTCAGCTAGTCTTTGTATAAATAATTCTTCTGTGCGTGTGTATGTGACTGAACTCCTCCTAAACGGCTGGAACAATTTTGATGAAATGTTCTGTGTGTTCAAGGGGATTCCAGAATGGTTTAAATTCATAATGGAACCCGGTAGGTGGCGCTGCGATTGATTTCTAAGAAACAGGACAACGTCTATCCTGTCAGCTAGTAATAATAATAATAACAGCCTATTATTTTCCCACTGCAGGGAAAAGGCCTCTTCACATACAGAGAAGGCAAGAGTATTGAATTTTGATGAAATTTTCTGTGTGTGTTCAAGGGGATTCCAGAATGGTTTAGATTCATAATGGAACCCGGTAGGTAGCGCTGCGATTTAGTTCTAAGAAATAGGACAACGTCTGTCCTGTCAGCTAGTAATAATAATAATAATACCAGCCTATTATTGTCCCACTGCAGGGAAAAGGCCTCTTCGCATACAGAGAAGGCATATTACGTATTGATCACCACGTTTGCTCAAGAAAAACCCTTCTTTTTAATCCAAACTACAATATTATAAATGTGAAAGTAACTCTGTCTGTTATGTTTTCACGCCTAAACCGCTGAACCGATCGTCATGAAATTTGGCAGAGATATTATAGCCTGGGATATGAAGAAGGACATAGGATACTTTTTTACGCGATAACTGACATCCACACGGGCGGAGCCGCGGGCTAAAGCTAGTTAACTATAAGGTTGTTGCCTTACGATGTATTCCTTCACCGATGTCAGAAATGTCTAAGATAAATTCAGAAACATATAGATTTCATAAATCGCTCTATCATCTAAAATGTGACCTACAGCGACTTTCATTAAACAGCTGTCTTGGAGACAGAGCCTTGTGCCCACAGAGGACTCTATCTTTATAAGTTTCTCTACGGTGTATTTGAGAAAACCAAATATTACTTGCAGTCGAAAAACAAAGATAAAGCAGTACAGAAAACAGCGGTAAAGATCGCTTTTAGCGATAAAAAAGAAAAGAAAGAAAAAACGTTTATTTGCGGTAAACATGACGCAATAAAGAACATAAACACAAAAAAAAATGAAAACTATGGGGGAAAAATGCGTCACATCCACGCAAAACGGCTATCGCTCAGCATTATGCTGCGACCCTATGCAAGACAGAGCCCCAGCGCTGGTTTTCAGCGACAGCCGGCGTTAACGTAATGACGTCGTCCGGTGCAGCAAACAATTATTAAGACGCTGTACCAGCATAGCGTACTTAAAGGAAATTAATATAATTTCATTTAATTTAAAATGTGATAGAATAAAAAAAGAATATAATAAAAAAAGAAAATGGCCGCCCATTGTGTCTCCCCTTGTCAAATTTTCTACAGATTTATCTCTAATGTTTATGCTGTGCAAAATAAAGAGTAAATTCTATTCTATTCTATTCTACCTTTGTACTCAAATTATAATTATGTCATATCTCTATGTATTTTACTGTGTGTAATAATAATATAAATAAATAAAGTAACAGGAAATCTTTAAATAAACATAAAATTATCTTATTCATCACATCTTAGTTCATCAAGTTGTGATGTATTGTAATGTATTATTTGATTATGATAATGAAACTATGAGGGACGTTACCTATACTTAGGAGGGACTTCCTTATAATTTAACATAGTTGGAAGGTCAAACGCATTATGAATTGGTCTAATTAAATCATAGTCCACGTTTAATTATGTATCCAAAAAAATAATTAATTGTATGTTTTTATACGCATATGTGTATAAAAATATTACCTACAATTATTTCTGAGTCACTGTAATCTACTGCGCAGTTTTAGACAAATTCATTTGAATTAGAGGACTTCAGTCCGAAACTAAAATAATCTTGTAAATATAAGCGAATATTATATTATATATTTTAGCGCCACCCCGATACACCCCTCTCGTATTACTAAGATTCGTCGCCCGAGGCATACTCACACCATCCCCGATAGTGTGTTGCCCGTGGTACTACCAGTATTACTATACTACCAGAAGTACCACGGGTAAAAAAAAACCCGTATTACCAAGCGATCCAGTAGTACCACGGGAAGTTCTTTTTTACCCTTGGTACTACTGGTAGTCCACATTTCATAGTTTAGTTCAAAATGACGAATCATACAATTGGCCTGTGAGGCAATGGTAAAAACATTTCTGCGGCAGATTGTATGATTCGTGGTACAACTGGTAGTAATACTGGTAGTACGATGGGCAACAAACGTCCCCGATGATGCTATCACTCTCCTCCAGGAGAGTAGTCCCTCCACTAGCACAGTTAGGAAACACATCTCCCGACATCCGTCCTATCGTCCTCACCGACGAGGCCCGCCGCGACGTCCCTGTCCATCCCCGCCCCGACCCTTGCTCGAGCCAGCCCGTGTCGCTGAGCCTGTAGCTTTATATTCGTTCCTAAATAATCATAATCCGATTCAGCCCGTCCCTTGCTGTCCTCCCCCAGCGACGCCCTAAGCCGAGGTCTGTATCTCCGCTTGGGGACGCCGTTAGCGTAGTCGCTTAGTTTTTAAGTTTTATGCCCTGGCTGGAGGCAATTTAGAACTGTGAGAGACCATTCACAAAAAAAAAAAAAAAAACTAGGGTCGTAGCAAATGGCGTTCTGTAGTTTCTGCCTACCCATTTATGGGAACAAGGTGTGAAAACTCACACCTACTGTTTAACATACATACATAAACATGTATGTATGTTAAACAGTAGGTGTATGGGCTGACTCTGAATTAATTGACAATCTATCGGGATTGAAAGTACTCATGAATTCGAACAAGTTTTACGAGTACTATGGTTATAACCAATTACAACTCGGAAATAACGGTTTCGAAAATCGGTCCTGAAAAGTAGAGCTTATTAAATTAATTAAAAGAAAGAGTGTGGTGTTGGTAAGTACAAAAGAATCATAAGTAAGCGACAATCACAGATGCAGTAAACATTTAAATAAATGAACCCAATAAGTTAGCTAAGACGTTTTGGCACATTCAAAGGCGCCTACGCAGCACGCGGATCGAGTATTGACGTGAGCCTACTTTATGACTACAGGACTCTACTTTGACCATAGACGACAACTATGCAAACAGCTTGAAATGTTATATTTGCATAAATCAGCATCGGTTTCTTTAATCCTGCAATATTTCAATATTGTATAATGAGATAGAACCGTGAACTATCAATACATTATATTATAATACTGATGATTTGCATTGATGAATATGCATAATCAATGCCTGTAAATGAAATGCCTCGTCCGTGTCGATAAAGCGTGCTCAATCTTTGTCCACTTTTAAAATTCTGGTTAAAAATCACTTCCTCTCTTCCTCTCCTCTTCCTTGCTCATGGATCATGTTTATTTTATATGGATAAGTATCTATATGCTTTATGTACATATGTCCATATGTATTATATGTAGATGGTACACCACTGACTACCTGCAGTATTGTCTCTCCGTCTATTTTTGATCCATCCAAAGGTTGTCTGTAAAATATCGCTCTTAGCGATAAGATCGCCCATCGTACATAATAAAGAGTAATTTATCTATCTTTAATCAGTATAATCATTAAGAAGGTGTTGCGAGAGTAGTCGAAATGAAAATGATGCTAATATGTTCTTTTTACAATTTATGGTTAATTTTCTATTTAAATTGAAAACTTCTCGATCGATTCAAACATGCGATACTATAAGACCAATTTAAAATGTTCACTATCAGACTCTAAACCTTCCTTCTTTCCACAGGTGCTGACATGCCTGGTGCTGTACGCTTCAAGCGCACACGCAATCATGGTAAAGTACGGCACGAACGAGGGTCCCATTGTACCCCCAACACCAGAGCCGGTCCCCCCTCCGCAACCCTACCGCAACCCCGCGCCTGTTTGGGAGGAACGCTCGAACGACACGCCCGATCCTAATGCTCAATGGTAATTATTATAACACTTTTTTTCTTTTAATTTTATTGTTTGTCGAAGAACCCGAATGTTCATCTGATTGTCAGTGGTTACTGCCACCTGCGGACGTTCTTCTCCTTGATTATCAGAAGATAACACTAGTCAAAGACAAAGAATTCCCTCTCTCTTACATATACATATTACCCAACACAGATACCCAATGTACCCTATAAATACTCGAATAAGCTAAAAACAAGAGTCAACTTGATCCTCTAATGACTTCTTAAATTGAGTGTTATTAATGACAAAATCCAAAGCAACACATATATTTTGTTTTGTATTTTGTTGACCTGTGTAACCAGTGTCGTGAATTTTGTTGCGCAATGACATGCCCCCTGTGATGTGTAGGTAAAGAGTTGACGCATGGAAAGTTGCTTACGTTAAAAATCAACTTCTCGGAGTATGATAGCCTAAACTTAGTCTATTACACAACAAAATTTCTCCCCCCCAGGCGACCTCCCTTCTTCGTGCCCCAGCCGAGATACACCAATGTGATCTACAACTCCCAGCCACCACCAGTGCCGCTCAACAATGCCCAACGCTTCGTCAACTCTTATATTCCTGTCAAACCCATCCTTCCAAGCCAAAATGGCCAAGCCAACCCGAACAGCCCACCGGCCATTCTCGGCAGCCAGAGCTTGCCAGGCATCGGTCTCCGGTACTTCTTCCCTTCTTACCCAACGACGCAGAAGCCTGCAAGACAAGAGGACGCCAAGCTCAATCAAATAGATGGTCAGGAGGCGGTGGTGGCTGGAGCGGAGTCAGCTAGTGACTTCCAGTGGAAATATGAGAAGGATGCCACGAGACGAAACATTAGGAATTCTTTGGAAGTGAGTAGACCTTTATTAAATTTTGCCACTATTCAGGAGTTAACGTAGAAATCTTTAGTAGAAACTTCAGCATGACAACGCAATGCGAGGATTTTGAATTTAAATGACGTGCTTCAACAATCAAAGCCTTAAGGCATAGTGTTATTATCGACATAAGTAGGTAGTCTATTGCCTTGACAAAGTCGTTGTACAAAAAACTATAAGCAGAAGAACTGAGGCCATAAGAATTGTGACATAGTAAAAAATAAAAAATAAATCTGTCAAGTTTTTGTTCCTCTGTGTGGTTTTATTCCGTCATGCTTAGGCCTGTGTTCACCAACATTCAAACCACCGGTTAGGTATTTAAACAGTTGGTTTATGTCAAATTTCCTAAGGCCTGTGTTCACCAACATTTAAATCAATTGTTTAGATATTTAATCAGTTGTTTACTCAAAATTTCATAGGAAATTTGACATAAACCAACTGTTTAAATACCTAACCGGTGGTTTGAATGTTGGTGAACACAGGCCTAAGAAATGTTGAGTAAACAACTGATTAAATATCTTAACAGTTGATTTAAATGTTGGTGAACACAGGCCTTAGATCAATAAGATTATTAATTCATGTCCATGATTCAACTATGTTATACAGATTACAACTATGATGGTGCTAGCTTAAGTTTTCTTTATTTCTAGGGCACAGCAAGAGCAGTATACCAATGGCCAGTCTACGTCCCCCCGCGGCATCACTAACGTTACTAAGTTCTTTGCAACATGTCAACCATGTCGTTAAACGAACGCCGTAGTAACTGTGATGACTATTGTTAGTACTAGATTAAGACAAAAGTGCCAGATGTATCTATGTTTATACAATACGGAAATCGTTGGTGGCTGTAGTATGGTACAGCCTTTCGGAAATGAGTCTAGAGTATATTTATTGATGTTAAATTATGACACTGCCTGGTAGCGCGGTATTCCTTTTCCACTGTGTGCTTGAATTACCTACTAGACATAATAAAATAAGGACCATTTTAGCATTTCCTATGTAAAGTTATGCCATCATTGAATAATGGGTACAAATTGAGTTCACTTGAATAGGAATTAATCACTGGACGTTTTGCAATTGATGAAATTCATTTGGTTTTTCCTCCTTCATATCTGTTTGTGACTGTTGTTATCTTGTCTTTTTTAAAATATTTAAATGACGAATGTACATTTTTAAATGGGTTTGTGTTTACTAAATAGACAAGAAAACTTAAAAGTTAGCAGTCGTGACGTTCCCAAAGGAAACTTACTAAAATACAAATTGGGTCACGAGAAAAAAAAAAGAAAAAGACAGGCTCTATTTTGAAATAATTTTCACATGAAAATGATTTCAAATAGAGCCTGTCTTTTGAAAGTAAGAAGCATTAAGAAAATGTTCATCTACAACCATCCAAACGGATAGCTGTAGTAGGTTGATGACGCATAGAAAGCGTCCGAGCACCGCTCCTTTGTTGTTAACACATTGACAGCAATCTAGGGACGTCTGTAAGCAACGAAACTGTAAGCAACAGATTACTGGAAGATCTGTCGCACGTATCACACACCCAACACCACTTATTTGTAAGCAAAATTCATGCTGTTTGTCCTTAATAAGCTAGACCTTATCATGTAGCCCAAAAAAGTTTTGTGTACGTGGAAAATTCCCATACCATACGGTGTCGCCCTCCGAATTTGTCAAATTATTTGATAAGTAGGTCCAAAATACACCGTGGCATTTTAGTCGTCTTACAAAGACAGCCCACTTCATGTATCCAATGACTACAAATCATTCATGTAAAAATTTGTTTTTTTTTCGAACATTTGTTTTATTTATTTTTTTATTAATTATGACGCATGACATAGTTTAAAACAGCCTGTTACGAGTGCAGTCCGAGCCTTGTGATACAAGGGCGCCGCAGAATGGATTTAGATTCAGTTTAAGTTGCTATAGTAAGAAACACATTTTTGCGTTAGGGTGAATGAACTCTGATAAAGATGTCGCCGCTCCATTCCGCGGCGCCCTTGTAACACAAGGCTCGGACTGCACTCGTAACAGGCTGTTTTAAACTATGTCATGCATCAATAATTAATAAAAAAATAAAACAATTGTTTTACTTGCGTGATTAGTAATGATTGGATAAATGAAGTGGGCGGTCTTTGTAAGACGACTAAAATGCCACGGTGTATAATCTTGAGCTTATAAGCACAGTCCTTTGCGTTGACCATCAACTGTATAATAATGCATTTATCATTGAGGAGCACAATTTTTCAATCACGCGTGGACCTAAATGGCGGGACGTGCCCAAAACTTAAGTGGGCTCCATGATAACATCTGGTTCATTAAAGTCTAGCAGCATGTATTCTGCAGCAATTGATTTTTGTGTTTTCTGTTGTAAACAGTTTATTTCTTACATTCGACATAGCTTGCTCTAGGTTTGTTTATAATATTTGGGCGGTAATCCTTTTCTCTCAATTCGAAATTAATCTGTTATAGAAATATCCTTTATGTGGTTGTAGTGAAAATTCTTACCGTTCCTTCTCTTATAGAGAGAGTCTTTCTCTTGAAAATTTAATTTTACATATTCTGATTGGCCTTATTTGGATCATAAAAAGTTTCCTTTCGAACATTACAACTAATTTATTTTCGATTTCTTTGCTGAATTATGATGCTGCAAGCTTGGCATTCCCGTAAAACTGAAACTGTTGAATCCAAATATTGAAAACTTACATAACATAAACTTAGGTAATGCGGTATGCGTTTGAATTAATTTCATGTGACTTAATTGTATGTATAAGCCTTACTTAATGGGAATTAACGGAAAACTTGTTCAAAGTCGAAGTCAAAAATAAAAGTAGAATTTGCAAGGGGTGACACAATGGGCGATATTATCGCTAAAAACGATATCTAAAAGACCCTTTGGATGGAATAAAGGGGGAGGAGAGACAATAGTGCAGGTTGTGGGTTTAGGTGGTTTTGCCCTTTAATTTAGACTTAAAACCCAGTGATAGTAATGTAATGTAGTGGTCCTTATTTTGTTTTGACAAGGTATTCACATAACTGAAAGTGATTGTGTTTACCTACATCACAATTTTACAATAAAATTGTCCTTATGTTTTTGGCACGCGATGCATATCATAGAAAAGTACACAAAGAAGAAACCAGCGTTTAAGTTTTTTATGTTGACCTTACATTCAATATTTAATATTGTTCTTATTCTCCATTACTTGATTTTTATGTATAAAATAATCAGTTCCTAAAACAAATAATATAACAAAGTTATTTTAAAGGAACGAATTAAAATTCAAAGCATCGTTTTGCCCTTCATACATGGCTACGTCACCGCCATAAGTCATTAAGAAAAACGCAAGTATTCAGTTCCTGTAAATTAAAGTTAAATTTTATTGTTTGCTGCCAAGGTCATATTTGTAAATAAGTTAAATGATATAAGTTTTTAAACTGTCATGGTCACTAATATTATTATTAACATAAGCGGGATATTTACCAAGTTTATTCATTGTTATGAGTTCCCGATATTTCGGCGCTGTTGCAAGCACCATGATCACGGATAAACTGAAGTCACTGCGGGTGGGTGTTTATGAGCAGACAAAACGGTCTACCCTCTTTCTTGTTCGTTTTTTGCACTCAGTACCGCTACCAAGTAAGAGGGTAGACCGTTTTGTCTGCTCATAAACACCCACCCGCAGTGACTTCAGTTTATCCGTGATCATGGTGCTTGCAACAGCGCCGAAATATCGGGAACTCATAACAATGAATAAACATGGTAAATATCCCGCTTATGTTAATAATAATAAGTTAAATGATATATATATATATCTAAGAATTTATATTGCCATTACGTAATTTGTATTGTTATGCGCTGTCACATTTTATTTGGTCGTTGGTTAAATACTTTTGTCATCTAGCGACTAAAAGAGCGTTGAAAATAAATACAAAATTAGTTTTAAAAAATACCCGCGTGACCATTAACTCAGAGAGTGTGACGGAAGTTCTTTGTTCATTGTGGTGAATCTCTATTGCTATCTATTGCTATTAAGAGATCTAATGGTTCAGTATTTCTCGAACTTTCTTAAATCCATTAAGTAAGTTCAAATTCAATCTAAACAATTTCCATCAAATGACGTTTGATAAAAATCTTTCATAGTACATCATTGTTATACATTTAAAACTATTTTATTTAAAATGAAAGTAGATTTCGTTTCGTTTTGTTATTTCCTTTTAACGATTTAAGTTACTGTATTGTTTTTGAATATGTATCACTTAGCTGTAATTATGCTTGTAAATATGTAAAATAAAGAAATATATTAACATTTATGTGACTTTTATTGTGTTTTGTTTATGTGATTAAGTAATTTCGCTATACATGGAATCAGGTTAGAGACTTGCTTAATATTAAAGTGCAGTAAAACTTACGAAACAATAGTGCACAAAGAAAAGAAAAGATGCAAAACAACACACTATAAAAATGTGTAAGCACGTATAGAATTCGCGTATTATTGCATCGTCACACATAGGTAATGCGCTCATAACGTTACCTGACTGTCATTTAGTGCAATATAAAATATTGGTTGAGCTTTTTTTGTTAAATTACAACTACAGATCGGATAATCGGATGCATATTTACCTAAAGTTAAGGTAATGGCTATTATGGAATGCATTTTTGTATCGAAAAATCCCCTGATTCCGGGATTGACGACTTTAAAGATTTCTGATTATAGAATCAAATGTATATTTACTTAAGTTTAGGTGTTGGCTAATTTGAAATGCACTTTAGTATCGATCGTAAAAATCTCGCGATTCCGAGATTGATTAATTTACTACTATTTGACTATAGAATCTAATGCTAGCTTATGGTGTAATGTTAAACAATACCACATATCTAAGAAGTCGTTTCCATACCATGTATTCAATTAGTGCATTCCCGGTTTTTCTGGAATCCCGGGATTTATATTAACAAAAACATATTTAAGAAGCCGCTTCCATAATTACATAGCCAAAAATTAACTTTGGGTAAATATGCATCCGAATTTCCGATCTTTAGTTATAACCTAAATTGTATTCACTTATTAAACCCACAGTCTACATTTACCAACCCGCACTGGGCCCAGTTGGGGAATAGCTCATTCTTTCCCACAGAGAGGAGACCTGTTTCCCAGTAGTGGTAACGTCATAGGCTAACTAGGATCTGTTTAGAACCATGTAAAGTGGGCGAGATAGTTACTGAAATAATGAAGACATTCCACGAAGACCTGTGAAGTCAGATTAACATCACTGTGTCACTTGCACACCATCCCACGCAAGTATGTTGTAACTTGCAAATAATAATTGACTAGCGACCTGTCACTACTTACGCACAATTGCAGTCTTTAAACATAACACATAATCGCTTCTTGTGGTTTTATGACACGGAGTAGGTAGTAAATGGATTGATGATCTTCGGAAAAGCTGCGTTGTTTATTGTTACGATAGTCATCATCAGAGATCGGAATAGGTAGAGTTAATTTACCTAAACTTCGAGGAAGGATGTAACATTGAGTGTATATATAATACCTCCTCTTAAATCCCGAAATAATTAAAATGACGTTTAAATCCCGGGATTTAAAAACCACGAATCATTTATTGGACTTTATTTATAGTTACAAATTATTGATTTGAAGAATCATAAATAACATAGGGTTACGTACTAAAATTGCTATATGTATAAGCTCTTTAATTTAATAGTTTTAGTATGGAACCCTAAAAAATATTATATGATTTTTTAAATCAATTGTTTTTAACAATACGAATAAATAAAGTCCAATAAATAATTCGTGGTTTTTAAATCCCGGAATTTAAACGTCATTAAAATTATTTCGGGATTTTAGAGGAGGTATTATTACATCCTTCTCCAAAGTTTAGATAAATGAACTCTACGTATTCCGATCTCTGGTCACCATACACCAGTCAAGGATCTACCGTATGAAGCGTTGCCAAGGATATTTTAATCACAGTTGGTTTATTTCTTATGCACTTACTACTAGGTTTAGTTGCTAATTCTGTAATTTTGATTGTTGTATGAGACATTAACATTCCATTCGATAACTACTCTGTGCTTTTCACAATGCTGAGTCACCTACTTAGTGTCATTAAAGACGTCGCATTGAGCTATACCATTCGGCGAGGGAAAGGAAAAAATATGAGCAGTTAGAATGAAGTTATTACCTAAGTCTGCGTTATCTGAACTAAAGAATAGCTCGTTCACTGTCAATCAAGACAGATAATTATCTTCAGACAGAATTTGAAATGCCTGCACAGTCACAATGAAATGATGAAAGATTAATTATGAAATATTTTCCAAATGCTAGACTATCAAGATAGTCGAATCATCTCAAGGATTACTGTAATCTGTCATTAGGTACTGCTGCGACACGTATCTTGGGATTAAAACAAATGTAAGGAATATAAACGATTGCAATGTTAGACCTGTAATCTGGATGAGTCAACTGCAGCTAATACATTGATTTTCTTGGTATCCATCTCCAAAAGAACTTTTAAAACATTTTCTAGAGATGTTTATTATTTGTTTATCAAGAAACAAATAATAAACATCTCTATTATGACTCTAAAGATGTTTATTATTTGTTTATCAAGAAAAAGATTAGTACTCGTAAGACACATTCTTTATTGTCTTGGTAATGTGTTGACTTTCGTTAAATGCTGACAGTATCAAGATCATTGTCATATTGAACTTAACCGCGGCGCGGACGACTAAGCAGTTAAGACAATCGTGAGACAAATTATGACGACCATTATAGGTACTTTCAGAGTGTTAAGTTTTAACACTCACACTTCTTTAAGTGTGGCCGATTAGAACCTTTTTTATATTGTTTATGTTTTCCTTTTTGTCTATTTTTGATATTATTATTGTTTCTACTGACTAGTGAAATAAAATGCTGAATGGAACGTGGGTTTTTTTTTTCTTTAACTAGAATAACTAGGAACTCTGTTTAGCATACAGTAACAAAAAGGACCAACATTTGCAAAGGAAAAAAAAAAAAAAAAACTGTTGTTCTGTACACCTTCATCGCATAGGTTACAGTTTGAAGAGAATAGCAGGATTCATTTTTCCATATTTCAGTGTTGGTCTAATAGTAGTTGATCATTTTAATGAGTACTACACACCCTTAAAGTATGTCCTTCGCTTAACCTAACATTCTGTATAGTTTGCATCTATATAAGGTTAGGTTTAGCAATATCCATAGAAACCTCACAAGTAACTCAAACTGATGCATAAGTTACCTAGCTAAGCTACCAATTTATTATAACACAGCCTAAAGCCAAAATCACCGAAACTTTCGACAACAATACGGCGCCGTCAATAGATGAGCCATCCATCTTTCGTGACTCCGTGACACATGAAGAACTCAATTTCGTGAAGATCGTGGTTCGTGACGATTGTTACGCAAATGACACTTCCTGGTTTTGATGATCTGCAATATGGATAAGCGATAGTGCTCTCAGTTAGATAAGTTTTTACTCGACATTTTTAGAAATATAAGTTTTTGGGAAATGAAGTTATCAGTGCATCTGTCTGGGAGCTTTTTATAGATAAGTTGCATTTAGAAAGGCAGCTAAAAGCTAGTTTATTTCACTTTCAGATTAAAACTTCCGGTTAGGGAATAATAATTCTGTGCCAATAATAAGTTAAGTCTAGATTTAGTTACATGTCCAGCTCTAGTACAAGTAGGTAATACTCATCATTCATCATTTCAGCCCAAAAACGTCCACAGCTGGACATAGGCCTCCTCCAAAAGGGGGGGATTTGCCATAATCGCCACGCTTGGCAGGCGGGTTGGCGATCGCAGTATGGTGTTAAAAATGCATAGAAAACGCTGCTGCCCATTCCCTAGTAAGTCCCTTAGTCGCCTTTTACGACACCCACGGGAGGAAATGGGGTGGTGCTATTCTTTACGTCCGGCACCACACGCAACGTAGGTAATACTAATACCTTATTATTATTATTTGAACTTCAATTGCTTTGGAGCATGGATTTTCCTTTTAATAAAGAACATAATTTTCAAAGCCCGAGACACAAAATACCGCCTTCTTATTTACTGCATTCGATTCATTTTCAATCTTCGTAAGTATGACCATGTAACTGCGCACCGAATGCTTTTGAAAGGGTTACCCATTCGTCAGCGCAGAGAGTTGAGGGCTCTGTCTATATTGTTCTCTATTCTAGGCGAACCCACTTATTCTTACCTGACTTCCCAAAT
The DNA here is from genome assembly GCA_947523025.1 of Dryobota labecula. Taxonomy (NCBI): domain Eukaryota; kingdom Metazoa; phylum Arthropoda; class Insecta; order Lepidoptera; family Noctuidae; genus Dryobota; species Dryobota labecula. The sequence goes on along the minus strand of OX383288.1, from coordinate 18,854,055 downwards.
TCAATTCTTATGCTCTGCCCACAATCGTTTTCTACGATGTTCTTTTCACCGTTCTGGCTTCATTCATTCTTCATTCTTTTCCAGGCAGTCTTTCTTAGGAATGCGCTCACTCTGAACATCAGGACGGCAAAAAAAAAAAAACATTTATTTGCCTAAATAAGGTACAGAAGGTTGGTAACATAATACAAAAATTGTTCTCTTATTCTGCCTTTAATTTCGGCGTGCAAATATAAAATAAAGTTACATATTTAATTAAATTATGATAAATGATAAATGATTTTATTTCTGTAAGTAGGTTTTTACAAAGACTTTTACACGTCAATCATATTTTAAAACTAGATGAGGTCGGCATTTCGTATCTGACTACTCTGAGAAGAAAGACCGAAACAAACTCCGAGGTCACAGTCTCTTTTAAAGTCCAGACATAATCTTGGTCAAATCATGTGAAGACCATGTAGATTGGTGTCTGAAATGGTCTTTTGAAGAAAGAACCACACAGATTGAGTGGACCTGTCCATTCAGTGCACGCATTTGTCAGTAATCGTGCAGCTCAACTCAGAAAATAATAAATTTTTGATCATAATCATGCAGCCATTAAACATATAATCCCATTAAAATTGTATTATTGAATTAAATAAATGTCAATATAATAATGAAAAAATAATAAAAATAATGTCAATAATAATCATGTCAATAATGGGGGAGATTCGCCACACAATAACAATAATAATTTTAAATAATCGTGCAATTACGGGCAACCACCCGATTATCTTTTAAGGTGAAGGCACGTGAAAATATTCGTGAGAAGTTGGCAGTATCATCTCAGTCCTTATTAGCTGGATTCGTTCCTCTACCTATCATATTTATCCTTTTTTTTTGGGGTGGAAAATTATCAAATAACTTCTCCCATTCTGAGCGGAGCGGGAGGGGATGGCAGACTTTTACTGGCTAAAGCCCACCCATGTTCCTTCAGTTGTCTGTGTGCCAGGGCCACGGTATCCCCTCCGGACAAACCCGCAACCCTGGCAGGATCATTATTTCTCCTCACAAAGTTTATTCTGTATATAATATATGTATGTATTTATTAGTATCTATTATTTTTCGAGTTATCTATCCCCTATTTTGCACCTGCCATGTTTTGTCTCTGCTTCACCCTCAGGTTGACTGGTAGAAAATGCCTCAGTCCGCCTTTGTGTAGTTTTTGTACCTTGTGCATAAAGTTTTAATAAATAAATAAAAAAGCTAATTTCTTTATTTGTCGGTTATCTTTCATTCAAATAATGTTATTGTATTTCTCAAGACGATCTGAAGTAGGCAAATCTTGAATGAATGAAAATAATTATCGCCTAGTATGCCTACGTATTTGAACATATGAATAATTTCTGTAAATCCTTTATGCAATGGCCCGTGACAATATCACATAAATCGCACGTATCCCGTAAGCGAAAAGCGCGTTCAACTGCATACATAACTGTATTTATTAAGCGGTTACCCAATAAAAGCTTGCATTCATTACAAAGCATGTGGCTATGCCTTAAGGCGGCCAGTGATTTATTACACTCGTAAAAATGTCAATGTGAAGAGTTATGAAGATATTAATTATAATTAGGAATGAGTTGATAGGTAAGGAATGAATATGGAGACTATACTGTTTGTGAAGTGTGACGTCATACTCGTAATTACGCTGAATGCTTGAGATATTTCCATGTACCATGCACAAGTTCAGGAATTTTGAAGATTGTATAATAAGCTGTTAAATTTGCCTACTAAGTGACTTACGCCCCGCAATATTTTATGCTTAAATTAGTTGTAGGTACTGTCTAGTTGCAAGTCCTTTATTAGGCGAGGTTCTTCGAGCGTGCATTTTTGTTCTTGAGGGGGCAGCTGGGCGCGAGTAAATTGTGCCGTGAATTGCGTTAATTTTGGGTTGAAAATTATATGTTTTACGATATTAACAATGTTAAACCCGACGGACATTACATCGTCATAGGCGTTTCCTTTTGATGTGATTTTCAATACATAATGTGGTATAATATTGAAATAAAATGATTTTAATCTACAAAATAATATATGTTTGGATTTTTTTTTTCTTTAGAGCGAACTTTATCCAATTATGTAACGAGTACCCGAAACCTAAAGAAAGGTCTCAAAAGCAACATATAATATTTTCACGTGTTTAATCATTACCGTTTCTAAATAAAATGACACTAAAATTACATTTCCTAAAGGTTAACTTGAAGAGCCTCGCCTTAATTTCATGACAGTAAAGTTAATCTCACGATTATGAAGCCACAGAGAGACTCTTAGAAATCATCTCATAAAAAGCAGCTAGCTCGACATGCCTTAGGTATGTATACCATATAAGATCAGTTTTGAATATCACGCACTCACTACACACCCACACACCTACACCCACACACCTACTTTGCTGTCTAATTAATTATTTGTTTTATCCTTGTCTCAAATGTTTGTAATTATTGATTAAGTCATACATTATTAACATTATAATAAAAGTTACAGTCAAAAACCTAGTCAAATAACCCGCCCCTAACTGTTCCCGGCGCAAAAGTGCCTGTGTATGTCTTAAATTGTTTTTTTTTTTATTCTCCTTCCCAACATTATCATCTATTAGTAGATGTTTGTATTACTGTGTCTAATCCGGGTAGTTTGGAGGCCTGTAGACTAGTAACACAGATATTCTTAGTACAGGTACTCTTGTCACCAAAATATCAAGATATTTTTGTATACACAGTTATGTATTGTACTAATTTTTCATTATGTAGTGGAGAAAAAAAACGTTTTTATTTTTGTTTTCATTTTTTATGAATAATTCCTTAATTTCGTGTTTCTTAAACGTTGCGATGCAAGCCTTGGAAGATGCAACTATAAACTCGCCAAGTGGGGCTATCTTGTCGGGTTGGCAGCAGGGTTTGGATGTAGAGCTGTGGCTCAAACTATGTTCCATCTTCGTCCTCTGTGCCCCAAAAAATGTAACGATGGTGACCTCTGCGCAGCTACCGACGATGCCGTGGAAGTGGAGAAGTATTAGGTCAAGTAAATTTAATACACTGTCACGCCATCAACACAAGAAGATGCCGTTCTATGTTTACCTTCTATTTTGTAGGTAATGTGGCATTCATAACCGGCACCAAATCATTTAAATGTATTGGTGCAAGCGTATGACGAGGAAGTTCACATTAAAGTCAAGAGTTCGTCTTACAGTAAATTTATCAACAAGAATACTGGATGTTCTGCATTGTTAGCAATACTTAGTATTTCAGACAGAACGTCACGATCCGTCGATCATCCGCGTTTTAGTTTTGAAATTATTGTTACTTCCAACAGAATATTTATCATTATTTTATGTTTTTGTACAGCTTGGCTAAAAGACAAGAATTAATAGAGTACGCCCGTTTCCCTGGAGGGTGTAACGTTACATTTTTCCGGGAGGGGAAAATGTAAAGTCAGAGAAAGAACTACCACCTACCTATCATCAGAACGGGAGGAGTCCTAGCTTAAAAAGAAAATAAACAAGTTAAAGAGTAAACAATTTAATAAATAAAAACAATTAGTTGGTTTAATAGGCCCTACTGAATAGGTATTGGAGGGTCCTAACTGAAGGATATAAGAGGCCAGGGAAACCGGGGAGAAGTTACGTTGGAAGTCCGTCCTTAAGAGTGAGAGGTCCAGGGGTTTCTTGGAGGAAAACCTCGAGTCAGGTTTCCAAGTCGCCGACCTCGGAATCAAGAGGTCCGAAAGCCACCAGCCGTCGGAGTGTCAAGCCTTGTCGAAGATATAATGATGTTTTCTGTAACACGAAGGTACTATTATCCACTGGCTTGTGTCCTCTTGCGTCAAGGGTGACCATAGGCAGAGGTGTACCATGGTACAATCATCTGTCGCTAGATAAGTTACACGTGACCTAAGCAGACCCGATAACGTAGATATAGAGAGGTAGCGCAGGGCGTTATCTGTGAGGAACAAAATGCTTGCCCGCAAGTTCGCTCGTTGTACTACAGACGTCAAAGTTACCCCTTTTAAGGCCTTCTGTCAATCGTTTTACACTAGTGGCCTGTGGGGGCCGAGCATTTAACGTCCTGCGTGTTCAATTTAATAATGTTTTTAGGATACGCTTGGGACTGCCATGGCGTTGTAGCGGTTCTGGAATGTTCGCGGAAGCTCGCACAGATGGTTTCCATGCCATCATGCGGAAGAAAGCGGCGTAGTGACAACAACAGTCTAAAAATGATTGCCGTCAGAGCGGAGTGTCCCTTTCAGAGACACTGGGTGAGAACAGTCATGAGTCTGGAAGAATAAATTAATTTATTAAAACTAACAATATTAACTTATTTACATAAAATTATGGACCCTTAGTCTGAAATAAAGTTTTAATTTTATGTTTAAGTCCCCTGTTCCATAGGATTCGAGCCTATTGCCATTAACCGGGCAACAAATCCTAACTCCGTGCTGCTGCTACTGAGAATTCATTATGTAAAAACGCAATACACATAAAAACATTAGACACGCTACAAGCCACGCCACGGTACTAGAAATTAAGTATACATAAAAATTTTGGTTTATGCTTTGGATGGTTTTAAAAGATTTAGAACGTTTTATGTAAACAATAGCACTGCACTTAAAAATATTTTGTCCTAATATTACCCAAGCTATAAAAGCAATTTACGTCAAGTCAGCTAAAGTAACACAAATTGACGCGACTTGGCTCAAATGGCCAGCTTAAAGCTCACAAGGAAAGGTTACAAAATACTACTGACGTTCTTCCATTAATATAACTACTAACTGAATAGTAAAACATAAAATAAACACAATATAAAAGCCATTACTTCCAACAAGTTTGAACCTCATAACCTTTGAGATTCGCGCCAAGCCGAACCCTATCCCCGAACTGACTATAATACCTATGATTTTCACTAAACAACTATAATAAGTTGTCGTGGCTTACGGTTATTATCGTTTCCAGTGAGACTGTTAGACTCTCCTAGGGCTAATGTGTTTTACCATTTCGAAACGAAACGTGAATGTAAGTACTCCATAAGTTTTGTCTAACTGATTGATCCGTCAGTGACGAGAAATCTTTGAATCGTTCGGATTGTTGGACTTTAGCTGTGTAAGTGTTTGTGTAGAGGGATTTCATGTTTGAATCTTCCTAGATGAACTTGTGTAAGTATTCAACACAAATTCCAACAACATTAGGTTCTATAGAAAATAACTCATGTTGGATTTCACTTCATGTTCCTTTCTGAAATTAAATTGAGATTACATAAAGAGGAAAAACCAGTTGCATTTTAGTATCCTCTGGTAAGAAGTTGTTTAAACAAAATATAAATATGATAATGAACATATTGTGATATCTAATCAAGGTAAGATAGGGCTTTTAATTTTACACATACTGTAACAGTTTTCAGCCAATCTTGTGTTGTTACTTATAAAAATCTTGGGATTCAGATACCATGAAACAAAAGATAAATAAATAGACACCATTACTAAAGTGTCCATCAACCTTGTAATGAAGGCACGTCACAAATAACATCTGTTTGTTCCTCGTTTATTCTCGTAAGGTTAACATTTAACATCGGTACAAAAACGGTAATCGACAATATAATATGTCGTTGATATTTAACATTAAATATTATCTTCCTGAGTTTGTGTGAATGGTAATTGACATTGTGGATACATAACATCCTTCGTAAGTAATTGACTGTATTAACCCCTTTCTTGGAGTCCTTTCGATTCTTTATATGTACGTTTTTTTAATTTAAAAGTAGTTCTTGGTTTCATTATTCTGTATTGAATTATATTAAATAATAATGACTTATGTTTCCAATAAAGTAGTCATACTAGCTCTATTGTTCAGGAACTTTGAAATTAATTAATAATATAATATTAACATAATTTAAAAGCTTATAGTCTAAAACGGGAAAAATAATATGTACAAGTATATAAAAAAGGGAGGGGAAAGAGTCAAAGGGCATCAAAAAATTCGTCAGAATCGCTGTCAACCGGAAAAGTGCCCAAAAGACTGGCAGCATTGCCACGTTGTATAGCAATGCTGATTCGCCCTCTGGTCATACTTAGTTTACAGATTTTGAAAACTGGAGTAAACCTTTTTTTTTTGGGTGGGAAATTATCAAATAATTTCTCCCGCTCAGGGCGGAGCGGGAGGGCGTGTCAGACTTTTACTGACCAAAAACCCACCAGTGTTCCTTCAGTTGCCTGTGTACCAGGGCCACGGTATCCCTTTCGGACAAACCTGCAACTGTGACAGCTAAAAGGCGTCGCGGCAGACTCCGTAGAAGATGGGGGGCCAGTTGGAAAAAACAAACGATCAGTGATCCATATTCGCTCTGGATCGCAAACTCTGAAATTCATGGACGCTCTCCATGAATTTCAGAATTTGCGATCCAGAGCGCCTTTGCCCAGCAGCGGCGGGATGATAGCCAGGCATTTATATTTTAACGCCCACAGTTTGTCAATTAAACTATTATCTGCCCCATACAAAACTTCTTGACCTCGACCTTTTTTTTTTTTTTTTTTTTTTAGCTTTGTCCCACACTAGGAATTTCTCCTGTATTGTGGGTGCGTTCACATTAAACAATTAAACTCACATACACAAACAGCCAGACCCGGAACAACTATTTGTAAGTTATACAAATATTTATTCCGTGCGGGAATCGAACCCGTGACACGCAGCGCAGCAGTCAATCGCTTAATCACTGCGCCAACCGTGCCGTCAAACTGTCGTGCCCGTAAATGTATGGGACAGCTAATTATTTAGTGTTCTTTTATCCTTTTTGCTCAGCTTCTAAGAGTTTCAGCATGATGTTCAATAGCTGTCCTCAAGAATTGGGCTATCAAATGTAAAAATTATTTACAAATCCGTCTGCTAGTTCCAAAGATTAGCGCTTTCAGACAAACGAACGTCAAAAACGTCAGCTTTATACAGAATGAAATTGAATTAAGAATACAGAAATCTCGAAAAATAAATATATCTGCTCTTCCCTACATTTTGACGATCTATGTGAACATAAATTTAGGGAACAGCTGATTATTTTTCCGCAATTTCTGGGTTGGTCCCATAGTCAAAGTTGTTCATAATGATGAGTACAATGACCCCATAAGAGGATGCCTATGATTTCAATTTCACCCTGTATATTATATATTAGTATTGATTATGGCAGCAGATTTACAGATATGGTTGTTGTGTTAACATTGAAATTATTACGCAATTATAAATATTTTGTAAAACATTGTCAATTATTGTCAAAGTTTATTGTTTTTTTGAATAAAGAATTATTATTATTATTATTATCCCGCTAAAGTACACTTTCGTTCAAGATACAGGATTTTCTTAGTTTGAAGGGCAGGGATCTTACTCATCTATAACAGCCATACCAATCCGTTATTGAAACAACACTGATGTTACCTAGGATATTTTTTGGTAAATAAATGATTACTTACTTACTGACTGACTTAAAATTACCCTATGCATACAGAAACTGCGGGGTACGATACGAGACCAGTCGAAGTGCTCCTAATACATAAGAAATGCGGAATAAGCAAATGTGTTATGATGAAGATTAGATAATATGACAACAACCAGGAACACTGCCATAGAAAGGAATGATGTAGTACCCACCTACGCATTCGGATTACGTACTTGCAATATTCTACACAGTCTGACTGAAAATTTATATGCATTGAGTTCAGGAAAACATCAAATAGTTAGGGCATGACCTATAAGCCCAACTCTGTTGGTGGTGCAAAGATTCATAATGCTGATTTTTTATATCTTATAAATAAAATTCTCGTGTCACAATGTTAGTTACCATACTCCTCCGAAACGCTTGACCGATTTTTATGAAATTTTATATGCATATTCTGTAGGTCTGAGAATCGGCTACTATCTATTTTTTTTTTAGTTTTTGGTATGTAGGTAAGTAGGGTAGGGTAGAGTAGGGTAGGGTAGGTAGGTAGGTAGGTAGGGTAGTGTAGGGTAGGGTAGGGTAGGTTGGTAGGTAGGTAGGTAGGGTAGGGTAGAATAGGGTAGGTAGATAGGTAGGTAAGTAGGTAGGTGGGTATGGTAGGGTAGGGTAGGTAGGTAGGGTAGGTAGGATAGGGTAGGGTAAGTAGGTAGGGTAGGGTAGGGTAGGGTAGGGTAGGGTAGGGTAGATAGGTAGGTAGGGTAGGGTAGGGTAGGGTAGAGTAGAGTAGTGGAGTTTATACAATAGCTTTTGACAGAACGAAGTCTGTCGGGTCAGCTAGTAATTACAAAAATGCATGCAGCCTTCCATCAAACGCCCATTTGTCGTTTGTTTATTTTTTGGTTGCATGCTTTGACATTGGACGAGAAAAAAATATTAAAAGGGTACCGCAGTGCGCCCTTATAGTTTGTTCGGTGATTTATTTGATTTTAGAATGAAATGCCATAAAATAACCACGTTGCGTTGTGCTCCACAAGACTATGCGTTATTATTATTACAAACAGTGGTTTTACATTGTTAAGTTTTATTTTAATCCATAAAATGGAAAATAGTGGCCAAAGATCCGCTCAACACAGCGCTGATTTTCAGTGCTCACCTGAAAAAGACGTACGGAAACCTAAATGCTGGTTTAATGTTGTACATAAATGGGCAACTAAATAAAATAAAACAAACAGTACGGTACTTAGAATATAATCCAACTATACAACCAAATATTATACATATATGAATCCGCTGCCTGGCATCACCGCGCGTGAATAAATGAATAAAGTAGGTAATCATCCAAAACATACTATTATGCAAGAATATATAATATGTCTAGCTCAAACCCTTCGCGTTGCCTGCGCGCGCAAAAAGTAAAAAGCAAAAAGAAAGAAAGAAAGAAAAAGTATTTATTGGGACTCGTACAGGAAGATCCCATTTTAAACTAGACAAACTCATAGTAACATTAATAAAAATAAAATAAAAAGTAAAATGAAAACAAAATCCTGTACGGGGCCAAAAGGCTCCTATCTCAGCATAATGCTGATACATTTAAAAATAAGTGTCGCAGCGCTGGTATTCTGATAGGGCCCGCTGTGATGTCACGGACGGACACAGAAATAAAAAGTAAAATAAAATAAAAATAGGTACTTATGTGTGAAATAACATAAAATAAAATATTTATTTAATAAAAACCATTGTAATCCGCGTGTCAGTACCTGACGTAACAACAGTTACTTATCTATGCCTTTAGTGTCTGGTAAAAAGGTACACCTCTGCCCAACCCTTCGGTGAAACAAGGCGTGATATTATGTTCAATTCAAAATCACAAACCAATACAGTACACAGCCATTAAGCAAAGAATTGCAAGAACTCAGCAATGGATTGCAAGACCATTATAACATTTTACTTTGCAATTAGAAATGACCTATAATTGCGTGGCTCTATAAGCATTTCTTGTTTCTAAACCCACTGAATTAGCTGCGGCAACAATGATTACCCACGAAATGTGAGGCAAAGTCTTTTAATTGGTGTCTTGCTATTGGTTATTATATCTTAAATGGTCCAATCGTTACGTTTTGTAAGGGTCTGGTTTTAAATATAATAGACGGAGCGAATCGTTGTTAAACAAACCGATATGGTCCATTTAAAAGGGAGTTTTAGTACAATGTAAGTCAAGGTTCTGGCTTGCTGAATGAACTTTATCAGTAAAAAAAATTGGATTGTCTGTTTGTAATGTCAAAATAACAACTTTTTACCAAATTTATATGAAAGTATATAACAATTCTCTTTATTGTCTATCTGTTTTTCCATAACAAACAAACAGATAGACAATTCAAAATCGTTCTTAATTTTTTTTCTTTTCTTTCTATGTTCCTGTTTTCAGGCATGACCGTTGTAGATTTTTGTAAGCGTGCTTGGTCCTTTGGAGTCTGCTTTGACGCTGGATGGCCAGCGTCGAGATTTGCCCTAGCGGGTCAAATCTCTGGTGGTTGGGGATGTACTGTTACGTTGTATTTCTTGTGCCTACCTACTTTATATGTAACAATTAAGATTAATAGGTTGGCAGGCGTCTTTTATCGCCTCACGCTGACTATAGTACCACGCCTACCATCAAACCATGCTCCAGCCTCAAACCTCTCAATTTATTAGCAGATTTCTTAGAATTACTAGCAGAGCGATTCAGTTTATTTTATACTAGCTTTTTCCCGCGGCTCCGCCCGCGTGGATGCCGGTTAGCGCGTATCCCAGGTTATATCTCTGCCAAATTTCCTGACGATCGGTTCAGCGGCTTAGGCGTGAAAAAGTAAGACAGACAGAGTTACTTTCACATTTATAATATTATTATATATTTATTTATTTAACCATTTATGTACACACATATAAACAGACAAGAAGAAAGGAACAGAAAAATACGTACAAAGGTGATGCTTATTTTTAATGAAATCTCTTCCAGCATACCTGCAATAGGAAAATAGATATAGAGACGTAGACAACGTGTGTAAAAGTAGGAGAAAAAAACTGTATACATAAAATCAAAATAGCTATACACTAATATAAATACTTATAAACATACAATATACTACAATATACTTACATACATACTTCCAAAATAAATATCACTCAAATATATACTTAGAACTACAATATAATGGAAAATAATAATTACATAATAATATGCAACTATGATGATTATAAATTATATAATATCATAATTATAATAATATAATTGTATGGACTATTACGTCTCATTAAAGTCATGCGGTCAAATGCTTAATTGGCCTACATTTTCAAGATAATCAGCGGCTATCCAATATGTCTTAACGCTAGAGTTGTGTGAGAAACGCGACGTGAACTGAGGTGGTTAGCGAGTGACGCGTCCAATGTGTCCATGTCATAATTATGGCCACTGATTGGTATTATTATCTAGAATGTCCCTTGCATGTCTGGAATCTGTTTTTATTCAATTATCTCCATATAAAGTGTTAATCAAGTAAATTCTTCAGATAGTGTAGACAATTTTATCATTATTTGTTCTATTTGTGAAGTTAAAAATCTGGTTCTCTTTTTCCTTGTCTGATCGTAGGTCAGGGTAATATCTATGACCTAAATAAAATATCTTATATACCCAACGAATGATTTCTAAGTTTAAGTTTGACATCATGTTTAAATAAGTAATATTTGACAGTACAATGTTGTGTTTCTGATTATGATTCCTCTGATCCTACAGGTTAAACTATCTATAGGTATTCTGTACTAATATTATAAAGAGAGGAGCGAATTTTGTGAGTATGTGTATATGTGGAGGGTAATCTCTGGAACTGGATCTCCTATTTTAAAAATGATTTCACCATTTTAAAGGACATTATTCCAGATCGACATAGGCTATACATAAAAGAAAGAAAGAAAAAATAGGGACTCGTGCAGGAAGATGAAATTTTAAACTAAACACTCGCATAGCAACATTAATAAAATAAAATAAAAACAAAATCAAAATGAAAACAGAAAGTCCTAAAGTAGTAGTAAGTACTTATATTTTTTTTTTGTTCGGTTCCTACTCAGAACTTGTGCACAACGTGTCGTGAAAAGAATTCCGACTTTACAGGTAATGCACACGTGCGAAGCCAGGGCGGGTCACTAGTATTAATAAAGAATTACAAATGGACTGCGTCGATGATCTAGTTGTCGCAAGCGCTACTGCTGAGAATGAGGATTCGATTCCCAGGTCGGGCAAAGTCTTATTGGGTTTTTTCCATCAGGAATATCTCAGTCGCATCCCGCTGTTTGGATTTGTGCCCGGTTGATGGCAATGGGCTCGCCTCTTATAAACTGGCGAAATGTGGACCAGGTGTACACACGGCCATAAATCAAGCTATAAATTTCCAGTATAAGCTGACCTCTCATTGTACGGAAATCCTATACAATGCGAGATCAGCCTAAAGTGGAAAAATATAGCTTGATTTGTGGCCGTGTGTCCTAAGGTACCTACACCTCTGCCTTACCCTTCGGGGATTACAGTCGTGATGTTATATTATGTTATAATTAAAAGCGGTTAAGTCGGGCGGATATGTTTGGATAATAACAACGTTCGTGAGAACAGATCTCAGATTAAGAAAACAACAGTTTTGAAAACTATACATTATTTTTACGAGTGAATGCGGTGGATAATGTTTTGAGATTAACAAAACAATTATTATAACTGTCTAGAACTCTAGACTAACTCGACACTTTGGTACTGCACGTATCTACAACGAGTTTCACGGAAATACTCCATTTGTCAAAGAACCAAGTAAAGTGTGCTCGGAAATTATATTTTGTTGATGACTAGACCGAAGTAGGTGTAGGCAAGTTACAGAGGACGTGACCTGCGATGCAACGGGATACCTACCTAAGCCCGTTAACGAGGCTGCTAGTAGAAAACTCTCTGCACAACCAGAAACTATGACAAACGTGTGGTTTCCCACGCAGAATGACTACATCAATGTAGCAGAAAAACATTAAAAGCTCACTCGTTACTCCTACTCCTTTTAGTTCCTCATTCGAATACCAAACAACCCTAAAATGCAAACAGTCACGCTACCGCAACCTCGTCAGTAAACCTCAGAATATCAACACATTCACTGCTACCAAACTCGTTACAACAACGTCACACAATCTGACGCCTTGCTGACGTCAAACGCGTCATGTCGAACAGCCGAAATGTTAGATTCACTTTCGCCAATTCTCTTTCGTTGAGAGTGCAAGTGATCGTGACCTACCCCAACTTCGCGATGACGTGAATGACGTGTATACGTATCAATACTTTCGCGTCACGTCACAGTACAAAAGTAAGAGTGAATTGGAACATTATAACCTAGTGGCTTACTTTCGACGCTGACTGTTACTTTCGTTGTTACATTTTGGCAGTATTCGTCGTTCGATGCACTGACACTAAAGCCACAAAACGTAAATATTTGGCTTTCAATTATCGTTTGTTCTCTTTTTATTATTCAGGGGTTCATGATAAATATTCGTCACTTGAGATGGATGTGTGGAGTGACGAGAATGGATAAAGTCAGAAATGAGTATATAAGGGGAAGTTTGAAAGTGGCGCCGGTGACAGAAAAGTTGAAAGGAGGTCGTTTGGCATGGTATGGGCATGTGATGAGGAGGGAGGAAACGCATGTGACGAGGAGAGTGATGAAGATAAATGTGGATGGATGGAAAGGGAGCGGGAGGCCCAAAAAAATATGGATGGATTGTGTGAAGAATGATATGAAAGAGAAGGGAGTGAATGATAGAGTGACGGTTGACAAGGGGGAATGGAAAAAGAAAACGTATTGCGCCGACCCCAAGTAACATGGGACAAGGGCAGGAAGATGATGATGATGATAAATATTCGTCACTATAAGCCGCTAGATTTGCTCTTAATATAAACATTTTGATGATTGACGGGATTCGGGACGGAGTGAAAACATTCAGGAATTTTATTTAGTTTATACTTGTAAATTGTAGGAAGCGCCATTTGGTCTTTGCTGTCCAAAGTGCAGTTTTAAAATGGGACAAGAAACTCCATGAAAATTTTAATTCAATTTTGGCGCATCATTTATACCTACCCTAAAATCAATTTAAACAAACATGCATCATTTATGCATATTTGTTACTAAACCTTTTCAATTGTGTAATAACAGTACAAATTACAGCTTTCTGCATTTCAAAACGAAGCTAAATCATAAATTAATTTTCAATTATTACCAAAAATATGAGCAGCAAAAGGGTAATTTTAATATTTAAACCTGTATCATATCGCGAATCTTCGATATCATTCCATATAAATACGTATTATCTAAACAGGTTTTATCCTCACTGACTCATCATTATGCATCGTACACCCTTGACACAGAAAGATGACATTCATACAATAAGCACATAAACAGGCTTTGTAGGCTGTTTCGTTTACAGGCTTTTAAATATTTAAGCAACAAAATACGATCTAGAGGAATGTAGCCGTTTTTCTTTAGATCGAATTTTGTTGCTTCGTGTCTCAATACTCGTATGAAACTTTGTAAAAGGTATTAGAAAATTCTAAACACACTTATCGAGGTTGCTGATTGAACCGTTTTTTATAATTCCTTCTCAGTCACGAGATAATATTTATTTAAAGAAGTGAACCTGTGAGCGCCCTCTAAAACGTAAAGATAGGAAATAATATACCAATGTTTTGAATGTCCTTCATAATAATATGATGAATAGAGATAAAACTGCGTATTTTGGTGAATGCTAGTTCTACATGTATTTAATCGGCAGTTTAGCAAAGATTGATAGGTTTCGTTCTGCGAGAATTACACACTTTTAAATAGGTTAGGTACATTTGTAACTTCAGACAGATAATAAATACTTGAATAAATCTTTTGAGTAAATACTGAGTTAAGGTTAATTAGATGTATTGAAACGTTAATGATATTTTGGCTAAGCTAATTATGTTTTCGATAACTACACTGCACTATGATGGCAGACATTTGAAAACTGTACTGGGTTCAAAAGGGTAATCGTTCAGACTATTATTAGAAAAAAAAATTACAGTGTTCAAGGATACTTAGAGAATAAATGTATAATAAAGTTAAAATAGCCTTTAATCCGCTACATGCAAAAACGACATAATTTCATTATTAATTATTATTATTACTACAATACAATCAATACAATACAATTAATTAACTATTATACATTCATATTTTATTATTTAATTTATTATTATTCATAATATTAATAGATTAGTAATATAGGCTTTGTTTTTGGAAATATTTGTACGCCATACTGGGGCATGCTTGAACCAATATGTGTAACATCTATTGTACCATAACCTAACAAATAAACATTTTTGATTTGATTTGAACGCCACATTAGGGTACCACAAAATGTAACACAGATTTACCATCGTATTTACATTAACAGATCTACAATCCACTAGACGTGCATTCTACAAATCCATCAAGAATGCAAATTATTTCTCGTTAAAATATCTCCAACACAATAGAAACAATAGTATTATTTAAATAAACAATTCTCATCAACACAAAGCAATTAAATGACAATACAACGCCAATAAATCACATCCTCTACTAACGTTAGCGTTAATCTCAGTTTAATCTTCCGATCATCACGCGACAAGTTTAAAGGTACAATAGAAAATAGCCCAAGGTTTGCTTGTGGCGACTCTTGCATAATGCGGCGTCATACAAGGCGTACTGATGGGCAATAATGCTCTAGGTCGTGGGTCACCAGGTTTTAAGAGAACAATGGACATGGTTTCAAATCGAGTTGGCAATGGTTTGTGTAGAGATTGTATTTGGCGGGCATTTAAAAGTGGGACATTTATGAGGAAAAGGGAAGTTTATTACCCGGCTGCGGCAAAGCTAAAAATCAAAGGTTTTTGATTTGAACTGTATGTACATATTTTCCTATGTTCTCTTATAACTACTAATACTGAACCAATTTTGATTAATGATGTATCATTAGATTCGGCTTTATTGCGTGAGTGTCATTGGGAATATTAAAATTATACAAAAAAATCTCCCAAACCCATCGAGTGGGGTATCAATATGGAGGGTTTTGAAAGGTGATTACTAAAATATATACAAATTATGTTTAAATGTAATTTGGAATGAGAAATTATTTAAAAAAAAAAGCCGAACTTTTGGTGTGAGTAAGATCGCTATCACCCGATTATTAAGTGGGTAAATAATCTTATTTAACGTCTTATATAATATATAATGCTAAATAAAAAGTGTAAAATAAAAATTCTAATAAAAATATTATAAAACCCGACTGTAAAAAGAGTACTTAAAAAAGATGGAAACAAGATTTATATAACTAAATACTAGAAACAATTTCATGGATTCGGAGGCATCTTCTAAAGACCTTTGCCTCCAATTATATTTATGTAAATCATGTTATCATCTTTATTAAAATTCACTTTTTATTATTGGTGGTGATTGAATTATATTTTTATTTTTTTTGTCCGACTGATGAAATGTTTTGGAAGAAACTTCACCAGAACTGAACGTTTTACTTTCATTAGATTGAGATTATGGGTTGATAATAATGCCATTTAATTAAAACTAAACGGTCAATTCTTTTCTCCTTTCTTGCGGAGATGGCTGAAGCTGCATGCCAGCGCCTGCACATATATATTTGACTTTTGTATTAAATTTTCTTTGGACATATTGTGACATTTGATTTTTCAATTAAATTTTTGAAAGAAGGATGGCGAGTTTGGACCCAGATTATTTATAAATTAACGAAGTGTCATTCACTTGCAAGTTCATATTTATTTTAATTAAGAGTTTGTAAGAAGATTATATAAAAAATATTGAGTCACTATACTCCATTTACTATAGCATTAGAAAAAAGAGGCTCGTAGAAGCAGGAGTGCGAAACATTTTATTCAAAGTTAAAAGTTTAAACAATTAAACTAAAAATGTTTTAACATAACTTTGATAAATAGGTCGTAATAACATCTTCATCACACATTACGTGCAACAAAACGAATGAATGAAACAAACGATTACGTCGTGATGATTTAAATTTAATTAAGAGTAAAGGAAATAAAAGTCTTTTTTTTTTACAATATTTTATTTAAAACAACAACTTTCAACACACAATAGTTGGTGTAACTTCTTCGTCTTCATCATATAATTTAGTCACTATCATCAGAGAATAAAGATGAAGAAGTTTCACCGACGTTACTTAATAATAAATCTTTCTACCACATCATCCATTATGCTTTAACTTTTCCTCTTCTTTAATTGCATGAGCAACGCAAGACTGCCATCGTTCTAGCGTAATACTATCCAGATCTTGTGGGAGTAATTGTTTCTCCTTGTCTAATTTGAACGTTTTGTTATGTTGAGCCACATACCCCATCATTTGAGCCCATATTAATTCTATAGGGTTGAACTCGCAGTGGTAGGGTGGGAGGCGCAATACTGAAATACCCTTCTCTCTAGCCATCTCATCTACAACAAACTTTTGGTATAAATGTCATTGTATTTTTGCTTTTTCTAATAAAGTTGCCCTAAGATCTTTTTCCTCAAAAGGAATATTTTTGCTTTTAAACCATTCCTGTATATCTGCCTTTCGTGTAGCTGTGGTTGGCAGCTTCTCCAATGTCCTTGAGTGGTATAGCGCATTGTCCATAACAATTACAGCGCCACTCTCAATTTTTGACAAAATTAACGTGAACCATTTTCACTTTTGTCTATCGCGCTTCTATAACATATTCCCTGTTAATTGAGAGGTCTGGCTCTTATGAAACAGGAAATCCTAGTACAAGAGTCAGGGCTACACAGATGATTGTGTCTTGAAGTGTAAATAAATAAATTATTATTATTATTAAAGTTGAAGGCGTCCATTTCGGAGTGGTCATCTTCATCACCTTTCTTTGCATCAAATATTAATGCAGCATCCATCAAAAACCCTTCACAAACCCTGTGAAATAAAATTAATACAAGTCAATTATTCCGTACCCCCTATATAATTTCACTGCCGGAAATAGGTCATAGATAAATACTATAACAAAATTTATAACTTTAAAAGTTCGCTTTGCATGCGTTAATTCATAATACAATATAATATGTATTACTTAATTAATAGTCAATAACAATGGGGTGTTCATTTTTTTATGGCGAGGACAGTCCATAAAATAAATACCAGTATGACCGATTATAAGTTGGATTTTTTACATACATGACAATCTTAGAACATTGTCAAGTCAATTTCACAGACGACATAAACCAGTAAAATTAAAAATCCCCGGCTGTCACAGCTTATGAAGGGATTAAGTAACATTTTAGATTTGGTAGGATTATAGTGAAACAAAAAGCGTTGCAGTATTGTTGACTCCTGCTTCTTTTAGGTTTTTAGCATAGGCACTGTAATTTTAAATTGGAATGAAATAATATATCTAAATGAAAGCCACTTAATTTCATATGGTTGTTTTTTTAAATGATTACAATTAAGTGTGATAGCTGATATATAAATTCATTTTAATCGATTTGGCGTCAATCGTAACTATAACAAGTTTATTGTACTTTTGTTATAAAGTGTGCATCAAAAATAACCTTTTTTAACTTCTGTCTAATGCTATTATAAATGGAGTATAGATGATGGGAATTAAAAGTTAGAAAAGATTTTTATTTACTTAAAAATAAGTCATCGTGCAGTTATTAAACGCACCGTGTTTCGTATTACATTCCAACCTATTTAATCATTACATGATTTACGTTCTTACATTTGCAGACGTTTACGCTTGTCAATTTTTTTTAATAAACAACACTTGTAAAATATAAGAAAAACATACAAAAGTTAATATAAAAATCCATTCACATTTTTATACATAAAAGTACAATATTGTAATTATTACGATTATTTGTGTTGACGTAGAATGGAACGATATACTGTCAATAGGAGTTGGCTGTCAGTGTCAAAACCAATTATTGTAATTCCATTGTTTGTTTTCAACGGCTAACGTGGGGTAACTCTTATTTTCTATGCGATTTTGTGGATTCTTGACGACTTGGCTTTACCTTTGGACTGACTATTCTACATACCGACCTAGACAACTAGTTTTACCTTTGGATTCCGATTTGCAAGTGGTTTGGACTTAGTTACCCGTTAAAATGCGTTGTGTGAATTGTCAATTGCGCATTGCCCGATTACGGAGACATCGTTTGTCCGACGAAAGTGCTCAGGTAGTTGAGAGAGTTCAGAGATGGGTTTATCCGCGTGATGTAAGTATTGTAAAACCTACACGTAAATTGGTACAGTTCAGTAGCATCCTGTGGCGTGGTTTTGTTTCCGTTTGATTGCAAGACTCGCCCTCTATTGAAACATAAAAGTATAAACAACCGTCACCCACAGGATGATAAGAAGTGGTCACATTCTTGATTTTGAACCATTGACATGATTATAACCTTAACTTGGTGTATTTGATAAGTCTAAAACCATGGCCATAATTATTTTTAGGTGACTGGAGACGACTTTATTTGTCATTCCTGTTGGGAGTTGATAAATCATAACCCAAATGAAGATCTTGAACATAACACCCAACAGCAACTTGGACATCGTAATGTGTGTGCTGGGTGTGGAAGATCTATTTTGAGAATCAGGAGCAGACTGGTACTCAGACCAGAGATGTCTGAAAGAGAAGTGCAAATAGGAAACGTATTGTCCCAATGGATAAGACCTCGCCAGGTTTGTAATAAAAAAAAAAACAATGACCAATAATGACGTGCATACTCAAGAGATCTGTATTTTTATTATTTAGTGATTGTTTTTTTTAAACTTTTCTCTTTTATTGTTTCAGTTGACCAACAATGATGAAATATGTGTGCCTTGCTATTTACGTGCACAAAGAGTGTTTGATAGCTCTCACAGAAGTTCTGTCCCTGTTGCACCTTCCGCATCTAGTATAGGAGATAGTGCACAGCCTATATCTTCGCAACAGATGGAGCAAGTTGTAGAGGTAATTCCGTCGACATCTGGACATCCATTGAATGAAACATCTGTTGACCAAATATTGCCCACAACGCAAGCAGCTGACACAGCAGATATTGAAGAGGTTGGTCTATCAATCACCAGAACTCCATTGCAGGTAACGTCTGCTGAACAAATTACGTTGCCTACATTAAGAAGAGCAGCTGATACAGCACGTCGTTGCTTGTTTTTGGAGTGTAATGACAGTGAAAAACGACGTGTGCCTGATGGAATGAGAAAACAGATTATTAAGGATTTCAATTTCTATATACCCAGAAATGCCAGGATTTGCAACTTTCACTTAAGTGCCAACTTATTTCATGAATTGTATGCTAGTGAAAATGCTATATCAACATTTGGTGCTGCACATATAGAAGAAATTGTGTATTTACTAGCAGATGATTCAAAATTGGATTTTCTGAACCCTGAAAATATTGATGACCATCTTTTTAAGTACTGGTTTGGACGGACAAAAGATGAATATCATGAGATATTAATAGAAGTACCGCGATTAAACAACCATAAAATAAAAAGCGGTTTTAGTGCACTTCTGTGTAAAATGCGGACTGGAGATAGTGATGAAAGAATCTCAGCATTATTTCAGATACCCAGACGAACTCTTGAAGAATATATGCATCAGGCACGAGAAATTCTTTGCCAGGACTATGTGTTTAGACATTTGGGTTGGGCACACAAGCCCAGGGAAGAATTTGTTGCCAGAAATTCTTTGCTTGCTGATCATCTTTTTGGCAATCCTGAAGCGCCCACTGAAGAAAAACGTTTAATTGCCATTGCTGATGGCACATATTTAAGCACTCAAAAGAGTAGTAACTATTTATTTCAAAAAGAAACTTATTCCCTTCACAAATATTATAATTTGGTTAAACCTTTTCTAATAGTTTGCTGCGATGGTTATATCATTGAGGCAGTGGGTCCGTATCCAGCCACCAAAAATGATGCTTCGATCATGAATGACCTTATGTCAGAGCGAGGTGCCTTTACGGATTTATTTAGGGAAGATGATGTTTTTATTTTAGACCGTGGGTTTAGAGACTGTGCAGACAACATGGCAACCAAAGGTTTCTTAGTACATATGCTTGAAACAATTTCGACAGGGGAAAGGCAACTTTCGACTCTCCAAGCCAATATCTCGAGATGTGTGACGATGAATAGATGGGTGGTTGAAGCTGTCAATGGAAGGTTCAGTAGGGATTTTAAAATATTCCGTGCAGATTATTTAAATAAAAGGTGCCCTCATATTATGCAAGATTTTTCAATTGCTGCTGCCTTATTGAATCATTTCGCTGTTCTATTCAGGGAACGAGCAAATGTCCATGAGGTCATTCAGACAATAGAAGCAAAAATATTTGAAAACAATGAACTCGCTGAAATTGTTCAACATAATAATTTAAATATGAGACATACTATGTTCCAAAATGTTACACATTCAAATATAGAATTCCCTGAATTGACAACAGATGACCTAGAACTAATCGCTTTGGGTACATACCAAATAAGGCAAGCAAAATCATATGTCGGGGAGCACCTTAGAGCCCACGGAATGTATGCTTTAGAAGTTTGCCGGGACAACACATCTCTAGAAGGGATATTTAATGACAGCCAACCATGTATCATACGTGGCAGAATTAAATCTAGGCATATAGGAAGTAAGTCCTATTTTACATACATTGCAGTTGATAGAAGGCTGGAGGGGCGAAGTGCCATATTAGGATATTATTGCCACTGTCCCGTAGGGACACGCACAGTAGGCTGTTGCTCTCATATAATGAGCATATTGTGGTACATGGGTTATGCCAGACACCAAAGCAATGTTGCTGCACCAGCTTCGTTCTTAGATAACCTTTTAATTAGATAAATAATGTATTAAAGGTTATTTAGGAACGAACAGTAACAAGATAGAACGAAGATACAATTACTGTAGCAGTACTTTTTAAAATCATCATCCTCCTTCCCTTATCCTATTTTTTTTTTATCACAACCTGTATTTTATAAACGAAATAAAAGATTTTTTATATAAATATTGTTTTATTCAACAAACCTCTTGTTTAAAATTCAAGTTCTAAATAGTCTGTAAAATCGCGTCTTTGCTAAATTGCTTTTCACCGAGGGAGTTCCAGGAGATAGATATTTATTCCTAGTACCTATACTTCGTTCGATTCCCAAGTCAGGCAAGGTGAAATTCTCAGTATCAGCCCGAAGTCATAAGTGCCCGGTCAGTGACTCTCATCTATGAGGGGTGAGTCCACTCTCACCCCTCATAGATGAGAGTTAAACGTATGTAACTGGCAAAATGTGGGTGTAGCACGCGACTACACACGCAGGTGCGATCAGACTTTAGAAAGAATCTCGGTCGCCAACTAGACACGTCGCGCCAATTAAGCCTTAAAACTATTATATATTATTCTGCTAGATATTTACGCTTCTTTCAGCTTACTTTTTTACCAATAATGATTATAGTTTCATCCTATATCAATTATAGTAAGCACCCAGACGTTTTTTTTTTTTTTTGAGTATGTAAGTACCTATATTTAGCCAGAGAGATGCAGAAACAAGATGGTAGTGTTGGTAAATATTAATATTCTGATTAAACTCCTTTTTGAAACCACATAATACATAAAAAAGATACTGTATTATTAAATAAGCACTATTAGATTCGTTTTAGGTTATAATCGTTTACCTTGCATATCTTTTTTCTCCCAGCTTCTACGACTTACTGCCCATTTGATTTTTTGCTAGTTTTATATAGTTCTACAACTAGTTATAAGTTTCCATACTGCACGGTACTCCTAACAGTGGGTCCCAGTATACATGCAACTTCGCCATTCTCCTTTCGTGTCATTTCATTTTTCAATTAAGTTTTTGACATTTTCTGACATTTTATTTTGTTATATTGAATATTTTTTTAGTTATTGTGACTTTTTGAATATTTTGTATTTGACTTATAATTCTAAATTCATTTTCGTTTTCTGTAATTATTTTGTATGTCTGTTAATCTGTAAATAATAGTATGTAACATTTATAGTGCAAGCATGGTAGTTTGTAAAATTCCTTTTTAATTTTATTTGGGTTAAAGACCTGAAATAAATGAATTGGATTTTTTTTTTTTGGCACATCTTGGCACACATGGTGAGTCATGATGTCCCAAATAATTAACCATATCGATTGGAGTGGACTAAGTAGAAAAGTTTGACTGAAAAAATAAATAGATACCACTAACACATTTTCATTTAAATTATTTTCCATTTAAAGACTGACACATTGCTCGTTTATGTGTGATTTTCAAATCTATGCTTTAAGGCCACATTAGCTAATTCTCATAAACACACTTCATGACACAACTCAGTATAAGTGTCCGTACATAAATAAACCCGGCCGTCTCCCCCTTTACGGTAAATGTTGGTCACTGAGCGACACGACACGATGCGCTTGTGCCTAACCGGTCCTACGCGGTAGCTATATTTATAACTCAGCGCGAACTTTTACGATTTTTTATGCGATTTAACTTTTAATGGTCCATCTATTATGTTTGTGCAGTATATCGCTGTTATTTAATTTATTATTGAATAAATAGTACTATAACTAATGAATTGCAGCCTAAAGATAAATTCGTTATTTTATACATGCGTCGACATTCCATTTTCATCATGTAATTATTGTAGCTTTATTATTTGATTGATCTCAAGATAGTGCGATAACTAGAATAGTTGTAAACTAGTATCATAATTATAATGTGTGTAACTTTTTACTCTATGGATGTACTTATCTGAATTAAATGAATATTATTATTATTAATAAAATCCCCAATTTTATATGATTATTAAGCAAAATTTAATATTTTTATTTTTTATTGTTAATATTATATATATTAATATTATTTATTGTTAATATTATACATTAATATTATTTATTGTTAATATTCGTGATTTCTTCTAATCAATAGTCGTGATTTTATGGTACCAGAAATACAAGATGATCGCGTTAAAAAAAGTAAATGGTAGTCCTAGTATTTACTTTGATTCAGAATGTCAGTACCTACAACAAAATATTTTCCGATTTTATATTCATTCTCATTAATCTATTCTATATAGATTCTAACCTTTGGTCTGCTGTCAGCTGTCATTTGTAGATCTATGACAGTCGTTACGAGTAGTCAGAAGCTCAAAAGTCTGACAATCACCCTCCCCCCCTTGGTAAGACTACCAAGGGGTATCATGATACCCAGTAACTGGGTTGTGCAGGTCAGATAGGCAGTCGTTACTAGTAAAATACTGGTATTCATCTGCATCCAGTCAGTAAGACTGGAAGCCGACCCCAATATAATTGGGAAAATGTTAGGCAGATTGATAGCCATGAGAAATCCAAAGGGTGATAGAAAACATGAAACCCAAATCGAGAACAGTTGAAAGATATTTAAAGGCGCTCCTTTCCACCTGCCATGTCTGTCATGACCTATTCAGACAGCTTTTATATATTGGCAAGCATTTACAACGATAATTGACTTTATCGAAATCAATTATCTTGATAAACTAAAAGACACTTCAAATGAACATGGACATGGGCGGTAGAGTAATGTTAAATACCTAAAATGTGGGTGTGACAATCTATGAAGACACGGTTATGCTACCTTTTGCCACATACTTTTGACGTGGATCCGTCTTTTTTTGCTTCCATTATGGGAGGTTATTCAGAAAACTGATGATAATAAAATCGGAGGATACAGTTTGGTGTTGCAGCTACATATCTATCATATCCCAGCCAGTCTTACCAAGGTGTATCGTATTACCCAGTGACTAGGTTGTGGAGATCAGATAGGCAGTCGTTCCATGTAAAACACTGGTATTCAGCTGCATCCAGTTAGAATGGAAGCCGACCTCAACATAGTTGAGAAAAGGCTATTTGTTAAATATGTTTAATATATACGAAATGCTGATTGTTAAATTTAACAATGAGCATTAATGTAAATTAAAAAAAACAGCATCATTATTCATTACATTACATTACATTACACCCACCTCCGTGGGAAACACGCAACAAAATAAAGAGATCAACACGAGAAAGAAACGTACATCTATAATTTCATTACAGCCACTTAACAAATAAATAGCATCCCTGCACGTAAGTCACTGCTTGAGGGTACATTTACATGTTTCATAAGAGTTACACTGTTGCAAGCAGTGAAGTAAGAGTAATGGCACGAAGCCTGATCAACAATACGGAGTTGAGCCAACACTTTGTTAAAGCTAATGTGTTGTGAATCTTGCGATGTAGGTAATATTGGAGCGGTAGTTATAAGTATTCGTAACTAGCGCCCCACCCCTGCTTCGTACAGTTTTTACAATTTGACAAAACTTCTCGATTTCTTTATATATATATTTTTTTTTAATGAATTGTATTGAAATATGTGTTTAGCTAACGATCTCGACAATTGATCATATTATTCTTCTGAGCAAAAGCAAGCAAGTTCGTCATTCTCCCTCAGATGTTACTGCTTGCGGTAGCGTCGGAGGTCGGGTTGCCTCCTTCCCTCAAATATAGCGAGGGAAGTAATGGCTGATCTTTGCGTTATGCTCGTGAACGAATGACGTTTTTGTGACTGATCGTCTTGCTGACCATAGTTTCGTTATTGTTATTAGTAATTAACTTTTATTTTACTTCGATGGTCCTAGTTTATCATTTTGTGTTACATAATCCAGTATTGCATATGCAATGCTAGATTATGTAACACAAAATGACCTGGCATCTCCTGGCATAAAGGGCGTTTTCGCTTACATATGTAAGCGAGCACGCCCTTTATGCCTGGAGACTTTTATTTAGGTAATTAGTTTTGTTTACATTTTTAGTTTTTTTGCTTGATTATAGTTTTCACTGTATTTGCTGGTATATTGGCGTATGCTAGCTGACATATGGCAAATAATTTAATTTACTGTTCTGTGTCTCGTAATATTAATTACTTTGCATACCTACTATTGTATAGAATCAAGTTTATATAATTGAACAGACATATGTGCTGCTGGGTAGTTTGTTGCGCCACTTCTACTTCCCAGCTAAAGCACTAGGAAGTGGTGTAGGACGGGCGATTTTAGGGACTGTCTTATGTAATTTTGACGGTAGAAAAGTGCTGATTCTCAGCCGAATTTGATTAACTGACTTTTTGACATTATACGGATAAATCTTCCGGAATGAATTATCTGAATATATATAACCATTAATATAACAGATGGTGAAGACCGCTTGAAAATCCGTTGCGTAATTTCGAAGAATATCAGACAGACATGAAAAGCGAATTTAATGTATAATAGGTACAGGTAGATGATATTATTCAAGGAATATAGAACAATATTGCTTTCGTACGTCTTAATAACTATAAAATGACATTACATCACGATTACTCAGTAGCAGCTCGGAGTGTTGATAATGTCAATAGGCTTGGCTCCTATTACATAGAATTATAAACACAACTGGTGAAATGTGGGTGTACCAACACTGACTACCCTTTCCAGGAATGTTGGCTTGATGTTATTTTATGTTAAACTAGCTTTAGCCCGCGGCTCCACCTTCGTGGATGTCGGTTATCGCATAAAAAAGTAGCCTATGTACTCCTCCATATCCCAGGCTAAATTTCATGACGATCGGTTCAGCGCTTTAGGCGTGAAAACGTAACATACAGACAGACAGATAGACAGACAGACAGACAGAGTTACTTTCATATTTTTAATATTAGTATGGATATAGTATGGATGATATCAAGATTGTGAAAAAAAAAAAAAACCGATTAGGTAGTAAGATTATTATAAAACCACATTACATTAAAGTTGTTTATCATGTGTTTTGATACGTGGAACTCGTAAATATAAGCAGGAAGATAAGACGACTTTTGCAGTAAGATTAATATTAATTTCCGTAAAAATTAAGATCAAAATCAAGTTGTATTTCGATATCTTTAACGTAGGAAGTGATATGAGATTAAATCAAGGGGAACTGCATACATCAGTCGCTCTATGTGCAACCAGAATTCAGCATAATATCATTGAAAAATACTTCTATAGTATAAAATAATACTTTTAATTAAAATTAAAATGATCTAATTGCATACCAAAAATTTTCATGTCATTATGTTATGATTAAATATGTTAAGCTACATTATACTACCATTGTAAGAACTTCTGTAACCATATCGATGTCTTACGGCCGAAAAGGGATAAGCGACATTTTTTGAGAAATTCAGTTATATACATACTTAGAATCGCCTTTTTTTTCTGCGTCGATTGGTCTAGGTAACGTTTGCCTACGTGAAACTTTTTGTCGGTTACGCGGTAGGAAAAATATAGACTTCTGTCAATTTATTTCGTTGTAAACGACTTCAATTTTTGTAAAATTATTTTTTTGGTGTTTGATCTACGAAATATTTAAGAATAAAGAAGTTACACCTTTTGGACTTTTTGTAATATTTTAATGATTGTACGTTAAACTATTTTGGCTGGAAGTAAAAATTCAGAAATATGTATTTAGTTTGTTATGCCTGTTGAGTGTTTAAAACATAATTAGTCGTTTATTCCGTTTTGGCCGCACTTTGCAGACTCTGTTTGGTCTGTAGTCTTTTATTCCTCGTTAAAAATAAATGAATAAATGAAGGTTACTACATGTTTACCCGCACACAAATATGTAATAAAAGTTAGCTTATCCTTTTTTTCCCTCCCGATATTTATACAATTTTGGCGGTTAGATAAAAAGCTAGACCAAAATCTTATCCTTATCCCAATTCATACTCTACGCGTTATGGCGCTTATCAAATTAAAAATAATTTAAATTGGCGGTTGTCGGTATCGTTTCTGAAAACTACGAGCGCAAGCGGCAGCGGAACAAATTTTAGTCTCCAGGTGACCACGGGGCAAGCACCACGTGCGCACGCGAGCCGTTTCGGCACGATAAATTTAGTATTACTTATTATAAGGTAAGTTAAATTTCATGCTGAAAAAGGACATAGATTTATTTATTTCTTGTTTACAAATAGATTACATAACTAAAATTTCAAAGATATTGATTAATTGTGACTTATATTTCAGATTAACAACATGACTGCAAGAAAACGTTTTTAATTTGATAAGTGCGAGGTGCCATTTTTATGTTAATTAAAGACTGAGCTGATTACCTAATTAAATGGTTTTTTATTGTATACCTATACCTCTTGGGTGAACTTGAAATGTTAAATGCAGAGATAACAGTTTTTTAAAGTAAAATAATCAAAATACATCCACTAAATAATTGACATCTTTTCAAAAAATGTGCTTGATACAATTTTCCTTTCAGTCAACTATTGTTACATTATCACATTTTTTTCTCTAAAAACCAAGACTTGACCTTTTTTTCCTTAATTTAAATAAAACATGGGTTGAATTTAGGTCATTTTTACTCGCATCAGATAATTTGATAATTCAATTTACGACATTTTGGGTGATTTTAAAATAAAGACCATTTGGGGATAACCAACAGTAACTGCTTCTTGCAGGCTGAATTACGTAAAAATAAAAACGCCATCTTATAGATAGCATGCTAAATATTATAAAAACTCATTTCCAGGCTTTCGGGAGCTATACTTAATTTTTTATGATTTTTTTTCGTTTATTTTGAACTTTAAATCACTCCCCTGTAAAATTTGAAAAGAGGCGGTTATCCTTTTTCGCCCGTAAGGCATCGATATTTATCTGCAAATAAATCTTTGACTTTGACTTTCAATAATAGTCCTCCAGACCGAATTTCGGCCATGACGAACAATCTCAGCAAAGACCAGTCTTCGGCGCGGGATATATTATAGTGCACAAGTATGAGCACAGACACAGGTGCACTCTCTCTTCCCTCACTCTCATAGTCCAATGGGACGGCAATCAAACACAACCGGAGAGACATCGGGCACAGGGCCGAGGCACGGGGGTATCACACCGCCAACTTCCAAACTCCGGGCTGTTTTAGTAACCGGCACGAGTCGTGAGCACAGATGGGCAGTAGTGGGGGCAAGCTGGAGCATGTATGTATATCGTCGACCGTAGGTTCAATTGACGTAAGGGACAAAATACCCAAAATGAGCTAAAAATACAGTTTTGTTCAGAATTTTTCGCTCTTTCGAATGGTTTATATGAAAAAATTCTAGCTTAAGAAAAATGTCCCTTACCCTACTGATTTTTTGGATCCAAATTTCGAATCAGCCCCATAATAACAATGCAATCTGAAAAACTATGCAATATAGCAACTTGAAATGGTGTATTTACCGCCGCCAATCGAATCAAATAAGGTAAGATAAGGTAAGGTAGGTAACGATTTCCAAATTTAAGATATCCGTACGTCAAAAGTGTGTACTTAATTTTCTGTCAACAATCTCTTTACACTGTATTTCTTTTCATAAATTTTTTAAACAAGTGATTTACACTATCTTTTCACAATTTTTCCACAATTTTTGATCCAACGTAGAGGTCAATTTAATGTAAGGGACGGGACTACAAGATACTTGATCAGTAAGGGACATTACTAACAAAATACGTTGGTGTAAGGGACATCTATTTTCTTAAATAGATAACTTATTTAAATAAATTTTACACAGGTAGATAGAGCACTAAAATAAAAGATTATGTGCGAAATCAGATCCGAAAAAGGTTAATAACAAAAAAAGTTATGGGCGATTTAGTCCGAAAAAAAACTTTGTCGGCCTCTCCTGAAAAATCGTATTTCGTCCCTTACCTCAATTGAACCTACGGTCGACGATTATGCATATTCAGTATGTCTGAGAATCGGCTACTATCAATTTTTTTTAAAGTTTTAGTTAGGTAGGTAGGGTAGGGTAGGTAGGTAGGGTAGTGTAGGTTAGGGTAGGGCACGGTAGGGTAGGGCAGTGTAGGGTAGGGTAGGGTAGGTAGGTAGGTAGGGTAGAGTAGGGTAGGTAGCTAAATAAAAATGACACGCGAGAGTCCAATAGACGACGAGTATCGACTGACGAACCAATCGCATGCAGCTCGGCGCCCCCCGGCTTCTTCATTCCGCTAAAGACACCTAAAAATTTACTACTGCGCAGGTGTCAGTTTGTGCTCACGACTCATGCCGGTTACTATACTAAGAAATTCGTAATGGAATATAACAAGAATACTTTGCCCAACCCTCCGATTTAGCAGTTGCGCTTGCGACTACGAGACTGGAAGAGGCAGTTTTTTTTTTAAACATTGCCCCACACTAGGAATTTCTCCTGTACTTTGGGCGCGTTTATTTTATTTTGTTTTATTTCTTCAGGATAACAAACAATTACGCAATAATGCTTAATATTTCCGTACAGATATTCTATAAAACACTTAAGTAATCACGCAACCAGCATCCAACAGTGAAAATAGGTTGAGCAAGTTACAAGCAAACTTAGCAAACAATTGTCTATCATAGATTAACTATTGCGTCTTGTGAGATACCGTGTGACAAACTAGATATGTGAATAATAATAATAATAACAACTAAAAACTATGCGGAATTTAAAAGGATTTTTTATATATACACAAACAGCCAGACCTAGAACAACTACTTGTAGGTCATACAACACATTCCGTGCAGGAATCGAACCCGCGACACGCAGCGCAGCAGTCAATCGTTTAACTACTGCGCCAACCTTGCCGTGCATCATGCTGTGTTGCCTCTCGATATATCTGTGGACCTGTAATTTAACAAAACAACTGACGATCAAAACTGGTTAAAATTAAACTCAATATTATGTATGACAAGCCGTGTGTGATAGGAAATCCCATTAGCAAATATTACGAACTGCCATACAAACTTTTATTCCGTAATAGCTTCTGCCCGCGACTTCGTCCGCGTGAAATTTCTTACTCTCCCGTTCCCCAGTCCGTTCTCGAAATATCGTAAAAAGCCGTTCTGTAAAAGAATTATGAGAAAGTGAATTTTCTACATATTGTTTTTTTTTTTTTTTCGTCAATTTTTCGCATGTTTTACTATTTATTCTGCTTTTCGGGGCGGAGACAAATCCAACAAATCCAAGATAATAAAAATCGGTCCAGCCGTTCTTAAGTTCTATAAGGTGTATATCATAGCGAAACTATAAGGGTTCCTTGTTGACTACGCGACCCAAAAAACGATGTTTAACAGAGCTTTCTCGATTTTTGTGTATTATTTAGACGTTAATTAAATTACCAGCATATCTGCTTCAAAGCTTGACTGATTAGGTTTAGAATCACAATATTGATCAATACATAATTGCAATATTTTAAAAGCAATCCATCTTTAACTCAGGCCAAGGACCTTAACTTTTTCAACCATTTCGCAATGAACTTATAACTAAGAGTGTACAGTTTAATTACTGTAATTGGTATCTTGGAACGGTTTTCAATGAATCAATCTCGGTTGGAGTCGTTTTTGTAATGTCAACAAACGATTAGTTAACTACATGATTATGTAGGAACTCATTTGAGATGTAAATTATATAGTTTGCGTGTGAATGGCATGTAAAATTACTTAACTGGTTAAAAAAAGACTGGTTTAACTTTTTTTTCTTGTGACCATAGGTATCCGTAAACGATCGCTGTTTTTTTTTTAAGCTATTGCATAGCTTCTATCGCGGGCCTTGAGCGCGGGGACCGAATCCAGAAATTCCGTAACGAAAAAACCTCACGCTATCGCTGTCTCGCTTTAACATCTATTCGAGTCTATCGCACTACGCTACTCAGCCGCCATAGCTACCGGCCGCCATATTCTTGTCATGTTTGTTGTCAAGAACTTTGTCAACAAAGCGCTGTTTTTGTTTTTATTCTGTGTTTTGTGGATATTTATCGTAAATTAGAGTTATTGTTGTATTTATGTATGTACGTGTGACGTAATTTAAGTTGCAATGCATTACAAAACGTGTGAAATATGTGTTATAAGATCCGGCCGGTCAGATGGTCAAATGCGAATCTTCATAGCCAAATTTCCTTTGAATGAAGATAGGTAAGCATATATTTTCAATTGTTATGTTAAAAAACATTGATAAGCTCTTACAGAAAATAAATTACTTGATTTAAAGTCCAAAATTTACAAAATTACAAAGTAACCTATCAATATGCTAGTGCTTGACGCATGTTACTTTTTTTAAATACGTCAATTAAAAAAATTTGGACGCTTTTTAACACTTTTGTATGAGACAAAAAGTTCATAAGTCTGCATAGCATTAACATTTTAAAGTTTTAATTAGCTCTAACATTAAATGCTTACTTTACAAATGCGTGAAATAAATCCCTTTGCGTACAATTCCCAGATGCGTCGAGGTTATTATTAATTGCATTGTAAATTATTATGTGTACAACAAAATCTCGTGAAGTAATCACAACGCCTAGAGGGCTGGGTATTGCCTGAAGTATTGCATAGTAATAAGCGGGTAACACGGTCCCACCGTTGACTTATAATGCTTACAAAGCATCTTAAGTTTAAGCAAGTTGTACTTGATTACTTTGCCGTTTTAAATTATGCTGTGTTGCTGTTATGACCGTATGTTAACATGCATTTTTTTGCTATATTAGGCTGGTCAACGAATGCCAATCAAAGTCAATGGTCAAATAGATTTTGGGACAATTTTATAACTGTAAAATAATAATTATTGTTGTAAAACAAGAGTAGCAAAGAGGAGAAATAAATAGAGTACATGCTAGCATACTTTGATGTCAGTTTTAATTGTTTAAAACTCAAAACTCACAGCATTTATTTCAAATAAACCAATTACAGACACTTTTGAATTGTCATGGGGTCGGTCAGTCAGAAAGATGAAGCTAGTTGTCCATTCCAAAGCGTGGTAGGTTCCTATGGACAAAAGTACGGGCAAGAAACTCCACGGACACTCTTTTAAAACGAAATATTGTTACAAAATATGGGTTACATCATTCATGTTGAAGTTATACATGTGAGAAGCGTTAGAAGCGTCTGTAATAACACAATAAAAAAATTAAAATAAATTAATATAAGCCGTGGAAGACGTAGCGTTGGAAGGCCTCCCACAAGGTGGACGATGACCTTATGAAAGCTGCAGGAATCCGCTGGATGCGGGAAGCACCAAACCGGTCGAGGTGGCGGTGCTTGGGGGAGGCCTATGTCCAGCAGTGGATGTCTTTCGGCTGAAATGATGATGATGATGATGAAGCCGTGGCAGGTAAGAGATGACCAGTCCCAACTGACGGCGCCCGTTCACGAAATTGTTCGTTTTGGAAGTTCCTTCGATATCAGTATAGCGATTAGAATGTAGAGAATAGAGATGATGACTAAAAAAATTTTTTTTGTTCATCATTACAAAATATTGGACACATATTTTTTCTTTTTTTACGTAATCATAACTTTACGGCGATAAATTGAGTTCAAATGTGGCATGACGTCACTTCTCATTAGATTTTATACGTAGCTGTGACGTAACGAGCCCCCACTCCCCAAGTTTAATGTGTTTTATCTAAGTAATTTTTTATTAATATGATAAAGCAAAAAATACGTGTCTAACAATTTTTTATTATCTGATTGACGGACCACGTCAATCATATAATAAAAAAATATTAGACACAAATAAAAACACAATACACATACACATCATAATAAAAAACTGTTTTTCTTTTTTTTACCCAGGACACATCCCTATTCCAAACGTGTACTTAGACGGTATTGCAATATTCTACAATACCAATGAAACAGGGCGATAAATCAATTCGATAGAAACTGTCAACCCAAAATCAATCAAGTTCGTCAAATTTGGACATGCATTTGCAAAGAATTTATCGCCCACCACACATCGACATTCAAACACTGATGATGGTTTCGACAACCTCTTGGTGAGGAGCGCAAATTCTCATTTTACTGGAAAATCTACTTGACTTGGAATACCTTGAAGCCTCAAACTTCTTTTTTTTTTTTGTATATTGTGGTTCACATATTAGTTATGCTTTATTTAAATGTGTTTTATTGTTTTATGCGTAGACAAGGGGCCTATTTAGATACAGCAATAGTTTCAAGGATGGCAGCAAGAAGGCTGTTTAATTCTTATCTCAGTAATGTATGTTTAGAATTTGTCCATTTTAACCCTCATCTTAATTTGGTTTAATGTTTAACTTTAAAGTTAATAAACATGCTTATCATCACAGAAAATCATCCGTTCCATCGCTGTAGTAAGAGATGCCAGACATTGAATAGACAGAACTATTTTCTCACGGAATATGTTCCGCGTCATGCCACTTCCATCATAATGGTTGCATCCTGCATCAAACCATAGTAGTTATAGTACCAAATTGGGCTCTAATAAAATCGATTACGATCGAATCATTCGCCGCGTTGCAATCAAATTCCATATCTGTATCAATCCAAATTGATAGATCCCGTAGTTCGGATTTCAAATTTCTTAAGTCCAACACACCGTCTACGGTCATTCACGATTAAAGCAGAAATATTCTTCGTGACAGATCGTTCTGTGATCGTAATTTGAAATGACCAATAAGTGAATAAGTGATACATTGTATAATGTTGCTCGGGGTGCTCATTATAAATTAGCATGACGTACACAGAACAGATAAATGACGTAGAACCAAAAGGGTTATTACGAAACGAATCATATTGCCACATTTAAGAGTTTTGAGGTCCGAGAAGGTAACTCAAATAATATAAAAAGATATACTAAGAAGAAAAAAATTGAGAAAGCAGATATACAAATATACTCACAATAATTCTGATAACCTATCGCATCAGGTTAGTCACAATGCCGACCTCAACATAGTTGAGAAAGGCAAGGCTGATGATTCAAAGCTAGACTATGATAACGAAATTATATACCAACCTTTATCGTAATCTGCATCTATCTTAGATGCACAATGATCCAGAAAACAAAACAAAAATACGTATCGAGTTAGATTGAGAAATAAAACAACAGAGTCGTCATCAATTGCTTGTTATTTCTCAAGGAGTGTTAACTGGAGAAAATTGGTTGTTATTCAATTGTGATCCATTAAATCAACGCGTTGGACTGACATGTGACTAAGTGGAGCTGATGCATCGTGGAGGTTTTATTGCGTAACTTGTTATCAGAAGCAGTACATGTGATAGCTTTAAGAACTAATGTATTATCAACGATATAACATTATCAGGATTATTGATTGACACACCGTTCATATTATTGTTGTCACTGATTAGATCAAAGTCGTAATCCATTTTTTTCTGTTTAGATTCAGCTCGTTTAGACCCTCAAGTTTGAATCCCACAATATTTTCTCTAGGTATATGTGTACCTAAAACTAATTGTTAATTTAAAAATATGGAATTACATATTGTTAAATTAATATTTCTGAATGTGAAGATGTTACAAGTCAATCCGCATTTATATTTGGCCTACGTTGAGACCTATCCAAATCCTCTGATTTGCTAATGGTAGTAGTTTGTTGTACTTGTTACTACAAGTCCAAACTAACGTTAAGATAGCCTCGTACAGGCTAGACAAGAATTCGCAGTAAATCTCTCGCTAGTGTGAATCAGGTTTTATGCAGTCAGGACGAGCACCATAGATGTAACTTATTTGGAAGCGCTCGCTGACCTGCATTGTTGAATATTAAACACTAGGCGCCGTATTTGGTAAATAGATTCCATTTTAGATAGTTGTAGCTGTTTAGTGTTTACCAGTTAATTTTTGTTACGAATGATGGAGAAAAATGTTATATAATAATGATGATGTTCAATGTTGAATTGAGAAAATAAGATTTGTGTTGGTAGCTGATGATATTGGAAATATATAGTCTTAATTTTCTGATTATGAGCTAGGTCGCAGAATAAAAATTACCTCATCGTGTTTTTGTGATATACTTAGTGGTTATTTATTTTATTCGAATCTACGTTTTAGAATGGGCAACTAGCTTCAACTTTCTTACTTATAATTGACCGACTTTTTGACAATTCAAAAATGCCTGTGAATGGTTTAATTGAAATAAATGCTTTGAGTTTGACTTTGAATAAATATTTTGGGTTTAGTCCCATTTTGGCATCCATGAATTTATTTATCATGCCCACGAAACATTCCCATATCGGCATAAATAAATTCATGGGTGCCGAGATGGGAAGGTACCGAGATGGAACTAAACCATATTTTGTTCGGATATCACAAAACGTCAATTAGCATTCTGAGCTTACCAAAAAGGAACCTACTATTTGGCATGGGCAACTAGCTTCAATTTTCTGTCTGACCGACTAGGGAGTCGGTCCAGATACCGGTCGGTCGGTAGCCGGTCGGACTTTTTAATTGTCAGGGGATAATTGGAAAGTGCAAATGCACTCTGAATTTGCACTGATTTAATTGAAATAAATGTTTTGAGTTTCAGTTATTTGAAGTAAAAATAACAACTACAGTCCCGCTGTCGAGAGAATGTATTTCTGAAACCTGTTAGTTAGACAATTTCTAGTAACTATATATCTGCCTAGCCTTTTCCCAACTATGTTGGGGTCGGCTTCCAGTCTAACCGGATGCAGCTGAATACCAGTATTTTACATGGAGCGACTGCCTATCTGACCTCCACAACCCAGTAACTGGGTAACACGATACCCCTTGGTAAGACTGGTTGTCAGACTTTTCGGGCTTCTGACGACCCTTAACGACTGTCAAAGATCCACGAATGACAGCCGGGACCAACGGCTTAACGTGCTTTCCGAGGCACGGAGGAGTCTCGGTATGTAAAGATGGTCACCCATCCACTGACCAACCCCGGCAAGCGTAGCTTAACCTGACGGATCGGCCCGTGCGGCTGTTATTACTTAGCCACGAGCTCCTCTATTCAATTTCTAGTAACTATAAGGATCTAATTTGCAAAACACATATAAAAAGAAAGAAAATACGTTTATTTGCGGTAAACATGACTCATAGAAAGAACACAAACATGAAAAGAATAAGTTTGGAGAAAATATGCATCATATCCACGCAAAACGGCCATCGTTCAGCATAATGTTGCGACCTTATGCGAGGCAGAGCCCCAGCGCTGGTTTTCAGCGACAGTCTGCGTTGACGTGATGACTTCAACCAGTGCAGCATTGAAAGAGATAAAAAAAAAAGAAAAAGAAAAATACAATTCTTAGTTTTTAAAGTTTATATGAATATAGAAGAAGTTGTTAGTATGAATCTGATAGGTGTCAAAAACGCATTCTCTCAAAACTCAAACTCAAACTCAACTCGAAGCATATATTTCAAATAAACCTTACTTTTGAAGTGTTAAGGTGTCGGTCTGTCAGAAAGATGAAGCTAGTTGCTCTCGACGCACTTATGGGTATTTTGCCAAGTTAGGCGGCCAAAATGTATTTTTTTTTTCTTTCTTTTTATGTATTTAGTTTGGTTTTTATGGTTTTTTTTTTTATAGTTGTATAAGCTTGTAGGAGTACAAAGATTAAAATAAAATAAAAAAACATTTGAAATTATATGATTTATTTTTAAAATAAAAAAATCAAATGAAACATCTCTATAAAAACCACCAGTTATTGAAATCTTAACAAATCTCTTCGTTAGTTTCCTCCGTAGATTCCTCTAAAGAACTTCCGGTTTTGGTGTTGGACGGCAAATTTTGCTTCCTGGTATGCTTGCGCTATCTGCAGAGATTTTGGCATATCTATGAGAATACTCGACGCAATTCGCTTTCCAGAAGTTTGAAGGAACATTTGAGTAGCACACATGAACACATCTTTTTCAACAGCCCTGCGCACTTCCATTGTCTTTCTGCGTTTGCTCCTTTCACTTGACTCTTGAAATGATTTTGTCGGTCGACCAGAAGAACGCCGTTTTATCATTGGTATTTCACCGGGGGTCTGAATGGTGAATACGTCAGCAATATTTATTTATTAACTTTTTCCGATTTTTCTGCAAAATTTATCTGATTTTGGTTTGAACAAAGATGGCAATCCCATGTTCAGGGATTCCCCAAAATAATTGATATTGCTTACTCGCTCTCACGCGGTGTTTTATGGTTAGGAAGAACCAAAGTAGGGAAATTACTTAAATGGGCATTCAATTACTTTATAGTCTATCTTCTTCTTCTTCCATCCCTGGTCCCGTTATTTGGTTCGGGTCTCGTCACTTTCCTGCGCCAAGACGAACGGTCTTGGGTTGTCGCATCGGGAAATATGGCTTTCTTGAGGTCTCTCGCGATATTGGACCACCAAGTCATTGGCGGGCGGCCTCTACCTCTTTTTGTTTCCGGTAAATTTAGAACTATTTTAACTACATGCACTGCGTCTTTTAATGTGTCCATACCATCTTAGGCGGTTTTCTGTCATTTTGTCTGTGATAGATGCGACTTTGAAGCTGCCACATACATGTTTATTCCGGTTTTTTCAGGTCACACCTCCCGGCTTGACAAAATCCGTTTGACAAACACTTTATAGTCTATAAATTCCTTATTTATAGGCTCATGAATAACAATAAAGAAATCTGAACGGATTAAAAACAATGTTTACGTAAGCATAGGGTGTGAGCTTTGCTTACTTTTGCTGACAAGGGGAGGTAGGGGTTCAAATTTGCTAAAATTCTGCTTACGTAATACTTGAATGGCCCCTAAGTAGCTGCAATTATGCTCAATGAGAGAAAAAAAAGACGGAAAATGACGGCATGATGACGTTGTCCGTTAAGTTTGACACCACTTAACCTGAAAGTGCGCTCAGCATAAGTTTTTCCAGCCGTTACGTGTCTGTAGAGAAAATATTACTTCCAATTATACCAATTACATCATACATAAGTACACCAGTATCATCTAATTCACTTTATAAATAATTTGTTTCCACAGCACTATGCAATAAATAATATAATTTATTATTTAAGTAGTTATGCGAAATTTTCATTAGGGAGCAAATCGGAGCTTGCGAGATTCGTTTTGTAACCCGATAAATAGCTTTTGGTAGAGTGAAGTAAACATTTATTAGGTGAATAGGTATGATACTCGCTTTTAATCTGATAATTTCTGTGTTGCACGTTTTAACATTATAATCACTAATGTTTTTGCAATAGGTTCAACCTTAGGTTTGTTTTAACCGACTAAAAGGAGGAGGTTATATGTTCGTCTGTATGTTTTTTTTTTTTTTTTGTATGATCATCGATATTTTCGTCAATTATTGACCGATTTTGAAGAATATTTTATCATTTTCTTGCGCGGGACCACCATTTAGGGGACCACCATATTAATTTTATTATTATTATTTTGCTTGGGTAGTTTTTAGAGTTTGCTTCAATGATTTGTATTTAATCCATTTTGTGTTCTTGATGATGTTATACTACTTCCTGTTGCTTTTGTTTACATAGCAAGTAGTAGTATATGAATTGGTGTGGGGTAGGTAACATAAATATTTTTTTTTTTTTTCGATAATTTGTTCGGATTACTACAAGTTTTGCCGTAATTAGCACCCAAAGTTGAGTCTACCTTATTTTTTTAAAGAGCCAAAGTACCCTCCTCCACTAAAAATAAAACTATAGTTACTGGTTTACACTTTACCATATAATTATAATTATGTGTTTATTCGTATATGAGAAATGTACGTTCTTTTAGAATTAATAAAGATTATCAACTTCAAGTGTGGGTAATTATAACTATTTCCACTTTCAATGACATCATCCGTCGTGCTCTTATCACTGCCAGCTGTTTTAGTACCCAATCGCTTGGCACGCGATGATGAGAAGAGTCCGGACGAAATGACCATAAGCCTTTGAAGTATAGCGATCTATAAAATGTGTCCCCGCGTGTCTCTTAGAAACAAATTGATTTACTGACTCCGCCTTCTCTTTATATCTTAGAAAGTAAAGCGATTTCCTTAACATAAATACACGCAGTAGACATGAGATTGTGATACCCAAATTTAGATTAACTCAAAATAGCAAGTCATTTCTTATAAACAGTATCCGCTTTAATAAAAAGTTGCCAAAGTCAGTTACAGAACTTAGAGATGGAAAGTTAAAAACCCACATCAAACGTGTCCTTATCAAAAAAGCATATTATAAGATTAAAGACTACGTTGAAGACAAGGAAGTTTGGCAATAATTCCTTCTGCACATGTGGCTTCCCTGGTAACTCATTAACAGCATAATTATGTACCTAAGTGTCTATTAACAACTCCCAAATAATGATGTTTTATTTTTTACATTCTTCCTTGACATAATCAAATAATCATCTCATTATAATGTCTCACAACTCAGACCCCCAAGATACAGGCATCGCCTAGTTTGGGTCCACCGCATATGGAAAATGAATGTCACTAACAGTTACGAGTACAGTCAAAATTATTATGTAAAACTAACTTTAAATAAATAATTGTAACAATGTTTAAATAAATTTATTATAAATTTATTATTTGACATTATATACCTACCTAAAATTATTGTAGTTTCAACTCTTTATTAGTTGCTTTTATGGACATGATATTTAGTCAGTAGGTACCGATTCGGATTTGTTAATGTAGTTGTGGCAACCATGTAATTTGGTTTAAATAGATTTTTTTTATAGAATATTTCCTATTTTGTGAATGTTAGAACGTTGAAGGCCTAGTAGACTGTAGATTTGTTGACCATTTTCTATTTTGTTAAATACCTGATACTTTTTGAAAGGCCTACACTTTCCTCCCATACCTATTAACACTGTTATTTGAAAATATTGTAAAAACCAATTATTTTTAAAAGAGTAACCGTGGAATTTCTTACTGGTTCTTCTCCACAGAAAACGACCAATTGGAACCGTGCTTCTGATGTTTCATAAGTGCCCATGTAGGTTTGTGTGAAACAAAATATTTTGATTTTGAAGTTAGGTCGGCCTTTGGTGTGGGATGCAACATGGCTGTGTCGACACCTTTGCGCCATCCCATCTTCATAGCATGGTGGGCTGTGCTGGGGCAGCTGCTGCAGGTGCGGAAAACCTAAAACGGCGCAAATATTACCTTATTGAAAGCTTTATGTTTGAGCCGTTTGGGGTTGAAACACTAGGACCGTGGGTTCTATTTCACCAAGCGGTTGGTCGACTCTTCACGTGACCAGAGTTCTGGCCTATTTTTTTGGCCAAAGAATCAGCATTGCCATACAACGTGGCAATGCTGCCAGCCTTTTGGGCACTTTTCCTGTTGACAGCAATGCGGACGAATTTTTTGATGCCCTGTGATTATTTCCCCTCCCTTTTTTATACACTTGTACATATTATTATTTTAATACAATTCGCTTTTAAATTATGTAAATAATATGCAGAAAAAAAAAAACAGTTTTTCCACTTTCTTAATTCTGGTTAAATGTTTTGGATTGACTAAGCTTCCTAAAATTGTTATAAATAAGTAGGCACTATTGACATTTTTACAAAATATTCCAATGTAAAGTAATATTTATTCATCTAACTTATCACA
The DNA here is from genome assembly GCA_947523025.1 of Dryobota labecula. Taxonomy (NCBI): domain Eukaryota; kingdom Metazoa; phylum Arthropoda; class Insecta; order Lepidoptera; family Noctuidae; genus Dryobota; species Dryobota labecula. The sequence continues at coordinate 18,813,161 of OX383288.1, read as the reverse complement.
TACATATTTACTCACAGAATACATTGCTGCACCCTAATAGATGCTGATGTATTCAACGCTTAGAAGATTTATATAAGATAAGATATATCATTCGGTGATACAACACACAAGGATTTATTGGTTTGTACGTTTGCACCTTATATCGCGATAAACTCCTTACAAGCGATAAATTCAATCTATGCGTAATTTTATTCTAAATTATATTTATAAACACTAGAATCTTATCATAAAATGCAAGCGCAGACAAGAGATTCCGGCGGGATCTCATGACGACATGGAGGGTGCGATTGTCGCAACCCAGCGCTGGGCGCGCCACAATTGTGGCGATAAGTCCCCTCTTTGAGGAGTGTCTAGAGAGGCGCCATGGCGTCCTCACTTTCCGCCTGACACAGGTCCTCACCGGACACGGGTGTTTCGGGAGGTTCCTATTCAGGATAAGGCGGGAGGAAACGCCCGGGTGTTACTACTGTGTGGATCGCCCGGAGGACACGGTGGAGCATACGGTGGAGGTCTGCCCGGCTTGGGCAGAGCACCGCCGTGTCCTCATGGAAGCGATCGGCGGCGGCGATCTTTCGCGTCCGGCCCTGGTCTAGGCCATGGTTCGGAATGAGAGTGCATGGGAGGCAGTCACTTCCTTCTCCGAAGCAATAATGTTCGCGAAGGAGGAGGTGGAACGCGTGAGGGAGCGGCAGTCTGTGCGCCCTCACGCCCCTAGTCGCCGCAGGAGACGCCCTGGGCGGCGGGAATCGGTAGCCGATTCCCGGCCACCGTAGGCGCGGGCTTGCGGACGGCGAGCTATGGGCAGCTCTTCGTCCGATAAGGAACAGGCCCGGATCGACGGCGCATTGTATTCCACGCGCGCCTCAAAGAGATGTCAGCACGTACTGACGGGGTCCGCCAGGACCGGTGCCTGCCAGAGTTGCGGGTTTGTCCGAAAGGGATACCGCGGCCCTGGCACACAGGCAACTGAAGGAGCACGGGTGGGTTTTAGTCAGTAAAAGTCTGACACGCCCTCCCGCTCTGCTCACAGCGGGAGAAGTTATTTGATAATTTCCCACCCAAAAAAAAAAAGACAAGAGATTGAAAGATATCATGTAAATTGAAATAACTAGAAAAGGAAGTTTATTACATTCTTGTGCTCAAATAAAGCTTGTGAAAGATAACATTTACTGGTATATGAACACGTTTTGCCTTTTTAAAAGCCTATTATGTTTCCCTGAAATATATAAATAGCAGTGACATTGAATGCACAGCTGACAATGAGGTAATTTGGTTTAAAATTGCATCATCAGCGATCATGAAGGGAATAATAATAATATAGCAGATCGTAACTTATGATTATACCTTTTATCGCGTGTAGGTAAAGCTGGTTGTCCACCCATGTGTCGCATCTACCATGTTCCGTGCATTTCTGTTTTTGTGGTGGCCATTTTAGGGTTCCGTAGTAAACAAGAAACCCTTATAGTTTCGCCATGTCCGTCCGTCCGTCCGTCTGTCCGTCTGTCCGTCTGTCCGTTTGTCCATCCCCAGCTTAGCTCAGAGACTTAGAAAGCTATAACTTGGCATGGATATACATATTAATCACGCCGACAAAGTGAAATAAATAAAATCATGAAACAATCGATAATTAGGGTACCTCCTGTTCATGTAAAGTAGGGATGTTTTTTTTTTTGCCTTCCCTTTTTTGTGGGGTATTGTTGGATGGGTCTCTCAAAAATATTGCGGGTTTGTGAAATCAATTTTTGATTAAAGGATCCGTTTCTAAAATATTAGGCTTTAATGAAATATTAAGCATTAAAATGCTAATTTTTGTTAGAGTCAAGTGTCCGAGCCCCCCCCCCCTCCTGTCAGCTAAACGGTTAGTTTTGGATAGGTGCAAATATTTACTATAGTATTATATATAACAAAGTTAAAAGGAAAATTATCACAGCAAAGTCAAAGTCAAAGTCAAATAATTTATTTCAAATAGGCACGAAGATGCACTTTTGAACGTTTTGAAGTAGGCTTTTCAAGTTTACGAGTAATAATCGACCAACTTAAATTTGCAGTTTAAAAACATGTTCCCCCATACAATCTGTATAGGAGAGCATGTTTCTCAACTACAATGTTAAGTTTGTTCTTGAGATAAATTCATCCCAACTACGGAACCCTTCACTGTGCGTGATCCGACACGCACTTGGCCGGTTTTATTATAGATCCTCTAAAAACTTCGAGATTAGAACGACGATCGTCTCTTTTACTCAATGGTCTTCCTTTAAATTTCTGGTCTTTTTAAAAACTATTTGTACCGTTTCGGTACCGGTCGCGGTTACTTGGTTATACCACATTTCCCGGAATTACCACCAAACACCCCAATTAGAAAATTATGTTACAATCTTAATACATGCACTATTTTCTTTACTATCATGTATAAAACATTTTTTGTTTGTTAAACTTGTTATCCCTTGCTCGACGAAGCGCTAGCCCGCGCCGTAGCTGAGCGTGTAGCTTTAAATTCCCCTATTAATAATCAAAACCCTGAACTAATCCAGCCACAACCTGTCCCTTGCTGTCCTCCCTCTGACTCTGCCATAAGCCGAGGTTCGTACCCCACAGGGGTGCCCTTAGCGCGCAGTCGTTTAGTTTATAAGTTTTATGCCCTGGCTTGGAGACTTTAAGTTTTTAGGAGCTTAAGGCAACCACTGGAAAGTCCGGTTAAGGAGTCACGATCTCTAAAGCTCAACTCTGAGATGCCCTAGATAAAAAAATAAACTAGTTATATTGATTGTAGGAGAAAATTGTGGTCACAACAGATCTATACACACACACAATTGCCCACATTTATGGGTCTAGCGTATTAAGTAGTTCGTACATTTTTTGTTTTGACTGAAAACTGGAAGTGTGACTGTAATTTACGTTATTTTAATTATCATTGTAATAAAAAAATTACCTATTAAACATATGACAGAAATCGATTCAGTAAACGATTCTGAACGAACTACAACCATAATTTTCATTTATTCAGTTACACATCTTATCACAGAAAGCCAATCAGAGAGTAAAGCATATCGATTAGTTTAGGAAATCAAAATGGGAATTGTTTGGAGATCGATTACATATGTACTCGTACATGTAATTTTTACTATACAAACACAAAGCAGATGTGCAGAGCATAGTAAACATATAATAGTGAATACCCAGCTTATGAAATCGGATTATAGACCTAACCTGATTTGGGAAACTTGCAACCCGATTACCAGATCCGTAATAACTAAAGCCACCTGGAAAGCGTAAGTAATATATGATATAATTACAAAATATCTAATATTTACAAGATATAACAACTGAATCAGTTAACATAATAAACGATTAATATAATTTTAAAATAACAAATTTTTATAAGCAATATATTACATTGAATATAAAATCGTTAGATATAGCACTCAAAAGACATAAAACCTATTTAGTCTAATATGATAAAAACGCCTAGTTAAAAACATAAAGCAAAATCGCATATTAACATATTATAACTTAATCTAATTATTGATAAGTTAAAGCCTGTAGGTAGCTTAACAAATATCATTGTTAGTTGTCACTTTGTGTTACTTGCTCACTTAATGGTCACTGTTCTAACCTAACCTAACCCAAATAATTCACCAACAATAGAGGGGATCTGGCGCTCGGCGGCCGTTCCCGCGGCACGCTCGCTTCGCTCGCTCTCCTTTGCACGTTAATGCTGACCGTTCTAACTTGACCTAACCCAATTGATTCACCAACGATAGAGGGGATCTGCCGCTCAGCGGCCGCTCCCACCTTAGCCTTCTAACCTAACCTATCCGAGTCAGATTGGTCTGAACCGGTATGATAACCATAATGATCGTATCAATATATATTTTAAACGATAGAGACGTTATATCCAATAACAATAGACAAAATAAGTTTTAGAGTAATAAATGTTATATGTAAAGAAATTATAATTATCAACAGTTGATAAATATCTCACGTTTATTATATCTTGCGAACGTTATTGAAATGAAAATATACTAAATAACTTTATATGATATGAGACGCACCCACCTGGAAAAGGTCATTAAGGCTTGGCAGATGGCCAAGCCTAAAAATATTTGTAATAAATCAGTTTATGACAATATTAACTTATCTGACTGGATTTATATTCACAGACTGACCTATGATTTTAATGTAATCTGGTGACAAATCTTGAGTCAAGTTTAGGATCAGGTGTTAATGTATTGATCAATTTAATAATATTAAAACAGCAAACTAACAGAATTATAATTTGACTAAATTGATTAACTGATTATAAGCTCGAAATCTTTTGACATATTATGAATTATTCCACTCAAACACATCTGTTATTTATTAGAAATCTTATCTTATTGTGATTAACCTAGATCATTATCAGCTTGAGGACTTATTAACATGGAAATAATAGCAAAACTGATGCTCTGTTTTTATAGATTTTTGCAATCATGACAGTTATATGACACATGATTGATACTATACGTTAACAGTGTTTTCGTTGTAAAGAGCACTTGAAATTATTCGCAAATAATAAATCAGTAGTGATTTCTGTGCAAATGTGTATGCATAAATTAGCTATAACATTACTATTAGTAATAAACTTTAGCGAAATAAGTTCAATTACTATTAATTTGTGTCTGATCTAGAATTTACATGGAAACCTGATTGGTAAGTTTATGTTCCATTTCCTCCCGTGGGTGTTGTAAAAGGCGACAAAGGGACTTACTAGAGAATGGGCAGCAGCGTTCTCTATGCATTTTTAACACTATACTGCGATCGCCAACCCGCCTGCCAAGCGTGGTGATTATGGCACAACCCCCCCAATCGGGGAGGCCTAGGGACCTAGGCCAACAACTGTTGGACAACAGTGGACGTTTTTCAGCCGAAATGATGATGATGAAGTTTGTTTTAAGTGATTTCCTCGAGTTGTAAATCTCATTGCAGAAATCTGTTAAATACTAGGAACTTTGTACCACGTTTAATATTTCTCGACTTTTCGGCTGTTTCTTTGGGCTTTTCCTAGTTTTCTTTTTTTCCTAAACCACCCCAGTATAAAGGCGAACATTTTCGAGTTTTTGCGGGACAAGGGCACAGCAATTGATTTTTATATACATATAGAAGGTAACTAGCTTATGCCCCGCATGCATTGCAAAGCCTTTTTTTTTTTGTATAGGACTTTCTCCGGCGCGAACACAATAACTTACCAAAGTTTCATCACAATCGGTCGAGCCCTATTCGAGTTTTAGCGAGACTAACGCACAGCAATTGATTTTTATTTAAAAAGATAGATTTGATGACAAAATACTATCGCTATTAAGAAAGGTCGTGGGAAAATGCTACCCATGTTCTTGTCGCAATTCTTACCAACTTCAGAAATGATACTGTATTTAAGTAGACAGTCAAACTGCTGTTTACAAATAATTTTAGAATGAAGAAAAACCCTTAGATGAGTCGTACTACTTGCCCTGAATACCAAGCAGCTGGTAACCGCAATTTAATTAAGCCATATTTGTGTCCAAACCCACATGGAAATCCCCGACCACTGCCAGCATACAAAACTTCTAATAACACTAAGACTTTTTATTTTGTTCCCAGACAAATGACAAAAACAATGCAGATAAAACTTATATTCTAAAAAGATACCCAATCATGAATATTTATGAGGCATTCCGTTTAAATCACCTATTTGAAGATCACCCATGCGTATATCACCCACAATATCCCACATTACGCACCCAGGGTTGCACTGTTAGAGAGGGGTATTTACTGCAATAAAACATCGAAAAAATATATACATCTAAACAAATAGGTGTTTATTCATAAACGTTGCTTATAGTTAAGTGACGTTCAAACGTCAAAAATGTACGGTTAAACAGTCGCTAATCATTACTTAACTTTAAGCAGCGTTTATAAATAACCCCATAAAATTTAAGTGTCTGTTTGTAGTAATATCGAAATAACAGCTTTTTACTAAATGCATATGAAAGTATATTCGGTACTAATCACAAAAAAAAACAACTTCGTTTTTTTTTTGTCTGTGTACCTGTCTGTTGTTGATTTTGACGGGACTTTCACTGGCAGATAGCTGATTTTATAAAGAGTAAATGACTACTTTTATTTTAGAAGAAACCAAGCCAGCGAAGCCATTGGCAGGATCTAGTTTAATAATATATTTATTAGTCAGAGTCATATTTATATTAAGGTGAGGTTCTTCAAGTTAACCTCTAGAAAATGTAATTTTAATGTCATTTTATTTAGAAACGGTAGTGATTAAACACGTGAAAAAATTACATATATGTTGCTTTTGAGACCTTTTTGTAGGTACGTCGGGTAGGTACTCGTTACATAATTAGATAAAGTTCGCCCGATAGAAAAAAAAAATCCAAACATACCCTTATTTTGTAGATTAAAATCATTTTATTTCAATATTATACCACATTATGTATTGAAAATCACATCGAAATAAACGTCTATGATGATGTAATGTCTGTCGGGTTTAACATTCTTAATATCGCAAAACATATAATTTTCAACCCAAAATTAACGAAATTCACGGCACAATTTACTCGCGCCCAGCTGGCACCTCTAGAACAAAAATGCATGCTCGAAGAACCTCGCCTTAAGAGCAAGAAGTCTAATGTACTTAATGTTCTTTGTAGTCAATCAAGGGATAAAACTATACTTTTGATAATGATTAAGTATAATGAAGAAGAATGTTCAACAATTTGATTACCCATATAAATCAAAAGACAACATAAACAGTTGAATAAAGTTAATGGCTATAACGACGAAGGTTTTCTCAATTCCAAGGTAAGTGTGAAATCGCACTCATCAACATTTTAACCTACTTTCAGTGCAAAATATTCTAATCGTGAATTTATTCAATAAAGTAGGTGTTTAGTGCGTACACATACATAGCTACAATGTTGTATATGTAATAAGTTATTCTGTTGCTAAAGAGTTTAAAATTTTCATTTCACATCGATCGAATGCCTCGTTGGCCTAGTAGTCGCAACTCGCAAGCGCAACTGTTGACCGTTAGGTGCTGGGTTTAGTTGGGCAAAGTGTTAAGGGTTTCTTCCGTTTTGATTTTCTCAGAAGCAGCCCGGAATTTGGATCTGTTACCGGTTGATGGCACCTTATTAATTGGGACTGAAACATGACTGGTGAAATGTGGATGTTATACACCGTGGCATATTAGTCGTCTTACAAAGACAGCCCACTTTATGTATCCAATGACTACTAATCATACAACTTTTTTTTAACATTTTTTTTTTTTATTAATTATGACGCATGACATAGTTTAAAACACCCTGTTACGAGTGCAGTCCGAGCCTTGTGTTACAAGGGCGCCGCGGAATGGAGCGACGATATTTTTATCAGAGTTCATTCACCCTAACGCAAAAATGTGTTTCTTACTATTGCAACTTAAACTTAATCTAAATCCATAATCGATTGTTTCGCAGATAAGCTGTTTCACATGTTTGTTTTTTTATTTTGAGGGTCGATAAGATGATTGACGTCTTGTTTGTCGTAAATCTTATTGCACTTGAAGGCACTTAACAATTTTTTATACAGAAATACTGTTGATTGCTGATTTGACGGTTTTACATCAGAACAAAACGACCCTCTCTTCCAGTCAGAAACAGATTTTTGTAGGGATTTCATGTGCATATCGTTAAGTTTAATTGCTGAGGCTGTAGTTTTGATTAATTCTGTTTAAAAATAATGGACACTACTGAAGCTGAGGCGGCCCAAGTTGTGGCTTTGCTGCAACACGGTTTAAGTCAACGTGTCGTGGCCAGGAGGTGAAATCTCAGCCGTTCTGCAGTTCGGCGAGTTTACCAAAGTTTTCTGGAGACTGGGCAGTATCTAAGAAGATCAGGATCTGGGAGACATAGGGGGTCAACTCAAAGGGATGACCGTTTCATCGTGGTATCAGCTTTAAGAAATCGACAGCTTTCTGGCGTTGATCTCTAGCGACGCTTACGTGAAGATCGGGGTATGGCTATATGTGACAGTACTGTAAGAAGGAGACTACGTGAGCAGAATTTAAGACCACACAAGCCAGCAACGGGGCCAAAATTGACCACAGCAAATCGACAAGCCAGACTTCAATTTACGCAGAATCACATCAACTGGACTATTGGCCAATGGGAGTCAGTTCTTATTAGTGATGAGAGTCGGATGACTTTATACGGTTCTGATGGACGCCGTAACGTCATGCGACGGCCAGGTGAACGGCCGTGTTACATAAGAGAAACAGTCAGTTATGGTGGGGGCTCTGTAATGTTTTGGGCTGGGATATCTTTAACTGGACGCACGGAGCTGGTTTTTATAAGAAATGGTGCTTTTACTGCGGTACGCTACATCACAAAGATCTTGGAAGACCATGTGGTGCCATATGCCGGCTATATTGGAGAAAATTTTGAATTAATCCACGATAATGCACGGCCACACGTAGCGCGCATTGTCACCGATTATCTTGAAGAGGTCGGCATTTGGGTTATGTCATGGCCAGCAAGAAGCTTCTCTCTCCCAAGATCTTAACCCAATAGACCACATGTGGGACACCCTTAAACAAAAGGTTAGAGCTCGTAATCCAGCCCCTACATCCTTAGGAGACCTGGAAACCGCCATCAGGGAAGAATGGAAACAAATCCCTCAAGAGACCATCAAAACCTTGATTAGGTCACTAAAACGGTGAATGCAGGCCGTCATTCGAGCAAGAGGGGGGAGTACTCAATATTAAACTGCAAGAATTGTGTTCCTATCACTTATGACTGAAAAATTAGAGCGTGTTTAAAATTAATCCAAAAAAGTGTAAAGTTATTCTTTTTAATTTTAAAGCCAAAAAAGTTTTTTTAAATTAATTTTTATGTTCATTTTGTGCTTAAATTGGTGTAAATAAATATGTCAAATTAAACATATCATTACTAAATCATTTAGTTTTGTTTCGCTAAAGAAAAAACGTGATTTGCGGTAAAACTGCAGGTGGGTCGATTTTTTTGATGACCAGTGTATGTCATGCGTCATAATAAAAAAAAAAAAACAAATGTTCAAAAAAAAAATTTTTTTTTTACATGAATGATTAATAGTCATACATGAAGTGGGCTGTCTTTGTAAGACGACTAAAATGCCACGGTGTATTATACACCACTGCGCAACCCTTCGGGAAATTCAGGCCTGATGTTATGTGTATTGTTCACATCGATTTTTCGAGCAAGTGATGTGAACGTTGCACTGCCAAGTCATAATTAGGTCTTGAGTTCGAACCCAAGGCACGCACGTTGGGAATCGATTTTTCGGATTCCTATAGGTGGTAAAGAAGCCACGGAAACGATAAAAAAAACCTATGTATATTATTTAAAAAATCAAATAATTTAAAATTAATTGACATGATGATTAATTATAAAAAGGTACCGCGCTCGAGCCGCCGTCATCGTCGCATCCGAGCGGGTCACTTATAGAATAAGTACTCGTATATAAAGGTTTTTTTTGCATAATGTCTCAAGCAATTCTAAAATTATAATAATTACGTAAAAATAAAAACACTTACTTTTTTTTTCCGTTGCTATGGTTATTTTACCACCTATAGATGTTTCTCTTAAAATATTTCGTGTATGAATAGATACACCTTAGATAGCTAGTCGGCTGACCGGCAAAACACAGAGTCGGCCCATCACTAATATTTAGTTTGTTTTAATTAACTTTAACATACATTATACAACATGTCTCGTAATAAACGCACACCAACAATTCCACCCCAATTAGAATATTATATTGTAATCATAATACATACTATTCTGCCCTGATAAGCCGAAAAGCGCTAACTCAATCAGAGTAAGTTTTGAGAAAAACGACTTTTTGTAAATTAGTTTTTCCGTCAAATCTCTTAGTAATTTAGGGAAAAATTGAGATATAAAAAAACTTCTTAGTGGTTTTTTTTAATGTTTAAAGTTAGATAGCACTATTTGGCTTATACTGTTCGATGCGAAATTTTTCTAGCTATTGAATGGTATAAAAAAAACTAAAAGGGCATATCTCAGAGATAGCGCCTTTCGGCTTTGCAGGGCAGTATTATGTATAAAACATTGTTTATTTATTAAATAAGATAAACTGATCGTGGTAACATTACAAATCTGTGGCGGCATCTACAACGCCACACGCAAACTACGCATCAAAGACCTGACGTCACAAATCCTGCATCGCGCAATCAGAGTTTACCGCGCCACTAGCATATATACAATATCCCGACATAAAAAAATAAAATAAAATAAAAATACCGTCGGCGCCGCCCGATACTACCTCTCGCATTAATTAGATTCGCCGTCCGAGGCATACTCTCACCATTCCCGATGACGCTCTCACTCTCCTCCAGGAGAGTAGTTCCACCGCTAGCACAGTTAGAAAGCACATCTCCCGACATCCGTCCTATCATCCTCGCCGACTAGGCCCGTCGCGACGTCCCTGTCCATCCCCGTTCCGACCCTTGCTTGAGCCAGGCCGTGCCACTGAGCCTGTAGCTTTAAATTTCGTCCCTAAATAATGAAAATCCGATTCAGCCCGTCCCTTGTTGTCCTCTCCCCGCGACGCCTTAAGCCGAGGTCCGTACCCGCGCAGGGGGGTGCCCTTAGCGTAGTCGATTAGTTTTAAGTTTTATGCCCTGGCCGGAGGCCTTAATTTATTGAGGTACCCACAGAAAAGTCCGGTTAAGCAATAGACAACCTCCTAGGTTGAATTGCAAGATGCCATTTATAAAATAAAATAAAATAAAAATATCATCCTACACGCAGTTGCCCACCAGACACAACACCCGTCTGGTCGGAGGATCCTCCCTTTTCAATAGAGGATGAGTGAGCTTCATACCCTATTCCTCATACCTCTATAAATCTACGCACGCACATTCGCTCACTTTTAAGGGTTTAGTGTAGTAGGTACTTCTTACATTTTGTTTTGTTTTGACTGTACAGCGGAAGTGTGACTGTAATTTAAGTAGTTTTAATAATTTTTAGGACAAAAATGATCTTTTTTTTTTAACAAAAATTATATATATTAAAAATGACAGAAATCGATTCAGTAAAAATTCTAAACAAATTACTTACCTACATATTGTGCATTCGTTCAGTTACACATTGTATAATATAAAAAGTATCTTTATCAGACCATCTTAGTTATTGAATTAATTTAAAAATAAACTGATTCATCAACTTATTTCCTTCCTGAATAAAACTGCATGTTATTATCTAAACATCTATTCGCCTATCTGCCATCGTAAATCATAATGATCCTTGAGATTTAAGACGATTTATATACAACTCCTTATTTACAATTCACATCGTGTGCCCGTTCTTTCTATTAACATTTACATACTAGTTATAAACAGATATGGCAGATCATGTGCATATTGCTAATGAGTCAAAATCCACCTCAAACTCTAACTCAAATCATTTATCTCAATTAAACCATTTACAAGCACTTTTGAATTGTCAAGGAGTCGGTCAGTAAGAAAAATGAAGCTACATGCCCATCCCAAAGCGTAGTAGGTACCTATGGAGAAGAACGGGCAAGAAACTCCATGGAAACTCTTTTAAATTAAATTATTACAAAAAATAATTATTACTTACATCTATAATGTTGAATTTATAACGAAATGTGAGAACGATGTAAAAATAAAAAATAAAAACGTACACGTTAAAAGCATCTAGAGTAAAAACAAACAATCAAAAAAAATATATATATATATATGCCGTGGCAGCTAAGAGATGACCAGTCCCAACTGACGGCGCCCGTTCACGAACATGACGCATGGTTTAGCACCATTCAGCTCAACCATTTTGAAGGGAGCTAAACGATCCAACACACACGCCACATATTAAATAAAAAATGTCTATATGATTAAATATCATGCAAAACATTTGTAAAGCGAGTGTTTATAGAATAAAACATTTGCGTAATAAGTTGTTTGTGAAATAAACTGTATTATGAAACATTGGTTGTAAACAATAAATTTGCTTAGGGGTATCGTATTACCCAGTAACTAGGTTGTGGAGGTCAGATAGGCAGTCGCTCCATGTAAAATGCTGGTATTCAGCTGCTTCCGGTTAGACTAGAAGCCGACCCCAACATAGAAAAAGGTTAAGCTGATGAGTAGTATCTCTTATTGATACATAATGGCCTGTTCGAGACTAAAAACTGTCCTCGTGTAAATGATCCATTAAATGCCTATCTAAAATGGTGTGCTAATAATATCATTTTGATGTAGTATCTTACATATATGGGTATAACAGTCGTTAGAATATCCAGTTGTCTTCCATATTCGTGGCGTACAATTTTATGTGAACAATATTTAATTATGATACTTTAGGAGGTTGTCGTGTAAAGGGATTCCTTGAGTATACTTATTAGGGATACGAGTATCTTAATTAACTTAGCCTGTGTGAGTGTGGTGGGGGCAAGTCTTTCAGTTCATAAATAGTTAAGCTAATACCTACTCTAATTACATGTGATGTAGGTACCTATTTAATACTGTTTTTCCAAAGCGTATAAAAAAATACTAGCTGTAACAAGTTTAGCTGAACATTCCGGTGGGCCGATGTAGCTACTAAATTATTTTGAATATTGAAAATATTTGTAGATATCTGCTTCGATCCGAGCGCCATCTCGTAGTAAAGCCAGAATACGAGATATATCTACATAATGACTAACAACACTCGTTCCTTCATGTAATGAAAGTTCAATGCCGCTTAGTTTGATTTAAGTAGTGCGTCTGCGCAGCTGAAGCTCTACGTAGCGTAGCGTTGAAGGAAGTCCCGGAAAACCTCAATAGATGGCGCTGTTTACAACGTTTGTTTCTAAGCTGAATACTTGCAGGAGCGATAAAGAAAGGCAAGTAGATATCTTTAGAACTAATTATTATGAAGAGTCTGTTAGTTTTGTTTGTAAGAGGTAATCTCTGGAAGTAGGTACTGATCCGATAACAAACATTTTTTTAATAATAGAAAGCTACACTACAGCCGAGTGTCATATGATATGTTTTAATGGTATAGTTGACTTCCATACGGACAGACTTCACGAACAGGAGCTATACTCTATTTATTATAACATTAGACAAATATGTAACTGTTCTCACCTTTTCGCTATTTCGATGTAAACGTTTAATAAACTCCGTTATTTCACGATATATACATACAAAGCACTGTAATCTGTTTACCATTTACATAAAAAAAATAACTCTAAAGTGCAGTAATTTCAAAAATATTACACAATAACTGTCGTTATTTAGCCGTTATTTTATGGAGTATAGTTTTTTTTAAACCTGGATGATTTTTAATTTCACATAGGAATACCGCCTTAACTTCGAAAAGGTACTTTGTTTTACTCTGGTTTATCGAAAATATTTCTAGGGGTATTAGTGTTACGCCCATAAATTGACTATAAAGACGTGACTCAAATACTTCTCTTTCTTTATTTCCATTAAAGGTGGGTAGGTCGTTAGTGTGGGACGCAACGCAACGTGAGTCGATACTCTATTGCGTCATCCCATCTTCCTGGCTCGCGTGCTGTGCTGGCGCTGCTGCTGCAGCTGCGGAAAACCTCGAGTGGCGAAAGTATAATACCCTTTAATACCCTTATCGGTAATCATATTTTTGAGCCGTTTGAGGTTGAAATCCTCGGGCCGTGGGGTGTGAATATAGTTTGTCTAACGAAATCTCCAAACGACTGGTTGACACTTCTCATGACCCAAGGGCTGGCTTTCACCTTGGCCTGAAGCTAAGCATTGCCATACAACGTGGCAATGCCGCCAGTCTCTTGAGTACATTACCAGTAGACAGCGATGCGGAGAAAATAAAATAAAAAAGGGAGAAGCAACTTCCAAGTATTCGAATTTTATCTAGTGAGCCCAAGTGGCAGTGGAGCAGGACCAGCATTTAGCCAAAGCAGTTAGCTTAGGATATTATATTTCAAATTTAATAATTTGTTAGTTAATCCATACTAATATTATAAATGTGAAAGTAACTATGTCTATCTGTTACGTTTTCATGCCTAAACCGCTCGTCCGATCGTCATGAAATTTGGCAGAGATATAACCTTCCTAAATATACCCTAATATATAACCTGATATAGTCTGGGATATGTAGAAGGACATAGGCTACTTTTTTACGCGATAAACGACATCCACGCGGGCGGATTCACGGGCAAAAGCATGTTTAGTATAAGAAGTTTATCCAGTGATATTTCTAACGTTGATGAATAAGTACTAAGAACCTATAGTCTCGTTAATATTTTCAATCGTCGCATTTTCAATTGTCACAAAGCACTATCACTACGTACAAGATATCGTTATGGGCCCATATACCAATGACTCAGCACCAGTCCCCCATCGTCATGTCTTCAAACAAGGCTGTTGGTCTCTCCGTGAGAACATAACTACTCACGCGTCACGCCCTACTTTCAATTTCAAAGTGCTAATAACACATAGTGCGTAATACTGGTCAAAAGTACCAATTGAAGACCGAATGAGATTCTTATTCGGACTACTTAATTAGGGCTTTCATAGTAATTTTTTATGGTGTTGAGGTCTGTATTTTTTTATCGACAATAGAGAAGCTATAGCCTAAGACTCCATCTCACCTGATGGTAAGTGATGATAAGGCCAAAGATGGAAGCGAGTTTCACCTGGAATCCTCAACCACAGAGGAACTGGATATGTAACCCTCCCGCATGTCTTTGAACCGTATATCTTACGATATTATGCCATCCGTTCTAACACCGTTCTAGCAAGGCTCACAATATCCTTTGAGCAACAGGCTAGGTCTCAGACTCACACCTCAAATATTTCTTGCCTACTTAATATTTTAACCCTTTATTCATGCTTCAAATGTCTCTTTTTGTTCCACACAACATACAATCAACAAATTACTGTTTTTGATAAAAACCGACAAATCCATGTGAGCGTAACATACAATCATTCGTATAAAATCATTGCCAATAACACAATAAAGATGTATGTACTTATGTAAGAAACACCCATTTAATAGTCTGTAATTGTGCGATACCCGTCGTGTACAATTCTAAGGAATTTTGTCACAGCGACTCCTAAACGTGGCTATGGTCTATTCCAAAAGTATATGATGAAAATTTAAACAAATGTATCAGAAAACGTACCGTAGATGTATATTTGTAGTGCCACTAACAAATTGAGTGCTTTGACTAGATTATTTGAGTACTTCAACCTGAAATCCTAATTTTAAATCACCTTCAAGATGATTTTTCATTTGAAAATTAAGGTTAATTTAAGCTTTTTCAACTTTGTCGATGTTTTTAAAGTTGAAACCATAGACATAGAGAATGGACTGAGCATTAGCCTCACAAGTGTCCACTCTCTAGAAAGAGACAAAGTGATTGTGCGGCCAATACTTGTCCCTTTTCTGCTAGCTTGAAGTAACAAAGGCGCAGTGTTCCAGTTTAATTTAATATAAAAAAAATACATTGACTAATATTAGAAAAAGTAGTTACTTCTATATATGACTAATTATTATCTATAGACTTTACTGGCTTAGGTTCGAAACTGAAAGATTTATTTTTATAAATATATTTTGCTCCACAAGAGAAATTAAGACACAAAAAAATTATTTAACTTTTTAAAACATCTTTTTCTTTCTATTCAATTAAGAAAAGGACAGAAGATAAACTTTAGTTTAGTCCTGTCAAATTAATCAGCACTTGACGTAAATTGACGTAATTTTAGTCGACAAGTTTATAATCACGTCTAAACTTTCAAGGAGTAGTGACAGGCGCTGATTAATTTGACAGGACTAAACTAAAATTTATCTTCTGTCCTTTTCTTAATGAAATAGAAAGAAAAAGATGCACTGAACTTAAATTTAGTTTAGTTTGTGAACAAGGGAATCCGGCACCAATGCATAACTGAATACGGAACGCTCAGTCTATACTCTATGTTTATGGTTGAAGCGTTTAAATACAAATGGTGTTCCTAATTTCCTGTAGTGAGTGATTGGGTAAGACTTTAACCTGCCCAGTTTGTTAACACTTTCATACTTTTGGAACAGAAAGTACTTACCTTATGTCACAACAGCCTATCAAATACCAATATAAATAACTTTTTTGTCATAATTATGATGTAAACACGTCCAAATAGTTTGTCACGCCAATTCCTATTTGGCCAACCTTGGCGGCCAAGTACGTGTATCGATTATTCCACCGTTTTTCTTTGGCCGAGAAGCACGTACCAATGTGGTACACTTTTTCAGTGGAATCTTGAATTTTGCTGTGATTGTACCGAGTACTGTATCTTTGTTGTGATTGTACCGAGCTTAATGAGCTGTAGGTGCAGTTTTTGTAGTTCAATGCTATATAGATCGCTTGTGGTTTATAAAAACTCGACCTGCCTGAAGAAACAAAAGGTTATGAAGAATTTTCATAAGTTTCAGTAGAAATTAGACAATTAAAGTTTGTGTTTGGGGTTGCAACGCATCACCAATACTTCTGATATTGCTGACCGCTTAACATCAGGCCTGGGCCTCAAGTCTGCTATTACAATAGTGTCAGAATGGTCTCTTCATTGTGAGTTTTTGACAGATTTGCCATACAAACACTGTCAAATACTCACAATGGCGAGACCATTCTGACACTATTGTAATAGCAGACTTGAGGCCCTGTTTGCCAGCCAGTAACATAAAAAATATGTATAAATTATTAAATTTCGGTTAATTAAAGTTTAGCACACATAACTACTTGGAATAGCAGACGATTCGGCACCAAAAGCATTGTAGTCACTTTTAGTTATTTAAGTTACTTTGCTAAGTAATCTTACCTTACTATTTGAATAAGTAATGTGTGTTTAATTTGTTTTTATTCGAATTGGCATTGATTTGTATAAAATGTTCTTTTCATTAAAATTCTCAACGCTAAAACTCGAATTTAATGCCAAATACCAAATTGTTAATAATTTGTCTATGTTGCTGTTTAACAGACTAACATTAAATATTTGCATGCCATTACTGCATGGCAGAATGTGTCTTTGCACTGAATATTATATTAAACATCTTTTGTACACCACATTTTATGCAAATAAATGATTTTGATTATGATTTTTGATTTTTAAAACTAACACTTAATTGATCTACAAGCACTCACAATTCCATATTACATCTACAAACATGTTCATTACAACTAAATTTTACGATCACTACAAATTCGACCCACTCGATTACTCGTTCGATACTACGCGATTGCCGATTAATTTGATGCACTGATTAGTAATGATGGTAGCTTTGTTCTTATCATCGGCTGCTCTAATGGAGGGTTTGGGTTCGAAGCGGTGTGGTGCTGCAATCGTTGCCTTGTTCTGATTCCGTAACCGGAATATCAGTGATTTTTATCGGATTTTCGATTGCTAATCGAAGAAGCCGCTAAGTGGTTATTCATATTTTCTTTTTTAATTACCCACTTATTAAAAAAAAAGTAATAGATTATCAACCACTTAGGTTTAGGGTTCGAGTCAGTTGGATTTGATCTTCGTAGTGCAAACACTACGAAGATCAAATCCAACTGACTCGAGATTTAGTCAAAACTAAATCTCTTTAATATTACGAGTATATGATCTTCAGACATCTTTAAAGGTGAGAATTGAACATCAAACATTTATTTAAATATCATCATTACTTAATGTTCCTTGCTCTTGTTTCATGTTTTTATATGGATAAGTATCTATATGCTTTATGTATATATGTATTTATTGTATATGTGAATAGTATACCACTGACTACCTGCAGTATTGTCTCTCCTTCTACTTTTGATCCATTCAAAGGTTGTCTGTAAAAGATCGCTTTTAGCGATAAAACCGCCCATTGTGTCATATGTAACATTTCTACATTTATATCTGTAATTTTTATGGTGTACATAATAATGAATATTCTATCTATCTATCTATTGAAATAAAAACCTCATTAAAATTAAGTAATCGTAATCTAAATTAATTAATTCAATATAATTTTATCATCTTTGGTGTAGATAATTACTACTGTTTGCACTAATTATTACTACGATTAACTATGTAAATTGAGGTCGGCTTTGTACGCCGACCCCAACTTACATAGTTCGAAAAAGGCTAGGCATGGAAAAAAGCTAGGATGGTGATAAAGATTTGAGTATTGAGTAAAAATGTGTAAGTTTTAAAAATACTATCAAGCCCTGTTTCATCGAAGAGTTAGTCAGAGGTGTATCCATAGACTACTATGGATACACCTCTGACTAACTCTTCGATGGAAACGTGAAACTCTTGGATGAAAATGTGTACACCCACATTTTTCCAGGTATGTTTAAGTCCCATGTAATAGGGGGCGAGCTTATTTATAGTAATAATCATTTAATCAAGCAACAAGACTCAAAGTGTTAGTAACAATATATTTACAAACTATGTTAGTAAAACATTAACACAGACACAATTTGTAACATCACTGCCGCAAGGTAACAGGCCCAGCTGATACCCTGCAGCAGTGGTTCACAAATGCACAATCCAGCCTACTTGCTACCATTGACAGGATGCTGTTGGTACTGCCCCGCACCCTACTAACCAGGGATGCGCACCGCTTCCGCAGCACAGTGTAGAAGCAGTCAATGCGAGCTTCCGCAAACATCCCAGATGCGCTGTATTGCCTTCAACCGGCCACAAATCCAGACGCCAGGCTGCTACTGAGAAATTCTTAATGGAAAAACACACAGTTATAGATAGACCTAAATAACGCAAGTACCACGATCTGTATGAAAACCAAGCGTGCCATTTTTTGAATACCTACTATGACGTGACAAGCAATATTTAGTGATGGGAAAGTTCGTATACTGTACGAATACTATTTATTGAGTAATTGTGTACATTAAAGACTTATTAAGAATCTTTTAAATAGATTAATTAATCGATTTTGTGCCAGAGTAACAAGACAGGGTAACCGCCTCTATGGTCTAGTGGTAAAGCCACCTGTCTCAGATCCAGAAGTCCCAGGTTCGATTCTCAGCGGGGGTAAAAATTTCTGCTCGGTTTGGTTGGTGGTAGGGCTTATCCTAAGTCTGCCTGGCTAGCTACCACCATCTTATCTAAGTTTGTCGCCAAAACAACAATGTTAACAGCATTTGTTGTGTTTCGGCAGTTAGAGGTAAGATAGCCAGTTCCTCTGTGGTTGAGAATTCCGGGTGAAGCTCGCTTCCATCTTCGGCCTTGTCATCACTTTCCATCAGATTAGATGAAGACCATGAGCTTGCCCGTTGTATGTAAAAAAATAAAAGTAGTAACTTACGATTTTTGTACGTAAGCTGGGCAAGCGAAGTAGTTGCTCTTGCGTTATCTAGATCTATCTATATCTGTGAAAAAACCCAATAACACTTTGCCCGACCTGGGACTCGAACCCAGGACCACATGGTCAGCAGTAGCGCTTGCGACTACTAGACCAACGAGGCAGTTTTATAAATAAAATTGTGACTATAATCCTTAAAATGTGAAAGTAATTCTGTCTGTGTCATTCCGACCTCGCCGCCGAGGCCCCGCGCGAAATCCCCGACTAACAAATAGTCCTCCCCGACCCTTGACTGTAAGCGAAGCGTCAGCACGCGTTTTAGCTGAGCAGCATGCAATCCAAACCCCCCACGATAATAATCAAAACACTGATTTTATCCAGCCACCGTCGGTCCCTTGCCACCCTCCCTCCGACTCAGCTGCCCTAAGCCGAGGTTCGTACCCCACAGGGGGTGCCCTTAGCGAGCAGCAGTCGTTTAGTTTATAGTTTTTACGCCCTGGCTGGAGGCCTTAAAATCCGTTAGGAGCTTAAGGCACCACAGGATAGACCGGTTAAAGAGTCCGAGCCCCTCGTGGCTACACTCTGAGTTGCAATTTCAAAAAAAAAAAAAAAACTGTCTGCCATGTCTGTTACATTTTCACGCTTAAACTGCTGAACTGATCGTCATGAAATTTGGCAGAGATATAGCCTAGGATATAGAGAAGGACATAGGCTACTTTTTTACGTGACATCCGCGCGAGTAGAGCCAAAGCAAAAGCTAGTAAGGTATATTAAGTAAGTAATCGTTTGTTTCCCGTCTTGACCATTTCCGTTTACAAATAATTAATCCAAGATATGATATAAAAAACTAAATATTCAAATATTCTGTACCAATTACTTATCAAGTCATTTGGATCAATCTAAAGGTACAATCAAACCAATTAAAAATTAATGACTTGCTAAAGACAGAAACAAGAATGCGTATACACAGTACTGCACCTATGTTAGTATATTACAGTATGTGGTAAATATTACCCCAGTTACTGATAGACATCATTTAGCGGATCAATAGGTATTGTAACTAAGTTTCGACACAATACTGAGTCAGACTACGAAGATGTTTCCAAGAAACGAGCATCTAGCTCAGTAGGTACGTTAATTAAAGAACGTACCTAAATGTACTAGAAGCAATAAATATATTGGAATTACAGAAGTTGGGTAGGTACACTATATTGTTCATGTGTGGCGTAATCCAATTTAAAATTAGTAATTTAAAGATTGGGCTAACGATATCATTATTAATTAGAACTAAATCAATTACTGAGTATAATTTTATTTATAATTCCTAACTGGGGGAACTTCAGCTTGCCTTGACGATTTTTCATCTATTTTTCTGGCTAATGTACGTACCTAATAGTATTACCCTTTCAATTAATCGAAATTCACGGATTAACCGCCAACCTATTTACATTTCATTTAAACACAACCAAAACCAACAGAAAAATGTATAACAAAAAAGGTAATTTAATTTAGCCCGCACTTTGTCTTCAAAATATACTCGTAGTTCATATTCAGATATATGCCAGTGACCTTGAGTGGTTAGCTTGCGTGTTCTGTACTAAGCTCACGCAACGCGTCTTACGTCCAGCGAGTAATAGGACTCGCCCATTCAGGAGCACTGTCCCAAATAAGACGCATTATTAATTTATTATACATAAAACAAAAGGTATTTTATTAAAACACGTATAATAAAAGATCAATAATTAAATTATCTTTAAAAAGGTGAAGGTTTCAGAAAAATATGCTTTATAAATTTTGCGTGATTCACAGTTTTTTATCCGCGTTAGACATAAGTTTACAAATTAATTTGACTATGTCATCATCATCATCATTTCAGCCGAAAGACGTCCACTGCTGGAAATAGGCCTCCTCCAATGAGGGGGGCGGGGGGTTGCCATAATCGCCACGCTTGGCAGGCGGGTTGCGGATCGCAGTATGGTGTTGGAAATGCATAGGGAACGCTGCCGCCCATTCTCTAGTAAGTCCCTTAGTCGCCTCTTACGACACCCACGGGAGGAAATGGGGCAGTGCTATTCTTTACGTCCGGCACCACACGGACTATGTAATGTAAACATAATCTAAAATATTCGGGTCCATATTGGCTCACCTAAAGTTCTTTACCCGAAATTGTTCTTCCTAATGATTTGTAATCCGAATAATCACTCTTCCTAAAATTTTTCATCCTAAAGTTTTCATTCATACTATTTGTAGTGCTACCGGCGATGTTCATAATACTCATGTTTCCGAAAATTGTAATTAATAATATCATTAATGTAAATATATTTAAACTCCTACTGTTTTTTATCATAACGCTTTTATCCCTAAACATAATTACCATAATATTCATTCAGGTCAAAGTGTCGTCTTGGAGGCACTATGAAAAAAATACTTAAAAAAAATTCGCGACCAATTACGAGGAAGCGCTCGCCGGCCGCTGCCGCGGCACCGCTCGCTTCGCTCGCTCGGCTCGCGCGTAGTTGGTCACAGTTCTAACCTAACCTAACCTATGGATATCTTTGCAGGTACACACCGCTATAAATAAAATTAAAGAAGACGCTTTAACTAATAAAAACAAAAAACCAATTCATATAATTAGTGAGTGCGAAGCAAGCACTTGATTATTATGAATAAAAATAAATCTAAACAAAAAAGATATGACTTTGAATAATAGTGTAAAAGATGGTTATGTTGAGAAAATATAGGAAAACAAATAAAAGTATAATAGATGTTTATTGCTACTGACATTATGAAGTTGAATGCCTCGGAATTATGAACATTAGAGACAGAGTAGTTAGGAATTGTGATTGTTAGGATGAAAAATGTTAGAAAGAACATTTTCGGATTTCCACATATCGGAGTTGAAAATTTAGGTGAACTTTGGCGCACCCAAAATATTCATAGGTATATTAAGTTATAAAAAAAATGCTCTAATTTAACATATATTTTTTCCAAATAATTAACACTACTCCATTAGAAGACGTGATCTTCAGTATAAAATCATTATCTTCGCCTTAATATTAATAACTTACTTTTTTATTTTTGTTCATTACTTATTATTTGTTTATTACCTACTTAATAAAAAAATAATCTGATTTCTTTTCGGTTTCTTTCTTAATTGATATTTTTAATCTTGGTTCATATTATTTTTATAAACGGATCCCCAATGAAACTAATTTGTGATCCCTGACATACAGATTGGGAACACCGGAACTGCCATTACTACAAGCGTTATTTTAGTCGGTCACTCGGGTCACATACGACATCGTTTTTATCAGAACGTGTCGAACTTGTAGCAGCTAGCTGCACATGAGCAGGTTCAATTTTGTGCTTTCGTCCCATATACGCTGAGAGTGGCCACCTTATGTTCTTAGTAAATGGAACTCTTTTAAGATTTTCGCACAAAAAGGGATACTCACCGTTATCTTGTGCTAAAGTGCTCAAAAGTATAAGTCCTAAAAACACGTAACCAATGTCGTTATAGTCAATTGTGCGCATAATAACACGAAATCGCACGACGATAATATGCATAACGCAACTGGCTAATGCAAACCACCGCATACTATTTCATTAATTATCTTCATTTTCCCAACATACACTTGCGGCTGCTTGAATGTAGAACTCAAACAAAATGGGCTCCGATGTTCGAGCTTCGAGATTGATTGACGGCAAATATAATTTTGTTGGAGCATGTATGTAGAGATTTTAGGTTAGCGGCGATAAGTTGCATAGTTCCACTTATCTATCGCGTTTTTTTTTTACGTCTATTAACTGAAATATATTTGTAAGCATTAATTATTATGACATTAGAACGCAAGCGTTTCCTGGTATATTCGACGATTTATTTATTTATTCTTTAATTAAAACGGTTTAAAAACCAATTACAAAAAATAAAGACACAGTTTGACACAAGCATACCCAGTAGCATTTTCCGTTGGCATTTAGTTGGGCCAACTTCGAAAGTATGTGGCCCAACCAAACGCCAACAAAAATGCTACTAGGGTATAAAAGTGCAAACATAGAAGAGAAAAAAAAAAAAAAAACAAGTTCAAAGTAAAAAAGTTAACAACATTTTCAAAAATCTCTCTCACTGTACTTCTGACATGCCAATAAAATCTTCGTCCATTCGTCCGCAAACAGATCGTTTGTTGGATTAGAATCCAAGAGATCATTAAGTGCAGCCAGGGTGCGAGGTACCGGGGACTTCGCACGCGCAACGGTGTGACATGGAGGCACAGCACACAGCCTGTACTTTCTGCTGCGGCAGTAATTGTCTGGGACAAAGAAGCGTACCCGCACAGCATGCAGATCAGGCGCGTCGATAATGCCACGGAGCGTCTTACACGCTATTTTGAGCTGGTCTTTTGCTCGCCTTACCTCTAACGAGTTATATCCGAGACATCCCAGTAGAAATTTGGTCGGATAGAGGTAAGGATAATATCTGTTTACGCTTATAGAGAAACCTAAGGAACGCTTTTTGTACCTTTTCCAATAAAAGCGCGTAGGTACTTTCGTGTGGACGATGACGTAAAGGAACCAATAAAAATAATAATATTGAGACAAATAGGAACAGTTTCGATACTTTGAGACAGGAGTTTCGTTATTTGCCATTTATAAGATATCAGTCCTTATCTATACTATTACTATATTTGATGTAGTAATGTTTTTGCATGTTGTCTGTCACTTAAGAGGGTTGTCACCGGTCCACTAGCACCACTCCTTTAAAACATATTATCTCGTGACTGAGAAGGAATTATGATAAACGGCTCAATCAACTACATCGGTAAGTGTGACTAGAATTTTCTAATACCACATATTAGAAAATTCTAGACACACTTATACACAATATTTCACATAAACCTACGTGGGCACTTATGAAACGTCAGAAGCTAGGTGCACGGTTCCAATTAGTCGTTTCCTATGGAGAAGAGCCGGCAGGAAACTCCACGGTTATTCTTTTAAAAATAATTGGCTTTACAATATTATCAAATAACAGTGATAATAGATGTGGGAGGACAGTGTAGGCCTTTCAACAATTACCAGGTACTTAACAAAATAGAAAAGTGCCAACAAATCTACACTCTACTAGGTCTACAATGTTCTCACATTCACAAAATAGAAAATAATCTAAGTATAAAAATAAAAAAATGACATGATTGCAATTACAACTACAGTAACATATCTGAATAAATATCATGTCCACAAAAGCCACTAATAAAGAATTGAGACACGAAGCAACAAAATTTGATCTAAATAAAAACGGCCACATTCCTCTAGATCGTATTTTGTTACTGAAAAGGAATTATGAAAAACTGCTCAGTAAGGGACCTCGGAAAGTGTATTTAGAATTTTCTAATACCTTTTATAACGATTCATATTGAGACACGAAGCAACAAAATGGGATCTAAAGAAAAGCAGCTACATTCCTCTTGATCCCATTTTGATGCTTCGCGTCTCAGTTCTCAGTTACGAGATAATATTTTTTAAAGGAGTGGCGCTAGTGGACCGTTAAGCGCCCTCTTAATTGGTTGAATAGTGTAACAATTGCAGATAAACCGGTCTATACAAATAAATCAAATTGAAGTCTGTTTGTAATATCAAAGTAACAGCTTATTACAAAAAGCGGGTGCGCCAAAGTTCACAACTAAATTTTCAACTCCGATAATTGGAAATCCGAAAATGTCCTTTCTAACATTTTTCATCCTAACAATCACAATTCCTAACTACTCTGTCTCTAATGTTCATAATTCCGAAGCATTCAACTTCATAATGTCAGTAGCAATGTTTATTGCTACTGACATTATGAAGTTGAATGCTTGTTGTTTGTTGAATGTTTATCTATTATAGTTTTATTTGTTTTCCTATATTTTCTCAACATAACCATCTTTTACACTATTATTCAAAGTCATATCTTTTTTGTTTAGATTTATTTTTATTCATAATAATCAAGTGCTTGCTTCGCACTCACTAATTATATGAATTGGTTTTTTGTTTTTATTAGTTAAAGCGTCTTCTTTAATTTTATTTATAGCGGTGTGTACCTGCAAAGATATCCATAGGTTAGGTTAGGTTAGAACTGTGACCAACTACGCGCGAGCCGAGCGAGCGAAGCGAGCGGTGCCGCGGCAGCGGCCGGCGAGCGCTTCCTCGTAATAGGTCGCGAAATTTTTTTAAGTATTTTTTTCATAGTGCCCCCAAGACGACACTCCGACCTGAATGAATATTATGGTAATTATGTTTAGGGATAAAAGCGTTATGATAAAAAACAGTAGGAGTTTAAATATATTTACATTAATGATATTATTCATTACAATTTTCGGAAACATAAGTGTTATGAACATCGCCGGTAGCACTACAAATAGTATGAATGAAAACTTTAGGATGAAAAATTTTAGAAAGAGTGATCATTCGGATTACATATCATTAGGAAGAACTATTTCGGGTAAAGAACTTTAGGTGAGCCAATATGGACCCACCAAAAGCATATGAAAGCTTATACGGTACTTAATTGCAATTTTTTTTTTCTATCTGTCTGTTTGTTTGTTCCGGCTAAACTCCGAAACGGGTGGACCGATTTTGACGGGACTTTCACTGACAGATAGCTGATATTATTAGGAGTAACTTAAGTTTTTCTTATTTAGAAAAAGGGACGAGGGCAAAGTCGCGGGCAGCAGCTGGTAAATAAATAAAACATAAATATTTTGCATCGATATGCAGGAACTCAGACTGAAAAACATTAGAAACGCCTTTGGATAACAGTTTGTAAGGATAGCTTTTCATGAGAAAAGTCGTGAGCGACACATAACAGGGGTATATTTGTAGGGTTTATTCCCATCTCTTCCCCTTTTCATCTCTTCCCCTATGCGTTTACCTACAAAAATTCTCTTCTCTATATCTCTTATATCTCTTCTATAAACGCATAGGGGAAGAGATAGGACTAAACCATTTGTAGGTAATGGTGCTTTAGAAGTTTACCTGTTGTACTAAAATAAATAATAATAAAATTGTACGATTTGGTATCAATAACATTTTATGCATCCGTAAGAACTTAAAGTTTGATTTATTGTGTAGCCATGGTGATCTACACGTTGTTTTATTGTACAACTAATGATCCGTCCTTGGTTCGTACGGGTGTAACATTAATAATAATAATAATAAAATGAGAATATAATGGATCAAGGGCCTGATTCAGAAGGCAGTACTCCTTGATACGGCGCGCATTGTAAGGAGGTTCCTGTCTCTGCAACCCTAACCACCGGTAGCTTGGACCCTGCTCCCGACAGCGGCGGACCACA
The DNA here is from genome assembly GCA_947523025.1 of Dryobota labecula. Lineage (NCBI taxonomy): Eukaryota > Metazoa > Arthropoda > Insecta > Lepidoptera > Noctuidae > Dryobota > Dryobota labecula. Next base: position 18,786,496 of record OX383288.1, on the reverse strand, counting down.
ATATTTTATATTTTTAAATGTTTTTCATATCTTTTTAAAGAAATATTTAAAAATATATTTTATATGATAAAAATTGAATAAACGTCATAATAATAACTTAATTTAAATAACACTTCAAAAAGCCGCAATTTTAAACACCTGCAGAATAATTCGAAAGTTCATAAAAATTGAGAAATATAAAATCTCTCCTCATAAAATTCATTCTACGTGATAAAAATTAACCACACGCGCTACATTGACTTGGCTTGGGCCCGTTAATGGCCCGAGCCAAGTCTATTTATCACATAGTCTACGAATCTATCGCATTTATTAATTTGTCTGTCATTACTTCACTTTTCATTCTTTTTACCTATTGTGGTATAGTCATTTTATTTTAGGTACATCGTCTTCTCCTATAATTATGAATTAATGTATACAAATTATTGTTAACATTTTAAAAGAGTTAGTATGGAGTTTCTTGCCCATTCTTCTCCATACATAACTACTTTTTGGAAAGGGCGACTAGAATCTATTAACAATTTTTGTAATTTTTGACGTTCAAAAGTGTAATATGTGCCTCTTTGAAACAAATAATTTGACTTTAACTTTGACTTTGAATGTAACTTAAACTAGCCAAAGAGCTAAAATACAAAACTTGTTTACAAAATAATAATACCATTTATTTCAGGCAACACAGGCCCATAAAAAATACCTTAACCTAAACATACATATTTTAATGTACATACGTATGTTTGTGTGTACCGTGTGGTGCCGGACGTAAAAAATAGAACCACCCCATTTCCTCCTGTGAGTGTCGTAAAAGGCCACTAAGGGACTTATACTCGTACTCGTACGTGCACGTCTTTCTACATTGTTCTCACATGTATAACTTCAACATGAATGATGTAACCCATATTTTGTAACAATATTTTGTTTTAAAAGAGTGTCCATGGAGTTTCTTGTCCGTTCTTCTCCATAGGAACCTACTACGCTTTGGAATGGGCAACTAGCTTCATCTTTCTGACTGACCGACCCCTTGACAATTCAAAAGTGCCTGTAATTGGTTTATTTGAAATAAATGCTTTGAGTTTGAGTTTGAGTTTAGAGAATGGGCAGCAGCGTTCTCTTTGTATTTTTAACACCATACTGCGATCGCCAAACCGCCTACCAAACGTGGCGATTATGGTAAACCCCCCCAATTGGGGAGGCTTATGTCCAGCAGTGGACGTCTTTCAGCTGAAATGATGATGATGATGATGATGATATAGATGTGGTGTCCTGTTAATTTTCGTAGTTTTCACGGCTCAAATTCAGGTAAAGTTTTTATTGATTTATTTATTTATATGTGCTTTATTGTACATCAGATAACACATTACAAAAGAAAAGGAAAACATAAACAATATAAAATATACAATAGGCGGCCTTATCGCATACTGCGATCTCTTCCAGGCAACCTTGGCATGGATAGTGAATTTGTGGACATAAAATGGGGTTGTCATTGGTGCAAATAAAAAGTATAACAGCACAATATTCTATAATAGATACACAGATATATGCTATATAATAGATACATAGATACATACATACTAACGAGAACGTAATCACAACGACAAGTAATGTTCCTTCCCGAGTCTTTTGAACACAGGCAACGATTGCGCGCGTTTTATTGGATCTGGCAATGCATTCCACAAACGAGCGGCCTGGACCGTAAAGGATTTGTCAAGGAAAGTTGTGGAATGCATGGGCAAGTTAAGCTTCAAGTTATCTGATGACCTTAAAAATTTCGTGTGGGAGTCGCAAAGAAACTGGAAACGTTTTTAAGATAGAGAGGGGTGGAAGGGGAAAAGAGCACATTATACAAAACGGAAAGAATATGAGCATTCCGGCGAAGGCGAATAGGTAACCACTTGAGCTTCATACGAAATTCGGAGACATGGTCATATTTGCGTAAACCGTATATGAACCTATACAGAAATTTTGAAGCCGCTCAAGTTTATCGAGTTGTTTTTACTGATCAGGAGTAAACATGCAGACAGATCCAAATTGGTAAGATTTCGTATAGTTTCCTTAAAACGCATTTTTTTTGCAACTTGACATTTAGTAGATTGTGATCAGATATGTTTGCGGACATGACTAATAAGTACGGGATATTAACTACCGCAACCTAAAGATAAACATCCTTCTGTGTTAGAATACTTAAGCATTGATATTATTACATCATCCAATAATCTTATTTCCCGCTGTCTGTCACACCGTCACAAGACTGCGCTGCTAGAGGATGCTATAACCACTACGATTTATGTTTATTTACATCAGTTTGCTTTATGTAAAGAGCATTTATCTATAAATATAATAAAACTGTAGAATCCGGTGCCCTGTACAGTCACGTGTACCAATATGCACACTTGGCAACTTCAAAAGCAATCTTCTCGTGAATAACGATTGCAACTTTGATTTTTTTTTTTTTTATCAAAGTTATTTACCATGAAAATTTCTTTTGAATTTTGCCAAGTGTATTTTTCCATAGAAGAAAAGTAATAAAAATAGATAGGGGGTAACTAAAGAAGAATAAAACATAAACCAGCAATTTTTTGAATTATTTTCTGTCTGTCTGTCTGTTTGTTTGTTCGCACACATCTCCGGAACCACTAACCGGATTTTCATGTAGTTTTCACAGGTAGACAGAGATTAAATATAGGTTTGGTTAAAAAAAAAAAAAACATATGTTGAAAGTTATGTCAAACTTAAATCTCGAAAAATTTATAGTAAATCTGAAGTTTATACCGGTTGAAACTTTCCTCTACGATTATAAAGAATTGTTGAGAAAGAGCTCAGTCAACAAAGAACGATTTTTCGACCATCACTCCTCTGAAACCACTGTATCTTGCAAGTACCTACATCAAACCAATTTTTTATCAGGACTGAGATCAATGATCAATGCTATCTGGAATGTACATATATCGAGAACTGTGCTCATAGCCAACGTCATGTATTGGTCAGAGGTTGCCAACCCATCAAACAGCGTAACATAGGGCCAACATTGGCCAACAGTGAACAACCCAACCAACATCCATTGTATTTTAGCAACAATTTTAATAACCATCTAAGGTACCTGAATATATTTACACTTCTAACCTCATTGAATATCAATACCAGCAATTCCATCTCGATACAATGTGCGTACGCAACTCAGCTTAATAATTATTAACTGCAATAAACGGCGCACCAAATAAACTATGTATGTAGATCAATTTGTTTGATAGTCGGGGCACGTAACAATGTAGGTAATATTGTGATCGACGCTTGCGGCTTTGAGATTTCGAAAAATATTCGTTGTAATAAGCTGGTAGTGTATGCAAGAAATAATATGAATACTCGTAGTTAGTTATACGAAGAAAGTTTTCATACAAAATCATAACACCGAAAAGTACCTACAGTAGCAATAATAATGCTTTTGTACAACTTTGATTTTTCATACAACTTTATGCGGTCTGATCATTGATATACAGTATATCAATGGGTCTGATATTATACAATGTTTAGGCAAAATACGAATGAGTGTTTATGAACTTTATCTAAGAATTTTCGGATTTATTTATAACTTACATAGGGTAGGGCGTAACTCACTAACAATTGCAATGCCTTTAGACCACATTCATTGTGTTATTTACGTTGACGAGCTAATGAATGTTTCAAACATATCGTCACTAATCTAAGTGACGTAACTGATTCGAAGCATATTTTACAGAACAAGCCCTTTGCAGTTGCGGGTTACCTATGATTGAGGGTAAACTGTAGATACATCAGTCTCGATTTTTGCATTATCATGGGAACGGTAAGGCATACAGATACGCCGATTAGACAGATCGATTTGATTTGGAAAATGTATCAAATTACTTTAGTTAGGTCGGTTTAGTCCAAAATGTCAGATACGTCAGTTAGATTAGCGACGATATAAAGCAAAGGTTTAGGAATTTCTTTCAAAATCAGAAGGAAAAGTGTAAGGCAATTGGGGGGCATAAAAGTCCTCCCACAAAACAGGAAACGAATTCCACGATCTTATTGTAGGGAGTAAGACCACACAATTAAATATTCTTTACTCTGTGATAGGATCGTGGGATTCTACGCCAAACGTTCGGCATGATGCGTAAACATTAATTTGCACTTCAAATTTTTGCACACTGTATAGTGTAACATTATGAAAGCATGTGTTTCATAGAATCCCAAATAACTATGGCCTTGACCGGATACTCTTTGATTTATTCTTCTCACGCTGCAAAACTTTTATTAGTTTCTGGAGTAAAACAACCATTTTGAAAACTTCTTGAATGTGGTGTTTTCTTCAGGTTCTACGGTGGTTTTTTATCATTTTTTCATGCATATTAAAGGTACAAATATATACTTTGAAATAATACGTTTTAAAGTATTCCGGTTCTCTATTAAAATATAAAGGAAAATATAATAAATATATTATATTAAAATATAATTCTTCATCTTCTTTACACAAATTATAATAAACTAGTTAAATAGCGAACCACTCTGCTTCGCACGGTTTTTATGTCTTAGCAAAAATATCGAGTTAGCTTTATTATATGTAAGTTTAGTATTATACACAAACCTTCCGGAATAAATTCTCTAAAAGATGGTGAAAACCGCATCAAAATCCATTGCATAGTTTAGAAGAATAATACATTCACACAGACAGACATGAAAACTGACTTTATATTTTAAATATTTTTTGATATAGACATAAATAATAGGCGTCATTTTGCATTGCTTCAAACATTGGTTTACCCTATGAAGCATCATCATTATTCTTTAAGTCTAATCTTTAATTTCGTACAATGTTATTTATAATATTGCACATAGTTGTAATTTAATATCAATTATGTAACAGTCCCAATCACAAAATAACTAGTTCAACACATAAAATTTTATTGAATAACTAATTTCTATTGATTGATCTCCCTCGTAAAACTGATTAAAATATCTGTTTTGATAAATAGTTCCTTCGAATATATCATCTCACATATATTTCTGCAACTGTGCCTCTATAAATTTCGACTGATAGAATGCTTCTATAAATGATCTAAATAAGTTGGCATATCTACCTAATGGTTGCCGAAAGATGATGAGATAAATAAATATAAAAAAATTAAAATAATATATTTAATAATTATAATATAATAATATATTTTAATATACATATTTTTTAAATATATAATTAATTAATAATAAATCTGAAATAATATATTTTTATTAAATAAATATCACCTTAAAGGTTTTGCAACTGCAGTACCTCTATGAATTTCGACTGATAGAATGCTCCAATAATTGATCTAAATAACTTGAGATATCTACCCAAGGGAAGCAGGATGATCATAAGATACCTCTTTACATCTCATCAATTGGTTGACTCTGTTATTTAAAATTTTCAAATCCTCTCAAGCGAAATTACTTAAATGGTTTTCAAATTAAATCTCTAATCATAAATGACCGATTATACAGTTCGATTAAATTACCTATGGCATACCATAAGTTTAAGCAACAGTAAAAGCGCGTGTTAATAGTATTTAGACGATGCAAGTCATTTATTGCTTTAATTTTACTGTGTCCTACAGGCAAAAAATTTGCATCGTATAAATAAGGTTTTATACAAAACCAATAATGATTTACAACCCCTAAAAAAATCCTGCCTATACCTATTTCCCCAAAATATTTACAGTTGTTTCTTCTTCCATGCATCGTACACAAAACCTTAGTTAACCTCACACATTGGTCTACGAGAACGATACGGACGCCACACGACGCCGCACGCACCGATGGTGCAACAGAGGTGCTTGTTATAAATACAGTGGCCTGCTGAGACCTGCACCAGTGTCAGTTCTGCTCCTGTCGGCATCGCTGAAGAGGACCGAAAGTGACCTAACTGTGAAAATGCGTGCCTTCCAAGTAAGTGCGGTGATTTGTGCCTACTTTCCTACGTTTAGATAGTTCAGTTTGAGGGATTATTTTCTTTTAATATTAGGGATAAATGGTAAAGAATACTCAGAATACACGTTTTGCCTAAGAGGAAGTCCAAAAACTCATTGATTGGCTAATTCCAATTATTGTAAAACATCTGTAACAGAAAAATATGTTCTTTCAGTCACTAAAACATTAACTGCGGAGCACATAATCCCTTTTTAAATACACTTCACATTTTTTTCATACTATGATTGATATTTTGACCACATCCCAATTATTACAAAGTATCTACATGAGTGTTCGTCCTATTTTCCATTTTGACATCTCTCATCCTCCATTTATTTCCTTGCTTTCTTGTTTTAATGATATCTTTCACAGTCTTATCATCTCAAAGGGTATATATTATGACAGAAAAAATCTCACACATGCTCATCGCAATTTGTGAAATGAACATACGCTTTTAAATAGTTCCCGCAACATAGGATTGAAGACGAGTTTTTCCTCGAAATAGAACGTAGAAAATGTTTCAACACTTTACTCAATAAGCAATAAATAAAAAAAAACAAAAGTAATTTCGTAAAATGCAATGTTAATTTTTGTCGTCTTGTACAATTAAAATTAAAAGTATTTTTTTTTATCCTGTTAAGTGAAAATTAACAATGCGTGGAAATAATAGTTCATTCATGATGTTTTTCTATCGAGAATATTTCGTTATTATATCGACGATTGAAAGGCAATATTGACCAAACGACATTTTGGCAACTTTACGCTAGAGCATTTTAAAGTATTTTTTCCAAAAAAAAAAAGAAAACTTTAGAATGGAGTAGTATTTTATATTTTTTAGTGGAGTATACTCTAGTAGAGTAGGTATACACTGGAGCATTTAAGTTTTTTTTATTCGGAAAAAAATTATTTAAAATGTAAAATAAATTTATTATTATTATTATCTAGTGTAAAGTTGCAAACATGTCGTTTGGTCAATATTGCCTTTCAAGAGTCGATATGTTTATGTTCCACAAAAAAAATTGGTAATATTATGTAGTCATATTATTTTTAAGATAATCAAAAAAACAATGGAAATTTTGTTTTTTTAACTCTTAATTACGGTTGCCTCTTTTGCTCTAGTCAACCGTGAATTTACATATCCATTCAAAGGTTGGCAGAAATCGCCAAATGTTAGCCGCCCTTTGTAGATTGTTTTCTCTTTCATTATGTATTTTTATTGGTAATCGAAGTGTTGAATTTAAAAGTAAATTGTATAACCAAATTAGTATTCTTTAATAGTACGGGAAGCTTTCTTTTCTTAGTAACGCTTGCATAAACTGTCACACAAAAAATATATTTGATGGACTACTCTAGTAGCATTTTTGTTGGCGTTTGGTTGGGCCACATACCTCTGAAGTTGGGCCAACTAAATGCCAACGAAAAATTTTACTAGGGTAATATCCAATTTTGTCTAGGTTTTCACAATGCCTAGAACATTATTTAAACCTATCATGAAATGTCTCCGTAAATTAAACTTATGTAACACTTTCAGCACCTGGTAAATTAAATTGTAAAACCGTTTCGGTACATTTATTTAGTTATCAAACGGCTTGAAAATGGTTATTTGTGTGACAAACGCAGCTTACGACATGTCACAAAAACCACGTATTCATCATCGTTACGGTATATTTAACAAACCTTGTTAGACGAATAAACGTAGCACGCGAAGTTATGGGAAATATCGGTGTTACAATGTGACAACACGTAATCGGTTATGTGGTTATAGAAAACTAATTTTTCTTTACGGTTTTTTTTTTTGTACGCACGTAACTAATAGTATTCTAGTCAATACATTCGATGGAGTATGAGTTTTTGCTTATACATAATTACTTTGTTCATAATCATGGTGTATTGTTCTTCAATTGTCATTTCCAAACATGAATTCACATAACACTAAGTAACTACATAGGTACCTACTGATGTTATTTTAAATCACGATAAGGCCAAAGCATGATCATGTTGGAATACTACCTACATATTATGGGGTTTATTCATAAACGTTGCTTAAAGTTAAGTGACATTCAACCGTCAGAAATGTATGGTTAAACAGTCGCTAATCATTACTTAACTTTAAGCAGCGTTTATAAATAAACCCCTATGTATCTATCTTTATCAATCTTTAGCTCACAATAAAATATGATAGATTCTAGTAAACATCAGTTACTGTACAATATTTCAGTATCAACTGAAATAATATTGTTACTAAACTTGGTCGGGTTAAGTAAAAACATGAACTGAAACCAAGGCTGACAAATTTTAAAGAAACAATATTTTTAACAGTTCTTGCAGAATTTTGTTTCCACTTTTATTTTATTTAGACCATATCAATACTATGTACGATGTTATTGCATTTCACACTATGCAGGCGCAATTTTTTTTTTTTTTTTTGGTCTGTCCATACCTATCCGTTTTGCTGAAAAATCTGTGGTTTGTTGTTATTTTTCTGTAAAGTATTTTCAGCTTATTTTCATTTCACTTTTACACACTTCACGCATATCTTTTCTCACTCGCTTATTTACCTACTGCTTGCTGGTGATTAATTGGGTCTAAATCATTATTATTATGTTTATTGTTTTTTTTTATTTTTAACGTATCCCTACACTAGGAATTTCTCCTGTATTGTGGGTGCGTTTACAAACATTTAAACTCATATACACAAACAGCCAGACCCGGAACAACTACTCGTAGGTCATACAAATATTTGTTCCGTTTGGGAATCGAACCCGCGACACGCAGCGCAGCAGTTGTTAATTGTGGGGTAACTAAAATCAAACATTTGGCATCAAAACTCCTAGATGGTTAACGGTCACAAAGTCCTCCTATTCCTTTCTTGATTCATTTGTTCCCATCTATATATTAGTTTCATTTCATTTTGTAAACTACTGAACAATTCTCCAAAATCGAAATTCGCGTAGCACCTGTACTATACAGATTGCGTAGCAATTTTTCGCAGGAAAAAAAAAATTGCAAAAAATATGCAACTATGACGAAGTGGAAAGATAGTGGTCTTTTACTCTTCTTTTAAAGGCTGCAACAGTTTGGCAGTCCCTAATGTCAAGTGGCAGTGAATTCCACAACCGAGCCGCGTGCACAGTGAAGTAGTAGGAGTAGAAGTCGGAGTCTAAGGAGATTTCTAAGATGCGACCTGCAAGGTGCATTCGAAGGAAAAGCGTTGTCGCAGATAGGATGGCGTTTTAGGATTGTGAAGGATGTTAAATAGCAGACACAATATTCGAGTGTTCCTGCGAAGTCAAATAGGGAGCCACTTGAGTATCTTGCGGAAGATAGAAACGTGATCATACTTTTTAAGGTTAAAAACAAAACGAATACATATATTTTGCAAACGTTCAAGTTTATTTAAAAGCTCCTCAGTGGCAACCAAACAACAGGCTTCAGCGTAGTCTATGATGGGTTGTATGAGAGTTTGAGCAAGGCCCTTTCTAGCCATCTTACACACAGTCCATCCATCGTTTCTTTAATCTCCCCCTACTCTTATAGTTATTCATACTTAAAACTATCCTCACGACAATGTCCTCATCACCATGACAACCGATACTACCGATATTTATTAGTTCAAAACTTCCTGCGTTTGTTTTCGCTTGTCCTATTGTTCTACATAATAGCCATAACGTACTAAATATACTAATATCAGTACATGATCGTGTGTAACAACATTATTGCCCTCTAAGTTATGAATGAAATAAATCAAACACACACACGAACAATGACCTTAATTGTCACTATTATAATTGGTGCGAGTTTTCTTGATCACAGGTCTATTGTTATTTGGAGCGATTTGATTGGTGTATTGTAATCCTTGTTATGGTCAATGTTAGTTGATGTAATTAAGAAGTCAGAGTAGGTTTTTTTGAAAAGCAAAGTTACATATCGCCTCATAAAGGCTCCTACAAACAGGTGCGACACGCAACTTTACAAAAAGACACTACGCGACGAGCGGTCTCTTTGTAGGAGCCTTAAGTCGGATGAAATAATCATGTACCCAGGGTTTTATAATATATTGATTTAAAAGAGTATCCTTGGAGTTTCTTGCCTGTTCTTCCTCACAAAGATCTACGGTTTGAAATGGGAAACTAGCTTCAACTTTTTAACTAACTGACCAACTCTTTGACAGTTCAAAAGTGCCTATAATTGGTTTAATGGAAATAATGCTTTGAGTTTGAGTTTGAGTCACATGACTCGCATGCCGAGTGGGCTCCACAGCATTTTATCACACGCGCGCGCGAAGCTTTGGCTCCTATGCTTTTGCGCACTTTGGGGTTTTCAAATACATACTAAAAATGGTATATTTTACCCAGCAAAAATAGCTACTATAAAAAAGCGCCGAGTGTTAAAGTACAGTGGTGCCGAGATAACCACAACGCCACCCAGTGTTACTCACTATTTCGAATCCTGACTACTACGAGAAGTATATGTGCGATAAAAGACCCTGAAAATACCATGACACAAACGATTGCTCCATTTTCTTTTTCATTCACTGATAAATTTTTGTACTTGAAATTATGGTGGCATCGATAACGCCACATGCGAACTACACATCAAAGTCCTGACGTCACACAAATCCTGCATCTCGCAATCAGAGTTTACCGCGCGACTAGCATATGTACAACATCCCGACATCAACCGTCGGTCAGTAGCCCACCAGACACAATACACTAGTCACACTAGTCTCTCACACTCTGGTCGGAGGATCCTCCCTTTTTCATAGAGGATGAGTGAACTTTACACCCTGTTCCTCATGCCTCTATAAAATAGTAGCTATCTACATAACAATAAAATCGACAAAATCTCTTAAGTTAATCAAGTTATTTTACGTCACACCTGGCCATAATGTGAGTTTTACCGCAAGCTACGCGTACAGTAAAACTCGCATTGTGGCCAGGTGAAGACGTAAAATTGAATACTTACCACGGGCAGTAAAAAAGAAAGCCCTCTATCGCATATTTACAACCCTCGACTGCGGCTCGGGTCGCAAATACCTGCGATTTCGGGCTTTCTTTCTTTTACAGCCCTTGGTAAGTAATGTACTATTTATGCATCGTTTACATTTCAAGTTCTTAATACTAACCAATTAATGAACTCCGCCTATCGCAGTCCACTGCTGGACATAGGTCTCTCCCAGGCTGCGCCACAGCACTCTGTTCTCCACCTTCCGCATCCAGTCTGTCCCAGACACGTTTTTAAAATCGTCGGTCCATCTAGCTGGGGCGCATCCCACACTACACTTGCCGATATGCGGTGTCCACTCCATGACTCGTCTGCTCCACCAGCCATCGGTCCTTTGACAAACATTGTCAGTCCATTGCCACTTAAGCTTGTTTACTCTGCAGGCTATGATATGCTTCGCTTATTTTCTGGATTACTTCATTTCTGATCTTGACCTTCAAAGAAACTACTACTTAATAAATATAACTAGCGATCCGCCCCGGCTTCGCACGGGTGCAATGCTGATACTAAATATACTACAGAATGTCTTTATATACAACGTTCACAGCTTTTTTGTCACTAGACAATACCTACAAACATGTTTTCTTTAGAGGTTACTCTTAAAAGAGCGACATATCCCCGGGCGGTACTGCCGCAACCGCTATGTCCCTGCATTTTAAATCTGTAATATCTTCGAAAATATTCATGTAAATTACATACTGTAAGGAGCCATATTGATCTATATTAAATGTACAATGTATTTAAGGTACTTAATTGGATGAGGATTAGTTCTGTATTGCTTAAAATAGCTTCATAAATAAGCCATTATTTCTCGTAAAAAGTAAAGGATAAAAAATGGTTATTGTGGGTTATCCCTAAGCGATAGACATATACCATTGCGGACTTTTTAGACCTTTTTAAGGTGTACAATACTGTAGTACATTATTTTGATCTATCTCGTAGGGTTCAGCCAGCGTTTGCAATGTAATCACAAAAAAAAATTGTTTATTTAAGACATCACATTAGAAACCTCTAAAATAATCAGTGTTTCTCTACTATATTATGCATGTATTATACATATAAACCTTCCTCTTGAATCACTCTATTTACTAAAAAGAAACCACATCAAAATCCGTTGCGCAGTTTTAAAGATCTAAGCATACATGGGACAGACAGCGGGAAGCGACTTTGTTTTATACTATGTAGCGATAAACGATGCATACTCGTACGTTTTTCCAAAATGTAATAATATTTCATTGAAAAAATCTTCCTCAAACATTATAATAATAAATTTTCCTATTTTCTAATTACAGGTTGCTATATTCGTCGCGGTGTGTTCTGCTGCTAATGCCGGCTACATAGGCGCTGGCTACGGAGGTGGCTTATCAGGCTACAGCGGTGGCCACGAAGACTACAGCGGCGGCCATGGAGAATACAGCGGTGGCCATGGAGACTACAGCGGTGGCCATGGAGGCTACAGTGGTAGCTACTACCCTGTACAGGCAGATCATGGATATAGCCAGGATTATTATGTAAGTACCATTATCTTAAATCTTATAAACTTCGACTATTGAATGAATCAATGAATGAGTAATTGTGGTTTTTTTTAAATATTTATTTATACAAAATAAGTGCTGTGTACGCCTGTAAGTGACTAATTCACCATAACTTATGCTTATGTTATTTTTTATGTTAATGTTTTTAGTGAATATGTCGTTGGTGTACATTTCAAATAAAATAAAAAATAAATAAAAGTCTGTATTTACAATAACAAACATAAAGTCTGCCTAACTGCTTGTCGGCAGTTGTTCTCGTCTACCAATGGATTACAAATTTTGAAAATGACTGTGCTAATACTTAACTATGTTAAGTAAACTTTAAAATAATATATAGATATAATTATTTGGTCGAGATAAAAATCTCACATTTTACAGAAATACATTTTCGCAGTCGTGAGGTTTGTAACAAACACAGCTATGGACACAATAAGAGTTAGTTTACATTACTGCGTGGCAATCAGATTGTATATTGTATAACAAACTATTTTTTTTTTCTAAAGATTAATAAAACTATGTAAATTACTGTCACACTTCCCGTGTTCAGTCAAAACAAACCAAAATGGACGAAGTACCTAATACGTTAGACCCTTAAACGTGTGCGAATGTGTTCGTACGTAGATTTGTAATGTGACCAAAATATTTTCCACAATCAGTTTATCTAATTTAATTAATAAACAATGTTTTATAGATAATAGTAGTAGTAGTGTTTGGACCCTGTGCGTTAATTCCGGGACATTTTGTATTATTATTATTAATTTGAAGTTTTTTTAAACATAGGATTTTTTTACACATATGCGACGATGTCAAACCCATCGTGCTTTCAAAAATAACAACTTAGTCCTAAACTAAATTAACTCATCTTGGTCACACAAAACTTAACTTAATATAATTTCTTATATAAAAGGGTATTTATCATATTTTAGCTCATTCACAAGTAGGCATTGCTAAAATACCATGGAACATTCCAACGTCCATTACCGACAATTTCATCAAGTTGAGAAGTGCGTTTCATTTGTTTATCTATCGCAATTTGGAAGTCTTAACGGATGCTTAAAATTATGTTACGTAAAGTTTTGGCTTGGATTCGATATTATACTTAGCCTATCTTCCGATTTCTTGAAAGCATATTTATTTTGTTTACCAACAATGGTTGGTAAACAAATTTGGCCAATGGGCCAAAATTAGAATCGTCTGGAGCTAAATTAATACGAAATTGAATCCTGTTATGCATAAAAATCCAACTAACACTTTGTTAGTTTCGAGTAAATGCGATATAAAGTATGCATACTGCATTTTCACTCGAAACTAACACTTTTTTAGTTTCGAGTAAAAATGCAGTTATTTAAATCTGAGCATGACTTACTCACTGGGAAAGTTGTTAAGGTCATGAGCCATACAAGTAACTATATTTTCACTGATCTTTTGTGAGTATGTAAGCCTCAATTCGGAAATTCTTGGTGTGTACTTTAACAATTTCACAAAAATTGTCGGTTGGATATTTAAGCATAACAGGTCCAATTAAGAGCCAGAAACAAAATATTTAAGGTGAATTTATACCACTATCAATGCTTTTGTTAGTAAAGCCAAAGCCAGAACTGCCTCTTTTGTTTTGTTTACATAAAACGCTCTACTAAATTCACTGATAAAATCATAATGTAAAATAAAACGTCACAATATTCAAGCCTTATAATCATAATTTACTGAACACCAAAACCCTACTTTATCTTTAAACCCATAGGATTTAAACTTCCTTGTTTTCAATGGTATAGATCGTCACGCTTATGATGTTTAGACACCATGACGTCCCATACAGAGTTTGCGTCACATTTGTCATTTGTATTGTGAAGTTTGAGGAAATTCGGATATGAGTTGCCTCATTACACTATTTGATGCCGGATACTAAAGATTTGGACTTACGAAATAATAAGCGAGTGTTTCTTGGTCTGATTTGATAGGGATCCAGTGATAATATGAAATTGCTTGGCTTGGTGTCTTGCAGGGTACTAGCCCTGATAGACAAAAAGCCAAGCAATTTCTTTTGTTTTGTCTGGAGTCTGTCTGTTTGTTTCGGGTAATATCCGAAACGGCTAGACCATTTTTGACGGGACTTTCAATGGCAAATAGCTGATGTTATAAGGAGTAACTTATTTATTTTATAAAAAACTACGCGACGGACGTCAGCTAGTATGTCGTACATGTTAAGTGACATTCGTAGTGCTGGAAGGATACCGAATTCTGTGTATTTTTCTATTCATTGCAAAACTTCTCCAAATCAGTATTAATTAAATATTTTTTTATTACAGACAACAATCAATAAAAAATGGTGTCAATAAGTTCATTATGCGAGCGCGTTGATGTCTTTTACTCTGCGGTTTTAAAGCTTTCTAGTTCATTATTTCTCAAGAGACGTAACTCAATTTTTATGATCCCATTTCCTTGTTATAACATTATTTGATTAATTACACATTATTACGTTAAGTTATATCACAAAATAACGTATTTGTAATATAAAAATTTAGCAGTCAATAAACATATTATATTTTGTGTCAAACTTAATTGTTAATTAATATTTGATCCAGGTTAATTTGTATTAATTACTTTTAATTTTAATAAATAAATAGTTTTAAAAAGTAATAAAACTATCAATTTTATATGTGGTAAAGTAGGCCAATAATATAATCGTTATTTAACAATAATGAGACGTTCAATGAAACTTGAACCTAATTTTTTTTTTACACACAATGGGGAAGCTCTTGGCCTTCATCTCACCTGATGGTAAGTGATGATAAGGCCGAAGATGGAAGCGAGCTTCACCCGGAATCCTCAACCACAGAGGAACTGGCTATCTTACCTCTAACTACCGAAACACAACAAATGTTGTTAACATTGTTGTTTGGCGACAGACTTAGATAAGATGGTGGTAGCTAGCCAGGCGGACTTAGAACAAGCCCTACCACCAACCAAACTGAGCAGATATTTTTGCCCCCGCTGGGAATCGAACCCGGGACCTCTGGATCTGAGACAGGTGGTTTTACCACTAGACCACAGAGGCGGTTATAATATATTATAAAAAAATGTGTGTGTTTTATGTTATAAAAAAATATATATTATATTATTATTTATTAAATATATTAACACTTTTTTTTCCTTATTTTTTTCTTTTTTTTTTCTTTCATATTTTATGTTTATATATTTCCAGGCACACCCGAAGTACTCATTCGACTACGCAGTAGCGGATCCTCACACCGGTGACCACAAGTCGCAGTGGGAGACTCGAGACGGTGATGTGGTCAAAGGTATGATATTTTTGTGTTTAGTTTGCTAGTCAAACGGGGACCGCGAATCTGAAAACGTAAGGTAGGACGCCCTCAGACTAAATGGAGCGAAGATCTTCGTAGGGTGGCTGGTACCAGCTGGATGAGAGTTGAGTTACGTTGGATAAGGTAACCGAGGAAACGATACGTAATTGCGAAATAATTGCGTTTGTTTGATGAAATGGAATGAAAGGAAATCATTTATTCTGTAAATAGGATATAGGAATCACGTTTACACGTCATATATTATTTTTTATTTATCTGTTTGGAGTCGACATTTCCTATCTGACTACCCCTGAGAAGAAATGATCCCTTGCTGTATCGTTGCTACTTAACTTTTAGATATGCTCAAAAAAAACTCAAAACTCAAAGCATTTATTTCAAATAAACCAAATACAGGTACTTTTGAATTGTCAAGGGGTCGGTCAGTCAGAAAAATGAAGCTAGTTGCCCATTCCAAAGCGTAGTAGGTTCCTATGGAGAAGGACGGACAAGAAACTCCACGGACACTCTTTTAAAACAAAATATTATTACAAAATATGGGTTACATCATTCATGTTGAAGTTATACATGTGAGAACAATGTAGAAAGACGTGCACGTTAGAAGCGTCCGTAATAGAAACAATTCAAAAATTAAAATAAGCCTTGGCAGCTAAGAGATGACCAGTCCCAACTGACGGCGCCCGTTCACGAACATGACGCATGGATCAGCACCATTTAGCTCAACCATTATGAAGGGAACTTAATGATCCAACACACACGCCACCACCAGCGAGACATTTGAGTGAGCATGACATACTCTCAGCCGCCAGGGTACATTCAAGTCAATAAAAAGACATATTACCCGGTAAATGGTAGCTCTATAGTACATAGTACTCACACCTGTGCTATGTAATTATATAATTCAAGGAATTTATACAATGCAAAGATAGTCTTACAATCTTCAGCAGCTCCAATAATATTTTCAAATGCTAATCAATTAGTTTATGCGCCCTTATGGAGCAGGACCAGCATTGAGCCATGCATTTTTGTCAGCATTGTAATCCCCCAACTTATAATATGCCTGGCTGCAATTATTATGTTAAATATTTAAGGATTCACTCTATAAATCGTACACTTTAGAAACACGATTACTTGTAGTTTCCTCTATAGAAAAAAAAAAAAAACCAAAAAAATCTCTAAAAAGTAAAATAAACCCTTAGTACCCTTAATAATAATTTAATATAGCTTTATTTATTCCTTACAGTTTAACATTGTTGGTAGTGTTAGTATTTGCTTAGCCTAGTTTGTTAGTATCACTTTTTGATTTAATTACTTAATTAATGTTTACTGTAAGGACCGCTCTGGCGGTGAAAGCCTCCTCCATTTCCCTCCATTTCGCTCTATCTCTTGCCAGTCTATTCCAGGTTATTCACGCCGTGGCAACTATGTCATCACTCCATCTTTTGAATGGCCTTCCTTTTCGTCTTTTTTTAGTATATAGGATACCAATTCGTGACGATTTTGGACCATCTGTTCCCTGGTGATCCCTGCACATGCCCAGCCCACTTCCATTTTTGGGTACATAATGGTTTTTTCTATATCCTTTACCTTGATGATTTTTCTGATGTCTTTATTTCTTACTTTATCGCTTAGTTTTAGGCCCAAGAGACTCCTTTCCATGCTATTTTGGCACACTTTAACTTTGTGACTTAGTTCCCTTAGTATGGCGTAAATACTTCACGGAAGGTCATATTTTTTTTTTTAATAATAACAAAACTTCATGTTTTCCATTTTCTAAATGTGTAATTGTTTTAATAATACGAAGGAAATACCTAAATTAGTCAGAGCCGCCACGCTTCCCTTTCCATCAATTAGCGCCAGAAGCTCGGTGCGCCCTTAAGTCATTTATTTCTCAAAAACAAAAACAATATTCACTTAGAATGAGAAACATTGGCTGCATACATATAAATGTTCCTTGGAACGAGTATCAGAACGGTACTTTTGAAGTTAGAAGTAGGAACAATATTGTTAGTCTTGAGTTGAATAGCATGCGATCGGAGAGGCCTATGTCCTATGGCCTGTCCTAAACTGTGTCCTTTGTCCAGCAGTGGACTGCACTGCTGGACATAGGACACAGTTTACTGATGATGATGATGTCCCTGCTTGAAGCTTATACGAGAAAGTAGTGGTGCTCTTACTAAGAAGCAAATATTTGATTTGCTTCATTGATCAAAATTCAAACAGGAAACAGAATTTCATGGTACAGTCGGTACAACACGGTAAAATGTTAAAAATATGAGGAACACCATCGCGTTTAACCGTCAGGAGATGAAAAAAATCCTCTGTTCTGCCCATCAGCAGTATCTGTGAGGATTTTGACAAGAAAAAGAAAGTTCAGTGATTTATTTTCAGGATCCTTACTTTTATCATGAATTTGAAATAGTTCGAGCCTACACAATAAATCAATAATTGTTAGCTAACGTAGAATGTACTTCTTTAATATTACGGTGCTATAAAAGTTACTATGTTGTACTGACATCATTCGATTCCCCAGGTGCGTATTCCCTCGCCGAGCCCGATGGCACCACTCGTATCGTCGAGTACACCGCTGACAAACACAACGGCTTCAACGCTGTGGTCAAACGAATCGGCCACGCGCAGCACCCACAAAACTACAACACACACAGCTCTCACAGCTCTGGTGGTTACTACTCTCACTACTAGATGGCGCTGTTAAACGTACCGCGTAGTACCAGCGCTACCCAATAGATGGCACTGATTTAAGTTTGATCATTAGCCTGAAAAAACCCGAAACCAGTGCCAGACTGTGATATTAACTTCGATGTTTTATTTATGATATAAAATGTACTTATCGAAATAGTTATCGTAAAGATAATTATTATTGTTAGTTTGTAAGGTCTATAAAGTAACAATGAATCGTTGAATGTTTTGATACTATGGGATGAAAAATAAAGAAAATATTTTTCTAGAAGTGTGTCTCAATTTTTTGTTCATTCATAAAAGAAAGTTATGAATTAAGCCGCTTTTCCTGCTCAAATTCATCATCGTTACAGGAGGAGTCCATGCATGAAACATTGTCGAGCAGCCATTAATAAATATTACAAGAACATTCACACGTAAACGCTACAAACCGCAGCGATATGATTAAATCCTAAACTTCATCGCTTAAGTTACAAACGTCGTGATCAACACTAATATCTGACAAAGAAGTTGATTAAATTATTACGCTTTGTAATCGAAACGACACTCGGAAAATGTACGGATATTTGTAAATTTGCTGGAATTTACGACCGCGCGATTTCTACGCGTGTAATGTGAAGGTGGTTTTAGTTATTGACGGATGACGCCAGCTAGTGTCGCCGCATCGCTGTTACGCTTCAACAGACCGAACACTGAATATCAGGATATTAGCCTATAACTATGCTGAAGAAACGGCTATACTTCAAAATTGCCAATAAATTACTTTCTTTTGACTATTGTTTAGACTACAATGATAGATGTATGCAATTAACGCTACTTTTTTAATATATACAGTTACCTGTTACTGTGAGTTAACAATGTTATTAATCTAGTTCTAACATCGGCTGTTTCTTTGTAAAGTATATTATCGGGCTCTTAATCTTTTCTGCTATTCCGGGTTTAAACCGGAAATTTTTTGAGGAAAGATTCCTTGAGTGAGTAAGAGTTTAATTTAATTTCTAACTAAACTGTCATGGTCACTAACATTATTATTAACATAAGCGGGATATTTACCATGTTTATTCATTGTTCTGAGTTCCCGATATTTCGGCGCTGTTGCAAGCACCATGATCACGGATAAACTGTGTGTTTATTTCGGCGCTGTTGCAAGCACCATGATCACGGATAAACTGTGTGTTTATCCGTGATCATGGTGCTTGCAACAGCGCCGAAATATCGGGAACTCAGAACAATGAATAAACATGGTAAATATCCCGCTTATGTTAATAATAATTTCTAACTAGTCATGGTGAATTAATTCGAAAGTACAACTTGCAGAGAAAGAATTAAATCTTCAGAGTTGCTTAATTTACATAGGGTGGAACGGGGTAAATAGGGATGCAGGGGTGAATCGGGCAAATTTCTAAAATTGATTTTAACATTGAAATAATATAGTTTGTGGGCAACAAGTACATACACACATAATCGTTAATTATAATACTGTAAACACATAAGAGTCATTTTTGGCAGCAAACTACATTCCTTTTATAGTTTTGTCCCGATTCACCCCTGCGCCCCTATTCAACCCGTTTTACGGTACTGAAGATTCGTTCTCATTCGGTTTTATAGGGCTTCTATTTGATTATTGACTCTAAAGGAGAGTTGTATGGTAGTGTGTGAGTAACGATTGTCTTTCAAACTTTTATAGCTTTACAAAAACCATGATGTATAAAGGATTTTTTTTTTTCGGATGTAACCTGCTTATTCTTAGCTTTCTCATAAATTTATTTATACGTATTTGGTTCTTCTAAGGCAAGTTTCTAAAAAACTTGCTCCAATATAGTTTACTAGCTTTTTCCCGCGGCTCCGCCCGCGTGGATGTCGGTTAATGCATAAAAAAGTATGTAGCCTATGTACTTCTCCATATCTCAGGCTATATCTCTGCCAAATTTCATGACGATTGGTTCAGCGGTTTAGGCGTGAAAACGTAACATACAGACAGACAGACAGAGTTACTTTCACATTTATAATATTAGTATGGATAGAAAAGTATAAGTCTGATTTCTACTTCAAAACATGAACGGATTTACATGAAACGAAACGTGGAAGCCATTTGGTTATAATAATAATAATAATTGCTTTATTTTCAGGCAACTTCTGCTTCTTTTCGTTTCGACGGTACATCTATACTGTTTGGGCCCAGTAGGTGGTCACATTTATTGCGGTGTCAGAGGCATTGTTCAAATCGTCAAGGGTACAGGCGAACGGACAATTGGGACACTCCAGTAGATGGGACATAGTCTGTTCAGGAGCACCGCACTCGCATTGAGTGTTAGGTGAATCGACTATGCCCCACTTCGCCAGGTTATGTTTGCAGCGGCCTACTTGAGTACGCAGTCGATTGAGAGCTTTCCAAACAGGCCACTGAACAGGCAACTAAGGCCAATAGACAAAATACACAAAATAATCAAAAAAATAAATAAAGTAATACATTTTTTTTTTTTTTTAGTAACACGTTACATAAAACCTTAGGTGCTAGATTTTGACGAATTCCCTGGGCCCCACACTAGGATTCCCTGTGTCGTGGGGTGGTAAAAACATTTCTATAAAACCTAGTTACTACATACAAAACCTTTCTAGCGGGATATTTTGTAAACAAAACCCTAAATGAAATTATTTTATTTATTAAATTATTAAAACAGAACCTTCCATTTAAGACGTATCATTGCTCGGCACTATAATATAGTGGAATAGAATACTCTTTATTAATTACACCATACGAATTACAGATATAAAGTTTTTTTTTTTCTCATTATTGACGCAATGGGCAGTCTCATCGCTAAAGCGATCTTTTAAAGTATTTTTTTTTACTGACATATCGAAGTTGACCTTGAGAGGTTGTAACTACTTAACCGGGCTTTTCTGTGGCTGCTTTAAGTGAACTCAAAGCGTCCAGCCAGGCCATAAAATTACCTACTTATAATCTAAGCGACTGCACGCTAAGGTTTGTACCCCACAGGGGGTGCCCCTGTGGGGTACAAACCTCGGCTTAGGGCGTCGCTATAGAGAGGGGGGGCAGCTAGGTGGGACTAGCTGGATTACATCTGGATCAGCTGCGGTGCGGGCTGGCGCTACGTCGAGCAAGGGTCAGGGGGGAATCTTTTAAAGACAACCTTTGGATAGATTTAAGGGGAGTTTTAATACAGGGTGGCCAATTAAGATGTATACAACTTTTTTTAGCCCCCATTCTGATTTAAAGGCAAATTTTGCAGTTGTTTGGTGTTTATTATTTAGTTAAAATGCGGCATATTCGTTATGCACAGTCTATAAGACCATGACCACCGCAATACTTTCAGTAATTTTATCCTGAAGTTTTTAAACGCATTTAAAAACGAACCAATTTTTCTAACAAATCATTAAGAGTAACGAATACCATTTTGATCATTGAGGATTTCGCGACATGTCCTGACTTTTTTGTATCATCATCATCATCATTTCAGCCGAAAGGCGTTCACTGCTGAACATGGGCCTCCCCCAATTGGGGGGGTTTGCCATAATCGCCACGCTTGGCAGGTGGGTTGGCGATCGCAGTATGGTGTTAAAATGCATAGAGAACGCTGCTGCCCATTCTCTAGTACTTACTAGTCCTTAGTCGCCTTTTACCACACCCACGGGAGGAAATGGGGTAGTGCTATTCTTTACGTCCGGCATCACACGGTACGACTTTTTTGTATGGGGTTATCCAAAGGGACGTATTGTGGACAATCTTGATTACAAAAAGCAGAATATTTGTGACATTTTTAGTGGGATAACTAACAAAGTATGCGAAATTTTAATGAAAAACACAATGAAAAGCGATCGCATTTTTGAGTATAAAAAAGGAGGAGTTACGCAGATCTTAATTTTCGTATAAAATTACCAAGCCTGAGTAAAATAATAATATAAAATATCCTGTAATTTTCGTTTGTAATAAAAATCAAAATTTAAGGTTGTATACTTCCAAATTGGCCACCCTGTAGTTATGACGTGGGCGGTCCTATTCGAAACTAAAGCACGGTCAAGAGCTTTTAGTCACAAATGAAATGCAGTAAACATTCTACAGTTCTTATTTTCATTAACCAACTTTATGTCAAGGCCTACAATTGAAACCAGCTCTGAATATCGTAATATAGTCAGATAACAATTAGCATTGCAAATTAAGACACATACGATAGTGCGTTATGCGTCGCGACACTCTCATGCCATCATAGCTGAAAGCGCTCGCTTTCCTTGATTTGCATGCTTTGTTGATTATGAAACGAGCTCATCATTGGTATTTAATTCAATTTCAGTTTACTTCGATGGTAGCTGGTTCATCTTCATCATCATACATTTGCTTGGATATCTACTGCACGGTGGGCGTTCTTTTTAACCAAATTTCCAAAAAGGGGGAGGTTATCAATTCGGTTGTATGTTGCCTTTTTTTTTTTGTATATTTTTTACCTCAGAACTCCGTCGTTTATGAACCAATTTGGAAAATTGTCCCATTTTTTTTCAAAATCTAGTTCTGATGATGGAATCCATGAGGAATTGAGGGAACTCCTCAAATTTTATAGGCAAACATATAACGATTTTTATATTTTCATCAACAACTCAAGCATTTTCTTTCAGAAAGTATCATTTGATGAAGTGGAACTGATGAAGAAGACCACAAATGGCCACCGGAACTCCTCAATGATACGTATTTCACGGGTGGCGATAAGATATTTCGAATTAAATTCGAAGCAAATTTAAATAAAAAATTCTGATGAAAATGGTACCATCGAACTGATCTGAAGATGAAGCCGGAAGGTATGCACCGGAACTCCGTAATAAAACAATGTATCCTAGTCGTGTTTGGACTTATTGGAATTGTCATGAGATGCACTCGGGATATAAATGGTTATTAACCGATTTTTATTAACTTTGCTTGGGTAGTTTTTGAGTTAGCTTCGATAATACGTATTCAATCCACTAAATATAGGTATCTTTTGTCACTGTTGTTTGTGTGGTGTAGCAAGTAGTGGTAATCGAATTGTTGTGGGATAGGTATCATAACATAAAAAATTGAAAAATAAAAACTTAAAAAAAAAAAACACAATCGACTTTAAAGAAAAACCACAAAAAAGTGAAAAATAACTTTATTTTCGGAATTCGGTGTTAAAAAACGTTTTTTTGTATTTTTTTTTTTAAGTCGGTTGTTTTTTTTTTGTCTTATAACTAGAGATCGGATATTCGGATGCATATTCACCTAAGTTGAGATGTTGGCTAATATGGAATGCGCTTTTGTATCGAAAACATTCCGCGGTTCTGGGATCTACAAGTTTAGGTTTCTGATGATATATGTTTCTGGTACATTTACTTACTTTAAAATGTTGGTAAAAATCCCAATTCTAAATAAATATGCATCAGAATAGTTATGCAATCCAAGAATACTGGCTTTTTTTTTTGACGTGACAACGTCTATATCATAAATCGATGAACGCCGGCTGCATGCACCAAAAAGGATGACTCATTATCCCGTTACGCTCATTGTCCCGTTACGCTCAATGATCAATGTTTTGTTATGACGTTGTTACGTTAAACTATCCTCCGTAAACCAACTTTACAGACAACCAATTTTTTGATAAATATTTTTTTAGTATTCGCTTACATACTACACATTCGACTACGAGTAGTTATGCTTTCCCGTTGTTCCTGGCAACACGGGTTTTTTTTACAATTAAAATATTTTCAGAAGCCGCATCCATACTTTCATAGCCAAAAATTAACTTTAGGTAAATATGCATCCGAATACGTGTATCTGATCTCTACTTATAACTTATGCTTGTCCACGGTTTTTCGACAAGTACAATATCTCACACACAGTATAGTACACGCAGTATAGTAGTATGTGTATAAGTGGTGGTCCAGTGGCAACGGCCCCGACTTACCGAGTAGGTCGTGGGTTTGAACCCAGACAGGTGTTTTACTTTGTGTAAATAATTTAATCACCACTGCTCTCAAAACGGTGAAAGGAAACATCGTGAGAAAACCGGCATGTCCTAGAACCAAACATTCAAAGACATTTGACATCTACCAACCCGTACTGAGGCCGCGTGGTGAATTATGGCCCACTCCCTCACACAGAGAGGAGGTCTGCGTTCCAGCAATAGGAACATTATATGCTGATTATGTTGGTGGTGGTATGGTACAATATGTCAGTGACCGATTTCGCCATCAGTCCTATGGTAAAACCAGCACTGAAAAAAAAATCGATGATGGTCTACCTACTGCTACTGAAGAGCTCGTGGCTAAGTAATAACAGGTGCACGGGTCGATCCGTCAGGTTAAGCTACGCTTGCCGGGGTTGGTCTATGGATGGGTGACCATCTTTACATACCGAGACTCCTCCGTGCCTCGGAAAGCACGTTAAGCCGTTGGTCCCGGCTATCATTCGTGGATCTTTGACAGTCGTTACGGGTCGTCAGAAGCCCCAAAAGTCTGACAGCCAGTCTTACCAAGGGGTATCGTGTTACCCAGTTACTGGGTTGTGGAGGTCAGATAGGCAGTCGCTCCATGTAAATTACTGGTATTCAGCTGCATCTGGTTAGACTGGAAGCCGACTCCAACATAGTTGGGAAAAGGCTATGCAGATTGATTGGTCTACCTACTGCCAAAACGGTTGAAGATTTATGTGTGAAAACTACTAGACGTAGTTCAGTTCAGTACATTCCCTTTGCATCTAATGTGCCAGCATAGTAAAATTGCTCTACCTGAAATACTGAATATCCGTACAATTATTTCTTTATTTATTTGTTTATATATACTCTATTGTACATCAGATTACACATTACAAAAGAAAAGGAAAACTTATACACTATATAAACAATGGGCGACCTTATCGCATACTGCGAATTATGCTAGTTTCAGTTTCCATTCAGTTTTTTGGAAACGGATATAAGCATAACTATAACTTCGTATATGGCAATTAATATTCCAGCTAACCGTGTGGCGCCAGACGTAAAGAATAGCACCACCCCATTTCCTCCCGTGGGTGTCGTAAAAGGCGACTAAAGGATTTACTAGAGAATGGGCAGCAGCGTTCTTTATGCATTTTAACACCATACTGCGATCGCCAACCCGCCTGCCAAGCGTGGCAATTATGGCAAACCCCCCCCAATTGGGGGAGGCCTATGTTCACTAGTGGACGTCTTTCGGCTGAAATGATGGATGATGATTCCAGCTAAAATAATGCATAACTGTAATTGATTGTTTTGTAATGATTTAATAATAATATATACTTATATATATTTTTTTTTTTTTTCTTCTAATTATGATTAATGATAATTTTGAAATTTTGTAATTTGGTGTATTTTTTATATGGGTATACGAGTATTCCTGAAATAAAAATGATTTGATTTGATTTGATATGCAATAAAAGTGATGATTTTATTTTTTATTTTTTTTATTAACACTTATAAAAGGTTTAATTTATGTCTTCAGTAAAGTGTAAGGTACAATTAGCAGATCGTTACCGGTAGCTGATCTGCAATTAAATGTATCGCATCCTAGTTGAGTAATTGTCATGTTTGCATGTGTGTGGGTGTGTTTGTGTGTGTGTGTTGGTGCATGGACGACCGGGGGGTGTTCCTGTGTGCGTTTATAAATAGGTAGGTGGTAGTTGCCGCGGCTCGTCTTTATCTAGCCTCAACCTTGAAATGGACAAGTTTATTGTTTTTATTTAATTTTTTTTCTTGTGTTTTTAGTTTTGTAATATCGTGACGTGACTTTATGTGGTGGTAGAAAATAATCATGGATAAAGCGCTTGTGATATTGGTACGTAATTTATTCATTTCATTGCGTTATAATAGTCAGTCGATTATAGCCGTTTGATTAGTTGCTTTATTATAGTTATTGCTGAATTAAGTTTTGCTATTTATCCCTTGGTGACTATCAATACTAATAATTCCTGTTTTATTTATTAACATGGTTAACTGCTGAGGTATTTACTGTGTTCTAGTTTGGCAATACAAATGTTATTATGATAAGTAAGATTTCAGTCAGTTAGATAATAGATAACAACCGAAAACTTTCATAATTTCTAGATCCTCTTGGCAAATTTGTTAGCAACCAATTGTCAAGAAGGGGAATATATGGAAGATACAATAGAAGAGACGTCGGAAAAAGTGAGTAGAAACTTGGATAAAATCATCATCTCGTTTTTTTTTTTAACTTAGCTAGATCATTTTTATTTACAGTAAACAGACACACAAGATTACTATACCTATATTTTCTTATATTTTACATAATTTATACTGACTAGGTATAATAAAAAAAAAAAAAGATTAGAATGATTGATGAAAAACTAAAATAAGAGACTGAATTTTCACTGATCGGAAAAGCGAAATCGTGAATAGCTTGTAACTTTTTATTTGTATTAATTTTGTGTTTTTTTTTTTTTGGTTCAAGCTAAACAAGTATGCAATTTATTTTTGTTTTGATTTATAGCCCGATTAATAAAAAATCATCTTTAAGACGTCACTCTCTCTAACTCTCCTCCATCAATAAAAAAACTTTTGCAAATTATAAATAATATCATTCTAATTTACATTAAGTAATCAACAATAAGTCGATACTGATACGTCATCCTATAATTTAAAAAAAAATTATAGCTATCATAGACACGATAGCACGCAAGTTTCACTATAAGGCTGTGCGCACTTTGGATGCGTTTTCGTACGAATTTTACTTATACGAACATGTACGAACACGCACAAACGATACCGACCTCCCAAGTACTAAAGAAGCGCGCAGACTGAGCGCGAGTTAGTCGTACTTATACGTACGTATAGTTCCGACGTCTGAAGCCACCGTCGCACGGTGGTTCGAAACTGCTATATGAGGGACATTGGGTTTTTTTTTACAAATTCCATTTTTTTAAAATACTTATCGAAAGATCTGTCATTTTGATGAATAATTGTTACGATACTTTTTTCTGTAAAACTGATAGTTTGCCCGGAAAAAAATAATTTCAATTTTTGTTGTGTGGAATGAAACATAAACTGCTAAAATTTGGCCAAGTTTTGACAGGTCTTGCTTTAAAACGACTTTATTCTTATTCTTTGGCTTGTTGGCTATAATTCTACATTATCAGCGCGCGCCCATACTTGCCCGTTCAAGAGTTATGAGGTTCAGTAAAATTGATTTTGATTTGGATTTTTGTTCAGTAAAATGAAAAAAAAAAGTGAGTAAAAGGTACTGTTTTATTAATGATATCATAGGTAAAATAATTGTTTCACATTAAAACACTATAATTACGGAATATTAATCATTTCAAAACACATGTTTTTTTTTTTCAAAATTAAAGCAAATGATAAATTTAAAAAAAAAATTGCCTTTGTTGTTGGAAAGTAATTACAAAAAGTGAAAAATAAAAAAAGTAGTTTTTCGATAAATATTAAGTTTAAGGCAACCACAGGAAAGACCAGTTAAAGAGTCTCAACCTCTCAAGGTTAACTCTAATATGCCCTAGATAAAAAAAAAACCGACTTCCGATACCAATCCGAGCTTGTTGGGATTTTAAAAGAACACTACCTATTTAACGGAGAAAATGCCTATTCAGCGTGCTCATTCAAACCGTATGACCACGATCATACGTTTACGTACAGTGGCCAGCACATCAAGCTAAACGAAACTGTCAAATTTCTTCAAACGGTTTTAAACTTTAAAATGTTGATGATTAAGTTCAAAATCGAACGAGAGAATATGACAGTTTGTGGTAACTTGATGTGCTGGCTACAGTATGATACAAATTCGTGTCCAAAGTACTTGCGGCCTAATACTCAAGTTATCAACTCACGCGCATGCAATTCAAGTTCAATAGGCGTCGAAATTATAATTATAGTTTATAATTACTTAAATTAATGAGGAGCTCGTGGCTAAGTAATAACAGCCGCACGGGTCGATCCGTCAGGTTAAGCTACGCTTACCGGGGTTGGTCCGTGGATGGGTGACCATCTTTACATACCGAAACTCCTCCATTCTTCGGAAAGCACGTTAAGCCGTTGGTTCCGGCTGTCATTCCTGGATCTTTGACAGTCGTTACGGGTCGCCAAAAGCCCAAAAGTCTAACAGCCAGTTTTACCAAGGGATATCGTGTTACCCAGTTACTGGGTTGTGGAGGTCAGATAGGCAGTCGCTCCATGTAAAATACTGGTATTCAGCTGCATCCAGTTAGACTGGAAGCCGACCCCAACATAGTTGGGAAAAGGCTAGGCAGATTTCAATTACTTAAATTAATATCCAATTTCTTTTGCTAATTAATTCAATGTTTATGCGCGTTATAATCTTGTAATTTCTTTGTGAAATTAAATGGCTAATTAGCAGTTGTTAAGAAAGTAATAAAGCGTGAATTTTGTTCCTTGTTATTGACGCTGAATTACGTTTTTACAATAAAAAATTGTCACACTTGAGTTCCTGCTAATGTGTATCTGTCAAGTGTACAAATGCCTTTATTTGAGCATTGATCTAGACTTTACATGTAACATACCTGTGACTCGTTAAAATGATTCAAACAAGTGAAAGATAAAGTGTAC
The DNA here is from genome assembly GCA_947523025.1 of Dryobota labecula. Lineage (NCBI taxonomy): Eukaryota > Metazoa > Arthropoda > Insecta > Lepidoptera > Noctuidae > Dryobota > Dryobota labecula. Next base: position 18,757,411 of record OX383288.1, on the reverse strand, counting down.
ATTACCAAACATTCTGGTATTTTCAAGACTCTCTGAAACTTTATACTACACAGTTACCTATATTAGAAAAGAGACAAAAAAAAAATACAACTCTCCAACATTATGTCCGAACAAGTGATAGAGTTTTGTACGAAAAGTCGATATTTTTTGCCTGTTTTCGAAAAAGTCTTAGAACAAATGTTGTTGTTTATGATGTTAGTAATCTACTCCTGCGAGGTTGTTGGTGTTTTACAAATCACCCTGTATATTTACAGTTTATTATTCAAAATACGATCTAGAGGAATGTGGCCGTTTTTATTTTGATCGAATTTTGTTGCTTCGTGTCTCAATATGAGAGTAATGTTATTTTCTTTGGGAAAAGTATTTTTTTCGGGATGAGAGGTACCCTATGTCCTTTTCTGTATACCTGACAACGTATATGCAAAATTTCAGAATTATCAGTTCAGTGGTTTAGGCGTGAAAAGTAACAAACAAACAAACAAAGATACTTTCCCAATTATAACATTAAGATAGGATATTAGTATGATTTCCATACACATTTACACGTATATTTGTAGACAGTATATCCACCAATTACTTAGCTAGGTATTCATAATAACAATAGGTACAAACTTTCTAGTAAATGTTCTGTTCACTAACAATGAAGATATTAATCAGTTATTGCATTTTAAATCTGTTATTATTTATTATCTAGCTCGCATTCTCTTTCTATTATTAAATAGGATAAGCTGCTATTATTTATTGCATAAGCAATTTGATTGCTATTATAATTAAAGAGATGTAATCAATCATAATAATCAATGGGAGGTTCAACAGGATTAGAACATGCATTGACTTTCCAAAAATAATTATTGTAATTCTTATTTAGGTAAATAGTACACAAATAGTCTTAAAATAATAATAATAATATGTACAAGAATATAAAAAAGGGAGAGGAAAGAATCAAAGGGCATAAAAAAATTCGTCCGCATCGCTGTGAACAGAAAATGTGCCCAAAAGGCTAGCAGCATTGCCACGTTACACGTTGTATGGCAATGCTCTTTGGCCAAGAAATAGGCCAGCCCTCTGGTTACGTAAAGAGTCGACCAACCGTTTGGCGATGTCTCGAAAAACTAAGTGGGCACTCGGACCTCAGGGTCATAATGCTTCTACTCCAAACGGCTCAAACATAAGTATAGCTCCCAATAAGGTTTGCAGCAGCCGCCCTAGCACAGCCCACCGTGCTAATAATAATAATAATAATGTGCTAATAATCATCAGCATCATCATCATCAGCCTATAGCAGTCCATTGCTGGACATAGGCCTCTCCAATTGCACGCCATTCAGCTCGATTCTCGGCGACTCTCATCCAGCTGCTACCAGCCACCCTGCGAAGATCGTCGCTCCACCTAGCCTGAGGACATCCTACCTTACGTTTGCCAATTCGCGGTCTCCACATAAGAACACGTATACCCCAACGGTAATCGGTTCTGCGGCTAATATGGCCGGACCATTGCCACTTCAGCTTGCTTATTCTGTGAGCTATGTCGATAACTTTGGTTCTCTACCGGCATCTCGTTCCGGATTCGATCCCTTAAAGAAACTCCAAGCATAGCCCGTTCCATAGCTCGCTGAGCGACTATTGCTAATAATATATCCTTTGTAATCAGCATAAGTGGAAATAAAAATAAATTCTTAATTCCGTCATTGAGATTGGCCAGAATTGAAAAGCTTTAAACTTGCTCGAGATTATTGAAGGAATTCATGATAGAACTGCATTCACAGAATGTAAAAAAACTAACTTGGTTGATAATGACTATAGTCGTCGCATTTTAGCATAGCAATAGCGGTCATTGCCTTTTTCCTAATATCTCTCCGATGGAACCCAAACAATAAACTTTATATGGTTTTTCGTTATTGGAACATGTTGAAGATAACGATTGGTTTAGGAAATTGACAATATAGTAAAAAGAAATAAAGTCCTTATTTCAGTTTTTGAAATAACATATGCTAGAAACTGTTGGTGGGTCAATGACCGCTATTGTCATGCTAAAACTTGACAACTATATCTGACTTTGGAAATACAACAGCCCAATAGCTTTTTCAGAAAACTTAACATACCTACACTTGACGTCGAGTTTTTCCGAATAATTCTGTACATTTGAAGATAAAATATCTAGGCTGTTCCTAAGCCTACTTACATCTTGAGGTTTGTAGGTAATTGGAATTCCATGATACTCAATGCTGACATGTGCACCATTAATTCCGATGTGTGGCCTTCCATATTCGCTGCCACCTGCACTAATTGGCCGTATCAATGAAATTCTAGCTCTAGATCTGGCAATTTTTTGCTCTAAAAATAGATAGGCAACGTGCGCTTATCACTACGCTTGCGACATGTCAATACACACAAATACTCGTGGCGTAGGTACTATCGAAAGTGGTCGCTGAATGTCGAAACGAATGCGGCCGCGGTTGTCTTGTTCACCCACTTTTCTTAAAGCAAAACGACTAGTTAAACTGTCACACTGCTCTACTTGACCGCTTTTAATTTTTTTTCTTTATAATATGCAAATTATAATTGCAGGAGCGAGGAACACGAACGGTTGCTAATTAGTACATTGTCACCAGATTTTTTACGTAGTAAAAGTTCCTTTACTTTCGATTTTGATGTAATTATGCGCCTCAATTAGTTCATTAATAGCGTTATCGATGACGGTTTCCATATCCGAGAATGTTCACTTACATTTAGTTTTGCACGATCAATTAAAATAACAGATAAATTCACGCCAAAACTCATGTTACACGTCTCCCATTTATCAAGAGAAGTGTAAATAATGAATAAACAACAACAACGACAAAAAAAAAGTGAATCGTATCGAGCGAATCGAAGCGGAAACAAACGAAAGTGAACGATCCGTCATTGACATTGAGTAACAGCGCGCGATGCGCAAGCGCACCTGTCTGGCTCATCTTGAACTTGGCGAGAAGATGGCCGTCAACGAGTGACATTTATGCCACCAATGTTTACAAACATCGCGAGTCTAGGAGATTGATCATAAGATTCGTTGAATTTACATTTTGATGGTAGTATTAATATGGATTTAAGTAACTCAAGCTCAAGATGATTACTTTAACATCACTCTTGTCTTATACTTAGGTGTTAAATTATTTTTCAACACGCAGTATTTAAAAATACATTTAGTTTTATACTATTTAGGTATATTTTAATTTAAAATACTGTCGTATAAAACTTCCATTTTATTTTCTAAATACGTATCTATCTAGAATCATTTAGAACAATCTAACCTCAGTTGGGCAACCGCCAGTCGTGATCGAGAGTGATAAATGCCGCACGCGTTACGCCTTAACAATTTGACGGACAGCCAGACATTAATACACTCACTCACTCTACCTGATTGTAATTACCCGCATACCTACGTTATGGAAACGATTAAAGCCCTCATTAGTTATTCAGAATATTAAACTGAAATAGCTGGACATGCAATCAATTGTCATAATGAGTAAAATACCGAATTATTACACGCGAGCTATCGCTTCACACATTCTTCAAAGTTTTTATATACTTAGAAACATCACGATGTAATTGTAGTAGTCGTAAAAAATATATCGTTGAATTAATGAGCGAATGCTTGGTTTTTTTTTTTTTTTTTCAGGGAAAATCGACCTACTCGTTCAGCTATGGAGTGGCTGATGGCAAAACTGGAGACGTGAAGAGCGTGTGGGAGTCAAGAGATGGTGACACTGTTAAAGGTATAATCATTTTCAGGGTTCCGTATGTCCGAATAAAAAAACGGAGCCCTTGTAGGATCACTCAATTCTGTCTGTCACAGCCAATTTGCTCTGAATCTAATGGACCGATTAAATTGAAGTTCAGTACATATATCAATTTCTATGACCCTAATACGGACGTGTTTCGTAAACATATAAATTTTGAATACGGGGGTCACTTTTAGGAGTCAAATAAGAAAATAAAAAATAAAGTATTTGCACGCTGTACCGTGTGACATATCAAATAAAAGGGATTACTGTGGGGGTCTCAAGTATATATTTTTTTAATAATACTAAAGTTATTTAATAAAATGGATAAAAATGGACCCTTCCTAATCTCCGAAATTATTAAAACTAATATTTTGAAAAAAAAAAATACAGAAAATTGTTATAGATTAAAGGAAAACATACAAGAAGTATTTGGTCTTAAAATAACATGGTAAAACTCCCAGTATTGTGCGTACAAACTTACATTTGCAGTTTTTATCTATGGGAGAACATGTTTTTCAATAACAATGTTAAGTTTGTTCTTGGGAAAAATTCATCCCAACTACGGAACCTGTCATTGTGCGTGGTCCGACACGCACTTAACCGATTGTTTTTAATAGTTTTAATTAAAAATATATCTGTAATAATCTATATGATATCTGTAAAAATCAAAAATTAAATTAAGCTGAAATTACCGCTATAAATACTCTCTTCTAATGAGGTAATCAACATAAATAGTAAGCATAATACGTCTAGAGATTATTTACATCCCTCAAGTGCGTTCGTAATGAACCAAATATGGAGTTAACCTGAAATACTTTACTTGAGACAGAAAATCTTATGGTACCAAATAAAACCCAGAACAAAGTTTTCTCAAAAGCCGTAAGTCTTTTAGCAGGAATGAACAGGATCTATAAGTAATTCTCTTATTTACAGGTCACTACAGTGTAGTCGAACCAGATGGCTCCACAAGAACCGTAGAATATTCTGCAGGACCGAACACAGGATTTCAAGCAGTTGTTAATACTGAAAACCAAAGATTCGATTCTGAAGAAATAGGAAGGAGTATAATGGAAGAGAAAGCCATGCGAGACTATGACAAGTATTATGACTTTTCTGAAGATGCAGACGAGGATTACTATGAAAGACGAAGACCAACTAAAAAGACTTACGAACCAGTGCGTAAGGAATATTCCAATAAAAAAAGAACAAAATATCCATCATATGCGGATCAGCCGTTAGACTCAGAACCAAGCGATTACACACACAGTATTTCAATCAAACATCCACGCGATGAATTCTCAGAATTTGAACCACAAAGTCACGTTGGCTATAGTTCTGACCCGAATTGCAAAACCAAAACTAGAAAAGAAAGTCACAATAACAGAGACAATTTGTATTCAAACATTGTAGATCTAGAATTGAATAAGAAACATCCACCATTTCCCTCTGATTCTTATAGAGATACTTACGACAAATACGCCGAACCGAGTTACGACTTTGATAGATACGTAACAAAACATTATGGCAACGGGAACTTTAAAGGTCATAAATACGACGATGATGACGTCAAACCTACGTCATTGAAATATACGTTTCCAGTGATACCTGATGTTCCTCCACCCGAAAAGTACTTTCCAGATGAAGTTACTTCCAGACCTAAAAAGAAAAGGCCTTATAAACCACGGGAACCAGAGCACCGCTTTCCTAGCGAAGATTTAAGTGATTATATTTTAGTTCCTAAGAAGAAATTAAAGAAGCCTACACCTACTGTTGAGCCCTACGATTATAGAGTGCAGGATGATGAATACGAGCGTCCCCAGTATTTAAGTAACTATGACGATACGTCACAGGATGACAGGTATCCCAGTTCCACTCGAGGAGCAGCACCGAAGGAGGTTGTTCGAAAGGTTGTAAAGAAACGAAAACCCGTCATAAACCTGTTAGATATATTCGATATTTAAGTTATTTGTTATAAATACAAATTAGATTATTTATACTTGTGTAACTATTCAGGCCAAAGCCGTGATAGATTGTAAGATTAAAAGTATTGATAGGATAAATTGAAATAGACTAAAGTGAATAAACCAAATTATGTGTTGTTATTTGTAGCAAGTGATTTTTTCGCTTTAAGTCGATAACGACTTAAAGCGAAAAAATCACTTATCAATTAGTTTAGCGAACTTTGGTTCCATTTTGGATCTCTCCAATAATGGAGAGATCCAAAATGGAACCAAAGTTCGCTAAACTAATTGACTGAAACGTTTCTGTAAATTAAAATGCATTTTAAGTTTATACTTCTGATTTATTAGTCCTTTTTCCAGAAAATATTTAGAGGTTAGAAAAAATTTTGTTGATAGCCCCTTTTACGACGAGAAATTGATAAAAATAATACAGAATATAGGCCTGAAATCGAAATTTTAAAACATGCATTACGCATGCAGTATACATGTTGCGCAAAACGGTCTCACAATGCTAGTGAAAGTCCAAAGCCTCGGAAACTGGAGCGAGTGGGAGTGTCGGTGCTGTATTACCTCACAAGGACGTTCGGAGATATTTTTATAAGTCGCAACACACGATATTCCTATACCAAGAATAATTAATTAGGTCAGTTTGTGTAGGTACCAAACTAGACGGCCGTGGCTTTGTCTTGGTGCCGAAAGGTACTTACTTTCGTTTTCATATGGTCCTTTATGTAAGTGTAATAATGAAATGAGTAAAATAATGGTTTCTGCAGAAATTTTGTAATAATTATGACAGAAAAATTACAGCAATATTATTAGCCCTTTACCATTTTATAAGGCTAATTATTATTTATTTATAGCTTAAGGCAGGGATGGGAAAACTACGGCCGGTGCGCAGCGGGCCAACTTCGTCCCGGCAAAAGGACCCGGAATGGAATCGGGCCCGCCAAATTTTGACTTATGAGTGTATTGCTCTCAGAAATCATGTTCTGGTATTCGTGTACGTTTAGGGCCCATTGCATGTGAACTTTATTGACTAAGGCGCTGCGCAAACGTGGACACTTTTGTGTCTTTTGTCGGATACAAGCTACCGATTTGATTTCTATATAACCAGTATGAAATTAGCCACTACAGGACACAGCAACTACGGTTTCCTGTGATGGTGTACCACGGCGGTAACAAAAAGTATCTACGTTTGCGCAGCCCCTAAGCATAACCACATTCGAATTACTGTAAGATAAAAAAATTGCGCTGGTGCGCTCCACGATTATTTTCACGGTCTGTGGTAGCATTTTAGCATACGGCACGGTTGGCGCAGTGGTTAAGCGATTGATTGCTGCGCTGCGTGTCGCGGGTTCGATTCCCACACGGAACAAATATTTACATGACCTACAACATAGAATTATAAAAAACAAGTGAAGTGGCAAGGGGGCGTGTCTGTGTCCGCGCGCAATGACCAAAATGCTCGCAAAATAGGCAAATGGCTGTCTCCGCGAACTAGTGCGCTTTCGACTGTGATTGTGACAAATTATAAGAATGCCGTGTTGTTCAGTGATTTCTTGTAAAAACCGAAGCCATCGTATCTATTGCTTTTACTGAACTGCATGTATAGTTGTGGCGAGTGGAAGGGATAGACTGGAGACATCGGGTTTCTATACATTTTTAGCTGGCGGGCATATCTCCTCCTTTCTTATATCTATGACCTACAAGTAGTTGTTCAGGGTCTGGCTGTTTGTGTATGTGAGTTTGAATTTTAGTAATCGCACCCACAATACAGAAGAAATTCCTAGTGTTGAGCAACATTTAAAAAAAATAAAAATTGCCTTTGAAGATTCTTATGATAAATTATAACTTAAAACAAAATTTATTTTATTTTTCTGAACTCCTGAATTCCCTACGCTTTTCTGACCTCTGATGAAATAAGTTGGCCCACCCCTAGCTTAAGGGACCTATTTGTTAGGAAGGATAGTTACTTAACGAGAAATACGTAAAAGGCCAGGAGTATGCTTTATCATCATCAACTTATAGAAGTCCACTGCTGGACATAGGCCTCTCCAACTACATGCCATTGGACTGAATTCTAAGCCGACTCAACTGACTGCTAGCTATCTGCCTCCCTGCATAGATCGTCGCTTCACCTTGCCTGAGGGCAGGTCATCCTCAGTCTAGGTGGAGGACTTATGGACATATGTGAATATGCAAAAAAAAAAATTGACAGCAGATCCCGAAAGTTTAAAGGTACTATCTATGTATAGTAAACTGTGTCTTTCTTATGTAGCATTTGCATAAAAAATTTCTAACATAAACGATAAAATTGATGCATTATATGCGCGTGAATCACCGCTCCTTGTACAAATTACCAATTTTGATTTGCACGAAGCTTCAATTTACCTCGGTATTGCAATATACAATTAATTAGCTTTGCCAAGTGCTAGCTTTTTCCCTTGAAAATGGCAGAAAGAGCCCAGTAACCAATTAATTCACAGTATTTGTCAATCATCAAATTAGTCCAGTCCTTAAAAAAGTAATACCAGAGCAAGGTACTCCGAATATGATCAAAGTATGACATTAATGTCCCACGATTTACGCGTACTGTTATGTTTTATTTTAGTTGCACATGCCGTTCACCGGTGGCGGCCATGACACCGTCGGCATTGTCGCAATGCGCCCGCGCTGTGCCACGCGCCACGCACGCGCAGTAGGAGTACATGTCACTAATCAGGGCCAGGAGAAAGGTTTCCGCTATGGTAATTGTAATGTCATCATAGTATTGATATTTAGGAATATGGGATGAGATAGTTTCACTGCCGTATGAGATTCCTGTTTTTCTTTTGCAAAAGTTTTCTTTTAAAAGTCACATGCAGTCATATAAACCGAATAGCCGAAAACTGCAGATGCACTCAAAACTTGAATAAAACCATTAAAGATTTTACGAAACTAAAGGTAATTGCTACTTTAAAATATCGTTTACAGAACATTACGTAAAAGAATTCACAAGAATGCCACGTTACCACTAAGAAGTCGATCGCTACAACATTTTTATCATTATCTACAAGCTACAAGTCGGTAGTCATTATGAACTTCAAGCATTAAAAGCGCTGCACAGTTACCTAATAAAGGTGCAATAAAACCTGCGGAACTTAAAGACATTAACTAAAATTATGGCCAATCGTAGCAAGTTAATAACTGATTAGCTATTAAATCCTTATTATAATACCTTTATATCAAACGCTTGACCAAATATCGAAAATAATTACCTAGTTGTTCTACTTCTTAAATTGATTGTCGTGAGAAAAAGATTTCTGTAGCGAAGTCTTGGTCTTAGAATTGGGTTGTGGTCCAAACGTATAAGGTCAGCAAAAACTTGGAACAACATTAGGATAGTTGTCTTGTCAATTAATCATAACATTTGTTATAGTTTATAGAGCTCCTTAAAAATTGTGCCTACAGTGAGCCAAGCATTTTTATTTTGATGTGGGTACAAGAATGTCTTGACTGCTGGCTCTGTAATTATCCTACAATCTGTACCGATTTTGACGGGACTTTCACTGGCAGATAGCTGATGTAACTGTAACTTATGCTATTTTTACCCGACTGTCTTAGAATGTTTTTCTAGAGTATGTATGTATGTATTTATGTCTGCCTGTTTCTTTGGCACGCTCTGTAGCCTAAAAGGGTAGATGGATTTTAACACATGATGTGTCGTTAGATTCTTCTTAATTGTGGAAGTGACATAGGCTATATAATATTTAAATATTGCATCTGCAAATTCAAAAAAAGGGAGGGAAGGTTAATAAAATTAGGAAAAAATAAATTAGGAAAATTAATAATAACTTCAATATTGATATCAAATAAAAGCTAGTAATGAGACAATTCTACATATATATAATATTTATATACATTAATAAAAGTAAAAAGTATGAAATAAAAACAAATTATTTAAAAAAAAACCGACTGCGAAAACATAACTGGGCCTGCAATACCAAAATTCTATTGATTTTAATAATGCTTTTGCAGTCGGGTTTTTTATTTTTTATTTTTTTAATAATCCAATCAAACTAATTTTCGTCCATTTAGAGTTGTTTTGAATTTTACCAATATGTTTAGTACCTCATCATTTGTTGAAGGTCATTAAGGGTCAAAATGATAATCAAACTGATCGATCTATTTAATAAGAGATTGCGAATTCTTTGATACTTCACCCGTATCCTGTTTGTTGAAAACCTATAGATAACGTGTGCGGTTTAAACTGAATACATAAATAATTTTGATTAATTTTAGAGCAATACTACAATTTCTGAAGGCATGTGGACACTAATTGCCATACGCGAACTGGAGCAGGCGATATGAGTTGAAATAATATCAGAAAATCGTTCACTTTATCTTTGTATAAAGTAACTTAACAGCTTTAATTTAATACATTCCCGTTATCTTAAGGCGCAAAGGTTTCTACTTTTAAGTGTAGTTCATCTTAAAAAAAATGCGATTGTGACCAATTTTTATAAATAAATTGAAATTAAAATGACCTTGTGACCTTTATAATTGTTACCCACTCACTCATTTATATATTTTTTTAATTTATTTTTTAATTGTATTGTCATTTTATTCTGTTCTGTTGCAGTATGGTGAAATTTTATTTTATGTGATATGGGTTGTTAGGCTTGAATTTTTTTTTTTTTTTGGTGTTAAAATGAATTTTAGAATAATCACTCAGTTGTTTCTTAATAAAAAGAAAGAGTGAATGTAACGCGACAACTTCGTGTTTTGCAAAGACAAATATTTTAGTATTCTTTAACGTGTACTCCACCAAACAGTCAACCGATTTATCTCAAGAACCCATTTAACTTGTTGTTCATTTAAAATATAATTATGGAACAAAAAACTGTGTGCCTACTGTTTTAACCGACCAACAGGGTGGGACAAATGTCTAGCATTGATCCGTTCAATGATTACCGATTTCCTTTTAAAGCAATCACGGGCTATAAAACATTCTATGAGGCTGCTATATCAACTCATGATCAATTTATCAAACCTCGGAGAGTAAGACTGTGCAGACTGAGTTTAGACTTTCTCCCTCTCTCTATTAAACAGACTATGATGGTGCAGGGTGCGCACGCTCGCAATTTATAGTCAAATTTGTCCGTTGGAAACAAGTATTATAAAAATTCCAGCTTATCTATAAGAAAAAAAATGATTTCTATTTCATAATGCAGGATCTACATAGGTACTCGTACCGAAAAACCCGATTTTGATACAAGCCAAAACTGTTTTGTCTTTGATTGATCAAAGTGTTTAGTGTGCGCATTGTCAGAGTAGTTAATCTATCTCCTATATAAATAAAACAAAGTATGTATCTACCTATGAGGATTATATTATACTATATGTATACTATTACATTATATTTATACTTTATAACTATATGATTATTAAAAGTTTTGTGAGAAGGACAATCACTACACAGTGATTTGGGGATGTCCTTTTCACAATACTGTTTATTCTGTCTTTTTTCTTCATTATATTTTAATTACTAACACTAGTAATAAGTTATAATATTGTCTAAGAATATTGTTTACTAACACGCTGGATTACTGTTGTCCGAAAATAAATATTATTATTATAATTATGTCTTTTATAGACTTTGAAACTGCTCAACGGATTCTGAAAATTCTTTTTGCATTTGATAGCCCAATTCTTTAGGAAGGTATAGGCATAGGCTATTAAGGAATAGGCTATTTAATATCACGCTACTAGCCTTAGGAGCCGGACATAAAGAAAAAAAGTCAGAAAGAACACGGATTCTGAAAATAATATTGTTTTTAGCGTAGTAACACACGCCGGGTATCCGGTAGTTAGCTATAAAACTTAATTAAGCACTAATCATATACTTTAAAACTGTACATTTTTCCTCTTTACGTTAAATTGGTCTAGTAAATAGAATAGTAACTAATATTTAAAATAATGCAAGAATTTTAACAGCCGTCGTTTGATCATGGGCACTTAAATAAATTACATCGTTTAGATACGTACTCTACGGTGTTAAGATTTGCATTTACAAGTTAAAAGATTTCCTGTTTCATCACATACCTACGTATTTAGCTAATGAATTGAATTTGTTTATGGAACATATAATTTTAACAAACTATTTTCTTCGTTAAGTATTCAACATTCATGGATAGTTTTGCGATCGCTGTTTAATTATAATAATTATGCGTAAAGTGTGATTACTTCTCTTTTAAATAAGTCTTGTCCACCTTCGACAAACAGTAGGGACAGCAGAAATACTACATTACAAGCATGAGACATTTACCTACACATTGTATCAGGGCTTGTTAACGTTACCAAATAACAAAATAATAATCGTTACGTAACGTTAAATTTAAATGTTATATCTTACTAACGTTACAAAAATTTAACGTAACTTGATAACATTACCAGTAATATAACGTTAATTAACATTATTAAAAATACGATAGCTAACGTGAATTTAGCTAGATTGCCGTTCGGTAGGTAAGAATCAGGCAGATTCAGGCAGCGTTTTGATCGGCACGGCATCGCCGCGCCACGCACCTCAGGCCCCACTACTTACATACACATCTCACCCGTTTTAAATAACGATCAAATAAAATGTAGCATAAATAACGTTACATCGATTAGCGTTATTCTAATATAATAACGTTAACTCTGTCAATAAAAGGTAACGTTATGAAAATTTACCGGTATTTAAAGTTCTGCATTGTATTTATTTAATACTTTAAGAGGACGTTTACCGGTCCATGCCTTGCCATGACTGAGAAGGAATTATGAAAAAGGCTCAATCAGCAACTTCGGTAAGTGTGTCTAGAATTTTCTAATACCTTTTATAAAGTTTCATATTGAGACAGGAAGCAACAAAATACTATCTAGAGGAATGTGGTAGTTTTTCTTTAGATCGAATGTTGTTGCTTCGTGTAAAAAATATTATCTCGTGACTGAGAAGAAATTATGAAAAACGGCTCAATCAGCAACCTCGGTAAGTGTATCTAAAATTTTCTAATACATTTTATAAAGTTTCATATTGAGACTTCTTCCTTTAAAAAAATATTATCTCGTAACTGATCACGAGATAATATTTTTTTAAAGGAGTGGTGCTAGTGGACTCGTCAGCCCTCCTAAGCACATAAATGTACAGATGCGGACTTAATGCCATAGGCGTTTTCTGCCAGTCAACCTTTAGGTGATGCAGACACAAACAGGTGCAATAACGAAAATAGAGGAAATAAATATTTATTTAAATACTTATACACGGTGATTTTTAATTAACTGTTGACCTTTCAGGTGTTGAAAGTACTCATGATTATAAACAACTTTCATTACAGGACCAATTAAGAAATAGCAAAAAAAATACATCTGTTTCATACATTTTAATCGGGTAAATATTGCATTTTTGTATGAAACAGCTGATATTTTTTCGATATTTCACAGTTGGTCTCATAGTGAAAGTTGCTCATAAACATGAGTACTTTCAAGCCCTAAAAGGTTAATAGTGAATTAAAAATCACCGTGTATAGATTTACATAATACCTAAGTAGGTACTACTTTCAAAGTGTTCACTTGCAATATACCGTCAGTTGTACTATCCGCTGTTGCAAGACATAATCTTGTTCCTGTGGAAACCTGATAGATCGACAAAATTGAGATTAAGTTACAGGTCAGACCACAGTATATAATAACTTATAAATCCTACATGCTCAATATACTGATATTGAGCATGTAGGATTTATAAGTTTATAAGCTGGCAAGCTAATATTTATCATCATCATCATCATCATTTCAGCCGAAGGACATCCACTGCTGGACATAGGCCTCCCCCAAAAGGAGGGCAATTTGCCATAATTGCCACGCTTGGCAGGCGAGTTGGCGATCGCAATATGGTGTTAAAAATGCATAGAGAACGCTGCTGCCCATTCTCTAGTAAGTCCCTTAGTCACCTTTTACAACACCCACGGGAGGAAATGGGAAAAAATAAAATGAAAATAAATGTAAAAATTAACGATGATGAAAAAATGAATGATGAATGGAATGAAATATTTATCATGGCACTAGTTTATAAACTTAATAATAGGTCCTTACAGAATACACTCTCGGAATTGATAGCAGTATTCGGCATAAATAACATCACGCCTGTGTATTCCTCGAAGGGTTAGGCAGAGGTGTATCTACACATTATCATTACTTAAAGTTCCTTGCTCTTGTTTCATATTTATCCATACTCATATTATGAAACGGTTCTTTTTTTATGTTTGTTTGTATCTTGAAACTTTGAAACTACTAGACCGATTTTAACCATTTTTTTATCAATAGGAAGTTAAGTTATAAGAAAGTAATATAGGATATAATTTATTTAAAAAAAAATTGAGATCCTAAATAAAATTGCAAACCACGGAATCGAAACTTTGTGGGTGAAATCACGGTAGCAGCTAGTATGTACATATATATTTATATATATTAATATCTATATGCTTTATGTATGTATGTATTTATTGTATATGTAAATGGTACACCACTGACTACCTGCAGTAGTGCCTCTCCTGTAAAATATTGCTTTTAGCGATAAGACCGCCCCTTGTAACATTTCTACATTTATATCTGTAATTTTTATGGTGCACGCAATTAAGAGTATTCTATCTATCTACAGTATACTCACATTTCACCAGTTATGTTTAAGTACCTTTTTATTGGGAGCGATCCCATTGTCAACAACCGGGCTCCAATCCAGACTCTGTACTGAAAAATTCGTAATGGAAAAACTCAATAAAACTTTACTCGACTCGGGAATCGAACCTAGGACCTCATGCTCAGCTGTAGCGCTTGCGACTACTAGACCAATATCTTAATTAAAGCGCTTAATACAGTCAAATAGCGATAGATTGCGCTACTGGTCCCATTTGAAGGTAAAGAGTAACTAAGCGAACATTTATACTTTCATTGAAACAATACGATGCACATAGGTATGCGTAGTAGGTACAAATTATTAACCTAACATTGATTAAACAATTTTAAGGCTAATAGTCTTAAAATATTAATAATAATAAGTACAAAAGGGAGGGGATAGAATCATAGGGTATCAAAAAATTCACCCGCATCGCTGTCAACAGGAAAAGTGCCCAAAAGGCTGGCAGCATTGCCACGTTGTATGGCAATGCTGATTCTTTGAGCAAGAAAAAGGTCAGCCGTCTGGTCACGTGAAGAGTCGACCAACCGCTTGGCGATATCTCGAAACACTAGGAAAGTGGGGTTCGAGTGCCCACTTAGGCACTCGAACCCCACTTTCCTAGTGTTTCAACCCCAAACGGCTCAAACATATAGCTCCCAATAAGGTTGTTAGATTTGCGCCGTTTGAGGTTTTCCGTACCTGCAGCAGCCGCCCCAGCACAGCCCGCCATGCTAGGAAGATGAGGAGGCGCAAGGGGACACATGTATCCCACACCAAAAGCCGACCTAACTTCCAAAGCATTATTGTCATTCCGTCCGGTCTCTTCCCATCGTCGCGTGTCAAGCCATTGGGTTCTAAAACAGCTGGTACCCTGGTGATAAGAGCACGAAGGATGATGTCATTGATGCTGGCGTGCCGTGCTATCCAGCCTGCGCTCCTACTGCAGGATAGGCCATTGTTAATTGATAGAAATATAAACCAAAGATGAGTATCGCAAGAGAAATTCCATAGTTCCTTGTTCCGTTATGACTACTGCAATGATAGAATCAGACATGCTTTGTACTGTTAAAGTATCAGTTTTTTTTATCCGTATTCGTAAATCAAGAGGCTCATTCACTTCAGGAATATTTTCACGGAATTCCTTAGAATAAGTCTAGCATAAAAAATATCAACATATATGTTTGTAGCAACTCCATAAATATGTCGAGAAGATAATAATCTATGAGTGAAATATCTTTAGTGAAATTGAAATAATAATTAATGCTAGCGATCGATAAAATGCAAAAAAATACATTAACATTTTATCTTTCTACGTTTACTTATTTTATGTGTATAATTTTCATACTTGGGGATTGTAGAATAATATTATTAGGTGTGCTATCTATTGCAGACCAAGTATTCATTTTGCATGAAACGGTAGAGGAAATCTAGTTTTTATATAGGTAATTATGAATGAAGTGTCGGAACTTTCATGATATAGTTCATCAGATGCTCAGCGCTACCTGCTTCTGCAATCCGCAACACCTTGAAGATTCTTACCTGTAAGTAGCTATTCGTAATAAAGATATGCCACGGATGTGTGTTGTTGCATCCGGAATCAAGAGGCGAAAACCGATTTACCATTTGAAGTAGACAAACGTCTTTATAACCCTAACCACCTGTTATGTTCCTAAACCTCCTTTGTTGACATTTTTTTGATCTACAACCAAGCGAATGTTAATGTCGAGACCAGTCTGAAGAAAAGCAGCTGAAAATTCAATCTGATTTTGATTCAACGCACAGGAGTTTTATCTATATGACAGCATTCGCTTCTAGCATAAAACAGTGTGAGGACTTTGTGGATCATCTATTTTTTTCTTTTTCTCCGTTTGTTTTAATGATAATCTGCCCGCACGATTACTGACAAATGCGTTCTTGTTCTTTCCTCAAAATACCATTTTAGACATCAATCTACATGGTCTGACCAATTAAGAGACTGTGACCTCTGTTGCAGGCTTTCTTCTCAGAGTAGTCAGATAGGAAACGCCGACCTCATCTAGTTTTTAAAATATGATTGACGTGTTAAAGTATTTGTACAAACCTACTTACAGAAATAAAATCATTTATCAGTAACTTACACCTTTCTCATTCAATTTTCAAAGAACTCTTTCCAATCAACTTTACATAATAGTGTTGCAACTCTGTTTATACCAGAACTACGAATAATAAAGTCATGTCTAAGTGACAAGTTGACATGTTGTGTTACGAAATCTATAATGAGATTGACACGCGTGAATTATATTGTTGCCTATAATAATAGATTATGAACTAGACTTTGAAAGCTGTCGTGCATTGTGAACAGACTCTGAAAATTATGATTAAGCAATTCAATGAATACCGATATTCTTTAATTACACCACTCGATAGCTAAAGGATCAAAGAAATCGTTGCAAAGAAAATATTGCCCGTTATTTATTTGTTTATTTATTTAAACTTCTCGCACACAATAAGGTACAAAGGTGGACTTAATGCCTCAGGCATTCTCTACCAGTCAACCATGGGTGGTGAAGAGCTAAGATGGCGAATCAATTGTCGATTCCCGGCCGCCTTAGACGCGGGCTTGCGGACGGCGAGCAAGGGGCAGCGCGCCGTCCGGTAAGGACCAGGCCCGGATCGACGGCGCGTTTTGTTCCACGTGCGCCTCAAAGAGATGTCAGCACGAACTGACGGGGTCCACTAGGACCCATGCCTGCCAGGGTTGTGGGTTTGTCCGAAAGGGATACCGTGGTCCTGGCATTCAGGCAACTGAAGGAACACGGGTGGGTTTTAGTTAGTAAAAATCTAACACGCTTCCCGCTCCGCCCAGAGCGGAAGAAGTTATTTGATAATTTCCGACCCAAAAAAAAAAAAAACGGTGCGTTACATAAACGTTTTCACGTAAAACAAACGGCAGTGTTCACGACACAGCCACACCCCAATTTTTTTAAAGCCTTTTTCCTTCACAGGCTCACTGCTTTAATCGTCTACGTATAACAACATTTTTGGATGTGCAGGGTAGCAAAACCTTCATCTGGAAACTTTACCTAACTATATATGTAGGCACTGGCCATGTCATAAAACACTATAGCACCAACCTCTGAAATTTGTCAGTAAATTACTCTAAAATGTGAACAGTAATAATTACCATGCATTTAAATTACGCTTACTAATTGCATTTAAGTACTTGCATATTACATAATGGAACTTAATATATCAAATAGATCACCTGTAAAACATTATTGCATTTACTATTATTAATTTATTTTCTGACTGTTATAGTGATAGATCGAATCGTGATATGGCATTTAATTTAAATGTATTATGCATATGTGTTAAGGACATGTAAGGCGAGGTCTTGTTGGTACTTTTGGCTAGTTTTGATGGTTTGATGTTAATATATCAAAACTAAAGGATATAGCACAATCTAAGAAAATCTCGAGACGCATCCAACTGGGCTGGGCTGCATTCGGCAAGCTGGATGATGTTTGTTACTGATCGGAAGATACCACAATGTTTGAAAACCAAATTTTATGAACAATGTGTCTTGCCTATGACATATGGGGCCGAGACATGAACGCTCACTAAAGAGACTGTGTAAAAAATTCAAGTTGCATATAGGGCTATGGAGCGTGCCATGTTAGGCCTATCACTGAAAGATCGAGTCCGTAACTCAGAGATCCGACATAGGACTAAGGTTTAAGACGCAGGACTACGGGTAGCGGCTTTGAAATGGAGGTGGACAGGGCACTTAGCTAGATATGGTGATAGCAGGTGGAATAGAGCCCTAACGTAATGGTTGCCGAGAAACGGTAGAAGGAGCGTTGGCAGACCAATGGCCAGGTGGATTGTCGACCTACAGAAGATCGTGGGGAAGACCTGGATGAAACCCGCACGGAACAGAAAAGCATGGCACACAAGGGAGGAGTCCGAAACTTAGTAGTGGGTGGAACAAGTCTGCCAATTATGATGAAGATGAAAGGATATAGGTAGGTTTTTGATTTAAAGCCATAAACAATTCCTTCGATTTATAGGATTAATTGTCAATACTTATTTTAATTTTTTCCGCAATCGGTATGCCAGATCTAATTCAAACGAACGATGATGATCGATGAACAAGTGTTGAAAAAAAAAAGAGAAACGGTGCAAGCAATAAGAAGCTAGAATGTTCGATAACAGTAACAATATTGGAAGGTGAATGTCATTTTGTGTATAGTAGGTAATATGCAGCCAAGCCAA
The DNA here is from genome assembly GCA_947523025.1 of Dryobota labecula. NCBI lineage: Eukaryota > Metazoa > Arthropoda > Insecta > Lepidoptera > Noctuidae > Dryobota > Dryobota labecula. The sequence continues at coordinate 18,738,741 of OX383288.1, read as the reverse complement.
GTGAAATTGAAAGAACTAGGCTGATTCGTAGAAATAAGCTGAGTTGGATATTACAAATAACCACTCACCCACAGATAGTCAGTCATGTTCAATCTAACCAAACTATCATGAATCTGTCAATATACCCATGAGTGGGCATTTGGCAAGCTACCTTACAGGTATCAGTCACAAATGTTGCAAAACTAGCATTATTTCGGCAAATAGACGATAAATTGCCTAATTTGCCTACAGATTGAATGCTCATATATAAATTCCTTCATAACAACAGTCTATTTCTCAAGGCATATAGATTTCGGCATAGGCACGCTATTGATTTACGAATATTTGCGGGTAATTCAATATTATCTACTCTCATAGAAATCCAGTTACATATGAGCGTGGGTGCCAAAGCATCCATATTTGATGAATGGCTTGCACAACTTAACACTACGTCGGATACTGTACTAAATAACTTAATTACAGGGTAATTTCTACTAAGTATTGGAATGAAGGTATGTTGGGTCAGATATAAATCGTCATATTATACACTAGCTGCTGCCCGCGGCTTCGACTGCGTGGCTCTTTCTCAAATAAAAGTACTAGTTTTAGTAGTTTACCCCTTATAATATCAGTTACCTGCTAGTGAAAGTCCGGCTTTTTTTGTTTGTTTATAGGTACTATACTTTCATATGCATTTAGTTAAAAGTTATAATTTTGGCATTACAAACTGACACTTCAATTTTATTTATTTGTATAGCTTAATTATTAATCTTATATATAAAATACTCGTGCCACAATGTTAGTTACCATACTCCTCCGAAACGGCTTGACCGATTTTTATAAAATTCTATATGCATATGTATATTCAGTAGGTCTGAGAATCGGCTACTATCTATATATTTTTTAAGTTTTAGGTAGGTAGGTAGGGTAGGGTAAGGTAGGGTAGGGTAGGGTAGGTAGGTAGGTATGTAGGTAGGGTAGTGTAGGGTAGGGTAGGATAGGGTAGATAGGTAGGGTAGGCAGGGTAGGTAGGATAGGGTAGGGTAGGGTAGGGTAGAGTAGTGGAGTTTATACTATAGCTTTTGACAGAACGAACTCTATCGGGTCAGCTAGTATTGTATAAAATATGAGATGGCCTTCGAAATTATATTTAAGCACGTGCCTCTGACTTTGCAGATGTGATTGCAACCTAATTACAAAATAAGTAAGATAAAAGAAAGAAGCGGTAGTGAAATTGGAAACTTGCTAAATAGTGTAGTAATAGATGATGAAGACACGTTTTTTTGGGCAAAGACCTAATTGTCCAAACACGTAGACCAAAAAAAAAATTATAATTCACTGTATATTAGTCAGTAGGTAGCTCCTGAACAGACAATGTACCATCTGCTAGAGTGTCCCAAATGTCCATTCACCTGCTGCTTAGACGATCTGAACAACGCCTCTGACGCTGCAATAAACGTGGCTACCGATTGGGCCAAAAATTATAAGCAATATAGTACTGGCGAAACGAAAAGCAGAAATCAGTAGGTCAATGATCATATCTGGGTTAGTTTTATTGTAAATGACTGCCATTTAACGTTTTGACTAAATTGATGATACAACAAGAACATCACTATTGAAAGTAGATCACTTACAAAATATATGGCTAGAACATCACATAAAAGATTACCAAGCCATTAAATTAATGTAATGCATACGCTATAACTCTTGGCGCCACTTCTCATATATGCTACCTGCTTTCATGTAATATGAGACAAATTGCTCAATCACTATGATTTATATTAGGCAAAGCCCCATGCGGTACGAAATCGTTTAAGAACACGTATGTATATCAAAATATATGATTTATTGATATGAATAGTGCAAGGAGTTGTAACACATGTTCGTTTATAATGCTTTTTACAAACCACAGTCACATTAACGTGCTCGTTGCGTTAAAACAAAACGTCAGAAAAAAAAATCGGGGTGTAGCTGTTAACATGGGCGTGTGTTTTACGTGAATACGTGTCGTCTGCAGATGTACTGGCGCCGCCGTGGATCCGCTCGGAAGCCTTAATTCTTTTACGTTCCTGGCACCGCTTCACTGTCATTATGGTGTTTTATGGGTATCACTGGATTGCGCTTGAGAAGCCCTTTCCAACCGTGACCGGTTTATATATTTTGATTTGGATTTTTGACAAGTATAGACCCACATTGCATTATTTATTTTAACTGTTTACTTTAACTATTTCACACTAATGTTTTGTATAAGATATTAGGTAATAGGTCTTCACGAGAGCTGAAGATTGAAACTCAAACGAACGTCGTATCTTTTCCGAGACAAAATACTAAACGAAAATTATGTGACGCAGCAAAATGACCTCAAAATGACGGCACTTCCCCTCCACTACGCGCAATGCGTCACAGTCCTTACTCAACGTGTCGTATTTTTTATCATATAGCTATCGAGTGATGTAATAAAATTTTGGATGTAGATAATAGATATTTAGTTGGAACACCAAACAGTTACCCCCCGATTTTGTTATCATCAGTTTTCTGAATTGCTTCCCACTATAGAAGCAAATTACGGTAGACGTGTTCTTGAGTGGAGACCGTGAATCGGCAAACGTAAGGTAGGACGTCCTAAGGCTAGGTGGAGCGACGATCTCCGCAGGGTAGCTGGTAGCAGCTGGGTGAGAGTTGCCGAGAATCGAGCTGAATGGCGTGCAATTGGAGAGGCCTATGTCCAGCAGTGGACTGCTATTAGGCTGATGATGATGATGATGATGATAGAAGCAAATTTAAAGACATACTCCCGACAAAGTTGTGATTGTTAGCGATATCGCTGTTGTATTTCATCATTTTCCTACCCTTGTCCCACGTTACTTGGGGTCGGCGTAATACGTTTTCTTTTTCCATTCGTCAATCGTAACGCTATCATTCACTCCCTTCTCTTTCATATAATTCCTCACACAATCCATTCATCATTTCTTTGGCCTTCGTCTCCCTTTTTATCCATCTATATTTGTATTCATTACACTTCTAGTCACATGCGTTTCCTCTGCTGCGTTATTTGCCGATGTGTAATCAACTTTATATTAGAGCAATCACTGTTGACATTTATAGTTTGTGCTGAAAAATGATAAAACAATAATTTCAAAAATTGCTTGAAACACTGAGATAATTTGTACAACTTGCTGGACATAACAATTGCATGTGCATGCATAATTTATAACCTGATTGAGAACCTGATGAAAAATATAGTGAAGAGAAGACATTGACAATGAAATGATAACTTGGTAACTAACGCCATCTGGCTCGTTAAGCGTGAAGTAACTGGATGTAGCTTAAGATTAGCAATGTTGTTTTTACTACTAAAGATAATTACTAACAGCAATCTAAACGTCATTCTAATATTATGTTATTATGCTGTCACTGATTTGTGTCGAAACATAAGGAAAACAGCAACCTACAAAATGGTAGCTAGGTTATTGGCTGGCGACAGTAAACCTAATAGTTTATATCTTAATCTTACAACATTTTACTCATAATATCATACGACTTGTCCAAACACTATCTTTTCTCCATCAACTGCAATATATCCCACATGCAAGTATGCAAAACAATTTCGCAAGACTAAATCTTCATCACGCATGCAAATAAGTGTAAAAACTCGTTCAACTTGCAACATGCTATGTAAACTGGCGCATTTAGTGGGAATACACCGATCTTGTTGCCCGCGTTGCCCAATGAGGCTTGAGATAACCGCAGCGAGGTCAATGATCTCGGATAGATGAGTCACAGCCACTTGACATCCGAGACTATGCGGTAGACGCTCACGCCCTGGTTTAAGGTGCAGTTACACTGTGCGAGCTGCTCGCGCTTCATGAATTTATTGTGTGGTGATTTTGGATAATTATTATTATGACTGATTATGATATAGAATTATAGACGTCATATTTAAAAGCAGTTATTTTGATATTACAAACAGATAGGTACTTCAAGTTTGTATAGATATACATGTATTAAAAATTTCCTTCAAACCTTCGTATTTTGATTGAAACTGAATAGCACAATTTAGGGGCAGGTACTCGTATAAGATCAGTTGAAAAGGAAACCAGTTCATCAGCTGAACCAGTTCTTTATTGTTCAACTGTTCGTTCAGTTTTGAATAAAATTCTTTATTCTATGTTAGAGGGTATGGTTTCCGCACTTAGTCCTTCAGGTGGACCATTGTGCGTGGACCATGACGGCTATCGGTAGTTATTCCAACCAGCCCAGCTCCTTCCAGAAGATTACATAGACGTTTACAAGTACCTAATATATAAATCTGATTTCTAGGTTAATCGCGGGACCATTATCTTACTAGCTTTCAGTTTAGGTATCTACGGTAGGTACTTAAAGGAGATGGGACCAAGTCCGTAGAAAATTTAAGAACGATAAGAGACCGAAGTTTAATGCCAACAATCGTTCTTATAATTAGAGATGGTGTCCGTTTTTTAACAGATCAACCAAGTAATCGAAATCAATATTTGAGTGCACGATTTGATAACTTTCTCAATTTAAAATATTGCTGACAAAGGAATCATACCTTAACAAATGCAGTGTGGTTTGCAAGTAGATCTAATTTTAATTCAGTGCTAACTAGTTTTAGAGCTATTTTCGGACTATGCTAATACAAATGCCTTTGTAGTGATTCATTGACTATTATTATCTGAATCAAATTCCACTGTGGAATTTACTAACACTTTTTATTGCGATGTTTTCAGATATTACTTACCGATTTCCGGCTTTGAAATATCAAAGCTTGAAATCGGTAACATTTATTTCGAAAATAGATATTCTATTTTCGAAATAAATGTTTTTATGCCTTTATCTATAACTATACAAATAAACGTGTTTGTAATGTCATATAACATAATTTTACTAAATGCATAATTATGAAAGTAAATAAGGTACTTATACCAAAAAATCTATTTTTTAAATATTTGTCTGTCTGTCTATTTGTTCCGACTAATCTCCGAAACGGGTGGACCGATTTTGACGGGACTTTCACTGGCAGATAGCTGATGTTACAAGGATTAACTTGGGCTACTTTTCTTCTAGAAAAAGCTGATCTTCATTTAATCCGACTTTGTTTTATATATTAATCATAAAATGAATATTAATCTAATATAAAATATTAATCTTAAATTAAAATATAAAACATTAATAAAATATAAAATATTATATCCATACTTATTATAAATGTGAAAGTAACTCTGTCTGTCTGTCTGTCTGTCTGTATGTTACGTTTTCACGCCTAAACCGCTGAACCGATCGTCATGAAATTTGGCAGAGATATAGCCTGGGATATGGAGAAGGACATAGGCTACTTTTTTACGCAATAACCGACATCCAGGCGGGCGGAGCCGCGGGCAACAACTAGTAAATAAATAAATAAGAAATATTATAAATATTAATAAAAATATTAATCTTAAACCCGACTTTGTTTCATAAATTAATCTTAATATATAAAACAAAGTCGGGTTATTTACCATTTATAACTCAAGAACGACTGGACCGATTTTTATTCGATTCAGATTCGTCTCTGCCCCGAATAGCAGACTAACAATTAAAACATGTGAAAATTTCACCAAAAAAATATGTAGAAAATTCACTTTCTCATACATTTTGTACAGAACGACATTTTTGATGATATCTCGAGAACGGATTGGGGAACGGGGGAACAAGAAATTTCACGCGGACGAAGTCGCGGGCAGAAGCTAGTTATCCATATAATCGAACAGAAAAGTTATACCTTCACGTAAAAACGCTGTTTTATATTTCAGACCACAGTTTCCTTTTGACCTTCAGAAAGGGTATCATCAAAACCTTTAAAGCTCGTAAAGCCATTATGAAACCAGTTATTATAATATATCTCCGCTCATGCTATTAGTACATTACCAAATCAAGCGTCGTAAGTAGGTACCTTCATAACAAGATAAGCGGGGGCGTCTAGAATGCCTTTATGTCGAGCGCATACGCATTGTCATTATCATTATCTTACTATCGAGGCTTTTAACTTGTCTTACATGTCAGATCCATGTTATGTGCATTCTTGATGAATGAGCTTCGTCGCGTCAGTACTTTTCATGCAGTTGACCCTACATAAAAAATACTGACGCGACAAAGCTTTTTCAATATGTCAAGCATGCATTATTATCAGAGATCGGAATAGGTACAGTTTGTTTACCCAAACTTCGAGGAAAATACATAGAGTGGATAATATCTCCTTTAAAATCCCGGAATAATCATAATGACGTTTAAATCCCGGGATTTAAAAACAACGAATTATTTATTGGACTTTATTTGTAGTTACAAATTATTGATTTGAAGAATCATATCGACGGTGAAGTACGAATAAGTTAAATTTTTATAGAATTCACTTTTTAATCATTTTGAATTTAAAGGGGTTATTCGCATGTTTTAGTGAAATCTCCTAAGTGTATTTTTCGTTGAAAACTACATATATGTGGAAATACCACCAACTAAACCAACGTGCCTATTTTATGGCATTACCGCCATGCATGCATCCTCATTCAGTTTGTGTACATTTTTGACTTTGTCAGTTAGGTGTTATTGGCACTTCACAGTCGATATATAAAAATACTAAAACTATTAAATTATCTAAAGACCTTTGTTTTACATATTATAGGAAAATAAATTCTTGAAAAGTTGGCTCGTTATTATTTGTATATTATATTTATATGTTATTATTGCGATAAAAAGGGTTTTATCCACTCTATGTTGCCTCCTTCCTCGAATTTTAGGTAAATAAACTCTACCTATTCCGATCTCTGATTATTCTATCCTAACTATTTCACACTAATATTATAAAGGCGAAATTTTGTGAGTGTATGTGTATGTTTGTCTCTTCCTCATGCTCAAACGGCTGGACCAATTTTGATAAAATGTTGTATAGAGGTACCTGACACCCTGAATTAGCATATAGGCTACTTTTTATCCCGATATTTCCACGGGATCGACACTTATGCGGGTGAAACTACGGGGCGCAGCTAGTAATATTATAAATGTAAAAGTAAGTTTGTTTGTTTGTTACCTTTTCACGCCTAAACTACTCAACTGATCATCCTGAAATTTTGCATATATGTACGTTGTAAAGTGTACAAAAACGCCCGAAAAAAAGTACGGTTCCCGAGAAAAACAACAATAACGTTCTTATGATACTCGATGGCGCCACGTGTGTTTCGAATCATGATTGAATTATGTTATTATAGGAACTTTATTATTGTGTTAAGAGTTTTTTTATTTTTTATTATTTAAGCGCGAGCGAAGCTGCGGGCAAAAGCTATATATATAATGTGCATAATTATTATTTATTTATTTATTTAAACTTCATGTACAATAGTGGTACATAGGTGGACTTAATGCCACAAGGCATTCTCTACCAGTCAACCTTTGGCTTAAATATAAAAACATAGTGATAGGGCACAAAAATAATATCGTCAATAATAATAGCCCTGCCCGTCCCTTGACGCCGCTTAACGATGTGCCAGCATGTGGTTTAGCTGAGCCTGTAATCCAAACTCCCCATGACAATAATCAGAACCCTGATGTTATCCAGCCACCGACGGTCCCTTGCCACCCTCCCTCCGACACTGCCCTAAGTCGGGGTTCGAGCCCCACCTGGGGTGCCCTTAGCGAGCAGTCGTCTAGTTTAAGTAGATTATAGTAAAAACTCCCCTGGCTGGAGGCGTAAACTTCGTTTAGGAGCTTGCGGCACCACAGGAAAGCCCGGTTAAGGAGCAGGAACCCCCAGTGGTTATACCTCCGAGATGCCACACACAAAAAAAAAAAAAAAACATAATAATAATAATAATGTCTAAAATATTAACTTCTGGGTTACGAGAATTTATATTATTTTATTGATACTAATACACATATACAAATAAAATAAACTAATAGATATTTTAACAAATACCACCTAATAATAATTACTATGAACAGACTACTAATTGAGAGTGTTATTTAGTCTGACTCATATAGTGGTTAAGAACTTTCTTTTAAAAGTAAATTTGCTTTCAGCTTTTCTTTGCTTTTTTTATATATAAAGTGCAGAGGTTTCTTCTTAATTTTTGTGGCAGTGAAGATTGCCCTCCAAAATATATATATAACATAACATAACAAAACACCACGCCTGTATTCCCCGAAGGGTTAGACAGATTTGTATCTATAATATACCCATAATTCGGTAGTTATGTTTAAGTCTCATGTTATAGGGCAAAAATACATACTCCGGGCTGCTACTGAGAAATTCCTGATGAAAACCTCAATAATACTTTGCCTGACCTGGGAATAACTTAGCAGAACCGCTTGTGACAGCTAGACCAAGGAAGAAGACAAAAAAAAAACTAGTAGGTACTCGTACTTAGTTGAGCAAGCCCACAGACTTTCTGCCTCATCTTCAGATATCTAATATATGTATTTCATAGCCAGTTCAGCAACACACCATCTGGTAATAAGTTACGTTATATAATTACTACCTTCTACCTCCTACTTCACCCGCGTGAAATTTCTTATTCTCCGGACCTACCCCGTGGCATCGCATCGCCTACCCGCGCTATTACTTCGTTTTCGCTTAGTGTTCTTTCTTACTTTTTGCCCGGCTCCTGAAAGTCCTAGCGTGATGTTGAATAGCCTATAGCCTTCCCCAAGAATTGGGCTATCAAATGCATTTTTTTTTTTTTCAAATCTGAAGGGTAGTTCAAGAGATTAGCACGTTCAAACGAAAACAAAAAAATATAAGTTTTATTATAATTATAATATTAAGTAAAGATTTGATTACCATTAAAAAAGTTATAGTGAGCCAACCTTAAAATAAAGACACATTCTTTCTAGTACTTTTTTTTAGAACTTTTTAAGAAGAACAATTTCGTAATACATGATTGTTGCGTAACTTTAACCATTTACGCAGCGCACGCAACGGAAGCTCTCAAAAGGAATAATTTTTTCCTGTTTTTGCAACATTTTTCACTAATACTCCGCTCCTATTGGTTGTAACGTGATGTTATATTGCCTAGCCTTCCTCGATAAATGGGCTATCCAACACTAAAATAATGTTTCGATTCGAACGTAATAAAAGTACGTAGTAGTAGTTCCTGAGATTAGCGCGTACAACCAAATAAACAAACTCTTCAGCTCTATAATATTATTATAGTATAGGTTACGATTTTGATATTTATGGAAAGCAGTTGGTTTCCGGAGCAAATTCTCCAGTCATTTGAAAGGTCGTTATCGATAAATAATAGTTCGACACAATTCTCGCCTAATTCGGCTCGACTCTTGTAAGACAATGCATAACGAACACAGAGTACCTAACCAAAATTGTCAATCTGGGCCTCAAGTCTGCTATTACAATAGTGTCAGAATGGTCTATCATTGATTTCATAATTGTTGATTTTGACAAGTTTGGTAATCTACTAATATAATGGCGTCATTATGACTTTCCAATGGTCAGCCACTGACACTCCATTGAAAGAATTGGTACTCTCGTACATAATGACAAATGAAACTTCCTTCTAAACTTCCAACTTCCTACTACTTCAGATTGCTTATAACACTAATAAATAATATGTAAAAATATATGTAAATGAAATCTGGCATGAATAAATGTTCAAAATGCCATTGTAATACAATTCTATTACGAGCCCATTGACCGACCAATGATCGACCATTATGAATTTATCAGACTACGAACTTTTAGCAATGGGATCGTGTTGGAGTGACGAATTTATAAAAATAGCAGACTTGGGCCCCTGAGCAATTTTCCCATGGCCTTATTTATGGTCACAATGAGTTCATGCTTCTATTATGGCCAGGCGACATTTGGCACTCACCCATTTTAGGCGCAAAAGTTTTTTCAGCAAGCCACGAAATCGTTGTGATATCAAAGATAATAAATGTTACATGTGTCCTATAAATATTTAATGTAGACTAGTTTTTCTGTTAGTGCCATATTTTATAGTGGGTAATTTATGTGGTTTTACGTGCGTTTCACCGGATGGTAACAGAAATCTAGGTTTAAATTCAAAACCCATGCTTCACATTTCAAGATGACACAATGAAATAACAATAAATAAAATTGGTATAACGCTGCCTATGAATATTAAAGCTGCATGTTTGAAAATGTCAGATGAAGCGAATTAAATATGTAGTGTTTTTTTTTTTTTTTTTTAAGATATTATAATACAGAGGTGTTAGTTATTTTTTATTTATTTTTTAAACTTTGCCCCACACTAGGAATTTCTCCTGTATTTTGGGTGCATTTAAAAACATTTAAATTCACATACACAAACCCGGAACAACTACTGTTATGGTTTTAATCTCATACAATGTATTTAGTTCTGTTTGCTATCCTGTATAAAGTTTAGATAAGAAGGTGCTGTGCGTCATAACGTTCCATGTTTGATATTACACACACTTTCATCACATCCTTTTATCTTAGATGACTCTTGACGATTATTTCTTCCAGCTACGAAGATTTTAGCAAAATACAGAAATTTATACGAAAATAAGAAGAATCAACATAGCTTATTTAATTTTGTATATAATCCAGGTGTGCTGCTATACTTAAAACTATGAAAGTTTTTGATCTCGTAATTACCTATCGGGCGCCTTAAGGCCCAAAATGTATCGACAAAATGTCAGTAAGTTAGTGAAATTTACGACCTAACGAATTCGCTCAAAATCCGTGACTACAGAACCAATCATTTCAACAATGGCAGAAGTAGGTAGCTGAATAGAATTGATTGTCTAAAAGACAATAATTCAATAAAGTACCTACGTAGCGTGTTTCAGGTTATTTTATTTTGTACTGAATCTACAGTAGGTACAACTATGTGGCACTATAAATGTATTTATTTACTATTCCGATACCAATTCTTAGCGCAGAACGCTTTGAACTTATTGGTCGTGAGAATTGTGTGGATACGATGTACTATTTTGTTTGAGTAAAAATTTAATTCTGCACGTCTATTTTCAGGCAACATTTGAGAGGCAATGATGTACCTAAAAAGTCTTATCCAATGATTGAATAATTGAATTATGCTTCAATTGCTAATTACACATGTACGAAACCTACCTTTTGCTAACCAAAAGTTATGAAGAAACAACCTGTGTGTGCTTCTTTGACGAGATGGTTTGCTGTACGCTAAGTTAAGAGACTGGTCTTCAACAGTTTTATTATAAAACAATATGAGATATATATATATATGTTTTATATCTCTGCGTCTATGAAGAGAGAATATTTTCTCAACTATAAGAAGTTCAGGGCTTTATTAGGTCTCCTGCCAGGATTGCGGGTTTATCCGAAAGGGATACCGTGGCCCTGGCACACAGACAACTGGAGGAACTCGGGTGGGTTTTAGTCAGTAAAAGTCTGACATCTCCCGCTCCGCCCAGAGCGGGAGAAGTTATTTGATTATCACCCTCTCAAAAAAAAAGGAGCTTCATTAGGTCTTGGTAACACTGGATAATATATTGCTCATGACTGACTCTCACAGTCTTAAATATTGTTTTTTTTTGCCATATCTAACATTACCTTACCTTTAAACCTTAGGCAAAAAATTTAGATAACAATGTCGGGATCAGGTGTCGGATTAGAACCTGTAAAATTTTAGACTATTGAAAACAAAAGGCAGCGTATCCAGCACATGCCACCGATCTAGTTTGCGGCAGCGCCCACCGCCACATATGTGTAGCTACACACAGTTTCCTGCGACACGCCCGAGTGAGACCCTAGCCTGTATCTATAGGACATACAGCCTCTATATAAAAGCCCGGTATCTTAGAATTCGGCACACAACAAGCCCTAGTGCTTAGAGTGACGTATCGTTTGAACTTAGACAAACCTTAAACACAATGTTCGCTAAGGTATAGTGATTTTGAGTTTATGAGTTCTTGGTGACACAAGTGTTCATTTTTGGTGGTTTTGTGAGCTGGTGGTATTTGTTTGCTGGTGGTAAAGTTTCTTAGTCCTGAAAAATATTGAGTCCTAAGTTTAATTGAAAAAAGAGTTGAAGTAAACAATTTGGAGGAAACCATGTTATTATTTGATTAGGGGTCCATCTGAGAGCATTTTTTTTAAAGCTATTTTTACACGAATCAAAGTACTCTGAATGTCGAACTACCCTTAGAACGTCTGAAAACAAGATTGGTGTTTAAAAAAAACCGAAACTTCTCTTAGTTTTCAAAAGAATTGTTAGTCCACAAAAATTCAGGTTTTAGTCATTGACAACATTGTAAACAGCATAAAAATCTTATTGCATTCATAATAATGTCAAATGTTTTTATACTTTTGATATATAAAAGTATATATGACCGTAAATTATAATACCCCAAACAAACACTTCTTTTCGAAACTGCAAAATAGCACAACAACACTGAAAGAAATGTTTGCATAACTGTAACGAAAGTTTTGGCTACTGTTTACACAAAAATTGTGACTTGCGAACTAGATGTTATCTGTTACAAAACCCTATTTAGCACACTACAAAATCGTTTTGTTAATTTTAGCAAAGTTTATTTCCTTATAACTAAAATTGAGTTATTTTTGAAGTAACTTAATTAGTTCGGCTAATTATTCCTTTCAGTGAAGATGCTGTGTATTTTAAACTCTGTCGGTTTAGTGAAGTTAGATCCCTCTTCCTGTCACAGGTGTTATTCGCATGCGCGTTGGTAGGCGTCGCGCACGCAGGTCTACTCGCGGGTGGCCACGGAGCGCTGTCAACACAGAGCATTGTGCTTGGCGCCCCTGCCCTTGCGCATGGCTATGGCGGCTACGGAGGATACGCCGCGCCGGCTATTGCACATGCACCCGCTTTGGGATATGGATTAGGTATGGTTTTGAACTAAAACTAAATAGGTAGGTACCTGAAACCTACCTATTTAGTTTTGTATTGCCAGTGAAAGAAGATTCAGTTATTAAGAATAATTGTTTATTTCGTTCAGCTTATTCAGGAACAGCATTGTTTTACTTTTATGGAAGTGGAACATTACTGCTTGCCGTGTGGTGCCGGATATAAAGAATAGCTCCACCCCATTTCCTCCCGTGGGAGACGTAAAATGCGACTAAGGGACTTACTAGAGAATGGGCAGCAGTGTTCTCTTTGTATTTTTCATACCAAACTGTGATTGCCAACCCGCCTGCCAAGCGTGGCGATTATGGCAAACCCCTCCCAATTGGGGGAGGCCTATGTCCAGCAGTGGATATCTTTCGGCTGAAATGATCAGCAGTCACAGTTTTTCTTGTTCCACTATAGTAGGCTCTGCCTGTACCAATATTAGGAGTACTATGTATGTGTGATGACGTCAGGTCGCTTGCAGGTCACGGCGCCGTGGTTGCGCATGCGCCGGTATACCGCGCAGCCCTCGCGCACGCCGCTGCCCCTGTTGAGATATATGTGAGTTCTATCATACTTATTACTAATCCCGCCCTATCCCTTGCTTGCCAGCCCACGCCGCTAAGCTTGTGGCTTTACATTCATCCTTAAATAATCTAAATTTGATCCAGCCTATCCCTTGCTGCTCCCCTCGATACCCTAAGCCGAGGTCCGTACACCACAGTGGGTGCCCTTAGCGTAAAAAAGTCGCTTAGTTTATTTATAGGTTTTCTGCACTGGTGGAAGCTTTAATTTATTGAGAATAGCCGATAAGCAGCTGACAACCTCATAGAACCTTGCGAGATGCCATACAAAAAAAAATTATTACTAATTTAAGAATTGTTAGATCTTAATGACCAAGTAACTTGTCCCGTTGTGCTTGAAAAATGAATTGTCGTGGTTTTTGGTGATATGTTTATTTTTTGTTGGAATTGGAATAAAGCTACATACAGGAGAGGCAAAAAAATATGATCTAGATTTTCTCATAGTAATAGTTGAGGCCTATGTGTAGTAATCTACTGAAACAAAAAGTTGTGATTTAGTAGTTGAAGGAATCCATTCGAAATGCACCTGTTTTAGTTTGACAGAATTTTTCTATTAGGTATTCATTTAGTTGCGTGTTCTGAGTTGCAATAGAAAATATTGTAAAAGTTTTGAGTTATAGCTTAATAAATAATTATACTTCCTGAGTTAGGAACTTCATTTATAACTAACGGAATCACGTTAAAATTATTAATTGCTCGAGTAATATAAAGTGAGGAGCAATAAACTAATAAAATGCGTATGAAATATTAGCTGTGCTATAATTTTCATTGAAAATGCCTCGCATTAACTTTCATGTTCGACGAAAGAAAAACTTTTCATAAATTACAATGACTTTTCATGCTTGCATTTTGGCATTTTGGCAAAGTGTTTTAATACCTATGTTATAACCAGGAACCTTACACGAGTACTATTTATCCAGAGTATTTATCATCTCGGTGTAGTTTATCCTCCATCATAATTTTCGGTTTTATTCATAGGTATTGAGATTTTGAAACTTGTTATACTCCATTTACTGTAAGCATTAGACAAATAACGGCTAAATAACGACAGTTATTGTGTAATATCGTTGAAATTACTGCACTTTAGAGTTATTTTTTTAATGTAAATGGTAAATAGATTACAGTGCTTTGTATTTATCGTGAAATAACGGAGTTTATTAAATGTTTACATCGAAATAACGAATGGGTGAGAACAGTTATTTGTTTAATGTTAAAATAAATGGAGTATGGGTATGTATGTTTATAATAATGGTTGTTTTCTGGTGCTAAAGTGCGAACGGTTTTACTATACTAACTAAGGATTAATGTTCTTAACATGACATGTGTCAAGGCCAGCATTGCGTACGTACAAAGCCAATAACTAAGATATTATAATCTTAACAATAAAAACCTCTCTGTACATTTCAGGCCCACCCCCGCTACCAATTCAATTACGGCGTCGCTGACGGTCACACCGGCGATCAGAAGAGCCAATGGGAAGCGCGCGACGGTGACGTCGTGAAGGGCCAGTACTCTCTTGTTGAACCCGACGGCACCGTGCGTACTGTCAACTACTCTGCCGACGACCATAATGGGTGAGCAGGATGAAGATATTATTTATGATGTTAACAGATTTACTGTCTCGTTCGTGCTGTAGTTGCAAGGGCTTTTAAGGTAAGAGTGGAGTATTGGGTTCAATCCCCAGGACTTGGACGGGGCAAAATATTAACTGGGTTTTCCAATACTCTCAGTAGGAAGCATGAGCAATCTACCAATGCCATACTTACTGTTTTGTAGCGACACGAATGCATTATGGTGACTTTATTGATTTGAGAATAAAAAGAAACCATTCGACTAGTGTTTTGAGACAACCATTTGCATGGCGAATAAATAATGTGACTCTCATGAAAATGAAAAAGCTTTAGACGACACATCTAAAAAGGATTGCACTATTTAAAAGTAGAATTTTCATGATTTTTTTAGCGATAACGATATCATAGCGGTTGGTGGAAAGGCTGTTGTCCTTTTAGAAGCACTTTCACTACACTCTGTTAAGTCAACCCTTCTTCTCTCAACAAACCCATCTTGCTAACAAATTAATTAACTACTGCAGCACTCACGATACGTTTGGTCCATAAATTCAAGGTCGCTCAGCGAGCTATGGAACGGGCTATGCTTGGAGTTTCTCTGAGGGATCGAATCCGGAACGAGGTGATCCGGCAGAGAACCAAAGTTGTCGACATAGCTCACAGAATAAGCAAGCTGAAGTGGCAATGGGCCGGCCATATTAGCCGTAGAACCGATGACCGCTGGGGTAGACGTGTTCTTGAGTGGATACCGCGAATCGGCAAACGTAAGGTAGGGCGTCCTCATGCTAGGTGGAGCGACGATCTCCGCAGGGTGGCTGGTAGCAGCTGGATAAGAGTTGCCGAGAATCGAGCTGAATGGCGTGCAATTGGAGAGGCCTATGTCCAGCAGTGGACTGCTATAGGCTGATGATGATGATGATGACTGCAGCGATTTATTAAAAATAACACTCTAATTCAATTGTTTCTAATCCTCCTCCCAGATTCAACGCGGTAGTAAGCAGGAGCGGTCACGCGGGACACCCCGCGGCCCACGCCGTAGTCGCCGCCCCGGCCCTCGGTCATGGCCATCTCCTCCACGGCTAGGCCCATCACAACCCTAAGCCTAGACCAACACCGACGAAACCTATTTATTACTACGTAGCTTAAGCACGGACGGAATGCGACAACGAAAGAGCATCGTACAATGAACGGCTTCTAGACTTGTATGCTTACAACCTAATTGTTTCATAATTTGTATAGGGACTTAGGCCCAAATTAGTTTAGAACTTTTACATTTTCATTCACCTTTTAGACAACGCATTAGAAACTTTTGTATTATATTTTCTTGTAGTGTGTAAGTATTTCGTGTTTTTATTTTATCGAACTTCATACATTTTGTGAAACGTTAGACGATTGCTTGCGGGGTGCTGTGCAGAAACTTTGGTTTTTGTGACTGATAATGAATAATGTAAATTAAATATAATATTTTGTCATATAGCACTGTTATTTTATTGTTGAACTAACACTACATACTACATGTAACGCTCATAACACATCATTCGAGAGCGATTCACTATAATTTTGTGAAAAAGGAGACAACAAGTTCCTGAATTTTTCTATTTTGTTAGGTACCTGGTACTTCTAGACAGGCCTACACTGTCCTCCCATAACTATTAACACTGTATCAATAATTTTAAAATAGCCAATTATTTTCAAAAAAAGTAACTGTGGAGTTTCTTGTTAGCTCTTCTCCATAGGAAAAGACCAATTGGAACCGTGCACCTTGCTTCTGACGTTTTATAAGAGCCCATGTAGGTTTTTGTGAAATAAAATATTTTGATTCTGAAAATAGTTTGCATGTAGTTTTCGTGCTTTGTTTAGTAAAGCTCAGTCCTAGGAAGTTTATCTAACAAGTGTTGGACTTCAAACTCAATTAAACTTAATAATGGAGGCGTTGAATTAAAAAAAAAATGCAATTTGAGTAATTTATGCGGCCTATCATAATTCTTTGGTATTGTTTGTCGAATCGTTGAGCTCCTTAAGTTCGAGTTGAGCTGCACGATTACTGACAAATGCGTGCACTGAATGGACAGGTCCACTCAATGTGTGTGGTTCTTTCCTCAAAATATCATTTCAGACATCAATCTAGGTACATGGTCTTCACATGATCTGACGATGATTATGTATGGACTTTAAAAGAAACTAACTGACTTCTGAGCCTTTCTTCTCAGAGTAGTCAGATTGGAAACGCCGACCTTATCTAGTTTTTAAAATATGATTGACCTGTAAAAGTATTTATTTATACAAACCTACTTACAGGAATAAAATTGTTTATCATTTAATGCATTTAGGAGATTAGAAGATACATAAAGCTCTACTTCTTAAGAAAACTCCACTTTGTATGAAATTCGTTAACAAAAGTTTCTGAGAAAATAAATGAATACACCGATTACAGAACAGGTGATAAAAGTGGAAGGAACCTGTTTTCAGCTTGAATACGTAACAATAAACTGTCGCAAAGGAAAGATGTTATGCACTTGTTTTTGAGTATAAAAAGGCTCCTGATTTCAGAAATTATATCATTCGATTAATAAGTGCATAACTACACATACACGCACCATGATCTCCAAAGTGAGTACCTTTTTGGATTAAGAAAATTTTAAATACAAATAATAATAGTCTAATCAATGTGGTTGGCTTTATGTCATTCTGGTTTAATAAATAAATAATAATAGTTTTTCTAAGGATTGTGAATCCTTTTGGAATCATATTGACAAAACTACCTAATATCATGCATATGATCACGTCAGGAATATAAAAGTTTGCTAGTGTTTAAACTTGTCTTAGGAAAGTTTTTACAAGTCGGCTAAAATAATAATCATAATGTCTTTCTTCAGGTTGTCTTCGCCCTTGCCATAGCAGCTGTGTTCGCCCAAGACCATCATGGTCACGAACACGGCCACGCTTATTCCTCCCAGTCCATCCACATCTCCCACGGACATGAAAGTTCCCACGGACATCACGGAGGCTCCCAAGGACATCACGAAATTGCCCAAGGACATCACGAAATTTCCCAAGGACATCACGAATTTGCTCAAGGACATCATGAAATTGCCCAAGGTCATCAAGAAATTTCCCACGGACACCATGATATTGCCCAAAGTTACCACGGTCATCAGCAGCCCATCCATTACGTCCCCATAGCCGAGCACCATCAGGCTCCAGTTGCAGTTTACCACGAAGCTCCTGCCGTACACCATGTTGAGGCTGCTCATCATGAGAAGAAGGAACACCATGTTGATTATTATGTAAGTTGTACATTTTGTTATTTATTTGCAGGCTTACTACGCACTTTTTCCAGAACGGAATCGAATTCTTGCTTTAGATTCGTTTTAACTTGAGGAGCTCGTGGCTAAGTAATAACAGCCGCACGGGTCGATCCATTATGTTAAGCTACACTTGCTAGGGTTGGTGAGTGGATGGGTGACCATCTTTACATACCGAAACTCCTCTGAGCCTATGACAGCCGTTGGTCCCGGCTGTCATTATTGGATCATCGACAGTCATTATGGGTCGTCAGAAGCCCGAACGCCTGACAACCAGTCTTACCAAAGGATTCCGTATTACTCAGTTACTGAGTTGTAGAGGTCAGATAGGCAGTCGTTCCATGTAAAATACTAGTATTCAGCTGAATCCTTTTAGACTGGAAGCCGACCCCAATATAGTTGGGAAAAGGCCAGGCAGATTGATATTAGTTTTATTTTGACCCGAGCATAAATAAACCTCGGTTCAAATTTAAAAGATGTCATGTGTTAGCTGATGCACACGGAGAAAGTTAACATAAAGTTGCCTATTTAAAAGCATTTTGTTTATCAAGTGTTTAATAAGCTAATATAAAAAGACTACCTTTACTATTAATGGTCTTTACAAATAACACCTCACATTACAACCCTATCGTTAGAATGTGTCGACTTTACAATGAAATTTCAAAAAACAATAACAGTATTGACATCTTCGATTCTCGTGCCACTGCTTTCAAAAGACATTTAGGTACTCTTTCCTTTTAATTTTCTAACGCTTTAAATATTGTTTTCTTAAAAATAATGTAACTTTTTGTCTATGTATTTTACGCCACAGCTGGCCATAATGTCGCACCTTTAGAATTATAGAGACCTTATTTGAAATCATCAATCACATCATCAGTTAATGACATCATCAATTAATTCACAATATTATAGTGACCTAATTTGGTGATGTTTTTCAACTTCTGAAGAAATTAGGTCTCTATAATTCTAAAGGTGCGATGTGAGTTTTACCTATTATGGCCAAGTGAAGACGTAAAATTGTGTACTCACCACAGGCAATAAAAAAGAAAGCCCTCTATCGCATATTTACAACCCTCGCCTGCGGCTCGGGTCACAAATACCTGCGATTTCGGGCTTTCTCTCTTTTACAGCCCTTGGTAAGTAATGTATCTTGAGTGTGTGGTCTCCTACACATTCCAAGCCTACATAAGCTGGAAGTGTGTCAGAGAGCAGACGCACAGACCTTGTAGCTGTAATTTTGTGAACTAAGCTTTTTACTCTAGTTGCCATCGTTATTATTGTTGTTGCTAGTCGTGTTGTGCCGTGTGCGATTACGCTTTGGGTGATAATCATGTCGAAACTTATAATGTAATCCTACTGATATACTGTAATTGTTACCTGTTGTAGTTGCCTTGTGAATAAATAAATTAATAAATTGACATTAAAATAAGGGTCTGGCTATGTAGGTAGTTATTAGTTTTTACGGAATGATTTTATGATTAGGTTGCTTCTCGAGATCAACAACCGTCAAATTGCGATGCAATCAATGATCAGCTCATTTGGACTAAAAAACAGCATTGTGAATTTATGCAATGACCCTAATAAGCTCGTTCTCGTTAAGTTATTCACTTGGGCAAATTATTTTAATTTTAACGATTTTGGTTATTTTAGCGAATTATGTTCAGCGTTTATATGTTAAAACCGATTTCAACAATATTCTCTGATCAGTTTTGTTTTAGTTAATATGCTAGCTGATGAGCTATTTGTTCTCCCATTATGGAATCACGTAAATCTACCAGAGGAATTTTGATGAAACTCCACCGCTGCATTTCTAAGAATTTGGGACTCAATTGCGGCTAATTTATTTCTGGCATCACCACTAACTGGGTTGAATACTTTCTTTATATACACCTACATATGTATAAGAATAGAATTTCCAGAAATTCCCAATATAATTTTTGAGGTGGATATTTATTTATTTATTTATTTATTTAAACTTCTCACAAACAATAAGGTACAAAGGCGGACTTAATGCCATAGGCATTCTCTACCAGTCAACCAAGGGTAGTGAAGAGATAAGATGATATTGTCCCTAATCAATCAATCAATCAAAATTTCTTTATTTAGACAACAAAAATCCATACTGGTGCCGATTCCCTTGTTCACAAACTGAACTAAATTTAAGTTCAGCACATCTTTTTCTTTCTATCTCATTAAGAAAAGGACAGAAGATAAATTTTAGTTTAGTCCTATCAAATTAATCAGCGCTTGACGTAAATTGACGTAATTTTAGTCGGCAAGTTTTTAATCACGTCTAAACTTGTATGGAGCAGTGACAGGCGCTGATTAATTTGACAGGACTAAACTAAAATTTATCTTCTGTCTTTTCCTTAATGAAGTAGAAAGAAAAATATGCACTGAACTTAAATTTAGTTTAGTTTGTGAACAAGGGAATCGGCACCACCTTATAGCTGTAAGTAATATAGTTATTATATAAAGTTTGAAGTTCTAATGTATTTAAACTACATCCTTGCTGATGCGACTGTATCACTCCTACCTCCTCCTTTAGACATCGACAAAATGTTTAATATCTCTCACATTTCCTTTTTTAATCTTTCATATCTCTCTATTCTAGGCCCACCCCAAATACGAGTACGAGTACAAGATCGAGGATCCTCACACCGGTGACAACAAGTACCAGCATGAGTCCCGCGATGGTGAGAACGTTAAGGGCGTATACAGCCTTCACGACTCCGATGGCTCCATCCGCACCGTTGAGTACTCTGCCGATAAGCACAACGGGTATGAAGAAATTTTGATTTTTTCTTAGAACGTTCTATGTAGATCATTCATAGATTATCATCATCATCATAATCATGATCATTTTTCGATTATTTTTATACATTCCATATAACTACTATTATAAATTCAGTTTCACAGTCAAATCATGTTCGATGAACAACTGATCAAATTAAACATTGTTGCATTCAAAATTCAAGATAGGAAAAGTAATTAAAGATTCAACAATTCAATATAAATTAGATTTGACAAGCGTTCAACTCTTTTTTATAAACTGGCACAAACCGTCATTATTATCGTTATCCTGCTGCGCATTTTTTTATTTTTTTGGAATCGACGCAGCATGTCTTCTTCCTGACACGAATAGAGGTATTCAAAAACAAAATATTTTATTTCACATAAATCTACATGAGCAATTATGGAGAAGGGCCGGCAAAAACTCAACAACATGTACCAAGTACAAAAAAAGTAGAAAATGGTCAACAAATCTAAAGTCTACTAGGCCTGCCTATACCGTTATCACATTCACAAAAACTGTTTAACAAAAAAAACAACCGACTTCCAAAAAAAAAAAAACACTTAAACGTGAAAAAATACTTTAATTTCGGAAGTCGGTGGCAAAAAACGAAAATACAGAACCAAGGACACCGACTTCCTAAATTAAAGTTTTTAGTTATGGTACCTACCCCATAATAATTCGATTACCACTACTTGCTACACCGCATAAACAACAGTGACACAAGATATACGAAGTGGATTAAATACGTATTTATCGAAGCTAACTCAAAAACTACCCAAGCAAAGTTAATAAAAATCGGTTTATAAATCATTTATAGCCTGAGTGCATCTTATGACAATTCCATAAGCCCAAACACGGCTAGGATACATTGTTTTATTATAGAGTTCCGGTGCATACCTTCCGGCTTCATCTTCAGATCAGGGGCCTAAGTCTACTAATTTACAAACGTTGCAATGGTCTTGCCATTGTATTTGACAGTGTTTGTATGACAAATCTGTCAAAAACTCACAATGAAGAGACCATTGCAACTTTTGTACATTAGTAGACTTGGCCCCCAGTTCGATGGTACCATTTTCATCAGAATTATTTATTTAAATTTGCTTCATAGTCGCTTAACTATCTTAATCGAAATATCTTATCGCCAGCCGTGAAATACTTATCATTGAGGAGTTCCATTGAGAGGTGGCCATTTGTGGTCTTCTTCATCAGTTCCACTTCATCAAATGATACTTACTGAATGCAAATGCTTTAGTAGTTGTTGAAAATACAAAAATCGCTATATGTTTGCCTATAAAATTTGAGGAGTTCCCCCAATTCCTCATAGATCCCATCATCAGAACTGGATTTTGAGAAAATGGGACCAATCGGGAAGTATATCCTTTCAAATAAAAAAAGAATTTTCCAAATCGGTTCATAAACGACGGAGTTCTGAGGTAACAAAGATTTTAAAAAAATACAACCGAATTGAGAACCTCCTCCTTTTTGGAAAGTCAGTTAAAAATAGATGTTCAAATGCTCTTCAATTTTCATTTTATGACTGGCTCTTTCTCTACTCGATATGTTTACTTTATGCAACTAAGTATAATATTCTATGCCATTTCACTGATTACCAATTTCTTCTCATTACAGCTTCAACGCCGTAGTAAAGACTGAAACCAAGCACGGACATGAGCACCAGTACCATCACTAAGAACCTCACCCAGTACCTGAAACATGTTATCTTTTGTATGTTGTTGTAACCGTTAAATATATCTAGTCTAATGTAATTAATTACCTATATTTTTATTTTTCATTCCACTTTGTGTGTACTTCGCGTTTGCAATTGAAGTTACTTACTAACGTACTCATGACCGACTTTATTAGAAATCGTTTGGTAGGTACATAATGTGTATATTTGAAACAGTTTTAATACTTTTAATCAGTTGAACGGAAACGAGATCTATTCGTCCTCAAGAACGTTACAGATTTATTTTTAAATATTTTTTACCGTACCTATAATTTACAAAAATATTTTAACCTATCTGATATATTTTTTACATTGTTTTAATAGTCTTAAAACAGTAATAATTAGAGATGCGCCGAATGGAGGTTCAACCGAATACGAATGTTCGGCCGAATATTCGGTCCAAAATGTACCAAACCGAATATTCGGCCGAATCATTCGGTTCAATACTGCACGGTAAACCAGGTTTGTACAGTGTCAGTACAGCGCTCTGCAAGAGCCGGGCGGCGTTTGCCACCGCCCCCTTCCCTGACCCGCGCGCAACCCACGGCCCCTCGCGCTACCACGGCTCGGTCAGTCGATGCATCACTCTTTCGGTTAAATATTGCAGTTCTCGCATAATATTGTTTAAAAATTATCTCGGAATTGCATACTTTGATTGAAGTTTATTATATTACGTCGATGGACGTTTTTGAAGATGAGTGGACGTAAAAGATCGCATGTGTGAACATTTTTTAATAAATACGAAAATGACAAGACCAAAGTAAACTGTACATACAAATACTTGTGTTGGTTCCTAAAGATAGTAGTTATTATATTATATTCTAAAAAAATATATTTTCTGAAAAAAGTTGTCACTTTAAGCAATGTTCTTAAAATTGTTAATTTCATAGAAATTTAATTTAGTTTAATTTAACATTTGTAAAAAAAAAAAAACAGAATTTTATTTGATTAAATTTTTATTTAAATCGGTTAATCTTTTTTCTTTGTTTTAAATAATTGGTACAAAAAGTAGTGTTTCTTTCATTTACATAAAACCTATGTACAACTTTCGGAATAAACCACACGTATTTAGTTAACCTTACTGTTTAATAAAATGTTCTTTTTTTAATATTAATAATAATTTAAATATTCGGTAACTATTCGGCAAATCAACCGAATATTCGGCCGAATACTAACATGAAAAAATATGCCAAATGTACCGAATACCAATATTCGGCCGAACATTCGGCGCATCTCTAGTAATAATAAAAGTACAAGTTTATAAAAAAGGGAGGGGAAAGAATCATCGACCGACCGCTTGGCGATGTCTCGAAATACTAAGTGGGCACTGGGACCCCACGGTCCCAGTGTTTCAACCCCAAACGGCTCAAACATATAGCTCCCAATAAGGTTGTTATACAAGTATTTGAGCTGTTTGAGGTTTTCCACACCTGCAGCAGCCGTGCTAGGAACATGGGATGGCGCAAGGGTGTATTTTTTTTTTTTGTTTCGATCTTATATATTTCTTTTCTCAATTTTTTACCCCATACATACTTGAGCTGTGTTACGTAGAGCCTTTAATAAGGTATTTAGAAATGGCAAACGAAAATAATTTGCAACTACACCGGTACTAACATCTCGTTAAATAACTTCCTTATATGAAAGGAAAACTTAGCTTCCTTTCACATGTTCATAAACAAACATATTTTGTCTAATTCTATATTATAAAATGATTCATATAAATTAGAATGATCGTGATCGATATCTAGGCCATTAATGTCTAAAGTAATTAATCTCAAATCATTATCGCTATGAATGAGTACATAAGGTACTTGTATAATAATAATTTCGAAGCTGGCATTCACTTTCCGCAAGCGTAATAGTAATCAGTTTATATTGTTTTGATTGACAAACCAGATCACTAAGGCTGTGGGCAGACAGATTTCAAGACTTCCTATTAGACATACATATCTGTGTAAGCAATGAGGGCGAACACTCTCACTACATGTTATTAAACTGTACAGAAAACCTTGTTTGACACAATCCAAACAAAACTGTTTTGTCTATGATGGACTTAACTGTTCTCTGTAGTGTGTGCAGTTGTGCACTGTCCTTACAAATTGACGTATTTACGAGTACCATAACAACTAATGGTAAGTGTATTCTTGCGAAAAGATAATCTTTATGTAACGTCTAGGTAAGAGTATTGTGGTAACTCCTTGATTAAATTTCTTTGTTACGCTTACGACTGAATGAATCTAAATAAATAGTTATAACAGAATAATGTAATAAGCACAGAAAAAAATATTTGCAACAAGATTTTGATTGTGAAGCTGCATGCAATAGTAATAGACCAAATCATAGCCTTGTTATGTAAATAATAATATATTTTATGTGCTGAGTTAATTAATGTTTCAATGATTACGAAACACATTGGCTTGCTTGAAACTAGACCATCTCAGTCAAATAAAATCTGGCTGTATCCTAATTTATAAAACTACCAGTTTCTAAAGAAATGTATGAAAATTAAAACTACAATATACATCAAAATATTAAATAAACTTTATTAAGATTAATATAGGTAGGCAAATACACATCTAGTAACAATAAAGACTATAAAACAACAGGACAAATTGATCAGTCTTGTCTTAGTTGTGATGATGGCTCTCAATCTGAACATGATGTCCAGGGGCGGAATGCTTCACGACGGCGTTGAATCTGCAGAAGAAACAGGTGTTGAATGTAATGATACAATATGTTCAATATACAATGCAGGTAATACAACAGGTGATGATTTGAAATAGAAAGCTGAAACAGTACAATCGAAGGCAGTGCGTGACTCGACGCATAAAGCGGATAAAAATGATGTCTCATATCTGTCTGGGGTCTACACGCTCAATTTCCTTCAAAATAGGAACTAAATGTTGATTGAATTTGAATGCATGCATTTTGGAACATAAACCTAGATGAGATTTTATTCGGACAGTGAAACAATGGGTGCTGTTATTAGCTTGAGTCTATCTTGTATCTTGTTCATTGAAGCTTTAATTTGTTTGGACAAGAATCGTAAAAGCTTACCCAGTGTGTTTGTCAGAACTGTATTCAACGGTCCTGATAGATCCATCAGCTTCCTGAAGACTGTACACTCCCTTCACGACATCACCATCACGGAACTCATGCTGGAACTTGTTGTCTCCGGTGTGAGGGTCCTCTACTTTGTACTCATATTGGTACTTAGGATACGCCTGGAATATTAAGACATTTAGATTTAATAAGGACCATTTAAATGCGACGACTCAACTACCGCGGTTTAAACGGTTCAATTTGTGATTGGAATAAATGAATAGAAAGTTATCATAAAACTGCGAGTCGGAAATAAGTGTTTTATATTCTAATAATGTTGGGCACTTACGTAATAGTCGATGGGCTCATCGTGGGAATCGTGAGCGTGGGCATCGTGGTGGACTGGTACTGCGTGATGGACGGGTACTTCGTGATGGACGGGTACTTCGTGGTGGACGGGTACTTCGTGATGAGCCGGAGCTGCATGATGAACTGGGACAGCGTGATGGACTGGAGCAGCGTGGTGAACTGGGGCTGGGTGATGAACAGCCGTATGGAGTTGGGCTCCGCTGTGGAAGCTCAAACCTTCATAGGCGTTAGCACCATGTTGGTAGCTCGGACTTTCGTGTCCATGGCCGTATTGAGGTTGAGCGTGATCGTGCTGAGCGTGGGACTGGTGATGACTGACTTCATGTTGCACTTGAGCGGGTGCATAATGAACGGTCTGGTAATGTTGAGCTGGAGCTTCGTGGTGAGCTGGCACCTGCTGGTGAGCTGGCTCTTCTTCCTCCTGTACGTACTGGTACACTGGGGCAACATGTTCATTGTGAGACTCCTGGGACTCTCCCTGGCCAGCAAGCGCCGCGTGGTGGATGATGCTCTGCGAAGAATACGCGTGTCCATGCCCATGGCTTTCAGGAGCAGCATTGTACTGAACCTCTTGGGATCCTTCCTGTTCCTCGTGAATCCTTATCGGAACATGTTCATAACGTTGCCTGTACTCCTGTGCCGGCTCATGGTGGTTCCTCAGAGTATATCCATGTTCCTCGCAAAAAATTGCGGCGACGAAAGTGAGCACTAACACCTAAAACAACAAAAAAATCTTAAGTAATGATCATAAAACAAATATCAAATGTATTGTTAACTTATATGATGTCACACACGCACTTTAGCAAACATTTTGTTCTTTCTCCTAAGACTTCCGTGGTGGAACTGATGAATTAACATAGTCATTAGCTCAATATATACCGGAGACGTTACGAGAGAGTATTGAATCAATTTGCTGCCGCTCGGGGCGTCATGTTTGTAACCCACGGAGCGCGCGGATCTATGACGTAATTTACGTAACCAATGTGAAGGTTGTCAATCTGCTAAATTAGAGCACCACGCATTTTGACAATAGATTTTTGCCTTATTGACAACAGTACACGGAGTTAGCATGTACAACTGGTATTATCGCCTGCTCCCTGTCTCAGTGGTTTGTGTGGAGACCAGCAGTAGGAACAATGTGGTCTGATTATGTCATATTTATTACCTATTCAAAATTTCAAACCTTTAAATATAAAAGTCAATCTAGGATATTAGATTTGTGTCACAAGGTACTCTAATTTAGATAGAGAAATCTCTTTAGTTAGTATTCTAGAATAGTTGCTTGCTTCCTACTTCTTGAAATTCGATTAAAAGTTCGATTTCACTGTTAAAATTATTGCTTGAAGTAGTTAATATAAACCTAATCACGATTGTACTTACGTACTGTGTTGGTTAAATTAACCGCATTAATGTCAACTATTAGTAATGAGCTTCTTTAGATGCTTTAAGTGACAAAATCCGGGTAGCGATCATAATTTATTACCACAATAAGAATTAAGAGTAACAATAACACCTAACCTACCTACCTACCTACCTATTCATTACCTGACCTAGTCTGCACGCACTTAGCTGAACGCTGACTTCTTTAGAAGTGCACAGTGCTTATTTTCATCATCATCATCATTTCAGCCGAATGACGTCCACTGCTGGACATAAGCCTCCCAAAGCACCGCCACTTCGACCGGTTCTATGCTTCCCGCATCCAGCGGATTCCTGCGGCTTTCACAAGGTCATCGGTCCACCTTTTGGGAGGCCTTCCAACGCTACATCTTCCCGTACGCGGTCGCCACTCCAGAACCTTTCGGCCCTAACGGCCATCTGTTCTGCACGCAATTTGCTTTGCCCATTGCCACTTAAGTTAGCAATTATTGTACCTTAAATATATTTATAATCTTTTATATCGTGCTTGTTAGTGAGTCTAAGATTTCTAGTGCTTTTTCTGTTTTTATCCGTGAGAACCTGTAATTGGCTCTATGTTTCATATTATACAATTGTTATTCATCTGTTATTGATGTTGGTTCTCCTATACATAAAAAAAAAATCTTTGACAATATTTTTCAACAGGACTGGGAAGAGACGAGATGATTATCAAGTTTTTTTTGGGAGCTTTCTTAAAAGACTTGTCTTCATACACACCAAATATTATTTCAGGCTAAGATCTAACTCCTTGCAGACGTTAAAATTGTTAGACTAAAGAAAAACGTAATTACTCATATATATGACCGTGATATTGAACTTACGGTCAGTAGACCAATAAAACGTTGACCGTCATTGAGCTAGCAAGTGTACATACATATGTAAGTGTACATTAATATAAACTGGATAACAATGATACCTACCTGCTAATGATACTTCATGGTACCACTAAGTAACATTATCCTTAAGGGAAAGCGTCAAGGTAGCCCGCAAAATTAAAATTAGTCAGTATCAGGTTGTATGTTGACATAAATATGATTCGCGACCGTAACAAAAATGTATCATCATCATCATCATCATCATTTCAGCCGAAAGACATCCACTGCAGGACATAGGCCTCCCCCAAATGATGGGGGGGTTTGCCATAATCACCACGCTTGGCAGGCGGGTTGGCGATCGCAGTATGGTGTTAAAAATGCATAGAAAACGCTGCTGCCCATTCTCTAGTAAGTCCCTTAGTCGCCTTTTACGACACCCACAGGAGGAAATAGGGTGGTGCTATTCTTTAGGTCCGGCACCACACGGCACACGACACAAATATGTATGTATTTACAGAATCATAATCATTAGAATCAGCAATACAACTTTTCTTTGACAATAACTCTTATGTTTTACGGTCGCGAATCATATTTAGATCAATGTACAACCTAATACTGACCTACAAATTTTTTAAAACGTAAGAAAATTTGAATTTCACGGGCTACCTTGACGCTTCCCCTTAAGTATGGCACAATCAGCTGCTAATCCTTGATGAACATCTCTTTATTCTTCTTCTTATTTACAACATCTACGAAGAAATTAAAATCTAGTAAAAATATTTCACAAACCGGATGTGCCTTTATAAGAACCCTGTGTGATGACTAGATATTCGGATGCATATTCACCTAAAGTTGAGATGTTTGATATTATGGAAAGCGCTTTTGTATCGAATTAATCCCGCGGTTCCGGTGTTTTATTTTAATTTTAACTAACACACATCACCCCTACTCTTACACCCTACATACACATATTTGCATAGGGGGTTAAAATAATTTAAAATAAATATGCATCTGAATAGTTATGCAATCCAAGAAACCCGGGTATTTTATTTTTATTTTTAATAACTAATATTTTAGAAGTCGCTTCCATACTATACACCCGACTAGTTATGCATAGCCGGTATTCCTGGCATCACGGGATATTTTCTTACAAAAATATATTTTAAGAAGCTGCATCCATACTTTTATAGCAAATAATTAACTTTAGGTAAATATGCATCCGATTATCCGATCTCTAGTAATGACTGTACACATTGGAATCCGGTTAGGCCTCACATACAGTTATCTAAGAGCATTAGTAGTTTAGAGTAGTAGACCATTATTTTGTGGTTCATATTAAATTCAATCTTTATTGTGACGGGTCTAAGTTGATTCCTAACAAGGACTTATTAACAAACAGGAAACATAAAATTTCAAGTGCTGACATGAAAATTCTGCCGTAGTAATTGGTGTTAGGTTAGGTTAGTAGTAGATGTTATAATCTGATAACCACAACGTCAAAGTTTAAAATGCGCAACTGTGATCAGTCGATCATGGTAAATAATCTGTTTTTATAATGGATCAGCTGAATGAGCTTTTTATATCAAACTCGTCTCTCGTGACAAGGGAAAGTCCTCAACTGTGTCATTGCCATACGTTTTTTTTATTAAAATCAGGTGAACTGACTACTTACGCATATAATTCTTCATTGTGTTACCATGAACCATATTTAAGTACCGCTTCTAGTATTTCGCAACATCCTTTATGCGTAGTACTGATTTCATTTTCTTTATCTACAAATGTTTAATTAGTAATTATTGTTTTATTATAATAGATATTTTTTTTACCGGATTTATTAATCTGGTAACCGTACATCATCAAAGTTTCTATTCGAAATAACTTCGCATTTGTAATAGGTACCTACCTACCTACTGCTTACTGTATATTGATACCTTCCTTATTGCTTAGTTTACATAGGTATAATATGTAACAAGCGATACGGCTAACTTTCTATGATGTAAGTTTAATACGGATTTCTTCCACTTATCGGAAAAATCTGTGCCAGCGATGCATACAGATTTTTACCTATTTGTAGTGTTTATGACATCATAGTCTATTTGTTAAACATCGAAAAATTGAAAACTTTTATCAACGTTGTTCGATTAAATAAAATATTTGTGTATCTTAAGGTTTTAAATATTTATTTAACAGCTTAAATCAATTCTTATTAATTATGACTATTTAGTGGTGGTAATGATGCTCGTGCTTGAAGTGCCCTTTGTGTGACACCTCAGCGTTGAACCTGGCAAAAACAGAAACAAGTATAAAATTGGTTGTCTGTAAAATCGGTTTACAGACGATAATTTTACGTGATAACGTAATACAAGCAGAACACTTAGGTCGATCGTGCCTCTCTATCGCTTGTTCCGCGCTCTCGCTTGCACACTCGGCTCAGGCGGAACGTGACAATGAGTCATGCTTTTTCGTGCGTGCAGCCGGCGGTTATCGATTTACAAGACGTCATCACGTCAAAAAAGTGTTTAATATTACCCTATTTATTTTCCTACTTTGGTATTCCTCTTTTTTTTTTGGGGAAGACCAAAGAAATGATGGATAGACTGCGTGAAAGATGATATAGCAAGAAAGGGTCGACGACAGAGATTTTTTATTTTTATTTTACTATGGGTTTGCTCTTGACTCTAGTCTAGGTCTGGATGACAGAGACAAAGTCGACGATGGAGTGAGCTTACCCAGAAGAAGCCTGTTCACTCTCACTTTGAATAGATTAGGGTTGTATGCGTTCGGAAACAGACGCAGGCAGAGAGTTCCACTCCTTTGCTGTGCGCATTATAAAAGACGTTTGAAAACGCTTAGTGCGAGTTGGTGGAATATCAACTAGGTAGGGGTGATAACTTGCAGTACGTCTGGATCGATGGTAGAAGGGGGCCGGTGGAATGAGATGACGCCTAATAGAGAAGTATGGAAGAAATATAAATTTTGCACCGACCCCAAATAGATTGGCATCTAGATTAGTATTGTCTCTCCTTTCGTCCATCCAAAGGTTGTCTGTAAAATATCGCTTTTAGCGATAAAACCGCCCATTGTGACACTCTTTGTAACAGTTCTATATTTATATCTGTAATTTTTATGTTGTACATAATAAAGAGTATTTTATCTATCTATCTATCTATATATCTGGGCAAGAGAAGGATGATGATTTTTCCCACTGTCGGGTAATTACATCTTATTATACAGAGAAATCATGAACACGATAGGCACGCTTTTTCTATGTTTGTTGGCAAAGGTGTATTTAAGACAAGGCAAGAATAAGATAGGAAGAAATTAGGGGTAACGAAACTATGGAAGAAATGAAATAAACGAGATAAGAACTTACCCAGTTTTCTTGTCAGAAGTGTACTTGACTGTCCTGATGGAACCATCAGCTTCGTGCAGGCTGTAGACGCCCTTCACGACGTCGCCGTCCCGGGATTCATGCTGATATTTCTTGTCACCGGTGTGAGGGTCCTCTACTTTGTACTCGTATTCGTATTTGGGGTGGGCCTGAAATAGGAACAAACACATTTAGTAAGATAGAAAATACACTTTTTTCTGATTTGAAAAAGTCTTAATGCAGAATCTCATGATAGCCGTGGTAATTGGTTGAATCAATTCATTTCATCAGCCAAATTACAACACGAAAGAACAACTGATTAAATTGAATAGGTTTTAAAAAACAGGAATGTAGCATGATAATTTTTGAAAAGGAACAAAGTAATCTGCATTTCAACTTACGTAATAATCAACATGGTGTTCATGCTCTTTATGAGATTCCTTATGATGGGTTTCCTGATGGTGAGTTTCCTTGTGCTGAATTTCTTTATGTTCCTGATGAGAAGCTTGTTGAACCACATGAACAGGAGCTACAGGAACATACTTGTATTGAACAACAGGGGTTTCGACAGCAACTACCTCATGAACGGGAGCGGGCTCTTTGGCAGGGACGAAGTAATGTTTTGGAGCTACATGGTGAATTTGTTCATGACCATGACCATGGCTGTCATGACGAGCAATGCTTTGGGATGAGACTGCATGACTATGTTTAGGAGCAGCATGTACTTCGTGGATTTGAAATGGGGCTTTGTGTTCTTCTTGGTGGTGGTGGTATTCAACTTGCTTTGGTGTCTCGTGGTGAGTCTGGTGCTGGACGACTGTTTTGAGAGAGATCGTGTGGTGGTGATGGTTTTGACAATATGCCGCCACCAAAAGGACAAGTATAGCTAGGATCTGTAATAAATTAATGTGAAATTAAATAGTGTTATGAAATTGGAAAACAAAAAATATAAGTTGATTTATTGTTACTCTATGTTTGATTGGTGATTCATTAATTTGGTGAAATAACTCTTTAACCAACTTTAAAAACAGGGTTCTTCATTTTGACCTTATAGGCTATGCATTGATATACATTTTATGGAAAGTCAATGAATTAGCACTATCCGTAATAGCAACTAGAATAGGCGTGCTTGAATTTTAAATGGCTTTGCTGTATAATTTTAACATCGGATAAAGATGATGCGTACATGATTGAAATGTAATAATAGGTACCTACTTAGTACTAGACATAATAGTAAACGATTTCAATCATAATCTAGATTAGCGTTAGGTTTAAGGAAAGTGAAGATCGTAGAGCAATCCTTTGAAATATTTGCAAGAATAATTTTCACCAAATATAATAATATTGTTATACCTTCGTATACATTGTGTTGTTGTGCCCACAAAAGCTGTTGCAAATATGATACTGGACCCCAAGAAAACTTAAGATTTTATACTCAAAAATAATTCCAAGCAAAACAAGTTTGCTACAATTTGGGAACCGCTTTATATGTACAAATTACGCATACCACTGAAAAAACTGGTTCGCGCATGTAATTTGAGATCAAAATCATGACTCTTTACGCAAGTATTAATTTCTTCAGTTCCCAAGGTACCCAATCCATCATCAAAAGCAAAGGTTCGGACAGTTCAAAAAGTTCTTGAAAGCTTTTGTAAACACTTTTAACCTTCGTCAAAGTATGTAATTGCCAATAAAACTGAATTGCAATGCTTGACTAAGAAATTATTATTTTTAAGGGTTTGTTTAATTTTAATTGTAAAGTTGGGAATTGTCTAAATTAGATTCATCGTAGGTAAATGCTATATTTTTGACATAGACTAAAACAATGCTTTAAAAATAGAAAACAAGGTTAGAATAGCAGGCACTAGTCACAGAAGGCAATTTTTCCATCCTCATGGATACCCTTCGTCTAGGGAGAACGGTTATGTCGGACTCTTACCGACTAAAACTCCACTGTTCCATCTACTACCATGAATCGGGGGCCCGGGAGATACTTGTAAATTCGCCGCACCCCCGACTGGTATCAGCCGGCCATACTTAGCGGGCGCCGCCACCCTAGTGGGCCCCACAATGCTAGTCACGTTTATTCCTAGTATTTTCAAAAAATATGTTGGCATCAATCTGGCATCTTAATGTATAACGTCAGCGCATTCATTAATTTATTATTTAACGATTTACGACTGTCTCATCTGACCCCATAAAGAGAATCTTCTCACCAGCGAGAGTATTGAGCTGTCGGGCATGTTATCATACCTTACAAATAATCCAACGCCATAGGGCAAGGCGCCATCCATTATACCGAAATGTGGAATGCCCTACGCGTTCTAAAGCGATAAAGGCCACTTACAGAAAATATGAATTAATAAGTTTATGGATCATAAGCAATAATTCTTCATTCTTTTTTTTTTTAATTTCTCCTGTATTGTGGGTGCGTTTACAAATATTTGTACGTCATACAAATATTTGTTCCGTGCGGGAATCGAACCCGAATTGGATGAAACGTGGTATGAAGGTACAAGCTGCTCAAGCTTTACAAACGAAAAGCTTTGACTAAAGTATTTTCTTCATCACACATTATGAAAGCTGTATCGTTACTGCAAGCGTTGCGTCCACGCACAAAAACGACGTCTTTCATATCAACATTCGCGTTAATTAATTCCTGATCAGTTTTTTCAATAAGAAAACTGCTGCAACTGATTATCACTTAGGCCGTTTTTTGTTCAATTATATTTGTGTCAATAACACACTGATCTTGCGCAAATTACTTATAACAAACTGTGGCAATGTCACACTGCAAGGTGTAAGTGGTCATTCCGAACAAACGCTTTTACGAAATTCATTGCTAATACCGTATACTGAAGTTCGTGAATAATTTGTACTGCTTGTTCATACCTTAGAGTGAAATCTATTTACCTTGGCTACATTTGTTATTGATATAAAAGACGTTGAATTTGATTATTATTTATCAGTCCACTATTGGTCTTAGTATCATTAGCATTACAACTAAGTAATAAAATCTATTTACGTAAAAATGTTCTCAAAGGTAAACATATGTTCCATCCCTACCTAGAAGTGTTATTAAGTGAATTGCCTTGTGTTAGTTTTGTGTGAAAACGTTCAGTGATTTATCTCACCTAATGCCTTCATAGTTTAGAGTTAGACCATGGGTCATTTTGCCTATTCTCCACTCTTGAAGTCATAATTATTAGTTGGGAAACGTTTGTCCCTGAAATCAGGACGGGTGCCTATTGAACGTTTTTCTTCCTAACTATGAGTTTCTAATTGAAAACCATAATCCCTACATAATTCCACTTTCCGTTAATATATTATCCAATGGAAAACTAGCAAAAGTCCTGTACGGCGCCAGTCTTAAATTCATAACACACAGAAAAGATTCCTCTTGCTTACCTAAGTGCCTGTTTTTTAAACAATATGACTTGAATGTTTTGTTTTTATTACGACTAAAAATGAATTAGAGCATGAAGATTAAAACAAACACGAGGCGTAATTAATATTTTTATAAATTCAGCTTCTTAAGAAATTACATTCCCTCTCTTTTCTTATTAATTTCCATTTCAGGTATTTTGCCTCGTAGCTGCCGTAGCTTTCCTGGAAGCTGTGTATGGACACGGCCATGGCTTCTCCTCCCAGTACATCCATCGCCACGATGGACCAGCGGAGGTAGTCCATGTTCATGGCCATGATGGCGGCCATGGTGGATACGGTCATGGTCACGGACATGACGGTGGTCATGGACACGCCGTCGATTATTATGTAAGTAAACTAAACTAATTACGACATGGAGGAAATAAGTATGGGGACACAATAGTTAAACTCCACAATTTTAATAATGAGTTATTGAAGTAAGCTGGTCATTCGTCCCTGGAAAAAGTCCTGAAAAAGGATTTGAAAATAGAAATATCAAATTCATGGAAACAATAATGTTTTCTACTAGCATTATCCACTACTTTTTAGGGTATTAAACGAGCAACCATTTTAGCCACAGATTACAGCCCTGATATTAATCATCATCATCATCATTTCAGCCGAAAGACGTCCACTTCTGGACTTAAGCCTCCCTCAATTGCCATAATCGCCTCGCTTGTTAGACGAGTTGGCGATGGCAGTATGGTGTTAAAAATGCATAAAGAACGCTGCTGCCCATTCTCTAGTAAATCCCTTAGTCACCTTTTACGACACCCATGCGAGGAAATATGATGGTGCTATTCTTTACGTCTGGCACCACACGGTACCTGATATTAATGTGTTCATCTAAAACAATTGTTTATTTTTGATATTTCAGGCCTACCCCAAATATGAATTCGGTTACAAAGTAGAGGACCCTCACACTGGTGACATCAAGTCGCAGCATGAGCACCGCGACGGTGACGTCGTCAAAGGTTACTACGCGCTGCACCAGCCTGATGGCTCCGTCAGACATGTTGAATACCACGGTGACAAACACTCTGGGTAAGTGTAAACTTTGAAGAATCTACACAAAGACTAGTATTCTTATCACCCGGCGAAAAAGGGCTTAAAGGCATACCTACAAATCTAGAGGCCTTGTCGAACACTAAACGTCATGCATTAGATAATTGATCATCATCATCATGATCATCATCAGCCTATAGCAGTCCACTGCTGGACATAGGCCTCTCTAATTGCACGCCATTCAGCTCGATCCTCGGCACCTCTCATCCAGCTGCTACCAGCCACCCTACGGAGATCGTCGCTCCACCTAGCCTGAGGACGGCCTACCTTACGTTTGCCGATTCGCGGTCTCCACTCAAGAACATGTCTACCCCAACGGTCATGGGTTCTACGGATAATATGGCCGGCCCATTGCCACTTCAGCTTGCTTATTCTTTGATCTATGTCGACAACTTTGGTTATCTGCCGGATCACCTCGTTCCGGATTCGATCCCTCAGAGAAACTCCAAGCATAGCCCGTACCATAGCTCGCTGAGCGACCTTTAATTTATGGACCAGCCTTACCGTGAGTGTCCACGTTTCGGCTCTGTAAGATAGTTGATATCGTCATGAAAATATAGCTCGTAAACAAGCTATATCTCTCCCAGCTTATAGCGTTAAAAATATAGTGGCTTGTGATGTCAACAGAGCAAAACGCTATGGTATTTATACTCTCTAATCCGGGCCACTTTTACGACTTTCTAAAAAGTCTAATTTGAATATATGATTTTGGTATCTGTCATACCAAAATCATATATTCAAATTAGGCTCAGTACTTTTTGAACGTCAAAATTCCATGAGACGGTCCCCCAAAACGCCTACCCCACTGCTTTCTAGTGTTTTATCTGGGAAGAAAAAGTGGCACAACAATCTCCAACTCAAATATCTAATCAGACATGTTATATCTTTTAAAACTTATTTTCCTGGCTTTTCACTATAGACAGAAATAACCATTTCCGTATAATATGAAGATAGATAGATAGACTCTTTATTATGTACACAATAAAAAATACAGGTATAAATATGTATATAAATGTTACATAGGGTGACACAATGGTAGGTCTTATCGCTAAAAGTGATTTTTTACAGACAACCTTTGGATGGATTAAAAGTAGGAGACAATACTGCAAGTAGTCAGTGGTATACCATTTACATATACAACAAATACATACAAACATAAAATATATAGGTACTTATCTGTATAAATATATATAATACATTCATGAACATGAAACGAGAGCAAGGAGCTTTAAGAAATGATGACGTTTAATGAGAGAGGAAGTGGTTTTGTTACCAGAGTTTTAAAAGTGGACAAAGATTGAACACGCCTTTTCGACACGGACGTAACCGTACTGCTTGAACTGTAAAAGACTTGTCCTAAAAGCTCGTGGAATGCATTGGCATCTTTACCCTCAAGATTTCCGATACCCTCAGATATCTGTGTGTCGTGAATTGAATTGAATTGAATTGAATCTTTGAATGTCGTGATTACGTACTAACTTTTTCTTTCCTTCCAGATTCCACGCGGACGTGAAACACAGCACCCACCACGTTGTTCCCCACCACGGTCACCACCACGGTCACCACTACTAAACCACTGCTGAACCAAAACTGTGATATTAAACTACCGTTACTGTTACGTACCTACTGTGATCTAATGTTTATTTGTTGGCAATTTTTAATTTTTGATACAATATTACACGTTTTAATACTTATTTCTTTTTTTTTTTTGTTCCCCTGTATGCTAATACAATGTCACTCTGATGATCATAATAATTATTCTTGTTACTAAGAATTATGAATTCCAATGAGAACGCTGAATTGGGTTTTTTTACACCTTAAACTATTATTAATTGTTACGATACACCGGCTGCTATTAGCAAGTATTCAGTAAATTAAAAAAAGTAGGTATGCAATAATTAAAACGATATAATTGCGAAAGGCGACTAAGAGACTTACTAGAGAATGGGCAGCAGCGTTCTCTATGCATTTTTAACACCATACTGCGATCGCCAACCCGCCTGCCAAGCGTGGCGATTATGGCAAACCCCCCAATTGGGGGAGGCTCATGTCCAGCAGTGGACGTCTTTCGACTGAAATGATGATGTTGATGAATTGCGAACATACTCAGATTCCAAGAAACATAAAAACGTATTAATCACACAATGTCACAAACATAATTATAATAAGAAAACCAAATAAGATCTATAACGAATTTGAATAAAAAATCAGGTCGTTCTATTGTATGAAAATAAGTTCAAAGCCATGTGGTTACATTGTGCCAATGACAGCTTATGACCGAAATTATTTCGCGTGGCCCTGACCAAACCGCACGTTGAGGTCCAAAAAGTAACTGCACTTTTTTATTAATTTAGTGTGTACAAAAGAAGACTAATACAAACAATGATTTTTTTTTATGGATCATTAGTTTAAGAAGTTCCTACTTTTCATAGTAACTTTTATCTGTCAATTATGTATCAAAAAGAAAACAAAGTTCAGTTTGTGTAAATAAATATTACCAATGATAAATCGTAAAGTTACTAAAGGTGAATCACTAATGTAACTGAACTCGATCAGCACATCTAAACCGCAATCAAAAGTTGCCAATGTTCCACAACAATGATGGCACTGACAGCTCTTGAACGCGCTTGAGATGTGTACCTAACAGAACTACATTATGTACAACAGACGATATCAATCGACAAATTTAATTTGTGTCTACAGTAATTGATTTTT
This sequence comes from Dryobota labecula, assembly GCA_947523025.1. Taxonomy (NCBI): domain Eukaryota; kingdom Metazoa; phylum Arthropoda; class Insecta; order Lepidoptera; family Noctuidae; genus Dryobota; species Dryobota labecula. Next base: position 18,699,680 of record OX383288.1, on the reverse strand, counting down.
CAATACAGTTGTTAAAATTTAATTTGTGTGATAAATTGATCATTTTTGTATTTGTTTTTTTACTATTTCCCACAACTGTATTGAAAAACGTCGTGTGATACACGGATGTGTAGGTTATTGCAAACGAGCTGTCATTAACAAGCCCGAGCCGAAGGCGAGGGTTTTTAATGTCACGAGTTTCGAGTCTACTTCCCACCCTTGTATCACAATGTAGGTACTATTCTTTTATCGTGCTCACTTGCTTTTCCAATTCAATATAGACATTAGCAGAATGGATAAAAGGGCGCTCACAGGTCCACTAGCGCCATTCCTTAAAAAAAGATATTATCTCGTGACTGAGAAGGAATTATGAAAAACGGCTCAATCAACAACCTCGGTGTGTCTATAATTTACTAATCGAAAGAACAACATTCGATCCAAAGAAAAACGGCCTCTAGATCGTATTTTGTTACTTCGTCTCTCAATATGAAACTTTTATAAGACTTTTTTTTAAGGCGTGTCGCTTGTGGACCATTGAGCGCCCTCTTAAAACAAAGACGGAAAGAAAGAAAGAAAGAAAGAAAGAAAATACATTTATTTAGCACAGACACGAAAATGCACACAATATAATATACAGAAGATACAAAAGCAGGAAAGTGTGCCTTAAGCCGTGTCTCCTGCGCGTGTTTTTTTCGAAACATTACACATAAACATTTGTTTTCATACACAAGCTGTCTCCTGCGTGTTAAAATTTCGTGTAGATGTCGTAAATAATGAGTTCCGACGAAGAAGACGTGCTATCAGTTTTAGTAATTAAAGACTCAATATCGTGGAGAAGAAACAGATTTTGAGTCAGACCGTATCTAATCTCGAAATTTTACGTTTACCAAGAGCTACGGATTGATAACCGATTTGGATTGGGCAATTTCTTTCGTGTTCCTAAAACTGACTTTACATAAACGGTCCGATGTTCAGCAGAAAAACTCTATATGGCGAATTAACTGACAGTGACAGAGGTGCGCGGTGCGCGCGCGGTGGTTGAAAATGAAACAAATCCTTCCCCTCTTCACCCGCGCGGGGAATATTATCCATGCAGCTCGGAAAACTAAAATATCGTGCTTGCACAAATGTGTATGGCCACGCCTCTTTGTTTCAATGTTTTTGTGTAATGTTTCGAAAAAACGCGCAGGAGACACGGCTTTATGGCTGCGCCAAAAAGGTCCAGTTCAGCTAAAATGCCAGACAACTAGAGTGCCTGACGCTGGTTTTCAACTGGACTTGTGAGGTGACACATGTAAGTCAGTTTTATACTGCAAAAAATAACTTCTGGATTCTTTGACACATTTATATTAATTTCAAATCCGTTTTAAAGTTTGATTTGAATTTTTGATCGTAGTATATTTTCATTTAATAAATGTCAATGCACTAAGATAGTAAGAGTTTAATTGCGGCAATAAAATGCGTTCTCAGTCAAGGTCGGCTCATATTACCAAAAACTGACTTATGCGGTAAACTGGTTGAACGGTTAAATGTATTGCGTAAAAATGTATCTCTGTCCCTTTAATATGTTTTTGTATAAAAAGAAAAATTATACACTGGGAGATTATCAGTCACACTTCGGTACTTCAAGAGTTAAGAACACAAACCTTCAATATGTACAAGGTATAAAATTTTTTAATCAGTCTCGCCGCCGAGGCCCTGCGCGAAATCCCCGACTATATTGTCCTCCCTGACCCTTGCTCGTAAGCGAAGCGCCAGCGCGCGCTATAGCTGAGCCCGTAGCTTTAAATTCCTCTGTTAATAAATAATCATAACCCTGATTTTATCCAGCCACCGTCGGTCTCTTGCCATCCTCCCTCCGACTCTGCCCTATGCCGAGGTTCGCCCCACAGGGGGTGCCCTTAGCACGCAGTCGTTTAGTTTATAAGTTTTTGCGCCCTGGTTGGAGGCTTTAAGTTTCTAGGAGCTTAAGGCAACCACAGGAAAGACCGGTTAAAGAGTTTCAACCTCTCAAGGTTGGAGATGCCCTAGCGAAAAAAAAATCTATATCTCAAGAACGGCTCTGAACTGATTTTTATGATCTTTGATATTTTTGGATTTGACTCCGCCCCGAATAGCAGAATAACTATTAAAACATGCAAAAAATTTACGAAAAAGAAAAATTATGCAGCAAATTCATTTTCTCATACATTTTGTATGGGACGGCTTTTTTGATGATATCTCGAAAACGGATTGGGGAACGGGGAACAAGAAATTTCACGCGGACGAAATCACGGGCAGAAGCTAGTTTAAAATAAAAGCTAAATTTAGAGTTCTACTAATTTATAAATTTTGAATTTTCCCAGATCCTTCTAGTCGCCGCTGTAGTCGCGATGGCCGCTGCGCGGCCACAAGACGGTCACGATCACCACTATGGTCATGGTCACGGTCACGGTCACGCTATCTCGTCACAGAGCATCGTACTGCACCAAACTCACGAGCCCGCACACCACGAGGAGCATCACGAGGAGCACCACGAGGAGCACCACGAGGAGTATCATGGGGGGAAACATGAAGAGCAATACAACAACCACGAAGAGCATCATCATGAGGAACACCACGGAGAACACCACGGTCACGCCTCCTCATCACAGAGCATCAAGCAGCACCACGGACACGCCACTGAGAAACACGTCGAGTATTATGTACGATGACATTCCTATCAAAAATCTTCATAATTCCTTTGCTAATACCTAGGTACATATTAACCTTAGCGCAACTAACTCTGAAACATTTTTATACAGTCTCATCCTAAATACGAGTTCGCGTACAAGGTAGTGGACCCTCACACCGGCGACAAGAAGTCTCAGCACGAAGCGCGCGACGGAGACGTCGTGAAGGGCGTGTACAGCTTGCACCAGCCCGATGGCACCATAAGGATCGTCAAGTACCACGCTGACAAGAAAACTGGGTAAGGGAGAAATCACAATGAATACCGTTTAAAAACAAAAACCGAGTTAACTGAATTAACCAATTGTTTTTTCCGTGTTCACAGATTCAACGCCAACGTTGATATCAAGGGTCACGCCGTACACATTGTTCCTGAACATCATCATCATCACTGATCTCTATTCTAACCTGACTGCTGAATAACTTTGTCTTTGGCTTTGATTTTATTCAAACCTGTTGAAAAACTTTGTCTGTTGAACCTTATACTTTAAGATAGTTGATAAATGAGCCTCAAAGAATGTGTTAGGTACATTGTAAATATTTAAAATAAATACGTTTTTACTACTAAAACATTACTTTGTGTTTTGAAATTGGTTTTATAATTAAATAATATTTTGTGACAAGATTAGTCTTACTATGGCTAAAGTTTGATGGAATAGAAGGAATTTGAACTTCATGCAAAGAGAAAACATATACGAATAAATCAAACATGTTGACAAAGCTATGAATCTGGCTAACACAGGACCAATGAACGTGTCAAAAGAAAGAAAGAAAGCTATTTGTTTTCTTTCTTAGACCTAGATTAGAAGAGGATTCTGAGCAGAAACTGATTGATTTTCGACACTGCGTAGTGTAAAATTGGGAATATACCAATATACTCGTATTTCTTGTATTCCGAAGTGAGTAAGTATACTTGGATGCATCACATGTTTGCCAAAAGAAGATATAAAAGTTTTAAAGTATAAGTATTAAGTGTTAAGAAATTAATAGATACTTACCTAAACAGAATTTAAAAACAGGATGGTACATAATATGGGTAAAAATTCATATATGTATAAAGAAATTATATTGTCATATTATTAACATCATAATAATTATTATAATTGAGTGTGCAAGTCAGCCCCCGCCATTTTATTGGTGTTTATAATATGAAACATTGATCAGGCAGGGGCAATCCAGGCCAGTGACAGGCATAGTCCTTCCATAGTATAGTTATAGGTTACCAGTCCACTTTAGCTATCCGAACCCATCGTCCAATATCTTTGTTTCCATATCCTGCAATAGTTCTACACCAACCAGAGGTTATCCTTGGTTACACATGCATTGTGAGTAAAAGGATAATCATCGGTTGGTGCCTCATTTCATTAAAAGCGTCTGACGGGGCTTTGCGAGTTGGATTCGGCCCCTCGTACGACTTCCAAAGGGCCGGGACCCGAGGGTCCCGAGAAATATCAGTGACGTAAAAATAATAATAAAGAAACCTGCCTAATATTGGGCCTAATATTTTGTCGTCATCTCATCAACGCCGGCTATCGCTGAAAACCAGCGCTGGGTCTCTGTCTCGCATAGGGTCGCAGCATTATGCTGAGCGATGGCCGTTTTGCGTGGATGTGACACATTTTTTTCCCTCAGCTAGTTGTTTCTTTATGTCATGTCGTGTTTACGGCAAATAACACATTTTCTTTCTTTCTTTCTTGATAACCGGGCATAAATCAAAGCGAACGACAGAATTTGGAAATGACCAGAGTAAAACATACACATGGATTAGGTGGTATAAACGTATTTATTTTAAATATTTACAATAAATTACATTCTTTGAGGCTCAATAAATCAACAATCAACAATCTTAAAGCATGAGGTTCAACAATCAGGTTCCATTAGTTAGGTTCAGTGATGATGATGATGATTATGTTCAGGAACAATGTGTACGGCGTGACCCTCGATCTTTACGTTGGCGTTGAATCTGTGAATACCGAAAAACAATAAAAATAATTAGTACTTCAACTGACTTGACTCATTTGTTTTTTTACGGTTCCGTAGGTACATGAAGGGAAAAATTGGAACCTTTATAGGATCACTTCATTGTCCATCCATCCGTCTGTCTGTCAGTCTGTCAAGACCCTTTTTTCTCAGGAACGCGTGGAGGTATCAAGTTGAAATTAATATCAAATACGTAGGTCTAGGGTCCCTCCATGGCTATTTATGCGACATACTTTGATACTCGCAAAAAAATCAAAATCATAGAGTACCATGAAACAAGATCTCACAGGACGAGTAAAAAGTCCGAAAATCGTTAATAAGTAGTTTTATCACATAACAATATATTTAAGCGATTACAAACTTACCATTTGCAGTTGAGAATTGGCCGTGATGTATGTATCGATGTATGGGAGAATATGTTTTTCAACTACAACGTTCAGGTTTTTCGTGGTATAAATTCATTCCAACTACGGAACCCATCATTGTGCGTGGCCCGACACTCACTTGGCCGCCTTTTTTATACGGCGTTCGGTTTAATTTTTCTCTTACCCAGTTTTCTTGTCAGCGTGGTACTCGACGATCCTGACGGTGCCGTCGGGCTGGTGCAGGCTGTACACGCCCTTCACGACGTCGCCGTCGCGTGCCTCGTGCTGAGACTTCTTGTCACCGGTGTGTGGGTCCACTACCTTGTACGCGAACTCGTACTTAGGATGGGCCTATACCAAATGTTTCATAGTTAGTTTCGTTACCACTAATATAAACCAAAGGATATGAACATTTTCGCTAGGAACGTCATCATACATAGTACTCGACGTGTTTCTCGGTGGCATGTCCGTGGTGCTGCTTGATGCTCTGTGAAGAGGAAGCGTGACCGTGGTGTTCCTCGTGATGATGCTCTTCCTGGTGATGCTCTTCGTGATTGTTGTGCTGCTCTTTATGTTCCTCCTCGTGGTGCTCCTCATGGTGGGTGGGCTCGTGAGTTTGGTGCAGTACGATGCTCTGTGATGAGATAGCGTGACCGTGACCGTGGTGGTGATCGTGACCATGTCCTTCTTGCGGCCGCGCGGCGACAATCATGACCAAAGCAGCGATGAGGATGATCTGTGAAAAAGAAACATCATTTGTAGAATAGATGATGAACGAAGCCTTTTAAATTATATAGAAATATTTAACTTTATTCTTTTTGTTTAGTTTATATTAATAAGTAAGTTTATTGGACCTAAACTGCAGTAAAATTATAGTTTTTTATTTTTTTGTCTTTGCCACACACTTGGAATTTCTCCTGTATTGTGGGTGCGTTTACAAACATTTAATTTGTACACAAACAGCCAGACCCGGAACAACTACTTGTAGGTCGTACAAATATTTTTTCCGTGCAGAAATCGAACCCGCGACACGCAGCGCAGCAGTCAATCACTTAACCACTGCGCCAACCGTGCCGTACTATTGTTATAGAAATTAAAATAGTACCTTATACATTTTGAATGAATGTATGCTTCACTCAAGGAGGGCCAAACAGTGACTGATAATCCCTCAGTACATAATTTTTATTTTTATACAGATTATTAAAGGGACATTGATACAGTTATACGCAATATTCTCAAGTACCAACCAGTTTACTGAATAATGTCAGTTTTTGGCAAGTTGCGCTGACCTTGAGCAATTACATGTTTTAATGTTGTAATTAAAAAATTTACTGAGTGCATTGACATTCATTCAATAAAATATAGTCCTACCAAATTACTTTCACGAAACTTTACTTAAGTTATAATTATGTACAAATAGTGTTTTTTTTTTAAATAGTTTTTCACTGTATTTGCTGGTATATTGGCGTGTGCTAGCCGACATATGGCAAATAATTTAATTTACTGTTCTGTGTCTCGTAATGTTAATTACTTGGTATACCTACTATTGTATAGAATCGGGTTTGTCTAAGGCTGACCCCACATTTGGCGTGCGCGATCCACGGGTGTGAGAGTAGCGCGAGCGCCGCGCGCGCGTAGCGCGCGCGCTGCGTTAGCGTCGGGTGTTACCGCCGTGTGACGTGCGTGCAGCGTGCGCGCGGCGCGCTCGCGACGCTCGAGTCGCGTTCTTACCCTTCGCCCGCTATCCCCGCCGCAAAAAAAGTAATACAAAATATAGTAATCACTTTCTTGTGAACAAGAAGACCATAATGTATCTTGCCAGAGGCGTTTAGTCTTTTTATTACGTGTCTTATTTCTTTTTAGTAGCAAAGCTAACAGTAGTGTTTCCTCGTCTGAGTCCATTTTGTTAGTAATTGTAGAACAGTAACGCAACGACGTGTGCTAACACGGCTCTGGCCAAATTGTGACTGACTTGTCTGAAGGGGGTTAAACGCCAAGGCGAGCGCCGCGCGCGCGCCGCGCGCACGCCTCACACACGTCACACGGCGGCAACACCCGACGCTCACGCTACTCGCGCGCCCGTGGATCGCGCACGCCAAATGTGGGGTCAGCCTAATTGAACAGACAGATGTGCTGCTGGGGAGTTTCTTGCGCCACTTCTTCTTCCCAGCTAAAGCACTAGGAAGTGGTGAAGAGCGGGCGTTTTGGGGGACTGTCTTATGTAATTTAGACTTTCGAAAAGTGCTGATCCTCAGCCTAATTTGAATAAACGACTTTTGATTTAGTTTTTTTTTTTTTTTTAATTATAACGTTCATTAGTATTTGGATCAACATTATTAAGATAACACGTAAATAAACATACTTTTGGTACTTGTTGGAAGAAAACATACAAGCTGTGGCTTATTACTTCCGTTCATAATAAGACTATCATGTTCCCACTGCTGGGACTGAGAGGGAGCGGGCTGTAATCCACCAACAAATTAATTCTTCTTCACTCCATCAACAAATTAATTATTTGAGGCTCATTAATCAATAATCTTAAAATATAAGGTTCAACAGACAACGTTCTTCAGTAGTCCAGCTTAAAATAGAGATCAGTGATGATGAATGTTCAGGAACAATGTGTACGGCGCGACCCTCAAACTTTACGTTGGCGTTGAATCTGTGAACACGGACAAAACAATTAATAATTCCAGGTGCATATTTCGAGCACTTTACTACTAAATTCATATTGTTTTAGTATTTGTAAACGTACCTAGTTTTCTTGACAGCGTAGTACTCGACTATCCTAAAGGGTGCAGGCTGTACACGCCAATCACGACGTCACCGTCGCGCGCCTCGTGCTGAGACTTCTCGTCACCGTGCCGGTGTGAGGGTCCACTACCTTGTACGCGAACTCGTACTTAGGTTGAGTCTGCAGGAAATGTAACGGTCAGTAACGTTCTTTCAAATCACGGAAAAAAAGTAAAAATATAAGTAACACTAACGTCGTAGGTACATAGTACTCGACGTGTTTCTCGGTGGCGTGTCCGTGGTGCTGCTTGATGCTCTGCGATGAGGAGGCGTGACTGTGGTGTTCCTCGTGATGATGCTCCTTGTGGTTCTTGTGCTGATCTTCATGTTTCTCCTCATGGTGCTCCTCGTGGTGTGCAGGCTCGCGTTTGGACTCGTGAGTTTGGTTCAGTACGATGCTCTGTGACGAGATAGCGTGACCGTGACCGTGGTGGTGACCATCTTGTGGCCGCGCAGTGGCCATCGTGATCACAGCGGCGACTAGGATGATCTGTGCAAATGAAAAATTATTATTAAGTAATATATTACTTAATATTCTTCTTCTTATAATAAGATATTCTTGTTTATACTAGTTTCTGTGATAGGTTAGGTTAGTTAATTATTAATATCGATACCAGTTTTACAATTCTGACGGTTTTTTAAGTAGGCAAGCACATACCTTGTAAAAAAATGTTTGTATGTTTTTAATGTTTGTTTAATTTTTAGAGTAATTTACACTGACAGATAATTTCGCAGTAGGTACATATTTTTTTTATAAATGTGCAAGGGACAGACCAATTTTCGCAATAAGTTCCAACCTCCAATCTGTTCCTTTCGTATGCAAGATTTTGGTTAACCTTGAGTCAAGTTTCATAACTTACTTGAATTAACTCGTACCTTTCCTGATCATAAATTAACTTACATTGATAAAATTTTTGATAAACTGGTTTGACATTTTTTGAACGAATTACGAAAAATAGTATTGCCTACCTGTACTTTTGATTTGTATAAAAAGAAAAATTATGTACCACTATGGTATCAGTCACAGTTTGATTTTGCAAGAGTAAACAATTCAAATCATCAACATGTACAAGGTATAATAATTTATTTATACAATAACATAATTGTAGGCGATAGAATCATCATCATCCATTGTCATCGTTCTCTTGCTATAAGGGAAATTTATTTGGGGTCGGCGCAGCATGTCTTAAATATAATAGATAAAATATAATGAACAATAAATTATTTGTATTCACTCCAACAAATATTAAACTTCATACGAGAATTTTCAAACGAATTTTAATTCATACTATTTTATACCAATTTACATTCACAGATCATCCTAGTCACCGCTGTTATCGCGATGGCCGCTGCTCGGCCGCAATACGGTCATCATGGTCATGATCACCACCACGGTCATGGTCACGCTATCTCGTCACAGAGCATCGTACTGCACCAAACTCATGAGGCTAAACATGAGCCCGCCCACCATGAGGAGCACCACGAGGAGTACCAAGAGGAGAAACATGAAGAGCATCACAAGAGCCACGAAGAGCATCATCATGAGGATCACCACGGTCACGCCTCCTCATCACAAAGCATCAAGCAGCACCACGGACACGCCACCGAGAAACACGTCGAGTACTATGTATGAAAATGTTCCAAATTAATTAATCTTTTGCGTCTTCATGATTTGGAACAATGATGCTAAGTGTAAAATGTTTTGCAGTCTCATCCTAAGTACGAGTTCGCATACAAAGTGGAGGACCCTCACACCGGAGACAAGAAGTCTCAGCACGACGCTCGTGATGGACACGTCGTGAAGGGCGTGTACAGCCTGCACCAGCCTGATGGTACCATCAGGATCGTTGAGTATCATGCTGACAAGAAAACTGGGTAAGTTTGCATACTTGTTAATTTAACGCCACGCATCAGCTGTAACTGTAAGTATATTCCAAGAAATTACTTACTCATATTTTATTGTTCTTTACAGATTCAACGCCAACGTGAAGTATGTGGGTCATGCCAAACACATTGTTCCTGAACATCATCATCATCACTGAATAAATTCTGGTCATTAAACTACCTTACCTATTTGTTGAACCTAATGTTTAAGCAGTTATTGTTAATTTTTGTGTCTCAGAATGTTATTGTAAATAATAATTGAAGTCAATATATTTATTCTCGTATCTAGTTTTTGTTTCAATTTTCATGTTTCTTGCATAATGGTAGGACTTTGACTACAAAATATCTAAGCATTGTGTAATTTCACCATTATATCCCACGTAGCGGTGAACATTAAAAAACTGCGACTAAAGTAGTTATATTATCAAATCAAATCAAAATGTTTTGCTTCACATAAACCTACATGGGCACTTATGAAACGTCAGAGAATCTAGGAGCACGGTTCCAGTTGGTCGTTTCCTATGGAGATAAGCCGGCAAGAAACACCACGGTTACTCTTTTAAAATAATTGGCTTTTACTATGTTTTCAAATAACAGTGATAATGGGTATGGGAGGAAGGTGTAGGCCTTTCAACAAGTACCAGGACCTTAACAAAATAGAAACTGATCAACAAGTCTACCGTCTACTAGGCCTACAACGTTCTCACATTAGCAAAATAGAAAATAGTCTATATTGGATGATTTACCGTTCTTATATTGGAATTATAAATAAGAGTGTCACCCAGGGCCTCAAGTCTGCTATTACAATAGTGTTAGAATGGTCTATCATGATTTCATAATTGTTGATTTTGACATGTTTGGTAATCTACTAATATAATGGCGTCATTATGACTTTCCAATGGTCAGCCACTGACACTCCATTGAAAGAATTGGTAATCTCGTACATAATGACACATGAAACTTCCTACTAAACTTCCAACTTCCTACTACTTCAGATTGCTTATAATACTAGGTAATACCTAAATAATATGTAAAAATATATAAAAATGAAATCTGGCATGAATAAATGTTCAAAATGCCATTGTAATACAATTCTATTGCGAGACCATTGACCGACCAATGATCGACCATTATGAATTTAGCAGATTACGAACTTTTAGCAAAATGACAATGGGATCGTGTTGGAGTGACGAATTTATAAAAATAGCAAACTTGGGCCCCTGGTTATTTTCATCAATATTCTTTAGGCTTTATAACAATTAAAAACTATTGAAGTGGTATCTGTACCACTTCAATAGTTAATACTGTTATACTGAGCTTTAGCGACTTTGATTTACTCTGGTAATTCAAAGGCTCTTAGGCTCAGTCGAAAAATGTTTTACGAAGTACCTACAATCAACCACAATTACATCATTGTACTGTAACGACCGGCAAGTTGCAACATTCGCGACCGTGATAGAGAACAATTCATTACCAAGGCCGCTCTTCAATAAAGAAAATAGATATGATAGCTTTGCGTGTAACTATGTAGGATGAGCTTATAAAGGACATTGGGTTTTTGGTGAAACGACTGCTGATATTTTGAATTGACATTAAACCTTCATGGTCTGAGATATTGGAGTGAAACTTTTTTACCATTAGGTACGCGTCCATTGGCCTGCGGCGGATGCACCGCACGCATGGCACGCAACGGATTTTAGTTTGCTTTGTATGATTTTACATAGCGCCGCGCCCGCGCCGCCCGCATCGAAAGCCCGCATTTGTGAACAAAAAATGCGTTGCGTGCCGGTGACGTCACACAAATCAATTAGGCGCTGACATCGCCCACTGCCGCACGTGTTGTTTTGTTTTACCTGAGCTTATAACAAAAAAAAATTATGGATGACGCATTATTGATAATATTGGTAGAAAGTTATGAAGAATTATACAATTTAAAACATTCACATTATGTTAATGTGCAAAGAAGAGACAATATTTTTTTTTCTTAAATCGCGTCGAAAGCCCGCATTTGTGAACAAAAAATGCGTTGCGTGCCGGTGACGTCACACAAATCAATTAGCCGCTGACATCGCCCACTGCCGCACGTGTTGTTTTGTTTTACCTGAGCTTATGACAAAAAAAATTAAATGGATGACGCATTATTGATAATAATATAGAAAGGTATGAAGAATTATACAATTTAAAACATCCACATTATGTTAATGTGCAAAGAAGAGACAATATTTGAGAAAAAAAAAAAAAAAAAAAATTGATAATACATATATATTTTTTTAATTTATTTATTTAAATCTTTCTTTATCATGAAGTAAATCGGGAACAAATAATGAATGTCACTCTCCAAAAATTGGTCGCTTCGAATTGATATTATGAACCCACATTCTACGTTTAGTTTTACGTTTTTCTTCATCTTCCAACATGCAACTAATAGTGATAATATCTTCGTCAATCTCCATGACCGAATACGTCAACTCACGACAAGAAAACAGTCGTAACTAAACAAAAAATCCGGGTACAGTGGACGCATGACATCGGCAAATCCGTTCAATCCGTTGCGTGCCGTGCGTGCGGTGCGTCCGGCGCGGGCCAATGGAGGCTTACATTTATACTTATTGATTTTTCTTTAAAAAAATGTGCAACATTCGATTTTCGAATTTCAATTGTTTTTTTTTTTATTCAACTTAGACGGAAAAGATGGATACTTCGAAAATCCGAGTCATTTTTGAATACGAGTTCCGACGCGGAACTAACGTGGCAGAAACGGCTCGCAATATCAATGCTGCATTTGGAGAGGAGACTGCTAATGAACGCACCGTGCGTTTTTGGGTTAAACGCTTTCGTAATGGAAACTTCGATTTGAAGCCACAGGTGAATAATACTGAATTAAAGGAGATGGTGAAAGTCGATCCGAGTCAAACTACCCAGGAATTAGCAGCATGGTTTAACGTTACCTCACCTACAATATTGACTCATTTGCATCAAATCAATAAGATAAAAAAATATGAAAAATGGGTGCCTTAAGATTTGACTGATCTGCAGAAAAAAACGCGTGTTGAAACTTGCGCTGCCTTGTTGAATCGGTACAGAATCAAGATCAACTCAAAACATAGTTGCTCCGACCAAGATTATTAGATAACAGTTTCAACGATCTTTATTGAAATAATCAAAATTCTTTATTGACACAACTAACTTACTTTGTTACAGTTAAAAAAAATAACTTGTCTCTTTTTTAACTCTTCTACAATGATGTCTTGTTAAGGGGAATCAAGAAACTTGTTTTAGCGTTCAATCATTTGAACTAGTATTGCTGCAATCATGTCGTGATGACCAACTTAACTAAGATTTTGATTAATCTAAACAAGATATAGTCAATCAAGGTAAAAATTCACTTGATTGGAGTGCACTTTTTTTTTTTTTTTTTCAGTGTAATAGGGTCCCGTTTTACCCTTTGAGTACGGAACCCTAAAAAGCTATTATTTTGACATCACAAACAGACATTTCAATTTTATTTATTTGTATTAATAATATTATGAAGGTAATGCTAAAGTAATCAAATCGAGTAATATGACAAACGTGCTGTTGCGTCTATAGATAAATAATAGTTTGAGGGCTTACCTAATAGGATCTTTACATAATCTTACAAGAATATCGTTAATTAAAAATCTCATTAAATTGCGTGATTAGGCTAAATTAAGTTGTATTTAAATAACTTCTTTATTTTCTATAAATCTTTACTCCAAAAAGCTTTATATTGCCAAAACTTCGTAATGTAATTTTTTGCGAAGTCACCTAACACAAGCATCTTCTTGCACAAAAAGTGATCTCCAAATCAGGCATGTTAACGCTTTATATAATTGAAATAAACATTTTGATTTCTTACTTGAATGAATGTCAATGTCCTCCTTAAAAGAAAGTAAGTGTCCGTAAATGACGTGAACTTAGTATTTTACTCAAGGTCAGTTTTACTTTTTTTTGGCAAACTGGTCTATCAAGTGTACAATGTATTGCGAACAATTGTATCACAGGCCCTTTAGTGTGTATAAAAAGAGAAATTATGTACAAAGAGGTTATCATTCACCGTTCAGTACTCCAGCAGTAAAGAATACAAACTATCAATATGTACAAGGTATAATTTCAACATTTATAAAAACGCAACAATAAAAAAATATAAATTATCAATTATAAATCAGCAGCAGTTGTGATTCACTGATTAATTCTCAAATGTTTAATACGCAGATCATCCTAGTTGCCGCTGTGATCGCGATGGCCGCTGCACGGCCGCAAGGCGGTCACGATCACCACTACGGTCACGGTCACGGTCACGGTCACGCTATCTCGTCACAGAGCATCGTACTGCACCAAACTCACGAGCCCGCACACCACGAGGAGCACCACGAGGAGCACCACGAGGAGAGACATGAAGAGCAGCACAAGAACCACGAAGAGCATCATCACGAGGAGCACCACAAGGAACACCACGGTCACGCCTCCTCATCACAGAGCATCAAGCAGCACCACGGACACGCCACCGAGAAACACGTCGAGTACTATGTACGACAACTTCCAAATCATTATTAACTCTTTTGCTTTTGTTACATAAAGATCGATGTTATATCTGTAACATGTCTTACAGTCTCATCCTAAGTACGAGTTTGCATACAAAGTGGAGGACCCTCACACCGGAGACAAGAAATCTCAGCATGAAGCTCGTGATGGCCACGTCGTGAAGGGCGTGTACAGTCTGCACCAGCCTGATGGCACCATCAGGATCGTCGAGTACCACGCTGACAAGAAAACTGGGTGAGTGCGCACACTCTTTTAACTTAATCTAACTTCTAATGATATTCCACGTAATTATCCGCTAAATATCATATTGTTCTTTACAGATTCAACGCCAACGTGAAGTACGTGGGTCATGCCAAACACATTGTTCCTGAACATCATCATCATCACTGATTTTAAATCTGATTGTTAATTTACCTTGTCTATTGTTGAACCTAATGTATAAGCAATAATTGTTATGTTTTGTGTGTCAAGATGTGATTGTAAATAATATTTGAAGTCAATACATTTATTTTTGTATTTATTTATTGTTTCTATTTCCATGTTTTTCCTTCATGCTGTGACTTTGCCTTATTTTCATTATGCGGTTAAACAATTTTATCCCATTTAGTGTCTAACTCCAAGATGCCCTTTTTTGATGCTCCGTCTTTTATCTTACCAACAAGGAGTCAGTACCTGTCACTACGAATAATCCTATAATAAATATAATAGTTTAGTAAAACACAAATCTCACAAATACACACACAAATAATTGATGCGAGAATGTAATCGTCGTATTATAGAACCGCAAATATATTGCAAAAAAAAAAAATACAAATAAGGGAAACCTAGTAAACAGTGCTAACTTTTGTGCCAGTTACTGGCACGTATGTTTGCTAAGCCTCAAACATACCTACGTGCTAGTAATTAGCACAAAAGTATGCAAGTAGCTTGCATGCCATTGTGCAATTCACCAATAAAAAGTTATGGCTATGGTTATGGTTTGAGGCTTAGCAAACATACGTGCCAGTAACTGGCACAAAAGTTAGCACTGTTTACTAAGTTGATTCTGCCGTGAAGAACCAGAAGTCATGCATGTCCTTGTCGGCACTTTACTCATCCGTCTTCACACTGGGTTTTGGTGCTAAGATAACAACTCACAATCAGCGTAACTGTCGATGCCGTCTAAGATGAGAAACACCTTCCGTCAGGCCTGTGTAGCTGTGAGGACCGTTGAAATATTTCAAACTTATTTTAGAAATCGTAAGATACAATACAGTGGAAATTTACGAGGACTACATGAATTTGACCATTGTAATCAATTAAGTACAGTAGTATTTCAGCCTGAATTACTATTCAAGTAATGATTATGTAACAAGCGAATCCCATTTAAATTATATCTAGACATACATCCTACAAAAATACACATGAAAAATCTTGTGTAATCAAGACTTCAAAAAAAGGAGGAGGTTATGCGTTCGGCGACTTTTTTTTTCATGTATGTACACCGATTTCTCAGTGATTAGGTACTGGGCCGATTTGCGTGATTCTTTTTCTATTTGGTGCAGAAAGCTTGCGGCGTAATTCCATGATAATATTATATCCTATTAATATGGCTCCGTTTGGCGCCACCGAACTGAGTACGGCAATACAATCAAATGTAGTCACTAAGTTTTGAAAGCAATTTTTTTTTTAACCGGCTTCATAAAAACGAGGAGGTTCTCAATTCGGTTGCATTTTTTTCGCCTTTTATATTATCAGGGGGATAACAGTTTATCAGAACAGGAACAAAAATTTACCACATTAAAAAATGATGGCAATAATGGCGCATTCTAACTTAGCTGTAACAAAGTTTGTACGGGGAGCACCCAATTTTTTCTTAAATAATGTTTTATTCTTATTCCAAAATTTATTTTTCATATGTATTTTTGTAGGATGTATGTCTAGATATAATTTAAATGGGATTCGCTTGTTACATAATCATTACTTGAATAGTAATTCAGGCTGAAATACTACTGTACTTAATTGATTACAATGGTCAAATTCATGTAGTCCTCGTAAATTTCCACTGTATTGTATCTTACGATTTCTAAAATAAGTTTGAAATATTTCAACGGTCCTCACAGCTACACAGGCCTGACGGAAGCTGTTTCTCATCTTAGACGGCATCGACAGTTACGCTGATTGTGAGTTGTTATCTTAGCACCAAAACCCAGTGTGAAGACGGATGAGTAAAGTGCCGACAAGGACATGCATGACTTCTGGTTCTTCACGGCAGAATCAACCTAGTAAACAGTGCTAACTTTTGTGCCAGTTACTGGCACGTATTTTTGCTAAGCCTCAAACCATAACCATAGCCATAACTTTTTATTGGTGAATTGCACAATGGCATGCAAGCTACTTGCATACTTTTGTGCTAATTACTAGCACGTAGGTATGTTTGAGGCTTAGCAAACATACGTGCCAGTAACTGGCACAAAAGTTAGCACTGTTTACTAGGTTTCCCTTATTAGTATTTTTTTTTTTTTGCAATACATTTGCGGTTCTATAATACGACGATTACATTCTCGCATCAATTATTTGTGTGTGTATTTGTGAGATTTGTGTTTTACTAAACTATTATATTTATAATAGGATTATTCGTAGTGACAGGTACTGACTCCTTGTTGGTAAGATAAAAGACGGAGCATCAAAAAAGGGCATCTTGGAGTTAGACACTAAATGGGATAAAATTGTTTAACCGCATAATGAAAATAAGGCAAAGTCACAGCATGAAGGAAAAACATGGAAATAGAAACAATAAATAAATACAAAAATAAATGTATTGACTTCAAATATTATTTACAATCACATCTTGACACACAAAACATAACAATAATTGCTTATACATTAGGTTCAACAATAGATAAGGTAAATTAACAATCAGATTTAAAATCAGTGATGATGATGATGTTCAGGAACAATGTGTTTGGCATGACCCACGTACTTCACGTTGGCGTTGAATCTGTAAAGAACAATATGATATTTAGCGGATAATTACGTGGAATATCATTAGAAGTTAGATTAAGTTAAAAGAGTGTGCGCACTCACCCAGTTTTCTTGTCAGCGTGGTACTCGACGATCCTGATGGTGCCATCAGGCTGGTGCAGACTGTACACGCCCTTCACGACGTGGCCATCACGAGCTTCATGCTGAGATTTCTTGTCTCCGGTGTGAGGGTCCTCCACTTTGTATGCAAACTCGTACTTAGGATGAGACTGTAAGACATGTTACAGATATAACATCGATCTTTATGTAACAAAAGCAAAAGAGTTAATAATGATTTGGAAGTTGTCGTACATAGTACTCGACGTGTTTCTCGGTGGCGTGTCCGTGGTGCTGCTTGATGCTCTGTGATGAGGAGGCGTGACCGTGGTGTTCCTTGTGGTGCTCCTCGTGATGATGCTCTTCGTGGTTCTTGTGCTGCTCTTCATGTCTCTCCTCGTGGTGCTCCTCGTGGTGCTCCTCGTGGTGTGCGGGCTCGTGAGTTTGGTGCAGTACGATGCTCTGTGACGAGATAGCGTGACCGTGACCGTGACCGTGACCGTAGTGGTGATCGTGACCGCCTTGCGGCCGTGCAGCGGCCATCGCGATCACAGCGGCAACTAGGATGATCTGCGTATCAAAAATTTGAGAATTAATCAGTGAATCACAACTGCTGCTGATTTATAATTGATAATTTTAATTTTTTTATTGTTGCGTTTTTATAAATGTTGAAATTATACCTTGTACATATTGATAGTTTGTATTCTTTACTGCTGGAGTACTGAACGGTGAATGATAACCTCTTTGTACATAATTTCTCTTTTTATACACACTAAAGGGCCTGTGATACAATTGTTCGCAATACATTGTACACTTGATAGACCAGTTTGCCAAAAAAAGTAAAACTGACCTTGAGTAAAATATTAAGTTCACGTCATTTACGGACACTTACTTTCTTTTAAGGAGGACATTGACATTCATTCAAGTAAGAAATCTAAATGTTTATTTCAATGATAAACATTTAGATTCCTCCTGATTCTTCCTGATTTGGAGATCACCTTTTAAGCAAGAAGATGCTTGTGTTAGGTGACTTCGCAAAAATTACATTACGAAGTTCTGGCGATATAAAGCTTTTTGGAGTAAATATTTTTAGAAAATAAAGAAGTTATTTAAATACAACTTAATTTAGCCTAATCACGCAATTTAATGAGATTTTTAATTAACGATATTTTTGTAAGATTATGTAAAGATCCTATTAAGCCCTCAAACTATTATTTATCTATAGACGCAACAGCACGTTTGTCATATTACTCGATTTGATTACTTTAGCATTACCTTCATAATATTATTAATACAAATAAATAAAATTGAAATATCTGTTTTTAATGTCAAAATAACAGCTTTTTAGGGTTCCGTACTCAAAGGGTAAAACGGGACCCTATTACACTGAAAAAAAAAATGCACTCCAATCAAGTGACTTTTTACCTTGATTGACTATATCTTGTTTAGATTAATCAAAATCTTAGTTAAGTTGGTCATCACGACATGATTGCAGCAATACTAGTTCAAATGATTGAACGCTAAAACAAGTTTCTCGATTAACGAGACATCATTGTAGAAGAGTTAAAATTATTAATATAATTATATATAAAATGATTACACATCCTGTGTACACATAATTAAATTAAGAATACATCAAAATAAACAATTGGCATGCTAACAATGGATATTAAAAGGACATGAATTCGATATGTTACCGGCCAAACCCGATTTCAGGCCAAACTAGTTTGTTCTAGGCCAAACCCTCCCTACACGCGATAGGACAAACCAGTATAGCCTAGGCCAAACTCCACCTGCGCTAAGATAGGTCGACGGAGCCCCGCTCAGCGGGGCTCCTATTTCTGGGTGGTTTAAAAAAAATAACCACGAAGGCTAAGGCGGGAGCGAAGCGGAGCGGAGCTCCCGCCTTAGCCTTTTAACCTAAACTATCACAATCAAAATAGTTAGGATAAACCGGTTTGGCCTAGGACAAACTAGTTTGGCCTGAAATCGGGTTTAGCTGGTAATAGATACAATAAAACCCAGCATTAACTTGGTTTTCAATAATTCTATGTGAGAATGAATTCATGTTTAAAAATTGTTGGAAAACAAAAAAAAATATACCTACTTGTTCCCCGAAGTGATCAGATTAGATTTATATTAAGCTGCTGCCCGTGTGGCTTTATCTAAAATAAAAAGTAGCCTAAGTTAGGTACACCTTATAACATCAGCTATCTGCACGTAAAAATCCCGTCTAAATCGACCGTTTCTAAGATTAGCTGGAACAAACAGACATACAGATTTAAAAATATATTTTGTTATAAGTACCGAGTATATACTTTCATAACAATATTTATGCAATTAGTAAAAAGCTGTTATTTTGATATTTAAAACAGACATTTCGATTTTATATATTTGTATTGATAATATTATGAAAGTAACGCTAAAGTAATCAAATCAAGTAATATGGTATTGCTGAGCGCGTCAGTGCGGCTTGAGAAAATTGGTTGCTCAATGTGAGGCGTATGCTCAAGTTCATGGCTAGGCATACAACACTAAGAAGTCAGAGGTCATGGTCTTTGAGGCTGGGGGTAAAAGTCCTGATGCAGTACCGCCTGTATTACTGTATGGTACACCTTTGCAGATAGTCTACAGGTTTAAGTATCTTGGGCATATTTGCACGATGCTCACTTCCTGTTAAAATCACGCTCTTTCGAGCCTACTGTAGTGCTTTTTACACGTGCAGCCTGTGGGCTAGATATACGCAAAGATCGTACAGCGCTCTCCGCGTGCAATATAATAATGCGTTTAGGATACTAGTGGGGCTGCCCCGTTTCTGTAGTGCGTCAGGGATGTTCGCAGATGCGCATGTAGATTGCTTTTACGCAACAATGCGTAAAAGGTGCGCTTCCCTGGTGCGCAGGGTGGATGGCAGCTCCAACAGTGTCTTAAGCTTGGTTGCGAGTCGCCTGGACTGTATTTACGTGGGTCACTGTTGTGCCGTCTCTCATGGGATATCACAACGGTGACCTAACATTATTGTTTGTTAATCGTATTGTTTTCCTTGTTTTTGTTTAGTGTCTGTGCTTACTAACATAGCCGTAAGTTTTACTAACATTCTTGTTGAGTCTTGGTTACTCCAATAAAACAAAAATTCTATTCTATTCTATTCTAATATGATAAACGTGCAGTTGCGTCTATAACACTAGTGCCACTCCTGCAAAAAAATATTATCTCTTGACTCTCAGTCAAGAGATAATATTTTTTTGGAATTATGAAAAACGACTCAATCAGCTATTGGAGGTTGCATATATGTACGCACTGGCCTGTGTGAATAATCATATTTACACATGTCTGTCATGTATTTGAAACAGCATAGTTACGGTTGTTGATGTTCTTTATATTGTCACTTGTGTGTAAAATATAGACCACGAAGTAATATAGTAACTATATAACACTGCTGCTCTTTTACTGCTACTGTTTTTCCAATATCAGCAACTTCGGTAAGTGTGTCTAGACTTTTCAAATACCTTTTATAAATTCGTGGCCGTTTTCTTTAAAACGAATTTTGTTGATTCGTGTCTCAAGATGAAACTTTATAAAAGTTTTTAGAAAATTCTAGACACACTTACTGAGGTTGCTAACTGAATATATAAGCTAAAAAACATATCGTTCTTTAAAAATCTCATTAAATTGCGTGATTAGGCAAAATTAAGTTGTATTAAAATAACTCCTTTATTTTCAAAAAAATATTTACTCCTTAAAGCTATATGTCGCCAAAATTTTGTAATGTATTTTTTTACTTGAATGAATGTCAATGTCCTTCGTAAAAAAAAGTAAGCGTCCATACCTTAATATTTTACTCAAAGTCAATTTTACTTTTTTTGGCAAACTGGTCTATCAAGTATACAACGTATTGCGAACAATTGTATCACAGGCCCTTTAGTGTGTATAAAAAGAGAAATTATATAGAAAGAGGTTATCATTCACCGTTCAGTACTCCAGCAGTAAAGAATACAAAATATTAATATGTACAAGGTATAATTTCAACATCTATAAAAACGAAACAATCAAAAAATAAAAATTATCAATTATAAATCAGCAGCAGTTGTGATTCACTGCTTAATTCTCAAATGTTTGATACGCAGATCATCCTAGTTGCCGCTGTGATCGCGATGGCCACTGCACGGCCGCAAGACGGTCACGGTCACCACTATGGTCACGGTCACGGTCACGCTATTTCGTCACAGAGCATCGTACTGCACCAAACTCACGAGCCCGCACACCACGAGGAGCACCACGAGGAGAGACATGAAGAGCAGCACAAGAACCACGAAGAGCATCATCACGAGGAGCACCACAAGGAACACCACGGTCACGCCTCCTCATCACAGAGCATCAAGCAGCACCACGGACACGCCACCGAGAAACACGTCGAGTACTATGTACGACAACTTCCAAATCATTATTAACTCTTTTGATTTTGTTACATAAAGATCGATGGTATATCTGTGACATGTCTTACAGTCTCATCCTAAGTACGAGTTTGCATACAAAGTGGAAGACCCTCACACCGGAGACAAGAAATCTCAGCATGAAGCTCGTGATGGCCACGTCGTGAAGGGCGTGTACAGTCTGCACCAGCCTGATGGCACCATCAGGATCGTCGAGTACCACGCTGACAAGAAAACTGGGTGAGTGCGCACACTCTTTTAACTTAATCTAACTTCTAATGTTTTTCCACGTAATTATCCTCTAAATATCATATTGTTCTTTACAGATTCAACGCCAACGTGAAGTACGTGGGTCATGCCAAACACATTGTTCCTGAACATCATCATCATCACTGATTTTAAATCTGATAGTTAATTTACCTTGTCTATTGTTGAACCTAATTTATAAGCAGTTAATGTTATGTTTTGTGTTTCATGTGATTGTAAATAATATTCGAAGTCAATAAATATATTTTTGTATTTATTTATTGTTTCTATTTCCTTGTTTCTTGCTTCATGCTGTACCTTTGCCTTCTTTTCATTATGTTTAGCGTCGAACTCCAAGATGCCCATTTTTGATGCTCCATCTTTTATCCTACCAACAAGGAGTCAGTGCCTGTCACCACGAATAATCCTCTAATAAATATAATAGTTTAACAAAACACAAATCCCAGCAAATATAATATCGTGGAAAAATCTCTAAGGCTTAAAAAATAATTGATGCGAGAATGTAATCGTCGTATTATAGAGCCGCAAATGTATTGCAAAAAAAAGCGAAAACATAAAAGTATGCAAGCTAGTTGCATATTTTTGTGCCAGTTAGTGGCACGTATATTTGCTAAGCCTCAAAAGTTAGCACTGTATATCTAGTTGATCCTGCCGTGAAGAAGCAGAAGTCATGCATGTCCTTTTCAGCACTTTATTCATCTGTCTTCACACTGGGTTCTGGTGCTATGATAGCAACTCACAATCAGAAGAAGAAACAGCTCCCGTCAGTCCTGTGTAAATGTATGATACATCGAATGCATTTAGTTTTTAGGTAGGTTTTGCCATTAAATATTGAGATAAATTAGTCTTTAATGCATTGAATGAGTATTATTCTTTATATATTGGCTGTTTTTTTGTATAATTGTTCTCCTTCAAAATTTTTCTTTCATTATCCTGTCATTTACACTCAATTACAGGTAACCACAGCTTACACATTATCGATAACTTGTGTAATCGATAATGTGTAAGCTGTTTATTTTGATGTATTTTTAATTTAAATATGTGTTCAGAGGTTGTCCTCTGAACACATATTTAAATTAAGACTACATCAAAATAAACAATTGCCATGCTAATAATGAATATTAAAAGGACATGAATTCGATACAATAAAACCAAGCATTAACTTGGTGTTCAATAATTCTATATGAGAATGAAATAGTGTTTAAAAATTGTTGGTAAACAAAAAAAATTAAATCATTTATTTAATAGGCCTGTATTTTAAAAGATGTATGTGTAACTCGACATTTAAAAAAAATCAAAATAAATGGTGATCCTTTTTGAAATTTTGTGTCGTATGGAGAAAAAACTGGCAATATTTATTTATTTATTTTTATTTATTTAAACTTCATGTACAATAGTGGTACATAGGCGGACTTAATGCCACAAGGCATTCTCTACCAGTCAACCTTTGGGTTAAATATAAAAACAGTGGTAGGGTACAAAAATAATGACTAAAATACTAACTTCTTGATTAAGAGAATTTATATAGTTTTATTGATACTAATACACATATACAAATAAAATAAACTAATAGATATTTTAACAAATACCCCCTTATAATAATTACTATGACTAGACTATCATTTCAGAGTTATTTAGTCTGACTTAAGTAGTGGTTACGAACTTTTCTTTTAAAAGTAAAATTGTTTTCAGCTTTTTTAATGCCAAAAGGTAGCGCGTTCCAGAGCTTTATAGTAGAGATAGCGTGTCGGACCACGCACAATGAAGGGTAGTTGGGACGAATTTATCCCAAGAACTTGAAATACATATTCTATTAGAAATTCCAACTGAAAATGTAAGTTTTTACGCACAATACTGAGAGATTAACCATGTTATATTAACACCTATTTATACATAAAATTCATGTATAGAACTATTTACTGCTTTTTTAAATGGTATTTTTTAATTTTCTTAAATAACTTGAAAACTAATTATTTAAAAATTAAAAAAAAAAGTATCCGAAATCCTTACAATAACTGTAAACTGTACTGTATTACATATCAAATGAAAGGGCTTTCATTTGATATGTAATACAGTACAGT
The DNA here is from genome assembly GCA_947523025.1 of Dryobota labecula. Classification (NCBI taxonomy): domain Eukaryota; kingdom Metazoa; phylum Arthropoda; class Insecta; order Lepidoptera; family Noctuidae; genus Dryobota; species Dryobota labecula. The sequence continues at coordinate 18,675,566 of OX383288.1, read as the reverse complement.
TTGCAAAACTTTTTTTTTTAAATTTTCTAGTTTACCTCTCAAAAGTTAATATTCAAAAAATGTTTATTTTCGTTACACTTATTTGGTTCACGAAAGCTCATACTCGTATGTGTGCAAAATTTCCACTTAATCGGCCCAGCAGATTTGGAGCAAATTGACTGTGACAGACAGCCACAAAAGTGAATCTATAAGGGTTCCGTTTTTTTTCCGTATGGAACCCTAAAAATGAACAGAATAATCGTTAAATAATTTAGTAAGTAAAATAAATAAAACACAATAATAATAATAATAGCCCCACCGCCGTATCTCTACGTTGACGTCGTGGTGGGGCTTGCGCGCTCCGAACTCTAGGTCTGTGCCGGTAGAGTTTACTTTCCCGGAACATGTCTAGGGTGAGGAGCCAGACCAAGAGAGATACAGAAACCCGCAGGGCAGCATGTGGCGAGCTGTTGGGCAGTTGCGACCCCACGGACCCTATCTCCCGGGAGAAGTCATGTTCCTCATCTCTGGCTTGCCTTTATTGGCCGGCTGGACTGAACACTGACGAGGAACTGAGCTCCCACCTCATTCTTGCCTTTATTGGCCGGCTTCGGTGGAGATTCGCAAGAGCAAACGTGCTCGGAGGAAGGAAGTATTCCAGTAAGTGCTTGTAGGGATCTTGACCATCTTCCGGGCTCTGGGATTGTTCTGAGAGCCTTGGAATACCTCTCCACTCCTCGAGTACCTCAGGACATATTGCCCCCTTGTCGCTACGTCACTATGTGCTAGCGACCGTTTTCAGAGGCCCATTATTGAGTGTGCAAGTCACCCCCTGCCATTTTATCCATGTATAAATAAAACATTGATCAGGCAGGGGTCCATAGTCCTTCTATAGTTTTTAGTAACCAGTCCATTTTAACGACCCAAACCCATAGTCCAATATTTTTGTTTTCCATATCCTGCAATAGTCCTACACCAACCGAGGGTTGTCCTTGGGTGCACTTGCATAGTGCGTACAGGGATAATCGTCGGTTGGTGCGTCATTTAATTAAAAAGCGTCTAACGGGCCTCTGCGAGTTGGCTTCGGTCCCTCGTACGCCTTCCAAAGGTCCAGGACCCCAGGGTCCCGAGATGTGTAAATATATAAAAATAATAATAATAATAATAATAAAATATTTATTTGCATAAAACATGGTATAAAATGGTGTTAAATACAGATTTATATGGCACAAACATGTTTAGCTAGGATAAAAACGTAGCATGCAAAATTACAAATGTAGGTGAAGAAGGCATCAAACATCAGTATTTTTAAAAAAATCAACATTTTTTATCCAAAAATTGTTTTAAACTATAAAAACTACATTCCAGTAACCATTTATAAAACTTAATTTTAAATAATCTTATATTCAATGTTTTTAAGTGCCTTGGTATTTTGTTATAGACGCGCACACACATTGCTAAGCAATTATTATTGTATTTAGCTAGTCTAGGTAAATCATTCAACACTAGTTTATGAGGATCTCGTCTGTTCCTAGGAATAACCTCATTTGCAGTCTTAAATAATTGTTTATTTTTAATTACAAACACACATATTTCGTAAATGTAAAGTGACGGTAACAGTAACAAACCAAGTTTCTTAAATATTGGTCACATAACAACAATAAAACATTGAATGACAGCAATTCAGTGTTATCTATGTATAATACTCACCGGTGGGCCTAGACATGTGGCAATCAGTTTCAAAGCGTTTCATATTTCTCAAACGATGTTCAACATTATTGACATGTTAAGCTTTTCGGTAGATTATGCCAATACATTTTTGACTTTTCCATCATAATTATCGCTGATAGAATATAAATTTGTCTAGGCCCTCTGGATGTCATGATCATCACCACTGCTGGACATAGTTCTGTGCTTTCCGCATCTAGCGGATTCCTGCGGCCTTCACAAGGTCATCGGTCCACATTGCGGGAGGCTTCTGTTACGCGGTCGCTACTCCAGAAACTTTTGGCCCCAACGGCCATCTGTTCTGCGAGCATTGTGCCCTGCCCACTGCCACTTAATTTTGACAATTCTTCGGGCTATAATGACTACCTTGGTTCTCCTGCGAATCTCTGGATGTGTTATCTACATATTGGAACTGGTCTGTGTTTTGCATGTCCAAGAAAAAATGGTCCTAACGAATTATATTAATAAGGAATAATACCTATTTGTGATTCAAATAGGACACAGTTAAAATAATTATTAACCGTTGTGTATTTTCAGTGGGTCAACCGTACCGGAGCATCCTCCATTGCTAATTAGTGACAAATTACAACTATTAAAAGTGTTAATGTGGTTATAATCATAAACTTCATAACCCTTCACGACCCTGTACTTTCTAGGATGAACCCAAATTTGCATTTACATAAAAAAAATAACAAGAAAACAAAATTCGAAAAAAAAAAGTATTTATTATCATCGAAATACATAGCTTGGCTCTATAAAAACAAGCCTCCATATTTTGGTTTGAAACTTCGTAATAATATAACTTTTATTTGAATGAATGTCAATGTCCTACATAAAAATACTTTCTTTTTTATTCAGGAGCCAATTAACGTGGATTTAATACTGTGCTCAAGGTCAGTGTTACTTATTTTGTATGGCAAACTGGTCGGTCAAGTGTACAACGTATTGCGAAAAACTGTATCACAAACCCTTTAATGAGTATAAAAAGAAAATTATGTCCAAAGAGGTTATCAGTCACTGTTTTTTACTTCAAGAGTAAACAATACATACAAATTATCAATATGTACAAGGTACGATTTCAAAAACGGTAAAAAAGTATATTTTTTGCAATAAATCAAATAATTAGACCAAATACTAAACTAATTACTTTTAAACAGATCTTTCTATTCGCTGCTGTGATTGCGATGGCCGCTGCACGGCCGCAAGAAGGCCATGGTCACGACCACCACCACCACGGTCACGGTCACGGTCACGCTATCTCGTCACAGAGCATCGTACTGCACCAAACTCACGAGCCCACCCACCATGAGGAGCACCACGAGGGGCACCACGAGGAGGAACATAAAGAGCAGCACAACAACCACGAAGAGCATCACCACGAAGAGCATCATCACGAGGAACACCACGGTCACGCCTCCTCATCACAGAGCATCAAGCAGCACCACGGACACGCAACCGAGAAACACGTCGAGTACTATGTATGATGGTGATCCATACGTTATACAGAATATAGCTTATTCCTTTTAGGATATGATTGTTAACCATCACTTATATTACAGTCTCATCCTAAGTACGAATTCGCGTACAAAGTGGAGGACCCTCACACCGGCGACAAGAAATCTCAGCACGAAGCTCGTGATGGCCACGTCGTGAAGGGCGTGTACAGCCTGCACCAGCCTGATGGCACCATCAGGATCGTCGAGTACCACGCTGACAAGAAAACTGGGTAAGTGTGCACATACACATCCATTGAAGTCAAGCTATAACAATTATTTTGCTTCTAAACTCACCAATCAATTTAATTTTCGTTTTTACAGATTTAACGCAAACGTGAAGTATGTGGGTCACGCCAAACACATAGTTCCTGAACACTACCATCATCACTGATTATTCTGCAGATCTCATTGTTAAAGAACTTTATTGTTGAACCCCTATGTCTTAAATTGTTGATTATTATGTTCTAAGCTGTGTGTTGTACTTACAATATTAAATTAATTAATTATTGAATCTCACTATATTGATTTTATTTCAACGGAGTATTTGTCATACTTTACTAATTTAATAACGTATTGAAATTATGATTAATGGCTTATTTTTATGGCTATAATGGTCAAAAATCAATGCACAAATACGAATATATTAATTTTAGACCAGTTCGTAATTTTTTTTTTTTTTCTGATAAAAAATTGGTATTTCAAGAAAGTATTATGAATATATTGCACATTTACATAGTGCAGGAGCACGAATAATTAAAGAACTACCCAACTATGTAAACAGACGCAGTGATACCTAAATAAACCAAAAACATCCGATAGTATTAATTTATTAGGGTTCCGTATGTCCGAATGAAAAAACGGAACCCTTACAGGATCACTCGTGTGTCTGCCTGTCCGTCTGTCACAGCCAATTTTCTCCGAATCTAATGGACCGATTAAGTTGAAATTTGGTGCACATATCAATTACACACGGACGTGTTACATAAATAACTGAATTTTGAATATGGGGATTGTATATGGGAGACAAAAAAAAAAAGTTTTTCACTCTGTACTGTGTGTTATAAGAAATGAAAGGACTTGCTGTGTCTCAAGTATATTTTTTTATAATTATAAAATAAATAGTTTTAAAGTTATTTAAGAAAATAGATGAATACCGGTCATTCCCGGGGCCTTATCTCCGAAACTACTGACTGAGCCTAAAATTTTGAAAAAATACAGAAAATAGTTCTATACTTATAGACTACATGTGAAGTCTATGGTCTTAAAATAACACGGTAAATCTTCAAATATTGTGCGCACAAACTTACATTTGCGGTTGGAATGTACGGGAGAACATGTTTTTCAACTACTGTGTAAGTGCGTTCTTGGGATAAATGCGTACCAACTACGGAACCCTTCATTGTGCGTGGTCCGACACGCACTTGGCTGGCTTTTTATTATAAAGCTGTGTGCCGGATGGGATCTTGATTCTTTCTTGATCATTTATTCATGAATCTTTGGGGATGATATTAAAAAAAAAAAACGTTGATACAATTTATTTTTACTTATGAGACGCGTCGTGAGCCAAAAGTTCACGTTACTAACTAAAAAATTACGAATTTTTAAAAAAACTTTAATACCCCTATTTAACCCATTTAGGGGGCAGCAGAAATAACTTTTACTTACAGGAGAAAGAATAAACGTGAAAGTTGGTACTTATAGATCAACTTTCACGTTTCGAACTTGAGAAATGACGAACTTCCATACAAACTATAACCTATTTAACCCCTTCTGGGAATGATTATTCAAAAATCCTTGCTTAGTACTCACCTTCGTTATATAAGAAACTCTAGTGCTAAACATGCTTCGAGACCCAACGGTTTAGGTTGTGCATTGTCTGTTAATGAATTCATGAATTTAAGTACCTACCGTATTTACGAGGCCTCTCCCAATTGGGAGGGTTTGCCATAATCATCGTTCATCGTGCGTGTTCCGAATCTGTATCTGCCCATCGTCATGGAAGAAGACTTTTGGCCGCAGGACGTGATGTTCTGTCGCTTCCGCGGACAAGTTCCACAGGACAATACAAAGTGCAGCTAGTGCTAAGTGAAGTACTACTAACATAGTCTTAAGCCTTTTTATTAACACAAGATTTATATTAAAATATGTATGTTTAGGTTAAGGTATTTTTCTATGGGCCTGTGTTGCCTGAAATAAATGGTATTATTATTATTATAATCGCCACGCTTGGCAGGCGGGTTGGCGATCGCAATATGGTGTTAAAAATGCATAGAGAATGCTGCTGCCTATGCTCTAGAAAGTCCCTTAGTCGCCTTTTACGACACCCACGGGTGGAAATGGGATGTTGCTTCTTTGTTGATTCTTAACGTCCGGCGCCACACGGAACAAACTCGAACTACATAATATATTTAAGCTGCTACCTATCTTTAATCCAAGCTAACAATAAATTAGATACTGACACGACATGGCATTCATTATACTGCTTGTAACTCCACGTTATAATCGATCGAATTTAGCGCACCACACAATTGTTTACAATGATGCCGATTCTCATGACACAAAGTTCTCTAAACGAGACTAAAAATCACTAAAATTTTGTTTATTCCTGTCAAACGACGATTTCCCATTCTGAAATTGACTAAAGTGACACAACTTAACTATATTTTAGTTTGACAGAACTATGGCACTGAGTTATTAATTTAGTGAAAATGGCAATTTTGTTAAAATTTGGATTGTCTAACTAAATCTGACTTTTTATCGCAATTAAAAAGGTGTGGAATAAAATTAGTTCTCATGAACTAATATAATTAATATAATTAATATAATTCAAAAGTTGCAACACGTTGACTTAAGGTGCAAATATTTTGCTTATATCTTGAAAATGGTGAGTCCTATCGCAAAAATAATGAAAACTTCGACCCCCTTAATAAAACGCATAAACCTCTAAAACTGAACATGTAGGTAATAATTTTTCATATTTTCCATACAAAAAGTAAAAAAATCCATAAAAAACACGTCGAGACTGCATTGCGCACCTCTATCTTTAAAAAATTCACGGGGCAGAGCTGTCAATGTCAATATTCCTCAACAATAATGACAGTGGCAACTCTTGAATGCAGTAGATCGCGTTCAGTTTTATTGGTGAAATTGACACTTAGAGATTTTCTAAGCTTTTAAAAATATCTTGTAAAAAGACAAAGTACACTACTCTATTTGTGGTACTTGTCTTGCTGTGACGGGCATGAGGTCCTGGGTTCAATTCTCAGGTCGAGCAAAGTTTTATTGGGTTTTTCAATCTGGAATTTATCAGTAGCAGCCCGGGTCTGGATTTGTGCCCATTTGATGGCAATAGGGCCGCCCCCTATTACATAGGACCTAAACACAACTGGCGAAATATGGGTGTACTATAAATGTACATCTGTGCCTACCCTTCGGGGATTACAGGCGTGAAGTTATGTTAAACGCTCCAAAATATTTAAGAAAAGAACGCAATGGTCCTTACTTTGCTTAATTTTGATGAATATAATGTCCTCCTATAAAGAAATTAATTAATATACTTAATACTAGCTGATGCCCGTGGCTTCGCCCGCGTGGATGTCGGTTATCGCGACCAAAAGTAATCACGAAATTTTGATCCCGTTCCACAACCCATGGAAACGTATTCCAAGGATAAAAAGTAGCCTATGTCTTATTTCAGGCTATAATCTATCCCTGTACCAAATTTCAGCCAGATCCGTTCCAGACGTCTTATTTTTTTCCGACACCTAAACAGTATGAAAATCGGTGGAGGAGTTTTTGAGTTCATCGCGAACAGACAAACAGACAGACGCGACGGAGGACTTTGTTTTATAATATGTAGTGATATTGATTGTCTGAAGCTATAAAATATAATATGGCTAGAGTGACAACCGAGTTGAAGACAAATAGAGAAGTATGGAAGAAAAAGACATGTTGCGTCGACCCCAAAGAAATTGGTATAATTGGTATAGGGCAGGAGAATGATGAATATTGTTTGAAGGTCAGCTTTACTTTCCGAAATAAGATATATTGTGCAGAAAACTGGTCGAATAATTTTGAACTGATTGCGTAAATCTGTCTCACAGACCCTTTAGTAAACTGTATAAAAATAAAAATCATATGCTGTGGTATTATCAGTCTCCGTTCAGAACTCAAAGAGTAAAGAATACAAATCATCAAAATGTACAAGGTATTATTTTTAAAGACCTTATAACCAGCCAGTAGACAATAAGAATAAGAATATTTTTTATTGGTCCATTGTTACAAAATTAATTAAAAAAAAAATAATAATATTGTAACTAGAATATTTTATCATACTTATTTGAACAGTGGTCCCCATACTAGGCAGCGCCGAATCATGAATATGTTTCAAATTAAAATCGAATTGAAATTAAGTTTAAGTTAACGCAAATGCGTTAACTTAAACTTAATTTCAAGATGTTTGAAAATGAACAAAATAATTAAATAAGGGTAGTGAACTATTCAGATGAAATAAAAATAATATGGAAATACAAAACAAAATAAAATAATTATAAATATTATGTTAAAGTGTGTTTGAGTGAGGGTGTGAGGGTGAGTAAGGGTGTGTGTGTGAGTGTGGCGGTTAGTTGTTGGTGTGGGTTTTGGTGTGAAGGAACTGAGTGACAGTTTGAATGACTTGCTTGGAGATTTTGGTGTTAACTCACTATTTCGTCAGTGTCGTTGTATTACAGAGAGAGATGCCTGATGATTATTATTTTATTTGTGTGGGTGTTAAGACCTTTAGTATCACAGAGCTTGCTTATGTTATTGTAGATATGAGTGTGTGAGTAAGAGGGCCACCATCTGGCCAGAAGACTGTTTGCATTAGGAAGAGAGATACGTTTTGAAAGCAGGCTTTCGTAGTCAGGTTTGTTTATAATAGACTAGCTTTTGCCCGCGGCTTCGCCCGCGTGAATGTCGGTTATCACATAAAAAAGTAGCCTATGTCCTTCTCCATATCCCAGACTATACCTCTGCTAAATTTCATGACAATCGGTTCAGCGGTTTAGGCGTGAAAACGTAACATACAGACAGACAGAGATACTTTCACATTTACAATATTAGTATGGATTTGTGTGCATGCAGTGCGACACTCAGTATATATAGTTGACGTACTCGAAGAACCGAAAATTCGTTCTATAGCAGATCTGTCGGGAACCTAAAGGGCTTTCTAAACATCACTTTGATAAATGAAATTTTACCAGCTTCGCCTCATACAGAGATTCCATACTGGAGTAGAGATAATCATCGTTAAGAATCAATCATTGTTAGAACAGATTGTCCAATAGCATGCAAGAGATAAAATCTGTTCAATATTATAAGTTGCTAGAAAATAGAAATTCATAAAGCAATCCACTTTTGCACAGATCATCCTAGTCGCTGCTGTTGTTGCGGTCATCGCCGCGCAGCCACAAGAGGGTCACGGTCACGAGCACCACCACGGTCACGCCTCCTCATCACAGAGCATCAAGCAGCACCACGGACACGCCACTGAGAAACATGTCGAGTACTATGTATGAAAAAGTTCAAATCATAAAATAGAATTTGGCATATTCAAATTGGGAATGATGTTGCTAACCGGTACATTTTGTCTTACAGTCTCATCCTAAGTACGAGTTCGCGTACAAAGTGGAAGACCCTCACACTGGTGATAAGAAGTCCCAGCACGAAGCTCGTGATGGCCACGTCGTGAAGGGCGTGTACAGCCTGCACCAACCCGACGGCACCATCAGGATCGTCGAGTACCACGCAGATAAGAAAACTGGGTCTGTTTCAGTATTGAATATAAACTAAGTTAGAAACGAATACCTGTGTTTCTGTAACTTACTAATTGTTTTCTTTTTTTTGTTGTTTACAGATTTAACGCTAATGTAAAGATCGAGGGACATGCCGCACACATTGTTCCTGAACATCATCATTATCATCACTGATTGATCACCACTTTACTTGATTTTTTAGCTTAAATTCTGATTGTTAACTGTTACCTCTTAGATTGTTGTGTCTCATTATGATGTAAATATACTAATAATATAAGTAATATAATATTTGGTTTTAATTCAGCATTCTATTCTATGATTAACGAATATGTCAGTGCTAACAGCAGCTCCAATATTCATGTCACGGAAATTGAATTATATGATTATCACGGTCAATTATAGCCTGATTTAATGCTAAATTAAGAATAAGTAAAAATCCAATCAAGATTTTACAATCTTTGAAATCAATATAATATTTATTTATTTATTTATTTAACAATTTATTTACACACATATAAACAGACAAGAAGAAAGGAACAGAAAAATACGTACAAAGGTGATGCTTATTTCTAATGGAATCTCTTCCAGCATACCTGCGATAGGAAAGTAGATAATATTTTTTAATTGTAAAACGATTTCATGACTATATCAAAGCACTTAAAATTGGGTATCGCTGATTGAAAATAAACTACAGCGTATAGGTAAATACGCGTTACGTGCGATAGTTTTTGTAAAAACTAAACTCAATAAACGATCAAATACAATATATTTGTGAGTGCAAAGACTAGACTTTGGCATGTCAATTTAATGCTTTTACGAAATACTCTTACAAACACTTGATAGTATTTCATGAATAAATTCACTTGTTTGTAACTTCTAATGAAATCACTCTTGCTTTGATTACATTTGAGTTATTGATTTTATATAAAAGTCACTGGTTTTAGAAAGTATGTATCAGTTTATTTTTGTATTTAGATAAAACAACAAGTTTGTAGTTAAAATGGTGTTCAAGGTAAATTAAAAAATGAACAATAATTTAATGTTGATAGTGAAATTTGTATGGTGCTGTGTGCTTCAAAACATCACATTTTTGTGAAATAGATTCTTGAATGGATTATTTTATTCACTTGATCAAATAGGTCCCAGCAACTAGTATTTTTTTTTAATTTCACATACTTTTATTGGATCACTTTACACTGTGATAATCTAACTAATATGCCAATTTCAGATGGTGTGTGCTCTAAGTCTATTAGTTATAATCACTGATGCCGTGACTATATACAAGCATGCATTCTCATCGCAACACATCTACCGCCACGATGGTCCTCATCAAAAGGTGTACATCCATGAACACAAGCATGAAACTCCCAAAAAAGAAGTCCTCAAACATGAAGCTCCCAAAAAAGAAGTCCACAAACACGAAGGTCCCAAAAAAGAAGTCCTCAAACACGAAGCTCTCAAAAAAGAAGTCCACAAACACGAAGCTCCCAAAAAAGAGGTGCACAAACAAGAAGCTCCCAAAGAAGAAGTCCATAAACATGAAGCTCCCAAAAAAGAGGTGCACAAACATGAAGTGCATAAACATGAGAGTCACAAACAAGTAGAACATAAACCCGAAGTACACAAAAAGAAAGATCATAAAACGGAAGAACACAAAAAACATATCGACTATTATGTAAGTCTTGTTAAATTGGTTTCTACAATCAAGAACAATAGCGACCCACTAATATTAAAAAAAAAAACAAGATTAGATTGGTGACGTTGTTTCTGGATTTATATGTAGCTAATGGACTATTTATAATTTCAAATCTTTGTTTTGGACTTCTTGCGAAATAATATGGCTTTAGCAATATATATATATATATTTTTTTGTATACTTGATACATTAGCTAGTTTTATTTCTGCTTTGATTAAGATAGTATAATAATAATAATAGTTTATTTTTTTAGTATTGCAGTGAAGTAGTTCAGTCTAAATTATAAAAATCTCACGCACTACTATTCTCATCACTTTCTTTTCCTAGGCTCATCCTAAATACGAATACGGGTACAAAGTGGAAGACCATCACACAGGTGACAGGAAGTCTCATCATGAGCATCGCGATGGAGACAGTGTGAAGGGATACTATGAGCTCTACGAGCCTGATGGATCCATCAGACATGTAGAGTATCACGCTGACAAGCATAGTGGGTAAGTTGACTAGAAATTAAAATTAGGGAACGATGGTGGTAGAAAAACTATGGGCTATATGATGAAGACATAGATGATACCTGCTAGTTAAATTCATCTGGGTTTCAAAATAAACAGAGACCGCCCATTTTGTGGTCCTATCTACAATTTCTACATTTCTATCTGTTATTCATAAGGTGGATACAATAAAGAGTCTAGTCTGTACCGTGTGGTGTCAGACGAAAATAATAGCACCACCCCATTTCCTCTCGTGGGTGTTGTAAGAGGCGACTAAGGGACTTACTAGAGAACGGACAGCAGCGTTCTCTATGCATTTTTAACACCATACTGCGATCGCCAACCCGCCTGCCAAGCGTGGCGATTATGGCAAATCCCCCCAATTGGGGAAGGCTTATATCCAGCAGTGGACGTCTTTCGGCTGAAATGAATGAATAAAGGGTCTATTCTATTTTAAAATAGTCGCGAACGTGTATTTTATTCACAGAAAACAAAAATAATTAAAAATTATTATAAATAATTTTTCTTACCATTAAATGTACCTGTCATGTTAAAAAAAGAGTTCTGTTGTGTCATGGTTTTAAATGACATGTATTTATTTTCCAGTTTCCACGCGACGGTGAAGCACAGCACACACCACATAGTGCCGAAGAAGCACCCCCATAAACATTAATGTAAATAACTTATTTAGTGTTAACATACTCGTTAATAGTTATCCTGTGATAATTTATAATTGTAATAAGTTAATTTTACGAAGATTTAAAATACTATTGTACTGAATAAACTGTTCCTATCGATTATGATAAAAATGTGTTACATTATTTTTAGTTTCGAAAAAATCTCAAAAAAGATATTTTTGAAGTTACGTGATATTATGTAAGGAATAAAGTATCAATCAAGACAAATCAGCCATTTATTTTTATTTTTTTTTTACTTTAGACGAAATAGATAGTTGTTTACTGCAAAGAAAAAACTACAAGAAAAATCTCGAATAAATCCAAATCAAAATGGATCTAAATTATAAAGTAAGGAAAATATGAGACTTCGTCATAAAAGCACGAAGAAGTGTTGTAGTAGGGATTTGTAAGATTGTTGTGAATCTCCCTAATATTAGAAATAGGTAAAGTTTAAAAGTTTAGATGTAAGAGGCAATCTCCGAAACTATTCGTCCGATTTCAAAAATTCTTTCAACAATATTTAAAATGGACCTTCAGGGTGGACATAGACTCGTATGAGAGCGTTGAAAGTCTTAGGGAAAAAACGAAATTCACGCGCACAAAGTTGCGGGAGGAGTGTTAGTACCTAATAATACGTAAACAACTCAAGGATTTTGAAGATAGTGGAGATATTGTTTAAAATAGGAAATAATTTCTTACTCATCTATTCATCTATATTCACAGATACATTATAATACAAATCAGCAACAGTAGGTAACTAATACAATAACAATGAGGTCAGATTTAAAAAATCAGTAATGATGATGATGATGTTCAGGAACAATGTGTTTGGCGTGACCGACATACTTTACGTTGGCGTTGAATCTGTGAAAACACAAAAGGATAATAAATAAAACAAAAAATGGGATTGTCGCAGATGAGTCCAAAATTGAATGATCTTATAAGCTTACCCAGTTTTCTTGTCAGCGTGGTACTCGACGATCCTGATGGTGCCATCAGGCTGGTGCAGACTGTACACGCCCTTCACGACGTGGCCATCACGAGATTCATGCTGAGATTTCTTGTCGCCAGTGTGAGGGTCCTCCACTTTGTACGCGAACTCGTACTTAGGATGAGACTGTAAGACATAATGTACCGGTTAGCAACATTCCTAATTTGAATATGCCAAATGCTATTTATGATTGGAACGTTTTCATACATAGTACTCGACGTGTTTCTCGGTGGCGTGTCCGTGGTGCTGCTTGATGCTCTGTGATGAGGACGCGTGACCGTGGTGTTCCTCGTGATGATGCTCTTCGTGGTGATGCTCTTCGTGGTTGTTGTGCTGCTCTTTATGTTCCTCCTCGTGGTGCCCCTCGTGGTGCTCCTCATGGTGGGTGGGCTCGTGAGTTTGGTGCAGTACGATGCTCTGTGATGAGATAGCGTGACCATGACCGTGGTGGTGATCATGACCATGATGACCGTATTGCGGCCGCGCAGCAGCCATCGCGATAACAGCGGTGACTAGGATGATCTGTGAATGTAAATTCGTGTACATTTATAGTATGAATTAAAACTCGTTTGAAAATTCTCGTATGAATTTTTGTATTTCTTGGAGTGAATATAAATAATTTATTGTTAATCATATTTCATCTATTCTATTTAACACATGCTGCGCCGACCCCAAACAAATTTCCCTTATGGCAAGAGAACGATGATAATGGATGATGATGATTCTATCGCCTACAATAGGCTGAAATATGCTAAATGATTTGATTGACTTATAGCGCACTGATGGCTTTCATGCCGTCATCCGCAAGAAAACTGTATCCCTGATCTGCAGAATGCGTGGCAGCTGCAACGGAATTCTGAAGACTGTAGCTGATATGATCTCTTCCCCGTTATGGAGATCATTTATTAAGCGGTTAATATAATTGTATTTTCTTTTATTTTAATATTTAGTTTTAATTTAATATCGGATTGTATGGATTTAGTTATCTGAAATAAAATAAATTAAGTTAATTTAATAGCAAAATCTACAAATAGTCTGTTAATTAATCAATTTATCTCAATGGTAAAAAAATATTAATTACCTTGGTAAACATTTTAAATGTTTTCTTTTAGTTTGTTTGCTTGTAAAGCTGGTAGATAACTGATGTTGAAGAACAGAAATTCGTGATTTTATATAGACCGAAAAAGCAAGTTTGAGATAAAAAGCTGAACTGTGTCATTTTTATTACAAAGCAAGTTTATCACCGAACCTGCTGAATGTTTTAATACTCTGATTTAAAGCCAGTTGACCTCGTGTGATGCGGGTACCTTTTTATACCTATGTACTGCACTTTCAGTAAGCAAGATTTTTTTTTTCTATATTTTTTTTTTTTATTATCTTTCATTATTTTTGTAGCTAATGTAAACAAAAACATATCCAACACTAGATGGTATTTATACATAATAGGGAGCTTAGGTAAACCAAAATTGAACTTTCTACCAGTAAACAAACCACAATGAGAATTAGAAGGAATTAAAAATAAGAGTGGTCTAAAAATTAAATGTAAATTAAGTATTTGTTTTTGCAAACATCAGTATGTTTACATACTAATGTATGATAATGTAACATTGGTGTGTTTTGTTATACCAAAAATATAATATAATTTATTTTTAGAAAACTTATTTTTACCATAAAAGTACGTTTAGTAGTTAGTTTTTTCGCTCACTGTCATCAAGGATAAACTATGAAACAAAGCTTTTCCAAAACAACTATATTTATGAACCATAATGAGACCTATAAAGGAATCCTATCGTGAGAAAATCCGTATTTAGTGCTATTTTTTATTTTAATATGGGTTTGCTCTTGACTCTAGTCTAGGTCTGGGTGACAGAGACAAAGTCTACGATGAAGTGTGCTTACCTAGAAGAAGCCTGTTCACTCTCACTTTGAATAGATTAGGGTTGTATGCGTTCTCGCTCTAAGTGAGGAAAGTAACTTTTACCTTCATAAATTAATTAATTTCGTTCTTACCTAATTTTGTCAAGGATACCAAGCTTTTAATAACAGCACGTTAGTAACCAAAACTCAGCAGGTTTTGAACGAAAGTTGCTTGAATTATTAAACTTTATTGTCAACGTTAAACTTGAATTCACACTTTATATAAAAACACCGAGTTTCTTTCTGAATTATCAGTTATCAATCAACTTTAACAGCAAGTAAACGTTAACACAATCAATATGTTCACTAAGGTAAAATAATCATTCCGCTAGGTAGTGATATTTTATAAAATAAAAATGTCAAATAGAAACCTCAATTATTATTTTTTTCTATTTCAAAAGATTCTCCTCATCACCATCGTAGTGGCAGCGGTCGCCGCTCAAGACCACCACCACCACCACGGTCATGCCTCCTCATCACAGAGTATCAAGCAGCACCACGGACACGCCACCGAGAAACACGTCGAGTACTATGTATGACAAAGTTCCAATCATAAATAGAATCCGGCTTATTCTAATTAGGAATAATGTTGTTAACCGTCACATTATGTCTTGCAGTCTCATCCTAAGTACGAGTTCGCGTACAAAGTGAAGGACCCTCACACCGGTGACAAGAAATCTCAGCATGAATCTCGTGATGGGCACGTCGTGAAGGGCGTGTACAGCCTGCACCAGCCCGATGGCACCATCAGGATCGTAGAATACCACGCCGACAAGAAGACTGGGTAAGCGTGCAAAAGCATTAAATTTCAGACTCTGCTGCAACGGTTGTTCTCACTAATTTACCCTTTTTCATTTTCTCAGATTCAACGCTAACGTCAAGTACGTGGGTCACGCTAAACATATTGTTCCTGAACATCATCATCATCATCACTGATTCATGTCCGACCTCATTTTTATTAAATTAGTTCCTACTGTTGTTGATTTGTATTATATTATGTGAATATAAGATAAGTAAAAATCCATATTTGTTTAATTTACAAAAGTAACAGAATGAGCTTTTATTGAAATATTTTGCCTCGTACCTGTTAGTCGTATTCTAACCAACAGTAGGTACAGTTCCAACTTGCCTTTCTTTTGAGAACTAAAAAGTAAGTACTTACCTAATAATTCAATCGAAACCTATTTGAAATAAAAATCTAAATATTTTATTTCACATAAACCAACATGGTCACTTATGAAACGTCAGAAGCTAGATGCACGGTTCCAATATTGGTCGTTTCCTATGGAGAAGAGCCGGCAAGAAACTCCACGGTTACTCTTTTAAAAATAATTCGTTTTAACAATTTTTTTTTTTTTTTTTTTTTTTTTTTGTGTATGGCATCTCGGAGGTATAACCACTGGGGGTTCCTGCTCCTTAACCGGGCTTTCCTGTGGTGCCGCAAGCTCCTAACGAAGTTTACGCCTCCAGCCAGGGGGTTTTTACTATAATCTACTTAAGCTAGACGACTGCTCGCTAAGGGCACCCCAGGTGGGGCTCGAACCTCGGCTTAGGGCAGTGTCGGAGGGAGGGTGGCAAGGGACCGTCGGTGGCTGGATAATATCAGGGTTCTGATTATTAATCGGGGGAGTTTGGATTACAGGCTCAGCTAAACCACATGCTGGCACATCGTTAAGCGTCGTCAAGGGACGGGGAGGGCTTATTAATCGGGGTGGGTTTCGCGCGGGACCTCTAAAGCGAGGTCGGAATTGTGATCGTGTTCGTGTTGTGTGTACTCTTCGAGCTGTACTAGTTTCCCTACGGCTCTCCTGAATCAGAGTGGTGGGGTCGTCTGGGTCGGTCAGTGCGTGCCTTGGACGGCGGATCGTACTAATGCGGGAGGGGGTATAATTGGCGGCCTGCACAACGAGAGTGTTGCGGTGGGTGGCGGCAGAGTCGAAGAATCGCTTGGAAGAGCGTTTCAGAAATTGGGCTATTGTAGGCATTCTAAGCTCTACATGGAGGTTTGTGTTCCGAACGAACCAGGGGGCTCCCGTGCATTTACGGAGGAAACGATTTTGAATGATTTGCATCTTATGGATGACATGTGATTTTGCTTGGGCAAAGACTGGACTCGCATAGGTCATGATGGGGCGGATGCACGCGGTGTACAATCGCAATTTGCACTTGAGTGACAATTTGCTATTTTCGTGGACAAGGGAGTGAAGCCTATAGAGAGCGAAGGCGGCGCGCGAACGCACCTTACTTACATGCTCAGAAAAGGAGAGGCGTTGATCGAGAATGACACCTAGATATTTGGCTCGCTTCTCCCAAGGGATAGGCTTGCCGAACATGGTGACAGGTTTGGGCTTTGGGGGGATTTTTCTCGGTTTTATGAAGAGGACCGCTTGGCTTTTGTCAGGATTGACTTCGATCCGCCACTTTCTAAACCACGCACCGAGCTTGTCGGCTGCAGTCTGGAGAGTGTTGGTAATGACATTATGACTCTTCCCTCTGTAGTAAACGGCCGTATCGTCTGCGAACAGAGCCAACTGAGCCTTTTTAAACTTCGGGATGTCGCTGGTGTAAAGCGTAAAAGCCAGGGGGGATATCACAGAGCCCTGAGGGACTCCTGCGCGTATGGGATGGGAGGAGGAGAGGGCTCCCTCTATGCGATAGCGAAAGGTGCGATTCGACAAAAAGTCTCGTAAGATGAGCACGAGACGCTCGGGCACACCGAGTTGGTACAGCTTGTAAATCAAGCCGTTGTGCCAGACTTTGTCGAACGCTTTCGCTATATCAAAGAAGATAGCTCCTGTCATAAGGCCGCGTTGAAAGCCGGCGCTTATGTCCTCGACTATACGGTGGACCTGATGGGTCGACGAATGTTTGGTACGGAATCCAAACTGTTCGTGGGGGATAAGGCCCTTAGTCTCGGCGTAGTCTCTGAGACGCTTATAAATAAGCCTCTCGTAGAGTTTACCCATGACTGTGAGCAGGCTAATGGGGCGGTAGCTCGCGGGCTCCTTCTTGGGTTTACCGGGTTTGGCAATACCGATTACTGTGGCCTCTTTCCACACTTGCGGGAAGACATTATTGTTCATGGCTCCATTGAAGATGGTTTTTAACAATATTTCTAAATTACTATTAATAGGTGTGGGAGGACAGTGTCGGCCTGTCAACAAGTACCAGGTTTTTAACAAAATAAAAAATGGTCGACTAAAGGCCAGCGCATATTGGCGGATGGCGGGGCAGGAAATTTTAAATTTACCAATGTAAATTCGTACGTATCTAATGGTAACAAAATATAGATTCTAAAGAGCATATAAGGAGATTTCTCTCTGCGGTATTGAAGAGCGCGCTGGAGGATACCTTGGCGGGATGCAAACGCAAGCGATGGTATGCGCCTGAGTCCGCTAGCATACAAACGCGGGCGAGAGGCACTGCAAGCGAGGGTGCACTTCGCATTCCCCCGTGGCATACCGTGGGAAAAATTAGTGTGCGCTGGCCTGTAGAAAATCCTCCTTGATGCCACCCTCCGCCGTCCGCCGGTGTGCACTGACCTTTATTGAATCATCTGTGAGTCTACAAGGCCTACAACGTTCTCACATATACAAAATAAAAGAGAATATATAAAAAAAAAACTAATTAAACCCAATGACATGATTACCATTACGAGTATAACTGAGACAAATCTGAATGAATATCATGTCTACGAGTACAAAAGCCACTAATGAACAATTGAAGTTTGAATAATAGGAAGTACCTGTACCAAAATAAGATTTAAAAAAAACATCGTAATTTGGGAGCTGTTAATAGACATTCCCATAAGTAAGTATACCGTTATTTTGGTACCAGGGAAGCCACATGCACAGGAGGAAATATTGCCCAACATCGATGTCTTAAACGTAGTCTATAATTTAATTTGCAAATGTATTTCAGCTTAAGTCGAATAAGTTATATTCTTCTTTTTTTATCTTTTTTTTATCTAGGGCATCTCAGAGTTAACCATGAGAGGTTGAGACTCTTTAACCGGACTTTCCTGTGGTTGCCTTAAGCTCCTAACGAAACTTAATGCCTCCAGCCAGGGCATAAAAACTTATAAACTAAACAACTGCGCGCTAATGGCACCCCCTGTGGGGTACGAACCTCTGCTTAGGGCAGAGTCAGAGGGAGGATGGCAAGGGACCGACGTTGGCTGGATAAAATCAGAGTTATGATTATTATCGGGGCAATCTAAAGCTACAGACTCAGCTATAGCGCGTGCTGGCGCTTCGCTTACGGGCAACGGTCGGGGAGGACTATTTCGTCGGGGATTTCGCGCGGGGCCTCTGCGGCGAGGTCAGAATGACGGTCATGTATTGTGTATTCTTCGAACTGTACTCGTTTCTCTACTGCTCTCCTGGATGAGAGTCGTGGGGTCGTCTAGGTCAATTTATTTTTGAGCATTTGCATCACGTTCTTAAATACTTTTTAGGGTCACCAAGTTCTTTACCTTGTACACGTCTGTCTTCGTTACAATCATCAATGCAACTCTCTAAGTTCGAATTACCCTATCGAATAACTATTTCATGAAATCATGACATTTGAGGCCAATTTCAATTCAATTTTATTCAGGAACAATTCACATTGCGTTTGAAATCTTAAACAAATAGAATCACGTTCATTAAAAGTATAAAACTAACACATTCATAATACAATAAACATTCCGACCTCGCCGCCGAGGCCCAACGCGAAATCCCCGACTAAATAGTCCTCCCCGACCCTTGCCCGTAAGCGAAGCGCCAGCACGCGCTATAGTTGAGCCTGTAGCTTTAAATTCCCGCGATAATAATCATAACCCTGATTTTATCCAGCCACCGTCGGTCCCTTGCCATCCTCCCTCCGACTCTGCCCTAAGCCGAGGTTCGTACCCCACAGGGGATGCTCTTAGCACGCAGTCGTTTAGTTTGTAGTCCTTACGCCCTGGCTGGAGGCTTTAAGTGTTTAGGAGCTTAAGGCAACCACAGGAAAGACCGGGTAAAGAGTCTCAACCTCTCATTGTTAACTCTGAGATGCCCAAGCAAAAAAAAAAAAAAACAAGAACATTATAAGCACTACATACCAATATTACCCAGTCTCACATTAACTAATAAAAAAATAAAAACGTGGATATGTCATCGTCTATCAAATACAGACATTTCTCCAATAGGAACGCTCTGAGTCTTGACTTAAATGAGCTCTTGTAAATTATAGTTTAGTTAGTAAAACCAATGGCTACCTGTTAAAAATACGCAATACTATACCCGAAGTCTCTAATTCAGATAATTTATGTAAACAAAGTAATGTCAAGAAATGTCACTGTCAAAATGACAGGACAGTGGTGCAAAACATTTTATCATTAAATGTTTTTGTAAGTAATCATCGATAAAATTAAAGTGAATTAATTATAAGAACTATGCAAACAAAATACCGTTGCCAAACAATTTTTTTTGTAGTGTGTCGGAGACACGGTATATGATAGTCATAATCAGCCCTTTTAAGCCCAGTGCTAGACGTAGGCGTCCCAAAATCGATTTCCGATCGAAACAGTTTACAGCCGTTTTCATCCAAAATGTGGCTAGATATGCTACTTACAATATGAATCTATTTATGAGAGTTGTAATATTAGTGTTGTTGAAGAATAAAAAATGTGAAAATGTTTGGATCTCCTGCATTGTTACCAGTATCATAAAATATTTTATACCAGAAAATCTCTTTTTATTAATAACTTTGTTTAAAACCGAAAATTTATAAAAATAATTAAGGTATGATTTTTTTTAAATTATTATTTCTTAAAATCAGTACTTAAAAGAAAATAGAACCTCTTTTTTTGCATTTTTATGTGAATTACCATTACGAAGATATTTTTTTGTTGTGTTATCCCCGTTGTTTACATAAATTATCTGAATTTGAGACTTTGGGTATAGATATTGAGGACTATGTTGAACAATCTTAAGTTGGGGTATTATTTTTCTTTTAAAATCTTTCCTGCGCGTACTTTCCCTCAATTGTCTCTCCTCATCTGTTTCATAGTTATACAGGTATTTTTTTTTTAATTCACCAACAATACTAAATCGTAGAGGCTGGGCACAGTAAGAATTTTTTAATTTATAAAGTGTACACACGGCCACAGCCAAGCTATACATTTCCAGTATAAGCTGACCTCTCATTGTACGGAAATCCTATACAGTACGAGATCTGCATAAACTGGAAATGTATAGCTTGACTTGTGGCCGTGTGTAAAACTCCTACGCCAAGGCCGTTACCACTAGGCCACCCCTGCTCTCCATGCTGCTTTCTTCATGTAATCAAATATGTAAATGTGTAATGGGCTTATTTTGTTAGTTTATTATTTTTACTTCAGGAATTAAAAGAATAAATTAATATTTCTTAATCACATATATTCACTATAACAATTATATCACAATTTAACATCGATAACAGTCATTTCCAATAAGAATAACAACAATAGGGTTCATAATTCTAGAATCAGTGATGATAGTGATGTTCAGGAACAATGTGTTTAGCGTGACCCACGTACTTTACGTTGGCATTGAATCTGTGAAAACAAAGGAATTTTAGTTACATATTCCCTGAAAATAGCTGCTATTGCTATTATTGCTGAGCTGAGCTCAAAATAGACTGCGAATGTTTTATTTGTTTTAGTATATTCGTGTATTTATGTATGTTTATTTCTGCTTGTATTTATATACAATTTGGTATATATGTTACCGGCCAAACCCGATTTCAGGCCAAACTAGTTTGTCCTAGGCCAAACCGGTTTATGCTATTTTGGTTAACACCCCGACTCAGAGTACTCCGACTCGGATAGGTTAGGTTAGAAGGCTAAGGCGGGAGCGAAACGGAGTGGAGCTCCCGCCTTAGCCTTCGTGGTAATTTTTTTTTAAACCACCCAGAAATTGGAGCCCCGCCAAGCGGGGCTCCGTCGACCAATCATAGCGCAGGTGGAGTTTGGCCTAGGCTGTACTGGTTTGTCCTATCGCGTGTAGGGAGGGTTTGGCCTAGGACAAACTAGTTTGGCCTGAAATCGGGTTTGACCGGTAACATACATTACATTTATAGTTTGTAAAAGGTATATGTGTACCTTTATATTTATTCCTAGATTTTTCGTAATTGCACCTACCACTGTTTGTCTCTGCATCAGCAAAAGGTTACTGGTAGAAAATGCCTGTGGCATTAAGTCCGGCTCTGTTACATTTCTGTGCTTGAAGTATTAAATAATAATAATAATGCACACTCACCCAGTCTTCTTGTCGGCGTGGTATTCTACGATCCTGATAGTGCCGTCAGGCTGGTGCAGGCTGTACACGCCCTTCACGACGTGGCCATCACGAGCTTCGTGCTGAGACTTCTTATCACCAGTGTGAGGGTCCTCCACTTTGTAGGCGAACTCGTATTTGGGATGAGACTGTTAGACAAGTGTGGTTAGCAAAATCATTTCTTAATGTAATCAAAATTTATTATTATGTTTGGATCGTTATCATACATAGTACTCGACGTGTTTCTCGGTGGCGTGTCCGTGGTGCTGCTTGATGCTCTGTGATGAGGAGGCGTGACCGTGGTGGTGCTCGTTATCGTGTCCCTCTTGTGGCCGCGCGGCGACCACCGCTACGACAGCAGCTATTAAGACGATCTATTGGAACAAAAGAAGATTAATTGACTAAGAATTTCTATTAGCTACTATAACCAATAAACCCAAGATCTAACAATACGTGGCTGTTAATGAATCTGGTTATCTCAATGGTAAATTATTATTAATTACCTTTGTAAACATTTTAAGTGTTTTCTTTAGTTTGTTTGCTTGTAAAGCTGGTAGATGACTGATGTTAAAGAAAATAAATTCGCGTTTTTACATAGGCCGAAAAAGCAAGTTTAAGATAAAAAGCTGAAGTGTGACATTTTTATTACAAAATAAGTTTATCACCGAGCTTTTTGAATTTGGAAATTAAAGCATTTAAAGCTAGTTGACCTCGGGCGATGTGAGCTACATTTTTTATACAGGGTGAATTTTTGAGACGGGGCAGTAAGGGCGGGTCCCTTAACCGTTGTAGATACAGGAAAACGGTCTTAGGAGACCGTCCCTAACTTTTTGAGACATTTTGATTTGTATTCACAGAATTCTGTGAGAGAAAGGTTCTTGGCCTGTACAAAAAAAAAATGAGTAGTTTTCACAAAAACTTTTTATGATGCAAATCGATCCTGTTTCTTATTAAATAAATGCATCCTTGTATAGCCGACGTCCTAGTTACCACTTTTCACAACGATTCCTAGAGAACTGAAACTCCATTAAAGTTCAAACTATCTAACTATTATATTATACGCATAGACAAACAGATCAGCCGACCTATTCTGCAAAATCTCACCGTGAAAACTAAGGTGAAGTGAGCGTGGAACGAGCTGTCAATAGTATATATAATTTCATTAATTATTTACTAACATAGTTATAAGTACTATTTACTAACAATGTATGGAATGTTCTATTCTGAAATAAATGATTATTATTATAGTGTCAATCTCAAGCATCAGGTGAAATTACAGGTCACTTCAAGCTCATTTCACCTAAGTTTTCACGTTGAAATTTTTACAGAATAGCACTAAGTACTGATAAACACACACAATAAACTGAACTGAACTAAACTGTGTACATAATAAAGAGTATTCTATCTATTTATACTATTGCCAGCTCACTTAACCCAAGTTTTCACGGTGAAATTTTTACACAATTGACCGGCTGGTCGATAGTGTCAGTCACTCGCATCAGGCGAAATGACAGCTCACTTCACCTATATTTTCACGATGAGATTTTTACACATTTTTACCAGCTGGTCGTTTTATAAAAAAAAAAAAAAAAAAAAACAAAATTCATTTAATTCAGTCAAATTTTTGTCCATATTTTGTTAGTATTATATTAATTATCTTAAAACTGTGTTAGTCAAGACGCGATCAATTAATGCATTAGGTAATCAAATAAATAATTGAAAATAAAATTAAATGAACATAAAATTATAAAATATAACTACAAACTAAAATGAAAATATTTTTTTAATACGAAACATTAACGAAACGATGATACTCAAGCGTTTATTTTCTTTGTTCGTTAACATCACCTAAATAATTAATATTATACAAAGCTTCTTCAGAATATTTATCTCGGACTAGAGAGCCGAAAGAATGCTTTTGTGAAGAATTCCAAGGTTCGTTGCTTATACGAATTGCGAATTTCACCAATAAATCTGAACGCGATCAGCATATCTATACCGAGTACAAGAGCTGTCGGTGTCAATATTTCAAACAAAATAATGCCACTAAAGCTGGTCTTATGGGCTGATCGCCTTAAGTTTCATTGGTGAAATTCGCCCTAAGACAAGAAAGTAACTTTTACCTTTCTCAATGTTGTTCTTACCTAACCTTGTCAAAGATATCAAGCTTTTAATCAATTCTCTTTCATAATTAGCAACCAACAGGTTTCGAACGAAACTTGCTTGAAATTATTAAACTATATTATCAACACTAAACTTGATTTCAAACTTCATATAAAACACCCAATATTTTTTTCTGTATTATCAGTTATCTCTCAACTTTTACAGCAAGTTAACGTAAACACAAATAATTATGTTCACGAAGGTAAAATTTATCTTTTATTTCAACTCTTTGGGATCGCTTAATTCAAAAAATAAATAAAAAATAGAAACCTCACTTCACATTTTTTTTATTTTTTATTTACACAGGTTCTACTCATCGCCTTCGCAGTGGCAGCGGTCGTCGCTCAAAACCACCACCACCACCACCATGGTCATGCCTCCTCATCACAGAGCATCAAGCAGCACCACGGACATGCCACTGAGAAACACGTCGAGTACTATGTACGATGACGTTCCAATTATTAATAACATTTGGCTAATTTAAATTAGGAATATTGTTGCTAACCGTCACATTATGTCTTTCAGTCTCATCCTAAGTACGAGTTCGCGTACAAAGTGAAGGACCCTCACACCGGTGACAAGAAATCTCAGCATGAATCTCGTGATGGCCACGTCGTGAAGGGCGTGTACAGCCTGCATCAGCCTGACGGCACCATCAGGATCGTAGAATACCACGCCGACAAGAAGACTGGGTGAGCGTGCAAGAGCATTACATTTTAGACTGCTGCAACGTCTATTCTCAGAAATGTGTCACAAATTATCCTTTTTAATTTTCTCAGATTCAACGCCAACGTTAAGTACGTGGGTCACGCTAAACATATTGTTCCTGAACATCATCATCATCATCACTGATTCAAGTCCGACCTCATTGTTATTAAATTAGTTCTTAATGTTGTTGATTTGTATTATATTATGTGAATATAAGATAAGTAAAATATCCATTTGTTTAATATCCAAAAGTAACAGAATTTACCTTTTATTTTAATTTTTGACTCGTACATGTTGATCGTATTCTAACCAACAGTAGGTACAGTTCCGACTTCTCTTTCTTTTGAGAACTAAAAATTAAGTACTTACCTAATAATTCAATCGAAACCTATTTGAAACCAAAATGTAAATATTTTATTTCACATAAACCTACATGGGCACTTACGAAAT
Source organism: Dryobota labecula (assembly GCA_947523025.1). Lineage (NCBI taxonomy): Eukaryota > Metazoa > Arthropoda > Insecta > Lepidoptera > Noctuidae > Dryobota > Dryobota labecula. The sequence continues at coordinate 18,650,195 of OX383288.1, read as the reverse complement.
GTCAGAAGCTAGGTGCACGGTTCCAATTTATCGTTTCCTATGGAATAGAGCTGGCAAGAAACTCCACGGTTACTCTTCTAAAAATAATTGGCTCTTACAATATATCTAAATTACTTTTTTAGTAGTAACGTAAGTACACACAATTAAAGTACTTTTAATAGGTATAGAAGGACAGTTTAGGCCTGTCAACAAGTGCCAGGTACTTGAAACAAAATTGAAAATGGTTGACTAAGGATAGCACACATCGGCGGACGGGGCTGGGAATTTTAAATTTACCAACGTAGATTCGCATGTAGATACAAGACATATGAATTTACGTTGGTAAATTTAAAATGGTAACAAGATAATAGAATGCAAAGCTCAGAGACCGACCACGAAGCATCAAAACGGATTTCTCTCTGCGGTATTGAAAAGCGTGTTGGAGGATACGATGGCAGTATGCGAAGGCATGCGACGGTATGCGCCGGAGTCCGCTAGCACATAATTGCAGGGAAGAGGCAGTGCAAGCGGGGATGCACTCTGGTAATCTATGGGAAACATAAAAAACAGTGTTATAAAATTCAAACTGATATAGGGTGACTGCTTATATTAATTGGATAACAAAAGAGGTTTTATATGAACTAAAACGAAAATACAATAGACATAGAGATCTTTTTGTCCTTTTCATTCCTGAGCTTGCTTGTATTACTTTGTTTCTACCACTTTTATTATGAGTGGTCAATTACTATATCAGTCGCCCTATATTATACTCGATTAACTTTTTTTATTTTTATTGCATTAGACAAATAACGGCTCAATAACGACAGTTATTGTGTAATATTGTAGAAATTACTATTGTTGAAATTATTATTAAAAAATAACTCTAAAGTAATACTTTAGAGTTATTTTTTTAATGTACTTAAATGGTAAATAGATTACAGTGCTTTGTATTTATCGTGAAATAACGGAGTTTATTAAACGTTTACATCGAAATAACGAAAGGGTGACAACAGTTATTTGTCTAATGTTATATATAATAAATGGAGTATAGTTAAGGATCTGGCGGACATGCAATCGCTTTTAATAACACGATTCAATTAACTTTGCTGAATAGAAAATAATCCTAAAGTTACCCCTTTTCGTAATATTTAACACATAGCTACAAAAAGATGTTTTGTGTTTTTTCTTTTTTTTTTTATATAAATGAAAAGGTAATAAGATTGTTTAGCACAATTCGCATTTTTCTTGATAAAATTATTAAAATAATTACTATGTTTAAATACGTATCAAATGCGCGAGACAATCATTCGCGACTTCGCGACCCTAATTCAGTCGTCTCGAGCGCGGATCATAAAGCCTTAACATGACAACTACGGCATTGACGATATTGGCTCACCAGTGCTATAGACAAACAACAAGAATGAAATTACACAAAACTCTACAAAAGAGCTCTTCCAATAAGAGGACGTTTCGTATTACAACAACAAACATGTACCGCAACCGTTTGCCACAATACTGTAGTAACAAATGTCACAATGCCAATTAGTAGCGCGAAAGTAGAAATGGTTTTACGAAATGATTACAAGTGCGTACTAAAAATTTTACGGCCTATCTTATAAATTAATATTGTTGCCTTGATTACTAACTTTTGTTTTCTCTATAAAAGACACGATTGTTCGTGTTTATGTATCAGTTTACACACAAGCGTAGAACAGTGTGAAAATACAAAATGTGCTCAAAGGTATTTCCAATCAGTTTATGTGAATGTCAAATTGTAACGTTTTATCTTAGGAAAGACCACACAAAAATAGATTAGCGAAATGTGTGCTCTATGGATAACCTATTCTCCAATCATGTCGTGTGGTTAAAAGATTTGCCAGTCAGCAAACTTCGTGAGAAGTCATCCCGAGGGCGAGCCTATCCTTCTAGAAGACTTTTTAATACATCCACAAAAAAAATCAATCTGCCTAGCCTTTTCCCAACTATGTTGGGGTCGGCTTCCAGTCTAACCGGATGCAGCTGAATACCAGTATTTTACATGGAGCGACTGCCTATCTGACCTCCACAATCCAGTAACTGGGTAACACGATATCCCTTGGTAAGACTGGCTGTCAGACTTTTGGGCTTCTGACGACCCGTAACGACTGTCAAAGATCCACGAATGACAGCCGGAACCAACGGCTTAACGTGCTTTCCGAGGCACGGAGGAGTCTCGGTATGTAAAGATGGTCACCCATCCACGGACCAACCCTGGCAAGCTTAGCATAACCTGACGGATCGACCCGTGCGGTTGTTATTACTTAGCCACGAGCTCACACATCCCCATAATCATGTAATTAAATTCGAACACTATTTTCAGGTATTGTGCATCTTAGCAGTATGCGCAGTAGCGGCAGTGACTGCAGAATACGCTCACTCATCGCAGCACGTCCACAAACACGAGGGTCACCACCAAAAGGTGGAATTCAAAGACCATCACGGACATCATCACTACGACTATTATGTTAGTTACTTACTTACTCGACCACATTTTAGAATACCTCGTTGGTCTACGACCTAAGTGGCTATGAATTATAAGATCACGCGTTTGAATCCCGTGTCGGGCCAAAGAAAGTTATTGGGTTTTTCCGTCAGGAACTTCTCAATACCTTCTTCTTCTTCTTTTCGTATGGTTAGAAACTAACCTGGTGTCATAACTTTTATGCCACCCATGGGCTACACATGCCGTCGAGAAATATCTCTCAGGCATGCTGCCAGGGTTGCGGGTTTGTCCGAAAGGGATACCGCGGCCCTGGCACACAGGCAACTGAACGAACACGGCTGACACGCCCTCCCGCTCAGCCCACAGCGGGAGAAGTTAATTGATAATTTCCCACCCAAAAAAAAGGCATGCCGGTTTCCTCATGATGTATTCCTTCACCGTTTTTTAAGCAAGTTATAATTATACAATACGCACATGAATCCGAAAAGTCAGAGGTGCGTGCTTTGGGTTTGAACTTGAGACCTATGACTCGGTCCCACCCATCAGTCCGATGGTAACGCCATTAGGCTATCACTGCTACTATAATAATAACTCCCCTTATAGGTATCTACTAATAGTGATATTTACCTCTAGGCTCATCCTAAGTACGAGTTCAAGTACGAAGTGAAGGACCCTCACACCGGAGACCACAAGGAACATAGCGAGCACCGTGACGGCGACGGCGTCAAGGGACACTACTCATTCAAAGAACCTGATGGCTCCATCAGACATGTTCACTACCATGCTGATAAGAAAACTGGGTGAGAATCGATTATCATCGTCATATCTTGTTTTAAGAACTGTGGTCGTAATAGGCTCATATTTGGTCTACCTATCAGTTTGTTAAGGAAATATTTCTGTCACGTTCCTTTGTCCCGATTTGAAAGATACGAGTAAGAACTAGAAAGAAAAAAATGACGCACTTCATCTCTGTCTTTCAAATGGCAACGTATTTTTAATGCTTTGGGTATTTTGTTACTTCTTATTTCCAATATTAAAGTCGCCTTCCAGCATTATCCTTCACAATTCGTTATGGGTGAATGGAAAATTTATTAACTTTATTTCTTGACAGTTTCCACGCGGAAGTGAAGCACAGCACCCACCACCTCGTCCCGAAAAAGCATGAACATCATCACAAAAAGCCTGAACATCATAAACATGACGAGCATCATGAAGAATATGACCATATCGAACACGATGACCATAATATCGAAGATAATGACCATCATGAATATTTCTCAGATTTTTTCTAAACATATTTTGACTGTTTAGCTTACCTACTGTGATCTTTATGTTGTTTTGTTTTTTGTTATAATCGTAGGTATGTAAATTTTTGTTATGCAAGTTATTAATATATGTTTTTTTAGAAAATGCCTTTCGTTTGTTTACTCTACCTTCAACTCAAACAAAATCTGTGACAGGCCATGTATTTAAGTTGTTCTGTCACACCATGAACACAAATTACAATTAGTATTCGGTATATAGCTAGTGTCTATAGCAAACCTATCCTGAATTGATTAGATATTGATATGACCATGGTTTTATGGAGTACAAATGGGGTGCCCAATTGATGCAGCCCACCGTACCTTGTACATGTTAATTGCTTTTACTACGATGGTCCTTGTTTATCATTTGCGACTTCGAGTTACACCTTTAAAAACATAATCCAACATTGCATACGTAAGCGAGCATGCCCTTTTTGCCTGGAGGCTTTTATTTAGGTAAAAAGTTTACGTTTTTATTTCTGCTTGAGTATAGCTTTCAACGTTTTTGTTGGTATATTGGCGTGTGCTAGCTGACATAGTCTGCCTAGCCTTTTCCCAACTATGTTGGGGTCGGCTTCCAGTCTAACCAGATGCAGCTGAATACCAGTATTTTACATGAAGCGACTGCCTACCTGACCTCCACAACCCAGTAACTGGGTAACACGATACCCCTTGGTAAGACTGGCTGTCAGACTTTTGGGCTTCTGACGACCCGTAACGACTGTCAAAGATCCACGAATGACAGCCGGGACCAACGGCTTAACGTGCTTTCCGAGGCACGGAGGAGTCTCGTTATGTAAAGACGGTCACCCATCCACGGACCGACCCCGGCAAGCGTAGCTTAACCTGACGGCTCGACCCGTGCGGCTGTTATTACTTAGCCACGAGCTCCTCGAAGCTAAGTAATACGTGTGCTAGCTGACATATGGCAAATAAATTAATTTAATATTTTGTGGTTCATAATGTTAATAACTTTGTATACCATTTGTATAGAATCAAGTTCTTCTAACTGAACAGACAGCTGTAAGTACTGCTGGGGAGTTTGTTGCGCCACTTCTACTTCCCAACTAAAGCACTAGGAAGTCGCGTCGAGCGGGCGGTTTGGGGATTGTCTTATGCAAATTGACGTAAAAAAAAATGCAAATTCTCAGCCTAATTTAAATAAATGACTTGATTTCGATTTTTACCATTATGAAAGGTTATTTGGAACACTCAAACTTCACTATACTACATTTATTATAACATTAGACAAATAACTGTTCTCACCCTTTCGTTATTTCGACGTAAACGTTTAATAAACTCCGTTATTTCACGATAAATACAAAGCACTGTAATCTATTTACCATTTACATTTTTTTTTCACGATAACTGTCGTTATTTAGCCGTTATTTGTCTAATGCTATAGTAAATGGAGTTTAGTTACGTTTGAAGTTTCACGAAGTACAGATTGAGCCTGACATTAACATTCTCAGAAAACTATTGCAAATGTAGACTTATGCTGCCAGTCCTGGCTTGCAGTATAACGTCAAAAAGAGCGAGTTAATCGTTTTTGCCCCTAGATGTAAGAGATTGGATAAGCCACCTGTTATGCTGTGTAAGGACTGTACTTCGAAGATTCTGTGAATTCAAATATCTAGGGCATATACTCACAGACTCTTTGAACGACAAATGTGATATTGAAAGGGAATGCAGAGCGTTGACAGTCAGGGCTAATATGCTGGCCCGTAGGTTTGCCCGCTGGGTAAAGATTTTGTTATTTAAACCCTTTTATCAGTCGTTTTATTCCAGCAGCCTGTGGATAGTTATGTACGCAAAAAGGTGTCAATACTCTGCGGTTCAATTATAATAACGCATTCAGGATGCTGCTAAAGCTCGCTTTGCAGCGCCTCCGCCATGTTCATGGAGGCATGCACAGATGGTTTCGCGGCAATTTTACGCAATAAAGCGATGTCATTGCTGCACAGAGTGCGTGTGAGTAGCAACAGCATCCTGAGTGTGTAAGCGGACAGGTATGACTGTCCGTTCTTCAAACATTGTATGCGTTAATGTGTGAACTTTACAAAAAAAAAAACCGTCCAAGTGCGTGTCGGACCACGCACAATGAAGGGTTCCGTACTTGGAAAGAATTTATCCTAAGAACAAACTTAACATTGTAGTTGGTAAACATAGTCTCCCATACATTCCAACTGCAAATGTAAGTTTGTACGCACAATATTGAGAGATTTACAATGTTATTTTAAGACCATAGATTTCTTATAGATTTCCCTGTAATCTATAAGTATATAAGATTTTTTTTTCTTCTAAATTTTAGGTTCAGTAGCTTCGGAGATAAGGGGGAAGGGTCAATTTTTGTCTATTTTCACTTATAACTTTAAATCAATTTATCTTAAAATTATAAAAAAAAATATTTAAGACTTTCACAGTAAGCCCTTTCATTTGATATGTCACACGGTACAGTTTGCAAAACTTTGTTTTTAAATTTTCATATTTGCCCCCCAAAACTGACCCCAATATTCTAAATTCATTTATTTACGGTTCACGTCCGTGTTTGGGTCACTCAAATTGATAAGTATACCAAATTTCAACTTAATCGGTCCATTACATTCGGCGCAAATTGGCTGTGACAGACGGACAGACAAACAGACAGACACACGAGTGATCCTATAAGGGTAACGTTTTTCCTTTTGAGGTACGGAACCCTAAAAAAACAACCCCCTTCCAAAAAAAAACACAAAAAGTGAAAAATTACTTTAATTTCGGATGTCGGTATCTTTGGTTTCGTATCCTGCCACCAAATCTATTCATAAACAACGGAGATCTGAGGTAACAAATATTTTAAAAAAATACAACCGAATTGATAAACTCCTCCTTTGCTGTAGCAAAGGAGGTTTCTATAAATATATCTATAAATATATTTATAGAAACTGTATAACCTACTAAAAATAAAAGGCTTTTTTATTTTGAGCATTGCATTACAATACAGCGCCAGCTCGACGCACTGACTAAAGAGAATTCGCTTTTGTAACTGCTCAAACTGTTTAGCTGAAAATTCAACATTTTGTCAATATTCATTATTTTTTACGAAGTTTCACATAAATCGTGAAAAACTGTTGCGAACGCAAGCAACTTATCTATTAGGAAAATAGCCTATAATCCAGCTTTCGTGAATTCTATCCCTAGTAGCATTTTTGTTGGCGTTTGGTTGGGCCACATACCTCTGAAGTTGGCCCAACTAAATGCCAACGGAAAATGCTACTAGGGATGTTTCGTTGTCATAAATGCTCGTGAATGAACTAACACGGAATCTAAATCTCCGTCACTACGCCAACACGAATGTAGTTTTAACTGCACGCGCAAATTAATTCATTTTCGAAATCGTAATAAAAATGTTGTAAACTGTTGTTGATTGCTAATTGTTCTAAATGAAATCAATAACATTACATCATCATTTCCTTAGTTTTAACTATAAAAACCCAGATTGATATCAGTTATGTATCAGTTCTCCATTCCATTTGATCGGTAGAATAGTTTAAAAAATGATTTTTAAGGTACCAGTGACTTACTTATATTTAAAAAAGTGTTTGAAGTTTTCCAACTATAGTTCTAGAAATTAGTACCTACATAGTGCTTTTCAGTAGCACACAAACTACAATTCGAATCTCACTTGACTATCATCGTGGTTTCACCTTTGTAAGATTCAAAATGATGTTTAGATAATAGCTAACAGTTTTAACTAAACCTAAAGTCAAAGTCAACGTCAAAACAGTTGTTTCGAATAGGCACATAAAAGATTTTTATTTTTTTTATATTCCAAATAATAGAATTGATTCTAGTTGCCTCTTCCAAAATATAGTTTCGTATGGAGAAGAATGGGAAAGAAACTCCACACTTACTCTTTTAAAATGTTAACAATTATTTGAATACATTGGTGCCGATTCCATTGTTCACAAACGAAACTAAATTTAAGTTCAGTGCATCTTTTTCTTTCTATTTCATTAAGTAAAGGACAGAAGATAAATTTTAGTTTTATCCTGTCAAATTAATCAGCGCTTGACGTAAATTGACGTAATTTTAGTTGGCAAGTTTTTAATCACGTCTAAACTTGTAAGGAGTAGTGACAGGCGTTGATTAATTTGACAGGACTAAACTAAAATTTATCTTCTGTCCTTTTCTTAATGAATTAGAAAGAAAAAGATGCACTGAACTTAAATTTAGTTTCGTTTGTGAACAAGGGAATCGGCACCAATAATTACATAATCCTAACTAATATTACAAACGCGAAAGTAAGTTTGTTTGTTACCTTTTCACGCCTAAACCACTGAACCGATCATCCTGAAATTTTGCATATTGTTGTCAGGTGTACAAAAACGGACATAGGGTACCTTTCATCCCGTAAAAAGTACTGTTCCCGAGGAAAACAACAATAACGTTCTTATGATAATAGATGGCGCCGTCTCTTTCGAATCATAAATTATATTATTATAGAACCTTTAGTAGTGTGTTTTTAACCCGAACTGATTGTTCTTTTTCTAAATTGCAGGCTTTGTGTGTATTAGCTGTGTGTGCTGTAGTGGCAGTATTGGCAGAAGAAGGTCACTCATCGCAGTACATCCACAAGCACGATGATCACCACACGGAGGTGGAATTTAAGGACAAACATGGACATCATGACCACGACTACTATGTTAGTAATACTTAAATACTGACCAGTGGGGTAATTGCGTAAAACACTTACAATATAGTTCGCGTCACGTAAAAAAAATCGTTGTCCAGCGAATAACTGTAACGTTTTAAAGTTCCTGGCACGTAATAAAAGCGCTGGCCAACCGCACAACCATACCATAAGCAGTATGTGTTAGCTTTAGAAAAATTTCAAAAAGCATTTGCACTTGTGCGGGTTTTATCCTCTCTTGTACCCCACTAAATTCCTGTTGGGTTGCTTGGGTTTCAATCCTCTAGAAGCAAGACAGTCGCGCGATCAGATGACTGTAATATTTAAAATTCTTAGAGGTATTATAGATGTTCCTGATCTGCATAATGAAATCTGCAATCTATTTGTCCCCGACAATTACTGTCGTGGCAGAAAGCACCGCTTACTGGCTGTTCCAACTTGCCGTACTGTTGCGCACTCCAAGTCACCTATTCCTCGGACATTAGCCGCTATTAACGCTTTCCTGAACTCAAACACAGATTTTGATATGTTTGTGAATGAATGGAATATGATACTGTCAGAATGTTTGAGTTTTTGTGAGAAAAATGCATGACTGTGTTAAATAAATTATAATAATATGTTTAAATAGATTGGCTTCAGCAGTTCAATAAAAAAAAAAAATACCAATGCATTTTTACGTGACGCGAACTAATACAACGTATCTATGGTTTTGCGGTTGGCCAGCGCGCTTTTAACGTGATGCGATGCAATGGGTTTCATTTTGACAGTTCAACAACATTCATTGCGTTCTTTACGTTGCTGAGCACAAATTTTTTGAACATATGAAGCAATGGATTAGCAATATCCTTCTATATCATCATTCAGATTGTAATTGATAGTGTGTTACGCAATTAGGGTGCAGACGGCCAAGTCTACTAATTTACAAACGTTGCAATGGTCTCGCTATTGTGAGTTTGTTAAATAGCAGACTTAGGCTCCTAATCTAGCTCGCCGTCCCGTAAGGACCAGGCGAGGTCGACGACGCGTTGTGTTCCACGGGCGCTGCAAAGATATGTCAGCACGAGCTGATGGGGTCCGCTATAGGGCCGATGCCTGTTAGAGTTGCGGGTTTATTTGAAAGGGATACCGTGACCCTGGCACACAGGCAACTGAAGAAACACGGGTGGGTTTTAGTCAGTAAAATTCTGACACGCCGTCCCGCTCCGCCCAGAGCAGGAGAAGTTATATGATAATTTCTCGCCCAAAAAAATAAAAAAGGCCCCCTCCTAATCTGTAGATTGCTTTTGGTTACTTTAGTATCGGAGAACAGTGAGTTGGCAATATGGAGTTTTGGAAAAATGAGTAACCGATACGATCGTGTCACTCACGCTCTGTAAAACATTTTTGATTTAAAATATTAACGACCACTTCCCCTGCTCATCTACGTCTGAAAACAAAACACTAATCGTGCCTTTTACCTCCAGACACATCCTAAGTACGAGTTCGAATACAAGGTGAAAAACCCCCACACTGGTGACCACAAATCGCAGCACGAGCATCGTCACGACGACAGTGTCAAGGGACACTACTCCCTGCAAGACCCTGACGGTTCTGACAGACATGTCCACTACCATGCTGACAGACATTCTGGGTACGTAAACATTGTATCAATAAGCCCGGATGGTTTACCTAATGCTAAGCAATACCTCATTTTCTGCCTAGCCTTTTCCGAACTATGTTGGGGTTGGCTTCCAGTCTATCCGGATCTAGCTGAATACCAGTATTTTACATGAAGCAAATGCTTATCTGACCTCCAGAATCCTGTTACTGGGTAATAAGATACCCCTGGCTGTCAGACTTTCGGGTTTCTGACAACCCGTAACGACTGTCAAGGATTCATGAATGATAGCCGAAACCAACGGCTTAACGTGCTTTCCGAGGCACGAGGTCTCGATATGTAAAGATGGTCACCCATCCACAGACGACCATGGAAAGAGTAGCTTAACCTGATCGTTCGTCCCGTGCAGCTGTTATTTCTTAGCCACGAGCCCACACAAAAATATAAAGCAATAGCATATTATACTCCATTTGAAATAACATTAGGACATTATTTTAAATAAACCTTTTTTTATAGATCGTTCAACCGATTTTGACAATTTGATTTGATTTTGGTGATTTTTGATTATAATTATAATTCTATAAGTAAATATTTGATACGACCGCGAATCATATTTAGACAAATTGCAAAAAAACGTAAAAAAAATTGAATTACGCGGGCTACCATGACCTTTCACGTTAAATAGGACTGGATACTTCATTAACAAATTACTCATCTACCATTTTTTATTCCACACTGAAAAAAATGTTTACTTATACATTAAACTTTCATCAACATGTAACACAAAAAAGTGACCACATAACTTTATGCAACATGTACTCGTAACCAAAACCAAAAGGCTGTTTTGTATTTTATAGACAAATCACTTTTATTAAATCAAGTAAAGTCTTGTCAAACTTTGATTATTCCTGAAATAGCCGAAGTAGTTAGGCTAAATATTTCTTTCAGTGCATCGTCCACCACATTTGTCCGCCAACTTTCTTGTGCTTTAAATAATTATATTTTCTTTTTCAGTTTCCACGCAGATGTGAAACACAGCACACATCATCATCACTAAGCTTTACATTTTTGTTAACTTGTATTATTAGTATTTCCTGTTATCGACATTTTAATTTGTTGTGTTTTTATGCGTTAATAAATAAATACTTTTTAATAAAAACTTCTTATACCTACCCTTAATTTAATCAACATTGTATGGAGGCTTCATAGCTGAAATAGTTGTATAAATGCCTCTTAGATACTCGCTCTAACAGCCCGGCCACGACATTGCGCGAATTGCGGTGCGGCAAGTGTTTTTTCTGTTTTTTTTTTTTTTTAATTCTACTATGAGTTTGCTCTTGACTTTAGTCTAGGTCTGGATGACAGAGACAAAGTCTACGATGGAGTGAGCTTACACAGAAGAAGCCTGTTCACTCTCACTTTGAATAGATTAGGGTTGTATGCGTTCGGAAACACAGACGCAGGCAGAGAGAGAGAGTTTATTGCGCAGTCGAGACGCGCCACACACTGTGGCTAGTTGGGATCATACGCAATGAATTAGGAAAACCGCTGCCGCCGCAATGTCGTGGCCGGGCCGTAAGAGGATTAATAGAAAATACAATGGGATTATTTATTGTATTTTATTTTTAATTTTTTTTTTAAACAATTCTATTTGGCAATAGGATTGTTTAAAAAAATAATATTGATTTACCTTTAAAACAGTTAATCCTTAAGATATTACAAGCATTAGCACATTGCGATAATATTTTTAAGAAAACAATGAAAACGTGTAGTGCACCACTGATGTGGGTGAGTGCACCGAATACCCTCAAGAAAAAACAAAAAAAATGGCCATGCATTCGTTGCAACATGGAAATTTCATGAACAAAAGCGTGAAAAGGTATTGGCTCTCCATTAAAAACTGATTACTACTGAACTACGAATGGAAGAGTTAAAGCGATTCTGTTGTACTTACTATTCTTAAGTAAAACCTAATTGTTGTACCTAGGTAATTCAGTTCCCTGCAGACATTATTTCATCATCTCTTTGGTCTCATCGATGCTTGAACTTAGCTATTTATCTAAGAATTCCAAGTCTGGTGGAGCGTAAATTGACTTATACAGTCAAAAATCTTATAAAGTTAAAATGTTATGTAAAACATCTGCTTATAAATAAAATACCATCAGTCAGTAATGAATGACACTTCTCATTCAGACAAAACGATATTGGCTCCTGCGTTTACTTACTGCGCGATGGTTACTTTAGATCATGTTGCAGATATTTCTTATTAGTGTAAGTTTGATAGTTTTTAGAAAAGGACATCATCATTAAATTATAAAATGCACTGGTACATTCACCCTATACAAATGACACGAGGCTTATTGAGAAATATGTCCTCTTCCAGTGTGAAATTTCGGATCAACATGCTAAAGAAACAAAGATTACCTAGCCTTCTGAATTTCTTTAGACAAATATTAACACATAGGCACCTCATCATGAAACTTTTAAAACATGTTATACTAAAATAAAGCGATCATACTTGATGTTTTAAAACCTAAAGCATTGAAAGGAAATCCACGGTTATGGCAAAGAATAAAACGAATTCTGTATCTATTACTTGAAAGAATTGATAAAAATATAATGAGCAAATAAACTATGAATGAAAAATTACTTCAAACCTTTTGGTAAGTTACTGATATTGGTTTTGTTCTTTTTTTTGTCTTCCTTTTAATAAAGATAGACATAATTAATGTTACTTTCACCCTTACACTAAACTCGTACTGGATGTCCTGCTATGAAATAATCTACTGTATATTATGTTATACTTACGACTGATTTAGCGCTGATTTTTCAATAAATAACTTTTATCTAAGGAAGAAATAGTGCGTATCGGACCACGCACAATGAAGGGTTCCGTAGATGAAACGAATAAAAAAAATTAAAAAAACTTGGCTGAAACGTTTTCAAAGACATGATCATTGTGGACCCTGTCTGGCATAAGAAAGCAGGGGGGAGGAAATGGGTTTATCTGACTATTGAAAAATCTGATGTATGGCCCAAGGAATAATCAAGTACTATAAAGGTATGTCTATACTTCACACAGAATTCAAAAACTCTACTAAAGGATCTTAACGTTGAATAATGATATTGTCTTGTTACTTAAATGTGCTGACCTGGAATTGCACCAGCAGAACTGTATTTTAGACTCAGTTGCGACAGAACTGCGACAAGAATTTACGCCGACACAATTTAACTCCGATAGCGGAATAGACGAGTGTATGTCATTAGTTCGACAAACAGGTGTGCGACATGACATTAGCTCGACAGGTCGTATGGTCGACAGGTTGTTAGAGCGACAAGCGGCGGTGGCGGCGTTTAGACGCCGATTTCATTATATTTATGGAATTCATCATCATGTTCATCATTGGCAGCCTTTTTTTTTTCTACTGCTGAATATAGCCTCCTCCTTTTTGTACCATGATCCCCTGGTCTCTGGAATTAACATCATTATAGTACCTATTTTTATTTTAACAGCAGTGAAAGCCTAGTGGTGTGCCCGTCGGATAGCCAAGCCACAAATCTCGAGTTCGAACCCAAGGCACGCACCTCTGACGGGTGGGTCTCACTATTCCCATTACCCATTGCCATTGCAATGTTAATACTGAGACTGCACGATTTTTTCAAATCAGTCTCACTATACCCATGGACTTAAGAAACGACGAATGGAAGTAGTGAGACTTCATGTCCTCCTACAAATTGTCTCCGTATTCCCATTTAGAGTGATTTTAAAATGCATGGTGAAAAATCAAAATCGACGATATCCTACAAAAAATAGCTAATAAGACACAATGAAACTTTATCTGAAAACAAATAACGATCAAAGCAGGGTGTAACAACTAGTACTTATCAAATTACGCATTGTAGACATTTTTATAGTAAAGAGAAATTTATTTAAGTATACTTTCAATTCTATTTATAATGGGAAACCAAAATTCTTAGAACTTTTGTGATGGTATTTCAATTAAAATTTAACGCAGTTCGGATGGCAAGCAAAGGTAATATATATATACATATATATATATATATTTTTTTTTTCAATAGACAAATTATCAAAAACAATACCTATCTAGTGGTCAGATCGATAAAGAGGTCATAATATCGAGTCGAGAGTTATTGAAATACAGTCCCGATATAAAACCGCAAAGGGAATACATGTAGTATCAGTATTACCATAAATGGGAAAGCTCAACGGGAATAGTGAGACCTACCCCCTCTGACTTTTCGGATTCATGTGCGTATTGTTTTGTGGGTGTACTATGGGGGCGCCTCTGCCTAACCCATCGGGGAATACAGGCGTGATGATATGTTATGTTTATGTGCGTATTGTATAATTATCACTTGCTTAAAAGCGGTGAAGGAAAACATCGTGAGGAAACACATGTATGAGAGATATTTCTCGACGGCAGGTGTAACCAAACCAGAGGCCCATGGGCGGCATAACAACTCAGACATCAGGTTAGTCACTAACCGCAAAAGTAGAAGAAGTATATATTTAGCTGATGCAAGATGACCTAATGCAAAATAGTAGATTGTTATACAAGGGATGAAAGGTACCTATTTAGGCACGAGATGGTTTGGCGCACGAGCGTAGTGAGGGCGAGCTGGGAAAATCGTTTCCCAGGGACGAAAAATAGGCGGGAGGAAACACCCGGGTGTCACCACTGCGATGATCATCCCGAGGACATGGCGGAGCATATGGTGGGGGTCTGCCCTGCTTGGGCGGAGCACCGCCGTGTCCTCGTAGCGGCGATCGGCAGCGACGGCGACCTCTCGCGCCCGGCCCTGATTCAAGCCATGGTCCGGGGCGAGAGGGAATGGGAGGCAGTCACCTCCTTCTGCGAAGCAGTTATGCTAACGAAGGAGGGGGCGGGATGGGAGAGGGAGAGAATCTCCCGTCCCAGCCGCCGCGGTAGACGCTCCGAGCGTCGCCAAGCCTGCCGGGTCAGCCTGATTGTCCGAAAGGGGTACTGCTGCCCCGGAACATATAGGAGCAAGGAAGGAGCACGGGTGGGTTTGAGTCAGTAAAAGTCTGACACTCCCTTCCGCTCCACCCAGAACGGGAGGGGTCATTTGATGATATCCCATACTCAAAAAAAAAGGGACGAATAGTACTGTTTTCGTCCCTCTCTCCTCGTTTCCAAGTATGAGAAATGAAAATAATATTTATAACACGAGTTGATTAATTCAGTGCAAATAATTGTTTTCATACAACAAAAAATCAATGGCATACAGGTGCTTCATAACGAAATGAAAGATTCTGCCCTCTTTTATGTACTTCAATTAATAAAATTATCGTAAATGTGCAATTTTGCGATATTATTCGTTTATTTTGCATAACGAACTGTCGCAAACATTTTAGTACCAAAAATTCAAAGTGAAATCGTAATCACCTTGGTAGCTTTACTTTTCACTATAAAAGCCCCGATTTTTTTAAACTATTATCAGTTTAGTCCAATACCTGTTATCTTACTTACCAACATCGAATTAATACAAGATGGTTTCTAAGGTAATGTACCTTTGAAATTAGCATATTTTTGCAAGATTTTTTAATCGCCCAGCATAGCTTCATAGATGACTTTTTATTTTTTATATTCCAACTGAAAAGTGAAAACCATTACAAGTTCAAAATAATAGATTTCCCATCTTCATCCATAGAATCATCTGTCTGTTGTGAAATAACGATAAATAGCATATCTTTGACAGAATTTTTGCATTAGTGATACTCAGACCAAATAAAAAACCAAGACAGAGCGCTGTCATCAGTGACGTGAGGCCGGTTTCGTAAACATGTGTGCACTTAGTGAGGTGTAGTTTGATTGTAAATGGTTGTAAATGTGTGCGTGTGAGCGTGTACGCACAGCGCGGAGGTGTAATTTTGGCATGCTTCACTGTATTGTTCACAGCGCTCTGTCTTGGTTTTTTATTTGGTCTGAGTACCTAATGCGATTTTTACGGACATCATTTGTATATGGACAGCTAATACAGGACAATTATTTTAAAAGTGAACTCTTCAATATTGCAATTTGCAGGTGTTGATGCTAGCCATGTGTGCCCTAGCAGTAGTGACAGCGGAACACGCTCACTCCTCACAGCACATCCATAAACACGACGGTCATCAACACAAAGTGGAGTTCAAAGATCATCACGGACATCACCACTACGACTACTATGTAAGTCCATACTCACCACTACAACTACTATGTAAGTCCATACTCACCACTACGACTACTATGTAAGTCCATACTCACCACTACGACTACTATGTAAGTCCATACTCAACACTATGACTACTCTGTAAGTCCATACTCACCACTACGACTACTATGTAAGTCCATACTCACCACTACGACTACTATGTAAGTCCATACTCACCACTACGACTACTATGTAAGTCCATACTCCGAATTTCAACTGCCCCATTGGTCTTGTAGTCACAAACGTGACTGCTGAGCTGTCCTGGGTTCAATTCCCGGATCGGGCAGTATTATTGGGTTTTTACATTAGGAACTTCTTAGTAACAGTCCGGAGTTTGGAAGTTGGCGGTGTGATACCGCCGTGCCTCGGAAACTACTCTCCGGTCGTGTCGGATTGCCGCGTGCTGTCACATTGGACTATGAGAATGAGGGAAAAGAGAGAGCACCTGTGTGGGCGCACACACTTGTACGAGTACACTATAATATCTCCCACGCCGAAGGGAGGTCTCCGCTGAGATTGTTCGCCAAGGTCTAAATTAGCTCTAGAGAACTATTAAGTCCATACTCATCATATTATGTTGGTAGTAGAGATTTTTGTGAAGGAGCTCGTCTGGGGAAGAACTAGTAACACCTATTTTGCCACCACAAGTAGCGTTACTAATGTTTTAGCAGTGGACTGCAATAGAATAGGCTGAGTTGATTGAGCGTTATCTTACCATCTAAACGATATGGGTGCCGCTGTATTACAGCGCATGAGACACATGGCATTTTTCTCTTTCTTTTTCTTTTTTTCCATGTGTGGGGTCGCAAATTCGCTCATATGTGGCAGTGGCTGCTCACCATCAGGTTGACCGCCTGCTAGTTTGACCCACGGAAATAAATACAAGAAAAATCACACCTACTGAATGTTAAAAAACAAAACACTACCTAATCATGTCGTTTACTTCCAGACGCATCCTAAGTACGAGTTCAAGTATGAAGTGAAGGACCCTCACACCAAAGACCACAAGGAACAGCACGAACACCGTGATGGTGACAGCGTCAAGGGAGAGTACTCTCTGCATGAGCCTGATGGTTCCGTCAGACACGTTCACTACCATGCTGACAAACATTCCGGGTAAGCTTCTTAAAACACTTCTCCTTTATAACTACATTGTAGTTAATATCTGAAAAGACTTGAGCAACGTCACAATTTATTATGACGATGATCAAATCAAATCAAAATATTTTATTTCACATAAACCTACATGGGCACTTATGAAACGTCAGAAGCTAGGTGCACGGTTCCAATTAGTCGTTTCGAGTTAGTCGTTTCCTATGAAGAAGAGCCGGCAAGAAACTCCACGGTTACTCTTTTAAAAATAATTGGCTTTACAATATTATCAAATAACAGTAGGTATTAATAGGTATGGGAGAACAGTAGGCCTTTCATAAATTACCAGGTACTTAACAAAATAGAAAAGTGCCAACAAATCTACACTCTACTAGGCCTACAACGTTATCACATTCACAAAATAGAAAATAATATTTATAAAAGATTAATGACATGATTGCAATTACAACTAAGTACAGCAACAAATCTGAATAAATATCATGTCCACAAAAGCCACTAATAAAGAATTGGAATTCGATTTGTAGGTAAATAATGTCAAGTAATGAAAAGATTATGTCAAGGAAGTATGTAAAAAATCTAAATAAACATGGTTATTTGGGAGCAGTTAGTAGACATTCACATAGTTATGTCGTTTATGAGGTACCAGGGAAGCCACATGTGCAGAAGGAATTATTGCCAAACTTCCTTGTCTTCAACGTAGTCTTTTATCTCATAATATGCTTTTTTGATAAGGACACGTTTGATGTGGGTTTTGAACTTTCCATCTCCAAATTCTGTAACCGACTTTGGCAACTTGTTATAAAAGCGGATACTGTTTATAAGAAATGCCTTGCTAGTTTTAGTTAATCTGAATTTGGGTATCACAATTTCATGTTTACTATGTGTATATAACACGTAGCAGATGGTTCCACCCATTTCCTTTGCAACCCTCCACATGATTGCTCTACGAAAACGATCCCACTGTCCGACTGTAAGGACTTAATCTTGGTAGACTGTGGTTTAACTGTAAGATCCTTACTTGTACATTTTGATTCTACTTTCATATCTTAAAACATTTTTTTTATTTCTTTCAGTTTCCACGCGGATGTAAAGCACAGCGTCCACCACATCGTTCATCACCATCATCACTGAATTACCAATTGTTGTACTTTTCTTTAAATATATTTTGTTAACTTTCATGTGTAAATAAATCTTTGAATAATAAGGCTATTTATTACTTACTAGCTTTTGACCGCAGCTCCGCCCGCGTGGATGTCAGTTATCGTGTAAAAAAGTAGCCTATGTCCTTATCCCAGGCTATATCTTTGCCAAATTTCACGACGATCGGTTCAGCGGTTTAGGCGTGGAAGCGTAACAGACAGAGTTACTTTCACATTTATAATATTACTAGCTGTTGCCCGCGGCTTCGTCCGCGTGGATGTCAATACTTCCCTAGTTGAATCGGATTTTGTCCAGAATTTCATGGGTTTTAAAATTCCTACAAACTTTGACACCCCGCAATCCCCTTGAGGGGTAGTTTTGAAAAACTACAATTGAAAAATATTATTACTTACTTAGGCAAGTATTTGTGCCAAGTTTCAAGTTAATCAACCAAATGAATAAGATTTTTCATACAAACTTTAGGGGTTACGCACCTTAGGGGGGGGGGGGGTGGAATTTCCAAAAATCCTTTCATAGTGCACCCCTAGACCTCTTAAGGAACCTACGTGCCAAATTTGGAATCTCTAGACCCAGCGGTTTGGGCTGTGCGTTGAGTCAGTCAGTCAGTCAGTTTCTCCTTTTATATATATAGAGTATGGCTTCTGCTTCTCCTGTATAAGATTTCAATTCAAACGGGAGTAAAACAACTGTCTACCATTTTCCATAACTAAACAAAACTGCCATTTAAAAAGCTGCTTTTTAGATTTCGAATACCAAAGAACATGGACGGCAAGTACCTTAATACTGTAGATAGAAAAATTTACTGAATGAAGACTTAATTTTTATTTTAAAAACAATACGAACTGTATTCAAAGAATTTTAAATAATCGGCTGTTTGAACCGGGAATCGAACCCGCTAAATGTGAATTAAACCTGTAATTTTACTGTACCGGTCGATAAGCTCAATCATATACATTTATTTCTTCTAAATAGCATAGCACCTAAAATAAAAGGAAGAGCATGAACTTAACATTTATTTGAAATACTACGGTCGATAGATGTTGATCTGCAACTTACCTACAATAAATTTAATTTATCAAATGCTCAAAATGTTTCCCTTCCTGTTTGTTGCAACCTTTTTATATAAATTTATGGTTTTTTACTCTTTTAGATGTTTTTAAAAATAAAGGCAGTTGTGTCAGCGCTTCGTAATTTTATTGCTAGCTATTGATACAGTTCACATTTTTCCTACACTGTTGTACACAAATTGAAACTCTGTAAATAATTTCGCTTCGCGTTGATTTCTTTATTTTTTCATGGTAATTGTTTAAAATAATATTTCTAAGTTCAGTTTGTAACTCCTGCACACTCTCATACAACCAGTATAAGAGTGTGCAGTAAACCGTCTCTCGTAGTCGAGTCTCCTGTAAACTGAATCTTTAACAAACGTTTAAATTAAATGTTAAATTTCATGGTATGCCTTTTCTTGTGCATGTGGCAAAGTCATGGAACGCACCCTGTTTAATAAGTGGGCCTTAGCTTTTCTCGGGGTCTTTATACCCATAAGGTTCAAAAAACCTGTGCGTCACTTTTCCTCGATACCTTACTGGTGTGGCCATATCATAATATGATATGGCCATATCATAATATGATATGGCCACACCAGTAAGGTATCGAGGAAAAGTGACGCACAGGTTTTTTAATATGATATGGCCATATCATAATATGATATGGCCACACCAGTAAGGTATCGAGGAAAAGTGACGCACAGGTTTTTTGAACCTTATGGGTATAAAGACCCCGAGAAAAGCTAAGGCCCACTTATACTTACTTATATCATATTATATTATGATATCATATTATGAAGTAACCGTCGCAAGTAACCGTAACTGATAATATCAGTTACGGTTACTTGCGACGGTTACTTCAAAGGATACCAGTTCCCAAATAATAAAAAAAGAATACTAAAGACTAAGTAGTCACTTTAGATTATATTATGACACAATATTATTTATTATCTATAGTTATTTCATCATTACTTGCACTTGTTATAAACTTATTGTAGTTTTAGTTTATTTTTAGGTATTATAATTGTTTGGGAAATCTTACTTTTGACTAGATGTATGTAAAACTTGTAATGAATAAGCTTATCATTGGGAGGAGAAATAAAGAATTTATTATTATTTCCTTTATTTCATTTAAAATCATATAATTTACATTTTTAAATATTTTTATAAAAGTTAAAAAAAAATATCAAAAAAATAGTAGCCCATCGGTATCGGGAACGGGGTCCAAGCTACCGGTGGTCAGGGCTCCTGAGAGAGGAACCTCCTCACGATACGCGCCGTGTCCAGAAGAACCGCTTTCTGGATCAAGCCCTTGATCCAGCTACCTAACGAGAGCCTCTTCAGATGATGGTCGAGGCTCTTGGCTATTATGCCATTGGCCGTCACGACTATCGGCACAATGATTGCTGTATCCATATCCCACATGTCGACAACCTCGTGAGCCAGATCAAGATACTTAATCTGTTTATCTTTTTCAGGTTTCACTAGGTTCTCGTCATGCGGGACCGCGATATCAACAATCATTGTGCGACACTCTAATCGATCTATCATCACTATGTCTGGCTTATTGACAACAATAGCCCTGTCAGTGATGATAGATCGATCCTAATACAACGTGATATGGCCATTTTCGAGAAATGGGTCGGGCACATACCGGTTCTTCCGATTCCACAAAACTGTATTTCAGAGCAAGTTGCTGATGGATATTTCTTTTTTCGTTGTTCTTTTTTGTTTTTATTTTTATTATTATTATTTATTAAAATTTTCTACTCTTCTTTTGAAAACCTTTTACTATGAGTTCCTTCAGAAAACAGAACAAAGTTAAATTCATGATTTTATGCTTTATTAGTTCTGCATTCGTTTTCGTTAAAAAAAGGTGTTTCGCAAACAATCATAATTATCATAACCTGCGTGTTTTAATTCTTGCACGCTTCTGGACTTATACTATAGCCATCGACACGCTATGAAGAAGTATTTTGCCAATTCTGGATTATAAAATATTTAACACTAGCTTCTGCCCGCGACTTCGTCCGCGTGAAATTTCATGTTCCCCCGTTCCTCAATCCATTATCGAGATATCAGCAAAGAAGCCGTTCTGTACAAAATGTATGAGAAAGTGAATTTTTACATTATTTGTTTTTTTTTTTTTCTCCTTTTAATAGTTATTCTGCTATTTGGGGCAGAGACTAGGCCAACAAATCCAAGATCATAAAAAGTGGTCCAGCCGTTCTTGTATAAATGGTGTAAATAACCCAAATTTGTTTTATATATTAAGATTAGCGCAAAGTTACTGACTAATATCATGTTTTTCTAGTAGGTATTTGGCACGTGTCAATTACAAACATAATATAAATATTATGATGTAACGTCCCTACGTATGAAACACGTAAAAACAATAAATACTGATCGCGTGTCATGCCACAACCACCAAATATACAGGCATTTATTATTGTGCAATGATATAGCGTGGCAAGCCACTCAATAGTTCAATACATACATGCTACTAGTTTTTATTACAACTACGCATGGAGCTCCCTAAAATCATTCATCATTATTTCACGGCTTATGTTTATTCGAAACTCAAATAATTCTGATTGTGCTTTCCTAAAAATATTATCGAACACTCTAATAATTATAACGAATGCGCTTCTTTTTGTAAACCTTTTCATAATTCCTATTCCATCCACATGACTATTTGGTCCTATTGCCAAGTAACTGCGACCAACTTGGATGTAGCACAGTTTGTCGCAGTGTTCACCTTTTTTTTTTGGTTCGGGGTGATATATTCTCATGGATGTCCTCCCCCCTTGGGTGGGCGGAAGGGTCTGTCAGTCTCTTACTGACTAGAAACCACCCCGGTGTTCCATCTCATACCTACGCCGAGGGTCGCGGAAACGTACGATTCTTCCGCAACCCCCGACCGACCGGCCCGCCTCGTCGGGCCTCCTCAGATCAGAGGAGGATTGAGGTGTGAACTCCCCCCGCGACGTCTAAGAAGGGCACGCGTAGAACACTACGCGCCGCCACCCTGGGTCCTGATGTATGGTAGGCGACAGAAGTCCCCGGATCCGTTGACCCTGGACCCATTTAGAGGTGCTGGAAAAGGGTGTTGTCCACCCTCCGCCGACGCCCGGTGCACCTGCTTTGGGCCGGTTGAGAGAATGAGAACTCTCTCTTGAAGAAAGAAAGATCAATAGAAATCGGGCATATTGAAATTTTACCTATTAAAATGACATGACATCTTCCGAATCCCAAAGAACCATATGTGCCTCTACTGTGCTACAAGTGGAACCTAGACTCATGAAAAAAAAAACCTTATTTGTCTTGAATTCTTAATCATTACAGCCATAACCTAATTAAATCCATATTATCCATTATATACAGGGTGGATTTTTGAGATGGGGCAGTAATGGCAGGTACACTAACCGCTGAAGCTACAGGAAGACGATCTTAGGAGACTGCCTTAATTTTTGAGAAATTTTGATTCACATTCAGAGATTTTGAAAAAAGTGTACAGCCAGCAAGAAAATGAGCCATTTTCACAAAAACTTTTTTTTATGCTTATCGATCCTGTTTCTTATAAGGATCAAAAAACTCTATGAGACCAACTGAGGTTTGAGTACTAGAAAAGTCAGAAATCGCAAAAAACTGTTGCCATACATTTCGTAGGAAATGAGATTTCCAGCTTACTTTTTTACTATGGATAGACTGGCCGCTACAACAAAAACTGACCGAAAAAGAAAAAAAAATTACTTCGGATTTCGAACGAAAACGCGTTATAATTTTATTTACTTCGAGAACAGAATTTATATGGTTTATTGCTTGTTTTTTCGGTAGTTCTGACAAAAATTTCCTTCAATAGTTTCACGTATTTTTCTGTCCCTTTCTTTTTGTCTGTATATATGTGTGTACATAAATTGATAAATAAATAAATAAACGTTTAGACTGTTATAGGAAAAGTTTTTTACTATTTCTGGCTTCTCTAGTAGCCAGTCTATCTATCATAAAAAAGTAAGTTGGAGTCTCATTTCCTACGAAATGTATGGGAAAAGGTTTTGGCGATTTCTGACTTTTCTAGTACCCAAACCTCAGTTGATTCGATAGGATTTTCATATAAACAGGATCGATTGGCATCAAAAAAAGGTTTTGTGAAAATGGCTCAATTTCTTGCTGACTCTATTTTTGTTTTCTTCTAAATCTGTTAATGGGGATCAATATTTCTCAAAAAAATAAGGACAGTCTCCTGAAACCATTTTTCTGTAACTGCAACGAATAAGGTTAGGTACCCTTACTGCCCCGTTTCAAAAATCCAACCTGTATAATTACATTTAATCACTACATACAATGGTACGTTTCCCTTTCTGTCTTGGCCAACAGATTGTGTACGTAGTACAGTGTACCAGTAACTATATGTCATTTATATGCATTTTTACGAAATCAACACAAACATAAAACAAATTATCGTAAATAATATATTAACTGCCAGATATTCAAAATGTGAAACTACAGAAATCAAGGTTTGTACCTTGATTACTTTAATATATAAAAGCCACGATTTTGTTTGGTGATACATCCAGTCCACTAACAAACTTAGTTCCTTCAAGTACCTACCGACGCCAGAAGGAAAAATAATTCAAAATGTCTCTCAAGGTAATATTTTATTCTAATTTAGAAACTTTCTTCATATTTTGCTCTTGTGGATATTATATTAAAAATATTTTTGTAATTCTGGCACTTTGAAGTCAGGTCTGATCCGTAATGTATCTATCTATTCCAGGTTTTGATCGCATTAGCTATCATAGCAGCGGCATCAGCAGAGCACGCTTACTCATCGCAGTATATCCACAAGCATGACGGTCACCACCACGTCATAGATCACGGACACGACGACCATCACCACGGACACGACGACCATCACCACGGAAACGACGATCACCACCACGGGCACGACGACCATCACCATGGACACGATGAACACCACCACGGACACGACGACCACCACCACAGACATGTCGACTACCATCACGGACACGACGATCATCACTTTGGACACGGCATCCACCATTTTGGACACAACGACCATCACCACGGACACGATGACCATCACCATGGACACGTCGACCACCACCATGGACACCATGAACATCACGTCGACTACCATGTTAGTAGCCCCAGTTTTTTAATCCCTTGTCACTTATCCGCCTAGTCACCCCACCTAAAGATTGGTTTATAGTTAAAAAAGATACGGTTGAGTATCAATAATTACAAATATTATAGTTTTTAAACCAGCACTACATACTAAGGTTAGACTTTCAAGTCTGGCTGCCCTGCTCTCCGAGGAATAAAAAGGTCTCGATATAAAAAAAAATGTCACTCATCCGGAAAGGCCTTTCCAAGGATAAGCGTAGCCACTATTAAATCGCAAGTTCTTTCAAACTCGAACTCGTAGGTACTAAGATTTATGTTTTCTTCCAGAGACACCCCAAGTACGAGTTCGAGTACAAAGTGGATGACCATCATACCGGGGACCATAAGTACCATCATGAGCACCACGATGGTGACCACACCGAGACCGACTACTCGGTGCACGTGGACCACATTGTTCCTGAACATCACCATCATTATTAATACCTACAAAATAAATTATTTTAACTTAACTGACCAAATGACCACCTTTGTATGTTATCCTATTGTTGCTAATTATTACAGAAATTATTTAAATGTTTAATAATAAATACGAATTTTTAATAGATTTTCAGTATTTTCCTGCAAAATCTTTTCCTCTCATAAGTGCCTCAATACCTATGTATGTAAAGATAAATGTTAAGTTTAAATACTTTCATGAGTAATCATACCAAAATTGCATTTTTTTTAAATATTATTTTAAGAACTGATTGCGGTTTACGGACGATAATTTTACGTGATAACGTAACACAAGCCGAACACTTAGGCCGATCGTGTCTCTCTATCGCTTGTTCCGCGCTCTCGCTTGCACACTCGGCTCTGGCGGAACGTGACAATGCGTCATGCTTTTTCGTGAGTGCAGCCGGCGTTCATCGATTTATAAGACGTTATTATCACGTCAAAATAACGTTCTCAAGATGTCAATTAGCATACTTATTCAATAATATATTTTTCTCAAACATGCATGGAAATATTGTCATTATTTTCGAAAACAGAACGCGCTAAGTATCGAATTTATGGACAAAGAAAATCAAATCCATTGCAGGAGCGTTTTTTGAATTTGGAACATTACAACGCTCCAGGGGGCCAAGTCTACTAATGTACAAACGTTGCAATGGTCTCTTCATTGTGAGTTTTTGACAGATTTGCCATACAAACACTGTCAAATACTCACAATGGCGAGACCATTGCAACGTTTGTAAATTAGTAGACTTAGGCCCCTGCAATGTTGTATGAAATGGCGTTCTGGTGTTAATATACTCTTTGATTGGATCTCTTATCATTCTTGGCATACCAAAGTACGTGTCTTTGCTTAGCACAAATTGCGTTCACGTGGCTGTATAGCCATAAATGCGTTTGCCTTTCGGCACAGATGACAAATATAAAATTGGCGGCAAAGCTGAAAATTCGTCTTGATTTGTTATTTACATACTTAATAAATATAAATTTAATTAAAATGAATTCCCACGGTTCAGAGAGTGAAATGGAGATTGATTGTACTCTACCAGATTTAAGATCAGAAGCCAAACTGGCAATGGAAAACCTGCTTCCAGCGAAGTCAAAAGAAAAATACATGAAAGTATGTCTTAAATCCCTACATTTTTTTAATTTTATCTTTTAGAAAAGCACTATACAGGGCGTCCCACGGATATGCCACATGAAGGGAAAGTACCTTGAATATTGTAGATGGAACATTTTACTGAAAGAAGACATTATTTTAATTTAAAAAAACAATTTAAACTGGATTCATAGATATTTAAATAATTACATGGTTGAACCGGGAATCGAACCCGATACATGATAAAAATAATAATTCTGTAGCTTTATCATACCGATCGAAAGGCTTCATCATAAGGATTATTTTTTTCTAAATAACATAGTGTCACAAATAAAAGGAAGACCATGAATTTTAACATTTGATGTCAAATTTTGTTCAGAAAAATGAAATGCTGACATTGCCGTATTTGATAAATTGATTAATTTTGTATTAAAAATGTTAAAATTCATGGTCTTCCTTTTATTTTTGACACTATGTTATTTAGCAAAAAATTATCCAGCAGCCCCATATTGCTCGCAGAACAGATGGGGCTGAAAGGTTCTGAAGTAGCGACCGCGTACCGGAAGACGTTGGAAGGCCTCCCACAAGGTGGACCGAAGACCTTGTGAAGGCTGCAAGAATCCACTGGATGCGGAAAGCACAGAACCGGTCGAAGTGGCGGTGCTTGGGGAAGGCCTATTTCCAGCAGTGGACGTTTTTTGGCTGAAATGATGATAAATGATGATGGCAGTCAAATTACGGTAAATTTACGTTAACTGTAATTATTCGTTTATTTGTATTTTATTTACAGAATATACAATATGTGTCGCGACTAACTATTTACACTTCGTACTAAATTAAAAGACTAACAAACTAAATAAATAAAGAGAAAAAATACAAAGAAAAACAAAAGGACACTTAATAGGCGTCGAAGTACTCGTCCGCATCGCTGTCATCCGGAAACGTGCCCAGAAGACTAGCAGTATTGCCTCGTTGAATAGCAATGCTAATTCTTTGGCCAAAGAACGAGCCAGCCCTCTGGTCACGTGAAGTGTCGACCAGTCGGCGAGTAATTTCCTTAAAAAGGAGACGTGCACTCTTCAACGTAGATCGACGTATGGATTTCACATGTAACGTTAGTCCATATCTATCAACGATCTTGTATCCTTATCCTTTATATCATATAGGACTCGTTTGTCGCAGAGAGTACTCACTCAGCGACGCTTGGCGGGAAGAACACTCGCTAAGAGACTCGCGCTTGGTACATATGCATACCAGCGAGTCATCGCTCGTCGCCGTCGCGGACTCGCTGCTCGTTGCTGGCCAACTCGGTTCTAGTTGCGAGCTCTACTTGCTTCTCATTAATCGCTAGCGGTGGATAGGTGCATTTAGAAGTGACTTTTTATGGCACATAGCAAACAAAATTTTCCCTACAAACTTAATACGTTTACACAATCACTCGAATTGCAGTTGCACATATAATATTGTTATGCATTTCCGTTGTCACTTGAGCAATTAGTGTAGGTGTAACATAAAAGTACACTTTTACGAAACAATCTACTTAATAATATAGTAATTAATTTTTAGTACCGACCATTCAAAGTGAAATCAATGTTACCTTGATTGTTTTGTTTTCAATATAAAAGCAACGTTTTTTTCTGTCTATGTATCAGTTCATCTGTGAGCTTAGTACCTTTAGTACCAAAACTTCATCCACCAACGACAACCGAAAATGTCTTTCAAGGTAAAAAAGTAACTTTAAAAAAACTTAAAAAAGCTTTTAATTTTTACTTTTTAACTTTAACTTTAGAATCAGCATTGCCATACAACGTGGCAATGCTGCCAGCCTTTTGGGCACTTTTCCTGTTGACAGCGATGCGGACGAATTTATTGATGCCCTTTGATTCTTTCCCCTCCCTTTTTTACATACTTGTACATATTATTATCTATTTTTTTCTTATCTAATCTTAGTACCCGGATGAATCATTAATTGTTACCAGTTTTTTACTTTTTACAATATACTAGCCCCGGATTTACACGGTTGCAATTTTAAAAAATATATAATATGTAGCCTATGAGATATCTGGAATAATGTATCTTTCAAATGGTGAAACAATATTTTAAATAGGAGCTGTGGTTTCGGGGATTACCCTCCACATACACAAACTCATAGAATTTGCTCTCTCTCCCTCTTATCATTTTCCATCTGTCATTCGTGTCTTCGTTTTTATCTTAGAAGATTACGGACCGTGCAAACAACCAAAGAATGAAACAAGTTATTTATTTATTTATTTATTTTTTGGAGATTATCAATTGTTTAAGCATGTTGCATTATTTTCCTTATCGATAAAGTGAGATGGAAGTCGAGATAAGAAAAATTTGCCTAAGATTGAGACAGGCCGTTGACTTGCATGAAAGAGATAGATAAAATATCATGCTTCACATTATGCAAGTTGCTTAGCTGGAACAATATTTTCAAATATTCATAGACAAAAACTTTATCTTTTATTCTACAGATAAAATAAATTGGCATGATTGGATTTACATTTGTTCTGCATATTTAGAGTAACAATGAAATTGTTATAAACTTTTACAATGATTATAATTTCAGACTGACAAATGTTCTATTTTTATTACAGGTCATGTGCATCTTAGCCCTGGTGCTGGTGGCAACAGTGACAGCTGAACATCACGGCTTCTCTTCGCAACACATCCACAAATACGACGGTCACCACCACAAGGTGGAATTCAAAGACCATCACGGACATCACCACGTCGACTACTATGTAAGTTTTATTTTTAAACTTAGGTAATTAAGTCAGTTTAAATAGATAAAAAGTTCCATGATGACAAGAAAGGTACATAGTCTTGACGCACTGAAGTTAGAAACATTAAAATCTAGCGCTAAGCTGTAAATCAAATGAGTAGATCAACATTATAAGCGCGTCCTAAAATTTACAAGAATGGTCACTGGCAAACCCAACATGTCTATCGGAACTCTTCATTACCATCATCGTCTCAATTAACATTTTATTTTTTATATTTTTGTGTGGGAAATTATCAAATATCTTCTCCCGCTCTGGGCGGAGCGGGAGGGCGTGTGAGGGGCGGGACAAACAGAAAAGACGTACGACGAGGACGCGTCGCAGACGCGGCGCCCCTTCAATAAATTTGCATACAAAATGTATAGAAGCGTCGCGACACAATATATATAGAAAAGACAGGGCGCGGACGAGATGCGGTCACAACGCTTCGACGACTGCACAGACCTCGTCTTACGTCTTTTCTGTGTGTCCCGCTCCTCAGACTTTTACTGACTAAAACCCACCCGTGTTCCTTCACTAGCCTGTGTCCCAGGGCCATGGTATGCCTTTCGGACAAACCCGCAGCCCTGGCAGGATCGTCTCAATTACCTGATATACATATGTAAAGAAATACTTAATGTATTTATTAACGTCAACCTTTTCTTCCAGACCCATCCTAAGTACGAGTTCGGGTACAAGGTGGACGACAAACACACCGGTGACCACAAGGAACAGCATGAGCACCGCGATGGTCACGACACCAAGAGCGACTACAAAGTGCACGTAGAACACATTGTACCCCATCACCATCACCATTGAGGGATTGTTTATGAACTGTTGTTAACATAGTGTGTAAGGTAACAGTCATGGCAAAATGTTGCAAATAAATGTTTGAAAATAAATGAATGGTAAAATTTATTTATCCCGTATCTAAAACACTGGCCCTTTAAAAGGCATTAGCTTCGAAAACTTCATGATCACGTAAATACAACACGGTGTCACTTGTCTGTGCAACCATAATGAATCTCCTTACATCAAAAAATGTTTTATCTACTCAGTCTCAAAACGTAAAGTTCTAATTATGAACTTAAGACTTTATCCACGTACAACACTAATAAAATACAATCAGACAAGTTCGAATTGAACTCGCGTGGTGAGGGCTCCGCATGTTTTTTATCCCAAGATAATTTATCCACAGGACGAACTTAACATTTTAATTGAAAAACATGTTCTGCCATACATTCCAACTGCAAAAATAAGTTGTACGCATAATACTGAGAGATTTACCCTGTTATTTTAAGACCATAGACTTCATATAGCTTTTCCTGTAATCTATTAGTAAAGGAGCGGAAAAGTAGGACAGTAAATGCGGGAAGTAAAGTGAATGGTGCTATACATGCGAGATTTGGTCATGTTGAGAGGATGAATGAAAGGCGACTAACAAAAGAACAAACTATTTACAAGGCAGATGAGAGAGGCATGTGAGATAACAGTTGATACGCCAGTAGGGGACGCCCTAGGAGGACTTATAGTGACCTAATTGGTGATGTGCTTTAAAAAGTTCAGGTGCGTAGTGCTCTCAACCAGCATGCATGTATGACCAGATGTATGAACGTAAACGAAGCAAAATGAGTATTTAAGGAGCGTAGCAAATGGCGTTTTATAGTTTCTACCTACCCCCATGGGAATAAGGTGTAAGTTTATGTATGTGTAAGCAAAGAACAATAGGTACTCTTTATTTTTTCCTAAATTTTAGACTCAGTAGTTTCGGAGATGAGGGGTGGGAGGGAGCGGGGAGTAGTCAATTTTCATATATTTTCTTAAATAACTTTTATGCATTATTTAAAAAAAAAATGAGATACACAATACAACAATTTCCCTATCATTGGATGGGGAAATAACTATTTTTTTTTTTTTCTTTATCTCATTTTCCCCTCAAATGTGACCATGTACTTCTTTTTATTTGATATTCAAAATTCATTTATTTACGTCACACGTCCGTGTTTGGGTCACAGAAATTCTTATACGTACCATATTTTAACTTTGTTGGTCCTGTAAATTCGGAGCAAACTAGCTGTGATAGACGGACAGACAGACAGACGCATGAGTCCTACAAGGGTACCGTTTTTCCGTTCGGAGGTTCAGAACCCTAAAAAGTTATATTATCTACTATCATCAATGATATTATAATGGAAAGATATGCTTCGTTCATACTGAGCGGCGTTCAGATACTTTGTCAGCGTGATAAATATGTATACCCATACCAAATAACAGCTTTCTAGTACTAAGAGTCTCTGAGCTAAGTCGCGGACAGACAGACAGACAGACGGACATGGCGAAACTATAAACCCTTATAGTTTTTTAGGGATCTGTAGTCAACAAGGAACCCTCCTTGTTGACTACAGATCCCTAAAAATGCAATCCTGAAAGATGATTATGTTATTGGTTAATAAATACAAATTATTACGAAGCTATTCAAGCGTGTTTCTTACAATTTATATTTTTGAAGTATATCGTAAAAGGTACAAAAACTAAATCGTCGGCGGATCATCTCATGTAAAACAAATGAAAACGAAGATGCTGCAAAGCAGCCGTACCAAGCCGACTTCGACTTGAGTAATATTGCTGAAGTCAACGTGACAAATTGCTGGTGTTGATTTTGGATAAATGTAGTGCGTAAATGTAGTTCATCATTTCAGCCGAAAGACGTCCACTGCTGGACATAATCCTCCCCCAATTGGGAGGGTTTGCCATAATCGCCACGCTTGGTAGGCGGGTTGGCGATCGCAGTATGATGTTAAAAACGCATAGAGAACGCTGCTGCCCATTCTCTAGTAAGTCCCTTAGTCGCCTTTACGACACCCACGGGAGGAAATAGGATGGTGCTATTCTTTAATACGAACTATATTTACCACACGGTAAATATAGTTCGTATTATCATAAATATAATATCTTAGTAGGTTTGTATTACGATTTTCGTGATACTATTCATTATGAACTTATGTATCTGTGTTACGTAATTTATGTAGTCCTCCGTTATTTTTAAATTAATTGAATAGGTACTCGTGTTTCCTGTAACGTTCGCAAATTCGCAATGTGCTTGTGCATAAGCAGTATGCGTGTGAATGTGCTTTTACGAAATATTTAAAAGTTCGCACAATATTCAAACGTTGCACATTGTGTCGTCATATAAAAAATTTAGAGTAAAATTTTTGCAATAATAATAGCTTTATTTTGAATATAAAAGTGAGTATTTTGTGAGTATTTATCAGTACACTGCTGGGTTTAGTGAGATCAATACAAAAATTCAAAACCTAAAACTAAAAAATGATTTCAAAGGTAAATTCTATTTTAAATTCACCCAAGCTATTATTACATTATTATTTCAGCCGAAAGACGCCTCCCCCAATTGGGGGGGTTTGCCATAATCGCCACGCTTGGCAGGCGGGTTGGCGATCGCAGTATAGTATAAAAAAATGCATAGAGAACGCTGCGGGCCATTCTCTAGTAAGTCCCTTAGTCGCCTTTTACGACACCCACGGGAGGAACCCCCTTGGGTCACCCAAGTGCCAATTCGGCAATTTAATGAAATCTAAATATTTTTGATTTGTTCTACAGGTGTGCATATTATTATTAGCAATGATGGCAGTGGTAGGAGTGATAGCCGATGACGGTCACTCTTCAATACACATCTCTAAGCACGACGATCATCCCGTGAAAGTGGAAATAAAAGACGAGCACCACCATCATCATCATGTTGACTACTATGTAAGTTACATCCATAAACTAAAAGTAGTAGCACAAGAGGTCTTTGTGAAAGGGCTCGTTCAAGGAAGCCCTTTCACCATACCTATTAAGATCGCATATCTAAAGTGCCGTGTTCTGGTTTGCTGGAGCCATCCTCACGAAACCTTCTAGCTTTGGTTTAGGTGCAGGTGTGTATTATAATTTTATCACAAAGCTGTTTACATGGATGTTTTTT
This sequence comes from Dryobota labecula, assembly GCA_947523025.1. Lineage (NCBI taxonomy): Eukaryota > Metazoa > Arthropoda > Insecta > Lepidoptera > Noctuidae > Dryobota > Dryobota labecula. The sequence continues at coordinate 18,617,100 of OX383288.1, read as the reverse complement.
TTTTAATGATCAGGCAGGTAACATATTCCTTCCATTGGTTCTAGAAAACCAATCCACTATAGCCACCCAAACCCATAATCCAATATCTTAGTTTCCATATCCTGCAATAGTCCTGCATCAACCGGGGGTAGTCCTTGGGTGCACTTGCATTGTGCATCCAGGTATAATCGTCGGTTGGTGCCACCTCATCTTTTAAAATTGTCTAAGGGGCCTCTGCGAGTTGGTTTTGGCCCCTCGTGCGCCATCCAAAAGTCTGGAACCCCAGGATCCCGAGACATGGCAAGGACATTTTTAAAATAATATTACTACTAATACGTGCCTCATGAGGCGTTGCAGCTTTGTCAACGCACCGGCAATACCTCTGATATAACAAATGTTAGGCGGGGGGACCACTGGGCCATCTGCTGGTTTTTCATCCAATACATTAAAAAAAACTAACCATGACGTTTAAAACTTCCAGACGCATCCCAAATACAAGTTCGAGTACGAAGTAAAGAGCCACCATACTGGTGATCACAAGTCGCAACACGAGCACCGCGACGGTGACAGTGTCAAGGGAGAGTACTCTCTGCATGAGCCTGACGGCTCCACCAGGCACATTCATTACCACGCCGATAAGAAAACTGGGTGAGAATCGTTTATCGTTTATCGCTGTAATAGGTTGGTATCGATTTGAAGTAGCAAGAACTAGTATCTTTGTGAAAGAGCTTTTCTGGGGTAGTACTTACTACCACCATACATAACAATCACTCTGAGTGAGATTTTGCAACCAACTTTTATCAATTTGCTTTTATTTTCCTTCTATATACGAGTATAAAATCATTATCATTAGTATTTCAACTCCCATTTGCACCCACTATTGAATAAAGTCTTCTACCTTTATGCTGCATTTTCCTCTACATCAAGTCCTCCATTTCCTACTTTCTAGATAGCCTTTTTTTTTTGGTGGGAAATTATCAAATAATTTCTCCCCCTCTGGGAGGAGCGGGAGGGCGTGTCAGACTTTTGCTATCTGAAAACACACTCGTGTTGCTTCAGTAGCCTGTGTATCACGGTATCCCTTTCGGACAAACCTGCAACCCTGGCAGGCATCGGTCCTAGCGGACCCCTTCAGCGCGGCGTGACATCTCTTTGAGGCGCGCGTGAACCACAACGCGCCGTCGACCTGCGTCTGGTCCTTACTGGACGGAGAGCTGCCCATAGCTCGCCGTCCCATAGATATCTTAACGATGTATTTTGACTAAAGCATTCTACGATTAACTTACAAATACCTACATCATTGTTTGTATATATTTCCGTCAGCTTATAGATATTTTCATTTCTTTTCAGTTTCCACGCAGATGTGAAGCACAGCGTCCACCACTTAGTACCGGACAAGCATCACCATTAACTTAATTATGTGTAGTATCTACATAATCTACGTTGTTTTTATTTAGTTTGGTATGTTTGTTGTTTGATTTTAATAAAACGTTTAAAAAAATAAAATGTTTTTTATTAATGACGAAATAATAAGTTTTTTATGTTGTGTACATAAGTAAACAACATAAAAAAATCGTTCCTTACCCGTGGTCCCTCCCGTGGTCCCTGGAAGATACCACGAGTATTTTTTTTTCACCCGTGGTCCCTACGAGAAAAACAATGCTGTCGAATTAAAATGTTAGTCCCTCCCGTAGTTTCTGGAAGGCACCGCCCCTCCGAAAAATACAATGTCGCCGAATCAAAATTGTACCTAAGTAAAGTCCTAATACAGTCAAAGACATTATTCATAATTAAATAATATAAATAAAGAATCACAGTATGAAAAAATTACAAATATACACCGTGACATTTTAGTCGTCTTACAAAGGTGGTCCACTCAATGTATCCGACATAAAATACCTCTAGGCGCGATTAAAAAAATAAAGATTGTAATTAAGATTAAGTTGCAATAGTAAGAAACAAATTTTTGGGTAAATTAACTCTGATAAAGATGTCGCCGCTCCATTCCATGCCTCCCTTAGAACACCAGTCTCGGACTGCGCTCGTAACAGGGTGTTTCAAACTACGTTATGTGTCATAATGAGTAATATCTTTTAATTTTTTTATATTACTAATTATTATTTAAAAAAAATATATATAAGAATGATTAGTAGGCATTGGATACATAAAGTGGGCTGCCGTTGTAAGACGGTTAAAATGCCACGGTGTATTTGTAACATAGAAGAAGTTATTCAACAAAAACCTTGTAGCGTCATCTCTTCACTTTTATTTAATAGTTTAAATTAGTAAGTTATTTATATATTTTTATTTAGGGAGAGCCTACCATTTTAATTCGGCAGCATTGTATTTCTCGTAGGTGCCAAGGGAAAAAAATATACCCGTGGTACCTTCCAGGGACTACGGGAGAAACCACGAGTAAGGAACGAAAATACTATAAAATGTTACATTTGACATCCATACATTCACAAGTATTGCCACTGCGTAGAAGGAAACTGCACATTCATCGCCGGATGAAAACAGATGCGATTGATTAGATGATCTGCATAGCTTATAATTTTTAATTTACAAAGAACAGAACAAAACTTTTTTTTTTCGTTTGTAGTTACTATGGCAAAACAGCTCAATGCGGTACAGAACACAGCTAAGTATGTCACAAACCACATGAGCGACTAAAACTGGTTAATTTTACAATCACGAAAAATTCATTCAAACCACACAGACACTGACCATATAAAAAGACATATTTTGCCCTCAAAAATTATCAGTTGCCTTTTGTAACTTCAAGAGTAAAGAAATTCTCTTTAGAACAATAATCATGTACACTAAGGTAGGAATGATGAATTTAATAATAATCCAACAAATGAATTACTTACAATTTGTGTGGAATTTCACACCAAAAATGTACTTAATATTTAATTTCTTCCAGATTTTCCTACTTGCCGCAGTCATTGTTATAGTGGTCGCTGAACCACAGGGGGGCCATAATGAACATGAGCATAAACATGCCTTCTCATCACAAAGCATCAAGCAGCATCATGGTAAAGCTACGGAGAAACACGTCGAGTACTATGTATGAAACTTTCGGAATATTTATATAATGTGACACATTAGACTTCGGTATCTAAATTTTCCGTCTATTACAGTCGCATCCTAAATACGAATTCGAGTACAAAGTAGAGGACCCTCACACCGGTGACAAGAAATCTCAGCATGAATCCCGCGACGGTGACGTCGTGAAGGGCGTGTACAGTCTGCACGAGGCTGATGGTACCGTCAGGATCGTCGAGTACCACGCTGATAAGAAGAGCGGGTAAGTCCTAACATCTTTTGACCCTAGCCAACGTTCACTAGGTTTCTTGACAATTCACACAGGTACTAAAATATGGTCCTATTGTAGCTGTGATCTTGCATTATTTGGTAAACTATTTTTCTGTTTCTGATTTATATGCTGGTGGCTTTTGGGTGTGATATAAATCAATAGGCAAACTCTCATCATCATCATCATTTCAGCCGAAAGACGTCCACAGCTCGACAAGGCTTCCCCCAAGCACCGCCACTTCGACCGATTCTGTGCTTCCCGCATCCAGCGAATTCCTGCGGTTTTCACAAAGTCATCGGTCCACCTTGTAGGAGGCCTTCCCACGCTACGTCTTCCGGTACGCGGTCGCCACTCCAGAACCTTTCGGCCCCACCGGCCATCTTTTCTGCGAGCAATGTGCCCTGCCCATTGTCACTTAAGTTTGGCAATTCTTGGAGCTATGTCGCTTACTTTGGTTATCCTGCGGATCACTGCATTTCTGATTCGATCACGTAGGGAAACCCCAAGCATAGACCTCTCCATTGCCCTTTGGGTGACTTTTAGCCTTCTAAAAAAACGGTCAAAGACCTTCGTCTTGAGACACTGCGGTATGTGTGCAAACTCTCCCACTTTCTAATGTTGAATGCTTTCTTATTTTTAACACTATAATTTCTATTGTTTTAGATTTAATGCCAACGTTAAGAGGGAAGGTCACGCCAAGCACATTATTCCTGAACATCATCATCATCACTGATCTGATGACGAGATACTGTTAATTAAAGTTATATCATAAGATTGTTAAATATTTGCGTAGTTGTAAATATGTTTGAAATAAAGTTGTTTTAACTATATTTTGCATTTTTTTTACCCTTTAGCTTTTCAATCCCAGTATTTGTCTCTTTTTACTTTGACAACTAATTTAGTCAAGAAAACGGCTCTATAAATAAATGGTTGTAGTTTCTTACTTCCCGAAAAATTTATAACATTAGGTACTACTGAGTCCTTTGTCAAACAATATCAAATAAAACATAGTATTAAAGGTAAATTTATTATAGTACCCATTTTGTTAAAATAATGACAGCCAAAATACGTTTTGAGTCAAGTAGTAGGTAGCAGCCGTTTAACATTCATATTTTAGAACAATACGTAGATACTATACGTAATGAAATATTTTCAGGCATCTGTAAATTCCAATTTAAGTCTACTTGTTCGTTTCACTCACTACTTGTTAATAAAAGCGAATACCTATTATGAAATATCACGACTTGTTTATCCGAAAGGTTGGGCAGAGGTGTACGAGTACATATAGTAGGTACACCCCAATTTCGTCAGTTATGTTTAAGTACCAGTACCAGTTATGGTAAGTAAGAGTGTGTATAGAGGGCGAGACTACTGTCATTAACCGTGCACAAATCCAGATACCAGGCTGCTCTGAAAAATTCCAGACAGAAAAACCCAATAGCACTCTGCCCGACCTGGGAATGAAACCCAAGGACTCATACTCAGCAGTAGCGCTCATTATATTGCTTTAAATTCAACCAAATGTTTGAAAAAGTTTGCCAAATAAGAGCCGGCTCTTCGGGTGATGATGACTTTTATAATCGTTATGTAGGTACCTACATAAATTACTTATGCAAATGATGGTATACACTCGAACAGCAAAGCATGCATTGCTAAATATTACTTATCGGGTAGGTATACAGGGCAATATTTATATCAATAGCTAAATTTTTACAAGGTGTTCTACCCATGAATATGAACAACTTTAACTATAGGACCAACACAGAAATCGCGAAAAAAAATCTGCTGTTTCATACATTTCACGCATTTCATGCAAGTAGAAATTTAAACAAGCTTTGTAAACAATATGATATAGATCCGTTCCTAACTAGTGTGTCGTCAGCCAGGAAGAGCTTAAGCCGTAACTTTTTCATGTATTTCATTTTGCTATGATGGTTGTTATGCAGTGCGAGCAACATAGTGATAGTAGCTTGGTGTGAATGTCCTTAGAATTAACTTTTTTTATCTCTGTATTTTATAAGTGGAAACCTGTAATTGGCTTTCAGACTATTGTACTGTCCTTGATCTGTTTGTTTTAGTTGTAAGTCTCTCCTATCATATAAATAAACTAGCTTCTGCCCGCGACTTCGTCCGCGTGAAATTTCTTGTTCCCCCGACCCACCCCGTTGCATCACATTGCCTGCCCATGCTTTTACTTAGTTTTCGCTTAAACTTTCATTTAAAAAAAAAAATTGTGTCCTAGTTATTAGGAATGTAATTCTTCCTCAAGAATTGGGCTGTAAAATGCGAAAAGATTTTTTTCAAATCCAACTCTCAGTTCCAGAGATTAGCGCGTTCAAAAACAAAAAAACCTGCCAAGTGCGAGTCGGACTCGCACACGAAGGGTTCCTTACCATCCATACTAATATTATAAATGTGAAAGTAACTCTGTCTGTCTGTCTGTATGTTACGTTTTCACGCCTAAACCGCTGAACCGATCGTCATAAAATTTGGCAGAGATATAGCCTGGGATATGGAGGACATAGGCTACTTTTTACGTGATGACCGACATCCACGCGGGCGGAGCCGCGGGCATTATCTATAAAAACGGCAAAAAAATCATGTCCGTTGTATGGGAGCCCCCCTTAAATATTTATTTTTTCTGTTTTTTTGTATTTTTTGTTATAGCGGCAACTGAAATACATCATCTGTGAAAATTGCAACTGTCTAACTATCACGGTTCATGAGATACAGCCTGGTGACAGACGGACATACAGACAGACAGACAGACGGACAGCGGAGTTTTAGTAATAGGGTCCCATTTTACCCTTTGGGTACGGAACCCTAAAAACTAACTCTTCAGCTATAGAATAGACTACCTCGCAGAGTTGATCATTATTTTGCTGCGGAGTTATTATAAAACAGTTATATCTCCTAAGTTATTCATTGAAATGAAATGATGTAAGGGCAACTTTGTTCAAAATTAAATACTTGTGATGAATAACGTATTTATTTGGATAAGGATTAATATCATGTTTATGAAAACTCCTTCGCAAATAATGCATTAATTTCGAACAAACTTGATTACCATAAAAAAAGGTTATAGTGAGTCAATCTTAAAAAATAGACATATGCTGTCGCGGACTTTTTTTTTAACTTTTAAAGAGGAACAATTCCATTATACATGATATTTGCGTAACTTAAACCGTTTACGCAGCGCACGCAACGGAAGCTCTCAAAAAGGAATATCTTTTCCCGTTTTTGCAACATTTTACATTTATGCTCCACTCCTATTGGTTGTAGCGTAATGTTATATAGCCTATAATATTTCTGAATAAATGGACTATCCAACACAAAAATAATTTTTCAATTCCAACCAGTAGTTCCTGAGGTTAGCGCGTTCAAACAAACAAACAAACAAACTCTTCAGCTTTATAATATTAGTATAGAAGTATAGATAATAAAATGCTGAAATTTTATTTCTTACGTTTAGCATAATCAGGCTATCTTATTCGTGGGAATATGATAGCCTGATTATGCTAAACGTTGACCGGAATCGATTTTAGTTGAAGTAGTGCCGATTAGACGATATATATTATACAGGGCTATTTTTAAATCACTAGCTAAATTTTCACAGGATGTTCTACGGCTTATTCCCAGGAGCTCCATAATTTTACTACCGGCTCCAAATTAAAAAAGCAATATAATCATAAGAAATATATTTTAGTATTTTATTATTTAACTAATAAAATTATAGAGCACTTGGGAATCAATGTATGGAGAGAAATTGTTTAGAGAATAATAGATTTGGAGCTCCTGGGAATAAGCCATTCTACCCATGAATATGAACAACTTTCACCATGGGACCAACTCTGAAATTATACTGTTTCATACATTTTGGTGGAGCAGGTGTGTCCTGTGTCCCAGCAGTGGTGCTGGGACACAGGTCTCCTCTCGGTGAGAGGGAGCGGGCCGTAATCCACCATGCGGGCACAGTTCGGGTTGGTAGATGTCACGTCTTCGATTTTTTTGTCATAGGACATGTTACTTTCCTCACGATATTTTCCTTTACCATTTTGAGAGCAGTGGTTATGAAATAATTTATGCAAAGAAAGCGCCTAAGTTCTAACCTACGACCAACAACTCGTAAGTCGCGATCGTTACCACTGGGCCACCACTAATCCGATCAAATTAACGTTATCCAATTATGGTTTTAATTATGAGAGTGTAGCCAATAATTTGACCTAAGCACAATAAAATGAATGTGGTATGTACAAAGAAAATGAATTAACCCTAAAGACTGATCTTGATAGAAAATTTTAGTGTCGTTAGATAATACAGGGCAATTTATAAATCACTAGGTAGCTAAATTTTTACAGGGTGTTCTACCCATGAAGAAAAAATCTGCTATTTCATACATTTTGGTCGAGTAGGTATTGAACTTTTGTATGAAAGAACAGATTTTTTTTATTTTTCCTCATTTCAGAGTTGGACCCATAGTGAAAGATGTTCATATTCATGGGCAGAACTCCTGGTGAAAATTTTGCTAGTGATTTAAAAATAGCCCTGTATTCTAAAGATTGTTTTGGTAGGTACATTTATTAAGTTACATTTAAGAAATCTTATTATTATTATTATTTTCCAAATAGGTACGAGCAAATTAAACTCGAACAATGAAATCGTTTTTTTACGATGTGTTCGTGTACCATAGTAATTAAAGTACCTATCTAATGATGAAGTCATTGTTTTACTTATTAAGTAATATGTAACCAACATAAAATAGGCATATTTATTACAAGCAAAACGCTTGCAAATAGTCGTTGCGTATGAAATTGACGTAAATACTTCTAATGGCTACCCAACAATCAATTAGAATGAAATCTATATCACTTTTATTACTTTTGTTTTCTATATAAGTGTTGTGTTGGACTCGCAAGTATCAGTTTGTTACCGAGTTTAGTACAACTACTACAGAGCTACATAATGATTTCTAGGGTACAATCAATTTTCTTTATTTAAGTACTTTGAATACGGAAATTTAAATTACATAATTTGCACCAACGACAGCCCAATTTTATGTCCAGGCAAGCACTATCCATTATAGCTATGGTTGCCTGAAAGAAATCCCAAAAGGCGATAAGGCCGCCTATTGTACATTTTGTATTGTTTGATTAATTTTTGTTATGTATTTTTGTGTCGTAAAATAAATTAAATATAAATAAATAAATAATAATTATAAATATTGAAATAAATAAGTAATACCTGCACTGTTAACATGCACCCAAAATAAAATAAAGTCGAGAAAGTGATTACAGGTCAATAATTTTAACGTTGACAAGCCAAAGATAGTCGACAATAGTATTTTCTTCATGTTTACCATTCTACACCTTATTATCATTAACTATTTTCGCCCTTATTTTAATTGTAAACTTTTTCTCCAAGGTTATCTGCGTGTTAGCTGTCTCAGCAGTGGCATCAACGGAATACGCTCACTCATCACAACACTTCCACAAGCACGATGGTCACCACCACCTCGTGCACATACACGATGACCACCACCACGGACATCATCATCACCACCACGTCGACTACTATGTAAGTTACGGGCTATACACAGGTCGATGTCTAGTCACACATCCAAACAACTGATTTGAACTCAGTTATAAACTAGAATCTCGTATTGTCAAACATTGTAAAAACGAAATACCTTGTTAGTCTTTTTTGTTAAAACTGTAAATGATATGGCAAGAGGAGCTCGTGGCTTAGTAATAACAGTTGCACGGGTCGATCCAGCAGGTTAAGCTATCATCAGTCCATTGCTGGACATAGGCCTCTCCAATTGCACGCCAGTCAGCTCGATGTTCGGCAACTCTCATCCAGCTGCTACCAGCCACCCTGCGAAGATCGTCGCTCCACCTAGCCTGAGGACGTCCTACCTTACGTTTGCCAATTCGCGGTCTCCACTCAAGAACACGTCATCGGTTCTACGGCTAATATGGCCGGCCCATTGCCACTTCAGCTTGCTTATTCTGTGAGCTATGACAACAACGACTGACCTTGCATACCACTTTCGGTTAAGCTATACTTGCAGGGATTGGTCCGTGGATGAGTGACCATCTTTACTAACTGAGACTCGTCCATGCCTCGGAAAGCACGTTAAGTTGATCTCGGCTGTCATTCGTGGATCTTTGACAGTCGTTACGGGTCGTCAGAAGCCCGTAAGTCTGAGAACCAGTCTTACCAAGGGGTATAGTATCACCCAGTTGCCTACTGGGTTGTGGAGGTCAGATAGGCAGTCGCTCCATGTAAAATACTGGTATTCAGTTGCATCCTGTTAGATTGGAAGCCGACCCCAATATTGTTGGGAAAAGGCTAGGCAGATTGATTGTAAGTGGTATGGCAAAGGAAAAATTGACCCGTTAAATCTCTCATAACGATGTACTCTAAAGCTTTGGTTTCTTACGAAAGCGGTGAAAGGTCACACAATAACAATTGTCCAAATACAGTGTATTTGACGCCTTTAAGCCAAATCTGGTCTGGCTGTTTGTGTATGTGACTTTAAATGTTTGTAAACGCGGGTGCGTTTACAAACATTTGCGGGTGGGTCACAATACAGGAGAAATTCCTAGTGTGGGGCAACGATATTAAAAGAAGAAAAAAAAAACCGTTCCGTTCCGTGTGGTGCCGGACGTAAAGAATAACACCACCCCATTTCCTCCCGTGGGTGTCGTAAAATGCGATTAAGGGATTTACTAGGGAATGGGCAGCAGAGTTCTCTATGTATTTTTAACACCATACTGCGATCGCCAACCCGCCCGCCAAGCGTGGCGATTATGGCAAACCCCGCCAATTGGGGGAGGCCTATGTCCAGCAGTTGACGTCTTTCGGTTGAAATGATGATGATGAAGTCAAATACTGGTGAAAAAATGACAGATTTTCATGACGGCCGTTTCAATTTTCTTTTTATATTTAATTCACAAAACTGGTGTTCAATCACAAATGTAATAAAAAAGTTACAAGTCAATATTTTTGATTGAGATCTAAGTAAGATGTGAGTCTAGCATGCATACTCTTATTATAAACTAACTATTAAAAAAAAAACAAGTTTAACCAAACTTACTAATAATTATGAACTTTTCCATAGATAATGAAAAAAATTTGGGAAAGATAAATTGTATATAAAAAAAATTAAAAAACAGGTTTAGTCTGCAGGACCAGCAAAGATACCTATTTCACCACGAATGGAGTTGGCAAATGGGTGAAAAATTACCTACCTATGTATACAGCGTGTTACGGAAAGGGTATATCCATACAAACGGGGTGAAGAGTGTATCTGGTTCAGAATATCTGTACAAAATTTCAGCTCAAAAGCACTAACTAGAAAATGCTTAATATTTTTTTTATTTCGATAGTTTATTAAATTTAAATCATAACAAACGTGTTACCGCCGTTTCTTTATGTGTAGTTTATTGACACCGATCAGCTGACTTGGTCTAGTGATGTGTAGAATTCAATTGGAAACATTTGATTTTTAGTTAAATGTTTCTTAACTTTTTATTTATGTAGGTATAGGTATTAAAAAATATTGCCCTGTAGTTTGTTATCACCAAAAGAATTTGTGCCTTTGATATGTATATACCCTTTCCGTAACACGCTGTATTAGTTTGACTATGAGACCGGACGAAAGTTCATCAGTTAATACTATGACGGGACCGCTTTCCTAGAAAACCCAAGTTATACTCATCGGCTTAACTGTGCATGAACATAAAACACTAATCATGATGTTTACCTCTGTCTAGACGCATCCTAAGTACGAGTTCAAGTATGAAGTAAAAGACCCTCACACTGGAGATCACAAGGAACACCACGAGCACCGCGACGGTGACAGTGTGAAGGGACACTACTCGTTTAAAGAGCCTGATGGCACCATCAGACACGTTCACTATCATGCCGATAAGAAAACTGGGTGAGCAGACAAATAAATTATTAACTTTGATTAATTAACTGTCGCGTTGCAACCTGCGCAACGTTTTCTAAGCAGGACCGGGCCTCAAGTCTGCTATTGCAATAGTGTCAGAATGGTCTATCATTGATTGCATAATTGTTGATTTTGACAAGTTTGTTAGTCTAGTAATATAATGGCGTCATTATGACCTTCCAATGGTCAGCCACTGACACTCCATTGAAAGAATTAGTAATCTCGTACATAATGACAAATGAACTCTTCCTACTAAACTTCCAACTTTAACACTAATAAATAATATGTAAAAATACATATAAATGAAATCTGACATGAATAAATGTTCAAAATGCCATTGTAATACAATTCTATTACGAGACCATTGACCGACCAATGATCGACCATTATGAATTTAGCAGATTACGAACTTTTAGCAAAATGACAATGGGATCGTGTTGGAGTGACGAATTTATAAAAATAGCAGACTTGGGCCCCCTGGTATGACGCCTGCCTATTGATGCGTAAAGGACTTTTTATTCTAGTAGATCAAAATAAATATTAGTATGTCATTCATTTGGTTTGCTATAGTCTTATACCAGTTTTTATGTTGACATCGCTCCTTGTTACTGCAGGCACCGTTTTGTCGACGGAAGAGTAAACAAAAATGATGTTCCGTGTAGACAGTACAACGACAGCAAAATAGAAAGAGTCAATTGCACTTTTTACGAAATTCACTCTTTTACATAATTCGACTCAAATTCTTTGTTTTGTCATAGGACTTTTTTTTTTCTGTTTGATTATAATTTTTTGCTGATATTAAGTCACGTATATAAAGACAACTATAACAATTTTTCTCAAAGTGTCGAAGTACCGTATTTTTGAATAAAAAAATATTACAGTAACAATGGCCTTAACCATTTCCTTGGTAATGACCTATTAACTAAATTATGTATACCTAATAGGAGAGAATAGCTTTGTTCTTCTATTAATTATCACAATTTTGCGTTCAAAACGCTCTCCTGTAAAATCATGATTTTGTAGATAACCTTTCGGTTACAAACTTTTTACTATTTATATTTAGATTATATTTAGATAAATTAGATTTATAATCGCCATGCGGCAGTAGAACTGTCGCATGGCGATTAAAAAATCTAATTTTCTTAACTACCTTAGACAACTGTCAGTTGTCAGTGTGATTTTGACAGATTGGCATAGCAAAATTTCTTCTGAAATAGTTTACATAAACAAAAAAAAATCGGTACACAGATACATCCTTTAAACTTATAACACCCCTCTTTTTCTGTCGGGCGTTAAAATAGGACCTAGACAAAGATCGTTAGAAACGAAAGACAAAATGAAACATTGTAGAAGGATGTCTACGGTGCGATGTCAAAAATGAAGAAATGAAATGTCACTTTGTATAGAAAGAGATGTGTCTATTCTTCGTATATATAGAAAGCGTCATGCTAAGCCTGCTGTTTGTCCTGTCAAATCTACAATATCTTTGTGTCTGACACACACGAGGTATCCACTAAAATCTTATATCTCACCTATTTTTTCTGTCCACAGTTTCCACGCAAACGTGAAGCATAGCACTCATCATCTCCACCATTATCATCACCACCATTGATTCGATTAATGTATGTGTATGAATTTGTTTTGTTACGTTTGTTTTTATTTTATTTTTTCGACGATAATAAACTTTACAAATTTTAAATGTATTTTCACTACCTATAAGTATATAGTGTTAGAACTCAGTTGAAATTAGATAGTTCATTTTGATATTAATATAATATTGTTTTTTATTATTATCCGTCACATTTAATTTTTTTGTTAATCCCCCCCCCCCGACCCATTATCTCCGAAGTTTGCATAGATAAAAATCTGAAATTATTCTATGTGATAGAAGTTTTACATTACAAGAAAAATAAAACGATGTCTCTAAATAGCACACTTTTTCAGAAATCATCAACAAGATTTACATTAGTTCCACTATCGGTCAAGACATGGCGCAGGCCTAAAACTGCAATATTCTACACCGCAGTGTTAAAATTCTTTGTCAAACATAGGCCTCGCCGATGTAAATACCTACTCGCAAGTTGCTGTGGGTGAAGCACAGTTGTAGTTTTTTCTGGGCACAGAACTATTTAGGTACCTATACGAATCAAGCTATAGCCGGTTTTGACGTGACGACTACGCGTGCTGGCTTAGACAAACATTCCGCATACTAGCACGGGGCGTCTGTCATGGGCAGCTCGCCGTACGGTAAGGACCAGGCCCGGGTCGTCGGCGCGTATTGTTCCACGGGCGCCTCAAAGAGGTGTCAGCACGCACTGACGGGGTCCGCCAGGACCGATGCCTGCCAGGGTTGCGAGTTTGTCCGAAAGGGATACCGTGGCCCTGGCACACAGGCAACTGAAGGAACACGCGTGAGTTTTTGTCAGTAAAAGTCTGACACGCCCTCCCGCTCCGCCCAAAGCGGGAAAAATTATTTGATAATTTCCCACACAAAATTAACAAATAATTTTTCCCGCAATATGGGTAACCCGGTTTTTATCAGAAAATTAAATTAAGGACCCCGAGTTCGACATCCTCAGTTATCTGAATCTGGAAGAATATTGGACATCTTCGTCGGCTCTGGGATCCGGGATTAAATAAATCCCTGGCGCCCATTTACTAATTGTTTACTTACAAAATGATTGGAAGGTTACACCTTAATAATTTAATCTTTTATTATATTTTAATCTAAACTTAAAATCGGAACAGTACTGGCTTTATCTCCAACTCCCAACGACCTTAGTTCTTTCAGCTGAAGTTTGAGCTGGCTGGCATTTATAAGTGACAGTTATAGTCACCTACCTATTATAAAGGTTAACTAAGTATAAGTGTTTGATATAAGTAATTAATTATTAATACGGTAGACCCTTAAAGGCTACCGTATATTGTTTTAAGAAGGAGTATTCTTTTTAAATATATGTTATTTCAAACAGTTTATTGTTTCCTTGTATTTCGATACGTAACCACCTTGCATGAAGGCTTTGTTCCATTACCTCTAGAGGGATAAAATATTTTATGTAACAGTGGCAGTAATGTGAGATTCGATTGTATCAGACTGGTAACAACCAGTCTGATACAATCGAATGTCACATTACTTGTGTATCTATCTATATAAATAAAAATGTAATGCTGTTCGTTGGTAAACACATCACTTGAGAACAGCTGAACTGATTCTGGAATTTATTGTTTTAAAATGTTTGTAACAGTCGAAATGTGTTTTTATGGAAAGAAAAATTTTTAATTCGGGAAAAATAGAACGTCCTTTTTTTCTTTGGGGTTATGTTTGAGTTGTTGAAATTTGTACAGGTCTGTTGGGTCAGCTAGTAAGTGACAATAATAATATTTTTTTTATTATTATTCTATATATTTTATGAGAGAATTTTGTTTTTAGTCTTGTCCCTTACATATGCAAGTCAGACTTGGACTTTCACTAAAAGTCCAAGTCTGACTTGCATATGTAAGGGAGGGCAAGATACATGAGTCCATTATGATCTTCTTTAACTTCAGACTGTAATTTCCTTTGAGGATTTCTTTCTGTGCCCAATACTTTTTCCATGTTGTGTTTATTCTTCTGACTACTTCACTCTCGTTTCGATTAGTGTCAATAAAATCCAAAATCCTCTCATGCCAGTACGCCATGGAAAGAAGCATCCTGAAACTAAGAAGAATAGATAAAACACGGAATGCTGACATACGCAACAAAACAAAAGTAACGGATGCACTGCAACAAGCCATGACACTGAAGTGAAAGTGGGCAGGCCATATAGCTAAATACCAGGATAACAGAAGGACACTACATACAACAAAGTGGGTCGATCCCACGTTGATGACATCGTAAAATAGGCTGGGAAAAACTGGATGCACATCGCCCAAGACAAGCAAAATGGAAAAAGATGGAGAAGGCTTTTTACCCTACAGGGGCCATACAATAATATATATTTAATGTAAATCTTTTATTAATTAAGTTTGTAATAATATGGATAAATAAAGCTCAAATAAATAAATAAATATATTTTATAATATCTTGCTTCTAGGGTAATTGACTATTATTTTCAATAATATTCTGCCTGCTACGTACCGAGTTTATGGGGGCATCTAGATTATTTCTATGATATGGCAGATTCATATAGTATTTAAACAATTACCTACTTAACGTGAAGAAATGTAAAAGCACTCGCCTTAATTAGCCAAGGTTAATAATATAATATATAAGAAAAAAAAAACATTATATCACATTAAATCAGGTGTAAAACTGGTTATTTTTAATTAACAAACTTGTCAACAGTCAATATGTTTGGTACTTTTTGTAACTGTATAAAAAAGCAAAGGTAATGAATTAACAGATTATCAGTGTCCTTTTAGCATTTACAGAGTAAACAACAAAACAAGAAGAACACAAAATGTTGCATAAAGTAAGCTTTATTTTCCAAAAGTTCGTTAAACCATTTTTTAGGGTTCCGTAGTCAACAAGAAACCCATAATATTTCCCCATGTCCGTCTGTCTTAGCTCAGGTACACTTAGTATTAGAAAGCTATAATTTGTCATGGGTATACATAATATTAATCACGCCGACAAAGTGGTAGAATAAAAGAATTGTACCATACGTCCCTTGCACGTAAAGTGGGGATGAAATGTTTTTTCTCGTCTATCCCATGGTGTCGTTGGATAGGCCATTCAAAAACATTGCCGGTTTATGAAAACCATTTTCAATTCAGGGATCTGTTTGCGTAATATTTAGCTTTAAAGTGCTGATTTTTGTTAAAGTCAAGTGTCCCCACCCACCCCTCCTGCCAGCTAAATGGCTGTTTTTGGGATATCACGGCAGTAGTATTTATTACGAAGTTAAAAGGAAAACTATCACAGAAAAGAAGGCTTTACAAGTTAACGAGTAATAGTCAACCAAATTACATTTGCAGATGGAATGTATGAGAGAACATGTATTTCAACTACAATTTTGAGTTTGTCCAACACGCACTTGGCCGGTATTTGTGTCATATCATCCTTCACACCATCGATTCTTCTTTTCTTTGGTCGTCCTCTCCCTCTCAATCCATCTCTTTTTTTTTATTATTTTAAATTGCACAGATTCTCCTCCACCACAGTCTTGCCTTCTCATCACAGAGCATCAAGCAGCACCACGGACAAGCCACCGAGAAACACGTCGAGTACTATGTACGATGACGTTCCAATCATAAATAGAATTTGGCTTATTCAAATCAGGAATACTGTTGCTAACCGTTATGTCTTGCAGTCTCATCCCAAATACGAGTTCGCGTACAAAGTGGAGGACCCTCACACCGGCGACAAGAAATCTCAGCATGAAGCTCGTGATGGCCACGTCGTTAAAGGCGAGTACAGCCTGCACCAGCCTGATGGTACCATCAGGATTGTTAAGTACCACGCTGACAAGAAAACCGGGTAAGCGTGCATGAGCATTTGAACTTAGCTGTACCTAATGGTATGCTTAAGAAACGTCTTCCTCATTTTTTGCTTTTTGTTTTTACAGATTCAACGCGAACGCAAAGTACGTGGGGCACGCCCATCACATTGTTCCTGAACATCACCACCATCACTGATTCTGTGATATAACCAATTAATTTGTTATTAATGACCCGTTGAAATATTGTTAATGTACTTATTATGAGACTAGATTAAAGGTAAAACCAAAATTTGTTTTACATTATAATATTAAAAAAACCGGCTAAGTGCGTGTCGGACCACGCAAAATGAAGGGCTCCGTAGGTGGGATGAATTTATTCCAAGAACAAACTTAACATTGTAGTTGAAAAACATATTCTTCCATACAGAATGTATGGGAGAACATATTATTCAACTGAAAATTCAAGTAGGTCGACTATTACTCGGTAACTTGAAAAGCCTACTTAGCTGTGATAGTTTTCCTTTTAACTTCGTTATATAATATACTACTGCTGTGTTTTTTTTTTAAATATCCAAATACAACTATTTGCACTCGAAAAATGGTTTTCACAAATCTGAAATATTTTTGAACGGCCTATCCAACGATACCCCAAACCATGAGATAAACGAGAAAAAAAATATCATCCCCACTTTACGTGTAGGGCAGGTACCCCAATAAAAAAAAAATTCAAGAATTTATTTCACTACTTGCGTACCCCCTTTGAATCACAATCCGAGAGTTTTGAAGGATATTGATAAACCATTGGATCATAGTATTGAAAAATTCGTCTACTCAACAATGTAAATGTCGCAATGGACGTGGGTGAACTATCAAAATGAAACCCATTGCGATAAATTGTCATTTTATGTGTTACGCAAATACCCCACTGTTTATCAATGACATTATGTCAACAATAAAACCTAGTTCATCAAAGTCTATTAATCCAGAAAACGCCTGAATAGCCAAATCAAATTAACATACAGGAAAAGTTTTTAATCAGTGCGCAAATTTTGAAAAATTAAACTTAAACGTGTTTTATTATACATGTCTTTAGTATATGTCTTAGTACAAAAAAAAATAGTTATCGTTAACGAAAGATGTTTACTTTGAAACTGGTATAATGGATACTCGTCGCGCAACGCGCCGGCGCGGCGCGGTCAGTGAAAGCTCGTACAGACTAGTGCGATATCGCGGGCGCGACGCGACACTAGTAGCAAAATTTCTTTGTCGGTGCCTGTCGCGCCCACGATATCGCGCGAGTCTGTACGAGCCTTGAAGCGGAACGCAGTAGTAGGTACCTACCTATCAGCTGTGCGCTCGCCCATTGATATTATTACAAATAGATTGTATCCATATTTTGCTGATATCAAGTAGGACTAAAAAAAAGTATTGAACAAATAATGGAATTGTGTTCTATTACTGATACTGAGCCACTACTACTGTTCTATCCATTTATCGTATACTAGCTTCTGCCCACGCCTTCGCCTGCGTTTTTGTCAACAATACTATAAAACCCTATGCACTCGGCAATAGTGTAGCTTACTGCCAGTGAAATAATTTTCAAAGACGGATCAGTACTTGCAAAGATTATATTCTACATCCAAACTTACAATCTTTACCTCTTTAAAATTTTAGTCGTACATGAGACTGTTATTATTGACAGTTGTTACAAGTCGGCAGACGCCCGAAAGTCTGACAACCAGTCTTACCAAGGATTATCAGGTTAACATGCTAACCGACCCCAACATAGTTGCGGTCGGATTAATTAATATTTGGCTTAAAGTTTAAAAATATATTATTTGTAAATCTCTGGATCATCTTCTGGCTTCTTCGACTTTACTTTGGCTTGAGCAAGACAATAAAGACTCACCAGGTCGCACGATGCGGCATGGCATGGTAAAGGGTGTTCGTTAGTGGAAATGATTTTGAATTTTATATGTTCATGACTAGCGCTCACATTTCATTGATATCGTCACAAGGGGACTCGAGCATACCGCGAGAAGCTGCAGCATGCCGTGGAAGGAGGAAGGAAGGAAGATGGAATGTTAATGCTTTGCTGTGCCATGCCTTCACTGGTAAACCCCAGGAAGCTTAGGACTTTGAACAATCCTTATCATATCAAAACCTCAATAACACGTTCACAATGAATAAGTATACTATGATGACACAATAAAATTGAAATCTAAATTACCTATGCAGTTGAGGTTTTACGAAATGTTGTTGTCAAAACGCAACACCTATTAACAATAACAGCTGATATAATTTAGAGAGAAATCAATACTACCTTGAATGTATTATTTTAAGTCATATAAAAGACGTGAGGTTTAGAAGTAATGTATCAGTTCTCTCTTGGACGTAGCTTCAAATCAGTAACAAGTCTACAATAACAACAGGACAACATGTTCTTTAAGGTATATAGTTAATTACATTATTAAATTATTTTTATTTCAACACATTAAAGTATATAAGTAAAAAAGTGTGTGACTTGAGATTGAAGATCACTCTTTCTATGTCGCAGAACTAAACGCTCTAAATTCCACTTCTCTCTCAAAAAATGATGAGCAAAAGGTGGCGGGGTCAAATTGAAACTTCCTAAGAAGTTCTTCAATATTCGTATCAAAATGCCTAACCATATTTCCCGTTTCTTGTAATATAACGATAATAACAACTGTTTGTTATAATCTTAATAAATTTCTTGCCTTTAGGTGCTCTGCATGCTATCTGTGGCGGTCGCCGTGGTCTCCGCTCATGGACACTCGTCCCAGTACATCCACCGACACGACGGACACCACGAAATAGTACACCACGGACATGGACACCATGACTACTACGTCAGTACCTAACAATATTAGATTGTTTTCAAAAGTGAAATTCTAACCTAATTACCTGATACTTATTGTATCCTAACCGAAGTGTTTATTTGCAGACTCACCCTAAGTACGAGTTTGAGTACAAGGTGGAGGACTCTCACACGGGCGACCACAAGACGCAGCACGAGCACCGCGACGGTGACGTCGTCAAGGGACACTACTCGCTGCACCAACCTGACGGCTCCGTCAGGGATGTGCACTACCATGGCGACCATCACAGCGGGTGAGTCTAGCAATAGCTTCAGCTGATGTATGCAGTCTTGAAATGTAGATTCTTCAGTTGTTATATTTATTATTTTCATCTCCCCAGCTTCCACGCGGACGTGAAGTACAGCACTCACCACATCGTGCCTCATCATCACCATTACTGAAAAGAGCTATCAGTGTTATCTAGTGAATTAAAATGATATTGTTTTACTATAGCTAAATGTTGTGATATTAAAACCCATTATTCTAAGAATAAAGACATTTTAAAACCAGTTTTTTCTTTCTTATTTACATAATTATTTTACAGAAGATAAAGCGCCATTTTTTTTTTTGTTCTTAACATATTTTGTCCGAATGATAACTTGCACGTACATAGTAAAACATGCTATAAATTTTGAAATCCCTGAATACAATATGCCCTAAATTTGTTTGTCTTAAATATTATACAACAAATAATATACAAAAGACTCACTTAAATTATTTAATGTTTATTTATCCTAATAATGTCTTTAAAACAAATTTGTATTACAAAGCATTTGCTATAAACTTCACTCAGGCGTTACGTAGATACGATTTAGGAAAATAACAACGGGAAATATTTTTTTCTTCTACCGACTTGTTTTGAGATAGATCACTTGTTGTGTAGTTTTGTTTGAAGTAGCAGGATAATTACGTTTTTTTTTTTTTTATATGCATGCAGCATGCAAGCAAGCATGCAGAATACAAGCGAGCATGCACATGCATATAAAAAAAACGTAATTATCCTGCTACTTCAAACAAAACTACACAACAAGTGATCTATCTCAAAACAAGTCGGTAGAAGAAAAAATAAGCAAGCAAGCAAACAAGCAAGAAGC
Organism: Dryobota labecula; assembly: GCA_947523025.1. Taxonomy (NCBI): domain Eukaryota; kingdom Metazoa; phylum Arthropoda; class Insecta; order Lepidoptera; family Noctuidae; genus Dryobota; species Dryobota labecula. The sequence goes on along the minus strand of OX383288.1, from coordinate 18,596,452 downwards.
AAGCAAGCATGCAGCATGCAAGCGAGCATGCAACATGCAGAATGCAAGCAAGCATGCAGCATGCAAGCGAGCATGCAAGTGAGCATGCGTCAGACAGTTGGTGACGTTGTCAGAAGATAGTTGATGACGTTGTCAGAAGATAGTTGACGACGTTAACAGACATTTGGTGGCGTTGTCAGAAGATAGCTGGTAACTTTGACAGAAGATATTTGGTGACGTTATCAGATAGTTGGTGACGTTGTCAGAAGAAAGTTGGTGACGTTTTCAGAAGTTGGTGACGTTGTCGGACAGTTGGTGACGTTTTCAGAAGATATTTGGCGACGTTGTCAGACAGCTAGTGACGTTGTCAAAAGACATTTAGCGACCTTGTCTGATAGTTGGTGACGTTTTCAGAAGATAGTTGGCGACGTTGTTAGACAGTTAATGACGTTCTCAAAAGACAGTTGGTAACGTTGTCAGATAGTTGGTGTCGTTTTCAGAAGATAGTTGTTGATGTTGTCAGACAGTTGGTGACGATGCCAGAAGATAGTTGGTAACGATGTCAGATAGCTGGTAACATCGTCAGAAGATTGTAAGGGACATTGTCAGAAGATAGTTGGTAACGCTGTCAGATAGTTGGTGACGTTGTCAGAAGGTAGTTGATGACGTTGTCAGAAGATAGTTGGCGACGTTGTCAGAGAGTTGGTGACGTTGTCAGAAGAAAGTTGGTGACGTTTTCAGAAGATAGTTGGCGACATTGTCAGATAGTTAGTGATATTGTCAGAAGATAGTTGGTAACGTTGTCAGATAGTTGGTGACATCGTCAGAAGATTGTAAGTGACATTGTCTGAAGATAGTTGATAACGTTGTCAGATAGTTGGTGACGTTGTCAGAAGTTGGTGCCCTTGTCTGATAGTTGGTGACGTTTTCAGAAAATAGTTGGCGACGTTGTCAGGCAGTTAGTGATGTTGCCAGAAGATATTATAGTTGGTAACGATGCCAGATAGTTGGTAACATCGTCAGAAGATTGTAAGTGACATTGTCAGAAGATAGTTGGTAACGTTGTCAGATAGTTGGTGACGTTGTCAGAAGGTAGTTGATGACATTGTCAGAAGATAGTTGGTAACGTTGTCAGATAGTTGGTGACGTTGTCAGAAGACAGTTGGTTACGTTGTCAGAAGATAGTTGGCGACATTGTCAGATAGTTAGTGATATTGTCAGAAGATAGTTGGTAACGTAGTCAGATAGTTGGTGATATCATAAGAAGATTGTAAGTGACATTGTTAGAAGATAGTTGGTAACGTTGTCAGATAGTTAGTGACGTTGTCAGAACCTTGTTGATACGTTGTCAGATAATAGTTGTCGACGTTGTTAGATAGTTGGTGACGTTGTCAGATATTGGTGACGATGTCAAATAGTTGGCAACGTTGCCAGATAGTTGGTGATATCGTAAGAAGATTGTAAGTGACATTGTTAGAAGGTAGTTGGTAACGTTGTCAGATAGTTAGTGACGTTGTCAGAAGATTGTTGATACGTTGTCAGATGATAGTTGTCGACGTTGTTAGATAGTTGGTGACGTTGTCAGATATTGGTGACGATGTCAAATAGTTGGCAACGTTGACAGATAGTTGGTGACGTCGTCAGATAGTTGGTGATGTTGTCAGAAGATAGTTGGCGACGTTTTCAGATAGATGGTGACGTCGTCAGAAGATAGTTCGGGACGTTGTTAGACAATTGGTGACGTTGTCAGTTGTCTTACTGCTAATAAAAACTGAGTTCTTAAAATGGCTAGACTTTAATACTATATCTTTTTTTTTTTGCGTTTTTGTATTTTAGATCTGAAATCTTTAATGTCTAATTTATTTAACCTTTTTGTAGAATATTCAATACCTGCTCATATTACAATTTATATGGGATTTTAACTAAATCAATTTCAGTATATATTTGGCTTTTGATTGATTATGTCATCTTCAGATTCAAGTATGTCAAGAACTGTATAACATTAAATGATCTAATTCCTTTTAAAATGACCTGTCTCCAGTAAGCTGGAGTGGTTGCTGGAGTAGTTACTGGCGAATGACGAATGATAAGAATGCTTGGAAACATGCTGGTCCTGCTCCATAGGACAATTTAGAGTCTAGACAAAATCAAACTGGTTGCTAATTTAACTGTATAATTTATAATTTTTATGATATTAATTTTATTTTCTGTGATTAATATTTTAACTCACACACTGACTTATTATATGTTGTTTTTATTTTTTAATTTTTTTGGGAAATCATATACAATGTTTGTAAATATGTGAGCACCATGTACCTATCGCATTTATTAATTTTTCTGTTATTGCTTCACTTTTCATTCTTTTTACCAATTGTGGTAAGTAATTTTGATGATTTTTTTTATATTTTTTATTTTTTTATTCTAGGTACATAGTCTTCACCTATAAATATTAATTAATGTATACAAACTATTGTTAACATTTTAAAAGAGTAAGTATGGAGTTTCTTGCCCATTCTTCTCCATACATAACTACATTTTGGAAGGCGCAACTAGAATCAATTAACTATTCATGTAATTTTTGACGTTCAAAAGTGCATCTTCGTGCCTATTTGAAATAAATTATTTGACTTTGACTTTGACTTTGATCTAACATCATGCAAACAAAGACGAAATTATGTCTTTAATAGCTTTAATAAAAAGTATATTGTCAAAGCATAACACGCTTATCGCATGCAACAATAATTGGGTGAAATCAATACTACCTTGAATGTATTTTTTGAAGTCATATATAAGACGGGAAGCTTAGAAGTTATGTATCAGTTCATTCTTGGACACAGTTACAAAAATAACAACAAAATGTTCTTCAAGGTATGTTATGGGACAAAATAACTACTAATTAAGCCTATATTTCCCGTAAAACGTGTCTAAATCTAGGTTTGATTCGTGCAAAATAATATTCATTCAGGATTGCATTACTATTTCACACTATCCTCACTTTTTTCAGCTGCTCTGCGTGCTCTCTGTGGCTGTCGCGGTGGTCTTCGCCCACGGACACTCGTCGCAGTACATCCACCGTCACGACGGACACCACCAGATAGTTCACCACGGACATGGACATCATGACTACTACGTCAGTAGCAATATTAGATGATGTTTGAAAGTGAAATTTTAACCTATTTACCCGATACTTATTTTAAGCTTACCTACATTTTCGTTTGCAGACTCACCCTAAGTACGAGTTCGAGTACAAGGTGGAGGACTCCCACACGGGCGACCACAAATCGCAACACGAGCACCGCGACGGTGACGTCGTCAAGGGACGTTACTCGCTGCATCAACCTGACGGCTCCGTCAGGGATGTGCACTACCACAGCGACCATCACAGCGGGTGAGTGTAGCACATATAACAGCTTCAGCTGTATGTATGCAGTATTAAACTGTCGATCCTTCAGTTGTTATAATTAATGATTTTCTGATCCCCAGCTTCCACGCGGACGTGAAGCACAGCACACACCACATCGTGCCACATCATCATCATTACTAAAAATAGTTTTCAATGTTATCTAGTGAACTAAAAGTGTTTTTTTTTTTAATTATAGCTACATGTTGTGATATAAGAAACCCACTATTCTAAGAATAAAGACATATTAAAACTATTTTTTTCTTTATTTATTTATTCCATTTAAATACATATTCTCATCATGGAGCCGTAACGTACTTTGAATAGTATCGTAAAGTCTAACCCGTGTTGAAAAACGTGATGAATGATTACAACCTAAAGTCTTAGATTTTTTTTATTCTAATAGATTCATCGTTGATATGCTTGGAAACATGCTGGTCCTGCTCCATAGGACAATTAGAGTAGACAAAATCAAACTGGTTGCTAATTTAACTGTATAATTTATAATTTTTATGATATTAATTTTATTTTCTGTGATTATGATTAATATAATTTAACTCACACACTGACTTATCATATGTAATTTTTTTAGGAAAATCATATACAATGTTTGTAAATATGTGAGCACCATGTATCTATCGCATTTATCAATTTTTCTGTCAATACTTCACTTTTCATTCTTTTTACCAATTGTGGTAAGTAATTTTTATTCTAGGTACATCGTCTTCACCTATAATTATTAATTAATGTATACAAACTATTGAACATTTTAAAAGAGTAAGTATGGAGTTTCTTGCCCATTCTTATCCATACATAACTACCTTTTGGAAGGGGCAACTAGAATCAATTAACAATTTTTGTAATTTTTGACGTTCAAAAGTGCATTTTACGTGCTTATTTGAAATAAATGATTTGACTTTGACTTTGATATCAAGACGTTTTTATAAAATGGTAACCAATTTTGAGTGGCAAGATCTTCTTCCGGTCACATGTCCTTCTAAGACCGTTACCAAATATGCTCTTTAAAATATTTCGACTTTCTTGAAATATCCAGAGAAAGGTAAAACGTTGACACTAGCATTCAAGGATATAATAATGGCATCGTGAACTTAAATCACGTTGTTGGTACAAGAACAAGTTCGATTTTAATTTACACAGTAACGAAAAACTGGACCACTCATTGATTGTTGTCAGCTATCCTTTTTAATACCTATAAAAAGGACAGTCTGGGCTCCTTCGATACCAATTGCAACTGAGCTTTTGAAGGAAACACAATCGCAAGCTTAATTATGTCCCATATGGTATAAAGAATAATTATTATAATAATAGTGATTTTTAAGACATACGTCAAGTTATAAACTGGATTAACAAAACAACACTTTTCAACCGCCTTTGTGGTCTAGCGGTAAAACCACCTGTCTCAGATCCAGAGGTCCCGGGTTCGATTCCCAGCGGGGGCAAAAAATTCTGCTCGGTTTGGTTGACTTGTTCTAAGTCCGCCTGGCTAGCTACCACCATCTTATCTAAGTCTGTCGCCAAAACAACAATGTTAACAGCATTTGTTGTGTTTCGGCAGTTAGAAGTCAAAGTCAAAGTCAAAAAGTCAAATAATTTATTTCAAATAGGCACGAAGATGCACTTTTGAACGTCAAAAATTACATGAATAGTTAATTGATTCTAGTTGCGCCTTCCAAAATGTAGTTATGTATGGAGAAGAATGGGCAAGAAACTCCATACTTACTCTTTTAAAATGTTAACAATAGTTTGTATACATTAATTAATATTTATAGGTGAAGACTATGTACCTAGAATATAAAAATAAAAAAATTCATCAAAATTACTTACCACAATTGGTAAAAAGAATGAAAAGTGAAGTAATAACAGAAAAATTAATAAATGCGATAGGTACATGGTGCTCACATATTTACAAACATTGTATATGATTTCCCAAAAAAATAAAAATAAAAACAACATATAATAAGTCAGTGTGTGAGTTAAAATATTAATCACAGAAAATAAAATTAATATCATAAAAATTATAAATTATACAGTTAAATTAGCAACCAGTTTGATTTTGTCTAGACTCTAAATTGTCCTATGGAGCAGGACCAGCATGTTTCCAAGCATTCTTATCTTGGATATAATCCTCTAATTTGTAATATGCTTGTTTACAAAGTGTACTTTTAATATGAGTTTTAAATTTTCTTTCATTTAATTGTAATATATCAGAAGGTATTTTATTGTAACATTTAACACAGTACCCCATAAAAGATGTATGTACCTTAGATAATCTGAAAAATGGTTGATCTATTTTATCTTTATTTCTAGTATTAAAATTATGCCTATCACACGATTTTATTAAAAATATGTAGATTTTTTCTTACATACATAATATTTTCATAAATGAATTGGCAAGGTACCGTCATTATATTAATCGTTTTAAATAGTTCTCTAAGAGATTCGCGGCGATGTAGATTATAAATGTCTCTGACAGCCCTCTTTTGTAAAATAAAAATGGATTCAATGTCGGCAGCCCGACCCCACAGTAAAATGCCATACGACATAATGCTATGGAAGTAGCTAAAATAAACTAAACGCGCGGTTTCTATATCTGTTAACTGTCTTATCTTTCGAACAGCATACGCGGCCGAGCTTAGCCGCCCCGCAAGAGATGTTATATGAGGTCCCCAATGGTAATTTCTCATCTAGCGTGATTCCTAGGAAAACCGTTTGATTAATAAATTCCAGTTTTTCTCCGTTCAATATGATGTCACATTCGCTACTTCTAACATTAGGTAACTTAAATCGAATGCATTTGGTTTTTTTATTATTTAGTACCAAATTATTTACAGTAAACCAATTTTGGACCTGAAGAATAGAGTTATTCACGTCGTCAAGTTTTTGTGACCGTCGATCTATTTTAAAAATCAATGATGTGTCATCTGCAAATAACACCATCTGCGGTTGATTTTGAAGTAATTGGGGTAAGTCGTTAATGTAAACTAAAAAGAGGAATGGACCCAATATCGAACCTTAGAGGTAAGATAGCCAGTTCCTCTGTGGTTGAGGATTCCGGGTGAAGCTCGCTTCCATCTTCGGCCTTATCATCACTTACCATCAGGTGAGATGAAGGCCAAGAGATTCCCAGTTGCATGCAAAAAAAAAAGACATTGCAATACATATAACTTTTGTGCTATCATTAGGAATATATTCAGTGCAGAAACATCAACTTACTACAGTGAATTTCTGCGAATTAAATAGTTTTTTCATACAGGTTGCTCTAGTCGCCACCCTCCTCGCTGTCGTCGCCGCGCGGCCACAAGAGGGTCACGGTCACGAGCACCACCACGGTCACGCGTCCTCATCACAGAGCATCAAGCAGCACCACGGACACGCCACCGAGAAACACGTGGAGTGCTATGTATGATACTGTTTTAATTATATAGAATTGGTTTTCCTTTTAATTGTAAGTAAGATGTTGCTTATCGTCACGTGTCTTTTACAGTCTCATCCTAAGTACGAGTTCGCGTACAAGGTAGTGGACCCTCACACCGGTGACAAGAAGTCTCAGCAAGAGGCGTGCGACGGCGACGTCGTGAAGGGCGTGTACAGCCTACACCAGCCCGACGGCACCGTCAGGATTGTCGAGTACCACGCTGACAAGAAAACTGGGTGAGCAATACCGGACAGAATCATTTATTCCATAGGAAAGTCCTCATGGATACCGAAAGTATGTATACAATAATAAATACCTTATCGTTTGTAACATGGAAGTTACTGATTCCTTTCTTTTTCACAGATTTAACGCCAACGTGAAGTTTGAAGGTTACGCCAAGCACGTTGTTCCTGAACACCACCACCACCACTGATTCTGTGATATTGTTTGTTAAAGAGGACTTGTTAAAGCTTTTATAAATATAGTTATGTTATTTTAATGAAATAAAAGAAATTAAAAAAAATAACTGAACTCGATTTTTTACAATGAACAACTGTGTGATAGAATGGGAAACTATTAAATTCTCTGATCCATCTGACGAGTGGCTGATCAAATAATTTCTTCGGTCTTAACGTATACCGTAGTTATATCATCTTTTTGTCCCTTCTTTAACTGCATGATATTGCCAACACCAAAGAATTTAGTCGCTGATAAACAACCTCTTGGAGCAATCCATTAAAAATCGGTTGTGTTCTGAATTCACATATTAAACAGCAAGCGTAATAGGGCTCAAATATGCTATTCTGAATATTAAATGAACTAAGATATTGATGAACTATGCATTTGAAATTAATTAAAACTGACTTCTATGTATAAATATCATCGTTCTATTTACACTCGCGATCAATTATTACGGGTTGATGACATAAATCCCTGTAACTTGCAAATTAATAATGGTACAGCATAAAACTATAACGTTATATTACAGAGAATTTTAATATCATATGAAATAAAACCTTAAATGATCTACAACTTAATTTTAAAAAGTTAAAAAATTTAAAACCTCGAAGTTTAGGGATAATTTCAATTCGCGGTGTTTTACTTTTGCTTATTTTCTCACTTTTATTCGTCGTCTATCACCATCATTATTGAATTACTATCATGTCACTTACATAAGAAGAATGTACACGTATTGTCAATATGTTAGAAGAAGGCAAAAGTCAGCGAAGTACAACAAGAACAAAAGGCGTGTCACGTTTCTACAGTGCAGCGAGTCATCCAACGTTTCCGAAAAATGGGGAGACGAAGAATTGGCAAGAGTAATGTTTTCTGACTAATCAAGATGTATGTTGAATGCACACGATGGGCAGCGAAAAGACTACGGACGGCCAGGGAAACGTTTTATTCCAGCTTGTTTTGAGGATAAAGTGCCGTTCGGGGGTGGATCTGTTGTGGTTTGGGCTGGAATCTCTTCAGAGAGTCACACGGAGTTAGTGCTAATAGAAATTAATGGTACGCTAACTAGTGCAAGATATGTGAAAGAAATTCGTAATGAGCATGTTGGCCTATATTTAATTAATATGGGTGAAAATACAATATTCATGCATGACAACTTCAGGCCACATACAACTCAAATGGTAAACGAGTACTTTTAGGACGTTGGTATGAATCGCGTGGACTGGCCCGCGAGAAGCCCGGACCTGAATCCAATTGAACACGCTTGGGATGAGCTTAGGTGGTGTGTAAGAAATTTAAACCCCGCCCAAACTACACTTGGAGATCTGAAATATGAGGCCTACGCACACCGGGACGGAATGGCAGAGGATTTAAATTGTTACCAAAGGACATGCAAACTTATCTAGTATTTTTAATTAATTCCGCGGCATCGAAAGGGATTTCTTGACACGGCATTGGAGAGCGCGCTAAGGGATCCCGCGGCGGGATGCCGTAGCGCACTGCAGTATGCAACGGCACGCCGAAGGACGCCGTGACATTCCGCAAGTTGAGGCAGTGCAAACGGGCGCCGCTACCCACTTCGAACGTATTTATTTTGAGGAGAATTTGGTCGCAACATGGAAGAAAAATTAATCATACTTCGGCGTGACGCGACATGCCCCGGCACATCGCAGGATATCTTGGTAGGCCGCGGGAATGCTACAGTATCTAAGCGGCTAGTGTGCGCTGACCGGTGGCAAAATCCTCTGCCATTCCGTCCCGGTATGCGTAGGCCTTAATAGACCAATATCACGCAACATCGCATAAGAAACTTAATAAACAGCATGCCCAATCGCCTAGCAGCTGTGAGAAGAGCCCAGAATAAGTATAATTTAAAAAAAAAAAATTTTTGTTTATCTCAATTTACAAAAACTAAACTTTCTAGTCTCTAATGAGGAATTAATAAACCTTATGATATTAAATTCGTTATTCAGTACTTTTTAAAGATACATAAGTGATTTTGTACTACCCCCTGTACTAGTAAGCTAGAACGTTAATTACGAATGATCTAACATCATGCAAAGAAACTAAATTGTGTTTAATAGCTTTTACGACACTATTATCGTCAAAGCATAACACTCTTATCGTATTCAACTTAATTGAGAGAAATCAATACTACCTTGAATGTATTACTTTAAGTCATATAAAAGACCTGAGGTTTAGAAGTTATGTATCAGTTCACTTTTGGATATAGTTTCAAAACAGTCAACAATAACAATAGGACGACATGTTCTTCAAGGTATAAATTGTAACATATTAATTCTACGTCTGTGTTATCAAAGTCTGCTAATACATAATTGATTTTACTTTACGCTGACAGAAAATCTTCAGATGAGCTATTAGTGGCGTTGTCAAATTGTTCCCTGTTTAATAGTTCTCTAAAAAGAAACAAATTGTGAAATTTAGGACGGACGGACGTCCACTTGACGCACGCTTATACGTCATAAATGGCGCTAACTATCGTCAAACCAAATAAAGCTATGTTTCACAAAATTATGCCCTTAACGTTCGTTACAAAATAAAAATTACAGTAACCCACTGGTTAACATCATTTTATTCTTCTACATTTGAAGTTTGAAATAGATTTTTTTTGAAGCAGTGAAACAACGCTTTGTATTTAACGAACGTTAAACATCATATATGTAATCGTTATTATTTGACGTACATATGTTACGTTTACCAACCGTTTGAAACAACCGGCCCTTACTATACTCCATTTGAAATAAGATTAGACAATTAAATAAACCTTGGCATCCGTCGGCATTAAAAGCAAAAACGTGGTTACAATATCAATTGTTTACTGCTACTGCCATTTGTCATGCCACCAATGCAATAGAAGTCAAAATCAGTTGAACGGGCTGTAAAAAAGTTTTATTTAAATGTCAAATCTTATTTCAAACGGAGTATAGTTTCATACATAATGATAATAACAATTTTCTGTGAAAATATTTAAATATAATTACAATTTATTGCCTCTAGGTACTCTGCATGCTGTCTGTGGCTGTCGCGGTGGTCTCGGCTCACGGACACTCGTCCCAGTACATCCACCGACATGACGGACACCACCAAATAGTACACCACGGACATGGACATCATGACTACTACGTCAGTACCGAACAATGTCTTTCGAAAGTGAAATTCTAACCTATTTACCCGATACTTATTTAAGCTTACCTTCATTTTCGTTTGCAGACTCACCCTAAGTACGAGTTCGAGTACAAGGTGGAGGACTCTCACACGGGCGACCACAAGTCGCAGCATGAGCACCGCGACGGTGACGTCGTCAAGGGACACTACTCGCTGCACCAACCTGACGGCTCCGTCAGGGATGTGCACTACCACAGCGACCATCACAGCGGGTATGTATAGCCTGGAAATTAATTAAACGACGGAGATTGTATTTAGGCTCCTACAAACAGGTGCGACGCGCGACGAGACACAAAGGCACCGCGTGTGGCGCAACCAACGAGCGATGCCTTTGTGTCGCGACTGTTTGTAGGAACCCTTTATGCTTTACATATATTTTTCCATTATTGACTTACCAGATTTCGTCAGAGTTCTTCAAAGTTAATTTTGATTTATCCAATTTTTTTTTTTCTCAGCTTTCACGCGGATGTAAAACACAGCACACACCACATCGTGCCTCATCATCATTACTGAAGCTTCTTCATTATTGTCTATTAAAGAACTGATTCTGTTACTTAATGTTAATACATTTTGATGTTTGTGCCTATGTAATATAGTTTCATCCATGTGTTAGAATAAATCCAAATGAAAAAGAGGAACAAATTTATTATTTTACATTTTATTTCCTGACTTTAGTTAGGAGTATAAATTTTTCATAAATGGACTGTCCTGAACATAGGCATTGGTCATAAATCTTGCAAATGAACTGATGTTAGCGCCGAAGACTCAACCTTCTTGTCTCGAACAGTCACAAACATAAAGGTGCTCTTACACGGAGCAATTATTGCCCGGCAACACTAATGGATCAATCTGGATCAACTAAATGGAGCAATCTGGAGCAACAAAAATAAAATGCGGCAATTGTTTCGGGAACATTGCTTCTAATTGCTCCATATATTTCACATTTCTCAATGTCACCATGATATGAGTTGCCAATCATCCAATCGGTTTGGATTTTTTTTTTTGAAAAAAAAAATTTTATATTATATAAATATATAATAAATAAGTTATATTATATCTATCTCGTTTGTACGTATAACCTGTGGTATAACTACGTCTTATTTTTGCAAGAGGAACCGGCCGGCGGCGGGGGCAGCGGGGGAGTGCCCCCGCCGCTGCCCCCGCCGCCATTTTCTTTCTATTTACGTGCAGTGCAGTACAAGTGTGTCGTCGGTGTATTGACTTTTATTGCCTCGTTTTTAAGTTGCTCCATATTGCATGGTATTGTTTGGCCGTATACCTGACAGCAGGTTGCTACATGTTGCCATCGCCCCAAATTGCCGGATGTAGGCGTGACGCCATAGTTGACGAAAATTGACCAGGATTGAGCAATTTTAGTTTTAGTTGCCCGTGTAAGCGCACCTTAAAATACATAAACACTTGGCAAACTTAAAAAGCGATTTTTATCGCAATGAAGATAAGACCTATATCATAGTAAAAAAAAAAAATGTGGTTAAAGAATCTTTATTTACTCAAAATAAATTTACTACAAATTTCACTTAATGAGAAATATTTTAACTATATAATAATGATGACATTCATTTTAATTTGATTTTTTAAACATGATGTTCATGATCTCACAACTTCCCAAGTTACTTAGGGTCAATTCAATACGTTTTTTCTTCCATTCTGCCCTATCAGTCGTCACCCTTATTTTTTTATTCACTCCTCTTTGTTTCATATTATCCTTCACACAATCCATCCTTCTTTTCTTTGGTCATCCTCTCCCTCTACATCCATCGTCTGTGTCTGAGAACACAAATCAAACAGTTTTCTGAAATATCATCGTTGTCTAAATCTCGTCAGCGGGTGGGGTAAACATAAGAACTGCTTTCATAAAATAGTCGGAGAAAGGCAAACCATTGACATAATAATTACTCAAGGTCGCAATAATTCTCGCACTGTCAGCCAAAATCATGTTTTTAGTGAAAAAACAAGTTCGGTTTGTTTCAATTTACCCGTTTACAAGAAATTGGATCACATTCTGTTAATTCGTGTATTTCATATAAAAGGACAGATCTTTCATACCAACCATATCAGTCACAACTGAGTTTCCAAAGGAACTGCAATTACCGACATTATCATGTCCTTTAAGGTATTGAATGACTACTGAATAACTTCGTTATTAAGTTATGTGTTAAAAGTGATTAAGAAAATAACTTACATAGTTGAATTTAGTGAAGTGTTACCAGTTGAAGTGCTTCAAATCTAACTACATGTTTCATACAGGTTGCTGTAGTCGCCACCCTCCTGGCTGTGGTCGCAGCACGGCCACAAGATGGTCACCATCACCACCACGGTCACGCTCACGCTATCTCGTCACAAAGCATAGTACTGCACCAAACTCACGAGACCAAAAACGAGCCCGCCCACCACGAGGAGCACCATGAGGAGAAACATGAAGAGCAGCACAAGAACTACGAGGAGAATCATCACGAGAACCACCACGAGGAATACCACGGTCACGCCTCCTCATCACAGAGCATTAAGCAGCACCACGGACACGCCACTGAGAAACACGTCGAGTACTATGTATGATAATTTTCCTTTTACTTTTTCACATAATCGGAAAGGTTGTATCCTACTGTAATGTGTCATGCAGGCTCATCCCAAGTACGAGTTCGCATACAAAGTCGTAGACCCTCACACCGGTGACAAGAAATCTCAGCACGAATCTCGCGACGGCGACATCGTGAAGGGCGTGTACAGCCTGCACGAACCCGACGGCACCGTCAGGATCGTCGAGTACCACGCTGATAAGAAAACTGGGTAACATATGACATATCCTTTTATGATTTCAAAATAATGAGAACTTAATGCTATCATAAAAATTATATGTAACATATGACTATGAACGGTTCAATGAAACGCTGCTAATATAGTTTTTTGATCCATGAACCAGCAATATTTTTTTAATGCATTTTCCATTCACAGATTTCACGCAAACGTGAAGTTCGAGGGTCACGCCAAGCACATTGTTCCTGATCACCACCATCACCATTGATTCTGTGATATTCTCATTGGATTAAGATTTACATAAAGATTGTTATTTTAATGTTAATTATTACCACCACTTTGTTGTATTAAATAACTTTACCAAAAATAATGTAATAGTTTTACTTTCACACTTTACCCAAGTAGCAAAATTCTATTATAGTAATCGACATATTAAACGTCTTATAGGAATATAATAGACCGTATAACTGAAACCACTAATCTTACAACAACATCTTATATGACGATTTGTGCTACAAGAACTGTTCAATCATGAACAAGCAAAAGCATCGCAGTATCAGCATTAAGAGCGACATACATTCATTCTGCGCGCCATCAACACCGACGCGCCGTCAGCGCCACGAAGTGACCTACTGAAATCTTACGCTTCATCGGCTCGATACACACACATAAAACGCATGCAAATAGGTATCAATGTGAACAGAACAGAACAGAATTTGTATATAATTAAGTTAATTATTGTAATAAACTAGTCATCAAGCTGGAGTCAAATTTGATTCATCTCCTATAACTCCTCTCACTGAGGCGGAGACACCTTTAGCCATCATCGGTCCTATGAGTCTGTGGGATCGGCAGTGAAAAAACCATTTCCTGTGTACTTTTCACGACGTACACAAACCCCTATTCCTACCCAAACTCCATTTGTTACCGTAGATCTCCTTGTAACAGACTTCCCGTACGTAAAACCAGCGTAACCTACGTTTGGAATGGTTTGTATGGTAGGCTAGGACTGTAGGGTAACTATAACAGGGTGCTAGGTAATTTCTTCAGGCTAGGTTTGTAGTCAGTAGGGGCTTAGGTGAATAGTAGGTACCAGGCTCAGTTGTCTCGAACATAGTCACACTGTACGCATTTGAAATAACGGCCGTACTAAGCTGTAAGTCCCGGTGCGTACATTTTGGTCCTTACTCAGATACAAACATACGATGCTATTACTCGTTTTATAAACGTTTACAGGATTTCTTTATACGATTCTTACTAAAACTTGCAGTCTTATAAGCGCATGTTATAAAAATAATCAGCAAAGTCTCGCTTTTGATCCTATAAATGCATTTAATAAGATTGTTTACTGTTGTTGACGTCTTGTTTCATTGTTCCATAAGACATGCTCTTCTAGAAACGTCTTAAATACAGCTACTATAGTTCAAGGATATTATAGGTTTGATTTGTCTTAGGCGTGACTTCTAATGGATTCATAGCACCAAACTAGCATGCCCTCCGATTTTTATAGGTAAGTTTCTACTTATATATGTCCTATATTTGTTATTACTAAAGTAATCGGCCTAGAACCCTAAAATTTAAATAATTTACACTTCATTTAAAACGAAACTTTCGCATGGCAACAACGCTTATGAACAATTTGGTTTTCTGTTTACATAAAAGCCTGTTTCTAGTAGTCTGCCGTTGGCAACATGCCGCTCGTGTATATGAGCACTAAGGCCGCATCCTAATTAACGTGATAGTCGCGCGATTAAGCAATCGTCGCGTTCATTTTGTTCGGCGAACCCAAACGCGTGGTTTCGCCGAAAGAGAACGCCTTCCAGCTTTCCGAGTAAATGAGTAAAGGTGTGATCAAACACAAAGCGGCAATCTTGCGCGGCTGCTGCGCGCGGCTGGCCGCGCTATGATTGGACGACTGCCGCGCGCGGCAGCCGCGAGCTACCTGCCGCGCACGGCGAACGCCGTGAACGGTGTAGTGTTGGTTCGACAGTGGTTGTGTGGACGGACGTATTTTATCAAGTAAAATGGATAACGAAACAGCAATTCGTCTTATTGAAATATATGGCTCCCATAGTCCATTATGGGATACTAGGGAGCTACAACACACACGGCCGGTTTCATTGTGGTTTGAATACGAAATAGAGAGAGAGCGCGGCGTGTCTCGGACTTTCCGCGCAGCACTGCCGCGCAGAAGGTCTAAACTAGTCGCGCGGCAAATTTATGTCTTGCGAATACCGCGCGTAGCTGCCGCGCACCTTGCACGCCGTATTTGGACACACCTTTACATGACATAGGAATACGACGATCGCGTATTCGCGCAAATAGAAAGGCTTTTCAATTGGTTTAAAATTCCTGCTATTAGTATACCTGGTTGATTGATCCATGATTAACGGCTGTCTTGTTCTTTATATGAGTCATTTTTGGTATGGTTTTGCTACGACAGTAAAGAGTTAAAAACAATTTATGGTTAACGATTTACACGGGCATAATAGCACATTTTCAATGAATTAAAATCATACAACTAAATTAAATTAATCATGATTTATTAACATTAAAACTAAAGATGTAACAATATCACAACAACAATATCCTTAGTGTAGGTAGGTATCACATTCCTTAATCATAAAAAATAAAAATAAACAGATTTATCCGTATTCGAATATTCGATAATTGTCGGAGCTGTTATTTACGAGCAGCTCTTGTATTTGAGATGGTCGGGTTCTTCTTCAATAAATACTGCTTCCGTACAATATAATATTACTTTAATTTAAGTTTCTGCATAGGTTATACATATTAAAGGTTTAGATATTAAAACTGTCGTGGTCTCACTTCGGAGCTCGTTCGTAGCGGTGTGTCGCGGGCGGGCGCGAGCCGCGCGCCGCGTGCGCCTCTCCCGCGCGCCCCTCTCTGACCCCTATGGTCGGTTCGTTGCGCGAACATCTTCCCCCCCTTGAAAGCTGCTGCTTTCAAGCTCTTCCGTACAGGGTAGAAGACAGGCCCTGTTTATCGCACGTCGAACAGTGCCTCTCGCCGTGTAGAAGTCAGCCACTCTGCAGACTCCATCCGTCCCAGGAAAAAGTTGTAGGACTCGCCCAAGTCTCCACTTCAGGGGTGGCACGTTCTCCTCCTTTAGGATCACCAAATCTCCCACCTTCAAACCTCTATTCTTCAAGCGCCATTTTGTCCGCTGCTGCAGTTCAGCTAGGTACTCTTGGTGCCAGCGCTGCCAAAAATGCTGCCTCAGCTGTTCAATTCTTTTGTACCGGTCTGGAGCCTTTAACGTGACCGGTGGAGACGGCAGCGATGTTAGGGATCGCCCCACAAGGAAGTGGCCGGGAGTCAACGGGGAACAGTCAGTAGGGTCGGATGATAGAGGGGAAAGGGGACGGGAATTGAGGATGGCTTCGATTTGTGTGAACAATGTGCTCAATTCCTCGTACGTGAGGCTAGCGTTGCCCATAATCCGCTTGAGATGGAATTTGGCAGACTTAACGCCCGCCTCCCAAATTCCACCAAAAGTCGGGGAATACGGAGGATTAAAAACAAATTTGATGCCTTCAGCATTGGTGTAGTTATAAATTGAATGTACGCTAGCCAATAGCAACCTACCCAACTCCTTATTTGCCCCAACGAAATTTGTGCCGTTGTCGCAATAAATCGTATGAGGTCTACCTCTCCTAGCAATAAAACGACGTAAGCTAAGTATAAATGCGTTAGTGCTAAGGTCACTAACGGTTTCTAAATGAATACTTTTAGTAGAAAAACAAACTATAACGTTAAGATAACATTTAGTTATTCGGTTACCCCTTCCTTTCTTACTAGAAATAAGGAAAGGCCCAGCGAAATCAACTCCACATACTTGAAACGGATAGCAAGGTGTGACCCTATCTTTAGGTAAATTACCCATCAGCGGCTCCATAGTTTTTCCTCGTAGTCGTGTGCAAATAACGCACTTTCTCACAATGCTGCGAGCCAAAGTTCTGCCACCTACAGGCCAGAATTGTTCACGAAAGGAACTATGGAGCAGTTGAGGGCCAGCATGCAGCAAACGTAGGTGTTCGTTTTCCATCAGGAGCTGAGTGAAATAGTGCTTACCGTCCAGGAGGATCGGGTGCTTTTTATCAAATTTACAAGCAGCATTCTGTATACGACCACCTACTCTGAGCACTCCATTGTCGTCCAGGAAAGGCGACAACTGTAACAGGTAAGATTTAGGATTAAGATTTTTATTTTGTTTAAGTAAGGATATTTCTGAAAGGTAAGTTTGACTTTGAGCAAGTTTTATCAGGTAAGTAAATGAATTTTCTATTTCTTCTAGTTTTAAATTACCCATTATTTTATTTTTAGGATTTTTACAATTATTTACAAAACGTAAGACACAAGCAATAATTCTTTTTAATCTATTTACTTTAGAATAATTATCAAACTTAATTAATGGTGACTGTGCAACATTAGTCATAGTTATACAATCACTGGTAGGCGTTTTAGTTTCAGGTAAATTGGAAGAATCTGTGGAATTTATATTAAGAGGCCAGTTTGTTTCATTTTGCAACAGGAAATCTGGGCCATTCCACCATACAGTTGAACCCTGAAGTTGACCTGGATCGACTCCTCGAGAAGCGAGATCAGCGGGATTTAAAGAGGTAGGTACATGTCTCCAAGATTCCCTAGTTGTCAATTCATGAATCTCGTTGACTCTGTTGCAAACAAATGCCTTTAGTAACTTAGGTTGTGTTCGAATCCAACCCAAAACGACGGTTGAGTCGGCCCAAAAGATCTTACGGTCAATAGTGCGACGAAGAGAATGACTCACCTTAGCGGCTAGTCGCGCGCCCAGCAACGCTCCGCATAATTCAAGACGCGGGATCGTAGTTGGTTTCAGCGGCGCGACACGTGTCTTTGCACACAATAAGATAACTTGTACATTATTATGACGGTCTACAGTACGTACATAAATACAAGCCCCGTAAGCCTCTTGGGATGCATCTACAAAACAATGAAGTTCTATTAACACTGGAGAAGTACATAAAACATGTCTAGGTACCCTAATGTTAGCTAGTATATGGGCGTTGGAAACAAACCTTTCCCAAATTTTCTTAATATTCTGTGGAACTAACTCATCCCAACTTAACTTTAAAACCCAAAGCCTTTGCAATAAGATTTTAAGTTGTATAGTACACGCACTTAGCATGCCTAAAGGATCAAAGATTTTACATGTGTTAGACAAAATAGAACGTTTTGTGACGTCTTTAACTGTTTTGTCTATATTAACTGAGAACTGTAAATGGTCATTATCAGGAAACCACCACAATCCTAATATACTTGATTGTTTATTCAAGTCCAACGACTGTGACAAGGTACAGTCAGCATCAAATATTTGTGGACAGTTTGTTCGAAATTTATGAATAGGAAAACAAGCAGATGCCAGTACCTTTTTAACTGAATGATATATGTGAGCAAGTTCATTTTCCGTATCAGCACCGCTCAAAAAATCATCGTAATAAAAATCATGTTGTATAATTTCAGATATGATTTTATCATTGCATTCTTTTGCTAGCTGTAGTAAGCATCGCGTACTCAAGAATGGGGCAGACGCTGTCCCATACGTAACGGTATTTAACTGTAATATTTCTAGTGGCTTGTCTACATCATCACGCCAAACTATTAATTGCAGATGGCGCTGCGAAGGATCGATTATAATTTGTCGGTACATTTTTGTTATGTCCCCAGACAAAACAAATTTGTGTTGACGGAATCTAATTAAAATATTTATTAATTCATCCTGAATTACGGGACCTACAAACTGGATGTCGTTCAGCGATTTTCCTGACCTAGATTTTGCACTACAATCAAAAACTACTCTGACTTTGGTTGTTTCGCTATTTTCGCGAAATATAGCGTGATGTGGCATAAAATACCCAAATAATGGTTTATCAACCTTACTTAAGTGTCCTAGTTTTTCGTATTCGTCAATAAACTCACAATATTGTTTTTTAAGTGTAGGATTTTTCATGAACTTCCTTTCGAGACTCTGAAAGCGTTTTAAGGCCATGTTATAGGAATCGCCCAGTGATGTTTCTGGGGATTCACAAAATGGCATTTTAACATTAAATCTCCCGTTTTCTAAACGTGAAGTGTTTTCTATGAAATGTTTTTCACAAATTTGATCACTTTCAGTGTAAGAAGCACTTGAAGCAGGAAGTTCTTCTAGTTCCCAGAACTTGGTAAGGTTTTTATTTATTTCCTTAGTAAAACTACAATGCAAGTTCTTTTGTTCCTTATAATCTAAACTACCTATTGGCCCAGCTACTAACCAACCTAGCTTAGAACTCTGGAGTATAGGTTTATTATTTCCTAATCTTATTTTCTTTGCAGTAATGATATCAAAGAAAATATCAGCACCAAGCAGCAGATCAACTTGAGAAGAACAATGAAATTCAGGATCAGCTAGCTGAATATTCCCAGGTATGTTTAATTCTAAAGGATTTATGTCACTATTAGGTAAGTTACCTATAATTTCAGGTATAACTAAACACTTAATATTCGTGCTGTAAGAACTTATTAAAGAATTTAAGGTAAGTTCACAACAATCCGTTATATTAAATTGCATGTTATTAACCCCACTAATACACATAGGTTGTGAATTAATAGAAGTTAACCCTAATTTATTTTTAATGCTTTCAGATATGAAGCAGGATTGACTTCCGGCATCCAGGAGAGCCCGGGCAAGGTAAGTCTTATTATTTTTCCTATTAGTTAGTTTTACTAAAGCAGTACAGAGAAGAACTTGTTTACTCATAAAGACAGAGCAAGAGGATACAGCACTAGCAATTGAAGGCACACTAGAGGTATTGTTATTCTCAGACTGTGTAACTAACGCATTATTTGTTTCTGAGTTTTTATGTAATAGTGTATTATGTTTTTGTTTACAAATTTGACAGGTGCCGAGGCGACACTTCTCAGCATTATGACCCCTACGTAAACAATTTGAGCAAAGGTGTAACTTTAAGGCTTCACTCAATCTACTATCAAGACTCATTTCTTGGAATTTAATGCACTCTGTTATCCGATGAACTTCATGACATACCGGACAATCGGGCTCTTTAAAAGGTTTGCGGCCAGCTGAAGTAGCGCAGGCCTTTGTTGTTTTAGGATTATCGGATTTATGATTAGAATCAGATCTATCATTCTTAGTGACTTGCATCGTTTCAAGTATGTCTGCGCGGTCACGTAAAAATTGAATAAATTCCGCTAAAGAAGGTAAATCCGATAACTTGTTTCTATGTTCTTCCCACTTTCTTAATGTAGTGGAATCTAATTTAATGGTAACCATATAAATGATTAAAATATCCCAATAATTAGTTGGCAAACCTAATAAATTAAGGGCTCTTAAGTTTTTACTAATGTGATCAATAATAAAGCGAAGGGCTCGATGCGATTCCCGCGTTAAATTATCTATCTTAAATAACTCTTTTAAGTGGTTATTAATCAAGATCTTTTTGTTATCATAACGTTCACATAGTAGGTCCCAAGCGACCTTGTAATTCTGAGAGGTAAACTCTATAGACTTTATTACGACAACAGCAGTCCCCTCTAAAGAGGAGCGTAAATAGTGATACTTATTGATATCAGGTATTGACTCATTCGAATGGATAATAGAATCAAAGGTGTCTCTAAACTCCAACCATTTGAGGTAGTTACCGTCAAATGATGGAAGTTTTATTGTTGGTAATTTAATGTTATTTAAATTATTACAACTGTCATGATTCGAACAAATAGTTTTTGCACCTGTGCATGTAAACTCTTCACTACTAGAATGAGAATCAATAATTTCTTGGGCTGCTGAGATGAGAGAATAAAATTGAGATTCTACGGTATCTCTTTCTTCAATTTGTTCGTCTATCTTCGTTGACAGCATTTCAATTTGCGTTTGAATTGCATCAAACTCTGTTAAAAGAGCTTGAATTCGAGATAAACGTAATCCCAATTCTTTAATTTGTTGTTTAGTAATCTCACTTGAACTAATTTGATTTAAAATGACAATATGATCTTTAAATTTTGTTAAACGCATTTTAAATGTACCTCTCTGTTTTACTAGGTCTTTCATATCTACGCGTTTCTCTTCTCTCCTCTCAGAGCCCTGCTCTGCCTTAGTTTCAGGCATTTTAAAACAAAAGTAACGATGTTAGGACAGATAAAGAAGTCAGATAAAGTAACTTGTGCAATCAAACCCGTATAAAGAGGCTAGATGGTCCGTCCAACACGCAGACTTAAAGATGACACACGCTACACCAAGTCCGAATAGTCACCGGACACGCCAACCGCGCTGAGCTCGCCAACAAACAGCACAGCTCCGGGCAGAACGCGTGCGGCGCGCACCACGCGGCCGCGCGGCAACCGATCACTGGAAACGTTATACTAAGAATATGTAAGAAACTTGGAAGGTACAAGTTGGTATTTTTTGCGGATTGCGGTTATGAGAATTATTTTTAAGCTTTAATTTGCGAAAGTTTATAATAAATTTACCCTTTACTTTATGATGGTACTTATTTTATGAAGAACTGCAATTAGCTTAAAACGCAATTTACGCAAATGTATAATATGAGAAATACCTTTTACGTTGTAAGAAAAAGAGAACCACTGACCAACACTTGTGAAACAAAGGAAAAAAATGCACGTGAGCGCGTGTTAAGCAAGCATGGACGCTAGCCGGCGCAAGACGAAAATCACACACTATTCACACAATTGATACCTAGGAAAGGAAATAGGTGGATAGAAAAAGAATAATAAGCCACACTCCCCTGGGTACGTCCTTCTTCTAGCGTGTTGTGCATGCCATGCAGCGCGGCACCAGCGAAATAGCTCACCCAAGCTTCTACAAAATGGCACCACCGTGTCCGTGCACTTTGTAAATCCAAAATTCTTCTTCGAAGTCCTGTCCGGTCGCCAATTGTCGGAGCTGTTATTTACGAGCAGCTCTTGTATTTGAGATGGTCGGGTTCTTCTTCAATAAATACTGCTTCCGTACAATATAATATTACTTTAATTTAAGTTTCTGCATAGGTTATACATATTAAAGGTTTAGATATTAAAACTGTCGTGGTCTCACTTCGGAGCTCGTTCGTAGCGGTGTGTCGCGGGCGGGCGCGAGCCGCGCGCCGCGTGCGCCTCTCCCGCGCGCCCCTCTCTGACCCCTATGGTCGGTTCGTTGCGCGAACAATAATTGTATAAAAACAGCTTTAACAATGTTCAAATAGGCATTCTTTTGAGCGTATAATCAGTGAAGATGATGATGATGTTCAGGAACCTCGTGCTTGGCGTGACCTTCACGTTTCACATTGACATGGAATCTGTAAAAATAATTATGCAAATAAAGACATTGATAGTATTATTAAAACAAAGAAACACGCTTTTATGTAAATAGAAATCCAAATTGTTCATAAGCGGTTGTTGCCATGCGAAAGTTTCGTTTTCAAATGAAGTGTAATGATGGTGTGTTTGTGATTTGTTTATTGCTACTTTTTAATTTTTTTATTAACCTGTGTTATCCCACTGGTGGCCAAAGGTCTCCTCCAAAGCTTTCCAGCTATTATCCATACTATCCATACTAATATTATAAATGTGAAAGTAACTCTGTCTGTCTGTCTGTTACGTTTTCACGCCCAAACCGCTGAACCGATCGTCATGTTTGGCAGAGATATAGCCTTGGATATGGAGAAGGACTTATATTTAATATACTTTTTTACGCGATAACCGAGATCCACGCGGAAAAGTGATTTCTCAAATATTACATTTATTGTGTTGAGACACTCTCGTTGCCGATGTACGAAGTGTGTTACAATTATTTTGTTAATAGCGAGTAATTACACCGCGGATTATAGATAGGTATGTTCCACTCACCCTGTCTTCTTATCAGCGTAGTACTCAACGATCCTGATGGTGCCGTCGGGCTCATGCAGGCTGTACACACCCTTCACGACGTCGCCGTCGCGCACCTCATGCTGTGACTTCTTGTCGCCGGTGTGAGGATCCTCCACTTTATACGCGAACTCGTACTTAGGATGAGACTGCAAGACAAATTGCGGTTACCAACGCATTTCCTAAACTGAATAAACCAAACTCTTATGCAAAATTTCATGCCTCTAGACCCAGCAGTTGATAATGTGCGTTGTCTGTCAGTGATTGAATGAATGAATTTAATTTTTTTATTAAGTAGATGATAGGAACGTTAACATACATAGTACTCGACGTGTTTCTCGGTGGCGAGTCCGTGGTGCTACTTGATGCTCTGTGATGAGGAGGCGTGACCATGGTGTTCCTCGTGATGATGCTGCTCGTGATTCTGGTGCTGCTCTTAATGTTTCTCCTCATGGTCCTATTCGTGGTGCTCCTCGTAGTGTGCGGGCTCGTGTTTGGTCTCGTGAGTTTGGTGCAGTACGATGCTCTGTGACGAGATAGCGTGACCGTGACCGTGGTGGTGATCGTGTCCGTCTTGCGGTCGTGCACTGACCACATTGAGGACAACAGCTAGGCAGAGGATCTGCAAATTTAATGTCAAATATTGTACTTTAGTACTTTAAATTAACCTGGATTAAAAAATAAGGACAAATATCCTGTCAGTAAATTAACAATGGATACCTTAAAAATCATTTTTTTTATGAAAATAACTGTGTGCTTTATGTCGTAAGCTTACAAGAAGTGTGCTTAATTCGGAACTGATTATACCTTATATATGAAGGAACTTGATACAGTTTTCGCAAGGTTTTGAACTTGAATCCAAGTAAAAATGCGTGCAAGGTCCATGTGGTAGGTAAATGTTAAAATTATGCATCCGTTAATAAGTGGTGAAAGTACCTAAATAAGATGGAAATGAACCAATACCGAGATCTACAAGACAATCAATGTCAATCTATGTAATTCTGCAGTACCTATCTATACACTTCCTCATCCTTAAAAAACTACGAACCACGATAATGCTGATAGAATATAGGTACTAAACAGAACTCTGAAAATAAAAGTTAAAATACATGAGAATTAAGTAATAGACATACACGTTTTAAATGCAAGTCAACGAGGAACTTACTTGCGTACTTTTTTTGAAATAGTTTTTTTTTTAATTCTCAATGGGAAGCTCTTAGCCTTCATCTCAACTGTTGGTAAGGGATGTTAAGGCCGAAGGTGGTGCGAGCTTCACCCGGAATCCTTAACCACGGAGGAATTGGTTATTTTTCCACTAACTGCGGAAATACAAAAAATGCTGTTAACATTGTTGTTATGGCGACAGACTTAGATGAGATAGTGGTAGCTAGCCAGGCGGACTTAGAACATCGCGGGCAATTTACCTAGAAAGTACAATAGTCTCAAATTATATCGTCCTTTTGCCTGGTCAAGATCTTCATAATTTATTATTCTATATTAAAACTTTGAATAATAATGCGCGTTCTTCAATAAACGCAGTAACTTTAGAGAGTCAAGCTTGAAAATAATTAATTGACCCGGTAAACATTATGGCTGAGTTTGAAGCATTGGTTTCCTAGACTAACAACTAACCAGCTGTTATGGGTCTTGGTATTTTGGTATTTGTTCATTATTAATTATTATATGTATTGATTTAAAATCCTAACTAATATTATAAATGCGAAAGTAAGTTTGTTTGTTTGTTTCCTTTTCACGCCTAAGCCACTGAACCGATCAACCTGAAATTTTGCATATATTTTGTCAGGTGTACAGAAACGGACATAGAGTACCTTTTATCCCGAAAAATAAAGCATTGTTCCCGAGGAAAAAAAAACAATAACAACAAATAATAGATGGCACCACGTGTCTTTCTAATCGTGATTGAATTATATTAAAATAGGCTACAATTCATCCTGGATTGCAAACGAAGTCGCAGGCAACAGCTAGTTAATAATAAAAACAAGTACATCCCTTATTATTTAACAACAGTAGTAAAAAAAAACATCATCAATTTGTCCGCATTGAATTTATCACAGAACAAGTAAACTTCATAATATTCATGATCGTGACTCAAAGCGCCTGACGTATATTGAATAATCGCCGCTGACATTGTACACACTGACCGAAAAATTAAACCAGTTGCTTACGCGGTCAGCCAAGAACCAACATATAATTTATTATAAACACGCCCTGACGACCTACGTTACCTACAATACTCAAATTTCCAAAAATATCGGCAAGACGAAAGTTACTGTCCTTCATTCACCAAAATACCATTTTCTGGAGCAAATAAGCAAAAACCGGCTTCGCCAAAGCCTTTGACATGATCAGGTTACACATAAAAAGTATAAATTGGACAATTAATTTTACTTCAACATCAGTCAACCAAGTGACTTCAGAAGTTCAGATACAATTGGAACATATAAATCAAAATGTTTATAAAAGTAAAAAAAAAAATATAAATATAAATACACAAAATATTACAACAATTTCATTTTAATCACAGTTAACTGAACTTTATACTAAAACTAAGCAACTTCTGTTGTTTCTTTCACAGGTCATTGCTCTCATCGCCTTTCTAGGCGCCTGCCAAGCCGCCGAGCATGCTTACTCCTCGCAAAGCATCGTGCACTTCGACAACCACCATGACGACCACCACAAGCACCATGGACATGGAGAACATCACGGACTTGGCGACTACCATGGATACGAAGAACACGAAGAACATGAGGAACACCAGGGACATGAAATTCATCACGAACATGAGGTTCACCACGAACACAAAGTGCAACATGGACATGATGAACATCATGGTCATGAAGAGCACAAGACCGAAAATCATGGACACGAACACAAGACTGAGCACATAGTTGAACACAAGGTCGAGCACAAAGTAGAGCCCAAAAAGGAACACAAAGTCGAACCCAAGAAGGAACACAAAGTTGAGCCTAAGAAGGAACATAAAGTCGAGCACAAAGTTGAACACGAGCACCATGTTGAGCACAAAGTTGAGCACCACGTTGAGCACAAAGTAGAACACAAAGTTGAGCCCAAAAAGGAACACAAAGACGAACCTAAGAAGGTTGAGCATAAATATGAGCAACACGTTAGGATCATCCCCGTAGTCGAGAGAGTAGAGGAAGCCCCTGTGGTCGCTAAGTTCGCTGCACCAGTGAAAGTGGTGCCTGTTGCTCATTATGTACAGAGTGCTCATAAGAAGGAAGAATCTCACGACCACGAGCATAAGCCCGCCATCTCTTCGCAACACATTTCCCGTCACGACGTGCCCGCTCATCCCCCCAAGGATTTCGACGACCAATCTACTGTAAGTACAGGCAATGATTCACATTAAATTATAAATTTATAAATCAATCGCAACTTTTCTATAAACGATGGGAGTTTTCTTACAAATGAAAACGGAACGTGAACTTTCCTTCTTATAAATCCTTAAGTTGCTATTATGATCACGAGTCAACACACAATCAGCTAATAATGTGCCCACTGCTGGGCTTCAAGCCTCTTCTTTATGAGACTGAGTGAGCCATGATCAACCAC
This sequence comes from Dryobota labecula, assembly GCA_947523025.1. Taxonomy (NCBI): domain Eukaryota; kingdom Metazoa; phylum Arthropoda; class Insecta; order Lepidoptera; family Noctuidae; genus Dryobota; species Dryobota labecula. The sequence continues at coordinate 18,569,708 of OX383288.1, read as the reverse complement.
GTGGAACTACTGTTTAGATTGGTACAAATCCCCGTCATTGATTATTTTCTTGCTATTTTTCCAGGGCCCCGCTAAGTACGAGTTCGAATACCAGGTCAAGGACCCTCACACTGGTGATCACAAATACCAGCATGAGCACCGTGATGGACACAAGGTGAAGGGAGTGTACAGCCTGCATGAGGCTGATGGCTCCGTCCGCACCGTTGAATATGCTGCTGACAAGCACGCCGGGTAAGATATTTATTCACAATAATATGAAAGTTATCTAAAAACAAACCATGTGCCCGATGGGATTCCCACAGGCAAAAATGACGAACTTGCATATTTGTATGCAAGTTCGTCATTTTTCATCCCCTATTTAACCCCTTTAGGGGGGATGCATTATTAAAAATATTTCCTTAACCTTACCTTCACCTCTTTTGTAAAAGAGAGTATATACTCATCCCTGACCACAATGTGGGTTGAGTCCTTTCTACTTAACTACGTCCAAATATATGTTCAACTTTAAATGTCATTTGGTTGACTATTACTCGTTATCTTGTAAAGCCTTGTATTCTGTGATAGTTTTCCTTTTAAACTTCGTTATATATACGACACGATATTACTACCGTAATTTTATTCACGTCCAAAAACAGCCATTTAGCTGGCAGGGATACTTGACTCTAACAAAAATTAGCACTTTAAAACTTAATATTACGCAAACGAATCCCTGAATCTATAAATCACATAACCGAAATATTTTTGAACGGCCTATCCAACGATACCCTACATCATGTGATAGAAGAGAAAATAAAATATCATCCCCACTTTACCTGCAAGGAAGGTACAATTATTTATTTTTTTTTCAAATTTTATTTTGCCCCTTTCTCAGCGTGATTAATGCACCACAAGGGAGGTACGCTACAAAAATATTATTCTACCACTTTGTCGGCGTGATTAATATAAATATAACCCATGCCTAAAATTACAGCTTTCTGAGAGTCTCTGAGATAAGCCGCATACAGACAGACAGGCAGACGGACATGGCGAAACTATAAGGGTTCCATATTGACTACGGAACCCTAAAAATTATGACCATTTTAAAATTATGATCTTCTACGAATTTTATACTCTTCAATAGACATGATTAAGAACAATTAAAGTAAGAAGTTTTCATTAATAAATCTCCTCTGTTTGGATTGTGTTAACCTACTTATAATGTGTCTGTGTGAGTGGTCTATAGATTCAATTTTTAGCAAAAGCTCAACAAAGACACAAGGGCTGAGGCAAAAATTTGCAAGCGCTAGTTCGTGAGTTCGTTACCAATCCAATGAGCTATTGATGCATAATAATTAATAATATTATATTATATAATTAGTAATAATTCCCAAAAGATTTACGTGATTTCACAGCTTATCCTATCTTTTACTAATTAAAAGTTCAATAATTATTGTGCATATCTATTTCAGATTCTCCGCTGCGGTCAAACAAACCACGAAGCACGTCGAAGAACATAAAAATCATTAATATTTTAAGAAAATGTAGAAAATTATGTTATTAACACTCCTACGCCCGTTGTTAAGGACTTGTTATAAACATATTCATAACTTAAATAAATAAATACCTATTTATTCTCAATTAACCTATCAATTTTAATTATTTCTTTAACCACATCGCTCTCCTTTTCTGTTAAAAAACAAAGTAATCCAAAACAATAATTTAATAATCTAATTGATATCATGATTTGGGATATCATGTCAATGAGGATATCAATATGGATAGGGATGTGATATCAACGAAGATATCAGTAAGGATACGGATGTGATGTCAGAGTGGATATCAATATGGATAGGGATGTGATATCAACGAAGATATCAGTATGGATAGGGATTTGATATCAAAGTGGATACCAATATGGATAGGCATGTGATATCAAAGTGGATATCAGTATGGATAGGGATGTGATATTAAAGCAGGTATCAATATGGATAGGGATGTGATCGAAGATATTAGTTTGGATAACAACGAAGATATCAATATGGATTGGGATGTAATATCAAATTGGATATCAATATGATTAGAGATGTGATATCAACGAAGATATCAGTATGGATAGGGATGTAATATCAAATTGGATATCAATATGATTAGAGATGTGATATCAACGAGGATATCAGTGTGGATAGGGATGTGTTGTCAAAGAGTGTGGAGACGGATGTTATACCGAATAGGACATCAATGTGGTTAGGAATGTGATACGATGAAGGTATGTTTACAGATTTCATATCGATGATTGTATTAAAGTAGGTAGAAATATGAATAGAACTAAATTAATTAATGGAACAATAATGATAAGTCTCATGCTGTTTTAATTTAATTACCATTGCCAAGCACAGATCAGAATGCCGTGTCAGAATATTTGTTTAATATTTTATTATGTTTTAATATTTCACGTCCCACTAGTACACGTAAGAACTCCCCAAAGATACTAAGGATAGCGACAATTGTAAACACAATTTTACATCGTTTTACAGTGTTTTATAACACGTTTTCAAACCTAATGCCAAGAACCCACCTAGAGGGTTCACTTTAGCGCAAACGTAATGCCGTAATCCTGGAGGTTCGTTCCAATGATGTTGTTGAGTTAAAAACGATTCATTTATAGAATTAATCTGTAAAAACCTATAAACAATAAAATGCAATCAAAAACCAAAACGGATTGTATTTAGTTTTAAAAATACTATTCTCAAATCGAGGCACATAACAATTAGTCATATCACATTGAACGCTGAGGAGCTTTAAACTTTAGAACAACTTTGGCCCGTCGACCTTGTCACACCCAATGTTCCACTGCTATATAAACGGCTCTTAACTCATACAATGCATCAGTTGTGCACCTCACAGACATATCAATATGTTCTCTAAAGTAAGTGTTCGATAAAACAACAAAGTAATGGGAAAAACATTTTCCAGTATTATTCGCGTGTTGGAAGTGACGTGATACTAGTAGTTAAATTGTTTTTGTGTTTAGATCGTAGCCCTGAGCGCCGTGTTGGCGGTGTCAGCAGCTGGTCTGCTGCCCGCGGCGCACTACTCTTCGGCCGGTGCCGTCTCCTCCCAGAGCATCGTGCGCCACGATGAGGCTCATCCCGCCGCTCACGTGGGTCACCTCGCTGCCCCCGTCCATTACGCCGCCCCCGCTCCCATCCATTACGCCGCCCCCGCTCCCGTCCACTACGCTGCTCCTGCTCCCATTCACTACGCTGCTCCTGTCGCCAAGGTGATCGCTCCCGTCCATGCCGAAGAATACGTAAGTAGTACAACAGACGCTAACCCTTGCAATGATACCGCACCTACAGCTCCCTAAAAAAGTCTAACCTTTAACGTGTTTGTTAATAGGCTCACCCCAAATACGACTTCTCATACTCCGTGGCCGACGGCCACACCGGCGACAACAAGTCCCAGCAGGAGTCCCGCGACGGCGACGCTGTGCACGGCGAGTACTCGCTGGTTGAGGCTGACGGTTCCGTGCGCCACGTGCAGTACACCGCTGACGACCACAACGGCTTCAACGCGGTGGTATCCAACTCTGCGCCCGCTCACCACGCGCCCGTGCACGCCGCGCATGCCCCAGTCCTGCTCGCTCACCATCATTAAGTGCCGCTCTAGTCCTAGTGAAACGAAGCCCAAGAGTTCGTATCGAACGCGACTCGTTGTAAATAGTGTTTAGTTATTTATAATAAAACAAGCAAATTAAAATTGACATATTTATTTTAATTATCTACCAAAGTATCTACGAAAAAAACTACCCATAATTAGCAACAATAGATTATGATCCTGGAAATACTTTTGGATCTTTAGTACGATTTGGACGTTGCCTAAAGTGATACACCATAATATTTGCATTTATTTCGTAGGCTCGCTAATAAGAAACGTCACAAAAGCACAATAAACTTACAAAAAATGACAAATAAAACAATTTGAAAATGCTTTGAATAAAATGGGTTTCATGTGGATCGTCTAAAACCAAATAGTCAAAACCGCCATAAACAAGAACCAAATATTTTTATAATCCGGAAGTCGGCTCCTAACAAAATAATAACATCAGAGGCACAGTTTTCCGAATGTTATTAAATTTTTATATTATTTGGTAAATTACCATAAACAATGACCAAGCGAATGCTGCTGTAATCACAGATGATTTGATGCTATTTATTAAAGAGCTACATAATATGTATGTATGTATGATATTATATACGAGTATTAAAGAGCTCCATTCAGTATCTATCTATAAAGTTTTTCATCCGATTTTTTACTTAACGGGATAATTTTGGAAACATCAGACGACTGGAGAATCGCCTTTTTTTTGAAGTTGGTTAAAATGTAAACTATGTACTACATGCAATATGAAAAACCTAACCTTAAACCTTTGCTGGTTTAGAAAATAGAGTACAATCATTACATAGCAAAAGTAATGACTTCACGAGAACATGATATATTTTCCCACGAGAGAAAATCACTCAATTTCTCTAATCTACTGTCAAATATTGATCGGTTTTTAAATTCCGAATGGCTTACGGTAGGTAATGTGTCATTTAGAAAACTATTAGTTTTATAATAATGGGTTCTTTCTTTTCTTATAAATAGATAATTTTACTATTTTGTGTAGATTCATAGATGCTTCGATTTGTTGACCATTTTCTATTTTTTTAAGTACTTGTTAACAGGCCTACACTGTCCTCCCATACCTATTAACAGTATAATTTTAAAACATTGTATAAGCCAATTATTTTTTAAAGAGTAACCGTGGAGTTTATTGCTTACTCTTCTCTATGACCAACTGGAACCGTGGACCTAGCTTCTGACGTTTCATAAGTGCCCATATCAGTTTATGTTCATGACCACTGCTCTCAAAACGGTGAAGAAAAACATCGTGAGTAAACCTAGAACCAAAAATTCGAAGACATGTGACATCTACCAACCCGTACTGGGCCCGTGTGGTGAATTACGGCCCAGTCCCTCTCATCCACAGAACAGCTGTTCTGTGCTCTCACAGAGAGGAGGTCTGTGTCCCAGCAGTGGGAAAATTATAGTCTTTCTTTCTTTCTTTCTTTCAAGTTTACTGATGCTAAAAACAAGGTCGTAATCCAAAACATGTGGTCGTGTGGTGCCGGACGTAAAGAATAGCACCACCCCGTTTCCTCAAGTGGGTGTCGTAAAGGGCTACTAAGGGACTTACTAGAGAATGGGCAGCAGCGTTCTCTATGTATTTTTAACACCATACTGCGATCGCCAACCCGCTTGCCAAGCGTGGCGATTATGGCAAACTCCCCAATTGGGGGAGGCCTATGTCCAGCAGAGGGTGTCTTTCGGCTGAAATGAATCCAAAACAAAGGCTATGGCTAGAAATGATTTGTGTCATGGCATTTTGTGAAAATAATTGGTAGGTATTGTATTGTGTGTGAGGAATGATATGAAAGAAAGGGGAGTGAATGATAGCGGTTGACAGGGGAGAGTGATAATACAAATAATAGGAACAAACACAATTTTGTTGTACCTACAATAAGGCTCAAGAAAATAGGTGGCTCGTTCAGATGTCAATGTATACGCTTTTATAATAAACTTCCAAGCTACTTTCAATTTAATTTTTTACATACTGAAACTTTTTTTGTCTATGACCTATCACATCTTTTATTTTGTTTTTGCGTTCGTTTTGATTCATTGTTTTATTCATTTATGCATCACTTGGGTTTTTCAGTACCTATACCAAATCATTATTTCAGTTTTTATAAAATAAATAGCATATATTTAACTTTGATAAAGATGTCTCTCTATATCAAGTGAAAATAGCGGATTTATCCAATACAACATTTTCATGAATAATTTATTAAGTACTAGGTTTGATGCAGGAGGCACAAGCTGAGTAAAATGGAGTGCAATGGACTTACACTCAGCATTAAGTCAGCACGGGTTCAAGAAGAGAAAAAGAGCTCTAGGTGATAATTTGGTACTTGTATCTTTGAAAGAAATTTAAATTATACTTAATTGAAGTTTTTGGGAGAAAGGATATTGCCATTTTTAATTTATGAAATGTTGGATCATTAGGAGGATCGCTTTGTCAGACCTTCAACAATATATTTACGCATTTATGAAGAACTAGCTTTTGCCCGCGGCTTCGCCCGCGTGGATGTCGGAAAATATCCCACGGGAACGTACTACGGGGATTAAAAGTACCCTATGTTTTAATCCAGGTAAAAAATGTCTTCTCTAAATATTATTACTCATTGGATCCCTGAGTAAAGTTATTGTTCTCAGATTTACTAAGGTGTCTTTGGCGATGACGAAAGTTGGGTTGAGCAATGATGAGTTAGTAAGGGTTTTTAATCGCCTAGGGAATGATTTTACAAAAACGCCTAAAGGCTTTTAATTCGAATTTTATGGGTTAGCTTTAAAATTTAAGGGTTTCCTATACAAATTTTTTCACACCCTATTTTATCCTCTTCTGGGATGATTTTTCAAAAACACTGATAGATGTAATTATTAATAGACAAACAAAAGGCTAAATACAAATTTTCATAGTTTGAACTACAAAAATGACGATTTTCCTACAAAAATTACGATTTTCCATACAAACTTTCATCCCCTATTTAAGTCCCTTGGGTATTGAATTTCGAAAAATCCTTCCTTATTCCTTGTCTACATTATTAAGGGAACCTCTATGCAAAATTTCAGCTTTTTAGGTCCAAGGGTTTGGGCTGGGCGTTGATGAGTCAGTCAATCAGTCAGTCAGTCAGTCAGAACATCTCTTTTTATTTATATAGATATAAACGGGACAATAAATAGATAGGTAGATTTCGTTCTCAAAAACTTGCTTGTTTTATTATAAATAACTAAACACTATTTACAACGAGTCGCGTTCGATACGAACTCTTGGGCTTCGTTTCGCTAGGACTAGAGCGGCACTTAATGATGGTGAGCGAGCAAGACGGGGGCATGCGCGGCGTGCGCGGACGCTTGATGCGTGGGCGCAGAGTTGGAAACCACCGCGTTGAAGCCGTTGTGGTCGTCAGCGGTGTACTGCACGTGGCGCACGGAACCGTCAGCCTCAACCAGCGAGTACTCGCCGTGCACAGCGTCGCCGTCGCGGGACTCCTGCTGGGACTTGTTGTCGCCGGTGTGTCCGTCGGCCACGGAGTATGAGAAGTCGTATTTGGGGTGAGCCTGTTATCAAACACGTCAATGGTGAGATTTATCTAGAAAGCAACTAATTTGGTGGAAATTCGTAATCGCAAGAGTTAAATGTCTGTAGTACTTACGTATTCCTCAGCGTGGGCGGAGACGAGCACCTTCTGGGCGGGTGCGATCACCTTAGCGACGGGAGCGGCGTAGTGGATGGGTGCGGGAGCGGCGTAGTGGATAGGAGCTGGAGCAGCGTAGTGGACGGGAGCAGGAGCAGCGTAGTGGATGGGAGCGGGAGCAGCGTAGTGGACGGGAGCGGGGGCGGCATAGTGGACGGGGGCGGCTAGGTGAGCCACATGAGCGGCGGGATGAGCCTCATCGTGGCGCACGATGCTCTGGGAGGAGACAGCGCCGGCAGAGGAATAGTGCGCTGCGGGCACCAGACCAGCTGCTGACACCGCGAACACCGCGCTGAGAGCTACGATCTACAACACACAACATTGTTAGCACAGGACTCATAAACAGGTTGGCGATTTATAGTCTCCTGCATATGGATGCAGGAGACTATAAATCGCCAACCTGATGGCAAGGGGGTGATTTTAACTGTCGTACTGAACAACGTTCACTATAAAATTCATATCGAAAACGTAAAAAAAAACATAGCTGCAACGAAATTGCCTGTCTACTGTTGTATAGGAATTTATTATTTTTTTCCCCGAGTTTGATATGAGTTTCATAACGAAAGTGGTGTAGTATGACGGGTAGAATCACCCCCTTGTCGGATGCAAGTGACTTATAATCACCTCCCTGTATTGTATATATGAGCAATATAAATATTCACATTAATATTTTCTTTTAGTGTTTTAACTCACTTTAGAGAACATGTTGTTATGATTATCTGACACACAACTGATGCACAGCATGTGTTAAGATCGGCTTATATATGTTGCGCTCAATTTTTTGGGCGCGACAAGGTCGACGGGTCACGATGTGACTTCATAGATCATTTAGAAGCTTTCTCAGTACGTACCTACCAAACATGTTATATTAATAAGAAACATTAACCATAGGAAACTGTTTGGTAATTTGTTGCACAATTTCTTCTAGTCTAGTTGTTGTAGTGATGTATTATGACAGATATAGCTTGTTTAAATTGCGCCATTTTGGCCTAACTTAATTTAGCAATTTGCATAGTAGAGAATAGAATATATTTATTGTAAAACATGAGTAATGAGTATAGATCAAATAATATGTGCGAGGTCTTAAAATAACAGGTAGATCTGCATGTTTTGCCATTTATACAACACAACAATAAATACAACATATTTATGGTTATGAATCAACCATTAAAAAAATTGAGTCTAAACAATAAAACTAGGAGATTAGTAATTAAATGCTAATTATAAAAGGGGAAAAACAAAATTAGTTTGAAAGATTTAAGGCTCAAATTGTGAAAATGTCGTAATTATATAAATCTATTTAATTAATTGTGGTCATTAAAAAATTCCGATATGGTATCATAGCATTTGGCTAAGAGAAATTTTGTTAAATGTATTTTAAACAGAGCAGTAGGCATTTGTCTAATAAGTTTTGGGATTTTATTATAAATGATTGGTGCTAAACAAAAAATACTTTTTCTCAAACATGCATTGAAATATTGTCATTATTTTCGAAAAAAGAACACGCAATGTATCGAATTTACGGACAAAGAAAATCAAATCCATTGCAGGAGCGTTTTTTGATTTTGGAACATTACAACGCTCCAGAAATGTTTTATTTCCCTGCATTATTTTGAGAAAAGCACTATATATGCCTCGGCGGAAATGGCAATTGCCTGTCTCGTATTAGTGAAGTCCTCGCCTACGGCTCGGCCTTCATACTCGTACTCGGCCTGCAATTGCCTATTTCCCGGCCTTTGCAATAATGTACTATTACGCATCAATGCGGTGGCTGATCTTGGTACGTATACTTTATTATTATTCCGTCGATTACAAATAGAAACGTCTGAAAGAGTCTTTGAGTTCAAAATGTTTTGGTAGAAAGAACCTTAAACAAAAAGTGATTTCCGTAAAACAAAATAACACATATATAAATATATTCATCATATTCAGCCTCTAATGTTCCAAACTGTTGGGACACATGTCTCCTCTCTTCAAGAGGGAGTGGGCCGTACCTAATCCACCGGGGGCAGTGCGGGTTGTTAGATATCACATGTTTCTAGGACATACCGGTTTCCTCGTGATGTTTTCATTTACAGTTTTGATTAAATTATTTACACAAAGTGAAGCGCCTGCCTGGGTTCGAACCCACGACCTACACAGCTCGTAATTCGGGGCCGTTGTTACCACTGGTCCACCACTGCAATATAACACAAACCAGTTTAGTTTACTTCCTCCATATAAAGCTTTACTATTAGGTACATAATTTAATGATGACACGATTCGATCACCGTGACCTCAAGATGCGGTCTTCGAACTTATCACTATGTAATGAAGATGATTCACTCATTCATAAGTTTGCGATCCAAAAACGTGAAGATGGTCTTGTCTTATTGCGACACGCTGTCTGTCGGTTACGTCGATATTATGTGCTTTATGAGATCGCTGAACTCATAAGTAGAAGCGATCAACATATTTGAATAAAGTTGAATGAAACTTGTTTTATACGCTTGGAGTACAATTAATAACTACAATAAATTTGTGGTATAAGGGAATATTTTCAGCATCGTGATCATCAGGGGTAGATTCAGATAGAATTCGGTACTCAACACGATCGTGACTTAAACTTAAACGAACATATACGTGGATAAGTCCCGTACTCAGTTCAATTAGAGACCCAGCTTTGATTAAAAAAAAACACAAACCCTTTTTAGATTCATGTCTGAAATATCAAAATGTTTCGAGTTAGGTTTAAAGAAACTTTATTCTCAATAAAGACATATACATATCAATTACTTGAGAACAATACTAAAACATAAATAAATTACACAAAGTTCTTCGTCATCAGTTATAAACTAGATACCCATCCAATGCTTTTATTTCTCCAAAAGTGATCGATCCGCAATTATAAGTTAAGTATATAAGTTTGAGTTAACAGAAACTGCGCTGGCACTGACCGACCCAGACGACCCCATCACTCTCCTCCAAGAGAGTCATAGGTCTACTAGCACAGTTCGTAAGAGAGTACACACTACACGATCGTCATTCTGACCTCGCCGCCGAGGCCCCGCGCGAAATCCCCGACTAACGAATAGTCCCCCCTGACCCTTGCCTTTAAGTAAAGCGCCAGTACGCGCTTTAGCTGAGTCTGTAGCTTTAAATCCCTAAGATAATAATCATAACCCTGATTTTATCCAGCCACCGACGGTCCCTTGCCATCCTCCCTCTGACTCTGCCCTAAACCGAGGTTCGTACCCCACAGGGGGTACCCCTTAGCGCGCAGTCGCCTAGCTTATAAGTATGCCCTGGCCGGAGGCCTTAAATTTATTTTAGGAGCTTAAGGCACCACAGGATAGCCCGATTCAAACTCAAACTCAAACTCAAAGCATTTATTTCAAATAAACCAATTACAGGTACTTTTGAATTGTCAAGCAAGGGGTCGGTCAGTCAGAAAGATGAAGCTAGTTGCCCATTCCAAAGCGTAGTAGGTTCCTATGGAGAAGAACGGACAAGAAACTCCATGGACACTCTTTTAAAATATTGTTACAAAATATGGGTTACATCATTCATGTTGAAGTTATACATGTGAGAACAATGTAGAAAGACGTGCACGTTAGAAGCGTCCGTAATAGAAACAATTCACAAAAATTAAAATAAGCCGTGGCAGCTAAGAGATGACCAGTCCCAACTGACGGCGCCCGTTCACGAACATGACGCATGGATCAGCACCATTTAGCTCAACCATTTTGAAGGGAACTTAATGATCCAACACACACGCCACCACCAGCGAGACATTTGAGTGAGCATGACATACTCTCAGCCGCCAGGGCACATTCAAGTCAATAAAAGACATATTACCCGGTAAATGGTAGCTCTATAGTACATAGTACTCACACCTGTGCTATGCAATTATATAATTCAAGGACATTGAGTTTATACAATGCAAAAATAGTTTACAATCTTCAGCAGCTCCAATAATATTTTCAAATGCTAATCAATTAGTTTATGCGCCCTTATGGAGCAGGACCAGCATTGAGCCAAGCATTTTTGTCAGCGATGTAATCCCCCAATTTATAATATGCTTGGCTGCATAGTGTGCGTTTTATACAAGTTTTAAATTTTGTTTCGTTCAATTGGAGTATGTGGGGAGGTATTTTATTGTAACATTTTAAACAGTACCCCATGAAGGATGAGTCTACTTTAGCCAGTCTGAAACCTGGTTGAACTAATTGGTCCCTATTTCTGGTACTATAATTGTGTCTTTCACCTCTTTTACTGAAAATATTTACATTTTTCCTTACGTACATGATGTTTTCATAGATGTATTGACAAGGTACCGTCATGACGTTAATATCTTTAAACAGTTCCCTTAGAGAATCGCGCCTGCGGAGGCCATATATTGCTCTGATGGCTCTTTTCTGTAGAATAAAAATAGATTCGATATCTGCAGCCCGTCCCCATAGTAAAATACCGTAAGACATGATACTATGAAAGTAACTAAAATAGACTAGCCTAGCGGTATCTACATCAGTAAATTGACGGATTTTTCTCACAGCATATGCTGCTGAACTTAGCCGCCCTGCAAGAGATGTTAAATGAGGACCCCATTGCAGCCTTGAGTCGAGCGTGATCCCTAGGAAAACAGTTTTATCGACGAATTCTAGTTTCTCCCTATTCAATACTATGTCACAATCACTACTTTTAACATTCGGTAAAGCAAATCTTATGCATTTAGTTTTTTTCCCATTTAATACTAAATTATTAGCAGTGAACCAATTTTGGACCTGCAATAGGGCGTTATTTACGTCGTCAAGATTTGATGCACGTCTATTTATCTTAAAAATTAAGGAAGTATCGTCAGCAAATAACACCATTTGTGGTTGGTTTTTTAATAAATGGGCTAGATCATTAATATATACTAAAAAGAGGAAAGGACCCAATATCGAGCCTTGTGGCACACCCATTTTTATTCTTAAGCCGAGTGAATTGACTCCATTTATTTGAACTTGCTGTTGTCTATCATTTAAATAAGATTTTACTAAACTGAGCGCAAGTTTACCTAGTCCGTAATGCTCCAGTTTCAAGAGTAAGGTTTCGTGATTTACGCAGTCAAATGCCTTGGAGAGGTCACAAAAGATTCCTATGGCATCTTGGGCCTCCTCCCATGCTGTAAATATGTGTCTTAATAAGGTGACACCGGCGTCAGTCGTACAACGTCCTTTGGTGAAACCATATTGCTGATCGTGTAAGATATGGTTGGTGTTAAAATGATTAAGCATTTGATTGAGCATCACCTTTTCGAACACCTTGCTGAATACCGGCAACACGGATACTGGTCTATAATTGTTAGTGTTTTTACTGTCCCCCGATTTAAAAAGTGGTATAACCTTACTGTATTTCATTAAATCCGGGAAGACTCCTTGATCCACACACAAATTAAATATTAAAGCTAAGTATGGTGCTATAGTCTCGATTATAGATGTACAAACTTTGATAGACATTCCCCATAGATCTTCGGTTAATTTGATTTTGATTTGCCGAAAAGCTTTTATAACTATCATAGGGTTTATATGTTTAAATTGAAATTCAACCGGGCAGCCTGGAACGTTCGCTCTTAATAAACCAATTGAGACATCGGGTGAGGAATTTAAAGATTCCGTCGTTCTAGATGGTATATCAGTAAAGAAATGTACAAATTCATGAGCTACTTCTAAATTGGAGCTTATGGCGCCACGTGAAGTCTCCAATGTGAAATCTGTGTTTCGTATTTTCTTTCTATTGGATTCATTATTTATAACTTTCCAAACTGTTTTTATTTTATTTTCAGCTGATTTGATCTTGTGGCTAATGCATAAGGCTTTAGCTATCTTGCAGGTATTTCTAAAAATTTTGGAATATGTAGCAACATACTTGTTGAAAGTTTCAGTGTTAATAAATGGCTTAAGGCCATACAGCTCGAACAGTCTTTCCCTACTTATCCTAATACCTCTAGTTGCCCAGTCACTAAATATAAAATTAGGGCAAATATTTTTTGTTTTCTTTTCAAAAGTTTTATTGAATTCAGTGTGCACTACTGAAAAGAAATCCTCGTACAATTTATTTGCGTCGTCCATATTATGGCTCAGAACATTTAACTTGTTATTTAGGGTACTATTGAATCTATTTAATTTGCCAGTTGTTATTGGTCTAAATTGAATTTGCACTTTTTGCAAAGGTGTTTTAAACTTAAAAGTTACCGTTTGTCCACTATGGTCAGATGGTAAATAATTTACGATGGCTTTATCTAAATAATCACAATCGCAGAAGACATTATCGATACAAGTAGCAGAAGTTGGAGTTACTCTAGTTGGTTCTATAAAAACATTAGATAAATTGAACGATTTAAAAAGGCTTAATAATCTACTGCTATTTGAATTATTTTCCAGAATATTAATATTAAAATCACCACAAATAATTGCGGCTTTGTTATTGGATGCAAGTTTCGCTAGGACATCTTCCATTACTGACTCAAATAAAGAAAAGTTCTGATTATTAGGGGGTCTGTACACGCACACTACAACATGCTTATCTAGCTCAACACAGGACAACTCGATGCAATGTTCAACTGATAAACCAACTATGTCATTACGTTGCTTAGACTTTAAACAATTTTTTATCAAGATTAGAGACCCTCCACGCAGCATAGATTTACGGTTAAAACAACTGCCCAAACTATAGTTCTCATAATTAATTAGCATTTGGTAATCCTTTAACCAATGTTCAGTCAAACAAACAATGTCAAACTTTGTTTTTTCCAAAAACATTTCAATTTCTAATAATTTGGAAGAAATACCTTGAATATTTTGATGAAATAATTTCAAGGCATTCTGCTGATCTCCTTTTTGATAATTACTTATTTTTGAGCAAGAAGACACCTTGTTGTTGTTAAGTATAAGCATATTCGTACTGGTGCCTTCTGTTGTCTTACAACCTAGTTTAAATGACTATCCGGAGTTAACCCCAATACTTCAATGTCATCACCAGGCAGTGAGCTCATAGTGAGTGAGGGACATGGAACCTCCTTCGTACAATTTGTATACATATTTATAGCATTTGAGCTACATTTATTCAGGCTCACCACCTTATTATTAGTATTACTACTAACTGTTGTGGTATTAATTACACAAGACTTCGACATACTACTTATGTCTGAGTTTATATAAAAAGCTAATAGTCTTGCTATTATGTGTCTAAAACTAACAGGCAGATACACAGTATCCCTAGTCGACCTTAAAGTTTCCACAAAACTGTTGGTGTCAAAAAACACAAGCTTGTCACTATAATGACTAACTAAGAAATGCATATGCTTATTAAGCATATGAATATAATTGTTTTGTCTATTTGTCAATTTTTCAAAATATGGGAAAGCACACAATGTTATTTTACTACAATTTAACTTTAACAACTCAGTTACATAGTCAGTGATTTCTTCTTTTTTGACCTTAGAACTATTACCTACAAATACAGTAATGTTGGTTTTAGGATTATATATTTTTGATATTACTGATGCCATTATTCGTTTGTAGGTTGACCCTGGCATACAATAATTTTGATTAGAATAACACAGTTTGTTACTAATTAATTTACCTACACCTCTTCCTATACTATCTGAGAACATAACTGAATGATAAAGATCCTGACTACTGGAAGATGGACAACTAACAATCTCAGGCTGTATCACATGAGATAGATCTTGTACTATATCAGATATATCTTGGTTGAGGATACAGTCTTGAGAAAAACTCACAGTCTGGGACGGGTCCTCCGTTGCCTCAGGCTGGACAGAATCAGGGATTGAAACCTGACAAGTACACTGACACATAACTAACTCATTAGCAGCAAGAATATGTTCTTTTATTTGGTTCTGAGAACTCACATATTTAATGTAAAGGGAACTAAGCTGACCCTCAAGTGCCTCTATGTCATACTGTAAGCGCTGGGTATCAACTTCATAGATTTTTTTGCTGTCTTCTAATTTGATTTGATAATTTTTTAATTTATTGATTAAATCAACATGCTCTTTTCTCTGTGGAATATTTTTAGAAAAGTGTTGTTTCCTAATTTGATTACATTTTTTGAGTATTCTATTCAGTTTAGCATATTTTTTCATTTTATTATGACTAACTTTATAACCAACATTCTGTTTCAGCAAGGAATCCTCAGTAAGGTCAATACTTATAATGGAATTAGGGTTAAAATTACTATTTAATAATTCATTATTAAAGAGTCTAAACCCCTTGTGGATAATCCTTGTTAACATCATAACTACTGTTTCGCCGTTAACTGCGTATTTTCGTAGCCAGCCATATTTTTGACCTTTCTTCCTTGTCCTTGCCGAGAAAATCATAAACAAACATGTCGGTATAACTGTCAGTGAATCAATCGCCAAAATCTTGTGAAAAAAATCATTTCTATCTTAAAACGAAGGCTTTTGTCATATTCCTTGATTCAGGCAAAGCGACAGTCACTTTCACAGTCTCTGTACACAACCTACTAAACAAGTTTGAAAACATGGGTAAAAGGGGTCTAATAATTTTATTAATACTCTTCAGGGATAACGTATCGATTCCAAATTATTAAAATAGGAAAATAACAAAAATTATGATTTTCTTTAAGTATGATCGGGACTTAAATTTTTCATACCTATTTCAGTAATCATAACTGCCGCTTAAACCTACCCAATATAACTTATATAATTATTATTTTGTTTATCGAACAGACAACTAGATCCAATTATAAAAATACTTACAATTCTAAATGTTAGTAAACAATTTAACTCATTTGCTATGTTATATATACAGATCGGATCGACGAAGGACGGGACGGGAGTTCTGATTATAGAATTGAATATATATATTTAGTTACATTCAGGTGTTGGCTAATATGGAATGCCTTTTTCTATCGATCGTAAAAATCTCGCAATTCCGGTATTGATAGATTTACTATTTTTTGACTATAGAATCGAATGCTAGCGTAGGTGGTAGCTAGGTGTAAAGTTAAATAATACCACATATTGAAGAAGTCGTTTCTATACCATGTATCCGATTAGCTGTGCATTCCCGAATTTTCTGGAATCCCGAGATTTACATTAACAAAAACATATATAAAAAGCCGCGTTCATTATTTTGTAGCCAAAAATTTAACTTTAGGTAAACATGCATCCGAATATCCGATCTCTAGCTTTTACAACGTGTAACGTTAAATGCGCAAAACCTGAAAATAGTTTGATGAGAATAACGAGCAGAATCAATTGAGCCACAATTTTTTTTTTTGGTCTAAAAAAATCTTCATTAAGAACGTTGCCATGTCTATTTATTAATAGGTCAAGCCATCACATGCGCAAACCCGCCAAAATAGGTAAACAAACACAAATTGTTGTCGACCAATTTAAATTTTCTCATATGCGGGATAAACAAATAATAATGTCAGCGCGGCGCAGCGAGCGGCCCGATGACGACCCCTCCCTCGATAGAGCGTCGTCGCATGCGCAAGAAACGATCAGAATTGCCAGTAAAACTAAAACAGCACATAAAACCTTTACAAATTTTTTTATGATTTTTTTTTTCTCTCTGAAATAGGTTTATTGAATTAAAAATCTGTTGGGGTGTCTGAGATTTTGCGCATTTAACGTTGCACGCCATTGTGAGTATTTGACAGTGTTTGTACGGCAAATCTGTCAAAAACTCACAATGAAGAGACCATTCTGACACTATTGTAATAGCAGACTTGAGGCCCTGGTGTATCAGACGAACGAGAGGTCCTAAATTTTAATAGGTGGTTCATTTTTTGGACACTTCTTGCCAACAGCCGTAAAGACCATGATTCGACATATTTAAATTATAAAGTAACCTATGGCTGGCAGCGTGGTCCTCACATATGTTAACAAATTTTCTGACTGCACTCCAATGGTAGTGTCATAATGTTTTGCTAATGATACAGCAATACTTTTTCAAGCTGAGTCTTTGTATTCGCAAATTGAATATTTTAAAACCTACAACGGAGAGCACTTTTGACACATTCTACTGAAGATCTTTACAGCACTGTAAAGTTTGCACGGGTAATTTTATTTTTTATACTTTCTCAACTATTTGAATCTCAAGTGAGGCGGTGAAACACGCTTTTAAAAAGTTCATCCAATTACGTCTCTAGGCAATACCTAATTAACTTCCAATAAAATGGCAAAAGTGCATAATAATAACCACAATGGTATCATCATCATCATCAGCCTATAGCAGTCCACTGCTGGATATAGGCCTCTCCAATTGCACGCCATTCAGCTCGATTCTCGGCAACTCTCATCCAGCTGCTACCAGCCACCCTGCGAAGATCGTCGCTCCACCTAGCCTGAGGGCGTCCTACCTTACGTTTGCCAATTCGCGGTCTATTCGCGGTAATAATATAATGAGACAATAATAAAAAGCCAATTCTTCGCTTCTAGTTAAATACAATAAGGTCAAAACAAGATACCTGACTGCCTGGACAAAAAGAGAGTGAGTAAAACCGAACACAATATAAATAATTAAAAAAATATATACGATGAGGCCACTTAAAAACTCTGACTAGTACTCAAAACTGATTGGTTTGCAAGGTTGTGCAATTCAGTTTCACAAAGCAAGGGTTTACCTAGAAAATCAACTTTGGTATTTCGTAACTTGGTGCATATTCCTTAATTTAGGGGCAAAAAACCATTTATAGCTTTGTACAATTTGCTTATTTTATTTTAAATAAATAACCTCTACACTATCACTTGGTAGGACTTAAGATACACTCAGTGGTGGTGAGCGAGCAGGATGGGGGCGTGTACGGAGTGAGCAGGCGCGTGGTGTGCAGGCGCGGAGTTGTGTACCACTGCATTGAAACCGTTGTGGTCATCAGCGGAGTATTCCACGGTCCTGACGGAGCCGTCGGCCTCTTGGAACGAGTACGAGCCCTTCACAATATCACCGTCGCGGGACTCCTGCTGGGACTTGTTGTCGCCGGTGTGTCCGTCAGCCACGGAGTACGAGAAGTCGTATTTGGGGTGAGCCTGTTAAAAATCACATTATAGATCAAATTCTGATAGCGAGCAACATGTATGATAGAAGACTGTAAGACTTGAGAGTCTGTTGTACTTACGTATTCCTCAGCATGGGCGGACACGAGCACTTTCTGGGCGGGTGCGATCGCCTTGGCGATGGGAGCGGCGTAGTGGATGGGAGCGGGAGCGGCGTAGTGTACTGGAGAAGAGTATGCGACGGGGGCGGCCAGGTGAGCCACATGAGAGGCGGGGTGAGACTCATCATGACGCACAATGCTCTGGGAGGAGACAGCGCCGGCCGAAGAGTAGTGTGCCGTGGGCAACAGACCAGCTGCTGACACCGCCAACACCGCGCTCAGGGCTACGATCTACAACACACGACTTGTTAGCACAGGACATAATCCAAAAAAAAAAAGCATTTGAATTTTATTTTTAGAACTCACTTTAGAGAACATGATTTTATGATTAATTGAGATACAACTGATGCATTGCATAGGTTAGGCTCGGTTTATATACCTTGTGTTTGTATTTTGAGTAAGACAAGGTCGACGGGTCACGGAGCGGCTTCAAAGATTTATTCAATCGATAGGTATCAATCGAATTTATAATGTGTAAAAGAACTTTACAAGACGTTAGAATACATAATTGTTACTAGGAATTTCGACAAGAAATCTCACTAATAATAACAATAAACTTGGAAAAGAAAATAGGTTCCAGCTTAACAGAGACTAGAATTTAACAGCAATTTAAATGAAATTACAATTTCCGGCAGAAATCTATAACTATGTTATCATACCTAATAATTATATTGGTAACATGTAGGTAAGTGAATTCAATCAGTCTAACTAAAGGCTCCTACAAACAGGCGCGACATATGATGCGACACAAAGAGACCGCTTGTCGCGCGACACGCGGTGCCTTTGTGTTGTGGCGCGTGTCGCGCTATTTGTAGGAGCCTTGAACCGTTTTTGGAGTTTTAAATACGAGATGAAAATTGTCTTTTTTTTTTTTTTTTCGCTGTCACCTTTTTTAAAATCAAAATTGACGCAAAATACTTCGAAAAACTGCTTATCAGTATGTCATATAATAGCTGAAAGTTAATATTCTTTAAATTATATCTACTTCTGTTCCGATTTCATTTAATATTTTGCTCAATAATTACCATTTTAACATTAAAGTGTTAATCAACTTTTGATGCTGACTGTACTTGATAAAAATTGGCGTAACATGTCATTTTCTTTCATACTTTTCTATTTATCGTAATCTCGGTAGTCACCCACATTCTTCATCTTCTTCATATCTGACGCGTTTCCCAGTTATGCGGTCTTCTGCAGTGTGGACCGCTCGGTTAATGCTAGTTCCAACAACCCTCTTGATCGCGTCTGACCATCTTGCCAGTGCTCTGCCTTGAACACCCGGCCCAGTATCATAAGCCTTTCCAGGTCATGCTTAGGTGAACGCATATGTCCGAAAAAGCTAAGGGCACGCCCCTGGCATATAGCAGATAGCCGCTTGGTGATATTGAGTTCCTCTCGTACGGATTCATTCGTTCTAATGGCGGTCCATGGTATACGAAGTAACACCACATCGCGAAAGCATCGATGTTACTGCTATCGCGGCTTTAAATGCACCACGTTTTCGCGCCTTATAAAAGACGGAAAAAACTAGAGCCCGGATAGGTCGTATTTTGCTATTCCGACGGATGCCACGGTTCTTCAAAATTTTTCCCAGACTGATCATTGCACTTTTCGCCATACCAGTACCTACAACGGCGGATTTCCTCAAGGCAGCTGCCCTCACTCGTGATCAAAGACCCAAGATACACGAACTCGCTGACTTTTTGTTATACTGTAGCATTAATTTTTGCCGGACGCCCGCAATGCCAACATCTGCGTCTCTTTACTTGTCAAAGCGATAAGTAACTGTTGTTACGTCGGGTACTGACACGCGGATTACAATAAATAAATATTTAATTTTATGTTATTTCACACATATATTTTTTATTTTATTTTACCTTTTTTTTCCTGTATTTGTCCGTGACATCACAGCGGGCCAGAATATCATCAGAATACCAGCGCTACGACACTTATTTTTAAATGTCGCAGCATCATGCTGAGATAGGAGCCTATTGGCCCCGTACAGGATTTTGTTTTAATTTTATATTTTATCAGTGTTACTATGACTATGTTTAGTTTAATATGTGATCTTCCTGTATGAGTCCTAATAAATACTTTTTCTTTCTTTCTTTCTCATAGCCGTCGAGTAGATCGTCACTCTATCCATAATAATATCATCTGTTCATATAGTCCATCCATCGTTTTTTGGTCTTTCAATAATACTAATGGATTATTAAAAACATTATGATAAAGGTTTAACTTTTTAAGTATCGTTGCACGTCATCTTCCGTGTAGCACGTTTATGCACGGTTTAATGTCAGGGATCTCATCGTGACCTCAAGATGCGGTCTACGAACTTAATATTATTCAATGAAGATGATTCATTCATTCACAAAAATATGAAGACTTCGACTAGTCGCCGACTATCCGGGCATTTACTTTATTCATATTTCTATGCTTAAAATAAAAATAGGATGGTTAAAAAGAAATCGTAACCATATATAGTAAACATAATCATATATACCGTCATTAACATAATCATGTGTACCGTGTGGTGCCGGACGAAAAGAATAGCACCACCCCATTTCCTCCCGAGGGTGTCGTAAAAGGTGACTAAGGGACTTACTAGAGAATGGGCAGCAGCGATCTCTATGCATTTTTAACACCATACTGCGATCGCCAACCCGCCTGCCAAGCGTGGTGATTATGGCAAACCCCCCAATTGGGGGAGGCTCATGTCCAGCAGTGAATGTCTTTCGGCTGAAATGATCAAATATTGTATGGTTAAAAAAAAACACGCCACCTCACTTTACAAGTACAGGAGGTACCCTAAATAACAATTTTCTTCATGATTTTATTTTACCAATTTGTCGGCGTGATTAATATGTATATCCATGCCAAATTATAGCTTTCTAGTACTAAGAGTCTCTGAGCTAAGCTGGAGACGGACAGACGGACAGACGTACGGACATGGCGAAACTATAAGGGTTCCTTGTTGACGGAACCCTAAAAAAGAAGTTACCTGCATAACAGTAGCTATTATAATAACGAAAGGTTTTATGACCCACTTATAAGGTCAGGGCCGTCACATTATTGAACATATCGCGTCACTGATTACGGTGCCTACTCATTTTAAAATATGTTACAATGCATTCACGAGAATGGACTTACTCGTATAGTTTAAGGGATAGGCGGTAGCGATTTTGAATTTTATTTTGCATGAAGGTTCTGAAAATGTGTCTCTGCATATTTAGCCATTTGCGTTCTGCTGAATAGAGCAGTTTGCTCAATAAGTAATAATAAAATAATAAATAATATGCATGCAAGGAAATCACGGGTCAAGGTCATACTTTTCTGGAAGTTACATGCATATTGGTAGATTGCTTTAAAAAAAATTGGTTGTCTGTAAAGTTGGTTTAAGGACGAAAATTTAACGTGACAACGCCATAACAAAACATTGATGCGGCGCAAGCATACAATGAGCGTAATGGGACATTTTCGTGCATGCAGCCGGCGTTCATCGATTTATTAGACGTTGTCACGTCAAAAAGCATAGGAAAGATAACGTAAGAAGAAAGTAAGTCAGAATGAAAAATAATCGTATTTCTACAACGACTTTCAACAACGGGTAATTGCGATACACACATAAAATGGCAATTGATTTCAATACTTTTAATTTTGACAGTTCAGCCACGTTCACTGCGTTATTTTCGTTGCTAAGCAGATTTAGGAATTTCCTTCAAAACTTCTGATTGTGATTGAAAGTGAATTATGGTTATGGATTGACATCAGCTTTTCGGTAGTTTATGTCAATCCAATACGTTTCTTGCATTTCCATCATTGATATCGCTAATAGAATGTCACTTTGTCTAGTCCCTCTGGACTGTCAGACCAAAGTTGCTGATTGGCCGATCTTTGACCATAGCGTGTGCTGTTCTGGTACCAACAAAGGAGAAATAGCAATAATGTGACTGTAAAACCCACCACGAATAACGATAACCGCTATACGGTGGTATCTTAAACCACCTCTTTTTGCCTCGAGCTTCAAACCCACGCCGTGGCCGTGTCAACAACTTATCTTCTAATACGTATTTATGGTAAAGATATCTTGTAGGCTAATTTGTTTTCGTAGCAATGAAGTTCAATATTTATATTTATAAAATTAAACATAATCACTATCACTGCATAATATTATAAAACAAAGTCCCCCAAGCCGCGTCTGTCTATCGGAACGGGATAAACTCAAAAACGATTGAACGGATTTTCATAAGGTTTTCACCAACGGACGGAGTGATTCATGAGTTTATAATGAAAATAATCTATATTTAAAGTTGTATACTTCCGAATTGGCCACCATATATTATAAATAAATTTGTTTTTGTACTGGGCTATCAATCTTTTTTTTTTTTTGTAACATATAATTTGAAGAATCGATGCGCGCGGCGGCTGAAAGTATATGCAAAGGGTGACGCATATTGACTTCCCTTTGAGAAAGCCTAAACAATGGATGTAAGTACATGGAATAATAGTTCAGGCATTGATATCATTGAATGTGAATGAAAACATTATTCGAAACAGACAATTGAGTTCGTCAGCAAATCGGCGCTCAGACTGCTTGTGTTATGAAAAGAGAAAATACGCTTTCATCTTGTGAAATACTAGTGTATAGTGAAATGTGTGTAGTGGCAGGAAACACTCCTTAATCTAGCAAAAATTTAATCTCAGTAGGTATTTATTTCGTAAAAGTGTATTTTTTTGTGATACTTGGATATTTTGAATGAAACTTTTCTTCCGGTCGCCCGGTTCGATTTGTAACATTGATTTCTCCAAAAGACATGATTTTTTTCAAGGTATGTAACATTTAACAAAAATATATAGGCTTGTGATAATTTATTTTGGATTACTAGTTTCTAAATTTCCAGGTGATAACAGTTACGTTAATAACGATATGTGCAGCTGATACCCGAATGTTCCTGACAGAACTGGAAAGTGAACAAGAACTCCCTGCAGTACAATTAAACGGACACGTACTTTTTCCGACGATCTATAAATACGCTCAAGCTAATCAATATAGTACTCTTAGTTCAATATTGCGACTTGTTAGATCTGCACCCCCAAACACATTTCGGAAGTTACAGTACGCACCGCTGCATGAAGAAGTTAGTCAGATAAATAAAAATACTGACACGGAATATACGAAAGTCACGCCCACTCCTAGCAGTGCTCCCTCGCAACCAACAGAATTTTTTTCAGAAAAAAAAAGCACACATTTATATGCCAAATCCCGTTTAGAGCCCCGTCCGGAGGCTACTGATACGAAATGCTATATCTCGGGATATAAAGTTGAAGCTGTGGCATCAGTCAGTCGGAGTCCGGGCCATAATGCTGTGTATAGAATAATCCCAGAACAAATTGATACAGAAAATAAACCGGTTAAGGTATTATTAAGCCAAACTGAAGCGAATCCCGCGCCGGATGTGTGACGAAATTCGCTAGCAACGATTGTGTCAACTATGTATCTTGTATGAAGGTGTTCAAACTGACGCAAATAGTCGCGTGACTTCCTAATCTAACTATATTTATCTCTTTTAGAACTAAGTATTGTGTTAATTTTAGTATTTATATCACTATGCTGTATTGACGTCTTCTACGTCAACGGCGGCTGTAGCTGAAAACCAGCGCTGGGGCTCTGTCACGCATAGCAACACAGCATTATGCTGAGCATTATGTAACGCATATTTTCCCCGAACTTGTTCTTTTCGTGTTTGTGTTCTTTCTCTGCCTCATGTTTACCGCAAATAAAACGTATTTTCTTCCTTCTTTCTTTCTTCTTTCTATTATAACAATCGCCACACGCAGTCACGTCCCGCATCCCGCACTAGATTCGCCTCAGGTGTGGCCAGAGTTTCAAGCTATTAGGTATTTTACAGGTATCACCTTGTGGTACCCGCCAAGTCTTATTTTACCACAAACATTTTCAGAAATGTTTGGGTACCTTCATTATTATGAAGGTAAAATTGAAACCACTCAAAATGTAGAAGTAGTTTTTTTTGAAAATATAGTAAAATGAGTTACATATTCTCGACCTCGTTTGTAGTTATAAATAGTTAGTAATAGTAGTTATATATAGCTGCCATCATTCTGCCACTCCCTACTATTTCCCTACTAGTCACTCCCTACTATTCTATTCTGCCCTTATTCCAATTTATTTGGGGTCGCCGCAACATGTCTTTTTCTTTCAGACTTCTCTATTAGTATAGAGAAGTATAGTCTCTCTGTCTCTGTAGTGACTACAGAAATGACAACTATGTCATCTCTGTAGTCACTCCCTTTTTAGCCATATCATCTTTCATACAGTCCATACATCGTTTCTTTGGTCTTCCCCTAGTCGTATAGCACATTCATACTCAAAACTTTCCTGACGACATTTCCCTCATTCCTCCGCATCACATGCCCATACCATGACAACCTATTTCCACACACCCTTTCAGTCACCGGTGTCACTTTCATACTTCCTCTTATATATTCCTTTCTTATTCTATCCATTCGCGTAACACCACACATCCCTCTTAGCATTCTCATCTCAGCCACATTCATCCCTTTTGTGGCCCAACATTCCGATCCATACAAGACAGCAGTTACCACCGTTTATATAAATATATAGCTGTAGCGAAGATTTAATTTTTGATGTTATTACTAACATGCATACTTCCAGATATCCGATGACATCAAATCAATCGGTATAAAACTAAAATTGGAATCACTGACTACGACGGCTAAGCCATCGCTTGATCTTGCTTCTGAGCACGTGGCACCTTTGACTTTAACCAACGGAAATTTCGTAATAACCCCTGATATGTAAGTATTTAAAACACATTCGTTATCCCAATTTTGCTATTTAACATTAATATTTTATGCCCACTCTTTACTCTCGTGATTTCAATAATATTCAATGAACAAGTCAACATTGTACTGTCACATTTCGACCCTTAGGGCAACTTTGTGGCGGTAGGCTAGTAGCTATAAGTAACGTGACTGATGTTGTATCAGTAGAGCAATTCTGTAAAAATCTCACGGTGAAAACTTAGGTGAAGTGAGCTTAAAGTGACGTATAATTCCACCTGTAGCGCTATTCTATAAAAATCTCACCGTGAATTCGTAGGTGAAGTGAGTTCAAAGTGAGCTGTCAATCTCTAGACTCCCTAGCATCAGGTAGGATGACAGTTCACTTCAAGCTCACTTCATCTATATTTTCACGGTGAGATTTTGACAGAATCGACCGGCTGATGCTTGAGATTGACACTGTTGACAGCTCACTTCACGCTCACTTCACCTAAGTTTTCACGGTGTGATGGTTACAGAAAAGCACTGCTGGTCCGTAGAATTAGTCGCGGAAGTGGCCTTGAGTGAAAATCTGGTTGGGTGAATTTAGCCATCAGTTAGACGCACACGTTACATGTTTTCTGCCGAATATTCGAAATAACACGGCTGACATGAAAGTAACGACTCTCAGTCACGAGCCCCCGTCCGACATTATTGTTTCTAGCTTTACTGATATTACAATAAAAAAACATTGCAGAGTTGAAACCCTAGTACCCGTGCAGGATAAATCAAAACGTTACTCACCACACGCCAAGTACCATAGACTACACCTGAACATCGCGAGAGTATACAGTCCAGGGCAGTTGCCTCCGCAGCCGGCAGTCTTCCCTGAGAACTTCGGCAGGAGGCCACCGCATCCACAAACTTATCCAGACCTGAATCTGAATACGATGCTATACCCAGTCAAGCGCCATCGGAAAGGTTATCATTTTCACACATCGATCATACACTTGTAAACATCTAAGTATAATTTGTTTATATTTAACTGATTTGTATAAATATTTTATTTGACTACTACCTTTGACTATGATCACCTCAGAGATAGCTTAAGAAAGAAATAATAACGTTTATTTTGATCACACTTCGTGAAACACAAAATAAAAATTACAAAAAAAAAGTAAAAATAATGTTTCAACAAAAATTGTGGGTGCGCGTGTCATGTCTGCGCCAAAAAGGTTTATTTACAGATGCTGTCTGATGCTGGTTTTCTAATGAACCTTTAGAGACAAGTTAATACTCCTTTTGCTTCATTTATATATAAAAAAAACTTTTTAACAAAAAAAACAACTGACTTTAAAAAAAAAAACACTAAAAAGTGAAAAATAACTTTAATTTCGGAAGTCGGTGGCAAAAAACGAAAATACAGAACCAAGGACGCCGACTTCCGAAATTAAAGTTATTTTTCACTTAATAGTGTTTTTTTTTTTTTTAATGTCGTTTTTTTTTTTCACTTTTTAGTTATGATACCTATCCCACAACAATTCGATTACCACTACTTGCTATACCGCACGAACAAGAGTGACACAAGAAACCTATACGAAGTAGATTAGATACAAACTAAACAACTCAAAAACTACCCAAGCAAAGTTAACAAAAATCGGTTAATAACCATTTATAGCCCGAGTGCATCTCATGACAATTCCAATAAGCCCAAACACGGCTAGGATACATTGTTTTATTACGGAGTTCCGGTGCATACCTTCCGGCTTCATCTTCAGATCAGTTCGATGGTACAATTTTCATCAGAATTATTTATTTAAACTTGCTTCAGAGTCGCTTAACAATCTTAATCGAGATATCTTATCGCCACCCGTGAAATACTTATCATTGAGGAGTTCCGGTGGCCATTTGTGGTCTTCTTGATCAGTTTCAGTTCATCAAATGATATTTTCTGAATGCAAATGCTTGAGTTGTTGATGAAAATACAAAAATCGCCGTATGTTTGCCTATAAAATTTGACAAGTTCTCTCAATTCCTCATGGAACCCATCATCAGAACTGGATTTTGAGAAAAAAGGGACCAATCTGGAAGTATATCCTTTCAAATGAAAAAATAATTTTTCAAATCGGTTCATAAACGACGGAGAATTGAGGTAACAAACATTAAAAAAAAAAACTGTTTTGTAGCTATGAGATTGATTAAACATTACCAAAAAGGGGTAACATTGGAATTTTTTGCTATCCAGAAAAGTTAATATAATTGTTTTATGAAAAGCGATTACACGTCTGCCAGAAATAAGATATAGGTAATATATACATTTTTTTTTTTTTTCAGGATTTTATAAAACTGTTTTTTCAGTTTTCCATGGATCCAAAAAAAAACTAAGCGCGGTCTCTGTCGGATAATATCGCCCTAATAGATTGATGCGCTAAAGTGCTCGAAAGTGCTGATCGACGAGTGACACTAGATCAAAGGTTGTTTCAAACAGTTCGTTAACGTAACATATGTACGTACGTCAAATAATAACGATATTATGACGTTAATTAAATACAAAGCGTTGTTTCACTGCATAAAAACCGATCGTCAAAGTTCAAATGTAAAAGAATAAAATTAAAATTAAAAAAAAAGCTATTTAACATCAATCTGCAACCCTAGGAGCCGGGCAAAAGGAAAAAGTTAGAAATAACGCTTTTTTTTTTTTTGTATGGTATCTCGTAGGTATAACCACTGGGGGTTCCTGCTCCTTAACCGGGCATTCCTGTGGTGCCGCAAGCTCCTAAACGAAGTTTACGCCTCCAGCCAGGGGAGTTTTTACTATAAGCTACTTAAACTAGACGACTGCTTGCTAAGGGCACCCCAGGTGGGGTTCGAACCTCGGCTTAGGGCAGTGTCGGAGGGAAAATAACGCTATATGAAAACGAAGTAGTAACGCGGTTGGGCAATGAGATGTGACGCGGAGGGTCGGGGACCAAAATTTCACGCGAACGAAGTCGCGGGACAGAAGCTAGCATTCTATATAATGGAATTGGAACATATGAAGTCTTGGAATTAACTCTACCCCTCATCGTAATTTTATTTACCAACATTCAGTAAACAATTAGAACATTCAAACAAACAATTATAACATAAACATTATTGAGAACAATACTTTTGTCTGTCCTAAATGAGACAATGGAAAATAAACAATGGCTTGCATCTATTAGGATTGGAGCTCCTCTACTTTTTCAGGAGTTGGACGGAGGTTCCTGCGCTTGCGTTACTTTATTATGAAGAAATCTTATCATCATCTGCCTAGCCTTTTATCAGCTGTATTGGGGTCAGCTACCGGGTGCAACTGATTACTAAATGGAGAAATCGTACAATTATGTTAATAAATAATAGCATATAAGGAAAAATAAACACAATTGTCTATAATATGGGAAATGCTATTATTTTTTATGTGTTAATTATTCTTGTATATTTCCTTAAGAGGGCGCTCACCGGTCCACTAGCGCCACTCCTTTAGTAAAATATTATCTCGTGACTGAGAATGAATTATGAAAAACGACTCAATCAGCTCCCTCGGTAAGTGTGTCTAGAATTTTCTAATACCTTTTATAAAGTTTCATATTGAGAAACGAAGCAACAACATTCGTATAATATTATGGGAAATGCTATTATTTTTTATGTGTGAATTACTCTTGTATATTTCCTTAAGAGGGCGCTCACCGGTCCACTAGCGCCACTTCTTTAATAAAATATTATCTCGTGACCGAGAAGGAATTATGAAAAACAACTCAATCAGCTCCCTCGGTAAGTGTGTCTAGAATTTTCTAATACCTTTAATAAATAGTATATTGTAAGTATGTATATGAAATGCGAAATGATTCGTCACGTTTCTTTTATTTTGTTTGTGGTATCCTGTACATTCAATAGCAATAATTCAACATGCACGTACATAATTTCTAAGCTAATAAATGAAAGTAAATATGTACCTATAGTGAATGTGTGGTATGTCAAAGTTGTCTAAATATTATGACCCGAGGCAAGGTCGTTCAGTTGGTTTAGGCGCACTATGCTTATAGTAAAGCGAGTTAGTATAAAAATATAGAACTTTTGCATTAGGTATCAGTCGCTGATTAAACACAGTACACAAATCAACAAAATGTTCTCCAAAGTAAGTGCATTTTAGTTAAATTTGTTCTTTCAATAAAAAAAAAATCTGTTAATAGACATTTTTATTATTGATTGATATGTCACAAAGATATAAAAACTAATGATTTTTTTTCCAGATCGTAACTCTGTGTGGTTTGGTGGCGGTGTGCCAGGCTGGTCTGCTGACCGCTCCCGTGCACTACTCCTCTGCTGCGGCTGTCTCCTCCCAGAACATCGTGCGTCACGATCAGCCAGCCCAACACGCCTCGGTCGCCTACCACGCCGCCCCGGCTGCCTACGCCTACCACGCAGCCCCTGCTGCCGTTGCCTACAAGGCAGCTCCTGCCCATTACTCGTCTGCTGCCACTGTTTCTTCTCAAAACATCGTGCGTCACGATCAGCCAGCCCAACACGTAGCCGTCGCCGCCCCCGTCGCCTACCACGCTGCCCCATCTGCCTACGCCTACCACGCCGCTCCTGCCCCTGTTGCCTACCACGCCGCTCCCGTCGTCGCCCACGCTGCTGAGTTCGACGTAAGTCATGATAGCCTCCGAAATAGAATATGAAGCAAGTTGTTTCCCTTTGTTGTATCAGAAACTCATTTTGTTCTTTTTTGACAACAGGCTCACCCCAAATACGAATACAACTACTCCGTAGCTGACGACCACACCGGAGACAACAAGTCCCAGCAGGAGTCCCGCGACGGTGATGTTGTGAAGGGCTCATACTCATTCCACGAGGCCGACGGCTCCATCAGGACCGTGGAGTACTCCGCTGACGACCACAGCGGCTTCAACGCAGTGGTGCATAACACCGCTCCTACAGCCGCCCCTGTACTTGTGAAGGCCGCTCCTGCCCACGTCGCACCCGCCCATTACTACCACCACTAAATGTTCCTCACTAGTCGTGTATCACGCTCACTAAAAAAATGTTGATCATTAATTATTTATTGCAATATACGGATAAGTTCGATTAATATTTTGTTTTATAATTTCCTTAAACAACATACATTATATTTAGAATAACTCAATGAAATAACTTTTAACCTATCAATTCTCCACCCTTATTGCGTAACACAGTTTCAGTCATAATCCGACAGATTTCAAGGATATTTCTAATCCATTGCTTCATAGGTTTAATAAATTCGTCTGCTGAACAACGATGAACGT
The DNA here is from genome assembly GCA_947523025.1 of Dryobota labecula. NCBI lineage: Eukaryota > Metazoa > Arthropoda > Insecta > Lepidoptera > Noctuidae > Dryobota > Dryobota labecula. Next base: position 18,539,095 of record OX383288.1, on the reverse strand, counting down.
AGCTGAACCGTCAAAATGAAAGAAAAAGCTATCAATTCTCATTTTATATGTGTTACGTAATTACCCCGTTGGACTTCTTTTAAAGGATTGGCCCGCAATCGCACGAGACCATACAAATGGAATGAAGAAGGGACGCCTATGCCGTAGCCTATGTGTGTAACAGTGTTTATACAGGGTCATTGGGAAAACACTAACAACATCTCAGGACATTATAAACAAAAACTTTTGTTCTATAACTTTGAATATTCATCAGATTTTAATTTAACATATTTTCATACAAAAATAAAAATATTTGAATTTAACACTCTAAATGTTACGAACTCTATGCGTAGCAAAACAAACTGCCTTCAAAGTCTCAAATTCAGATCATTTATGTAAACAAAGGGGATAACTTATCAAAAAAAAATATTTGTAATTTACATAAAATGGCGAAATTAAAGGTTCCATTATCTTTTAAATACTGATTATAAGAAATAATAATTAAAAAATAATCATACCGTAATTATTTTAACAAAACTTTCGGTTTTAAACAAAGTTATTAAAAAAGGAGATTTTCTAGTATAAAGTATTTTATGATATCGGTAATAATGCAGGAGATCCAAACATTTTCACATTTTTTACATCTTCAGCAACACTTAAATCTAAAAATAATCTATGAATGAGAGTTACAACTCTCATTCATAGATTCATATTGTATGTAGCATATCTAGCCACATTTTGGATGAAAACGGCTGTAAACTGTTTCGAGTGGAAATCGATTTTGGGAGACCTACGTCTAGCAGTGGACTTAAAAGAGCTGATTATGACGATCATAGGCTGTGTCTCCGACACACTACATAAAATATTGTTTGGCAACGGTATTTTGTTTGCATAGTTCTTATAATTAATTCACTTTAATTTCATAGATGATTATTTACAAAAAAATAATAATGACAAAATGTTTTGTACCACTGTCCTGTCATTTTGACAGTGACATTTCTTGACATTACTTTGTTTACATGAATTATCTAAATTAGAGACTTTGGATATAGTGAAAAAGACAGTGCACGGGAAGCGTAGGTAGGTACAACAAATACAGAATTAAAATGTGTTAGATAGACCAAAAAAATCATGATTGTTTTTTTTTTTGTAAATGTTATGTTTTGTAAAAAGTCATAGAACAAAAGTTGTTATTTACGATGCTAGTAATACAGTCCGTACAAGGTTTTTAGTGTTTTACCAACAACCCTGTATAGCATCATAGTACAGTCAGCTGCCCGTACAATCATACATATATAGTTTAACATATTGCAAGGGATGACAGGGTAACTCCAAGAGATCCATTAACCACTAAAAACAGCTAAGACCTAATTTGTATGCCCACCTTCATGACCACTAACTCAATGAATAAGAAGAAAACTATAAAGTACTCGTACAAAAGTGTATTTTGTTCAGATGCACTATTGAATTCGGAAAAATAATAACAAAGTACTTTGCCATCAGGAGTAAGAAATTCAATTTTAAGTAGGTACTGACTTGACTTTTTACTTCCTTATCTGTTTAATTTTCTCACTAATCAACAAAATTAACTGGTCTGATGTAAAACGGATGATATACCAAGAGAGTGTAAGTCTTGGAAAACTCAGTGAAGCGTTTGACGTTGTTCATGTATAGTTCCTGCACTTTTGGTAGTTAGTCAAAATTCTATTATTCTGATTTCAAATCTTCCTTCATACACCACGGGACGTTTTTGAGGGAGTGGGGTTCACCAGGGTTCACCACCAATGACTACATGATGTTGATTGCAATAAAAAATACTGAATAAGTACGCGGTGTTATATAAAGAAGGAAGGGTAAATCAAGACATTTAGAGACGACCCCGTAAACCAACACCAGATTATAAACAAGTATTATCTAAAAAAAACGGAGATTCCATAGAATTTAGTTGTAACAACTATTCGTTTCGTTCTATCAGAGATTATTAATATAATTTAGTTAAGATAGAATAGAAAATAATAATAATCTCTATTATTATTTTCTATTCTATCTTAACTATAGACGCCGCGATAAAAGATTATACAATATTTTTCAAAAACTCGTGAAATAATGACTTAATAGCATAGATATAGCAGTCGAACAGGCCATTGCCCTAAGATAGTTATTTCTCTATATTGGTCTAGGCATATTACGAGTATGCCATGAAAGGAAAAAGAAAGCTAATTAAAAAAAAGTATGATAAAATAAAGAAAATGTTCAAACAAATGAAACATTAAATAATATCATCTGTAGGTACACTTAACTTAAGCTAGTTAATAAAACAGATGTTGCAAACACCACCCTTGCTAAGGTATTAAATAAGTTGTAGCAGGTGTTGAGCTTATAGCAGGGATTCTCATACCTAACTATAAAGATACTAAAAAAGTTACGTTTACGAACATAGTTAATAAGAAATATTGTTACTTACATATTGAGTCCATTGTTACTTGTAAATTGAATATAAAAAAAAAAAATATATATATATATATATATAAATAATTTAAATTAATTAATTAAGGGCAGCGGAACAAGCCCCTACATACTTTGGTTTTATAAAAATATTGCAGGCAGCAAAAGTGTTTGTTAAATTAAAGTTAAATTGATAAATGAAGGCTTATGATAAAATCCTCACAACACCATCTCACACGGTCTTGACGTTTAAAATGTTTTTATCTGTTTCTGTATAAAATTCGCAAAATAATTAAAGTTAGAAAATTGCTCAATAATTTACTTTCAAATGCGCAATTTACATCAGTGCATAACTGGAAAAAGTATTGATTAAATAGGAATATGTATTAGAATTGTGTTTGTATTGTACTATGATTAAAATAATATGACTTCTTCACCATAATCAGATATATTATTTACATACTGTTTGCTCCGGACCGGCTGCGGAAGTCGCACGCCTGTGCTTCGCGGTGCCTGTTCGCGGCTCTGCCAATGCGTACCCATACCGCTCGATATGCTCCCACAACCCAGACGATCAATCTGCTGAACGTCCTGATTGCTCAGGAGCCGGATGTTGACATATTTATGTATAGCATTTGTATGATTTTTTTCAGTTAAATGTTATGTTGTCGGCTTACTGCGCGCTTTGGTGTTTACAGTAAGTGCGGTAAGAAATTGTTATATAAATAAATAAAATAAAAGATTTCCCCGTACCATTCGAATTTAAGTTACGCCAAAAAACTATCTATCATTTCGACCACCATTTTAAATTTCAAAGGAGATCACTCATTTAGTAGGGCGACTCGGGCTAAAAAAAAAAAGTTGGCGGCCAGGAATGAAATACATTTTATTTGAAAGGTTACAGGAGTAGAAAGAAAATTGTATGGTGACAACGTTATAATTAATTTAGGGACAAAGATATAGAACGGTCTTTAAAAAATAAAATCGGGTTTGTTCGAACACTTTAACTCGAGAACGGCTGGACCGATTTTCATGGTTTTTGGTATTCATAAAATAACAAAATGGAAAGAACATAATGCAACGGGCGGCCTTATTGCTTGGCAGTAATTTCTTGGCAGTATTACTTGTACCAAATATAATTCCTAATAATTATTAATCCTATTAATCTTCGAACCCAAATTGTTCTCGTCTTTGGTGCCATAGTAAAACATAATGTATTCTATACATATTTTTAAAAAATGTAAGAATTATCGAGGGCCACCCAAAAAAAAAAAATTAGCCCAGAATGGGTGATCTCCTTTGCATAAACTTAATTCTGAGTTTACTAATAAGTTTCAACATAAAGGCCTCTGAAGCCGTGCATGTTGCTGAAAGTAGGCGCAGATGGAGGAACATTATTAAGGAGAAAGTATTCAAACCAGGACCGTGGTCACGCCCCAACCATTCTGCCGCACTAACGAAAAATTAAATAACTCGATTTTTCGGCTTCCGAGAATTGTTATTTTTGATTATTGAATTTGTTATGAAGTTTTAGTTATTGCATTCTTGCTTACTGAAAAACCGAGTTCGTGAAGGATCAATAAAAAGTTGCTTAGAGTTAATAGATTTCGATTCGCTGACTCCAAATATATAGGTAACTCAAAATCGTCCAAAATTGAGTTATTGCAAACTTCGTTAGCGCGGCAGCATTGGGGAAATAATGCAAGGAAGGTGGTAAAAGTTTTCACAAAAGATCGGCTTCATCGTAATATACCTAAGCCGAAAGACGTCAACTGCTGGATATAGGCCTAGAATTATCTGCCTGACATAATTAAATGACACACGACTTGTGAAATTTCTTGCAATCGCCGATGTACCTTCAGTGAACGGATTGATTAGTGTTACCATATAACCTGATGCAAGGTCGCGTATAGCTTGTTTGACAACTTCCACTACTTACACTAGAATTTGTTAATACGCAATGATCTGTATTATAAATAGTTCAGCTTCGAGATTTGGATTATCATATCACCTTTGGATCACAAAAGAAAAAACATGCTCTCCAAAGTAAGTTACAGAAAAAAAAAAACAAAGAAAAAATTAATGTTGCTTACATTTTTACTAATTTGACTTTATTTAATTTTCCAGGTCGTAGCTTTGTGCGCTTTCGTGGCTGTCGCCCAGGCTGGTCTCCTGGCCGCGCCCGCTCACTACTCCCCCGCCGAAGCGGTCTCATCCCAGAGCATCGTGCGTCACGACCAGGCTCAACTTCACGCTGCACCCGTAGCTAAGTTCGCCGTCGCTGCCGCCCCTGTTGCCTACCACGCTGCTCCCGTCGCCTACCACGCCGCACCTGCCCACTACTCCTCAGCTGCGGCTGTCTCCTCTCAGAACATCGTGCGTCACGACCAGCCTGCTCAACATGCCCAGGTCGCCTACCACGCCAGCCCTGCCCAGGTCGCCTACCACGCCGCCCCTGCCCAGGTAGCCTACCACGCCGCCGCCCCAGCCCATCTTGCCTACCACTCCGCCCCTGCCCCCGTCGCTTACCATGCCGCCCCCGTTGCCAAAATTGTCGCTCATCAAGAAGAGATCGCCTACCCCAAGTATGAGTACTCATACTCGGTTGCCGATGGCCACACCGGCGACAACAAGTCCCAGCAGGAGTCCCGCGATGGTGATGTTGTAAAGGGCTCTTACTCCTTCCATGAAGCTGATGGTTCCGTCAGGACCGTGGAGTACTCAGCTGATGACCACAACGGCTTCAACGCGGTGGTACACAATACCGCTCCCACAGCCGCGCCCGTTCATGTTAAGGCTGCGCCCGTTCTTGTCAAGGCCGCACCCGCTATCCAGTACTACCACCACTAAAGTGGCAATATTAGCTTCGTTTTAGTTGTATATTGTTGTTGACTTCGTGCTAAATACAAATAAGTAAAAACCAAAATTTTCTTGCATTTTTATTTCATCATTTCAGCCGAAAGACGTCCCCTGCTAGACATAGGCCTCGCCCAATTCTCTAGTAAGTCCCTTAGTCGCCTTTTACGAACATCCACGGGAAGAAATTGGGTGACCGCACGTTACATTGTATTTACGTTTGGTTAATCTGATGAGATACTACAATGAGATATTACAATTAAATGAAAGAAAATTTAAAACTCATATAAAAAGTACACTTTGTAAACAAGCATATTACAAATTAGAGGATTATATCCAAGATAAGAATACTTGGAAACATGCTGGTCCAGCTCCATAGGACAATTTAGAGTCTAGACAAAATCAAACTGGTTGCTAATTTAACTGTATAATTTATAATTTTTATGATATTAATTTTATTTTCTGTGATTAATATTTTAACTCACACACTGACTTATTATACGTTGTTTTTTTTTTTTTTTTTTTGGGAAATCATATACAATGTTTGTAAATATGTGAGCACCATGTGCCTATCGCATTTATTAATTTTTCTGTTATTACTTCACTTTTCATTCTTTTTACCAATTGTGGTAAGTAATTTTGATTAATTTTTTTATATATTTTTTTTTTATTCTAGGTACATCGTCTTCACCTATAAATATTAATTAATGTATACAAACTATTGTTAACATTTTAAAAGAGTAAGTATGGAGTTTCTTGCCCATTCTTCTCCATACATAACTACATTTTAGAAGGCGCAACTAGAATCAATTAACTATTCATGTAATTTTTGACGTTCAAAAGTGCATCTTCGTGCCTATTTGAAATAAATGATTTGACTTTGACTTTGACTTTATTGACATTCATTTTTCTACTTTACGAAACTTTTATAAGAAACCATTTAGATAACCAAGAACAGGACTTAAGTAATTTTATTCCGTAACGAAAATACGTATTTTTCTACATGATCAATTAAATCTCGTTTAAAATTGGTGTTACCAGAACATATTCAGAAACTCTCTTCTTTACATACTATAAATCGTGTCTGTCTGCGTGACTGCTCGGTAGATCTTCTTCTAAACTACAAAATGGATAGTAATCATAGTAGAGCCACATAATAACACATTAATACATATGTGATAAAACATTAACATTGATAGCACACAAAAATCTTGATGTTTTGACATGTCATACATTTTTATCACATTGCACCTGTCAAAAACAGAGGTGAGTCGCTAGTAAATAATAAATGGCACTTGTTTAAATTGGATCAAGTTTTAACAGTTACAAAATATAGATACCTACATGTTTACTACTTACTGCCTCTGCAAATAGGCTAGTTGCTACATCTACATTCTACATCCACTTCTCGATCTATATAATTGTCTATTAATTAGTGCTGGCGCTAATTTGACCAAAGTGAGGATATTCGATTGCAACACAGATCACGGAACGCCTCGGTGGTCGCTATCCGGGCGTGGTGATCCCGTGCTTTATGGATTGCTAAATAAGTGGACCGGAAACTATTTTGTGAGATAAACACATGTGCGATTTCATTTTATGAATAGAACTTTGAGCTTATTGATATAATAACAAAACTACTCAAAATAAAATTATTAGAACTTTTGAATAAATTATCTATGACTGTAAGGTTCCCATTTTGCCATTTTCACACTAAATAATCTATTTATTTACGCCCAACGATGAGTTGAAATGAATGTTGAAATGTGGAAGTTTTGACGCTCATAACTTCCTAACCAATAATTTTTTCTGTTTACATACAAGACAAATTGATATTATTTTTAGTTTTGAATGTTTACCGTTAAAGAAAGAAAGAAAACGTATTTAAACAGACGAGTGATCACCATACTGTGTTTGTATGGGAGAATGTCCGACTAGAGTGTCCTTAAGCTTATAGGCAGATGGTTTTTTTATCTTTGTAAAATAAAATCGCTGTTATAGCCTCGGATCGTCTTAATGTTTGGTAAGTAAACAAGCTACCTAATGACAACTACAAAAATAAAGTATGTGTAAGTTATTGAAGAGTTTCTGCTACAATAATAATTTGACCAACTAATCATCATTCGAATTAAGAACACGCCAATTTTAGCAATCGATTCGAATGATTCTAGTACATACATTTTGTATACCGGAAAATTTATACAACCAATTGGTTACCCTCTGGGACTCGGTTACTCGGTACCTACGCACTGTATTTTTCACACTTTAATTCTAAGATTAAATCTTAGATTAAAGTTAGTGTTAAAAATACAGTTGGACGGTTAATGGTTGGACTGCTGGGCAAAGGCCATCGCCAAGTCCTTCCAGGAACTCTTTTCCCGCGCCACCTCGAATCAGCCCTCACGGTTACGCGTCCAGGTTATTTTTTTTTTTTTATTTAATAAGAAATATAGATTTTTATTTTTAGAACTTAAAATATAGTATTATATGATCTTTGACATACAAACTAAGCAATAATTGTTTTTTTTTTTTTTTTGTAACAAATCATCAATTTTCTAAGCTAAATTTCATTTCGTTTGCAAATTACGAAACACAAAACAAAACTTTTCAATCCATGCAAAAGAAATAATTATCATAATTACAAATATTCGTAATGCTACTGCCACATTTTCGCAATAAGGCGAACACTACGCGCGCTCTCTCTCGCGACGTCTCCGTGCAAAGTGTAGTTCGCTTTATCGCGACAATGTACAGTGGCCAGCACATCAAGCTACACGAAACTGTCAAACTCCAAAAGATTTTAAACTTTAAAATGTTAATGAATAGGTTCAAAATCGAACGAGAAAACCGCATCATAACAAATAAGGAATGCGAACCCGATGCCACAATAAAGCAACACAGCAATATCTTAGGGCAAGTCTGTTTATGGTAGTAATATTTGATCATTTACAATGTTTTTTTTTAAATTTCGTTTTGGAAAATACAAAACGGTTTCGAGTTCTATGTTTCGAAATTATTATTGTACCTAATAACAATATTTTTCCGTAATATTGCCATCTCGCCTCGCTGCGATCGAGGGACTATTTTGATACATTTCTCCTAAACTGTATTTCATCATTTCGCCCGAAAGACGTCCACTGCTGGACATAAGCCTCCCTCAATTGGGGGGTTTTGCCATAATCGCCACGCTTGGCAGGCGGGTTGGCGATCGCAGTATGGTGTTAAAAATGCATAGAGAACGCTGCTGCCCATTCTCTAGTAATTCCATTAGTCGCCTTTTACGAACACCCACGGGAAGAAATAGGGTGATGCTATTCTTTACGTCCGGCACCACGCGGCACTATTTAGTAACTGTATTTAGTAAAAGTTAACAAAGTATATAGGTTATTACAAAAATATGTAACAATGTTACAAGAAAATTATAATCCATAAAAATATTACATCACATAGCCTACGATAGAATAGATAGGTTACTTCGTTTCAGAAAATGCACAACCGAAACAAAGTAACGTAACTATACAAACAAAGGCAGCCAGTCATAATCTTAAGAAAGTTTATGCTCGTGCGAATCTTTTGAAACCTTTTGGTGAATGGGTTCAGTCGCAAAACTATGTGACCTAGCGCAAGGTTGCCAAAATCTCGTCTAACAACCTCCGCAGCCTACACCCGATCAATTGTCGACTGGTATAAAAACTAAATGCGTGAATATAATTGTATCATTAAGCATTTGATCACACAAAAAGCTCCATCAAAATGTTCTCCAAAGTAAGTACATGGAAAATAAAAATAAACTTATAAATAAATGCATAAACAGAGCTTCAAAGCATAGTTAGTCTGAATACTGTAACATTGGGGTCATGGAAGAAGATGCGTAATTAAATCGAAAATTACTTTCAGATCGTAGCTCTGTGTGGTTTGGTGGCGGTGTGCCAGGCTGGTCTGCTGACCGCCCCCGCGCACTACTCCTCTGCTGCGGCTGTCTCCTCCCAGAACATCGTGCGTCATGACCAGCCAGCCCAACACGCCTCGGTCGCCTACCACGCTGCCCCGGCTGCCTACGCCTACCATGCGGCCCCTGCCGCCGTTGCCTACCACGCTGCCCCCGCTGCCTATGCCTACCATGCCGCTCCTGCCCCTGTTGCCTACCATGCCGCTCCCGTCGTCTCCCACGCTGCTGAATTCGACGTAAGTAATCATGGCATCTGAAGTAGTACATAAAGCAATTTATTTCTCTTTGTTGTTTCACAAAGTCATTTTGTTTATTTTTGATAACAGGCTCACCCCAAATACGAGTACAACTACTCCGTAGCTGACGACCACACCGGCGACAACAAGTCCCAGCAGGAGTCCCGCGACGGTGATGTTGTGAAAGGCTCATACTCGTTCCACGAGGCCGATGGCTCCGTCAGAACCGTGGAGTACTCCGCCGATGACCACAGCGGCTTCAACGCGGTGGTGCACAACTCCGCACCCACGCCCGCGCCCGTGCACGTCAAGGCCGCTCCCGTTTACGTTGCGCCCGCTCAGTACTACCACCACTAGACCAAAAAAATACTATTTATTTATAATAAACTCAAATTGAAGTAAAATATGTCATTCATTTAATTTACCCCATAGTCCCTCCGCGTGACTGAAGCAGCAAGAATGCGCAGATGCATTACTTAGAGTTAGACAATAGAGCATCCGCGTTTCTGACTCCGATTTATGATTATGATATAGCAGGGCCCCTCAGTATATTTTATACAAACAACGCCCGTTACACTACTTGATAAAGAAACGTGACATATTATTCTGCTGTTAGTATGTCTTCTTGTTCTGCTTCCATCACGCTTTGTCACGATTATGCACATACCTAAGCATTGTCGACCACTTTTTCTCTTTTTCAGGGTTAAGTACCTCAAAAGGAAAAAACAAAACCCTTATAGAATCACTCGTGTGTCTGTCTGTCTGTCCATCTGTTACAGGCAATTTGATCTAAATGTGCTGGACCGATTAAGTTGAAATATAGTACACATATAAATTTCTGTGACCCAAACATGAACATTTAGCGTAAATAACTGAATTTTGAATATGAACTTTACTTTTGTGGGAAAAACTAGAAAATGCTGAAACTGTACCGTGTGACATTTCAAATGAGGATTTCTAATAGTTTTTTTTTTTAATAATTATTTTTTAAATTATTAAAAAAAATAGATGAATATTGATCCCATTATCTCCGAAACTGCTGAGCCTAAAATTTTGAAAAAAAAAAATACAAAGAATAGTAAATATATTACAGAAGAACCTATAAAAAGTATATGGTCTTCAAATAACGTGGTAAATCACTCAATATTGTGGTTTATTCATAAACGTTGCTTAAAGTTAAGTGACGTTCAAACGTCAAAAATGTATGGTTAAACAGTCGCTAATCATTACTTAACTTTAAGCAGCGTTTATAAATAAACCCCTAAGTGCGTACAAAATTACATTTGCAGTTAGAATCATCATTCATCGTCATATTCATCCAAACTACGGAACACTTCATTGTGCGTGGTCCGACACGAACTTGGCCGGTTTTTTACTATATGATGGCACCCTTGATTTTTCAGGGTGGCTGGTTACGTTCCTGTGAAAGGGTTATATGACATGTGCCCTTTATATTAACCCTTACAAATTGTACATTTTCAATATAGAACGTGCATAATATTGATTTTATCAACCACAAAAATAAGTTAGTATTTCTCAAATTACTTTCTTTTTTCTTTGTTCTATCTGGAAGTTCTCAGTAGTAGCCCGGAGTCTGGATTTGTGCCCGGTTGATGGCAATAGTCACGCCCCCTATTACACGAGACTCGTACAAATTTACTGTACCTACTATTTTTTTGAGTGACTGCAACAATACAGAAGCATAAAATGTGTGCGGTCGGGGGATTCCCGTCAAGAACGAAGGGTATTCGTGATTTATCGAAATATCTTTTTGGGCAAAATCTACAATGTCCTATTATCTTAATAAAACTAAGAAATCATGAGTATTAAAACTATTAGGTTTTATGACCATATCTGTGCAACTGACTCGAAAATATAACCTTTCAAACTGCGGATTTATTCTTTCTGAATGAAATTATATGGGAGGACATCGCAACACGTAAATATTTCGATTTTACTCTGACGTTACGTTAACGAAGTGAACTTTGTTTACACGGGATAAAAGTAAAATAAAGATATGGAACCCCAAGGTAGGCGGTAATTGTAGGTATTGTTGGTAAAGTAATTGTATTTTTGTAATTTTTATTTATGAATTAAAATATAATAAATTTCTTGATAATTTCTGAAGGGTTTCATAGTCAGGATGAATATTTTCAATATAGATATAGACGTGCATAATATTGATTTTATCAACCACAAAAATAAGTTAGTATTTCACAAATTACTTTCTTTTTTCTTTGTTCTATCTGGAAGTTCTCAGTAGTAGCCCGGAGTCTGGATTTGTGCCCGGTTGATGGCAATAGTAACGCCCCCTATTACACGGGACTTAAACATAACTGGCAAAATGTAGGTGTAATATTCATACACCTCTGCTTACCCCGGGGAAACAAGGCATGATGTTATGTTATGTTCTCAAAGAAACTGTGAAAAACAAAGTTATTACGCGATTCTAACCGAGAATAACCCATAACTAAAAACTAGACGACGTTATTATTCTATCTTATTCAAAGCGTTTTTAAGCTCCGCCATTTTATTTTATTTTTCTAAATTTTCCAGCATATCGTTGAAAAGTTAGAGGAACGACACATGTTTTCCGACAGATGTCTCAAGAACTATTGACTTAAAGTCACTAATAAACATCATTATTTTTTTCATTATGATTTTCAACAATTACGCTTACATAAGCGTGTCAGGTATTGTTGGACATCATAATGAGAAAAATTCGGTGCACATGCACAAATTTTTTCAGAATGCGATGTCACTGATTGCGGTAGAGTCGGGGGTTGGGTTCCCCTCTTCCCTCAAATATGGTGAGGGATACAACGGCTTAGCATGTGCTCATTCTCAGTCTAATTTTAATAAATGACTTTTGACTTTGTTTTTTTTTTTTTTTATAATTCCGTTACACCATTGTTTAACGGTCCATATAATACACCTTCCCTCCAAACTCCATTGCCATTTAGCTACGCAACCCTAAAAAGCCTAATCTACATAGACACCCATTACAAAGGTGAGGACCGTCTACAGTGTAGTCACTTGGATTATCTCACCTGTAACCGATGAGCTATTCCAGAGTTACGGTGCAGTCGAGAAGATTTTGAGGAAGCTCAATTCATACTAATAATGTCTCTTCAAATCTTGAAAACCATCAAACTTTTTATTTTTATATCCTCAACGTGGAGGCTCTTTGCCTTCACCTCACTTACCCTCAGGTAAGTGATGATAAGACCGAAGGTGGAGGCGAGCTTCACCCGGAATCCTAAACCACAGAGGAACTGACTATCTTACCTCTAACTGCCGAAACACAACAAATGCTGTCAACATTGTTGTTATGACGACAGACTTAGATAAGATGGTGGTAGCTAGCCAGGAAATCTTAAAACAAGCTCTACCACCAACCAAACCAAGCAGAAAATGTTGCCCCGCTGAGAATCGAACTCAGGACCTCTGGGTCTGATACAGGTGGTCTTACCACTATACTACAGAGGCGGTTAAAACTCCTACAAACAAGATGAGAACTAGCTTGATCTGACTTCTAAACGCTAAAAATAATAATGCTTGCAAATGGGTTTCTTTACAATCCTTCGTTACTGTTTTATTCTATTCAATTTTATGTTCAATTATTTTAAAATCACGTTGAACTTTATAATACATTTTTCATCGAATTATTCTTTGATTTCCTTTTTGCATTAGAACGAAAATGATACCAAAACTATTCCAGGCATCAGTCAAAATAAAGCTTGGCACTGTAGTGAAATCAAACCTTACCTACTTGGTTTGATTTACCGTAAAAATAAAAGGGTCTAGCCGGATAAGTATGACGAATCGGCCCCAAAAAATAAAAATGTTTTTTTTTTTTTTTTTTTAAATATCATAAAAATTAAAAATATACATATAATGTACTCTGTAATGAATCCTACAGGTTCGCTTTCGCTTAGGTTCCCAATTGGGGGCCGACTCGTCATACTTATCCGGCTAGACCCTTTGGTGGATAATAGGTATAGTTCGCGTCACGTAAGAAGACCGCTGGCCAGCGAACAACTGTAACGTTGTATAGATCGTGTCACGTAATAAGAGCGCTAGCTAATCGCACAACCATACCAAACCATTTTTACGTGACGCGAACTAATACAACGTATGGTTTTGCGGTTGGCCAGCGTGACGCGAATTGTACCAGTAACCTGTTGGTGGCACTTACAATATCCATTTCAATCCATCAATCTGCCTAGCATTTTCCTAACTACGATAGGGTCAGCTTCCAGTCTAACCCGATTCAGCTGAAAACCAGTTACAATTTCTATTTCACATAACAATTTTTATTGTGGTTTATGTTATATTCTTACCCGGTTTATTCCTGTGCTACCCGTGGCAAAGGCCTCTTGTACTACAGAATAGGCCTGCTGAGTTCGTTTTGGCGGAGTATTCCGTTTGAGCACCTTTTTTTTAGCACCTATACATTGAGCACCAAAGGTATCCTCAAATGAGAATACCTTTGGTGCTCAATGCATACGTGCTCAAACGGAAATACTCTGTTTTGGCGACATCAGACCAATCTTATTATTATTATGTAGTACTTATTAACAGGAATGTCTACGAATAATATTTTTCGTCAGTCAACGATGCCGATGTCTCAAATTAAGTACATAAAGTTATAATTTTACAAACTTAACCTTCGGGCTACCATGACATTAACCTTCAGATTGAAGAAAAAAATAATCATTACTTAAATAAAATTTTAAATAATAGCTTGAACTCTTACCAATAATAGTTTGCCAATTAGTGAATGGTTTGAGTCGCGAAATAATATGACCCGGAATAAGGTCACCATAAGCTCGTTCTACAACTTGTAATAGTGAACTTGTACCAACTAGTATATAAACTAAATCTATTAGCTGAAATGTATCACTCATTGTTAGATCACAAATCAAACAATATGTTCTCCAAAGTAAGTGAATCTTTTATACTTTGATAAATTATTAATAATTGTAAAATATTATAAAAATAAATTGCACTAATTCATTCACATGCACTAGCTATGCATATTTATAAACATAATTAATTAATTTTTAATTTCCAGATCGTAGCTCTGTGTGGTTTGGTGGCGGTGTGCCAGGCTGGTCTGCTGACCGCCCCCGTGCACTACTCCTCTGCTGCGGCTGTCTCCTCCCAGAACATCGTGCGTCACGACCAGCCTGCCCAACACGCCTCGGTCGCCTACCACGCCGCCCCAGCTGCCTACGCCTACCACGCAGCCCCTGCTGCCGTTGCCTACCACGCTGCCCCCGCTGCTGTCGCCTACAAGGCAGCTCCTGCCCATTACTCGTCTGCTGCCGCTGTTTCTTCTCAAAACATCGTGCGTCACGACCAGCCAGCCCAACACGTAGCAGTCGCCGCTCCCGTCGCCTACCACGCTGCCCCATCTGCCTACGCCTACCACGCCGCTCCTGCCCCTGTTGCCTACCACGCCGCTCCCGTCGTCGCCCACTCTGCTGAGTTCGACGTAAGTCATTATGGCCTCCGAAATAGAATATGAAGCAAGTTTTTTTCCTTTGTTGTATCAGAAACTCATTTTGTTCTTTTTTCTATAACAGGCTCACCCCAAATACGAGTACAACTACTCGGTAGCTGACAGCCACACCGGCGACAACAAGTCCCAGCAGGAGTCCCGCGACGGTGATGTTGTGAAGGGCTCGTACTCGTTCCACGAGGCCGACGGCTCCGTCAGGACCGTGGAGTACTCCGCCGACGACCACAGCGGCTTCAACGCGGTGGTGCACAACTCCGCTCCTACAGCCGCCCCTGTCCTTGTGAAGGCCGCTCCTGCCTTCGTCGCGCCCGCCCACTACTACCACCACTAAGCCAAAACAACTATTTATTAAACAAAACTGCCATCAGAAAAAGATTGCATTTTATTAAGCCCTTGAGAAAAATGTTGTTCGTGATTAATGAGCACGATTTTTTTTAGAAATTATCGAAATAAGAAAAAACATGAAATCAAACTACACTGCACAAAAAATAGTGATGCAAGAAAGGGCACATAGTAGAAACCATATTTCTAAAAAGATCTCAAAAATCACTGGTATTGATTCCAACTCAATACATGCACAGCATTATCCCGCAATTATTCTAGTAATTACATATCTCGCATATGTCTAAATTGTAGGAAAGCACGGATTGCCGTGCTTATTTAACCAATATTAAATAGCACTAATTAATTATGTGTAGATAGTTGTGTGCAGGGAAGAAGTGATGTATAAAATACCTATTTACTTAGTATTTGAAGGAGTTACGAAGTGTAAATGGTTATAAAACTATTGCGAACTTATTATTATTATTATAACTTAACTATTGTTGATGAGCAAATGGACTGTATGTATTTTAATGATTGGAGGATGTTGGAAACACTTAGAATATGAGTAATTGCTATTTATTTATAATAATAACGCGATAAAACTATGTACAAGGCAAACTGACATTTGACAACTAACAGCTTTTTAAAACGAAAATATTTCCTGTATTCTAAAAATATAAAAGTCATTATAAAAATATATAACTTCTTAAAAAAAAGGTGGCATCCCAGCCAGTCGCCAACAATTATTATAAATAACACATAAAACAAAATATATAGAAAATAGAAGGAGTCATTAGACCACTGGTGGTGAACCCCCCAATTGGAACGTATCGGAGAACATGTTTTTCAACTACAATGTTAAGTTTGTTCTTGGGATAAATTCTTCCCAACCATAGCATCAGTGAAACATGAAGTGAATCATACCAGTATTTTGACAAAATTTTAGATTTCATACCAACGTTTCAAATACTTTTTATTTCACAAACAACTTATTCCGCAAATGTTTTATTCTATAAATATTCACTTTACAAACATTTATTTGGAAAATGCTTCTCTTTACTAATGTTTTACATGATATTTAATCATTTATATATTTTTCAATTAATATTTAGATTATTTTGGGAAAAATCACGTTTGTAATAAATATCATTTTATAAAACAGTGACATAGTGATCATGACAGTTTTTTTTTTTTTTTTTTTTTAATATCTAGTCATTTATGGAATTACAATTATCTGTAACTACTGATAATACATTTTTTGTTGATTTATTAATCAAAATCACCCTTTTGCCTAATTAATGAGTTACATTTTTAGGTAATTGCTTAATAATGCAATATGTAAAACGTTCTTAAGCCAAACGTTGTTTTATGAGATAACATGAATTAAAAATGAATTGATTGTCAAATAACACATTATAAAAAAAAAGTTTATCGGGCAATTATTTTCTTAAGTGAATTATTTGGTAATGTCATCATTATACAACTTGTTGTTGTATAATAATGTAATGACAAATCATGTTTTTGCCAATCGCTACTTGTCAAGTGAAAATTTGTAAATTAATTTTCAGTGAAATGACAGGACACCATGAAGTATACAATTATACATACAATGTGTGTGGAAAAAAGAAAAGGAAAAACATCCATTTTATCGTATTTTATAATTTACTTTTCAATCCTTATCTTTTCACATTCGTCCAAAATTCGTAAAAGATAGTTCATCAACAAACTAGATTATTTTGATAATAGATCGGCTTGCCAGATCACCATGGCAAAAGAAACCAATCACAAGATGGTACGGATCAATTAAGCGGGACCTGCCATATTTCTTATACTATGCCGATTTTTTTGGTATCGACTCTGTCAATCTACGTAATTACGGTTGAACAAAATAATGATACTTTCGGAATTTTTTCTTGCAAGCGATTCTGCTAAATTTGATAAAATTCTGGTGCCCAAATTTCTTTTCAAATCAAACCACATAGCATCAACTTCCATAACATTTTTACACAATAAGATGTTTTATTTTGCTTTTGGCTAAGTGATAACAGCCGCACAGGTCGATCGTTCAGGTTAAGCTACGCTTGCTGCGGTTGGTCCGTGGATGGGTGACCATCTTTACATACCAAGACTCCGCCGTGCCTCGGAAATCATGTTAACATACTACTGTAACGACCCGTAACTACTTACGGGTCGTCAGAAGCCCGAAAGTCTGAAAACCCAGCCGACCCCGATATAGTCGCGAAAAGGCTAGGCAGATGAGTTGATGAACATGTTTATTTTATCTTGAGTCGTATCGCGCTTAGATTTCGCGGATTTGCAGACACCCGTTGAGAAGTTTCTTGCCCAATCCCCTAAAGTTCTATCATGAAAATACGTAACTCCATACTAATAAATGGGTAAATAAATTACGGCAATCAATAAAATAAATTTATTTATGAGCATATTTTTTATTTTTGGCTTAATTTTATATTATTACTAACAAAGAATACAGGATGAAAATATTTTACGTTTCCCAAGTCCAATTATTTTACTTTTATGATAATTATATTTAATCTGAAATGCACCTTGCTGCAATTGTCTATCACACCTCATCATCTCGATACAGTGAGTATGAATACTATAACATGAACTTTTACATAAAAAAATAGTTTACCAATTATCGAATGGTCTGAGTCGCAAAACTGACCCAGAGTAAGGTCACCGTAAGCTCGTTCTACTACTTCTAATAAATCAACTTGTATCACCAACGACGGTATATAAACTAAATCTATTAGCTGGAATGTATCACTCATTGTTAGATCACAAGTGAAACAATATGTTCTCCAAAGTAAGTCAATCTAATATAAAAGTTATAATAAATAATATAGAGTAATAAACTTAAAAATATTATTCAAAATAGCATTCATTCATTGACAAGCACATATATATTTTTTTAATAAATTTATTTTAATTTCCAGATCGTAGCTCTGTGTGGTTTGGTGGCGGTGTGCCAGGCAGGTCTGCTGACCGCTCCCGTGCACTACTCCTCTGCTGCGGCTGTCTCCTCCCAGAACATCGTGCGTCACGACCAGCCTGCCCAACACGCCTCGGTCGCCTACCACGCCGCCCCGGCTGCCTACGCCTACCATGCAGCCCCTGCTGCCGTTGCCTATCACGCTGCCCCCGCTGCTGTCGCCTACAAGGCAGCTCCTGCCCATTACTCGTCTGCTGCCGCTGTTTCTTCTCAAAACATCGTGCGTCACGACCAGCCAGCCCAACACGTAGCAGTCGCCGCTCCCGTCGCCTACCACGCTGCCCCATCTGCCTACGCCTACCACGCCGCTCCTGCCCCTGTTGCCTACCACGCCGCTCCCGTCGTCGCCCACGCTGCTGAGTTCGACGTAAGTCATTATGGCCTCCGAAATAGAATATGAAGCAAGTTTTTTTCCTTTGTTGTATCAGAAACTCATTTTGTTCTTTTTTCTATAACAGGCTCACCCCAAATACGAGTACAACTACTCGGTAGCTGACAGCCACACCGGCGACAACAAGTCCCAGCAGGAGTCCCGCGACGGTGATGTTGTGAAGGGCTCGTACTCGTTCCACGAGGCCGACGGCTCCGTCAGGACCGTGGAGTACTCCGCCGATGACCACAGCGGCTTCAACGCGGTGGTGCACAACTCCGCTCCTACAGCCGCCCCTGTCCTTGTGAAGGCCGCTCCTGCCTTCGCCGCGCCCGCCCACTACTACCACCACTAAGCCAAAACAACTATTTATTAAACAAAACTGCCATCAGAAAAAGATTGCATTTTATTAAGCCCTTGAGAAAAATGTTGTTCGTGATTAATGAGCACGATTTTTTTTAGAAATTATCGAAATAAGAAAAAACATGAAATCAAACTACACTGCACAAAAAATAGTGATGCAAGAAAGGGCACATAGTAGAAACCATATTTCTAAAAAGATCTCAAAAATCACTGGTATTGATTCCAACTCAATACATGCACAGCATTATCCCGCAATTATTCTAGTAATTACATATCTCGCATATGTCTAAATTGTAGGAAAGCACGGATTGCCGTGCTTATTTAACCAATATTAAATAGCACTAATTAATTATGTGTAGATAGTTGTGTGCAGGGAAGAAGTGATGTATAAAATACCTATTTACTTAGTATTTGAAGGAGTTACGAAGTGTAAATGGTTATAAAACTATTGCGAACTTATTATTATTATTATAACTTAACTATTGTTGATGAGCAAATGGACTGTATGTATTTTAATGATTGGAGGATGTTGGAAACACTTAGAATATGAGTAATTGCTATTTATTTATAATAATAACGCGATAAAACTATGTACAAGGCAAACTGACATTTGACAACTAACAGCTTTTTAAAACGAAAATATTTCCTGTATTCTAAAAATATAAAAGTCATTATAAAAATATATAACTTCTTAAAAAAAAGGTGGCATCCCAGCCAGTCGCCAACAATTATTATAAATAACACATAAAACAAAATATATAGAAAATAGAAGGAGTCGTTAGACCACTGGTGAACCCCCCTTATCTCCGAAAATGCTGAGCCTAAAATTTTGAAAGAATACAGAGAATTGTTGTAGATCCTACTTATAGATTACAGGAAAACCTATAAGAAGTTTATGATCTTAAAATAACATGGTAAATCTCCCAATATTGTGCGTACAAACTTACATTTGCAATTGGAACGTATCGGAGAACATGTTTTTCAACTACAATGTTAAGTTTGTTCTTGGGATAAATTCTTCCCAACCATAACATTAGTGAAACATTAAGTGAATCATACCAGTATTTTGACAAAAATTTAGTTTTCATACCAACGTTTCAAATACTTTTTATTTCACAAACAAATTATTCCGCAAATGTTTTTTTTTTAATTTTTTTGTTTTTTTTTTATATATTCGCTTTACAAACATTTATTTGGAAAATGCTTCTCTTTACTAATGTTTTACATGATATTTAATCATTTATATATTTTTCATTTAATATTTCGATTATTTTGGGAAAAATCACGTTTGTAATAAATATCATTTTATAAAACAGTGACATAGTGATCATGACAGTATTTTTTTTTAATATCTAGTCATATATGGAATTACAATTATCTGTATCTACTGATAATACATTTTTTGTTGATTTATTAATCAAAATTACCCTTTTGCCTAATTAATGAGTTACATTTTTAGGTAATTGCTTAATAATGCAATATGTAAAACGTTCTTAAGCCAAACGTTGTTTTATGAGATAACATGAATTAAAAATGAATTGATTTTCAAATAACACGTTATTAAAAAAAAGTTTATCGGGCAATTATTTTCTTAAGTGAATTATTTGGTAATGTCATCATTATACAACTTGTTGTTGTATAATGATGAAATGACAAATCATGTTTATGCCAATCGCTACTTGTCAAGTGAAAATTTGTAAATGAATTTTCGGTGAAATGACAGGACACCATGAAGTATACAATTATACATACAATGTGTGTGGATAAAAGAAAAGGAAAAATATCCATTTTATCGTATTTTATAATTTACTTTTCAATCCTTATCTTTTCACATCGTCCAAAATTCCTAAAAGATAGTTCATCAACAAACTAGATTATTTTGATAATAGATCGGCTTGCCAGATCACCATGGCAAAAGAAACCAATCACAAGATGGTACGGATCAATTAAGCGGGACCTGCCATACTTATACTATGCCGATTTTTCTGGTATCGACTCTGTCAATCTACGTAATTACGGTTGAACAAAATAATGATACTTTCGGAATTTTTTCTTGCAAGCGATTCTGCTAAATTTGATAAAATTCTGGTGCCCAAATCTCTTTTCAAATCAAACCACATAGCATCAACTTCCATAACATTTTTACACAATAAGATGTTTTATTTTGCTTTTGGCTAAGTGATAACAGCCGCACAGGTCGATCGTTCAGGTTAAGCTACGCTTGCTGCGGTTGGTCCGTGGATGGGTGACCATCTTTACATACCAAGACTCCGCCGTGCCTCGGAAATCATGTTAAGCAGTTGATCCCGGCTGTCATTTGGAGATCTTTAACATTACTGTAACGACCCGTAACTACTTACGTGTCGTCAGAAGCCCGAAAGTCTGAAAACCCAGCCGACCCCAATATAGTCGCGAAAAGGCTAGGCAGATGAGTTGATGAACTTGTTTATTTTATCTTGAGTCGTATCGCGCTTAGATTTCGCGGATTTGCAGACACCCATTGAGAAGTTTCTTGCCCAATCCCCTAAAGTTCTATCATGAAAATACGTAACTCCATACTAATAAATGGGTAAATAAATTACGGCAATCAATAAAATAAATTTATTTATGAGCATATTTTTTTATTTTTGGCTTAATTTTATATTATTACTAACAAAGAATACAGGATGAAAATATTTTACGTTTCCCAAGTCTAATTATTTTACTTTTATGATAATTATATTTAATCTGAAATGCACCTTGCTGCAATTGTCGGTCACACCTCATCATCTCGATACAGTAAGTATGAATACTATAACATGAAAGTTTACATACAAAAATAGTTTACCAATTAGTGAATGGTCTGAGTCGCAAAACTGACCCAGAGTAAGGTCACCGTAAGCTCGTTCTACTACTTCTAATAATCAACTTGTATCACCATCGACGGTATATAAACTAAATCTATTAACTGGAATGTATCACTCATTGTTAGATCACAAGTGAAACAATATGTTCTCCAAAGTAAGTCAATCTAATATAAAAGTTATAATAAATCATATAGAGTAATAAACTTAAAAATATTATTCAAAATAGCATTCATTCATTGACAAGCACATATATAATCTTTTAATAAATTTATTTTAATTTCCAGATCGTAGCTCTGTGTGGTTTGGTGGCGGTGTGCCAGGCTGGTCTGCTGACCGCTCCCGTGCACTACTCCTCTGCTGCGGCTGTCTCCTCCCAGAACATCGTGCGTCACGACCAGCCTGCCCAACACGCCTCGGTCGCCTACCACGCCGCCCCGGCTGCCTACGCCTACCATGCAGCCCCTGCTGCCGTTGCCTACCACGCCGCCCCCGCTGCTGTCACCTACAAGGCAGCTCCTGCCCATTACTCGTCTGCTGCCGCTGTTTCTTCTCAAAACATCGTGCGTCACGACCAGCCAGCCCAACACGTAGCCGTCGCCGCTCCCGTCGCCTACCACGCTGCCCCATCTGCCTACGCCTACCACGCCGCTCCTGCCCCTGTTGCCTACCACGCTGCTCCCGTCGTCGCCCACGCTGCTGAGTTCGACGTAAGTCATGATGGCCTCCGCAATAGAATATGAAGCAAGTTGTTTCCCCTTCTTGTATCAGAAACTCATTTTGTTCTTTTTTGATAACAGGCTCACCCCAAATACGAGTACAACTACTCCGTAGCTGACGACCACACCGGAGACAACAAGTCCCAGCAGGAGTCCCGCGACGGTGATGTTGTGAAGGGCTCGTACTCGTTCCACGAGGCCGACGGCTCCGTCAGGACCGTGGAGTACTCCGCCGACGACCACAGCGGCTTCAACGCGGTGGTGCACAACTCCGCTCCTACAGCCGCCCCTGTCCTAGTGAAGGCCGCTCCTGCCTTCGTCGCGCCCGCCCACTACTACCACCACTAAGCCAAAACAACTATTTATTAAACAAAACTGCCATAAGAAAATGATTGCATTTTATTAAGCCCTTGAGAAAATTGTTATTCGTAATTAATGAGCAAGATTTTTTTTAGAAATTATCGAAAAAAGAAAAAACATGAAATAAAACTACACTGCACAAAAAATAGTGATGCCAGAAAGGGCACATAGTAGAAACCTTATTTCAAAAACATTTATACAAGTATTTC
Source organism: Dryobota labecula (assembly GCA_947523025.1). NCBI lineage: Eukaryota > Metazoa > Arthropoda > Insecta > Lepidoptera > Noctuidae > Dryobota > Dryobota labecula. The sequence goes on along the minus strand of OX383288.1, from coordinate 18,515,902 downwards.
CTTATAAAAACACTGGTGTTGATCCTTTCTTTCCAACTCAATACATGCACAGCATTATCCCGCAATTATTGTAGAAATTACAGATCTCGCTTGTGTCTAAATTGTAGGAATGCACGGATTGCCGTGCTTATTTATCCAATATTAAATAGCACTAATTAATTATGTGTAGATAATTGTGTTCAGGGAAGAAGTGATGAATAAAATACCTATTTACTTAGTATTTGAAAGAGTTACGAAGTGTCAATGGTTATAAAACTATTGCGAACTTATTATTATAACTTAACTATTGTTGATGAGCAAATGAACTATATGTATTTTTTTGACGGCACGGTTGGCGCAGTGGTTAAGCGATTGATTGCTGCGCTGCGTGTCGCGGGTTCGATTCTCGCACGGAACAAATATTTGTATGACCTACAATTAGTTGTACCGGGTCTGGCTGTTTGTGTATGTGAGATTAAATGTTTGTAAACGCACCCACACTACAGGAAAAATTCCTAGTGTGGGGCAACGTTTTTAAAAAAAAAAATGATTGGAGGATGATGGAAACACTTAGAATATAAGTAATAGCTATTTATTTATAATAATAACGCGATAAAACTATGTACAAGGCAAACTGACATTTGACAACTAACAGCTTTTTAAAACGAAAATATTTCCTGTATTCTAAAAATATAAAAGTCATTATAAAAATATATACTTCTTAAAAAAAAGGTGGCATCCCAGCCAGTCGCCAACAATTATTATAAATAACACATAAAACAAAATATATAGAAAATAGAAGGAGTCATTAGACTACTGGTGGTGAACCCCCCTTATCTCCGAAACTGCTGAGCCTAAAATTTTGAAAGAATACAGAGAATTGTTGTAGATCCTACTTATAGATTACAGGAAAATCTATAAGAAGTTTATGATCTTAAAATAACATGGTAAATCTCCCAATATTGTGCGTACAAACTTACATTTGCAATTGAAACGTATCGAAGAACATGTTTTTCAACTACGAGTACAATGTTAAGTTTGTTCTTGGGATAAATTCTTCCCAACCATAATATTAGTGAAACATAAAGTTAATCATACCAGTATTTTGACAAAATTTTAGTTTTCATACCAACGTTTCAAATACTATTTATTTCACAAACAACTTATTCCGCAAATGTTTTATTCTATAAATATTCGCTTTACAAACATTTATTTGGAAAATGCTTCTCTTTACTAATGTTTTGAATGATATTTAATCATTTATATATTTTTCATTTAATTAGATTATTTTGGAAAAAATCACGTTTGTAATAAATTTCATTTTATAAAACAGTGACATAGTGATCATGACAGTTTGTTTTATATATCGAGTCATATATGGAATTACAATTATCTGTATCTACTGATAATACATTTTTTGTTATTTATTTAGATTTATTAATCAAACTCACACTTTTGCCTAATTAATGAGTTATTTTTTTAGATAATTACTTAATAATGCAATATGTAAAACGTTCTTATGCTAAACGTTGTTTTATGAGATAATATGTATTAAAAATGAATTGTTTGTCAAATAATACGTTATTAAAAAAAAAGTTTATCGGGCAATTATTATCATAAGTGAATCATTCACTAAAGAAAATAATTTCCCGATAAACTTCTTTTTTACTTAAGAAAAGCATTTAAAGTTTTTTTTTACCAATCGCTACTTGACAAGTAAAAATTAGTAATTAATTTTCGGTGAAATGACAGGACACCATGAAGTATGCATACAATGTGTGTGGAAAAAAGAAAAGGAAAAACATCCATTTTATCGTATTTTATAATTTACTTTTCAATCCTTATCTTTTCACATTCGTTAAAAATTCGTAAAAGATATTTCATCAAAAAAAAAGATTATTTTGATAAAGTCAAAGTCAAAGTCAAATCATTTATTTTAAATAGGCACGAAAATTCACTTTTGAACGTCAAAAATTACATATCCCGATATTACATCGGCTTGACAGATCACCATAACAAAAGAAACCAATCACAAGATGGTACGGGTCAATGAAGCGGGACGTGCCATACTTATACTATGCCAATTTATTTGGTATCGACACGGTCAATATGCGTAATTACGGTTGAACAAAATAATGATACTTCTCGATTCGGAATTTTTTCATGAAAGCGTTTTTGCTAAAATTGATAAAATTCTGGTGCCCAAATCTCTTTTCAAATCAAACCACATAGCATCAACTTCCATAACATTTTTACACAATAAGATGTTTTATTTTGCTTGTGGCTAAGTGATAAAAGCCGCACAGGTCGATCGTTCAGGTTAAGCTACTCTTGCCGCTATTCGTCCGCGGATGGGTGACCATCTGTACATACCAAGGCTCCGCCGTGCCTCGGAATGCACGTTAAGCAGTTAATCCCGGCTGTCATTTGGAGATCTTTAACAGTTGTTACGGGTCGTCAGAAGCCCGAAAGTGTGAAAAGCCAGCCGACCCCAATATAGTCGGGAAAAGGCTAGGCAGATGAGTCGATGAACATGTTTATTTTATCTTGAGTCGTATCGCGCTTAGATTTCACGAATTTGTTGAGAAGTTTCTTGCCCAATCACCTAAAGTTCTATCATGAAAATACGTAAATCCATAATATTATTCATACTTATAAATGGGTAAATAAATTACAACAATCCATAAAATAAATTTATTCATGAACCATATTTTTTTATTGTTGGCTTAATACTAACAAAGAATAGAGGATGAAAATATTTTATGTTTCCCAAGTCTAATCATTTTATTTGTATTATAATTATATTTAATCTGAAATGCACCTTGCTGCAATTGTCTGTCACACCTCATCATCTCGATACAGTGAGTACGAATACCACAACATGAACTTTTACTTATAAAAATAGTTTACCAATTAGTGAATGGTCTGAGTCGCAAAACTGACCCAGAGGAAGGTCACCGTAAGCTCGTTCTACTACTTCTAATAATCAACTTGAATCACCATCGACGGTATATAAACTAAATTTATTAACTGGAATGTATCACTCATTGTTAGATCACAAGTGAAACAATATGTTCTCCAAAGTAAGTCAATCTAATATAAAAGTTATAATAAATCATATAGAGTAATAAACTTAAAAATATTATTCAAATTAGCATTCATTCATTGACAAGCTTATATATAATTTTTTAATAAATTTATTTTAATTTCCAGATCGTAGCTCTGTGTGGTTTGGTGGCGGTGTGCCAGGCTGGTCTGCTGACCGCCCCCGTGCACTACTCCTCTGCTGCGCCTGTCACCTCCCAGAACATCGTGCGTCACGACCAGCCTGCCCAACACGCCTCGGTCGCCTACCACGCCGCCCCGGCTGCCTACGCCTACCACGCAGCCCCTGCTGCCGTTGCCTACCACGCTGCCCCCGCCGCTGTCGCCTACAAGGCAGTTCCTGTCCATTACTCATCTGCTGCCGCTGTTTCTTCTCAAAACATCGTGCGTCACGACCAGCCAGCCCAACACGTAGCCGTCGCCGCCCCCGTCGCCTACCACGCTGCCCCATCTGCCTACGCCTACCACGCCGCTCCTGCCCCTGTTGCCTACCACGCCGCTCCCGTCGTCGCCCACGCTGCTGAGTTCGACGTAAGTCATGATGGCCTCCGAAACAGAATATGAAGCAAGTTGTTTTCCTTTGTTGTATCAGAAACGCATTTTGTTCTTTTTTGATAACAGGCTCACCCCAAATACGAGTACAACTACTCGGTAGCTGACAGCCACACCGGCGACAACAAGTCCCAGCAGGAGTCCCGCGACGGTGATGTTGTGAAGGGCTCATACTCGTTCCACGAGGCCGACGGCTCCGTCAGGACCGTGGAGTACTCCGCCGATGACCACAGCGGTTTCAACGCGGTGGTGCACAACTCCGCTCCTACAGCCGCCCCTGTACTTGTGAAGGCCGCTCCTGCCTACGTTGCGCCCGCCCACTACTACCACCACTAAGCCAAAACAACTATTTATTAAACAAAACTGCCATAAGAAAATGATTGCATTTTATTAAGCCCTTGAAAAATATTGTTATTCGTGATTAATGAGCTCGAATTTTTTTAGAACTTATCAAAATAAGTAAAAACATGATATTAAACTACACTACACAAAAAATAGGGATGCCATAAAGGCCACATAGTAGAAACCTTATTTCAAAAAGATTTATACCAATATTTCCATAGGAAATCACTGGTATTGATTCCAACTCAATACATGCACAGCATTATCCCACAATTATTGTAGAAATAACAGAGCCTCAAGTCTGCTATTACAATAGTGTCAGAATGGTCTCGCCATTGTGAGTATTTGACAGTGTTTGTATGGCAAATCTGACAAAAACTCACAATGAAGAGACCATTCTGACACTATTGTAATAGCAGACTTGAGGCCCAGATCTCGCATGTGTCTAAATCGTAGGAAAGCACGGACTGCCGTGCTTATTTAACCAATATTAAATAGCACTAATTAATTATGTGTAGATAATTATGTGCAGGGAAGAAGTGATGTATAAAATACCTATTTACTTAGTATTTGAAAGAGTTACGAAGTGTAAATGGTTATAAAACTATTGCGATCTTATTATTATAACTTAACTATTATAAATAACGCATAACATAAAAAATATTGAAAATAGAAGGACTCATTATACCACTGGTGGTAACCCCTTATCTCCGAAGCAGCTCAGCCTAAAATTTTGAAAGATTATAGAAAATTGTTCTATACTTATAGATTAAAGGAAAACCTATAAGTTTATGGTCTTAAAATAACATGGTAAATCTTCGAATATTGTGCGTACAAACTTACATTTGCAGTTGGAACGTATTCCGCAAATGTTTTATCCTATAAAGATAAACACTCGCTTTACAAACATTTATTTGCCAATTGCTTCTCTTTACAAATGTTTTGCATGATATTTAATCTATTATACATTTTTCATTTAATATTTAGATTATTTTGGAAAAATCACGTAAATACATTGTATAATAAATTTTCTAAAACAGTGACATAGTGATCATAACAGTTTTTCTATACATTCTAGTCATTTATGAAATTAAATTATCTGTAAGTACCGATTTTTTTATTTTTAATAATTTATTAATCAAAATTACCCTTTTCCATATTTATAATGAGTTAAATTTTTAAGTAATTTCTTAATAATGCAGTATGTAAAACGTTTTTATGAGATACGTTTTTACTTGTGAGATAACATGAATTAAAAATGAATTGTTTGTAAAATAATGCGTTATTAAAAATAGTTTTTCGGGCAATTATTTTCTTAAGTGAATTATTTGATAAACTTGTTGTTGTATAATGATGAAATGACAAATCATGTTGTAGCCAATCGTTAGGTAGGTGTCAAGTGAACTTATGTAAATGAATTTTCGATGAAATGACAGGACACCGTGAAGTATGCATACAATGTGTGTGGAAAAAAGAAAAGGATAAACACCAATTTTATCGTATTTTATAATTTACTTTAGTATCCATATGTTCTCACATTCGTCCATAATTCTAAAAAGATAGTTCATGAACTATCAAGATTATTTTGATAGTATATCGGCTTGTCAGATCACCATAGCAAAAGAAACCAATCAAAAGATGGTACGGATCAATTAAGCGGGACCTTCCATACTTATACTATGCCGATTTATTTTGTATCGACTCGGTTAATCTACATAATTACGGTTGAACAAATGATACATCTGCTCGATTCGGAAACATTTCTTGAAAGCGTTTCTGCTAAAATTTATAAAATTCTGGTGCCCAAATCCCTTTTCAAATTAAACCACATAGCATCAACTTTCATAACATTTTTACAAAATAAGATGCTTTATTTTGCTTGGGGCTAAGTGATAACAGTCGCACGGGTCGATCGTTCATGTTAAGCTACGTTTGCCGCAGTTGTTCCGTGGATGGGTGACCAACTTTACATACCAAGACTCCGCCGTGCCTCGGAAAGCACGTTAAGCAGTTGATCCTGGCTGTCATTTGGAGATCTTTAAGTTGTTACGGGTTGTCAGAAGCCCGAAAGTCTGAAAAGCCAGCCGACCCCAATATAGTCGGGAAAAGGCTAGGCAGATGAGTCGATGAACATGTTTATTTTATCTTGAGTCGTATCGCGCTTAGATTTAGCGGATTTGTTGAGAAGTTTCTTGCCCAATCACCTAAAGTTCTATCATGAAAATACGTAAATCCATAATATTATTCATACTTATAATTGGGTAAATAAATTACGGCAATCCATAAAATAAATTTATTTACGAACCATATTTTTTATTGTTGGCTTAATACTAACAAAGAATAGAGGATGAAAATATTTTACGTTTCCCAAGACTAATCATTTTGCTTTTATGACGGCCAAGTGCGTGTCGGACTACGCACAATGAAGGGTTCCGTACTTGGAAAGAATTTATCCTAAGAACAAACTTAACATTGTAGTTGGTAAACATAATCTCCCATACATTCCAACTGCAAATGTAAGTTTCTACGCACAATATCGAGAGATTTACCATGTAATTTTGAGACCATAGACTTCTTATAGATTTTCCTGTAATCTATAAGTATAGAACTATTACCTGTATTTTTTTCAAAATTTTAGGTTCAGCAGTTTCGGAGATAAGGGGGGGAATGGTAAATTTTTGCTTATTTTCACTTATAACTTTTATACAATTTATTTTAAAATTATAAAAAAAAATATTTGAGACCCTCATAGTAATCCCTTTCATTTTATATGTCACACGATACAGTTTGCAAAACTTTTTTTGTAATTTTCTTGTTTGCCCCCCAAAACTGACCTCAATATTCTTAATTTATTTATTTACGATTCACGTCCGTATTTGGGTCACTCAAATTGATATGTATACAAAATTTCAACTTATTCGGTCCAGTACATAGATAAGGGGGGAGAATGGTAAACTTTCGTCTGTTTTCCATTATAATTATTTTTTTTTTTACTTTTACACTAAAATTGATATGTATACCAAATTTCAACTTAATCGGTCCGTTACATTCGGAGCAAATTAGCTGTGATAGAGAGACAGACAGACAGACACACGAGTGATCTTATAAGGGTTCCGTTTTTTCCTTTGAGGTACGGAACCCTAAAAATAGTTTACCAATTAGTGAATGGTCTGAGTCGCAAAACTGACCCAGAGTAAGGTCACCGTAAGCTCGTTCTACTACTTCTAATAATCAACTTGTATCACCATCGACGGTATATAAACTAAATCTATTAACTGGAATGTATCACTCATTGTTAGATCACAAGATAAACAATATGTTCTCCAAAGTAAGTCAATCTAATATAAAAGTTATAATAAATAATATAGAGTAATAAACTTAAAAATATTATTCAAATTAGCATTCATTCATTGACAAGCATATATAATTATATTTTTTTAATACATTTATTTTAATTTCCAGATCGTAGCTCTGTGTGGTTTGGTGGCGGTGTGCCAGGCTGGTCTGCTGACCGCCCCCGTGCACTACTCCTCTGCTGCGGCTGTCTCCTCCCAGAACATCGTGCGTCACGACCAGCCTGCCCAACACGCCTCGGTCGCCTACCACGCCGCCCCGGCTACCTACGCCTACCACGCAGCCCCTGCTGCCGTTGCCTACCACGCTGCCCCCGCCGCTGTCGCCTACAAGGCAGCTCCTGCCCATTACTCGTCTGCTGCCGCTGTTTCTTCTCAAAACATCGTGCGTCACGACCAGCCAGCCCAACACGTAGCCGTCGCCGCCCCCGTCGCCTACCACGCTGCCCCATCTGCCTACGCCTACCACGCCGCTCCTGCCCCTGTTGTCTACCACGCCGCTCCCGTCGTCGCCCACGCTGCTGAGTTCGACGTAAGTCATGATGGCCTCCGAAACAGAATATGAAGCAAGTTATTTCCCTTTGTTGTATCAGAAACTCATTTTGTTCTTTTTTGATAACAGGCTCACCCCAAATACGAGTACAACTACTCGGTAGCTGACAGCCACACCGGCGACAACAAGTCCCAGCAGGAGTCCCGCGACGGTGATGTTGTGAAGGGCTCGTACTCGTTCCACGAGGCCGACGGCTCCGTCAGGATCGTGGAGTACTCCGCCGACGACCACAGCGGCTTCAACGCGGTGGTGCACAACTCCGCTCCTACAGCCGCCCCTGTACTTGTAAAGGCCGCTCCTGCCTACGTCGCGCCCGCCCACTACTACCACCACTAAGCCAAAACAACTATTTATTAAACAAAAATGCCATAAGAAAATGATTGCATTTTATTAAGCCCTTGAAAAAAATTGTTATTCGTGATTAATGAGCACGAATTTTTTCAGAACTTATCGAAATAAGAAAAAACATGAAATAAACTACACTGCACAAAAAATAGGGATGCAAGAAAGGGCACATAGTAGGTACAACCCTTATTTCAAAAAGATATATTATACCAGTATTTCCATAGGAAAATACTGGTGTTGATCCTTTCTTTCCAACTCAATACAGGCACAGCATTATCCCGCAATTATTGTAGTAATTACGGATCTTGCATGTGTCTAAGATTACCGTGAGTAGTGTATAATTGGGGTTCCTGGATCAAAGATCCAGGAACCCCAATTATACATTTGATACAAACTAGACAATCAGTCAATCAATCAATATTTGTCCATACATTTCATTCATTTATTTTAAGGTTGTATTCAGAATGAGTGTTCAGAAATCATCTATTCAAAGAGATTAATTTCAATAAAATCTATTTATACTTTTTGTGGTTGTGTGTTTGTGCGTGTGTTGTCTTTGGTATCATGATAAAAGAAATAAAGAATGCTGTCAACTAAGTAAACACATTTTATTATTATTTCACAAAAAGCCTGAGAAGAATAAATAATCAATTACAAAACATTTGATTTCTTGATCCACAATTGACATTTCATCATAGACATTTTCTACAATTGCATAGGCTTCAGACAATGTTTTCACTTGAGCGAGCTTGAATCGCTTTCTAAAGAAATTCATACGGGTCTCATAGTAACCTTTTACCCTTGTTAAGTAACGTAAACGTGAATCAAGACAATTCAGTAAATATTTCAGACACCACCACTCTTCACAACAGAGAACGATCGATTTTGTTCCAATGTCAATTATGATGAATTTTTTTCTTCCTTCTTGTTCATGTTCAGACAGGTTTATATACTTGATCACAAATTGTTGTTCTCGCTGCCGCTGCTTTGGTAAAGGAATTGAACTAGATGTGAAGAATCCTGATATTTCAGAGGCGTTTTCCATAAATATCATGTCCCACTCGTATCTAGTTAATGTTATCCGATTAGCGATATCAATGCACTCTTCAAGTAATCCATTGATTCGATCTGATGGCTTCAAATATGTTTTAATGTATGGAATCGTGGAGCTGGAAACTTGATACATATACTTGCAAACTTCAAAATGCAAGGGTGGAATCGACGGAGTATATGATGATTGTATAAACGGATACATGTTGTCGTTTAAAGTGTTGATGATTAACTGCTCGCTTGACTACTATGACAGCGAGTTTATGAAGTAATTTTTTTAACAGCTTTTGTAAGAATACTATATTTGAAGAGAGAGTCATTTATGAACCCCGGAACATTTAAATAAAAGGAATTTCATCTTCCGGTAGAATCTGGTAGCATATAATGTCTTCTGAATCAGGTACCACTAAATCACGCATTACGTTCCTCATTGATGATGTCCTGGTGTACCGACACTTTGCTGAACCAGCTTTCAATTTTTCGGGACCAATCTGCATATCGTTAACTCGAGAGAATGTTAGCTCTCTATTACCACTTCTAAAGACAAGTTCTTGAATTTTTCCCGAATTTAATGCATCATGCATGTTTTGATAGAATAAATCTTACGCTAACAGCATTTAGTAGCTTATTCAGCAGACAATCAATCAATCCTCCTCCACTTCAGAATAATTTTATATTTTTGTTTCTTTAAAAAATAGACGTTTTAATTTGTCAACATAATCTATTCCTTTTACGGCATTTAAATAAAAGCAATGTGGGAAAAATATAGCATGTTGCATCCAAGGATCATCGTAATACTCCCAATCTTCGATGCCACCTCCACACGAAAAGCACATAACTTTGTCATCTAAACCACTTCCACAGTAAAAAAAACCTGCATCAGCCATTTCCATCACCAATCTTCGTTTTGAATCTGCTGTAGCCCAATAATGTCGAAATGAACATAATCGAATTTTATGTTTATTATATATTTCATAGCGCGGGCTGAAATAATTTTGAATCATTTTTAAGGTCTCGATACGCGTATGTAGAAAATAATAATGAAGTCTTGTATCTGGTGTTCTCAATTTATAGAGATGTGATGATTTTGCTTTTGGTAACTTTTAAATTATATTTCGCTGTCGTATTCTTATTGTTATGAAATAAAACAAGAAAACATTTACAAAAAAAACATTTATTCTGATACATATAATATTGTTAAGATATAAACTGCTAACAAATTACTTAACTTATATTTTTTCAAGGTACCTTCTAAATTATAAACAATCAAAAGATATTTTTATTATCAATCCACTTTTTTAAACATGTCACATTTTTTAAAGCACATACATTAGAATGATACATGCAGCTAAATATATTACTAGACATTCCATAATCATCAAATAATTTTTGCAAACTAGGACAGTTCTTATCTTCTAAATTATACACTTTATTATGTTTTACAATGTTTCTTAGCCACAACACTTTTTCACATCCTTTAACAAAAATGTTTTTATCTTTCAGATAAGGTTCAATATATCGTGCTAAGTTTAAGTATGGTATAAAACCCTCCTTCCAGAAAATTTTTCTGTTTCTCTCTATCCAATTTACTTGCAATTTTTCTTTTTTTGTAAGATTGTAAAATGGACATGGTGGTTTGATTAATAATACCATAATTTGATTTCTGCATGCTATTGCTATTTCTTTCACGATAAACTCGTTACTTTCGGTCTTAAACCCTTGCACATCCACTATGGCGTTCATAATAATTTCCTTACGATACTGCTTAAGGGTTTATATTCAATCAGACGATCGTTGATGATTAGACAATAAGCAGATGTATTTTCTGGTATATCCTCAGAACTTTCAATTTCTAATCTCACATCTACAGCTCCAGTTTTCAAGGCTTCATTCTGTCTTGAGCAATCAATTACAAATAAAGGAGCCTTTTCTTTAAATTCACGCAAATCGAGCATCGGTTCAGACCGGGTGCTATAATAAGACTGACGAAATTGGGTAAACATTTCATATAATATATAATACTTATCTTCAGAAAATTTTGCATTAACCGATTCGTATGGATAATATTGCGAATTTAAAAAAAGAGTAACATTAGTTATTTTACCATGGTCAAATATTGAACAGTCTCTAGTTTTCATATTTTTTCTATTGGTCTGCAAACCAAAGATGACATACCTTGGTTTTTCGAGTTGTGACGCAGTCTTCACAACCCAGGAATGTTTTGTAGTTCTAGGTAATAAAGGGTATTCGTACAAGTCCCAATTTCTAAAAGCTATTTGAATAGGACGATCCTTTTGTAAATATTTAAGTAAAGTTAATCTTTCTCGATCTGAAACTTTTATATGAGGCACACGCCATTGCAGTCTCTCTATATTTACTTCAATGGAGTCATTATTATTGTCAAGTGTAACACCGCTGACTTTCGAACTGCTTCTATTGAGTATAAGTTCATGTTTACAGTTAATGATAATTTTATTATAATCTTCCGCAAATCCTAAAACTTTGTTCAGTGGTATAAGGGCACTAAAAATACCATTATTATCTTTATCCCCATTTAAATTCCAACCCCAAATAGCAGCAGCTTTACTTTCCCCCTCACTCATAGACACATATGATTTTAGAGTGGTAGTAATTCCTGCATTTTTTATGCGGTCTATCTCAACACCGTTAATTTCATATCGAATATCTTGAAATAGGAATGATATATGATTATTAGTAAAATTTACATTCTTTCGTGTTATTTTTCCTGCTGCATCTTTCGAAACCACTGTGGCTCGACCTTCAATGTAAATGTAGCTGGCTGAAGGTAATACATACAAATCTTGCTGGTGTATGGGTATACGTATTTCATCATTTTCATTGAAACTGTTGCTATATGGATTATAAGTATGAATTTCATAACTCACTATAGAGTTATCGATTTGTGGTAAGTCATTTACCTGTAGAATACTCATAATTTAAATCCCAAAGCTCGAAGAAATAATTTGTTATCTTTAGTTAGTTTTTTTATGGTTCGTATATGTCTTTGTCTTCTGACGGTACGAGAACGAGTAAAGCTATTTACTTTGGCGGATGATTTTATATTATAAACTATCATTATTATTATTATTATTTTTTTTTTCTCACTCTAATCTTATCGACATTCGTCTCTTGTAGCAGATAATGTTAAAGTGTTGTCTTATGCAGACGACACCTAACATTTAAACCATTTTCAAGTACGTAATGATTTGATAAAGCCTTGCTTTTTCCAAAACTCTTTCAGAAATTTAATGCATAAATGTCCGCAATTGAATAAGTTATTATTTTGTAAATTATTGTAATTATAATTGATATTGTCAGAACCTACATAGCAAACAAATTCTATTGGAGGTTTCAAGTTGCCGTAACTGTCAAAGTATTCAATATATTCATTTAAAATTACATAGGCTACCCAATGTGTACCAGAATTTTTAGAATTATCTAAATTTATGATTCCACACTCTTTTAAAAACGGAGACTTCGGTAAGGTATCCCTCATATACACTCCGCGAAAATATGGAACGTCTTTAGTAAAATATATGATATCTATATTAGTAAGAGCACGATTAGGTAGCCTGCTATTTAGTTTTTTTTTTTTAAATCTGTATATATTCCAAGTCCATTTTTGTAATGGTTTAGCCGCAGTCCATTTCCAATACATACACCTTCTGCATTCTTATTATGACTTTTTATTTCTTTTAAACGCTTTTTTGCAAGTCTATATTCGTTTATGGTTTTGACGATTCCAGCAATTCCACTTGCAATACTGCCAGCAGCAGACAAACCAGCAAATATCGGTATTAAAGGTAGAACACCGCCAGACTTAGGAATTGGTATGATACGTGGTACCCTGGCAGATGAATCACGATTCAACTCTCTAGCAGCAGCGTAGGCCAATTCTATTAGCTTTTTCCTACACTTCGGTTTAATTTTTTTAATGCACTTTTTGGTATGGGTCACTATACTTTTAAAGTTTTTTTTTAGTCCAGCTCCAGAACTTATTTTTGTTAGCATTATATTATTAACTAAATTGGCAGCAAGTTTTTCTCCTGTGCTTGCATTAGAAGATAAAGCACGCTTTTTTGCCATTTTTAATAAAATTGTATCTGCTTTGTGACGATCTTTCAAACTTTTGGAATTATTATATGCAATATCGTGATGTTTACAATATTCATCTAATTTGTTTATACCCCTATCACCTCGAGCCAATCTTTCAAGTAATCTAGTTCCTGGACCGCAATAATTATATCCCGGTAAATGGAGCTCAAATGGTAAATTATTAATTAAATTATTGACAAGTCCTTCTCCCTTCATGTATACAAACAGAATGAAACCATTATCATAGAGGATAATGTTATATTGATAAAGCACTCATAAAACATTTGTATCACTAATCCAACTATTTTCACAGGATGATAACCCCAACCATTTCACGAAAACTTTTCTGCCTTTTCGTTTTAAAACTTTTTCTACAAGGTAAATGTCAGGATGTTTAGTTTTTTGTAATTCTTGATCATAAAATGCTCCTAAAATAGGTTGTTCTTTAACATCTTGTAATAAATATGTAACAGGATTTGTGTTTTGAACTTTACTGATCTTAAATACCTCTGTAGACCAATTAGGAGTGTAACCTTTTTCAAAACAACCTTTATGTTTACTTATTCGAACAAAATCACCTGTCTTAAATTTACGATATGTTGTTTTAGTTTGATTTTGATTGAAATATCTCTGCAGTAGTTGAATTTTATTGCTATGATTCACTTGAATGGGGGGTAAACCAATTGTTCTGTGTGTGGTATGATTATATCTATTAATGATATTTGCAAGTGTCCCATCCGTCCATTTATAATTCCCTTTGAAACTAAATTCCTTGTAAAGCTTACTTTTTATCGTCCTTATTAACCGTTCTACAATTGAAGCCTTTTTCGTTGAATAAGTGCAGTAGTGGTTGATAGAATTATTTAATAATATTTTTTTTAAACTTTGATTGTAAAATTCTTTTCCTAGATCTGTTTGCAAGTTTCTAGGGATACGTTTTTCTCTACTCAATAAAGTATTGAAAGCCTCAGATACAGTTTGTTTATTTTTTTGTTTTAGTGGAATAGCCCAAGCATACTTAGAGAATCCATCAATGACGACTAAAATATATTTGCAGTTATTGTTAAATTTGGAGAAACTTTGCATATCCATTAAATCAGCTTGCCAAAGATCATCAATATCTTTTAATATTACATGTCTTCGAGGAAAATTTATTCTTGCACTTCTATGAATTTCGTTTATAATTTCTCTTTTCACTTTGCTCATTTTATCAACTGTTACTTTTGAATTACAAAATTAGACTAAGTAACAGTTTATATGATAAGCCCTTTTATTCTTGTATTACGCCCGCTTCTTTTAGCTCTTCAGTAATTGATAAAATTTCATTGTCAAGATTAGTATTACCTGCAGTTTTAGATGCGATCAAAAGTTTAAGCCTGTCCACTAATTCATTAGGATCATCCCAATAAATAAGTTCAGTATTTTTTTTATATTTTTTAAGATACGGTAGACCTGCACCTCTTTTTTGCCTAGATTTAACTTCTGTAGGTTCTTGTAAGTGTTTACAAGACTCAGAAAATAACGGTTTGATCACTTGAGAATATTTTAGACCTTTATCACCTTTAATTTGACCTGCAGGGTCAAAGTCTCTTTTATGAGCATTCGTTGTGACGAGTATTTCCTTGTACACCGATTTATCTTTTAAATTGACCAAACTTAAATCAGGCTTTTTGCGAAGCAATAGTTCTTTTAGACCAGGTGTTATTTTATACTGTTTATTAGCTACGCAAATTTTATACACTTTACCAGAGTTTGCATGAGTGGTAGAGAAATTAACTATTGTATTTCCAATCATATGTTTGTTTTTGTCACTACGTACACCAAATGGTATATTCATATCATCATATATTTCAATGATATCTTCTTTTTTCAACGACGCATTATTATCATTTTCTGATTCAGATGTATTACCTCCTTCATCTTCTGAATAAAAAATTTCTGATAAGCTTGACTCATTAGATGATTCATGTTCATACAAATCATTAGATTTATCATGCAAAAATATTTTTGAACCTATATCAGTGTGTTTAATTTGGTCATCATAAGTATCTTCATTTTTTATTGTAGAAATTTGCTTGTTAGCTACTATTGCATTAAGAGGGCCTGCGAGAGGCTTAAAAAAATACTTAAGATGAGAGTCAGTGTTAAACTCATCATGTTTCATTTGTTTCACTTTTTCCTTTATAGCGTCCGCAGACTTTATCAATTTATCTGTAATGTTATCCATTATACGACTTATACTGAGAAGTATTTATGGACAAATGATATTTTTTTTTTGCAGTCATTAATTATATAACCATCAATCAAAATAAATAAAGTTGTCAAATGATTGTCTATATCTGCCTTTGTTTAATTCACAATCCTTATTAATAGTCAAAAAATCATAAGGATGTATCCAGATTTTAGAACACAGATCTTTGAACTTAGACCACTCCATATCAGAGCTAACATGTTCATCGTATATATGTTTCATGTTAACTTCATCTTGCTTGAAAATTATCAAAAAGTTAACATTGTCACGTAATAGCTGTTTTGGTATTTTGGAATACGTTTGAGATAAATAAAAACAATCTATACTTCTGTGTCTCCCCATTGTAAAATAATTTCGTATGTTAATTTGCTTTTCACAAACTACATCATCAAAAATAATAACAGATTTTGGTAATGCATCGTTAGGATGAATAACTTCATCATCAAAATTAAATATAAAAAATTTTACTTCTGGCACTCTTTTTAAAATCTGTTTCAAAAATCTATATTTTGGTTGAAAGCTAGTCTTGGAATACAAATAAACATTTTGAAACTTTAAACCATTTTCGTGGATTAACAAACTAATCATGACGTTCGTTTTCCCGCAATTCGAAGGACCACATATTATACATCTTATATTATTAGGCAGAAGAACGCTATGCTTAGCGTGTAGCTTATTTTCCTCTACCTCAATATTTTTAACTTCTAATGAAACTGGTTGCTTGACCCACTTCATGTTTGTATCTGTCAGAAAAGTAATATGTTCTAGTATTTATAATGCTTATTTATAATTATAATCCCACAAATAATTAAATCATAGTTATTTTAGCTTTGATTTCGTCGAATAAGGTTACAAATAAATAAAATTATCGTCTACACTTATTACTTAGTATCTGCACAGGTAATGTTAACAAAGGTTTACAAATCAAAACAGCAAATACAAGTAAATATGTGTGTATTAAATAAAAACATCATTATAAAATTTTATATAATAATTGAGAATTATCATATTTAAATTTATCATAAAAGTTTGCAATTAATTTTAGATTTTAGTCCTCGAAAGGAGTCAATTTTTCTGGGTCCACTTCATGTTTATGTCTAATGTAGGTATAATTTATTTGCTCTTAAAAAATAATATATATAAAAAATTGGTGAGGTTAAAAGTCAATTTATTTCAGAATTATAAACACAGAATATTCAGTATACAGTCTTACATAAAAAATATACATAAAGCATTGATGTAAAAAAATACTAAATTAACATATGTAATCACAATGTCCCCAAGGTACAGTATCTATTTGATTTCCCAGAATATGCCTTTTATCGTCTATCCTGTTTAAAACTACTTTATTTACTTCTTGTGAGAACAACACATGCTTAATTGATTTTATCATATTCATCTTACGTTTTAATGTTAAGTTTTTAAATAAAACATCTTTATAATTAGATGATTTTAAACATTTTGTAATAGGTTTTGATACGCCTTTAGCTTTGTTTATTTGTGTATTTAATGATTTAATGCAATATAACTTTGCTCTTAAGCCTGTAAATTCGGTAATTGGATCACCTCCTAACTCATCCTTAAATAAACCAGGAATTTTTTCGTTCACCTTAGGAATAAAGTAAAGATTATTAGTTTCAAAATTACTTGTATCGAATTCTGATAAATTATCCCGCATGTCTTTATAAAAGTCTTTAGTATGTATTAAATACAACAAACTATCAGTATCAGTGTAGCATAATTTAGCTTTATCATCATATTTATTTTTAATAAAATTATAATGATAATTGTACAAATGCCACTTAGAGAATTCTAGCACCGCAAATCCAACATATATCGGTCTATCTAAAACAAGTTTCATGGGACTCAGTTGTATGGCTATAAAGTTTTCATTAAAGATAGAAACACTTTTTAAATTAGGTTTTGAGATTAATTTCTCAGCACCTACAATTTTATTCGTTTTATTCAAATCATCACTCCATTTGGTTACTAATTTGACCTCCACTTGCTTACGTTTATTTTCAATAGTTTTGCCAAATATTGAGTTATTTAAAAGCTTAAAAAAATCTCTTTCGAATGACGTTGAAGCTGCTTGTCTTAAGCTAGTATTCAAGTCTATATACTTTTTCAAAAAACATTCTTGTTTAAAATAAAGGATTCTATGAATTTTTTTTAAAACAAGGCCATTTTTAAGACATGCTTTTAAATGAACATAGTGAATAATGTAGTTATATTTATCATACAAACTTGCAATTAGTTTTGGTGTTTTCCCTCCAATAGGTATGAATTTCTCGGGAGCAAAAGGCAAATCGCTGTGTAAATTATGTAAATGATTTGGATATGCTAAATCTACTTCTAAAATGTAACCGTACTCGCCATTATCAGGAACATCAAACAAATTAAAAAATTTGATTTCATTATTTTTCATAAATTTAAACTCTGATATCGGTAATTTTTTAGTCATAGCATATCCGTAAAGATTATTACAGTCTAAATATATCAGATATGAGGATGGTTTAGAACTATCGAAATGAGGTAAATAAATGTTATTGGCTTCAGCATATCGGTGAGAGCACTGAGCTAATCCTCCACGTATTCCTTTTTCCAACATTTTATAAATTTCTATATCATTAATCAATTCTAGCTGAACACCTGTGTAAAGGAGCATAGCGTCCCAACTCAATCCAGGTGAAGTCACATAATAAGCAGGGTCGAGTTTATAGTGCTGGAGACAAATTTTTCTAAAATTTTCAAATATATCACATAATAATAGTACATCACACTTTAAATATAAGTCAGTATATTCACCAAGAGAACTAATATCAAAACATTTCCACACATTTTTGGCATGTTGATATTCAGTATCTGTTATATGTTTCATTTGTAAAGTGTTATAAAAATGATTCTTTGCTGGAAGTTGTGTTTCATTATATTTTTGCCATGAACAAATGTACTCATACGGATATATACCTTTACTTTGCAGTAAATTTAATTGGCCTTTATCAGGGAACTGTGATGATAAATGAATAAAATCGTTCTCCGTTAAACTTTTACTCAAATTGTCAAGACTTGAACTAAGAAATTGAAATGAATCTATAAATTTAATCTGTATAGGTTTACATCCTGTACCGGTTTTGATTATTTTAGTTATGCTTAAATATTTTTCTTTTGTTTTTGGTATAATTTTTATCTCACCATCATATTTCGATAATTCCGTAATAAATATATGAGAATCATAACCAGATAAGTTATGAAAGATAACAGGTATAAATGAACACACTCTATAAATTAAATTGCAATGCGAATGCGCTGCGCCTCTGTACTCGGATGTAATATGATCATGATCACAAACTTTATCATCAAATAATAAATGATTACAGATATGGCATGTAGTTGCTTTGCTATAATTATCAGTTTGCTCTCTCGTCATAGATCTCATGGGTTTCTTAGTCATTACAATTTTGTGAATTAACTTCGCTTCTTTAATTAATCTCTTAACAAACACTTCTACACAGTCAGGTCCTCTATATGTTACGAATTTATTCAAGCTACTATCATGTGAGCAACATACATAATAAGCAAAACAAGACGGTAGATGTAGTTTATTTTTTATCGTACATTTATCATTATGTTTTTCTCTATAATTTAATAGTATACTTTCAAAGTCAGCATAAATCACAAAGTTAATTTTTTGCTTTCGCTCATAATTTTTGAATTGTAATGTATTGTTTTTATCAGGAAGTATGGTTAAAATTTTGGAACAACTATGAGAATGATACATCTTTTCACTACTAAAAAATTGCAAACACGTTTCACATAAATGCATTTGACCTTTATGGCATGAAACTTGTCGTCGCACTAAGCGTAAAAGGTTTTTTATCAAACAATAATGACCTTTGTTTTGTTTTTCAAAATACAGTAAGTTAATATGTTTATCTTTCTTACAATTCGTCACATAAAGAGGACCAGTTACAGTACAACGTTCATCTAATCCGTAAATATTAATACTGAACTCACAATTATTCTTTTCAAACAACTTGATATCTTTAGGTAAAGGTGGAAATGAAATTCCTTTTATATTAAATATTGAACTAAAGTGTGGATAGGAGTTTGTTCTACAGACATTATTTTTTGCTGGAAATAATGAGGCAACAATACTCCATAAAAAACAGTATTCATCATTATTATGTATATTCAAACAACTCTTTGTGTTTTTTATTACTTCTGGTAGCTCTAAATAAGTACCACCCCGCATGGGGGAATATTTATTTATATTTATTTCTAAATGATTTATACAGACAAATGACCATCCAGATTCACAATGCTCGAATTCAGTAAGTTTTCTTTTGAATATTTCTATTATATTGGAATATATATTATTAAAATCAGTACTGCTGTATATAGTTTTATATTTCGTATTAAATGATTTGAGCTGCTGCTCACTTAGTTGTGGTAGTAAAAAGTAAGCAAACAGTTCGAAGTTAACTTTAATGCAGGTATGTTCCATTAATGATAACTCAATGATTTTCAAAACATCTTTTCGCTTATCACCCAAGAACGCCTCTAGTATGAGGTACTCGTCTTCTATTGAAGGGTTTAAGCGATAAGTCATGATTCTATTTTTAAATGCTGTAGCTACAATATCAATATTTTCAAACTTTGACTTTATTAAACAATTCGATTTATGCATATTCGTTCTCTTATGATATCTATATTTATGTTCTGGGATCTCAATTTTGCATTTATCACAATGAATATACTTTGATAAACAATTTCGCTCATAAACATTTGTATCGTATTCATTTTCTGGGATATCAATTTGGCATTTATTGTATTCATTTTCTGGGATATCAATTTGGCATTTATTGTATTCATTTTCTGGGATATCAATTTGGCATTTATTGTATTCATTTTCTGGGATATCAATTTGGCATTTATCGTATTCATTTTCTGGGATATCAATTTGGCATTTATTGTATTCATTTTCTGGGATATCAATTTGGCATTTATTGTATTCATTTTCTGGGATATCAATTTGGCATTTACTGTATTCATTTTCTGGGATATCAATTTGGCATTTATTGTATTCATTTTCTGGGATATCAATTTGGCATTTATCGTATTCATTTTCTGGGATATCAATTTGGCATTTATTGTATTCATTTTCTGGGATATCAATTTGACATTTATCATTATTAATATCAGAATTTGTTGATGAGCCATCACCGGGGTGTATAACTGGAAACAAAAGACAACATTTTTTATCGTATAGTTTAATTATTGGGATTAATTGCGGTTACAAAAATACTATCTTAAAATAAACTCTATGTAAGTATATAATGATTATATGTGTTATAACATAGACCTCTTAATGTAAACTATTGGTAAGACTATTGATAAGAGCTTATAAAAGTAGGAGCACATTTTTTGAACTCCTTCCTGGCGCTTGTTATATAGGCGTTTAGGTGACGCCAGGACTCTGAAACCTCGTCAGATTTGTTTTTAATTGTGATCACCGAGTGCCGCCACCTATTTACTGGTTGGACCCGCTCTATTTCATCACATTTATACACTTTGAGTTCTATATAGAACTCACCTCTTTTTTGCTCGTTCATTTGTCGCGAAAATCCGTTCGCCAGTCTCCTCGTGATGTACGAGTATATCGGGGGAGTCTTTTTATCCGCAACAACATCGATTTCATCGTCGTCACTGTCGCTCCCGAACAACTCGCGAGCCGTTGATTTTGTGACAGGAGTCATTGGCTTAGTTTTCTTACTCGTAGACGGCTGGGAGTTGCTCGTTGACGAAGGCTTGCGCTTTTTGTTCTCCTTTGGCTTGGTTTTCACCGGTGCATGCTCCTCGTCTGCCGATTCGTTCTCCGAAGGGAAAATATGGTCAGCCGTGTTCTTGGACCTGTGATAAATAAAAACAATGAATTAGTATAGTAACAGTTAAATTCGTTTTAATCATGTAGACGACACTAAGTGCATGAATTTATTACTTGAATGAATGAATATCAAAAATTATGAATCACTGAACAGTTTAATTGTTATAAGTAGATGAAGACTCGCTAACTGATCTGAACGATTGAAGAGGTAAATGAATAGCTATAATACTTGAATGATTGAATAGTGAATGTACTATATTTTCTTATCCACTTAATTCTTTCTTGTAAAACTTTTACAGAAAACACAAGGTAAATTACATTGAAAATTGAGCAGATACTTACATTTTAGAAGATTGACGTTGCTTGGGTGGTTTTGTGTAAGATGTAACTGCACCTAGCTGAAGTGTTGATGTGATCCAGCTTCTGCAGGATGCACTCTTAAATAGTGGTAAATCCACGTCACGATATCCCATATAAGGAATTAGGGCAAGCGTTACTAAAAATGCTTTATCAGACCTAACACCCAAATATGTAATAGTTTACGTTGCAGAAAAATATCTTGCGAAATATCGAGATCATGCAATTTGAACTTTATCTTCATCATGTAAAGATGCTTAAATTTGCTAAGTCGATGGGTGGTCCGGATCAGATGTCTATTAGGTGCCGCTCTGGATGATGCCGCTTTCTGTGTGTATTGACTTTTAAGTCACCAGTTCACAGATAGCGATGCAGTGCGGTAGCGTTGCGGTGACGTTTTGTATTATTCAAATCAGTATGAGAGCGACCACACATGATGTGAAGCAGTGTTCAGGCATTCCCTAACATTTAAACACCACCGCGACGCTATCGCATAGCACCGCCGTCTATATGCCTGTGGCGTTATATTATGGTATGCAAATAATTGTAATCTGAAACGGTGTAGCGTCGTATTGTCTCAGCTAATATTTTCACAGCAATTTTGAACTTTATAACCATTGAAAATTATTTATTAGATTCCTATATAAAGGATAAATTATCTTGAAAATTTAAATATTATTTAGTTTCTTAGCAGCAAGCGCGAGTAATCAACGAGTAATAATTATGTCGGTGAGTATTCATTTAATTATTTTATTTTATATTTGATTTTATTACAAAATTTAATTTGATTTAATGATAGAATATTTTATTTTAATTATAATATTTTATAATTTCAGGATTCGGAAGAGCTGTTTAACTTCATACCTTTAGAAAAGGCTCCTGCTCAAATACACGCAGTAAATCAAAAATATTTGGGTCTTGCTGAAGCATCTCGCAAAATATCAAAGAATAAGCGAATGGTATATTCGTACATAAAAAAGCCTGTTACAAGACCTTCGAAAATCATAAGAATACAAATTATCGATGCAGAAAACTTCGAGCAGAAGGATAGTTCAATCTGTAATCATTATTGTGAAGCAGAGGTTTGTGCTCAACACGTCGTTAAGAGCATTTTAATGGATGACATATTGTGTAGCACTAAGGAATTAATAAATAAAATTCAGGAAAACATGGAGAACCCATAGTTAATAAAGCTAAATATCTTTTAATGTTAGTATGTAATCCTATCAAATGCTATAATATTGGTGACTACCTGTTTGAGACTATTTAGTTAGTATAACCAAATATGTTTTACTATGGTTAGCATATAATACGAGTATAATCAAATGCTGTAAATGGTGTTATGTGACTATCTGTTTGGGACTACTAGGATTTACCTACTTTGTACCCTTTCTGTTTTATTGTATGTAATTAGAAGAATGTTGTAGTCTCTTAAAATACACGGACTTAAAATATTTTATAACTAATGTGTATTTTGCTAGAATGTATAACATGTGTAATTGCGTTGTCTCCTAAAAACGTATTTAAATTATGTTTTATATTTAATTGCTATAAATAAATGCATATTTGTAACCATTAAATTGCTTTTTATTTGACGTCCTTGTCATTTAAATTCACTGAAATTAAAAAAATGTAAAGTACTCTAGTAATAGATTCTTACACGTCTACACAAACATAAACAATCACAAATACACACGTAGGTACCTATCATCTGAACATATAGGGGAGCGGTCGGTGTGGGGGGATAAAAGTGATGCGTTGTGTAGCGCATCCGCACTATCTCGACAGCATCACACCACAATGAATGGTAGATATTTAGAATACTCGAATAATCGTATTGTAATGAAAATATGATCTAGGTATTTATAATCATATTTCGAATACTTGAATGTAGAACCTAAATAAATTAATGAATGAAATGTATGGACAAATATTGATTGATTGACTGATTGTCTAGTCCATATCAAGTGTGGAATTGGGGTTCCTGGATCTTTGATCCAGGAACCCCAATTATACACTACTACCGTGCTTATTTAACCAATATTAAATAGCACTAAAAACTTATGATGTATAAAATACCTATTTACTTAGTATTTGAAAGTTACGAAGTGTAAATGGTTATAAAACTATTACGAACTTATTATTATAACTTAACAATTTTTTTTTTTTCTTTTTTCATTTTATGAAAACTTACAGCTAATATATTCGAGTAGTCAGAAGTAATATGTAGAAGAAGGCCAATTACAAGTTTTCACAATACTATTATAAAAACGCATAAAAAAAAAACATTGTAAATAGAAGGAGTCATTAGACCACTGGTGGTAACCCCTTATCTCCGAAACAGTTCAGCCTTAAATTTTGAAAGAATATAGAAAATTGTATAGTTACAGATTAAAGGAAAACATATAAGAAGTTTATGGTCTTAAAATAACATGGTAAATCTCCCAATATTGTGCGTACAAACTTACATTTGCTGTTGGAACGTATCGGAGAACATGTTTTTCAACTACAATGTTAAGTTTGTTCTTGGGATAAATTCTTTCCAACCATCTGAACCCTTCATTGTGCGTGGTGAAATTGGTAAATCAGGCTTATAAAGTAACCAAACAGTTTAAAGAGGATCAATCTGTGTAAAAGATTAACCTAATAAGTGTGAATAACCTGATAAAATTCCGTGAACCTGTTGTAGGTATTGACGTCTGCAGTTAATTTTTTCTATGAAGTTCACCAATATTTTGTAATTCTATGGTGGTCACCGTATTGTGTGGCCAGAGCTACTCAGCAACTTTTCAAATCAAATCAAATCAAATTATTTTATTGTGGGCATAGGTTATACAGACAGATGTTAGGTAAATTACAGATCCATTATGTCCTGCCTAATAGGCATACAATAATAAATTATGTCAACATGCAACATATCAAAAATTTCATCGTTCATCACATTAAAGCAAATCTTACAAAATAAGAATAAGGTGTTGTAATACAGGTGACAGATTATAGTAGGTACTAATTATTAAGAAAATCTTGGATCGTATAGTAAGCTTTGTCAATTAAAAATGATGATTTTGACGATTAAGGTGTTAACGAATTGTGGAATATGGTATCTATGTTCTACCCATGACGTTGAATATACCTACGACCAATTCCTCTAATAAAATTAAATCAAATACGAAGATGATATGATATGATTTTTTTTTTTTTTTTTTTCGCAGTACTGGTGTTTATAATACTAATGTTTCACCAAAACAACGTTGACAAATTTTTAGTTTACTAATAACGTTTCAAATACTTTTTATTTCACAAACAACTTATTCGGCAAATGTTTTATCCTATAAACACTCGCTTTACAAATGTTTTTTTTTTTTTTTTATATATCTAGGGCATCGCAGAATGTAACCACTAAGGTTCCGACTCTTTAACCGGACTTTCCTGTGGCTGCCTTAAGCTCCTAACGAAATTTAATGTCTCCAGCCAGGGCGTAAAAACTAGAAACTAAACGACTGCTGCTCGCTAAGGGCACCCCCTGTGGGGTACGAACCTCGGCTTAGGGCAGCTGAGTCGGAGGGAGGGTGGCAAGGGACCGATGGTGGCTGGATAAAATCAGTGTTTTGATTATTATCGCGGGGAGTTTGGATTACATGCTGCTTAGCTAAAACGCGTGTTGGCGCTTCACTTACAGTCAAGGGTCGGGGAGGAACAAATGTTTTGCATGATATTTTATCATTTATACATTTTTCATTTAATATTTAGATTATTTTGGAAAAATCACGTTTATACTATAGATCATTGTATAAGAAATTTTCTAAAACAGTGACAGTAATCATGACAGTTTTTTCTATATATTCTAGTCATTTATGGAATGACAATTATCTGTATCTACTGATACTAATTGTTTTGTTCAAAATCACCCTTTTTCCCATTTAATGAGTAAAATTTTTAGGTAATTGCTTAATAATGCAATATGTAAAACGTTATTATGCCAAAAGTTGTTTTATGAGATAAAATGAATTAAAAATAAAGTGTTTGTCAAATAATACGTTATTTAAAAAAAAGTTTATTGGCCAATTATTTTCTTATGTGAATTATTTGGTCATTTCTTCATTATACAACTTGTTGTTGTACGCTTGTCGCGGTTGGTCCATGGATGGGTGACCATCTTTACATCCTACCAAGATCCCTCCGTGCCTCAGAAAGCACGTTAAGCTTTTGGTCCCGGCTGTCATTCGTGGATCTTTGACAGTCGTTACGTCTCGTCAGAAGCCGAAAAGCTAAAAAAACCTAGTCTTATCAAGGGGTATCATGTTACCCAGTAACTGGGTTGTGTAGGTCAGATATGCAGTCGCTGCATGTAAAATACTGGTATACAGCTGCATCCGGTCAGACTGGAAGCCGACCCCAGCATAGTTGGGAAAAGGCTAGGCAGATAAAATGATGAACATGTTTTATTTTATTTTGAGTCGCATCGCGCAGATTTGGCGGATTTGCAGACACCCGTTGAGAAGTTTCTTGGCCAATCACCAAAAGTTCTATCATGAGAATACGTAAATCTGGATATATAATATTAATTCACATACTTATCTTAATAAATGGGTAAGTAAATAAATTACGGCAATCCATAAAATATATTGTTTTGTGAACCATCTTTTTCTATTGTCGGCTCAATACTAACGACGAAATAGAGGATGAAAATATTGTACGTTTCCCAAGTCTAATAAATAATAAATTTATATTTTATGATATTAAATCGCAGCGTATATTTAATCTGAAATGTAAATGTGCCGCCATTGTCACCTCATCATCTCGATACAGGAGTACGAATACCATAACATGAATAAAAATTGTTTACCAATTAGTGAATGGTCTGAGTCGCGAAACTGACCCAGATCAAGGTCACCGTAAGCTCGTTCTACTACTTCTAGTAATCAACTTGTACCACCATCGACGGTATATAAACTAAATTTATTCGCTGGAATGTATCACTCATTGTTAGATAACAAGTGAAACAATATGTTCTCCAAAGTAAGTCAATCTAATATAAAAGTTATATAAAGTACAAAAATAAATGAAATTGAGTAATAAACTGAAAAATATTATTTAAATTAGCATTTATTCATTGACAAGCACATAAGTATATATTTTAACAATGTTATTCTAATTTCCAGATCGTAGCTCTGTGTGGTTTGGTGGCGGTGTGCCAGGCTGGTCTGCTGACCGCCCCCGTGCACTACTCTTCTGCTGCAGCTGTCTCCTCCCAGAACATCGTGCGTCACGACCAGCCTGCCCAACACGCCTCAGTCGCCTACCACGCCGCCCCGGCTGCCTACGCCTACCACGCAGCCCCTGCTGCCGTTGCCTACCACGCTGCCCCCGCCGCTGTCGCCTACAAGGCAGCTCCTGCCCATTACTCGTCTGCTGCCGCTGTTTCTTCTCAAAACATCGTGCGTCACGACCAGCCAGCCCAACACGTAGCCGTCGCCGCCCCCGTCGCCTACCACGCTGCCCCATCTGCCTACACCTACCACGCCGCTCCTGCCCCTGTTGCCTACCACGCCGCTCCCGTCGTCGCCCACGCTGCTGAGTTCGACGTAAGTCATGATGGCCTCCGAAATAGAATATGAAGCAAGTTGTTTCCCTTTGTTGTATCAGAAACTCATTTTGTTCTTTTTTGATAACAGGCTCACCCCAAATACGAGTACAACTACTCGGTAGCTGACGGCCACACCGGCGACAACAAGTCCCAGCAGGAGTCCCGCGACGGCGATGTTGTGAAGGGCTCATACTCGTTCCACGAAGCCGACGGCTCCGTCAGAATCGTGGAGTACTCCGCCGACGACCACAGTGGCTTCAACGCGGTGGTGCACAACTCCGCTCCTACAGCCGCCCCTGTACTTGTGAAGGCCGCTCCTGCCTTCGTGGCGCCCGCCCATTACTACCACCACTAAGCCAAAACAACTATTTATTAAACAAAACTGCCATAAGAAAATGATCGTATTTCATTAAACCCTTGAAAATAATAGTTATTAATTATTAATGACGCACGCCTTTCGTCAGAGATCATCGAAATGCGAAAAAAACATGAAAATAACTATGCTATTATACTACTACTACTACTACATAATAGTACATTACTTACCAAGGGCTGTAAAAGAAAGAAAGCCTGAAATCGCAAAAATATAAGAAAGAGCACAGTGAAAACTTATTTCACATCTGCTCTTACAGCACAGTACTCTCGATTCAACATGAAAACATACTCTTAGAACGGTTTGTTGCAGCTGTCAAGTAGGAGTCCTTGATGAACCGGGGACACTTATAAGCAGATAATTGTGAATCAATTTAATTCTATAAAGGCTTACCAACTAAATACATACACTGCATTAACCCAGTCCCACAATCTTTTTAATAATTATAAATCTCACATTTTTCTCTCAAGTAATTTTTCACTTTGTAGTGATTTTTTTGACTTCCGAAAATTTAAGTATTTTTTCATTTTGTAGTGATTTTTTTGACTTCCGAAATTTAAGTAATTTTTCACTTTGTAGTGATTTTTTTGACATTGACAGTGAGTTTTATATCATCAACATACCCAAAGTGAAATTAAATACGTATTATTGAAGCATACTTAGGGATAATTTATATGGGACCAAATGAAAAAAGAATCACGTAGATCGGCCTAGAAATCACGGAGAAATCGATGAAAATACATGAAAAAATCATTTTTTGAAAGCGATTAAAATAAAACTCTTGTGAAAATAAAACTAATTTTCTTTATTTTGTTTTACAAACCCATGAAAAATATCGTCGGTTTACTGCAAGAACTCATTAGTGGCAAAAAATCATAAAGTTTATAACGCCTTGAACTCGTCTTGGTGAGTTTTATATGTATAAGTAATGCTAAAACGGTGTTTAATTTTTCATTAACATAATCATAACGAAGATGGTATAGGGCAATCAATACAACTAAAACGAATTAATTGCTTATTTCAAAGTTTTGATTATTTCACTTAATGAGTTATAGAAAGATTCATTAGACCTGGGTGGTCTGACATTAGACCAGTTTCGTAGCCGCATAAAACAGTCCATTGTAGTTACCAAATAGCTTTAAAGAGGATTTATCAATTAAAAAAGCGATTTTCACTAAAAGATAAATACATTTTTGGATGATCAACTAAATATTTCCTGTAAATAATTAAAACTGAAACTTGAACGAAGTTAAAAAATATCTGATAAAATTCTTTAAAATCCCTGTCACTTGCAAATTAATAATGGTACATGCATGAAACTAACTTTATGTTACAGAGAATTTTAATATATACACCGAGAAATTTTAGTGGTTGTTTTCCCGCAGCAGAACAACTTGCCATAAGGAGTACTTTCGGAATATAGAGTGAAAGTAAAAAAATTAAGATGTTTTTGTTTTAAAAATAATTTAAAAAATATGCATCAACTCGAAAACTAGAGAATCAATAGTAACACTAGAGGTAACTTGTAGATACTACTCGAATCGCACGCGCCGCCAACAAAGGGAACAGCGATTCATAAATGTTCAAAGCAAAATAAACTCTCGCACGTGGTGATTTTTCACAATGGTTAATCTGCCATTTTTTGTTTCTAACATTTAATTTGTTTATAAAACGATTGTATTACCAAGACAAAACCATTTTGCTGCGGGAAAACAACCATTTAAATTTCACGGTGTATAGTAGGTATGAAATAAAACCTTAAATGATCTACGACGTATTAAAAAAAAAAGTTATAATTTTAAAAACCTCGAATTTGGAAATAAATTCAAGTCGCGGTTATTTTACCTTTGCTTGTTTTCTCACTTTTGTTTTCAATCTGTCAAATCAAAATGATAAAAGGCCGTCATTGTCGTCTTTCCCCATCATTATTGAATTACTATCATGTCGCTAATACCTGAAGAATGTAGGTACACCTATCGTCACTATGTTAGAAGAAGACAGAAGTCGGAGAAGTACAGCAAGAACAATAGGCGTGTCACTTACAGTGCAGTGTTTCTGAGAAACCGAGCAGAACATAAGAAGCCCAGGAACCGGTAGACCGAGATGTTGTACTACGGCTCGAGAGGATCGATTTATTGTTACGACCATGCTCCGAAATCAGCACCACACGAACATCGTCACTGCTCTGTGATAACTTATTAGTGTTTCGTTTGAGGCGAAGAACAGATTAAAAACGTTAGAATAATTTCGATAAAAAAATATATAATCCATACTAATATTATAAATGTGAAAGTAAATCTGTCTGTCTGTATGTTACGTTTTCACGCCTAAATCGCTGAACCGATCGTCATGAAATTTGGCAGAGATATAGCCTGGGATATGGAGAAGGACATAGGCTACTTTTTTACGCGATAACCGACATTCACGCGGGCGGAGCCGCGGGAAAAAGCTAGTTACATATATTTCTCAAAAATATTTAGTGAATGATTGTTTTATTTTACGAAGATTCTTTCTCATTAAATTTTAAATTGTATTCAACTACTGTTCGGTTGCCTTCTGTGAACCTTTATTTAAGGGCCTTATCACACTGGCGATTCGCGAGCGTGATTCCAGCGAGGCGATTTTTTAATGCGCTCGCGGCGTGTGCGTCGCGAGCATGCCACGTGTACCGTGCTGTGTGTGCTGCGTGTTCCCCGCGTTTGCGGAATGAGAGCGATAGTACAAAAGAGAGTGAGACAAGCGATTGTAAAATATTGTAAATCGCGTAGTCGCGGCTACCTCGTTTCGAACCCGCGGCGAGCCCGCTGCGCTTTCGCGTCGCTTTGAACTCACTCGCGAATCGCCAGTGTGATAGCGCCCTTATTGTCGTCATATAACTTACGAAGCAATAGATGTTGAAATTATTTCACAATTAACAAGTAACTCTACAATCTATCTACAATCTAGTCTAATCTACACAACTAATATCTTGCTACAATTGTCTATGCACCTTATCATGGCAATACAGTGAGTACGAATACCATAACATGAAAAAATTGTTTGCCAATTAGTGAATGGAGTCGCCAAACAATGTGACCCAGAGTAAGGTCACCATAAGCTCGTTCTACAACTTGTAATAGTGAACTTGAACAGTCATCGACGAGTATATAAACTAAATCTATTAGCTGAAATGTATCACTCATTGTTAGATCACAAGTGAAAAAATATGTTCTCCAAAGTAAGTCAATCTATTTTTAAACTTTAATAAAATATGTAAAAGTATTATTAATGAATCATTAGCATTCATTCTTTGACAAGCATAATTATAAATGTATGTTTATAAACATAATGATTTTTTTATTTCTAGATTGTAGCTCTGTGTGGTTTGGTGGCAGTGTGCCAGGCTGGTCTGCTGACCGCCCCCGTGCACTATTCCTCTACTGCGGCTGTCTCCTCCCAAAACATCGTGCGTCACGACCAGCCTGCCCAACACGCCTCGGTCGCCTACCACGCCGCCCCGGCTGCCTACGCCTACAATGCGGCCCCTGCCGCCGTTGCCTACCACGCTGCCCCCGCTGCTGTCGTTTACAAGGCAGCTCCTGCCCATTACTCGTCTGCTGCCGCTGTTTCTTCTCAAAACATCGTGCGTCACGACCAGCCAGCCCAACACGTAGCCGTCGCCGCCCCCGTCGCCTACCACGCTGCCCCATCTGCCTACGCCTACCAGGCCGCTCCTGCCCCTGTTGCCTACCACGCCACTCCCGTCGTCGCCCACGCTGCTGAGTTCGACGTAAGTCATGATGGCCTCCGAAATAGAATATGAAGCAAGTTGTTTCCCTTTGTTGTATCAGAAACTCATTTTGTTCTCTTTTGAAAACAGGCTCACCCCAAATATGAGTACAACTACTCCGTAGCTGACGACCACACCGGCGACAACAAGTCCCAGCAGGAGTCCCGCGACGGTGATGTTGTGAAGGGCTCGTACTCGTTCCACGAGGCCGACGGCTCCGTCAGGACCGTGGAGTACTCCGCCGACGACCACAGCGGCTTCAACGCGGTGGTGCACAACTCCGCTCCTACAGCCGCCCCTGTACTTGTGAAGGCCGCTCCTGCCTACGTCGCGCCCGCCCACTACTACCACCACTAAGCCAAAACAACTATTTATTAAACAAAATAATTTATAAACATGTCTGCATTTTATTTATCTGAAAGATGCCGTGACAATATTGACAGTAACATGAAAGTAATCAGGGTCACAACCCTTCTCATCTTGATACTTTGAGTCTTAGACGAGGGGGGGAGGAGTTCTTAAAGCATGTGACCGCTAAATGCGGCCAGCTAAATGGTTGTACTCGTACATGCATATGTGAAAAAATTCGCATCAGTAGTATATACATAACGAAGTTAAAAGGAAAACTTTTGACGCACAATATCGAGAGATTTACCATGTTATTTTAATACCATAGACTTCTTATGGATTCTCCTGTAATCTATAAGTATAGAACTATTTTCTGTATTTTTTTCAAAATTTTAGGCTCAGTAGTTTCGGAGATAAGGGGTGGAATGGTCAATTTTCGTCTATTTTCACTTATAAATTTAAAACAATTTCTTTTAAAATTATTAAAAAAAAATATTTGAGACCCACACAGTAAGACCTTGCATTTGATATGTCACACGGTACAATTTGTAAAACTTAATTTTTTAATTTTCTTGTTTGCCCCCGAAACTGACCCCAATATTCTAAATTCATTTATTTACGGTTCACGTTCGTGTTTGGGTCACTCAAATTGATATGTATACCAAATTTCAACATAATCGGTCCATTACATTCGGAGCAAATTTGCTGTGACAGACGGACAGACAGACAGACAAACACACGAGTGATCCTATAAGGGTTCCGTTTTTTCCTTTTGAGGTACGGAACCCTAAAAAGCGAAATGTCAGAAAAATCGTGGAAATCGTGGGTTTGGTGATAGGTATTTTATGCTCCATAAATCTCAACCTTCGTGCAGAATTATCGGTCTACCACGAGCTCTATGTATATGAATCTAATGAATGTACAGCTACACTTTAAACGCCTTATTTCAATAAGAAAGGAAACAGTAGTAGGACTTAGTAGTAATTGTGATAGGATTACAGTGTGATAAATCGGAAAAAGTATTCGGACAGAGAAAAGCTTTGTTTTGGAGAAAACCACAGCTGAATATTATATTGTATTTTAATTAAATTTTTAGCAGGAAAACGAACTCATTGGCTTAAGCAAGAAAAAAAAAATATAATGAGCATTACACTTGACGTTAAAAAATTACTAGAAAATATAAAAACTAGCAAATAAAGTAAATATAATTGAAACGATTCTATTCACAATAAATATGTTTCTTAATTTAATTACAATTTCATAATGTATAAGTATATAATTGTAATAATTTATATAATTGCTTTGCCTTTGTTGTTGCCTGATAATAAAGGTTTACTATTATTTATTTATTTTCACTTCTCATGCTCTAAAAGTTCGTCTTTATGTCGTGCGTAGGCAACATAAAGTCGCTTTTTATGCTCTAGAGTATAAAGTAAAATCTTCGTCGAAGACCAAGGCAATCGGTCCAACAGCCACACGAACAACTTCAACTTCATAGAATAATCTCTTTATTTTAATTCGTTTCGTTAGTATTCTAAGAACAAGGGAAGGATACCAACAGCCAAAGTACACACTAAAACTTCATGAAATAAACTTATATTTTTTATTTAGTCCATTTATTATTTTTTAAATTATTTTTTTTTTTATATTAGTTAATCAATATATTTAAACTATAACTAAGTTATCATAGGTATAAAAACAAAATGTTTTTATAACTGAGTAGTATGTAACGACCGAAGTCAAGTGTTGTCACGATACCACTGAAAAAAAAAATGCAAAAGAGTTAATTGGCGGGAACCATAATTATTTTCAATTCTAATTAAAATAACAATATTTACTTGTTGCTATTTCATCTCCTCGCAATCAAAATGAAGAGTAGAGTGTACAACTCGTCCATAAAACCCATTTTACACTCTACTTTATATCCATCCTCGCTCGCCAGCTCGCTAGGATGGATAAAAGTCTTACGTAAAATGATGCGTTTTATGCACTTAATGTACAATCTACTATTAATTACTAAGAGACTGAAAATGATGAGGAAAATGAAAACTGCCTTCAGTTTTCATTTTCATTTCATTTTACAAGTAGTTGTTCCGGGTCTGGCTGTTAGTGTATGTGAGTTTAAACGTTTGTAGAACGCACCCACAATACAGGGGAAATTCCTAGTGTGGGGCAAAGTTTTTCATAAAAAAAAACCTTTCTCAATTTAATGGTTTAATAAATTCGCAAATCTATGCCACCAAGTTTAAGGCTACTCAGAGATTGTTCTACAACTTCTTACACATGCGTTTGTACCACTGACAGCTAACACTGTATTATAAACTAATCGTTGGCCACAAATGTATCAATCAGTTGTTGATCTCATTACTGAAACTATCTAATCAACATGTTCACTAAAGTAAGCCAGAGGATTTAAAAACGTTCATTTATAAGTTGTTAGTAAAAATGATTACCGTACTTAAGGGTCCGTGCACGAAAAAAACTCTCTTTTGGCAATTTCATATCTAATTGTGAGAAAACTTGAAATAATCGATACATTAAGTCTGTGTAACTATAAAAGTACAGTTTTCATGGTGCTAAACCATTCGTGTCAGTCACAGCAGCTTTTAATAGTTTCATCATTTTTGTGCTCTTCAAAATATAGTTTATTTCGCCATGGATTTACTTAATGAAGATATTGTATAATCATTAAATAAAGTTTTGATTATATTTGAAGAATAGCTGAAGACTAATTTGTGATTTTTAAATTTCTTGATATGATTTGCCAAATAATAGGAAAAAATATATTACTGACGGGGTTTAAAACAAAAAAAAAGGTTTTTCAATATTATTTTTCTGCTATATTTTGTATGGAAGTTGAAAAAAGTGGTTCCGCCACATGCAAGAAGAGCATATAATGATGTTAATGATATTTTTTAATGTTCAAAATCAAAAGTAGTTTCTTGTAGAATGATGATCAAATGTCAGTCTCGCGTCATTTTTCGGAAAACTTGTTGCAAATATTAGTGATTTACCATGAATACTTAATTTATTTGAAAAATCCCTTTCAGCCACATGCAAAACAAAGAACACGACTTTTCAAATCTCAAATAATTTTGTTTAAATTATTTTTCCCTTTCTCACAACCAATGAACAAAATTGATCAAAATCAGTCGATTTCGTGCACGGCCTCTTCAGGTAGTAGCTCTATGTGGTTTGGTGGCGGTATACGTTCTGTTAATAAACAATATGTTCTCCAAAGTAAGTGAATCTTTTATACTTTGATAAATTATTAATAATTGTAAAATATTATAAAAATAAATTGCACTAATTCATTCACATGCACTAGCTATGCATATTTATAAACATAATTAATTAATTTTTAATTTCCAGATCGTAGCTCTGTGTGGTTTGGTGGCGGTGTGCCAGGCTGGTCTGCTGACCGCCCCCGTGCACTACTCCTCTGCCGCGGCTGTCTCCTCCCAGAACATCGTGCGTCACGACCAGCTCGCCTAACACGCCTCGGTCGCCTACCACGCCGCCCCGGCTGCCTACGCCTACCATGCGGCCCCTGCCGCCGTTGCCTACCACGCTGCTCCTGCCACTGTCGCTTACCACGCCGCTCCTGCCGTTGCCCGTGCTGAAGTGTTCGACGTAAGTTATTAATTGGGTCTACTTACATAATATGTATGGTCAAGTTCTTAATCTCATAGATTTTAATATCATTTATTTATGTTTTATCACAGTCTCACCCAAAATACGAGTACAACTACTCGGTAGCTGACGGTCACACCGGCGACAACAAGTCCCAGCAGGAGTCCCGCGATGGTGATGTTGTGAAGGGCTCGTACTCGTTCCACGAGGCCGATGGCTCCGTCAGGACCGTGGAGTACTCCGCCGACGACCACAGCGGCTTCAACGCGGTGGTGCATAACTCCGCGAACAAGGCCGCACCCGCGCACGTCGCGCCCGCTCACTACTACCACCACTGAAGCACCCTTACTAGTCATATATCGCGCTCACCAAAACAATGTTGATTGTTAATTATTATTTATTGCAATATACGAAAAAGTTTGAATTCATTTTGTGAATTCACCCCTGAATTTTAACTTTCGATAAGATTCAGAACAAGAAACTGGAATTTGTGAATAAACTGCTCTATCGATTGATCCTATTTATGAACTTTCGTGGAAAGAAATTGATGAAATAAGACAAAGTTGTGATAAATCGAGGAAGTATTATGAATACTCCACATATTTAAAATGTTACTTTAATTATGAAAACTTTGTCATAATAGTAACACAGGAATACCGTTTTCAAATAAAAAGAAAACAATATATAGGACTACGGTACAAGGATTTTTGGGGCGTGGCCAAAGTCAGGATTAACGCCACCATCTTGTATATCTGTGACAATTTCACAAATATTAACCAACAACCCTGTCAATGTCATTCAAGCGCTAAAAGATCATTGTAGCACTTCTTCTACATAGGGATCGTCATAGCCATAGCGTTCTATAGTTATACTCGTATTATGCCTGCCTGCTGAGAAATGCCCTTGACAATTCAAAAGTGCCTGTAATTGGTTTATTTAAAATAAATGGTTTGAAATTGAGAAAAAGGCATGAGTTTATGTTTACAGTATTATGCAAGTATGACTTTCAGAATATCATTAAAATGTGTAAACATCATCATCATCACAATTTCAGCCGAAAGATGTTCACAGCTGGACATAGGCCTCCCCCAAGCACCACCACTTCGACCGGTTCTGTGCTTCCCGCATCCAGCGGATTCCTGCGGCCTTCACAAGGTCATCGGTCCGTCTTGTGGGCCTTCTAACGCTACTTCTTCCGGTACGCATTAGTCACTCCAGGACCTTTTGCTCATTCGGCTATCTGTTTTGCGAGCAATATACTGCCACTTAAGTTTGGCAATTCTTCGGGGTATGTCGGTTACCGTGGTTCTCCTGCGGATAGCTCTCTCCATTGCACTTTGGGTGACATGAATGTGTTATAAAATACTATAATACGTATTTCTTTTCATTCATGATTTTGATAAGTAGAAATTCAACGGCGTCATGCTTGTTGATCTTTGTCGCTAGATAAAGAAAAGAGGGCTCATGGAGGACTAGAAATTTTACAAAACCTAGTTTCTTAACACCTTCACCGCCAATATACCATTTTTGCACACGTATGTCATTAATACGATGTTTACCAAAAATACACTGCGCCCATTGTGTTCAAAGAGTTTTATATTACTAATACACACGGTTTTAATAATTTATATATCAAGAAAAGGAAATTCGTCCGTTGAAACTGGTCATCTCTTAAGTGCCAGGACTTATTTTAAATATTCTATTTTAAACTGTTTTCGTATATTTTTTTTACATTGTTCTCACATGTAGAAGCAACAAGAAAAATGAACCCAGAATTTTGTAACATTTTAATTTAACAGAGTGTCCTTGGAGTTTCTTGCTCGTTCTTCTCCATAGACATTCGTTTTGAAATAGGCAACTAACTTCAACTTTCTGACTCTTTGACAATAATTCAGAAGTGTCTGTAAATGGTTTAATTTAAATAAATGCTTTGAGTTTAAGATTCTGACCCGGGCGAATCTTAATTATTAATTCCAAGTCTTTTTGTCGTTCCAGTAATCTTTAACTTTATAGAAACCTTTTTGACAGCGTTTCTGTTTAATAAATGATTTAAATTTATTGAGGCTTTTATATTTAGGGAGTTCTTTAACATGGCTTGGGAGTTATTTGTAAAAACGTATACTTTGGCACTTAAATGAATTACTAAGTTTTTGAAGACTAGGATAATTAGCCTAAATTATTGCCAGAGACCGTTAGCATACATAGTTTAGCCCATTTTAATGCTCGTAAATATTACAACGATCGTTGGGTGACTTTTAATTTGAAATAACGTAAATATAATGCGACTCACGCACTTTTCACTCACAGGAACAACCCGTCAGAGTCCACGTTTCGGCTAGAGCCATAATAGGAGCTTACCCGTAATAACTTAAAACTTTCTAAAATGCGAACTGATTGAAGATCTTAGGAATAATTTGGAATATTTATTTATTATTAAACCTCGAATCCTCATTTCTAGCCAAGTCAAATTTGCTTTTTTTTTTTTTTAATACTGATGTTAGTATCGGACTTTGTAAGTCCTACTTAAATAAAATATCGTAATTTTTTTCACACCCCTGACATGTGACACTTGTAAGTCTCTATTTTTAGGATTCGTTATGAAATGATTTGGTGAATGTTTTTTCATCGTACTGCTATATGTCATAGCGTAAGGTCGCTCTAAGCCTGTTCTACAAGTAATGTATGCGCTCGTACAAATGGAAACTAGTATAAAATCTAGATCAATCATTTGAACTCCATCATTCATTGTTTGATCACACAAGTGAAACAACCAATCAAATCAAAATGTTCGCTAAGGTATATATATAAATTCAATTACCTTTAAACATGTCAAGTGTTTTCTTCTAATATTGAAGAAAAAAATATTTAGATATTTTATTTTCAGATAGTAGCTCTGTGTGGTTTGGTGGCGGTGTGCCAGGCTGGTCTGCTGACCGCCCCCGTGCACTACTCCTCTGCTGCGGCTGTCTCTTCCCAGAACATCGTGCGTCACGACCAGCCTGCCCAACACGCCTCGGTCGCCTACCACGCTGCCCCGGCTGCCTACGCCTACCATGCGGCCCCTGCCACCGTTGCCTACCATGCTGCTCCCATCGTCTCCCACGCTGCTGAAGTCGACGTAAGTAATCATGACATCTGAAATAGTACATAAAGCAATTTATTTCTCTTTGTTGTTTCACAAAGTCATTTTGTTATTTTTGATAACAGGCTCACCCCAAATACGAGTACAACTACTCCGTAGCTGACGACCACACCGGAGACAACAAGTCCCAGCAGGAGTCCCGCGACGGTGATGTTGTGAAGGGCTCGTACTCGTTCCACGAGGCCGACGGCTCCATCAGGACCGTGGAGTACTC
This sequence comes from Dryobota labecula, assembly GCA_947523025.1. Taxonomy (NCBI): domain Eukaryota; kingdom Metazoa; phylum Arthropoda; class Insecta; order Lepidoptera; family Noctuidae; genus Dryobota; species Dryobota labecula. Next base: position 18,476,946 of record OX383288.1, on the reverse strand, counting down.
CGCCGACGACCACAGCGGCTTCAACGCGGTGGTGCACAACTCCGCGCCCACGGCCGCGCCTGCGCACGTCGCGCCCGCTCACTACTACCACCACTGAAGCACCCTCACTAGTCATGTATCGCGCTCACCAAAACAATGTGATTATTAATTATTTATTGCAATATATGGATAAGTTCGACAAAAATACACTACTTTAATTGAATTCCCTGTTCGGAAAATGTGTTGCTATACGCTTAGTTCTCGAGAACTACAATAGTGGTCTACTGCGGATGCAGTTGAAACAATGTTGGTAAAGTTCCAGTGTAACCGGTTTGGCCACCCATGCTCACTTGAAAAATACACTCTGGGATAGATAGAATGATGACCTCCTTCAATTTTATGTAGATTATTAAATAAATTTGTATCTCATGAACTTTTAAAGTCAAAGTCAAAGTCAAATCATTTATTTCAAATAGGCACGAAGATGCACTTTTGAACGTCAAAAATTACATGAATAGTTAATAGATTCTAGTTGCGCCTTCCAAAAGGTAGTTATGTATGGAGAAGAATGGGCAAGAAACTCCATACTTACTCTTTAAATAAACCTATCTATAAACTCGTAGCTGGTGTCAAAGCCTATGCAGAAGTGTCAAAGCTAATTTAACAGTTTTGTTAAATTAGCTTTGACACTTCTGATGACTTGATCACTAAGAATTAGGGGCAATATCAACAACGATATCGAGCGGAGAGGTTCATAGTTACATCTAGCTGCTGATTTTATTTATTTTTATAGAAAAAGCCACGCGGGTAAAGCCGCGGGGCTTTTTCTATAAAAATAAATAAAATTAAAGTGCATGTTCGTAATGTAACTTTTTTTTTATTCCACGCTGACGACCCCGATTGTAGCAGCTAGTCGAAAATAAAAGCAGCCTAAGTTACCCCTTATAATATCAGCTATCTGCCAGTGAAAGTCCCGTCAAAATATATCCAGCCGTTTCGGAGATTAGTCGAAACAGACAGACAGACAATCAGACGACAGACAAACAGACAATTTTTTTTTTTATATTTGACAGCTGTTATTTTTGTATAGATAAAACCTTGGATAGAAAAGTGTTACTAAGTAAATAAGTCGTAAGTTAAGTATTTTCTAAACATTTTAGATAGTGCTGTTTTTCATATCTGCCAGCGTTTTCAAAACAATTACGAGCACCTCTATGGATTTCTTTAAATATCGTTTTTTTATGGATAGCCCATAAAATGAGGATGTATGTAAAATTATTTGTTTGCTTCTTGATGTTGAAATAATGTGCTCTGTGTAGAGAGTACCCCGATGATGTTGTTTTGTTCTTAACTTTTAATCATAACTTATAAACTTCTGAACACCGACAGATTCTCACCAAAGTATCAGCTTCGAATTCAAACAAAGCTTTGAGGTTCGTTGATTTAGAGATAAATGTAAAATTATGTCAATTTTTGGGTACGTTTCAGAATTTATAAAATCTCATCCAATTTGCCATCAATCCATCAGATATTTATATATTCACTATCAGGACAACAAACACAATCAGGGAGAATAACTATAGTTCGTGCCTTTAAGAAAAAACAAAATCAATCTTTCGGAGTCCTCAGAATTAAAAGTCAATTTAGTGAAAGCCAAATTTAGTGAAGCCAATAATATTTGCCTATTTAAGTCGTTTTGAGTATTGCCCCGTAAGATGAGATAAAAATCAGCAGCGCTGAACATCCCGTAATTTTTTGTTCTTTTTTTTTTTAATCTAAGCTGTAGCTTTTCAAATATACATTTTTTGGCGTTCGCTCATCCCGTTTTCAAGTTTTCGTGCTGAATATGCTTGCTGTAAAATCCTCTGGGCCCACCACTAGGAAGCCTTTTTCTTCAGTAGAAATATTGAAATATTTTTTGTGTATGATTTTATTTATAACCGAATTCGTTTCACTTTTTTGTTTTAAGTGTACTTGACTAAACTCGATAAAAACGTTAACTTTGAAAAAAAATAGTATTTTGTTTTGAGAATCGGCAAAAAGGGGAATCGACGTAATAATTCGCAGTGAGAAAGTGAGATGATATTAGAATTTCAATTTTACAGTCTTTTTATTACTTGACGTTGACATAAAAAATAATAAGGCCGTAATTCCGTCATCATCGTTGTAGGTTACTGGTCAGAACTTGCGCATAACGTGTCGTGAACAAAATATTATCTTACTAGCTTTTTCCCGCGGCTCCGCCCGACTGGATGTCGGTTATCGCGTAAAAAACAAGCCTATGTCCTTCTCCATATCCCAGGCTATATCCATGCCAAATTTCATGACGATCGGTTCAGCGGTTTAGGCGTGAAAACGTAACAGACAGACAGACAAACATACCGGTAGACAGAGTTACTTTCACATTTATAATATTAAGTAAGTATGGAGTATGGATATGCATGCAAGCCTATTACCTTTTTTTTTATTACTGCCATAGAAGTAAGGCTGTTCCGGTGACTTGTTATTTTTAAGCTACTTTAGAATCATCATAATCTCGTATGAATAGCTTATTTTTATTTTTATTGAAACTGTTTTTATTATCGCTATAATATTTTATTAATTACAACAGTTTCAGCCCTACTGGGAAAAGTTAACACAGAGTTTATGGGAGTGTAATTTGCCCCATCAAAATGAACTAGTTTAACTACTTTGTCCCATGCCGCCACTGGTGAGACAGATTGGTGAGGCAAAGTGGAAATATTATAAAAACACGTGCTTAAATAAAAAATTGGTATTATATATATTATCAATATCGACTAGTTTACGTTGAATAACCGCAGTCTGATTTCACCATTTAAGGTAGCACAGATTGTAACGACCATTTAAAAAGTCAGTCATACTGAAGTACTGTATAATCAATAGTAACTTTTGCCGAATGTTAAAATTCAGGGGTGGATTGGTCCAGGAATAATTCTTAAAACTTAATATACTTCGAACTTATTCGTATATTGCAATAAATAATTAATAATCAACATTGTTTTGGTGAGCGCGATACATGACTAGTGAGGGTACTTCAGTGGTGGTAGTAGTGAGCGGGCGCTACGTGCGCGGGCGCTGCCGTGGGCGCGGAATTGTGCACCACCGCGTTGAAGCCGCTGTGGTCGTCGGCGGAGTACTCCACGGTCCTGATGGAGCCATCGGCCTCGTGGAACGAGTATGACCCCTTCACAACATCACCGTCGCGGGACTCCTGCTGGGACTTGTTGTCGCCGGTGTGGCCGTCAGCTACCGAGTAGTTGTACTCGTATTTGGGGTGAGCCTGTATCCAAAAATAAGTTGAATGAAATTAGGTACAATATAGAAAAAACAACACTTAGTATTTCGGATGCCATGATAACTTACGTCTAATTCAGCAGCGTGGGCGACGACGGGAGCGGCGTGGTAGGCAACAGGCGCAGGAGCAGCGTGGTAGGCGTAGGCAGATGGGGCAGCGTGGTAGGCGACGGGGGCGGCGACGGCTACGTGTTGGGCTGGCTGTTCGTGACGCACAATGTTTTGAGAAGAAACAGAAGCAGCCGAGGAGTAACGAGCTGGGGCAGCTTGGTAGGCAACGGCCGGAGCGGCCTGGTAGGTGTAAGCAGCTGGAGCAGCGTGGTAGGCGACGGGGGCGGCGACGGCGACGTGTCCGGCGGGCTGGTCGTGACGCACGATGTTCTGGGAGGAAACAGCCGCAGCAGAGGAGTAGTGCACGGGGGCGGTCAGCAGACCAGCCTGGCACACCGCCACCAAACCACATAAAGTTACGATCTGAAAATCATTTATACATCGATTAATGTTTGTTCAATGTTACAAGATAACATATTTAAAGGAAGGATTTCAGTTAATTTACCTTAGCGAACATTTTGTTTAGATTGAATGTTTCACTTGTATGATCAAACAATGAATGATAGATTTCAAATGACAGATTTAGATTATATACTAGCCACCAGGTTGCACACGCTCATGCATGAGTTGTAGAACAGGATTACAGCGACCTTACGCTGGGTCAAATAGTTACGGTTTCGCGATGCAAAGCATTCACTGAACCGTTTCATAGTGACTCCTTAAGAAATAATGCCTAGTGGAGGTAATTTAGGGAAACAAATCCCGTGTCAGATCTACTTATGAATTCAAAGTCAAATTCAATTTCAATTATACCATTTAGGATGTGCTTCTGTAAATAAAAAGTAATAACAAACCCCTTAAATTAAAGTGACATTACTTTTGTTAGACAACAGTGGAGTAGTGTTTTATAATTTTAAAAAGTATGCCATATTTAGGTATATTAGTATTCGGAAAACTTTCGTGTCATAAGCATCAACATTACGAAATACGGTAATGAATGTTCTGCTCAGCCTGAAGAAATAAATTAAGCACGTGTTGTAAGATTTCTAGAATCACTAGTTCTTATTTGTCGGCTGGCTAATGTAATTTAATTTATTTCTGAATACATGGTACATTAAGATCTTAATATTAATAAACAGTTTCACATAATTATACTACCGTTGCCGGTGTAGAAATATTAAAATTCAAGTACATTTTTTTTTAATCCATACTAATATTATAAATGTGAAAGTAACTCTGTCTGTCTGTCTGTCGGTCTATCTGTCTGTCTGTCTGTATGTTACGTTTTCACTCCTAAACCGCTGAACCGATCGTCATGAAATTTGGCAGAGATATAGCCTGGGATATGGAGAAGGACATAGGCTACTTTTTTACGCGATAACCGACATCCACGCGGGCGTAGCCGCGGGCAAAAGCTATTATAATTATAAATTTGCCAACTTTAACTTATATTTGGGAATTGAATTTGGGTCACAGACTCCCAGTCACTGATTTGCTTCGAAATAGACTGTATGCAGAAGCGCCATGGAAAGTTTTGTCAGTTTTCATTACCTACATAGTTTAAGTACCAGCATTAAAATAAAATATTATAAGCTCTTAAGTTATAACCCCCACCCATATTTATTAATAACGGGGTTAATAATAAACTTACGGTATATGGGGGTTGTAATAACCCGTCCTTCACCGTCAGGAGGTTTAAGTTTGATATTTCCTCATTCCTCGTTTATTATTAAGGGGGTAAATTAAATATGTAAGTGCCTTAATATTTATTTATGTTTTTATTTGATAGTTCATTCTCAGGTGTCAAATGTTTGTGTATGAGTTGATAATAATATGATATTAATTTTTATTTTTTTGCTTTGTGGTTTTAAAACCCAAAGAGGTCACTTTTAAGCTCAGGCGAAAAAATCTCGATCCAAGTTTTAGCTAGACTTAGCGAAATCATGATTAGCATACTTACTACTTGAATAGTAGTTCAACTTCGCAAAGCTTTAGTGAATGGATTGATTCGCGAAACTACAAGGCAAGACAAGGTCGCCGTGAACTAGACTGACAACTTCCACTACTTACTACAATCAGCTGATCGTACAAGCATTTATCAGTATAAAAAGTAGACCTCTGACACAACATACATCATTCAACTCGATCACATCAGTGAATAAACCAAAATGTTCTCCAAAGTAAGTTCGTCAAATGAGTCATACTTGCAAAACTATTTATGGATTTCAAAATTAAAATTATGCTAATCGGTGTTTTCAATCATTTTCAGATTGTAGCTCTGTGCGCTGTCGTGGCTGTGGCCCAGGCTGGTCTCCTGGCCGCGCCCGCTCACTACTCCTCTGCTGCAGCAGTCTCATCCCAGAGCATCGTGCGTCACGACCAGGCTCAACTACACGCCGCCCCCGTGGCTAAGTTGGCCGTCGCCGCTCCTGCTGTAGCCTACCATGCTGCCCCCGCCGTGGCCTACCACGCCGCACCCGCTGCCGTCACCTACCACGCCGCCCCTGCCCCCGTCACTTACCACGCTGCCCCCGCTCAGGTCGCCTACCACTCCGCCCCTGCTCAGGTCGCCTACCACTCTGCCCCAGCTGCCGTAGCATACCACTCCGCTCCCGTTGCCAAAGTTATCGCTCAACCCGAAGAGATCGCCTACCCCAAATACGAGTACAACTACTCCGTTGCTGACGGCCACTCCGGAGACAACAAGTCCCAGCAAGAGTCCCGCGACGGTGATGTTGTGAAGGGCTCGTACTCTTTCCATGAAGCTGATGGCTCCATCAGGACCGTGGAGTACACCGCTGATGACCACAACGGCTTCAACGCGGTAGTGCACAACTCAGCCCCCACAGCCGCCCCAGTCATCGTCAAGGCTGCCGCACCCGCCCACTACTACCACCACTAAAACTAAACAACTTACCAACAAAGCATGTTGACCAAAATGAATGTTGATTTATTTATTTATTGAAATATACGAATAAGTTCGTTGATAAATTTGATTTATTATTTCTTGACCAAATTGTGCGACAATGTGACCCCATTCATTTAACCAAATTACTTGCACCCTTTAACTATGAATCTAAAAAATAACTTTTGCAACAGCAGTCTTACAATTCAGTTGCTTAACATTTCGTTTAAGTAAATTATAATACAATCTGCATTAAATATAATTCTTTTATTATTGATTAAGCTGGCAAATACAATATGTCTCTACGCGCATCCGAACAATAGATTCCTCGCGTCTATTGAATTGTATCGATGCCGTGAGATAGCGACAAAATCCTCTCTCTTTTGTGAAATTTTATGTGTTATAGAGTCAACTTAGACTAATTGGAACACTACAATCATTTTAATTAGGTATAAAAGTTATAGTTAATTACATAATTAAAGCATGGAACAACTGTTGTGAGCGAAATCGACCTTTTGATCAACTAAAAAAGTGGTAGATACTTTCTATGAAAATTACAACCAATAGCAAATATAATAATAAGCTCACAGCCTGTTTCCTTATGGGTCATGGGCCAACTTTAAGTACAAGAAGAAAAAATCTGTTAAGGCCATGTATTTGTGTAGACCGCGCCAAGTATTTGCCCTCTGGCTCTTTTGAACCTTAAAGTGGCCAGACCACTACGCAATAACTGAGTGAGATAATTTTTGCGCTAAGGTTAACAAGAAGTGCCAGTTAAGTGAGATTGCAATATAACGACATGAGAAATATAACAGGAAAAAAAACAAAGTACTTAGCGATGAGTTAATGTTTTAAAAAACATGCACGTAGTTAGTAAGAAACCATTTTCTTGTTTAGTTACCTACTATGCTATGACATGTGAGTGCATTATAGTACACCTTTGCTTAACCCTGGGGGGTTTCTAGATTGGGAAAAGAGTTTATTATTATTATTATTATTTTCCCGTGGGTGTCGTAAAACGCGACTAAGGGACCTACTAGAGAATGGGCCGCAGCGTTCTCTATGCACTTTTAACACCATACTACGATCTCCAACCCGCCTGCCAACCGTGGTGATTATGGCAAACCCCACCCAATTGGGGGAGGCTTATGTCCAGAAGTGGACGTCTTTCGGCTGAAATGATGATGATGACGATTACTAACCGAAAATTCTCAGTCGCATTCGGTTATAACAACATTTTAACCGATCACTATTTCGGGGTAGTGGATACCCGTAGGTTCTATTAATACAAGCGTGAAAACTTTTTTATTTTTATTTGATTTACTTACATAAATCACGACTTCTTCCCATGGGTGTAGGCAGAAACTATAGAACGCCACCTGCTTTGCTCCCTACATACTCCTTTTTCTTCGTTTACGTTCATACATCTGGTCATAAACGCACGCCGATTGCGAGTGCTACGCACCTGACCAGAAGAACATCACCAATTACATAGGTCACTATATTATGTCCTCCTAGGGCGTCGTCCCGGCGTTTCCACTCACATTAGCCATCCTCCATTTGAACTACATCATACTTACTTTATGAAATTTGTATTACAACCTCTTTTTTATGTACCTACTATCGAATAAGCCCAATCTCCTCCTCTCAATACCAAGAAAAATGTACTCAAAGCCTCCATTGATCGTACGGATTGTGATGATACGATAACAGCTTTAAAGTTCCGGGCTAAACTAACGTGGATAAGCCGACGAAGTACGAGTATACATACAATTTATTGTAACTAATAGATCCTATGGCGACCCGGGGGTAATGGTTGATCTTTGCGTTATGCTCGTGAACGGGTGCTGTTTGTGGTGCCTGGTCGTCTTGGTGACCATGGTTTCGTTATTGTTATTAATAGTTAACTGTTTATTTATTTTACTTTGATGGACCTTTTTTTTTCCTCTACCTCCACCGTATGCTCCACCGTGTCCTCCGGGCGATCTACACAGTGGTAACACCCGGGCGTTTCCTCCCGCCTAATCCGAAACAGGAACCTCCAAACAACCTTGTCCGGTGAGGACCTGTGTCAGGCGGAAGGTGAGGACGCCGCACGCCCGTGGCGCCTCTCTAGTCACTCCTCAAAGAGGGGACTTATCGCCACAATTGTGGCGTGCCCAACTTCGATGGTCCTAGTTTATCATTTATGTTACAGCTATATGAACATAATCCAGGATTGCATATGTGAGCGGGCACGCTCTTTATGTCAGGTGACTTTTATTTAGGTATTAAGTTATGTTAACCTTTTTAGTTTTTTGCTTGAGTATAGTTTTCATTGTATTTGCTGGTATATTGGCGTGTGTTAGCTGACATATGGCAAATACCTTACTGATCTGTTTCTCGTTATGTTAATTACTTTGCATATCTACAATTGTATAGAATCAAGTTTATCTAACTGAACATACAGCTGTGCTGCTGGGGAGTTTGTTCGCCACTTCTTCTTCCCAGCTAAAGCACTAGGAAGTGGTGAAGGGCGGGCGTTTTGAGGGACTGTCTTATGTAATTTTGCCGTTCGAGAAGTGCTGATTCGCAGCCTAATTTGAATAAGTGACTTTTGATTTTAATTTTATTCGTGCTAATGAGAGTTGCCGGCAATCAAGCTGAATGGCATGCGATTGGAGAGGCCTATGTATGGACTGCTGAAGGCTGATGATGAATCCTATATGCAATGATGTTACAAAACTTGTCTGGTAAAGCCAATACTGTTTTTTGAAGTGAAAACTTCTTTAGGCGCGTTGAGCACTTTTTGGGTGAACAAAAATCATGGAACTCGCTTCATTGTCACCAAACGCTTTCCACGAGCTATACTTGTATACTGTGTATTATATGTGTACTTTTTGGGTGAACAAAAATCATGGAACTCGCTTCATCGTCACCGAAGGCTTTCCATGAGCTATATGTATATAAGAACAGTTATTCCAAAGTTTTGTGTTTTCACTTCTGTCGGCAATCCTTATGACTGATAACCATTTTTTTTTTTTTTCTTTGTCAGAAAACGTAGTTCTGAGCACGTCCTCTATAGTCTTACGTATTAGTAACTTAACAATAGTATGTCAATAATACAGTTTTAGCAAAATTTATGTAATAAGTATTGGAATAGTATAAAACGGTTTATATTTCTCTTTCTAATCAACAGTCGGCTATTACATTTTGTTAGCGACAGTTCAAATTAAGTGCTTCAATATGTTCGGAAAGGTAACATTAAATTATTTATTTATTCGTTAAAATTTGTTAAAAAAAAACAAACCCTTATCAAAGTCAAACTTTCTCTAAAACGAATGTGAATCTATTAATAAATCATTAAAATGTGTAAATAAACATTGATATTTATTCCCGATATGCTTAATTAAAAAGGTCAAGCTATTAATATTAATTTAATTTCAGATTTTATTATCAATTTGCTTCATGGGAGTCAGCCAAGCAGTGTTTATCGATCAAACTGATAATCACTACAAAGATTTTAACAAACAAAATCCTCACGGATGGCAGATGGTCAAAGTGTACCACCCGCCTAACTCCCAGCCATTCGGATACAAATACGAGCCATACGTAAGTAGCAACTTCTCACTCAAGGACCAAATATAAGATATTTGCAGAGAAAGGGACACTTGTAACAGTTTCATATTTCTACTCTACCCATGCATGTACTCATTAGAATTCGTAATTACCCAACCAATACCGATCTCAAGTTACTTAACGAGGAATGTCACACTGACAGCAAAGTGTGGGCTAATAATTGTAATTTATACATACTTAATTATGAATTGACATTTAATAATATTTTACAGGCGTACCCAAAGTATGAGTTCGAGTATTCAGTTTCGGACGAAAAGACTGGAGACCACAAGCACCATCACGAGACACGTGACGGAGACCGAGTGCGTGGTGAATACAGCCTTGTGGAGTCAGACGGTTCGTTGCGGAAGGTGCAGTACCACGCCGACGATCACAACGGGTAATTAAACAATCATATACAAGCTCACCATGACCCTGGTTCTGACCGTGACCATAATATCAAATCACGTTTTTGATAAACTTTGCAAAGATTTTGCTTAAAATACTGTTAATTTGCGTAAACACGTTCTACGTAATCTATTTTAAGCTTGTAATTAATTTTCCGCGAAACAAATATAATTTTAATACCTAATTGGATTTGGAATTACCAATATGTTTTTATTTGCACGTATCGATATCGTTTCGTAATTTATTATAAAGAAAAGTAATTATGTATAATAATTAAAATCATCTGTGATAGGAACTCTTTTTATGCCAATATTCCGTCACCTAACTAAAATGTTATACCTAATAATAATCATTTTCACTTTCAGGTTCAATGCCGTCGTAAGCAAAACTGTGAACAAGCACGGTGATCATGCCGTTTCAATCACAGACCACACGAGGTTCTTCTATCCCATCGGCCATGGTATCAAGATCAACCACTACTTTCCCGGCAAAAACTATCAATACCAAAACTTAGAACAACCAGAAGAAGATAGCAGACCCGTCCACGAAGAAAAGGAACCTGCTGTTATGAACAATGAGGAACCCAAGATGCTAGTGATGGATTCAGAAGATAAAGCTATGTTGGTAGAACAAGAACAAGTTCAGGAAGTAGCCACGACACCCAAACCAGAAATAGTAGAAACTGTTCAAGTAGTTCCCGCCATAGTGTCAGTAATTCCCTCAAATCCTGAAAATGACAAAATCAACAACGAAATCCCATTACCAGTTGTTGAAAAAACAGAAGTTTTACCTTCAAATGACTTGCCTTCAACCCTTGAGGAACAAATAGCAGAGGTCAAGGACCAAATTGCAGATAAAGAAGACCAAAACTTAGATTCCGAAGTTGCATCATCTTTTTACAATTCCAGAATTTACTATGTAGGCTTTTAAGTAGGGCAAACTGTTACTGCATTTGTTGATTAGTTTTATAAGAGAATAAGTCATGTATATTGTAAATTGTTAAGAAATGCTTGTCTGAAGTCCTTGAAATAAATTTTAATAAATTAATATGAAACTACATCTTGTTTTGGCGATACTAACACCACCTTTTCTTATCGTGAACTTTTGTGTCATATCGATCGACGTTAACGTTTCCAACAAGAGCTGTAAGATGGCAGCACCAACGATGTATGAATTATCGACTGTTTCTCATAGAGGGCTCTACGTGCTACTTCGATTTTTGATCCTTAGATTCTCAATAGTAAAATACAGAATTGTAATTAATAACTTTGACTCTATGTAGTATCTATGAGAAAGTAATTTAATAACTGTCTACCATAAAGACGCACTACAAGAAATATTTTTAGCGCGCAGAAATTACTTTATTCGCAACATAATTACTTACACAAAAAATCTGCTATACTCGTAGTGAAGCTATAAATTAAAATTACGAAACCGAAAACTCTCGGACAGCCATTGAATCTTGAAAAAACAGGCCAAGCAAAGAATGAAGAGATGCATCATTTATCTCACCGAATGAATGCGACCAGTTTACTCTGCCTTTATAAGACCTTAAAGTGAATTCGCTTTTAATTTGGAGTCCCAGATTTAAGTTTATGCAATATGTTGCACAGACTACTTACGCATGTTTCTGACATTGCTTTGCATGTTATAATGACTATTTCAAAAACTAATTATTTATGTTTGAGGCAATGGCATGAATTTTGTGTATTTGTTTTTAAATTAAGACCAAAGTGATTCATAAATAAACTAAGGACTATGATTAGAAACACTAGTAAAACCCTACCATACATTTTACTGGAAATTTGCAGTACCAATTTTCTTTTTTTAAGATACCATGTAACGTGGCATCTGGTTCTGATTTGATGTGTCATGCTTCTTGGTAATACTGCAATTTTTTTATGAAATATTTCTGTCAACTCCCGCGCAACACATTCTACATTTTCATACGTATAAGGTCTGTTATTAAAAAAAAAAACCTGCTATCAATGCTACCAAGCTGCCAGTATTTAATGGCCATGATGATGTATCACCATTGAACCTCTACAGTACCTACCTACTTACAAACAACGGTTTGGTGACAACATGCATTAGCCTAGTATCCCTGAAGTTGTTTCATGCCTCTTTGAACGCTTGAAGCACCGTTCGATGTGGTGTCTTTTGGGGGAGGCCTATGTAGTGAACGAACGGAATGTTACCATTTTTAAATATTATATTTGTATATTTTTTTAGAACCTAGTCTATTTTTTTTTTTAGGGTTCTGTAGTAAACAGGAACCCCTATAGTTCCACCATTTCCGTGTCTCTATCTGTCCGTCTGTCTGTCTATCTGTCTGTCTGTCTGTCTGTCTGTCCGCGGCTTAGCTCAGAGACTCTTAGTACTAGAAAGCTGTAATTTGGTATGGGTATACATATTAATCACACCAACAAAGTGGTAAATTTTTTTTTTTTTTTTTTGTGGATGATATTTTTCTCTCTCGTCTATCCCATGGTGTGAGGGTCATCATGGGATACCCCACACCAGGCCGTTTAAAAATATTACAGACTAGCTTTTTCCCGCGGCTCCGCCCGCGTGGATGTCGGTTAACGCGTAAAAAAGTAGCCTATGGCCTTCTCCATATCCCATGCTATATCTCTGCCAAATTTCATGACGATCGATTCAGCGGTTTAGGCGTGAAAACGTAACATATAGACAGACAGACAGACAGACAGAGTTACTTTCACATTTATAATATTAGTATGGAAGTATGGATTTTTGAAAACCATTTTTAGATTCAGGGACCCGTTTGCGTAATATTAAGCTTTGAAGTGCTAACATTTGTTCGAGTCGTGTCCGCCCCCTGCCAGCTAAATAGTTGTATTTAGATACGTGAAAAAATTCACAGCATTAGTACATATAACAAAGTTAAAAGGAAAACTATCACAGCTAAGTAGGCTTTACAAGTTATCGAGTAATAGTCGACCAACTTACATTTACAGTTGAAAACATGTTTTTCAATTACAATGTTAAGTTTATTCTTGGGATAAATTCATCCCACCTACAGAACCCTTCATTGTGCGTGGTCCGACACGCACTTGGCCGGTTCTTTTTATATCATTATGCTGCACCGGTTGACGTCGTCAACGCCGGCTGTCGTTGAGAACCAGCGCTGGGGCTCTGTCAGCATTATGCTGCGCGATGGCCGTTTAGCTTAGATGTGACGCATATTTTCGCCCAACTTGTTCCTTTCGTGTATGTGTTCTTTCTTTGCGTCCATGTGTACCGCAAGTAAACGTATTTTCTTTCTAGTAGGCAAAAATGATGATAATGATGAACCCCTAAGATGACCCACTGACCGAATCACTTAATAATCCAATATTCGATTTTGTATGGCTATCTATTACCATTGTAATCGAAACGGATCGTATTTAATACTTTAATTACTACCACTATTGATTCATTGTCATCGCCCATGCATCGCCCGTCCTTCACATTTATCACGTACTGTGACTACCCGCTGCTTCGCCCGTAACACAATGCTATACTTTAATTGTAAATTGAGAGTTATTGTTGCTTGATTTTATCGTTTTCTTAATAAAGGATCTCATAGGTTGTATTAAAATAATTAAGGCCATTGATAATTTAGAAAGATCTTACTAGTTTATAACTTCTACATATTCTGGTTTATGTTAAATTAGCTTTTGCCCGCGGCTCCGCCCGCGTAGATGTCGGTTATCGCGTAAAAAAGTAGCATATGTCCTTCTCTATATCCCAGGCTATAACTCTGCCAAATTTCATGACGATCGGTTCAGCGGTTTAGGCGTGAAAACGTAACATACAGACAGACAGACAGAGTTACTTTCACATTCATAATATTAGTATGGATTGAGCAATAACTACAGTTTACGGCCTGTGCACACCACGTTTTTTATTAAACGTGCTGTTGACGCGCGTTTTAGAAACGTGGGTCGAAGGCGCTTTTGTCGTACAGAGCAGGATTAAAAGTCTACAGGCTGCGTCTAACTCACGTGCGTGCGTGCGTCTGTATCGCTACAAACGCGCGTCAAGGGCGCCGTACTGTGCACAGGCGCTTACTGATGATTGCCTAATGTTTAAATAGTATTTTAATAGTACATTACTTACCAAGGGCTGTAAAAGAAAGAAAGCCCGAAATCGCAGGTATTGATGACCCGAGCCGCAGCCGAGGGTTGTAAATATGCGATAGAGGGCTTTCTTTTTTACTGCCCGTGGTGAGTACACAATTTTACGTATTCACCTGGCTATAATGCGAGTTTTACTGTACGCGTAGCGTGCGGTAAAACTCACATTTTTGTTTTTATTTTTGTGGCAAAATAATAGCGCCTCTGTTCTGCTGCAATCAATCAAAAGTAAGTTTTTGATCAATCTAGCCGAAATTATTTTATTTTATATAATAATCTGGAGTTATTCGATGGATATTTATACCATGTAGAACTGGATCACCAGCAAACTCCTAATTACGATTACAAACACGTACATTCCTTTACACTCTCCAACTTAAAATACTGATAGTCTATTAAGGAAATTCTTAAGTGCGGACTGTAAATTACAACGTCGGACCAGTTAGGCGCTGACAAAACCGCGTTCCTAAACATTATTCATAGTCACCAATCGAAGCCCTACTTTTCACGTCAGGAAGTGTGATACAAACTGGATTAGACTGAACTATTCCCAATTTTCTTACGCCCTCAGTCTTTATGTAATAGTCAACGATCGTAAAATATTTGTATAACTCGCTTTATCTTGGAATAATTAGTATAAAGTAGAACAAGAACGACAGGGAACCGCACTTTCGCTGTTGGAGCCTTCGCTGATAAATGTTGGCAGTTATTTACAAAGCAACACTATTGGTGCTCACTGAACCCTTAATAGAATTGCTACTTCCTTATTAACAATCTCCGTAAGCTAGAAATGAGCTAAAGAAATAAATGTATGGTCTAGGGAATAAGCCGTCTGCATCAACGATTAATCCGTGATCCGATGTCCGCACGCATTGATATTATCAATGTCCGCACGCAACAATGTATTAGTATGTATTGGTATTAGTATGTCCAAGAGCACTGGCTACATACAGACTATGTTATTTTTATTTTACTTTTGATATGTATATACAACTTTTGATATCCATCCTTACGAACCAAAGCTGCATTCAAACAATACATTAAAAATTGTGATAGATACAATCTATACAAAAAAAAACATATCCAAATAAATAAAATTGAAGTGTCTGTTTTTATTGTAAAAATAACAGCGTTTTACTGTACGGTGGCCAGCACATCAAGTTACCACAAACTGTAAAACATTCTCGTTCGATTTTGAACTTAATCATCAACATTTTAAAGTTTCAAATCGTTTGGAGAAATTTGACAGTGTCGTGTAGCTTGATGTGCTGGCCACTGTACATATACCAAAAAAAATCTTTAAATTTTTGTTTGTTTGTCTGTCGGTCTGTCTGTCTACTCATATTTTAGATTATGTGCTAGTCTGATATATGGGTTTTCATGTAACTATGCTTTTTACACAGAATCTTGCCTGAAGGCTCGTACAGACTAGTGCGATATCGCGGGCGCGACGCGACACTAGTAGAACAACTTCTTTGTCGGTGCCTGTCGCGCCTGAAATATCGCGCGAGTCTGTACGAACCTTTACCTCGACTTATATAATACAACTCGTTAAGGATCACACAAAGGTGCCACTGTTACACAAAGGTGTCCATAAGAACGGTCAAAAGAAACAATAATTGGCATAATCGCAACGCTAAAAACGGATAAGTGATCGCAGTTAATTGTTATTAGCGGACAGAAGAAAGTAAAAACCCATGCTCATAGATTTTTTTTATTATCACCCTTTTTGACATCTATGAAAACCACAGAACAACATCCCCTCATTCACTGGCTATAAATGTTTTTAAAATTATAACGCCCATTTCTGTAAATTCCAGTAATGACTAGCTGACCCATAAAAACGTAGCTACAATTTTGACATAAACTCGAAAATATTTTTTTGTTTCAAATAACGTTAAGAGAAATATGGCAGTGTGAAAAATTCCATACAAAACACGTCGAGACTGTGCAGTCTCGACGTGTTTTATATGGAATTTTTCACACTGCATCCCTCCTACTCTGCCCTAAGCCGAGGTTCGTACCCCACAGGGGTGCCCTTAGCGCGCAGTCGTTTAGTTTATAAGTTTTTTCGCCCTGGCTGGAGGCATTAAGTTTCGTTAGGAGCTTAAGGCAACCACAGGAAAGACCTCAACCTCCAAGGTTAACTCTGAGATGCCCTAGATAAAAAAATAAAATAAAAATAAAAATCCCTGCACGCCTCCAGCTCTGAAATAATTCATGGGGTAGGGAAAACAAGTACAACGTTGCGAAGACAAAAGAAAAAAAAAAATACCATGTGGAGTCGCGATTGGCAAATTAGATTTTAAATGTGTCAAAGTTATTTTTTAATTTAGATTTTTTTTGCAGAAGAACTTTAGGATTCGCATATCCAAAAGTAAAAAATCTTAGTGATAGTTTAGTTAGTTTAGTTCGGTGTACAAGAGAATCGGCACCAGTGTGCGAAATCTCCTGCAAATTAAAAACTTGATGCAAACACGTCCACACACATCAACAATTGTTGATAAACAGATGTTGTCGCTCGTCGAGCGAGAGCTTGTCAACATGCCGTGATCAACGTCATGCCGCTGCAACACGCAATGTTGCCAGCAACTCAGCAACATGTTGATTAAACTTTGTTTATACACATGTTTACCATGAATACTTTGTAATTAAGTTGATGTAATTTCGTTTGATTAAATTACATTACATGTAGATTCTACAGAATACACAATCAATTCATTCAAAACTATCACTTATTACGACAACATAATAACTAACCATGCATCCTAACAAACTAAATGATATAATATGTTTTTACTATGGAAAATATTATTCCTAAAAACGTTCCGTAATACGATGAAAACAATAGGATGGAAGTAATCATGAACAATACCTAAGATGTTTCATTGTCATATAAACCCGTAACTTTCGATCTAGACTTTTTATCTATCGTTATATGAGCAGGCGTGAGAGCATATTGAATCACAACCCGACTGACAAATAGGTGGGAAGATGATTATTCTTTAGAGGTATGAGGAACAGGGTGTAAAGTTCACTCATACTCTATAGTAAAGGGAGGATCCTCCGACCAGACGGGTGTTGTATCTGGTGGGCAGCTGCCCGACGGTTGATGTCGGGATGTTGTATATATGCCAGTCGTGCGGTAAACTCTGCTTGCGCGATGCAGAATTTATTTGTGTGACGTCAGGTCTTTGGTGCGTAGTTCGCATGTGGCGTTGTAGATGCCGCCACAAGACAAGTATTGATGTCGGGAAGTTGTATATATGTGTTACCGGCCAAACCCGATTTCAGGCCAAACTAGTTTGTCCTAGGCCAAACCGGTTTATCCTAACTATTTTGGTTAACACCCCGACTCAGAGTACCCCGACTCGGATAGGTTAGGTTAGAAGCCTTTGCCTTCGAGGTTATTTTTTTAAACCACCCATAAATAGGAGCCCCGCCAAGCGGGGCTCGTCGACCTATCTTAGCGCAGATGGACTTTGGCCTAGGTTATACTGGTTCGTCCTATCACGTGTAGGGAGGGTTTGGCCTAGGACAAACTAGTTTGGCCTGAAATCGGGTTTGGCCGGTAACATATGCAACTCGCGCGGTAAACTCTGATAGCGCCAATCCAACCGCCTCAATTACCATAGCCATGAAATTGACTTTTCAACAAAATCCATTGCCACGTATTAATATGGAATCTTTTATCACGACAATGCAATCAACCCAATAGATATATTGTGTAATTGTCAAAATTACAGCAACTGTAATTTTGATAATTACACATTATTATTTTATTAGGTATTGCACTGATTACAAGTGCTGCAATAAGGGTGCTATTTACATAGTAAACTCGGGACACATAAACTTACTTTAACAGATCAATCTTCTATACACGTAATAGCTAAAACGAAACGACAGATATGATAGGCCAACAAAAATAATAGAAACAAATGCTGCTGAGATTAGCGTTGTAAATGTTGATTCATCTTTAACCACCTGCTCTACATTGGCCATATAATTACCTAAAACAAAATCTGATCGTGTAGCCTGGTTTGTACCATCAGATTAAACAATCACAAAAAATTATAACAATATGAGCCTCTCACTTATCGTCCATTTTCTCTACATATTGTAGCGATATCGAGCGTTGCGACACTCGATAAAGCGAGCAGATTGGCAATGCAGCAATTACTGTGATCCGATCGAATATCGTCGGGAATAGACCCCCTCCACACCACCGCTTATGTTTTGTTTGTTATATAAAAAGAGTGCACTATCATAACGATACCAGTCAAGGCATTTGTGTCTAAAGCAAAATGTTCTCCAAAGTAAGCTTTATTTCATTCCAAGGCTAAGTGGGGCTACTTACATAATATTTAGGACAATTTCGCTCGACGTAATTTACGATTACATTGTCCAATTGCCAGTTTTGAGCTTAGCAGTACTTTGAAAGTTCTGTGGTCATAAAATGATTGGACTGTTTCAAATTAGGGCTTTCGATTCGATTCAAAATATTATAACTATTTTCTTTTTAAGGGTTTCCTAGAACGCATTGTCTTAACATAAGGATTTCAAAACTCCCATGAGAAAACCTAACAAAACTGATTGTTCTCCTTTAGATCTTGCTGACTTGCGCCCTGGTGGCGGTGTGCCAGGCTGGTTACATCCACCACGCTCCGGCGGTGTCCTCACAAAACATCGTGCGCCACGACCAGACCATCCACCACGAGACTCCCATCCACTACTCTGCTCCCGTGGTCCACGCCGCTCCCATTGCTCACTCCGCTCCGATCGCGCACTCCGCTCACATCACTCACGCAGCCCCGATCGTTCACGCTGCCCCCATCGTGCACGCTGCTCCCGCCATCCACGCCGTTCACGCCGCCCCTGCCATCCATGCCGTCCATGCTGCTCCTTCCCACGAAGACCACTATGTCGATGAATACGTAAGTTTAATATATATACCAGATATTATAATCAATACAAAGTTCCCTTTCAATTAACCTATGAGAAATTTCTATTGAGCTTGCAACTTAACATTAAATTGATTGATCGCTTGCGTTTTTTGCCAATACATCGACTCAATCAATTCACTATAATTCAATGTATTACAAACTACAGGCTCATCCCAAATACGGATACTCCTACTCCGTAGAGGACCCCCACACCGGCGACCACAAGTCCCAGCATGAGACTCGCGACGGTGACGTCGTGAAGGGAGAATACTCTTTGCTGCAGCCTGATGGCTCTTTCCGTAAGGTCACCTACACCGCTGACCATCACAATGGGTAAGAAAACCAATGTCACAAAAAGTAATAATCTCAAAGAAATCCCACCTCATTTTGGCGTTGTTGTCATACTCGTATATGATATGGGTTACATTCATAAATAATTCGAAAACATGTGCTTTTTTTGTAATTCGTTATTAATAGCTACACTAATCAAAACCAAGTGATATGAAAAACGAGAGAAAATTGTTTTCTATGCTACAAGTCAAATAGAATCATAAAAACAGTTTTAGACTTCATATTAACAATCTGAGACAGAAAAAATCGTGTGACATTATTGTTTAAACATTCTATTTGTGTTACAGTTTCAACGCGGTCGTACACAACTCGCCGCCAGTGATCCACCATCATTAGAAGAATATTTACCCAATCTGTGATACTAGTAAATAATAAAAAATAATCTAATGTGTTCTTGTAGTCGAGTGTGTAGCCTTCCATCTGTTCTCATTAATGATATTTAGTAATACAATAGAACAGTAGTTACTATGACCAACAACTTCTACGCGAATTTTAAAAACAGACTGTCGAAGAACCAAAACAAGATGGCGTCGTTCGAAATCTGAACGTGTTTTTGGTTTATGACACACCATAGACATTAGAACATGGTTCACCATGCATATAGGCTGTTGATAATGAAAAATACTTGAATGAGTAGACTGCAGCCATCATTGAGTGTTGAAATATACTGTTGTAAATGCTTTATCTTCTGTACATATTACCTATAAGCGCACGTAGCGTTAATCTATCTCATGAATGGTCTATCATAGTTGTATGTAATCTGTGAGTATATAGTATTTCTAATCGGTGTGGGCAACATGTTGTATATAGCTTAGCTTTGTCCAATAAAGATGATGATAAAATAAATCGTTTTATACTCATTTTAACTTTGTAATAAGAAAATGTAAAAAACCTATGCTGTTTCGTGAATTAATGTAGCTAACCGAGTAATCTGTAATAATGGTTTAAAAATCAAAAACCGATGTTTTAATCAAATTCATTTGCTGACAGGATCATGTTAATCTTCCGATAGTACGCTCCAGCAGTTATGCTAAAGAGATAATAATTATGATTGTTAAAAAACATGATAATGACAACAATAACAAACAAACAATTTCAAAAACACAACATGAAACAAGAGTATAATGATATAATTTGTGACTGCGAGTTTGTAAATATCCAAAAACAAAAGACGCTTTTCACATACAATATTATTTTCTTGTATTATATTTTCATGGTATGCTTACTGCTATAACCGTTTTAACTAATTTCTCTAAAAGTATTTGACTTTTCTTGAGCCTAATGTTTAGAAAGAGAACTTGACAAGCACAGCACACAATCATATCGTTTTGAACCCACATTGTGTACTGAATTTTATTACCTACAGATTATGTCATCCTTCTTTGCGATGCGCTAATTTTGTCAATTCAACACAAGATACAACAATTTGGTTTTGTATCTTGATGTGTTTTTTGGTTTGTATGTCTTCCAAACAGATATCTATTTCAATTAACAACATTCGTTCTGTTTAATATTATGATAAAATAAATATAAATTTACAAACTACGTATAAAAAGTATCAATCAAGTGATTCGATATATCAATAAACTCAGCTTATCGCAGTCCAATGCTGAACATAGGCCTCTTCCATGCTGCGCCACAACACCCTGTCCTCCGCCTTCCGCATCCAGTCGATTTATTAATCAATCTTTATCGTTGCAAGAGTCATCTGAAGAAAATTTGTTGCTTCATTACCGATCGCAAGTAACGAGCACAAGACATGTCAGTTTTTTGTGCACTATTGTAATACTTAATGTGAATGGGTGCTTACCACAGAAAGCTCACAGTTTCTAGTAGGAAACTTAAATTATTTATCAGTCTAATATCAATAAAAGACATTGGCTTAGCTTCAAAAGGAAAAAACGGAATCCTTATAGGATTCACTCGTGTCTCTGTCTATCTGTCCGTCTGATACAGCCGATTTGCTCCGAATCTACTAAACCGATTTATTTTAAATTTGGTACACATATGAGTTTTTGTGACCCAAACACGAAAGTGTAACGTACATATATATTTTTTTTTAATTTGGCGTTCACTTTTGGGAGGAAAATTACAAACTTAAAAAAAAATTGCGAACTGTAACGTGTGTTATATCAAAATAATTAAAGGACTTGATAAGAGGATTTCAAATATATATATATATTTTTTTATAATTTTAAAATAATAACTTTTAATCTATAATCGTTATCTTCAAAAAAAAATGTTCTGTAATTATAATTATAGATTACAGGAAAACTTATAAGAAGTCTATGGTCTTAAAATAACATGGTAAATCACTCAATATTTTGCGTACAAACTTACATTTGCACTAAGAATAAATTCATCCCAACTACTGCTACGGAACCTTCATTGTACGTGGTCCGACACGCACTTAGCCAGTTTTTTAGTTTATTTATCGCTGAGATGAGTTTAAAAATATATTTTGAACAGTTCTAATTACGGGAATTGGCCTTCAGTGCTAAAGCACTGAAGTTTTAGGAGGAAATTTTAGGCGCGTCACGTGACGCGACAGAAAGGAAGCGCTCGTTGCGCGACACGCGGTGCCTTTGTGTTGCATCGCGTTTCGCGCCTGTTTGTAGGAGACGGCACGATAGGTGCAGTGGTTAATCGATTGACTGCTGCGCTGCGTGTCACAGGTTCGATTCCTGCACGTAACATATATTTGTATGACCTACAAGTAGTTGTTCCGGGTCTGGCTGTTAGTGCACCTAGCTTCTGACGTTTCATAAGTGCCCATGTAGGTTTATGTGAAATAAAATATTTTGATTTTGATTTTGATTTTGAGTGTATGTGAGTTTAAATATTTGAAAACGCACCCACAATACAGGAGAAATTCCTAGTGTGGGGCAAATTTAAAAAAAAAATAACATGTAAAATCTGTTTCTGTAATTATTATCTGAGCATTTAGCAGGAATTTCTTAATATTTATTACGTTGAATAAACGTATGTCGGTATTTAATTTATGTCGGTCAGCATGATCGATGATTAAAAATGCACAACGACTACGGGTCACTCGAATAACCTTTTACGAATTTTACGAATTCGATGAGTCCATAAATTAAGAGAAACCCGGGAGCCAGATGCAATTTATAGACGATTAAAGGTCAACATTATGGTTTTGTATTTAACGTTAACTATGTACTGATATAAATCTCTCATAAGTACGAAAACTTCTAAGTTCTCATGGCTTTGCTTGTAAACTTGGTTCACGCAAACAGGACCCAGCGGGGTAATTACGTAACACACAGTAGCAATGGCTTTCATTTTGACAGTTCAATTACATTCATTGCGTTATTTACGTTGCTGAGCGGACAAATTTTTCGAACGTATGAAACAATGGATTAGCAATTTCCTTCAAAATCATTTTACCTTATACCAATTGTACATTGTCCATACCAATTGACAAACCACGTGGTGTGTCAAGTGTCATCTTTCGTGGCACGCATTGTATAAACCTAAAATGTCAAGATTTCATGAAATAGTCATTCAATAATATTATATGAACGAGAGTTGTATTGATGATTTTTATGATAATAATTCTATAAATCAATATTTGATATGGCCGCGAATCATATTTAGATCAACATACAACCTGAAACTGACCTGTAAATTGCAATAAATGCAATAAAATTTGAATTTCGCTGACTACCTTGACGCCTTCACCTTAAGATGAAACTAGTCGATACTTTTTCCATACAAATTACGGGGAGGGTATTACACCACAGTTTGATATTGTACATCCAAAGTTAAACATGATATCGTTTTGCCTGATTATTAATTTTGTCTGTACGTAATCAGAATATTAAAATAAAAAGCCTTTAAAAAGTTATGAGCCAACAAAGATTCGTTTTTCCTGCTAATTTTAATGCAACTTTGGGCGTAAATAAGTAATAAAAGAAGTGTAAAATCTCCAAAACAAAGTCCGCTTCGACAAAGCTCAATTATCGAAGATTTAAATAAACTTTATTTGTAATTGATGTATCCAGTAGTTTTTTTCATAAAACTCAACTTTCCAAAGGACTTTCCATTATTTTAAACGCGCGCAGTTTTCTATGATTTATCCTGCATTTCACTCAACACACGATGCCGGACACGATGCTAGGTGAGACAGCGTGTTTTTTGCCACGCCCACCAGTGAGTTCGAGCCCGCGACTAGTTGGCTCTTAAAAGAGCTTCATAGGCTGCTTCTCTTAACCCCCAATAAGTAGCAAAGTCGCCAGTAAGATAACTGACATTGGGTTCACCGACCAACACCACCACCACCGACAAATTTTTAGAAGGCAATGTCAACAAGTATACCCACTGCAATTGAAGATGGCTCTAATGTTAATGAAGATTAATAAACAGGGCAGCCGGTTTGCCAAGTCACCTTTAACGACATGTCGGATGATGATGACGAAAACATAATGCAGAGGAAGTTGGTGTTACGAAAAAGGAAACACTTTTTGATAGCTAATTTAATATCGTCGGATATAATATGAGATATTGATCCTTTTCAAATGATATTAATTAATCACAATCTTGTCAAACCGACGTCGACGTCACGTCGGTGCGGACGAAATATTGTAAGACTATTGATTTTCTAAGAATAAAACAACTAATTAATAACATACATAAATTAGATCTAATTAGAGTTTTAAATCCAAATCACCACCTGCCGGTTAAGCTGAGCAACATCGGGCTCCGCGCCGGGTACTTATTTACCCGCGTGGCCGCGTCGAGCACTCTACGGGTCAGGCAAGACCATCTGCCGACCGTCACCACTCCTAGCGTCTGCAGCGTGGCACACCCGCTGTAGTCATCGTCACACCAGCTGAGCCAGGAGAGTACTGCGCTACTCCCAAGGAAATTGAGGGAATCTTGTGACCATAAACTTATCCACCTCATCTGTAATTTCTTCTTAAATATATAATTTTTTATGTTGACAGGGTACGTGGGTTGAATTTACCTCACCCACGTAACCCCTTTCCGGCACATTGACGGAACGTTGTTCTAATTGTTATTTCACAATCTGAAATAACAATTAGAACAACCGTAAACGGTGATAGACGAAACAACACATTGCGATAGTGCATGCATTGAGCTGAAAGTGTTAATTGCAGTAACAAGTCCAGTGGAGCGTGAGAAGATATGAGATATCATCCAAATTGCATATCACAATATTACCATACAATGTCCGAGCCGAAATAAGGAGTGAAAGCAATGTTCTGGCGGAACTAGACTATACCGACCGTACCGCGCAACCCAACACAGGTAGCCGATAAACCCTATATTACCTATTTAATATTCAAACATTTAGCAATTGAGATCACACAGATACGACTGACTACATAACGACTCTGAATTGAATATATACCTTTATTGCGTACTGCCATGTGACAGAAATGCGACGAAGCGTAGGTTTTGCACATTATTGTCTTATATTTTTAGCTCGTGGCTAAGTAATAACAGCCACACGGGTCGATCGGTTAAGCTACGCTTGCCGGGGTTGTTCCGTAAATGGGTGACCATCTTTACATACCAAGACTTCCCCGAGTCTCGGAAATCAGGTTAAGCCGTTGGTCCCGACTGTCATTCGTGGATCTTTGACCGTCGTTACGGGTCGGCAAAGTCCGAAAGTCTGACAACCAGTCTTACCAAGAGGTATCGTATTACCCAGTTACTGGGTTGTAGAGGCCAGATACTGTCTTACATTTTTAGAAGTCAAAATTATGCTGAAAGTCAAAATTAATCTTGTTATCAAAATTTGCGGTAAATTGTTTGTTGCAGCAATGACGATGGCGGATGTATGACCCAACGATAAGGTGAAACTCAGGAAAGTTCAACCCGAAATATCATCATTAATGTGAACCGAAATTATTCATACTTAATATATTATTTTTAGAGATCTGTGCCAAGTTGCGAAAATGCAACAATATCGCTAGATTTTGTTCTGGTAAAAAAGTAAAATAAAACAGTAAAAAGTTTTTATTTTGGTGCGACAACAAATTGACATAATTACAATAGAATCGATGATAGCTACAAAAATTAAAAACTGTGTCGCAGCTATCAGATATCTGTACCAATACATATTTGTAACGTTTGTCCTCTATGCGTTCCCAAACTATTAATCAGATTGTGATGACACTTTGGTAGAACGTTCTGAGAAACTTTGAACTTTTTTTTAAAAAGTTCGACCAAATACTTTTTTTACTTTACGTGCAGTTGCTAGTTGAATATAAAAGTATTTATCTTAGTTAATGAAATTGGGAAAAATTATTATCAAATCATAAATTAAGATAGGTTGGTAGGTACTCGTGTGTCTTCATTGAAGTAGGTAGGTACTCTTCTGCCATTTAAACACCTCTCTTTAAATTATTAAACTCAACTCAAACTCAAAGCATTTATTTCAATTAAACCATTTACAGGCACTTTTGAATTGTCAAAGAGACGGTCAGTTAGTCAGAAAGTTGAAGCCCATTCCAATACGTAGATCACTATGGAGAAGAACCGACAAGACCATATTACCAACTAAGATTACCTACACGTGTCAATAAATTTATTTAACTTAATTAATTGGGCTGGCTTTAATATCAAGTTACAAAATCTTTATCGCAATATCCAAAATGAAACGTAATTGTCGATGGATTATCAAGTGTCGCTCGTTTTATTACCATCTTGATTGATGTGACTTACGAAACAGCTACCGTTTTGGAGACTCATCACAATACACCATCTTATTTTGTAATTTACGAAGATTAAACGGCATTATTATATGCCTATACGGCGATATTATGTATGCGAAGTGCCTTAATAAAAGTTCGGGGAAATCAGGTTCATTATGTCAAGTTGATACCTATTTTTAATACAGATCTTGTTTACTGGGAAACAATATTCGGTATTAAATTACCTCGTATTTGCCTTGACGGTAAATTAAGTTAACAATGACATTGGATATAATTTCAACGCGTGTGTAGTTGCATGATACTACACTTGGAATACTTACCAACATTCCGAACATGAATAGTATTGATACGATCCGTCATGGTTCCTACCGCAAGGTCATTACACTCATCATGTTTGATAAATCTCTATTATGTTCGCGTAAATTACATAGATTGCTCCAAGATTTCAGATTTGCATTAGAGATTCTAACCTACCAAGTCTAACACATCAATCACTATGTAGGACGCATCTAGTATATGCATTTTAGAGTCAGTAGCGTGGGAATGTGACCAGCGATATACATATTTAACAATAATGATATTATGATACATTACACTGCAGTACGTAATAGTTATAAAGAAATAAATGATAATAATGAAGTGATGCGTAACAGTAAAATATAAATAATCTTATTACACAACAGTCACATCATTAATATAAACGCTGCTATCTCCGTAATATCGTTTCGAAGTCGTGACAGCTTAAAAATTTACACTCCAAAATAAGAATCTGCATAAAATATGGTGGTAGTTTAAAGGTTTCACGACGAAGTGCGTATGAGAGATGATGCGCGTGACCTTCGCAGAAAGCCGCGTGAATCGCCGAAGAGTCACGATCGAGATGCGAGTCGATCGGGAAAATATGCTGTGCGCTTGCGACGACTCGCTACACCGGTCATAGCGCTGGGTGTATACCGAGAACATAAAAAACTTTTAAGATCGGTTAAATTCTTTAGTTTTTAACAAAAAGCGATTTATGATTCTTATCGTTCGCTACTAAATTGTAGAAGAATTTCAAATTTTCTGGTGCAATCTCTTAGAATTTATTGCAATAAAAAGAACTGAAACTGAACTGAAAATACTTTCTTATAAAATAAAGTTAGCCCCGCAAAAATGTGTTTGTGGCCCTAATCCTACTCTTTAATGTATCCAAATTATGATAGTTAATTAACTGTCTCACTTTAAAAAATCTAATTTCCCAACCTCTCTTAAAAAAATATACTTACTGCAACCACAAAATATATCTACATTTAAATGCATCCGTGATCGACGGTATAAGATTACACACGCGGTGTGCTAAAGCCCTAATGTTGCATAAAAGTTTACTGGATCAGTCGGTGCAACCCAGAGCGCTACTTTCTTACCGGCTGATGCTATTCAGACTCGTTTACACTGGCCACTCGACTCCATTCCTTTAATTATTTATGTGCCGATAATCTTTATTAGCCTTTTGTTTGCGGTTAATGCACAAACTAATTAATGCTCATTAACGCTTGCCTAGCATCACCTAAATTGGCACTTATTTTAAAAAGGTGTTTCATTATAAACCCAAATATTGCACCAATTTTAGAAACTCTTGAATTGAAGTCGATAGGCATGATTTCTTTATACCTATTCACGATTCCGTCAATAAATAAACATTTTTAATTCTTGTACAGTAACATATTTTAAGCTAACTTAGCTTTCTTACAAACACCACAGTTTGTAAAAGACCTTGAATTTTATAAATACAAGTCATGCATGTCATGCAGCTACGATACCATTGAAAAATACGATAAAAATCGGTTTAGACACACAATTATTCTGACATCTGTAAAATACGTTAAAAGCTCTAGACAACATATCTAATTCGAACTTAAACTCAAAGCATTTATTTCAAATAAACCATTTACAAGCACTTTTGAATTGTCATCGGTCAGTAGAAAATATGAAGGTTGATGCCCATTCCAAAGCTTAGTAGGTATCTATGGAGAAGAACGGGCAAGAAACTGCATAGACACTCTTTTAAATTAAATTGTTACGAATATATTAGTTACATCTTTAAAGTTGAATTAATAACTATATGTGAGAGCGATGTAAAAATATAAATTGTACACGTTAAAAGCGTCCAGAATGGGTACAACAAAAAGAAACAAAAAAAAAAATTAAGCCGTGGCAGCTAAGAGATGACCAGTCCCAACTGACGACGCCCGTTCACGAACATGGCGCATGGATTAGCACCATCCAGCTCAACTATTTTGAAGGGAGCTAAATGATCCAATACACGCGCCACCATCAGCGAAACATCTGAGTGAGCATGACATACGAGTACTCTCAGCCGCCAGGGTACATTCAAGTCAATGAAAGACATATTAATGGTAGCTCTATAGTACATAGTACTCACACAAACTAATTTCAAAATTTCGAATTTCTGTACTTTTCCAAAACTAATGGATAATTTTTTGTTGCATGGTTTTTTTTAAATTGGGGGTATAGTAAATGCATCTTGAAGCCATTTATAGATAATTTAGACATTATCCAGAAAACGCAGCAGTAACCAGCACCTTTTTCCTTACACTTTAAATCACAACCTAAGGGTTTAAAAGAAAATTCCTAATCCATTTCTATAGGTTTTGAAAATTCATCTGCTCAACAACGTAAGTAAAGCAATGAAAGTGGTTGAACTGTCAAAATGAAAGGCATTGCGATCGATTGCCACTTTACATATCGACGGCTCCTAAGTATACTGAGTCAACTGTACTTCTAATAATATGAACGTTTTTAACACAGGAGGATAGTAAATAATTTAATTGTTTGTATATCCTAAAAAGTACAATTGCCGAAATTTGTTAAATGACTCAGTATACTTAGGAGCCGTCGATATGTATGTTTCGCAATTACCCCGCAAAACGTTACATTAGATCCTTAAATTACAAACTCACCCATTAGGTCCTCCACTTATCTCAAGATGAGCATATTAAACCGAAGAAGCTTATGAAATCAGCTTTACCCTAACCTTGAACGAAAATGAAAAACGCAATGACGTAAGGTGTAAAGGTGATCGTGTGCGGCGGTGTCGCGTATCGGGCCGGTTTCTCGGTATCGGGTGACATGCTCCCGCGCAGCTTCCTCCGATGTATAAAAACTTCAACCCTACCAGCATCCTTATCAATCGAGTACCACACTTCAGTACAGCACATCAAAAATCAACATGTACTTCAAAGTGAGGAAGAACTTTTTAATAAATAAAATAATAAGAAAGTTTTCGTCAATTTCATAATGGTGCCGATTCTCATATACACCGAACTAAACTAGCACTAAAATTTCTTACTTTTGGCTATATAAAACATCTCTAAATTTAAAAATAATTTTGACACAACTAAAATCGAATTTGACCCTCGTGACTCCACGTGGTATTCTTTTTTTTTTCGTTTTGTCTTCGCAACGTGGTAGGTACTTGTTTACCCTAACCCGTGAATTTTTTTAGAGCCGGAGGCGCGCACGGGGCAGCCTCGACGTGTTTTATATGGAATTTTTTACTTTTCGTATGGAAAATATGAAAAATGATTACCTACATGTTGAGTTTTAGGGGTTTATGCGGTTTATAAAGGAAGTCGAAATTTTCATAATTTTTGCGATAGGACACCATTTTTGAGATATAAGCAAAAAACTAATAATTTATGACAGTACCTACTGTTTTTGCACCTGAAGTCGAGTGTTGGTGTGAATTTTAGTTCATGACAACTAATTTTATGAAACACCTTTTTAATCGCGCTCAGTGTCAGATTTAGTTAGAAAATCTAAATTGTAGGTGAAAAACGTCAAATTCAGAATAGCAAAATTGCCATTTTCACTAAATTAATAACTCAGTGCCATCTTAGTGCTGTCAAACTAAAAAAAGTGTCACTTTAGTCAATTTCAGAATGGGAAATTGTCGTTTGACAGGAATAAACTAAATTTTGGTGATTTTTAGTCTAGTTTAGAGAATTTTGTGACAAGAGAATCGGCACCAATGTATTATCATTTTCAGGTCGCAGTCATCAGTGCCTTACTGGCTTTCTGTAAAGCCGGTTTGATAGATGAGGGACATGGACAAGCAGTTTCCTCTCAAAGCATAGTTCGTCACGATGAGCCATCACGGCACTTGGGCCAACAGCAACACTTTACTCCTGTTTTGGAACATGGTGGCCCAATCTTGCACCACGCGGCTCCTGTGATCGAACAAGCTGCGTACCTTCAACATAGTGGTCCTATTGTCCATGCTGCTCCTTTGGTTCAGCATGTGGCGCCAGCAGCCATACATCATGCTCCCGTGGTCCAACAATACACTCCCGTCACCATTGGACACAACGACCAAGTTGAACAGCATGTAAGTAAAACATCTTCTTATTGAAGAAAACACATTTTAAGGGCTTCAAAAATCTGGGAAAAAGGTCCCAATTGTGGTAAAGCCATCGTAGGATTTTGTCAACAAGCAACGAATTTTGTTCCAAAGGTGTGCCTGTCATGAAAGTTGGGGGATGGATCAGAGCTCGTTTACATTGGTGGAAGAAGTCATCTAGATCAGTTTGATAAACTACTGACAATAGCTGTAGTACCGCCGTGTACGCGTAACTGATAATACCAGGATAGTGTACCTAAATACCAGAGTATCAGTAGCCCAAATATGGATGGTCCAGTAAGCTAATGTTCCTATAGTTGGGTTAGTAGGTAATTGTGTATCAGTTACTATTCAACAGTTCTTTCTAGATTACCTATTTTACTATTCCATAGTTCAAGAGTAGAGAGCGACATCTCAATCGTGATCACTTTTTTTGTATAGGTAATTAGATTTGCTATTTTTAATCACTAGTACATTCTCGTCTTAAACATTACGTCACATTCGTTCGGTAACTAAACAATTAGATTCATTTTATTTTAATGATATTCGGACTAATAGGCACGCTTTTTTTGGCAGAGATACATTTCATTAAAAACTCGTTTTCATTTCCTTAAAGGGTTTCTCGCTTATGTGTTAACGAGGTACTTTATTGCATTTTCCCATAAGAAGATGTTTTAATTTTAAAGTTTATCATTAACACGCACATCGTTTTCAACAGCATATATCAATACCAATTAATAATATTATAAATTTTTAAGTGTCCAATAATGAGCATTCTCATATTTTAATACATTAACTACTATTTATATGCAATTAAATTACCTTATTTTAAAATTACTATATTGTTTCGTGGGTCGTCACTTCATACTTTACTGTAAGTTGACCACTTAGTACATATTGCCTTACGATTTCCGTTCCCGTCCAATTCTTATCATCATTATAATAGTGAGTCTAGAATTGCTAGAATGAGGAAGGCGGCTATCTGAGTATATTCATTGGGTCAAAGTCAAGGAAAAATATCAAACAAACTGTACCACGTGTGCAAAACAAACACAAAGCAAGTGAAAGGTATATTACAATTACAATTAAAATTGTGATCAATTGATACAACCCAATTAAATATTTATTGTGTAAGCCCCAAGTTATTACAAGACTATAGAGTTTTGTAACATATGTACAGCAATCTATCAAATTGTGATTGGGTTTAACGTCTATTTATCAAAAACATCATTAGATTATGTTGATCAACATTTACGTAGCAAGCCCTGTTTAAAATATCAGTCAAATTGACTATGTGTAACAATTAAACAGTCATCTTGCGAAAAAGAAGACTAATTCTATCATAAAACTCTGATAAATTAAATGCCTGACTGGTTCAATTAGTCATTGTTTTAAGCATCACTTGTCCAAAATTAACACAGTTACATTATGTAAAGTTTACTGTTAAATGGTAATAGTATACAGACTCAAGTGGTTTCAAAGTTTCAACACGCTAAGGAGATTTATATTTTACGGTGCACTAATTAAACTTAACAAATAACTTAATTATTTCGAGGGGCTTGTGGCTAAGTAATAACAGCCGCACGGAGCAATCAATCAGGTAAAGCTACGCTTGTCGCGGTTGGTCCGTGGATGGGTGACTATCTTTACATATCAAGACCCCTCCGTGCCTCGGAAAGCACGTTAAGCCGTTGGTCCTGGCTGTCATTCGTGTATCTTTGACAGTCGTTACGGGTTGTCAGAAGCTCGAAAGTCTGACAACCAGCCTTACCAGAGGGTATCTATCGTTTACCTAGTAACTGGGTTGTGGAGGTCAGATGGCAGTCGCTCCATGTAAAATACTGGTATTCAGTTAGATCATCCGGTTAGACTG
Organism: Dryobota labecula; assembly: GCA_947523025.1. Classification (NCBI taxonomy): domain Eukaryota; kingdom Metazoa; phylum Arthropoda; class Insecta; order Lepidoptera; family Noctuidae; genus Dryobota; species Dryobota labecula. Next base: position 18,444,282 of record OX383288.1, on the reverse strand, counting down.
GAAGCCGACCCTAACTTAGTTGGGAAAAGGCTAGGCAGATGATGATATAACTTAATTATTCCACCACGCTGCTTTCGTGCTCGCAACCTGAGGCTGGGCGCATGAAACCAGCGGTGTCCGAGGCGCGGGCGGTGGCGGCGCAGCGGAACAATTCAGTACCGTCGTCGCCGCCATCGCCCCGCTCGGCCACCGCTCCACGCCGCTGCTTTCGTACCCGCAGCCTTAAATATAACTGGTGAAATGAAGGTGTACTCACTGACCGACCCAGACGACCCTACCACTCTCCTCCAGGAGAGTCGTAGGGAAACGGGTACAGTTCGAAAGAGAGTACAAACTACACGATTGTCATTCTGACCTCGCCGCCGAGGCCCCGCGCGAAATCCCCGACCCTTGCTCGTAAGTGAAGCACAAGCACCAGCCCGCGTTATAGCTGAGCCAGTAGCTATAAATCCCCTTGATAATAATCATAACCCTGATTTTATCCAGCCACCGTCGGCCCCTTGCCATCCTCCCTCCGACTCTGCCCTAAGCCGAGGTTCGTACCCCACAGGGGGTGCCCTCAGCGCGCAGTCGTTTAGTTTATACGTTTTTACGCCCTGGCTGGAGGCATTAAGTTTCGTTAGGAGCTTAAGACAACCACAGAAAAGTCCGGTTAAAGAGTCTCAACCTCTCATGGTTAAAGGCTCGTGCAGACTAGTGCGATATCGCGAGCGCGACGCGACATTAGTAGCACAATTTCTTTGTCGGTGCCTGTCGCGGCTGCGATATCGCGCGAGTCTGAACGAGCCTTAACTCTGAGATACCATATAAAAAAAAGGTTTAGGTACAGTACACCTTTTTTATTAAACTAGTTAACTTCTGCCATACCCTCCGGGGAAAAATAGGTGTGATGTTATTTTATGTTATGTATTTCCTCAAGGCTCCTGCTAAGTACGAGTTCTCGTACTCCGTGGAGGACCCTCACACCGGTGACCACAAGTCCCAGCACGAGACTCGTGACGGCGACGTTGTGAAGGGAGAATACTCTCTACTGCAGCCTGATGGTTCCATCCGCAAGGTGGAATACACCGCTGACGACCACAACGGGTAAGATTTACCTACGACGTAACTAAAAAGTTCAAGGTCAAATGCAAGTTCAATAACGTCTCATTAGCATTTTGATCAAAACACTAAAATGTTATAAAATTAACATTAATTAGTTAAAGCTCAATAATTATAACAAAGGATAACCTTTTTAAGAGCGGGTACCTATAAAATAAAATTCGATGTATCTAAAAATGTCAAAAGCGACCCATCCAAACTATCTATAGCTTTTGACTCAATAATTATTAATTGCTGACCTAACTCCTCCACTTTCAGGAGTAAATATAAATTACTATCTTTTGCCCACGGCTCCGCCCGCGTGGATGTCGGTTATCGCGTAAAAAAGTAGCTTATGTCCTTCATATCCCTGGCTATATCTCTGCCAAATTTCATGACGATCGGTTCAGCGGTTTAGGCGAGAAAACGTAACATACAGACAGACAGACAGACAGAGTTACTTTCATATTTATAATATAATATATAATATTATATTAGCTTTTGCCCGTGGCTCCGCCCGCGTGGATGTCGGTTATCGCGTAAAAAAGTAGCCTATGTCCTTCTCCATATCTCAGGCTATATCTCTGCCAAATTTCATGACGATCGGTTCAGCGGTTTAGGCGTGAAAACGTAACATACAGACAGACAGACAGAAAGACAGACAGACAGACAGACAGAGTTACTTTCACATTTATAATATTAAAGTATGGATGGATAGTATAGTATGGATTTAATTGTTGTGTCCCTTTCTATGGATCCATATATTTACGGTCAACATTTTCTGTGTTTCTACCTGAGCCTGCTAAAGCTCTATCTTCATTGTTGCGTCATCTGTCTATCTATACAAAGAAATAAAATTGAAGTTTCTTTTCGTAATGCCAAAATAACAGTTTTTTACTAAATGCATATGAAAGTACACGGTACTTATAACAAAAACAATTTTCTTAATTTTTGTGTCTGTCAGTTTGTTCCGGTTAATCTCCGAAACGGCTGAACTAATTTTGACGGGACTTTCATTGGCAGATAGCTGATGTTATAAGGAGTAACTTAGGCTATTCTTATTTTAGTGTGGATGTCGGTTATCGCGTAAAAAAGTAGCCTATGTCCTTCTCCATATCCCAAGCTATAACTCTGCCTTTCATGACGATCGGTTCAGCGGTTTAGCCGTGAAAACGTATCAGACTGACAGACAGACAGACAGAGTTACTTTCACATTTATAATATTAGTATGGATAATCATAATAATACTGCCTTTAAAACCTAGCGGTCAAAGATCATTTTCAAAAGAGAAAAAGTCAAATACATTGGCGTAAAACAATACACATACGTGCGTTTATGATGCATTTATTACATCATTCTTATCTTGTCCCTGTATAATAGAAACGCAACTTTGACTCAGTTCCATTAACATTGACTTAAATGAATAAATTGTAAACTACTGCAGTGGCTCACGGAAATAGTCACATAATAAAACTGTAACACGCGCTTTGATTCCATTCATATGCTTATGATCTTGTTGATCATCTGTCATGTTTCGTAACACATCGACTATGTTAAGGCCAATCCAACATATAAATTACTAATGAATCCGAGCTGGCGAGACTAATAGCATTTAGAAATGTTATCTATTAGAGTTTTAATCTAAACTGAGTGTTGTTTCGGTCGATAACGCAGATAGTATCGCTACACCGGACCGCTGCAAGTGCTGCAATTGTAAAGAACACCTGTCTATCCTCGACTCGTTTTGTTTGTTGTATAACGCGTAAATAAATTACAGGCAAACTGCATAACAATACATCGCCATTAACTTAATAAGGCGCAATTTCCTCGTAAAATCAGTTTAGCATCATGTGTGAAATATATTGAATACTGTAAATAGGCAATTTGGTTGCGTGAACTTAAATTTATTTTTACTTCTCATGCTCTAGTAGTTCCTCTATATGTTGTGCGTAGGCGACATAAAGTCGCTTTTTATGCTCTAGTGCATAAAGTTTTTTTTTTTTTTTCTAAGACTACGATAAGCAGGCCCAACAGCCACACGCACAATAAAACGTCGCAGATTAAAGTCGTTATTTTATTTCATTTGCTTTAATATATATTACGTCCATATACCAAGATAATATAACAAAACCAGATAAAATAGTTGTCTTGATTATTTAAAAACGCAATGAAACGTTTTTATGACTTGGCAGTATGAAGTACAGCTGTTGAAAATAAAAAAATACTGTTATATACTTTATGCCTGTTTCATTTTCTCGCAATCGAAGTGAAAAGCAGAGTGTATTATATAACTCGGGCATAAACGGGCCATTTTACCTCTCGACTTAACTATCCACCCTCGCCTGCGCGTCTCGGGGTAAAATGGCTTCTTATATGCACTAGCTGTACAATCTACTATTTGTGTACATGTGTAGTAATAACTTTATTATGAACTGTAGTTTCAACGCTGTCGTGCACAACTCTGAGCCGTCTGCGCACGCCGCACCGCCGAGCGCCGCCCCCGTGGTTCACGCTGCCCCTGTAGTTCATGCTGCACCAGTGGTTCACGCCGCACCCGTGGTCCATGCTGCCCCCCTCGTTCATGCCGGCCCTCTTGTCCACGCAGCCCCTGCACACTACATCACTGCCCACCACTAAATTGTAGTATCACACTGAAAATGTATTAACCTATTATTTAGATAGTTTCTATGAATATACTGTTATTATTTATACTTATGAATAATCTGGATCTTAAATTTACTCCTAAAAAAATGCTTTCAAGAGTTAAGAACAAAAACCCTTAATTTGAAATTAAGCAAAACTACTAACAATATTCTGATTAATTGTACCTTCAATCCATCAAAATTAATTGTAAGCGAGAGGTAGATTTTATGTTTATTGAGACCTACTCGTATAACGCACTGAAAACTATAAACATTTCACGGTGTTTTTACCAGTTTTACACAGAGTGCGCATTCAACACTACATTAGATACTATCAACAATTATGTCGGTCAATAGCTTGAAACATTCAATTTTCCTACCAGCTAAGCATGCTTTCATATCTTTATTCTGATAAAAAATCGGGGCAGTCTTGGGGGACTGCCAATAGAAGTGAAAACTAAGTAACTTGAAAGCGTTCGGTGACGATGACGCGAATTCCATGATTTTTGTTCACCCAAAAAGTACACATATATACACAGCATACATATAGCACATGGATAGCGTTCGGTGACGATGACGCGAGTTCCATGATTTTTGTTCACCCAAAAAGTACACATATATACACAGCATACATATAGCACATGGATAGCGTTCGGTGACGATGACGCGAGTTCCATGATTTTTGTTCACCCAAAAAGTACACATATATACACAGCATACATATAGCACATGGATAGCGTTCGGTGACGATGACGCGAGTTCCATGATTTTTGTTCACCCAAAAAGTACACATACATACACAGTATACATATGGCACATGGATAGCCTTCGGTGACGATAACGGGAGTTCCATGATTTTTGTTCACCCAAAAAGTGCTCAACGCGCGTAAAGAAGTTTTCTTCAAAAAGAATCCGAATTCGTGGTTTCATTTTATCGCCACATTTTATAAATCAATATATATTAAATAATAAATTCTTAATTGGATTAATATGTAAATGGGTGGGTGTTATTATTCATCGTTTATCTAAGGTTTTCACGGGCATTGCACATCTTTCATGGATTATTCCATGAAAGATGTGCAATGCCCGTGAAAACCGGGTGAATAATAACACCCACCCATTTACATATTAATCCAATTAAGAATTTATTCGTAGATAAAAAAATGCACGCATAAAGTGAATCCGGGAAATGGTACGAATATTAAATTAGCAGAAAGTGAACAGGTATGGTTAGATTAGCGTTGCATCGACGCCGGTGCAGTACCGCTTCAAACATCCGATGATGTTAAGTAACATTAATTGCTTATTAGTCATACTATTCAAGCTTATAAAGACGTAATAAAAGAAAAACAATTAAGGGACAGGTTTTCTTTAAAATAAAAAAACAACCATTTGGAAAAAAAACGGGAAGTTTGCATCGCAATTCGTAATCAAGATATTAAATATTAAAATTTGTGACTAGAATAGGTTAAAAGTTTTCATACGCCATTTTAGACAAGACCACAGAATGGGAACCCGAAATGAATCGTGAGATCATTCGCCACTGATACTTATTCATTTATGCTGAATCTGATAACTCAGTACCCACTTTTATATTTAAAATAGGTATACTTATTGTATCATACGTATTAAGGCTCCTGAAACAGGCGCGATACGCGACGCGACACAAAAGCACCGCACGTCGCGCGACACGCGGTTTCCCTAATGTCGCGTCGCGTGTCGCGCCTGTTTGTAGGAGCCTTTAGGAGTACATTACATCACAATTTTATCAGATGACGGAAGTGGTTAAAAATACGTAACTTACTATTTTCGAGAGATCTTGATGTTATGGTCATGACATGGAAAATGTAGTTCACGAATATGTGACAAACAGTCACGAAATTTTAAAAACCTACTTTATTTTGATATACGAGAGCACGAAACGCTACTAAAATGATTTACATTACCTTATAAAGTTTAACTTACAAATCTACGACAAAGGTGTCGCAAAACGCGACTAGTGTCCTCCAATATGAAAAAAATATAGGTACACTACCTACTCATGTGTCAACGGCGACATGTATCATCGTTCTCTAGATATAATAATCAGCCTGTATTGTCCTACGGCAGGGCAAAGTCCCCCTTTCCTTTCTCCACACAATTCGATCTTGAGCCAATATGGACTAATCTCGTCTGAGTCTTCCGCGATGCCGTTGGACGTCTTTAACATGCGACAAACGTGTCCGGCCCAGTCCCATTTGAGCTTGGCAGCTTTTTGGGGGACATCTACGATTTGTGTCTTAAAACGCACTATCGTGTTCCGTATCCGGTCGGTGAGTAGAAATCCAAGAATACTGCGCTCCATCGATCGCTGGCAAACCTCGAGCTTGGTCCTGTGCTGGACTGTCAAAGATCAGGTTTGAGCGCCGTATGTAAAATTAAAAATTAAAAAAATTAAAATTGTTTATTGTGTCTCAAACAGTTACATTTACACATGTGAATGAAACAGCCCCAGTAAGTAATTAATAATACTTGTGTTGGGGTTGTCTCGCTCCTTCCCTTAATTGAGCGTTTACAATCTTGAGACATTTATATAACAGAAAAAGTAAAAAAAAAAAATAAAGAGTAAAAATGACTTATAAAGTAATTAGCAGCTCTGTGTAGTGTGTAATTTTGAGTGTGTGTATGTGTGTGTGAGTATAATAGTGTGTGAGGGTGAGAGTGTGTGAGGGTGTGTTAGGGTGTGCGTATGTGTTTATGTGTCAGTTTATGTGTTTGCTGATAGTGCATATAAACGAAGTTGAGAAACACCACTATGTAATCACAAGGTAAGATAAAGAAGATAAGTAATCATGTAAGTCTGTCTAGAATATGCTCTGCCTCTTCATACGTTAGAGTTTTTAACCACTCGGTTATCACTTTTTTGCATTGATGCGAGACCTCGTGGTGGAACTTTAGTTTAGAGTTAATTTTATTGTATATGTAGGCCGATTGGCATACATACTGACGCCTCGCAAAAACCGTACGTACCCGTGGAGAGTAAGCCACAATATCATTTCGCCTCCTAGCCTGCCTTTCTGGGTTAACTGGAGTGTATTTGTGTAAATATATAATTATATTTAATAGATATAATTTCCTGACTGATAATAGGCCACTAATTCTATATAGATCGACTGTGGGATATCTATATGGCTTAAAAAATATTACTTTTAAAAGTGACCTTTGGGCTCTTTCTAACTCTAAAAATTTAGTTTTAGTGGCCCCTCCCCAAACTGGTAAGCAGTATGTGATTATTGACTGCGCGAGTGCTATATAAATGTTACTGAGTGTCTTTTGAGGCATCACATGTCGTAGATTTTTAAAAATCCATATAAATTTTCGAACACGCGACATAATAACCTCGACATGCGAGTGCCATGCTAGACACTCGTCGACTATAACTCCCAAGTATCTTGTAGACGGTACTTGTTTGATGGGTATACAGTCACAATTCTTCCCCAAGCTGTCTGCACACATATGGATGCGAATGTTGAAACTAGTACATGCTTTAGACCTTGCACTTGGAGAGAAACAAATGTAATTTGTTTTAGCAATATTAAGGGTTAACAAATTTGCTTTGAGCCATCCATCTATAGCAATTAACCCTTTTTCGGCCTTATCACGTACCACTTCCCAAGTGTCGCCAAAGTAGACAATAGCCGTATCGTCCGCATATGAGAAAATTTTCCCGCCACTGGTTCTTAGGTTACAGAGTTCATTAATATACACTAGAAACAGTGGCGGGCCAAGCACGGAGCCCTGAGGAACACCGAAAACAACGTTTTCCTCATTGCTATACGATTGGCCTACCTTAACCTGTTGTTTCCTACCCCGGAGATAACTATCAAAAAGAGAAAGAGCCCTGCCTCTTATCCCTATAGCCTCAAGTCTCTGCACAAGGATGGGAACAGAAACGGTGTCAAAAGCTTTTTTCAAGTCTAGAAACACCGTAACGCATTTATATCCCTTGTCTACCCTATCTGTAATTTCAGACGTTAACGCTATAACCGCGTTCTGAGTTGACCGCCCCTGTCTAAACCCATATTGTGAGTCGGAAAGAATGTTATATTTATTCAGAAAATTTATAAGCCTTTTATTTAATATTTTTTCTATTATTTTTGAAAGTGTCGGTAAGACGGAAATCGGTCGGTAATTATTAACATCGTTCTTGTCCCCATCCTTGTGCACAGGCGTGATGATAGATCGCTTCAACGCATCACAAAATACGCCCGTCTCAAAGCACAGATTGGTTAATTTGCAAATGAGAGGAACTACAAAGTCTCGAGATAGCTTCAGAAAACTCACGGATATGCCATCCCAACCAGAAGCACTTGCTGAGTCAAGCGCCATGAGAATACCATCAACTTCTGCCGGATCTGTCTCCAGCAGCACAAATGAGTTGGCTTGAGATGGCGCATCCGGAGTGCCAAAAACAGGTCTGGAATATCCTTGGCCAGTTAGAGTCATGATTTCTTCCGCCAATGTTCTCCCAATAGTTACGAAGAAGTGGTTTACGCGGTTTAACGAGTCGAGAGGATGTGGTGTGATTTGAAGTAGTTGTACACTAGATGTTTTGGGTTTTTTGTAATGGGTCATGTCGTTAATTTTACGCCAAAGTAGCTTGGGATTTTTCACAGAAGTTAAAATTTGATTCTTATGATATTGCCTTTTGAGTTTCTTAATAAGATTACAGCAAAATGTACGAAAGCGTTTATACGTTATGATCAAAATTACATCAAAAGGGTCTCTCCTCGATTGTAGCTGCAATTTATTTCTGAGCCTAATACATCTTAGGGCCCCCGTGGATATCCAGGGCTTTAGAGTACGCTTAGAGCTAGAGAGTAAGACAACCTTAGTGTTTTGAAGGAGAGATGACCTAATCACATCTATCATCGCGTCTACTAAAAGGTTTGGGTCTCTAAATGCATTAAGAAAAGATGTTTCCATATTTACAAGGTGTTTGTAGGCATTCTCCAAATTAGTCACGGTCTTAGATTTGACATAAGACTTGGTTTGATACGTGTGGGATATGTTTAGTAGTACCATTGCATGATCCGTAACAGACGTGTTTAAAACTGCCACGAAAGCCGAGTTTTTAGATTTATCTAGCTTAAGAATCATGTGATCGAGACAGCTGTCATCCCTGGTAGGCAAACAGTGTCCCGGGAGGAAACCATGCAAAGCCACCATATTTAAATAATTTAATCTATTAGTTCGTATTTGTGATGTTTCTGCTGGTTTCCCAATTAGGTTAATATTTAAATCTCCTGTAATAATAGTGTCCCCATGTGAGTCAATAGTTTGAAGGTATTGATCAAGCGAGGCAATGAAACTATCTGCGGATACCATCGATGGAGACCGATAAATACCAATGATGGTGAAATTAGATATTGTGATTTGCAAAGCTGACGCATGTATCAAATGAATTTCTGTTGCCCGAGGTAAGTGGCAGCTTCTTACATAGGCGACTACGCCATCGTTTTGATTTAAATGTCTAGATGTATTAAACGAAGTATAGTTATTTAACACAGGTATTTGTTTATTAGCGTTCAATCTGCACTCTGTCAATAGTAGGACATCCACTTCAACTCCAATTTGGGACAAAGTTATTTCAAGGTCATCGATATTTCTGTATATGCTCCTTATGTTTTGAGTCAGGACGGTTAAGTTATAATTATTTTGTTGTAGGTAAGTATTTAAGTGTGCAATATCAAGAATAGCAGAATTAGCGATCTCAGCAGTATCCAGAGTAAGGATAGAGAGAATGTACCTGTGCATTAATTTGTGTTTATGGCAAATTGGAAGATCTTTCATAAGGGGGCTTTCATCGACCAATAACTCTTCCGGGCATTTTCAATGCGGCGAGAAACTTATTTTTCTCGCCTCGCCTGGAAGGAGACTATTTGGCCGAGGTAGATATATTCTGGGACATGCATGCAATCTCCACACCCTCCACATACTGTTTTTGTTTGACGCTATTGGTCATGAGTTTGGTCTTTTCTTTGATTTGGTCTTTCGTCCTCTAGAGCTCATCCCAATTTATCCGGACCTAACCTTACTGGCAAATCTTTTTATTACAGCAACGATTCTACTTAACGTTTTGTATGCCATCTGTCCATATCCTATATATACGAAACTGTTATATGTAGTAGTCATTTTGAACAGTGGAAAAACACTGAAGAGTTTATATTTCGTCATTTTTTTTAACCCCTTTCACTAGGTACATATTTTCATTAGATATTGGCTAGATTGGTCATTTATTCACAACAAAAATTTTGGACTGATGTTGAAAACAATGATTTCGTAGTGGAACTGTGGAATAGTTCACAGAGGTAGCATTAGATGAACAACGTACTCAGGAATAGCTACATCAAAATCAATCTGCCTAGCCTTTTCCCAACTATGTTGGGGTCGGCTTCTAGTCTAACCGGATGCAGCTGAATACCAGTATTTTACATGGAGCGACTGCCTATCTGACCTCCACAACCCAATAACTGGATAACACGATTCCCCTTGAAAAGACTGGTTGTCAGACTTTTTGGGCTTCTGACGACCCGTAACGACTGTCAAAGATCCCCGAATGACAGCCGGAACCAACGGCTTAACGTGCTTTCCAAGGCACTGAGGAGTCTCGGTATGTAAAGATGGTCACCCATCCACGGACCAACCCCGGCAAGCGTAGCTTAACCTGACGCATCGACCCGTGCGGCTGTTATTACTTAGCCACGAGCTTAGGAATACATATTAATGTTAAATTTATGTATCAGAAAGGAAAGTATTGATCACCATAATTTAAACTTTGTAGCTAACTCATAAAAAGTATTAACAACTTACGCGCATAAATTACACGATTACTCGATTAGAACCTTATTTATTAACCTGTTAACAACTACTAATCACTTTGTGAGTATGATTGAGAATGATTTATGTCTAATTAAAATGTCAAATAAGGTCCAAAAAAAAAAATACTTATGACATTTTAAATCCACTGTTCGCACAAAGGAATAGCAGAATTCAATTACAGACACAGTTTATAATAAATACCATTAATCAAGATGTTTGCGACTCATGTGCTATCTAAAATATTACCAAATAATTTCGAGTTAATAATTTTTATTTTCAATAAAACTTTTAAATAAAATTCTCGTGTCACAATGTTAGTTACCATACTCCTCCGAAACGGCTTGACCGATTTTTATGAAATTTTATATGCATATTCAGTAGGTCTGACAATCGGCTACTACCTATTTCTTTTTTAAGTTTTAGGTAGGAAGGTAGGGTAAGGTAGGGTAGGTAGGTAGGGTAGGGTAGGGTAGGCTAGGGTAGGTAGGTAGGTAAGTAGGGTAGGGAAGGGTAGGGTAGGTAGGTAGGTAGCGTAGGGTAGGGTAGGGTAGGTAGGCAGGTAGGTAGGGTAGGTAGGATAGGGTAGGGTAGGGTAGAGTAGTGGAGTTTATACTATAGCTTTTGACAGAACGAAGTCTGTTGGGTCAGCTAGTAACTATATAATATACTAATTAAAACAAAGTTATAATAAGTTTATGTTCATGTATATTACCCATAGATCTACGATGATACTGATCATTTAACAATCAACCTTCCACTGAGGACGTCTTATTTTATGAAGCTTACACATAAACTGCTCCAAGAGCTTATCTCTATAGCGGGAGCATCAATTCGTATGCAGAATTTGAAATAACACACTAAAATGCGTTTAAAAACTCAGCCAACACTGAGAATTCGGTTAATTACTTAATGTGTACGTACAGTGACGAAAATTATAATACATTGTTTTATAATCCCTAGCAAGGTCGAGTTGCAACCATTATGTCTTTTTCGCTGCTCTCGCGCATGGCAACGCTCTACTTACTCGTAGTAATTACAGGTTTACGAGGTACCTTGATGAGAGTAAGAATGTAGCAAGTGTTTATATTTTATTATAAACGATGAGCTAACAATAAACCCATCACGAAACTCTAATTGAGTTTTAAAAGATTTAATTTGTCGTAAAATTCTAACGCACATGTATAATTTATTTTTGAGCAAAAGGCATACTTCGAGTGTAAATCACTGACACCACCTTGCCGTGACCCTTACATATAATAAATTAATAACTCGTCAAATATGGTAAGTTGGGTATGCTGCACACGAAAACCGTGCTTAGCGAAATCTAGATGCATAATTAAAAAAGTCTTCGTCAACACTAATCTATGATTCATCGAATCCAAATTTAGAACTTCAATCCGGAAGCGGTGTTTGTGCACACAAAGACTTTTAAAGAACGCTACTTCAAGTATGCAACTGTGGATGTTCGATCCGATTAAATGCATGATACACATCTATCACTCACCAAAGCATATGGTGTGGCCTTTCCAACTTAATACATATTAAAATACGTTAAAGAGCAAAATAAGCATAATCATTGCTAAATATCGGCCTTCAAGTACATTAACAGATTTACTAATTCCGTTCCATCTCTTCTGATTCCGATATTGATATTTTATTTAGCCTTCATAAACCGAATCGTTCGGTGTTGTCTTTAGTTTGCAGAAGTAAAGAAACAAGCACTTTTATTAAAAATATTTGTAGTAAAAATACATAAAATAAGCAGTATTAGTTATCTACTGTTAAGACATAACGCAATATTTATCTCCATATCAACTTTCTAACATCTAACTATGAGAAGCATGTTTAACGTCTGCGTTAATAACAATAAAACACCTCTTAAAATGAGATAATATTCATTTAGTTTTATTTTTAAACTAAAATTGGAAACCTCATGTGAAGAGATCTAACAGACATCTCAGAATATTGAAACATGTATGTTCTACGTAACTTTGGCAGACGTATGCAGTCACGTCTTTATCTTCTGCATTCCGCTAGAGAAAACAACGTTAAGAGACGTGATACAATACTAATAACACTTCATCTTGTTCGTACATATGACATAAACGAACCAGTTCTGCATCAAAAGGGGGAGTGAACTTAGAATGAAATTGGTTACCCAAAATAATTTAGATTACAAAGTACCAATTGTCAAAAACCCTTATAATTATCACCTTGAACTGTAGAATGCTACATAATTTTACGTAATTGCTGTATCATTATCAAACTACCGTATTCTTGCGTAGAGGCAGGCGGCGGACGGCGTCGCATCTCGCCGGTATACTAATATAAAAGTGGAAGGCTGCGCTCCTCGGCATCAGTTGTGTGTGATCGTGCAGGCGGGCCAAACCTAATCCAAACGGAAAATGATCGCTAGAGTAAGTGCATCCTGTGGTTTACTCCTGTTTTGTGAAAGGACTTGCGACATTGCTGCTAGTGAATTGGAGCAGTTCAAGATGTCTTCCCGTAGTGGCCCTTAGTACTGTAGGGGTGCTTGAAGATATATTTATACAAGTTAAGATTCCAGGATCGGTTCCTGAAAATGTCTCAATGAAATCTGCTATGAGGGATTTTGACCGGTTTTAAAACTGGATCTAATCAATGTTGCAATCCAGTAACTTTAGTTACCTCGTTTAATCAAATTAATCCACTTCTGGTCCTGCCAGGATCCAATCTGTATACCCGCACTAACGCGCGTTTCCACGCAAGTGATTTGCGCTTACGCAGCTTTCGCAAGCTCTTGTTGATCAACTGCTCTAAGAAGTTTCAAATTTAAAATGCATGTCTCAATATAAGAACATTATCATTTTTTTTTGTATAACGTTCTATGGCATTTTACGTCGTATAGTATATTCATATTTTGCAACTCGCTTGAAACTTGAATCCTAAATTACGAAATTCTTTCATTTCGCTTTATAGCACTAAATCAACCAAATGTACGGTTATTGCTAAACTTTTAGATTTATATTATTTATAAATTCGATAATGTTTTTACTGTTAACTGAATATCGAAATGACGAAAGCTACATTGTGAACACGAGGCACAGTTTGTCTTGTGGATATCAATTTCCCTTTCCGCATATCAGTCCTTTCTTAAATTAACTGGTCTTTCTAGATCGTTATCTGGATCAATTTACCTGGCTCCTTTATTACTAATACCATCAAACAGAAGATTTACTATGTAATAAACCTAGATTTCATAGCCTCTATCAAGTGAAAGGCTGTCTCTGCACTATAATCTAGTGCCTGGACAGTTCGTGATACAGTACCCCAATTTAACATCGCTACAAATAAAGGGTTACGCAGCAATGTAACTATCTATAAATAGACCTTTATCGCTTATAACGATAGTGTCTTCTTTCCGAGATAGTTATTCAATAATAGTACGGTTGGCCAGCACAATCAAGTTACCACAAACTGTCAAATTTTCTCGTTCGATTTTGAACTTAACCAACAACATTTTAAAGTCTAAAATCATTTGCTGTTAGCTCTGTTACAGTTATTAACAACTATTTTTTTAAAACTGTATTTACATTAGTTTATTCCGAAACTTCAGTCTTAAGAAATATTTACTTTTTAATTCTATTACTAACTCAATCTTTTGCTTTTAGAAGCTGTGAACATAGTCTCTATAAACAAAAACTAGAAGCTCATTTTGAATAAACATTTCCTTAAATCACTTAGCAATAAGATACAGAGCAGAATTTACGGTGATCTGTTGCTGAACAACTAAGCATCTCTTCGCCATCTTTTATACTCAACTTCTTATTCAGCAGTAAGCTGTTCCCTATTATTTTCCAAATCTATATAAAATCTTTCTCTCTATACAGGCTACAGTAATCCTCGGTGCGTTGGCGCTGGCCTCCGCCGGCGTGGTGTCGCTAGGACACGGCTACGCCGGAGAGGCGTACGGACACGAAGCCGTAGCATACGCGCCCGTTGCACAATACGGAGGACATGAGGACACGCATGTCGACTACCATGTAAGTTATGTATAGAGTATATACGGTAGGAATAGGGACGTGATTGGCCGCTGTGGTGCAGCTGGGACACGGGTACTTCGGAGAAAGGTACGGACACATAATACATCATCATCTGTGTAGCTGTTTGTCAATTGGGGTCGGCTTCCAGTCTAACTTGATTCAGCTGAATACCATTATTTTACATGGAACGATTGCCTATCTGACCTCCACAACCCAATTACTGGGTAATACGAGAGCAGTTGGTAAGACTAGTTGTCAGACTTTCGGGCTTCTGACGACGGATGACAACCGGGACCAAAGGTTTAACGTGTTTTCCGAGGCACGGAGGTCTTGGTATGTAAAACAGGTCACGCATCGGACCGACCGCGGCAACCGCAGCTTAACCAGGGGCCCAAGCCTGCTATTTTTATAAATTCGTCACTCCAACACGATCTCATTGTCATTTTGCTAGAAGTTTGTACTCGTAATCTGCTAAATTCAAAATGGTCGATCATTGGTCGGTCAGAAGTTGGAAGTTTAGTAAAAAGTTTCATTTGTCATTATGTACGAAATTACCAATTCTTTCAATGGAGTGTCAGTGGCTGACCATTGGAAAGTCATAATGACGCCATTATATTAGTAGATTAACAAACTTTGTCAAAATCAACAATTATGAAATCAATGATAGACCATTCTGACACTATTGTAATAGAAGACTTGAGGCCCAGATCGATCGACCCGTGAGGCTGTTATTACTTAGCCACAAGCCCCTTAATAGATCAGAAACAAAAATTATAAAACAAAAACAATTTTAACAAACATTTGTGTCCCACATTAAATGATATGAGATCGGAAACACGAGCAAAAACCACAACACCGTAAAAAAACTAACCTTCAGCTAATGAGCATTGTTCGCCGTTACTTGCATTAAGAGCATGTGCACACAGTAATAGTCGCGATCGTTACAACACTGCCCTCACTGTCGCACCAACTGGAACGTTCTCACACATCAACATAACAAATATTGGTCAAGGATACATAAATCAAGAAAAACGCATCTTTATATTTTGACGCCAAAAATGACTGCCTTCACACATGTTATTAACGAGCCTATTACGACGACACACGAATAACCCGTATAAGGTACAGTTATGCTAGCAAACTGTAACATCACAAAAACTTGACACATAAAGTTATCGTTTTTGTTTTCGTAATCACGAGGTAAGTCACGACACGTGAATTACATTCATGATCTCGCTAATTTCTATTAATTATAACGGTTACGTTACTGGCAAACAAATTGTTGCTAATATCTCGTCGGTAAGTAGAGCAGCAAGAGCTGGTTTTGTTTCCCTAGGCCTGTGTTACCTATTTGGTTTCGTAATTCAATAGTAACAAGCTAATTGATAGCTTGCATAAACCGCGCGTGTTGTACGCCCGATCCAACACAATCGAAGCTGTTTCCGGGATAGGATACTATCAACGGCAAAGTCACACAGTGCCACAGTGGCAGGATTGCTGACTTACATCATCGCGACAATTTTCCTACAAAATGGGACCAAGCAAAAATAAATATAAATAATTATTTCGTTTCCTCCCGGAGCGTTGCCGTAATCATGCAAATCAACAGGTTGCACGTCCACAATCCGCACGCAAATAACTAACGAGGATTGTTTCAATACTGGCAGCTGTCCGATAAATGCATATTTTATTTCAGCTTCACCTAAGAAACTATATCTCATAACTTTTTATGCAATTACATTAAGTCTAAGTAACTACTTTTATAGACGCAAGACAAAATTAAACTTAACGAATACTTCCAAAGAAAACATTTCAAGTTATGCACTTACTATCTTCATTCTTTGTAATACGTAAACGCTATAAATGACGACTATAAATCTATTGTATAATATAGTATTCTGTGAATCAAATATAACTCTCGGGCATAAAGCTTCGTTTAATCTGTTGTCGATAGTCTATAAGCTGTCATAAATCGCCGCCGCTGGCTATGATTTGAAGTAATCCGCTTCGAATTACATAACGGTTTGCAAAGCCAAGTATATCCCGGTCGTGACTGGAGGAGCGATAACATAGCGGTTCCCAGGGAGGTTGCAACATTCGCGCTTAAGGCCCGGGACGTAATGACTGCTATGATATCCAGGCCATTGGACTGTTGTTTGCATAAACTTGGTGGCTCGTGCTCTCACGCTCGTTTAATGGTAGATGTGGAATCGTTGCCGACCGATGTCGACCCAAATGCAAAGTTGCGTAAGGCGTTTGACAGTATAAACCATTGTAGTGTGTGCAACAATAATGGGATCAAACTCGATCTCCAAGACTGCACTAACAGGCCGCTAACGGAGATTAAAGATTAGCAAATACTCTGTAAATCATTTTTGTAAACAGTTTACACAACTTGTTTAACATGGAAATTGATTTCTGAAGCAACGAAGCGTGATAATAGATTAGGATCTTCAAGTGCCTAAATACTTACCAAAATGAAAACATTACGTTACAGTCATATCCGTTGCATATACATACAAGAAATAAAGTAATTGGAATTTCAAATCAACAGTTAGTTTGTTACATAGGCCTGTTTATTTATAAAGATCGAAAGATAGGAGTGTAAACTATGCTGAGATAGTGGCCTTTTTAGCCTCGCACGGGTCTTTTTCTATTGTTTACAATGTAAATTTTATTAGTTTTAAATGCTCATTTTTTATTTTTTACTGTTTGTATTTCTTGTGCGTGTCACAAATAAAATATTTTTCTTTCTTTCTTTCTTTCTTTCTTTCAAACAACGACATGACTCAAAGCTTTTCAGTACTAACTAGAAATCAAAAAGGCAGCATAGATTGACGGGGTAGTTCCACTGCGCTCCAGGAATGCATTCCACTGCGCTCCATGTTATTATTACAAAAATTATAATTAACAAAATGGGTACACAGCGCTCCAAAATAAAATAATTTTAATTTAATGTCTCATGCTAAATTTATTTTTTGCTAACTCTAAATTTCTTGGAGCGCGGTGGAACTAAAATATTGAAATATTTTATTGCTAAAAATTCTTGAAGCGCAGTGGAACTACCCGATTTAAGTATAGCGAACCCAAACACCTGGGGACATTGACGATTCTTCTCATCCGAACCAATGATTGCTATAATGAGCAAGATAATATTTTTTATTGTTGTTCCTCAGGCCCACCCCAAATACGACTACTCATACTCCGTATCCGATCCACACACTGGTGACCACAAGACTCAACACGAGGTTCGTGATGGCGACGTAGTGAAGGGAGAGTACTCTCTGCTGCAGCCCGACGGTTCCTTCAGGAAGGTCACGTACACCGCTGACGACCACAACGGGTAAGGAAGCCTTATATGACGAAGAAAATCTGTAGCTAGCATTCCGATGTTTTTGTTTGTTGCAAAATTTATTAAATCAAAAAGAAAGTCAAGCAACCAATAATACAATTAATTTAAATTGTGGGTATTCCAGTTGTAAATTAATTAAATGTTATTAAATGCAAAGTACCTACTCATACTTGACTGATCCTGTTAATCAAATGAACAAGAATGTAAAGTAACAACTACAAAACACCCTAATTTTAATTAGGCTTGCCTAACTGCATGTAAATGTAAATTCAATGAAAACAGTTCATAACAAGCTTACATCTGAACATTGGAATGCAATATATTTAGCATTTCCTCGAGTCGATTACGTCGCTACAATGTTACCTTGTGTTGCAGTTTCAACGCGGTCGTGCACAACACTGCGCCCGCGCACCACGAGTACCACTAGCGCAGGCGCACACTGCCACTGTTTCTCATGTGATATTATACACTTAATACTTAATGTAGATAGTCTTTAGTCGACAACGACTCCTTTATTTTATAAGACTGCGGCGAAAATAAACTTTTAGAAAAACATATTTTTCCTTTATTTCCTACCATTATTTACCTACCGTCCTACCTCGATTGATCATCATTGATTGATAGTCCTATTAGATTCTTAAATATTTACTTAAGTTACAATTATTTAATAACACTTTATTAAAGTAAAGATAACATAAATCTTATTGTTCTATATGTATAGCTATATGTTTGAGCCGTTTAGGTTTAAAACCGACTGCCCACTTCATCACGTGACCAGAGAGCTGGCCTATTTCTTGGCAAAAGAATTAGAATTGCGATACAACGTGGCAATGCTGCCAGCCTTTTGGGCACTGTTCCTGTTGACAGCAATTTTTTTTATGCCCTTTGATCCTTTCCCCTCCATTTTTAATATACTTGTACCTTAGAGACTTGTACATATTATTTTTAGTATTATAAGACTATTAGCTTACGAATGATGTAAATATCATCCAAAAATAAAATAAAATTAGGGAAATTACTGTAAATACTAAGTTGTTTAATGAGTGTATGACAAAAGTTGATCATCATCATCATTTCAGCCGAAAGACGTCCACTGCTGGACATAGGCCTCCCCCTATTGGGGGGGTTTGCCATAATCGCCACGCTTGGCAGGCGGGTTGGCGATCGCAGTATGGTGTTAAAATGCATAGAGAACGCTGCTGCAAATTCTCTAGAAAGTCCTTTAGTCGCCTTTTAGGACACCCACGGGAAGAAATGGGGTGGTGCTATTCTTTACGTCCGGCGCCACACGGAACAAAAGTTGATCACTACACAAATAAGACAGCAGCAAGCTGTCTTATTTATGCCTGTGAACCTGTTAGCAGTAGCTAACAAACTACTCAAGCTAAACCTATATATAATTGTAGTGTGGCACCAATCAACAATCTCAATACAAGGGACAAAAAGGCCTGAAGGAAACTTTCCCAGTACAACATACAAAAAAAAAACAAACCATTAATATACTTGGAATAATTTCATAAAATTACTAAAATATTAATTAAAAAATAATCAGCACTTTAATATTGTCCTTACTTAATTGTAATTAACTTGTTAACCTCTGTACCTACTTACAATCTATTGCATTTACCCTTGTAAAATGAAGGCACATAGGGAATGTATTCTGTTAACACGTTGAAGTCGGTATGCCCCGTGATCTTAGGTATGTAGCAGAATGAGATATGGACTAAACGTACGGTGGGCTGCATCAATTGGGCACCCCATTTGTATTAAAATTTGCTTTCAAAGGGGGTACCCACATCGTGACGCTGACTGTATAGGTACATCTATTAGAACGGGAGCTGCTTGAGATGGGTGTCTATGTCCACACCTATGTCCTACTGGCCGACCCAAAAATCGCCATAACGGCTGGACCTGTGCTGCCCGCATCCAACGGATGTGCCTCTCGAAAACTTTGGCAATAGTTGAAAATGTAAGGTATTTTTCTACAAAAAAAAAACAAATGTGTCTGAAAACAAAATAATCGGAAAAAGCCGGCTGCAATATAAAATTGGCTAGAATATTAACATTAATGAGATTGTAGAGGTATGAGGAACAGGGTGTAAAATTCACTCATACTCTATAGAAAAGGGAGGTTCCTCCGACCAAACGGGTATCTCGTCTGGTGGCCCACATCCTAAGTACGCCATTGCAAGTAACAAGTTGAGTGTATCGAAATCAAAAGTCGGATTTTGTACGCCTTATTTGTTTGTGGCTGTTGTTATAAATAACGCCTGTAGTGAGTTTATGAGCAACATTGTTGCATTGCTCGATTGCACTGTGTATACAGTAGGCGTAAAATGTATTCTGATACAATCAGAATTGTAGCCGTCGGGATGTTGTTGTATAATATATGCCAGTCGCGCGGTAAACTCTGCTTGCGCGATGCAGAATTTGTGTGACGTCAGGTCTTTGATGCGTAGTTCAGTAGTTTGCATGTGGCGTTGTAGATGCCGCCACAAGTCGAGTGTTAATACTCTCCGTCCCACAAACCACAGCCATAACCACTTCCAAGAACAATACAATTTGTCACCAAATTCCCAATCCCCTCAAAAGTGTTATGTGAGTTTGTAGTACTTACTACACAATACTTATATTTTTATAATCTTCTTTAAGTAGTATGTACCCGGATAATAATAATATGTCACTTCGAGACTAAGAAGAGACTGCCACACAGGTATTTATGTGACAGAGATGAAGATGACATTTGTAGAGGTACAAAGCCGAGGTTTTAGGAAAACTCATATCGAGTTGCACTATTAAGGCTGCAGTCTTGCAAAATTCACTCGCGGTGAGTTATTTTCGAAATTTTGTATTTTTTTTTTTTTACAAATTAATGAGACAACATGAAATATTATTATTGCACAGAAATAAACATAATATAAGTAATAGCTAGTAATTTTTTATAGTAAATTTACGTGGATTTATGTTAGGTAAATCAAGCGTTGAATACAGCTGTTTCTGCCCAACAGCATTTCGAGGTATGTTTGTGCACCTACTTTAGGGTAATTATGAATTATTTTCATATTCATATTACATACATACGATTTATTTTATTTATGAAACATACCGTTTATTAAGAGATAAAAACAGAGAATTTTGATGACTTTGTGACCTCCAAAATAAGAAAATGAAAGATAATTAGAAAAAACTAATCAGCGCATTTTGCAGACGAGAATGTTCAGCTAATTATGCGCTGAACAAATTTTGAAAATAATTCATAGCTTCCCTAAAGTGGGAGCACAAACATACCTTGAAATGTTGTTGGGCAGAAAGCGCTGTATATATTATGTTTATTTCTGTCCAATAATAATATTTCATGTCATTTCATTAATTTGTTTAATAAAAAATACAAAGTTGCGCAAATAACTCACTGCGAGTGAATTTTGCAAGACTGCAGCCTTAACGGCTGTGAACTGTGCATTAGGAAGTTGGATGTTAAATCCCATGCTTTAAATAATTAGGATTATTATAAGTCGAAATGATATTTTAATAAGTCGCAATAATATTTATGTATTGATAAAAATAAACTATTAAGATAGATGTGCTGTTGCCGAAAGTAAAATCCAACTTATGATCCCTAGGTGTACGCTAAACATAGTTTGTATCAAAAGTGCATGAATTTCTAATGATGATAATAATTTAACTATTAAAACTTACTTCGTGATCAAATTTTTTTTTAAAAACTAATCAAATAGGTACAACAACCACGGAAGTAATGTAACAAACAAATAGAAAAAAATCTCTGATTCCCCAGAGGTATGGAATTGGAATGATGAACATTAAAAAAATGTTACAAGTGCATAAGCAGTAAGTAGTATATTTATTTAATTCGAGAAAACAAACAGTTACACAAATATCTTAATATAAACAGGTAGTGAAAAAAGAAGTGATTACATATGTGTAGCTGACGACGTTATCCACATCTTAAACACTACAATATTGGCAAGGAACTATTTTCACACGAGTGAAACTTAAATCTAAAGAAAATACTTAAATGAAAAGAAAAGAAATATAAAACATTATTTCTATCGCCTTATTAAAACTTAATAATAAAATCTCAGCCGTGTTGGCTACAATTCTGATTGTAACAGAATACATTTTACGCCTACTGTTTACACAGAGCAATCGAACAATGTAAAAATGTTGCTCATAAACTCACTACAGGCGTTATTTATAACAACAGCCACAAATAAAGCGTACAAAATCCGACTTTTGATTTCGATACCCGCTACTTGTAACTTGCAGTGGCGTACTTAGGATATAGGCTAGGCGGTATCGTGCACCGCGCCACCCTTCGGACCCTGACCAGCAAACCTCTAATAGAACTTTCGATTTGTCCCACCTTCTGAATATAAATTAATATAACAGGTTGCAACAAGACTTTAATCATGGCAACTCAGTTGAAAGAAATTCGAAACTTGTAGGGAATTTCCCTAAATTATTTTTGTTGTTTGTGCACCGTTGTCAACTTGACGAATTCGCTGTCAGATTGTACGAGTAACCTGGCAAGAGGGAAACGGAAACATATTTTAATATGTGACTGATTTCGGAATCATTAGATAACTACCCAATCAAGACTTTGAAGATTTTTTTTTTTAATGTGTTTCGTCAATCCAAAAATGTTAGCGATACAAATAAATAAAATTCAAGTGTCTGTTTGTAATTTTCTTTTTTTTTATCATTTATTTCAAATAGGCACGTAAGATGCACTTTTGAACGTCAAAAATTACATAAATTGTTAATTGATTGTAGTTGCCCCTTCCAAAAGGTAGTTAAGTATGGAGAAGAATGGGCAAGAAACTCCATACTTACTCTTTTAAAATGTGAACAATAGTTTGTATACATTATTAATTAATAATTATAGGTGAAGACGATGTACCTAGAATAAAAATAAAAATTACCACATTTGGTAAAAAGAATGAAAAGTGAAGTAATGACAGACAAATTAATAAATGCGATAGGTACATGGTGCTCACATATTTACAAACATTGTACATGATTTTCCAAAAAAAAATACACATAATAAGTCAGTGTGTGAGTTAAATTATATTAATCACAGAAAATAAAATTTATATCATAAAAATTATAAATTATATAGTTAAATTAGCAAATTGTTCTATGGAGCAGGACCAGCATGTTTCCAAGCATTCTTATCTTGGATATAATGTCAAAATAACATCTATTTACTCAATACATATGAAAGTATATACTTGTACGGTATTAAAATTGTTGTCTGTCTGTCTGTCTTGTGTCTGAATGCATAACTAGTCGGGTGTATAGTATGGAAGCGACTTCTAAAAAAATATTTATTTGAAAAAAAACCCGGGAATTTAAGATTGCATAACTATTCAGATGCATATTTATTTAAAATTAATTATTAACCACCGATGCAAATATGTGTTTGTAGGGTGTAAGAGGACGGCGAGGATCGATAGCCGATTCCCGGCCACCGTAGGCGCGGGCTTGCGGACGGAGAGCGATGGGCTCGCCGTCCGGTAAGGACCAGGCCCGGGTCGACGGCGCGTTGTGTTCCACGCGCGCCTCAAAGAGATGTCAGCACGCACTGACAGGGTCCACTAGGACCGGTGCCTGCCAGGGTTGTGGGTTTGTCCGAAAGGGATACCGTGGCCCTGGCACACAGGCAACTGAAGGAACACGGGTGGTTTTTAGTGAGCAAAAGTCTGACACGCCCTCCTGCTCCGCCCAGAGCAGGAGAATTTATTTGATAATGTCCCACCCAAAAAAAAAGGGGTGTAAGAGGAGGGGTGGTGGTGTGTTTTAGTTAAAACAAAATAAAAACATAAATGAAAATAATTATTTTTATTAAATTTTCTTTATCCTGATTGGGGCGTCAATATCACCTCGGCTACTTAGGTACGTAGATATACATCCGATTCTATAGTCAGAAAAAACCTTTACATTTGTTGATTCAAGAATCGCAGGATTTTTACAATCGATACAAAACTGCATTCCATATGTATAATCGGTTTTATAATCAGAACCTTAAATTTGTCAATCCCGGAACCGCGGGATTTTTTCATTACAAAAGCGCATTCCATATTAGCCAAAATCTCGACTTTAGATAAATATGCATCCGAATATCCGATCTCTAATGATAAACAACTGATGATAAAGTAGTTTTGCACCTTTAAAGTATTTATATTTATTAATATTTTTACTTGATAAAACATAACCAGTTCAGATCGGGCCCCAAATGTTTTTTTTTTTTTTTTGCATCCGTGATTTTGGTTAACTAGCTACGCCACTGATAACCTGAAGAGCATTACTAAACTGACGGATGTAGTCTCCATTCACATGTAATGAGATAAACCATTAAACAACATAGTTAAACCCAAAATAATAATGATGTCAATACAATACAGCAAAAACAATGAAAAATTAAGTAGGTATTTCAACAAAGTTATATAGTGAAAATGACAATACACAACGATGGTCATTTGTCTATTTATGAAAAGATAATTAATAAAGTATCTTGTCATTGGGCATACAAGTGACGCACCATACTGACCATGAACCAGTTTCACTAACAATGGAAGAAAATATCTCCTAATAACAGACAACAGTACTTGTGTCGGTTGTGTTCACCTAGAGCCATGCATGTCGCTAATATCCGCGCCGACAAATTTGAATAAGTGAAAGATATCCTATTCCGAATAATTGTGCAGCTGGAAGTGACTATGTGTTCACGGAATAAAGAAATAGCAAGCAGTTCCCTGTGCCATTGCATAACTTACGCACTGACTGGACCAAAGTAGACAAAAACTATTGTCACGCCACGTTACCTACTTTTTGTCCACCCACGTGTTCCGAATACAGGAGAAAAATGACGGAGCCTGCGTTAAATCTTCATTAACATAATAATTGTTATCTTCTATTCATCTAGTCTACGACATTGATGGTTTGTTTCGGTATTACCGAACAGAATATTTTAGGAACAACAAAGCATCACTTATAAGCGGAGCTTCATTCTCAAAAATATCAGTAGTCTTCCATCGATCACCAGGAAAGATGATTGTTCAAGTAAGTGTTGGTCCTTCCTTTGCAGCTACTTTAAGTTTGAAATTTTATTTCGAATTGAAAATAGCCGCGCACTTAATTTACTTTTGTTATTTATTTTTGTTATTTCAGACGTTCACGGTGATATTAATATTAAGTGTTACCTTAATATGTGACGTTACCGGTGCCTCTTACTCCAATGTCTATGTGGAGAGTGAAGTCGCTCCTATTGGATACTATGCCTATGGTACACCATATCCATCAATAACAAATCCAAGACTATCTCAAATCAATTCACTGCCTTCTGTAACTGGGTATGTTGCACCCTGTGTGTCACCTTGTGTTTATCCTGCCCAAACATTTGCCACTGGAACTCCTGTAAACCCAAGTCCAAATATTTTGACCTACAATGCGCCTAGTGTTCCTTTTGCTGTTGCACCGACCAAACAGGTATTTATATCAATATTACATTACATTTTCCCTTTTATCCCAAGTAAAAATTAAATCAGATGTTATTTTTTCAGGAAGCCACAGGGTATGAATATTCTTACGCGGTATATGACGAAAATACAGGAGACAATAAGGCGCAACGAGAGCTTAGTGATGGCTCAGTAGTCCGAGGGGAGTACTCGTTTCTGCAGCCAGATGGATATGTCCGACAAGTGCAGTATGTAGCTGACGATATTTCGGGGTATGCATTATTTACCATTATCCATGCTATTCAGTAATTATTTGTTTAAGTTATAAGTGGCAATTTATGTTCATCTTTCTCTCGCAGGTTCAATGCAGTGGTTAAACAATTCTTGCCCGCTGCCGTGGAAGGCAACAGGAAAGTAGCAGGACAAGAAAATAAAGAATCATCCCCACCTTGCCACGAAATCCAAAATGAATCATTGAAAGAAGAATCAGAAGAAAACCCAGGGGAAATAAAAAAAATATCAAAGGATCATCAAGGGACATCTAAAGAGTCGGGGGAAGAAGAAAACTCCAAAGAAAAACAACACAAAGAAACTAAAAAAATATTCAAAGAAGAGTCTGGAGAAGAATCCGAAGCGGAATCCCACGAAAACAAGTCTAAGAAACACTCCAAGGAGGCATCTGGAGAAGGTTCTGCTGAAAAATCCAATGAAAAATCAATTAAACTCAAACACTCAAAAGGAGAATCTGAAGAAGAATCCAAAGAAAAACCACACATTGCACCCAAACCCTCAAAAGAAGAATCTGGAGAAGAATCCAAAGAAAAACCACACATTAAACCCAAGCACTCAAAAGAAGAACCCGGGGAAGAATCCAAAGAAAAATCAATAGAAATACACCAAAATAACTCAAAGAAAGTTTCCAATGAAGACTCCGGTGAAGAATCTGAACATAACTCCAAAGAAGAAACTCTTCATAAGTCCTCTAAGGAAACTGAAGAGTCCAAGGAAAAGAATAAAAATAAATCTATGAAGGGATCCAAAGAAGGGTCTGATGAAGATTCTGGAGAGGAATCTGGAGAAGTAGGTCATGGTAAACACAAAGAGGTTTACGGATTATTAAAACCTAATCAAGAGGTTCACGCATTATTAAAACCTAATCAAGAGGCACTTGTACCGTATAACGATATACTCAGATGTATCGAAGCAGCAATGAGGAGAAATTATGGAGTACCAGCCGCCATGAGACAGGAACCCTCACCTCTAACGTACATAGTCTTGAACAAACCTTGCTAAATAAGAGATCTAACTGTAAATTGTCTAGTCGATAATGGTTGATGTTCAAATCTCACAATAATCTTAAATTAAGTGTCATATTTATCTTTATACAATATTCTAAATAAAACTTGCAAGAAAAACTAACAATTCAGTTTTCATTCTCCCCGAAAAGCATATTGTTTCATAAATATTCTTTTCAAACACGATGTTAATGGGACTATTGTAAATGAAATCCATGTCATATTAGAAAAAACAAAAGTTACATGACAACAGCAGCTTGTACATACGACTACACATCAAGCTATACATTTCCAATATAAGCTGACCTCACATTGTAAGGAAATCCTATACAATGCAAAATCTGCTTATAGTGGAAATGTATAGCTTAATATGTAGCCATGTGTACACTGACATACATTTAAAAACCCTTGCATAAGTGTCTAATCGCTATGATTTTTTGCTGCTTATCTAAACCTTAATCTCCTTACTCCGCTTAGGGAAAATCTTTTGACACAGCAATTTATATCAATGCCATTCATATTTCTTCAGCCTAGAAATGATACAAGATAGTAAATACTTAATTATTTCACAACAGGACCGAGATTGATGATTAATTGACATTGTTTCCTTATTAAAATAAGAAAAAAATTCTTAACGGATACTATGTGTTAATTTAATAAAGCCTAAATCATGTGTCGCTTATGTGCTGCAAACTGGGCCAAGCATGGGCGCATCTCAGTGTTGAGTTAGTGGCAAAGCGTGAATACTTTGAGTACCAAACATTATTATTGCATACATACCATTATTATTGCATTTATTGGTGACTCTATTTGTCCCGGATATTACGTCGCGACCTCGGCTTTAGATAGAAATGTAACATTGGAAAATATAATAGAAGAATATCAGTTATTTCAGGGGATAGTGCGAAGCGCGTTTGAAAACGACCGTGCATCACTTTTTGCTACTAATGATTTTATTCGCGCTTAGCGTGGCATTAGCCATCACCGTCATGGGTTCCGAAAACACATAGTCAATGAGCTTCTGGCGTTCCTGCAACATCAACTGGACGTCATGGATGAAGTAAGCCTCATTCAGATCTGCACCACGAGCTACACTGAAGACGAGATACACAGTGCAAACACGACACTGAACACGTTCCTCGACTTAGCTGACTGAATTACGTCCCGTAGGAGAGACGAAAAGGGAGAGAGGAGTCTCCGAGACATGTTTCGGGTGCTTAAAGAGATTGACCCCGATGACTAGCCTTTGCGGCAAAGGAGTTTCGGAAGACATGTGCGTGCAAATGCATCTCAAAACACCGTCAGTGAGTTGTGTGCCGATATGGTTGACTTATGTAATATAGTAGCAGTATGTACTCGTAGGTTACCTGAATTCGCATCAAAGGTGAACTCTAGTCGTGGTGCAAACAACGCATCGCTTGCGCTGTCCGGTTTCGAGTCACCGATATTGAACTCGTCACCGGCCGCTGTCATAGCAAGCGATGCATTTCTGAGCCTCGCCGATACCATCTGTACCCTCATAGAGGCGACGTCACAAGTTAGAACGTCAATACCTCGCCATGCTCACTCAGCAACCGCTGCACAACCTTCCATCCCACAAAAGGAGCAGCAACAGAAGATAGTTTTCGCCAGAAGTGTAAAGTCAACAGGGCAATTATATATATATATATATTTTCTTAATGAACTTATTAATAACTATCTTGCGCTAGCAGAACATATTTTATTAATAACTTTGTGTAGTATTAGGGTCACCAAGATACAGGCTGTGCCTAGTTTGGGACCCGCTGTTTAATCTGTCTTCTGTTAGTGAGAATTTCATACCATGCTACTTGAATTTGAATCTAAGAATCTATTCTGTTGCAGTATTGTGAAATTTATTTTTTTGTAATATGGGTTTTATGGCCTGAATAAAATTTTTTTTTTTTTTTTTTAAGAGCAGCAATGTACCGGCTTCCAGCGTCTTGGCCCCAGCCCCGAAGAAAGGGCAGGCAGACAAGGAGGGCTTCGTGACGATGGAATCCAAGCGAAGGAAGTCCACTTGCCGTATTCGATATAGTACTACTCTAGCGGGACCAAATATTTTGCTTCATCCTGCAACACCGTCGACGCAACTGTACGTATCCCGTCTACATCACTCCACGATGGCTAAAGACATCGTGACATTAGTAGTGTATCAGTGCTACTCTGCCTGTACCAATACCAAGAGGGTAATTGTTACTGGCTTTGTAAGTTGGTTTCTAAGTTTCAAACAAGTGTGTGTTTACCTATGTTTGTTACCTGTGTTTACCTATAATGTTCAAACACGCAAATAAAAGCGAGACCCTCATTAAAAACCATGTTCCCGAACATGTTATAGACTACAAAATAAAACGATAAGAACATATTATAGACATCAATCAGTATTCTAATCACAGGTTAACTAAATACAAAGGTAATGGTGCTATTAACCAATAGATCAATATCTTGCCGAACCTTTTAAGTCCACATTCAATTTAGATCGATAATAATCATCCGATTGCTTTTGTTGGCAAATACTAGTTATTAAATATGTCCAGCGACCTTCAAATATTTAGTAATGACAGCTAAAATGAACCACAACTCTTATTAGAAATGTTCATGGTCTAATTACATACCTGCATTTGTATTAAATATGTTGGAAATATTAATTATAACGAGGGTGCAATAGGCAGAAATATTCTAACAAAAACGTGCAAGTGGTCGAGTTTAGCTGACCAAGGCTCACGACCACGAGAATGTGTTTATTTTATTATTTCACAAACGACAGTTAAGTTCTCAAGAGCAAAACTTTTGAACACCGTTTAGGCGTGTTGTGTTTGTAAATGTATATATACACTTACAAATAAATAAAAATGAAGTGTCAAGTGGAAGTGTAACGGCTTTTTACTAAATGGATATGAAATTATATAAAGAACTTTTAACAAATAAGAAAGTTTAAAATTGTTGTATGTCTATCTGTTTGCTCCGGCTAATCTCCACAACGGCTGTACCGATTTTGACGGGTCTTTCACTGGCGTATAGCTGATGTTATAAAGAGTAACGTAGGCTACTTTTATTCTAGAAAAGGCCACGCGGGCGAAGCCACGGGCAACTGCTACTTAATCTATAAAGTCCAATGATAATATCAATTCAAAGTTATTACCATGTAATAGGTTATTTATTATAAACAGAGTAAAGTTTAGTGGTCCGAGAGTAATTCGTAAAAGTAAAAAAAAAAAAAAAAAAAATATGAATGACATAGAATTTAAAGTATGCCTCTACTAGCCTAATAAACAAATCCAACCTTATTTGCATAATAATTACATGAATAATACAAAATAATCGTATCATTAAAAGTAAAATTTTATGACTGACATAGAATTTAAAGTATGCCTCTACTAGCCTAATAAACAAATCCAACCTCATTTGCATAATAATTACATAAATAATACATAATAATCGTATCATTAATATTACATATTAATTTAACAAACCTAATTATCACTTACAAGTAATCCACAGCCGGTTGGTAACAGTGCTTTTTCTCTTAAAACAATAATTCGTATTACCAAAATATGATAATACACAAAACATAAATTTTATTATCTGTACAAAATATCCGGAACCTCGGAACCAAAGGAAATTACGGATATTAAACAGAATCATTTACTCGATGTTGAGTTAATTGTTATTATAGCTATCAAGTTCGAATGGCCGCCCCTGAGCGAACAACCACAGATTTTACATTAACAGCATTTTAACTAATGAAAAACCATACATACAGTGTATTTCTTGTTACATGTCTTATTTTATAAACAAAAACCGGCCAAGTGCGTGTCGGATCACGCACAATGAAGGGTTCCGTAGGTGGGATGAATTTATCCAAAGAACAAACTTAACATTGTAGTTGAATAACATGTTCTTCAAACGAGCGCATGTTTTTCAACTGTAAATGTAAGTTGGTCAACTATTACTCGGTAATTGGTAAAGCCTAATTAGCTGTGATAGTTTTCTTTTTAACTTCGTTATACAGGGTGATTGGCAGATGGGTGCAAACCTTTAAGGTGAAGATAGTACAGACAATTTAGAACCATTTTAGCCATGGTTGTCTTAGAAGAAGTCTTACCATTTTATGATTGATGATTAATATGTATGCCCATACTAAATAACAGCTTTCACTAGAAAGCTGTACACTAACTAAGAATCTCTGAGCTAAGCCGCGGACAGACAGACAGACAGACGGACATGGCGGAACTATAAGGGTTACTTGCTTACTACGGAACCCTAAAAAGTGGTTACAATACCAACTATTTACTGCAGCTGCCATTTGTCATGCCACCAACGCAATAAAAGTCAAAATCGGTTGAACGGACTGTATAAAAGGTTAACTAAAATGTCTAATTTAATCTATAAATGAAGTATAGATAAGAACTGCTTCTTAATATAAATAAAAAACAACGAATTACATAAAAAACTGCTTCGAATTAACTATTTTAACTTTTCTCATAATCCGAATCTGATTTGTTTACCAAATAAAGACAAGTAAAAAGAAACACATTTACACGTGTAATCTTTATCTTTGTACCGATGTTAACAAAGTGAGGCCTTTCTATTAAACCTGACCCACATTGTATAAAAATCGCGATAATTTATCTACAGTGTAGGCCGCGATCACATGCCCAATCTATCAAATTACTTATGACACGAGCCACTCTTGAAATACCTCGTAGCTTGGTCAATGAAATGTTATGAAACCTCTTATTAAGAATGCTATTGTCTTAGTAATGCGTTTTATTTATATATGTCTATGAATACAAAGTGCGCATATATACTACGTTTGCTGAAATCATGAGTAGATGAACTGGTTTTGTATATTAATTTAGATATTTTTTACCCAGTTGTTTGTAGTAACTTTCACGAAGTATGTGTCCTTGAACGCCAGAATTACCAATATCCTCAATTATCTGCTGATTCAACTGGAACAGAACGATAAGCAGCTGTTTCATACAATGTAAATTATTAAAGCAACTAACCAATTATAGAGATTAATCTAACACTTTATAAGTAAGTATTTAGCTTATTTACTTAAAACCTAAAATGTATACTTTGCTATTCTGCAAAATTGCAACGGCAGTTACATTCATCCATGAATAGATAAAATCTATCTAGTAATTTCTTTGATACTTATACTCGCCACCAAGCCAGTATCGAATCCAGTACTTAAGCCGTACCAGCTTATGTATGAGGAAAATTACTGTCTTCCCATAAATCCTTTGGTCCTATAACAAATACAGAGCTAACCTGTGTCACTCCAGAAAGCTAATTCTGCAAGCTTTCTCAATCTTTAAATGTCTTAGCGACTTTATTATACAAAAATAGTAACTTTTCGACACTAATCAACTATTGGGAAATTATGCTTTTAAGTCAAAGAACCGAAGGCGGACGTTCCGCCTACAAAGCCGCGTGGTTTCGGTGGACAAACTAATACAACTTACGCACGTAATCTCATTGAGATTGATTGCAGATAGAACGGTTTATTCTCTGGGCTATACCCGGAATTTCCTGGTTTGAAGGCTGCGTACTCGAACTCCGGTTTAACATTTAAATCTAGGTCACCGGGAGTGTGGCATGTCAGCACCACCTGAAATGATAGGTTAATAATGAAGTAGACGGTGAGGAATCGCCCGATATGATCAGAGAAGTCCGTTTTCAGAAGATTTAATCAAAGATATGCCACTGAGAGAGAAACTGCCTTCAAAGCCCTAAAGAAATGCTTCCTGGCAATATGTGCATTGAAACCTACAGATTCTTGTAAACTACATTTTATAAATGTAGAAATATTGACATACCCATCACTGTGTACCGATCTATGAACTAGCATTAGGCATAAGTAATCACTACATATTATAAAACAAAGTCCTCCGCCGCGTCTGTCTGTCTGTCTGTCTGTCTGTCTGTTCTCGATAAACTCAAATACTACTGCACCGATTCTCATGCTGTTTTCACCAATGGATAGCTTGGTTCTCGAGGAAGGTTTTAGTATATAATTTGTTATGTTTTTGTATGCATTTTTGTATGAATTAACGATATTTGTTGGAGGTGTCTGAAAAAAATAAGCCGTCTGGGAGCTTTCAACGAAAACGCTGTCTAAACCCTTTGAGATATAACAAAATAATGTATGGTGGAATTATGTATCTTATAAAGGTCTTCAAAAAAGTCCGCGATGGCATATGTCTATCTCTTAAGGATAACATACTATATCCATTTTATTGACTTTTTGTAGGTATTTGTTTGCCGAATTTTACTCTTGGAAATACGATTACGATAACAATACGCTATAATATCAGTAGCTATTAGCCAAATTATGTTCGTAGATAAATAAGCTAGCTACTTATGTGTATTTCTAACAGTATACAAGAATATTTATCTTAGAAACATTACTAAACCCGGCGGCCATATGATCAAAATTTGTGCATTCCAAAACTTTCGTTACTTTTTCACTGACATATTTATCACTTTTCAAAAAACGAACACTCAATACGATATCTACACTTATTTCTCAGTAAGTCTGAAAAGATTCTTCTAAGATTAAACCGTTTTCTCATTGAATCCATTACTTTACGCACGTATAACCTTGATGAATGTTTACATTAAGCATCGCGACACACCGCCACACGACCACAGAGTATAGACGTATTTTGTTTTCTTTTTTTTTTCATTCGTTTAGTGGTGTTCCCGCTAAAATGTCAACCGGTCATGTATTAGTCGATTAATCGAATTCTACATCCAGATCGTGTTGCAAGTACAAAATAAATGTCCAGTGATGCCAGAACGTCCCAAAAGGGACGATTTTTGTCCGTCTAAACATCTTTACGTCCCTTCGATGTCCGTTCATATATTCAGTCCCTTTTCCGTCCCTTTTCAAATAGCCAACTATAATCATTTACTTTCTTATTACAAAACTAATGCGTTTAAAATGCAAATAAAAAACGCAGTTTAAAAATTACAAAAATGCGTACGTAATACTAAAACGAAACGCGCGGCGTCTGTCAAACCACTGCTGGCGAATATCGCTAGCTATCCTTTTTCCACGCGTAGTGATCCGTATCGCTTGCCTGTACCTTCCACGCACACAAACAACCACAATCTGACAATCATTCGGTTATTCAGCTGAATTCATTACGTACGAGCAGTACGAGTTACTACGATGCTCGTCGGCAATGAGGTTTTTGAAATGAAGTTTTCGTTTTGCGAGTTTCAAAAAACAAAATTATAAAATAATAAATATTGGACATCTTAGTTCTTTTTTCACTTTTTTTGTTTGCCCTAAAAATATAACCGTACTCACGCCTTTTTAGGTATACTTTTTTCTCATTCAATCGTAACGAATTAATATTTCTCTAGCCGTCCTTTTTGTCCAAAAATCGTCCCATTTCATGTAGTGAATCGTCCGAAAGTCGACGCAGGTACTGGCAACACTGTAATTGTCAAATATTTCGTCCAATTGCGAACATGACCCTGAGAAAAGTTATGCACCAATGGTGTTTATTAGACATTTCGAGCGTTTTATCAGGACAAACGGTGTACCATGCGACATTTCGGAGGATTTCGTTTTGTTTTTACATCGTTGGTACTTACGTGAATTATTTTAAAATTATTATTTGTGTCGCATTTTTATTTCGTGTTGTATTTGGTACAATTGATTGCTTTAAGAATTTGAGTTAAATTTCGTATTTTGATTTTGTGTTTGTTATCTTTAGGTAAAGACTCATTCACGTTCAGAACGTACTTTTACTATATTAAATCATTTGTTTCGGTTTCTATTCACATAGTGAGTCACATTAAAATTAATATTAAGTTAGAATTTTGAGATATAGCCTGGGATATGGAGAAGGACATAGGGTACTTTTTTATGCGATAACCGATATCCACGCGGGCGAAGCCGCGGGCAAAAGCTAGTATATAATAAATTACCCAATAATATAAAGGAAGCAAGTACTTTTATATCATTTAAAAATAAATTAAAGACTCATCTAATAATAAATCTTATTATAAAGTTAATGATTATTTTGGGGGCCCATTATTGAGTGATGTGCAAGTCAGCCCCTGCCATTTTATCCGTGTATAATAAAACATTGATCAGGCAGGGGCCATAGTCCTTCCATAGTTTTAGGTAACCAGTCCATTTTAACCAACCAAACCCATAGTCCAATATCTTTGTTTCCATATCCTGCAATAGTCTTACACCAACCGGGGGTTGTCCTTGGGTGCACTTGCATAGTGCGAACAGGGATAATCGTCGGTTGGTGCCTCATTTAATTAAAAAGCGTCTAACGGGCCTCTGCGAGTTGGCTTCGGCCCCTCGTACGCCTTCCAAAGGCCCGGGACCCCAGGGTCCCGAGATAAGTCAAATTTTTTAATGATAATTAGAATTGAATTTTAAGGTTAAGTAATGATAATAAAATTATATAATTAATAAATTTCATAAATAATCTAATAATTATATTTGTAATAGTTAAATTAATGAATAATGTAAGAAATATTTTTATTAAGTCTAATAGATATTTGCATACCTGTTTAGGTAGGATATGGTTTAAAGAACTTTATTGTATGTATCACCTCATGTACCCATATTCAAGCAAATAAATGATTAGATTTGATTTAAAAAATAACGTGGGAAGTAACTCATGAGTAGTCTCTGAGCTTTTAGTAGGTACCTACTTATTACAGATAAAATGATACAATTTTGGAATTAAAAAACAACTTGTCTTTTCTGTGTGGATTTAATAAAGGTGTTCTATACCTATGATCTGATACATGACAATGCCTTTTGGACCATCGGAATAGTATTGATTTGTAATAATCTATCAGCACACATGTCTTCCTGACAGGCCCACTAATATACCGATTACATGCGTGACGCAAATCTCGTCACATACTCGTATATGTTCACTATTATAATTTTTGCTGACGTCAAGAACAAGCTTGTTCGACCAGCGCGTGCGCCACATTGACTGGGAAATACCTGCAAAGAGCTAGAAAAATAAATAAATTATGACATACATAGTAGGTAAGCTGTTAATTCATGACATTACATATTTTATTTGCGATAGCTTTTGGAACTTCGTAAATTTTCTCAAAATTTTCGGGACAATCAAAATCAGATTTTCCTGTTTCAATAATAGGTGGCATAATCGATAGTTTTGGTTCCTTCTTAATGTCATGGTTATCATAAGCAAAATGGACTTCGGAAAGCTCTAAAACCGGTAGGATTAAGGAAAACTTACTAAATACGGTACTTTAATGTACTTATAAGTTGATTAACATTGGGAAAGAGACATTTATGTAACCTATATCCAATCCTGCAGCAGTTGTATAAACCGCTTTCAAAATCTTGAAACATGACTACATGCCAAACTGGAATTGCAAAAAGCGCTCTAGTTACGCAGTTTATTATAATTTATGTATTAGATATAACAAACAGATTACTAACTTTTGTCGACAGACATACCATGTAGTACCAAGAATTTTATTCGATACCAATAAATCACAGAATGCACGTGATTGAAATAAACATGAGATAATATGGAATCGACGGAGAAGAATTTCAGCGAGTCGAGTCAAAAATGCGGGAAACAATAAAATATGCACTAAAAGATCCAAAGCTCCAAAGACTTATTATTGGAAAGATAAATTTCAGTAAGTAGAATAATTAGTTTACTCACGCTTGATACTTTAACTAATTTAAGCTGAACCAAACAATCCACATACAAACAGTCACATAAAATAATACGCATACCTATTAAAAACAATTTAAATAAAAAAGAGACATCCCCGATTTTCATTTTTTTTTTTTGTCTATGCCTATACTGTCCCAGTGCTGGGCAAAGGCCTCTCCCAAGTCCTTCCAGGAGCTCCTATCCCACGCCACCTGAAACTTAATTTTTATTTAATTCCCGTTTTTCCAAAAGAGGAATTAAATAATTCAACATCTTAGATTAACCAATCCGCATTACGGGTCGGTAAATCACCTCATAATGATTGATATTTCACGATTCCAATATTATTAGCAGACAATAATGCCTACGGCGTATTATGAGAATAAT
Organism: Dryobota labecula; assembly: GCA_947523025.1. NCBI lineage: Eukaryota > Metazoa > Arthropoda > Insecta > Lepidoptera > Noctuidae > Dryobota > Dryobota labecula. The sequence continues at coordinate 18,407,452 of OX383288.1, read as the reverse complement.
TAACAATGGAAGCCTACGTATTAATTAAAGTAGATCCGGAACAAATCAACGCGTACGTATTAGTAGAGCGATATGGGAAATGCGACTAGGCTTATCGAAAAAACATCGATCGATCTAGGTATATTATATCGACATTTATATGCGATATATCGATCTTTTTGGCGATATTTAATATTTTGATGTGACGATATTGAATATCGAGTCACCGAGCCGGGGTATCGGGCCCTATCAGAATACCAGCGCTGCGACACTTATTTTTAAATGTCGCAGCATCATGCTGAGATAGGAGCCTTTTGGCCCCGTACAGGTTTTGTTTTCATTTTACTTTTGTTTTTATTTGTGTTACTATGAGTGTGTTTAGTTTAAAATGTGAACTTCCTGTATGAGTCCCAATAAATACTTTTTCTTTCTTTTCTTTCTTTCTTAAAAATATATAAAAAAACGATAAATTATACACCCATTAAAAGAAAATCACCTTAGCTCAAAAAACTGAAGTTCTGATTTATAAAAAATACAGCAGCCACGCAGCACACGTTCGGTGCAAATTTTGCCAACATATAGAATCAAATTTTTCCGGAATATATCGAAAGCGATACCGATACATTTTAAAAATATCGATACAATACATAAATCAATATTTTGCTACATTTCCGACATCCCTAACTGCGACCTTGATACATGTCAAAGTTACAGAGTCAAGGTGCGCGGGCATTTCTCCGCCCCACCGCGCTAGCTTGCGCACGCGAGGCCCGCGTTCTATAAAACCATACGGCAGGACCATTGACATTAATCAACTTTTGATTCTTACAATCAAAACAACCAAAAATGTTCAGCAAAGTGAGTTGATACAATTTTATTATTGTTTGAAAAATATATTATTCAAATAATATTAGCTTTACGAAAATATGTGTTAATAATAATTAAAACACGTTACAAACTTAAAATTAGATAAATTTATAATTATTTATTTTAGTATTTAATCATAATATTTTTTTAGGACATAGCTAAATAAAAGTTTGAAAGCCGTAGTATGTACTAACAGAACCTACTTTTTCAGATCGTAGCATTCGGCGCCCTCTTGGCTGCTGCCAACGCTGGTCTCCTGGGACATGGCCACGCTGTGTCCTCCCAGAGCATCGTCCGTCACGACGAGACCCATGTTGCTCCCCTGCACTACGCGGCTGCTCCCGTAGCACACTACGCCGCTCCCGTAGCACACTACGCCGCTGCCCCCGTCGCCCACTACGCCGCTGCCCCCGTAGCTCACTACGCTGCTGCCCCCGTAGCTCACTACGCTGCCGCTCCCGCTCACTATGAAGGACATGACACATACGTAAGCCCCTATTTAACTAGTAAAATTTTTCTTTCTGGATTTCGTAGTAAGTTCAATATGCTGACTTCATTTCTACATTCCCAGGCTCACCCCAAATACGACTACTCTTACTCCGTGGCTGACCCTCACACCGGCGACCACAAGTCCCAGCACGAGAGCCGCGACGGTGATGCCGTGCACGGATACTACTCTCTGGTGCAGCCTGATGGCTCCGTGCGCAAGGTCGAGTACACCGCTGATGACCACCATGGGTAAGTTACGAAAAAGATAGTGTTTGGCAGCAATAAATTTTCTTTTTCTTTTATTTTATTGGACTTACTTGAACTTTTTTTGTTTACAGTTTCAACGCTGTCGTGCACAACTCCGCCCCCGCTGTGCACCCCGCCCCCGCCCCCGCCCACGGCTACCATCATTACTGAGCGTTTCTAGTTGAGTGATTGTTATGAATGTCTGACCTACAACCTACCTATTTATATTTTTGTATGAAACAAGAGTGATATGAGTATGATGAAATATAACTTAAAAATCAATTTTCTGACTTTTATTTTACTATTTGAGAACAAATACTTACGTTACTGTTACTTTTACTGTAGTTATCGTTCCTTTCTTTAATGACATTAATACATAGTTACATAGAACACACACACAATAAACAACAATACAATTAAACCTTCGTAATCGCTAGTAGTAACTGGTTAAACTTTATTTATCATCGGTTTAGGATAATCTTATTATATTACATATATAATTTGGAAGAACCTCAAATAATCTCTCAGCTTTCTCTTTAGATTAGGTACCTACTGATGACATATTTTTTAAATTCCGAAACAGAATAAGTTTCTGAGTTCTGGAACTGCCACTAGATTTACAAACCATGTGCTACAGATATTAAGCGATATTATAACAAGATTGTACAATAATTCCAATGAAGGATTCAAACTTATAACTTTTGGTGACCAAATACTGATAAAAACAACACAAACCCACATTACGATAAATGATTTTATTTCTGTAAGTTGGTTTGTACAAATACTTTTACACGTCAATCATATTTTAAAAACTAGATGAGGTCGACGTTTCCTTTCCGACTACTCTAAGAAGAAACACCAAAACAAACTCAGAGGTCACAGTCTCTTTTAAGTCCAGACATAATCATGGTCAGATCATGTGAGGACCATGAAGATTAGTGTCTGAAATGGTATTTTGTTCTTTTACTCCTAACGATTGCATGAAATTAAATATCCTTAAACACAAACTACATAGTATTCTTTTCTGCAGTTAAATCTTCAAAAATATTTGACATCGGTCATATATACCAAATTTGCTTTCATACATGAAACATAGTATTCCGTATAAAATATATTGAAAGAACGTATTGAAACTTTTTTTATGGGTAGGGAACTAAGGATAACTGAAACATTCTTCTATTAGCACCTACGATTCACCGACTTAAGATATAAATTTTTTAAACGAACCTCGTTGATTTATTGTCCCCACCCGATACACCAAATCCACGACAAGAAAAATAAAATGTATTAATCTTGGAGATAAATCCAACATAGAACCTGCGTATAAACACTTCAGTAGCGTATATTGTAGCGTTACCTTAGCTGTGATGATCTCTTTGCTTCTAACATGATAGTTCTAAGAATGCATATGAAGTGATTATTATAGTCCCACGTAATCGTAGTGCTCTTAATTTATTAATGAATACAGATATAACCAATATCTTAAGTACCCCTAGGGTACTACTGAACATAATACAGAATTTAAACAAATTCGTCAAAATTATCGGCGCATAATCATCATCATCATTTCAGCCGAAAGATGTCTGCTACTGGACTTAGGCCTCCCTCAATTGGGGGGGTTTACCATAATCGCCACGCTTGGCAGACGGGTTGGCGATCGCAGTATGGTGTTAAAAATGCATAGAGAACGCTGCTGCCCATTCACTAGTAAATTCCTTTAATCGCCTTTTACGACTGGGTGTCGTAAAAGGCGACTAGAGGGAGGAAATGGGGTGGTGCTATTCTTTACGTCCGGCACTACACGGCGCATAATAAACTGTTATTAACCCCTAATGGCGGCTCCACACGGCAACGATTTATCGTAGCGATTTAACTGTGCAGTTCATTTTTTGAATGAATGAGTTTGCAGTTTTGTCGTAGCATCTACAAAGCAAAGCAAAGCGACCAGCGTCGATCTATCACTCAGTTCATGAAGGGACATGTCTTGCGCAAGTCGAAAGATGATCAAAGTGGACACCGTGAATAGGAGGAGTTTATCCAAAGCTACAAAACCGAAACTTGCCTTTGAAAGATTTGAAATTTATTAAATGTGTTAAAATTCGCGCCAAAAGATTAGCATAACTATTTCAGGATGAACGAAGAGACGTACTTAAATCTCCTAGCTAAAGCTACGAGTAAAGTCACTCCGATAATGCAAAAAAAGATTAAATTATCTTTTTATCTTTTTTCTTCTTAAGGATGTAAAAATATAAATCTACCATCATATCATATATTCATCAGGATCGTAGATTTATATTTTTCAACCAGTCTGTTATAGGTGTTATTTTTCTTGTTACGATCTACCAGGATCCAAAAAATGACGCCTACAATAACGTATACAAGGAATCTGTTTCAATGTCGGCCGAATGTCTGAGCTCTTTAAATAAATAAATAAGTTTACGAATCCGGGAACTTAGAGTATCCGTATGAACACGCCAATCTAGCTTATCGTCGATATGAACACCTAAATATTTAATATTTTAAACCATAGCGCACAGGCGCAATTGTGTGTGAGAAATGCATATTTATCACACACAATATTTTTTTTTTTTTGCTTTACCACGTGAAATTCTTTAAGTGATTTAATTAAATAATGTTTTCCTTCAACAGTTCGCGATTAACTCAGCTAACACTAATAGATAGCCTTTACAATTTCAACACATGCTTCAAAATCATAACGGCAAATTAAATTGTTGTAATGGCCAATCTCAGAATCTATTAACGCATAAGAATAAATTAACAACAATTAACACAACCATGTTCTAATTAAAATAGATTGGAATGAAACACATTAACCAACATGTTACATTACATTACAATAGTTATTTGTATTTGAATCAAATGTTATAAGTTTTGCATGTCAAAGTCACGGAGACAATAAACACGCACCTGCTCCCTACACTAGAGATGCACACACGGTTCTTCTTCTTCTTCTTCCATCCCTGGTCCCGTTATTTGGGACCAGGGATGGAAGACTCCTCACTTTCCTGCGCCAAGACGAACGAGATGCACACACGGTTACTTTTTTCTATAAAACCGAAAGGAAATTCCATTGATTTCATCAATCCACACTTGATTGTGACATACAATTCATCAAAATGTTCAGCAAAGTAAGTTGTAACAAAATATAAGGATTTTTTTTTAAAGACCAGGCAAAAATACACTTAACTGTCAATAAGGTTTTAGTTAATTCATTATGGAACCCAAGTTTGCCGTATTGTCTAACCTAAACCTATTTCTTCCAGATCGTAATTTTCGGCGCCCTTTTGGCTGCGGTCAACGCCCTCCCCTACGGTCACACCGTGTTTTCCCAGTCTATTTTGCGCCATGACGAGGCTCTTGTTTTACCTCTACACTACGCCCTCCCCATAGCACACTACGACGGCCATGAGACTTACGTAAGTTATTTATTTTAAAATATTTTTTTTTAATCCAGAAACCTATTGTACTTTAATAATAAATTTTACAGGCTAACCCCAAATACGACTTCGCATACTCCATATCTGACCCTCACACCGGAGACCACAAGTCCCAGCACGAGAGCCGCGACGGTGACGCCGTGCACGGATACTACTCTCTGGTGCAGCCTGATGGCTCCGTGCACAAGGTCGAGTACTCAGCTGATGATCACCATGGGTATGACGAGACCATACGATAAAATTCTAAAAATATTTTTGTCTTTATGGAAGTGATAGCTTTTCTCTCTTTTCCGCTAGAAACAGTTTTATCGAATAATTTTCTTTTTCAGTTTCAATACTGTGGTACACAACTCTGCCCCCTCGGTACATCTAGCCGTCTAGTGTCCGTCTAGTGTCCATGGACACGCTTACTATCATTACTGAGTGATAATTGACCCTGTATTAATTGTGCCTATTTATTGTCTACCTATGTACCTAAATAACGAAAATATATATATATATAAAAAATATAAAATATGATTGAACAACAAAAAAAACAGTCGTTATTTTTACCATCCCATTACTACAATTACCAATTCTTATCGTAATCATTACATGAAATCGGCATCAGTCTTTCGTTTTGAGGTGGATAAATCATGTGCTTATGATTCCGGATCCGGACATAAGAAAAATCACCAAAAATCTACAATTACCTATTCTATTCCAATGGTACATCTCTAATTCACGGACATTAGTAAGTTTAATTTTTTTTATTTTAGTCTACACTTTTAAGTACAGCAATCCATAGTAAACATTTAATGTAGTTGGCAGCCAAATTGTAAAAACAAAGGCCTGGACAGAATATAATGTAATGCAAAACTGTTTAATTTAACTTTTTACGAAAATACTACAATACTTAAAAAACTAGAAGTCACTTAGAATTTACTTTGTTGACGAGAGACGAGAAGAGATATGAATAGTATTTAGATCGCGTTTATTAGGCAGTTACTACTTGTGTTCGTAGGTCAACTTTTGACTGACTGAAAAGCAACGACAGACCTATGTAAGTAAGACTACGATACGATGCTCGATTTTATATCGACCACATCAAGTCAAAAACATCTGTTTTGAATCGTTATTTCAACTCTCCTGGGTATAACTTGACATTGCATGCTATAACTTTCTGAGTTTAAATATGGAACGGAAAATTGTAAGGATTTTTATGAAACTAAAAGAAGATCAAAACGGTTCTTCAAAACCATAGTACGAGATTACGGCTACTAAAATATACATAGAAACCGCATCATCATCATCATTTCATCCGAAAGACGTCCACTGCTGGACATAAGCCTCCCCCAAGCACCGCCACCTCGACCGGTTCTGTGCTTCCCGCATCCAGCGGATTCCTGCGGCTTTCATAAGGTCATCGGTCCACCTTGTGGGATGCCTTCCAACGCTACGTCTTCCGGTACGCGTTCGCCACTCTAGAACCTTTCGGCCCCAACGGCCATCTGTTCTGCGCGCAATGTGCCCTGCCCATTGCCACTTATGAAACCGAAACCGTAAAAACCCACCGAACCGAATAGAAACCGTATAGAATATATGAAATACATTTTACGTAATAAAACCATAACATTTTTAAAACACAAAGTATATTTGTTATTTAAAAAAATGCGTAACTGGACATTAATTAATGTCCAAAAAACACAAAGAGCAACCAACTAATAAGCACAAACCACATCAAAGTAAGTTAAGACATCCATAATCTTACTGCTTGAAGGTAGCTACAAAATGTTATACCTACTGGATATAAATATACCTAAATGAGATTTAAAAAAAACATAATTAGCCTCAAATATACTACAGTTTTTTTTTGTAATTGGCCACCTGCCCAGCTATATGAGAATGAGGCGGTCACCTTAAATTGAAGCGATAATAACAATAATAAAACAATTCAAAATATTTTTGATATTTCGTTATATAGATTTACAATCCTGAGAAGATACTGGCCTCTTGTAGGACGCAACAAGTTAGTAGTTTTTTTTTTTTCGAGTTTGTTGTTTTTTTTTTAAATATAATTTGCGTTTTGTTTGTGCTTGTGTCTATGCTATGCAAGAAAACACTGCATAGCATAGACACAAGAGTCATCGTCATCTGCCTAGCGTTTTCCCAACTATGTTGAGGTCGGCTTCCAGTCTAACCGCGAAGGCGACTGTCTATCTTACCTCCACAACCCAGTTACTGGATAATATCCCTTGGTAAGACTGGTTATCAGAGTTTCGGGCTTCTGACGACCCGTAACGACTTAGACACAAGAGTCTTTAATTAAGCTAGAATCACAATTCGCGTTAACAGCAATGCGAACGAATTTTTTGATACCCATGGGATCTGCCCCCTTATTATACACAAATTATCTTTAATTTTCTACATATTATTATTATTTGACATGATAATAATAAGGCAAAAATAGCTATATTAGCTTATAAATAAAACACTGTAAACAAATATACATAAAAAAACAAACTAAGTATTTTAAATTACTTTTGTGTCTGTCTATTCACAATACTCGTATCACCACTCTGATACAAAACTTTTACTTTTTTGGTCAGTTTTCTGAAAATGGATAAAGTGAGTAGATAACTAGAAATTAGTATGATTAAGTGACGATAATTACAATAATTGGAACAAAATAATAAACATTATATTAAAACAAATCGTATGCAGGTATTACGTTTTTCCTAATACTCATTTTCTTTCCATCGATTAAACTAAATAATAACAACAAAAAAATTCAATTAGTTAGCCCTTACACAAAAACACTTCATACACAACACCCTCATTACACATTACAATAGGAACTAAAACTTACAAGGTCTGAAAAGTATTGTTGTCATAGGTACGTTCGCGTATTTCTCCGCCCCACCGTGCGCAACCTATTCTGACCGCGTTCTATAAAACCATTCAGCAAATCTATTGACATCAATCAACAATTGTAATTGTAACAAACAATACACCAAAATGTTCAGCAAAGTAAGTGGAAAAACAAAATAATTATAACTTTGATAACAATTATTGGCCGAATGTTTTACACCTTGTTTCTACGCTTTTCTTACAATTGAGCAAAACTGACCATCAGTGTACTAATAAACAGCCTACATTTTTCCAGATCGTAACTTTCGGAACCCTGTTGGCCGCTGCCAGCGCTAGCCTATACGGCCACGGGCACGTTGGCCATGCCGTGTCCTCCCAGAGCATCATCCGTCACGATGAACCCCTGCACTACGCTGCTCCCGTAGCACACTACGCTGCTGCCCCCGTGGCTCACTACGCTTCCCCCGTGGCTCACTATGCCGCTCCTGCAGCTCATTACGACGGCCACGACACTTACGTAAGTCATCTGTTCATAGAGACTGCACCATAATTAGAAAGAATTGAAAAAAGTTCTATAATCTAATTTGGCTTATTATTTCAGGCTCACCCTAAATATGACTTCGCTTACTCCGTGGCTGACCCTCACACCGGTGACCACAAGTCCCAGCACGAGAGCCGCGACGGTGACTCTGTTCACGGATACTACTCCCTGGCTCAACCTGACGGTTCCATCCGTAAAGTCGAGTACACCGCTGATGCCCACAATGGGTACGTTGTCAAAGGGTTAACCACCGTCTGATATAAAATCATAGCTAGGATGACTAAGACATGAAGAAGGCTAGGACACGAAGATTTTAACAGGTTTTATCAACAAACCTAATCAAAACTTATTATTTTCAGATTCAACGCTGTGGTACACAACTCCGCTCCCTCGGTGCATCCCGCCCCCGTCCACGGACACGTTTACCATCATTACTGAATAATCATCTATGTCTGATGACTCCGCGACTATTTATTGTTGTATACAAATGTGGTATAGTTGAGATGAGATACAAAAATAAAGTGTAATTTATAGACACTAACATGGTATTATAATTTCTTCCTAAATGAATACGAACGTACACATAACATTCAATTAAAAGTAGTAATCTATTGTTACTTTAACTACCTTTTAGCTTTTAGATTAATACTGTCGTGGTTGCATATAGTGAAAAAGCAGTCTAGAATGCCACGATCCCATATACCATCGTGACAATACAAATCATGTTTTACAATAATACTTAAAATGAGACAATATCAATTACTTTATCATTGACAGTTTTGTGCAATGAGAAATAAGCATACCTATCTACATACTATTTATTTCAACAATGCAATAATTTGATTGCGTAGTTTCTTGAAACTAGCAATTATTTTACGCTGTTTATTAAAATGTAATTATATATTATGATCGAATGTACATTTAGGTGACTAAGATATAGGAATGCATGTCGTCATTAGTTAGTACAGATATTGCAATCGAAAAGTAGATTAACTCGCCACGAGACTGACCAAAATCAATCTTGCGCAGGATGTGGTAGGTAAATCCCGTATACCCTGAATGTTTGAACACGAAGGATCACACTCGTAGAAAGCAACTACACCAATCTGCCAGATATATATTCACGGATTATTAGTAAAGTTCTCTACATTATACTTAAAATGGGATTATTATTCCACCTTTATTTATGTTTTTTTTTATTTTTTTTAAACTGCAATCTTTACCAATTTTACCGGTGATTCTGAATTTTTGTCAGATGACAATACTACCACACGATGAAGCAAGCCAAACTGGCAAGGCTTTCGTATTAGGAAAATGCTTTTACAAAAATCGTATATTTATATGTATAAAAGTCCGATTAAAATAGTAAAGAATTCTCTCCTCAACAACAGTTTGCAGTCTTATTTATCGTTAAAACTCATTACCGAACGTAGCACTCGCCGTGCTATTCTACCAAGATGAGAACTTTTATTGGTATAAAAAAAAACATTTAGAGAATCACAATTATACAAAAAAATACCCTCATGTATAAAAAAATACACTCATTAAATCCATTCAAGACTCAATTATCTAATATTCCTAAAATCTAAATGCATTGGACGCTTGGGGGTATCATAATTGATGCAGTGACGATTCTGACGAAATTAATATTTATAATTTACCTTAGAAACATTGTTCTCATGTAAGTGACTTTGTATATTTCTGGAGAATAAATATCAAAAATATCAGCGTAGATTTGGTGAAAAAAAAAAGAAAATAATGTCGTTACTTTACCATACTCGTCAATGTTAAATAAGTTGAACAAGAAAATAATCGAAAAATTTATCGTAAAATTTATTTTTCAATTTCAGGTAATAAATATTTTTAAATTATTGAATGCAGTGTTTTATAATCAAAATTCAAAATCAATTTAATTAAATATAGTTAAATACATTATACAAGCTAACACTAAAATATATACTTTGTATAAGTACTTATGCATAATATTATATATTTTAGTGTTATATATGGTATGTGTCATATAATTATATAAAGGGGAGAACTCATTGGGCAATAACAAATAATTTTTACACTTTTCAGGAAACTGAACGAGGCACAATAGAAGTTTTATTGTTAATACGTCTGGGGGCATTTAGTGTCACACAAATGTTAATGAATCTTACAATTGATCTTTTTGCAAGAGGCGAAACTGTTACATAATAATAATTTAATCGTTTATTGGGAACAAAAACCAAAAACATTATCTAGATGATAATGTTTTTGGGTTTCATCGTTTAACAAACAATGTTAACTGCAATAGTCAAAACTATGGCACAGCTACCAACGCCCGACTCCTATTGACTCTCTTATAGTAGTAGGTTGTTCTATTATACAACAAAGGTATTAGAACAGAGGTATAATGAAAAAAAAGTATATACACAGATAATATCGGACATAATTAAAAACACCCAGATGTCATGCAGGATTTTCCACGGACAATCCAAGCAACGTTTGTTGATTGACTATAGGCTTCAATTATAATCTCCGCAGTAATCACTTGACTGACTTCAGTAATTAGTAGTAGTTTGAGGTTTACAAGCTGTGTCTATTATCCAGCCCTCCCGCCGCTGGCCTTATGAAGGTGATGGAATAAAAAGTACATTTGTGATCTAATACATATATCAATGTTGCTTTCACATAACAAAACCACACATAATCAAAATAAAATAAAACACTCAATATCAATTTTAATGCTAAAATTTAATTTACAATCGATTCTCTCATTTTTATTACAACTGTGACCTTGGGACACATTAAAGTATTCAAGATCAAGAGCGCGCACGCATTTCTCCGCCCCACCAAGTCGACGCGTGTGGTTATGCTATTACTCGGTATATAAAACCATTCAGTAAGTCCATTAACATCAATCAACACTTGACCGTTGAAACTATACAGCAAAAATGTTCAGCAAAGTAATTATAATTATACTTTTTTAATCTAGTCATATTAATCATTGCATTTAAAAAGTTTATAATTTGCATAAACGTGGTAGGACACGTTTTGTTTAGAAAGAAAATATTAACTAATTCACTTATCTAATACTGTACGAAAAACTTTCAGATCGTAGCTTTGAGCGCACTGTTGGCCGCTGCCAACGCTGGTCACTTGGGCCATGGGCACGCTGTGTCCTCCCAGAGCATCGTCCGTCACGATGAACCCGCTCACTACGCCGCTCCTGTAGCACACTACGCTGCTCCCGTAGCACACTACGCCGCCGCCCCCGTTGCCCACTATGCCGCTGCCCCCGTCGCCCACTACGCCGCTGCCCCCGCAGCTCACTACGCTGCCGCTCCCGCTCACTACGAAGGACATGATACATACGTAAGCATTTATTTCACTAAAATGTACTAGATTCTTGTAGGATTTCATAGTAAGTTCAACGTGCTAACTTCAGTTCTACATTCCCAGGCTCACCCCAAATACGACTACTCTTACTCCGTGGCTGACCCTCACACCGGCGACCACAAGTCCCAGCACGAGAGCCGCGACGGTGACGCCGTGCACGGATACTACTCCCTGGTGCAGCCTGATGGCTCCGTGCGTAAGGTCGAGTACACCGCTGATGACCACCATGGGTATGTTTTGTCTTACCATCTATTTCTATGAAGACATAAGTAATTGCTACAAGCCTTATTATGTATACATTTTACCTTTGTACCATAATTATATTTTTTTTGCTCTTTTCAGTTTCAACGCTGTGGTACACAACTCCGCTCCCTCGGTGCACCCCGCTCCCGTTCACGGACACGATTACCATCATTACTGAGTGATCATCAATGACTAATTGTATTGTGCCTATTTATTATTTTTTACATAATGACTGTGATACGCGATTCCTAAATATAATGTGAATGACTCTTACTTTATTTTTTTTTGATAATCCCAATACTAAAAAGTGTGTACGCTGGGGCGTAGCGACGATGTCATGGTTTAAAAAGTTTCCTTATGATTTTATTTCCATCAGCTCCTACTTTCAGCAACATGCACGGCAGAGACTTTAATTTTTAGCGACAAGCTGATTTAGTCTGACCAAAAAAATTCTCTTTATCATCAAAAAACAAACGAAAATGATGCAAAGTGAATTTACATTTTTCACTTTTCATCATTTTGGTATTGTTTTTTGATAAAATCGTAAGAAATCATAAAATATAAGCAAGTCCAGCAGCAACGAAGGTATAAAAACACCTGCAGAGTTAGTGCAAGCAGAACATTTTTTTTCTTGCACCTAGCATTTTCCTAGCTGTAGTGAGGTGAAAAGTTATGTGTTTCGCTCAGCAGCAAATTTATATTGCGTCTCGTACCTTTGAAACCCTTGCTAGGCTCACGTTTCAATACAAGTACTCGCACGAAAAAAAAAAGGTTTGCGGTTGCAAACCTTTTTTTTTTGTCAGTGTTTGTCTTTAATACTTATTTGTTATGCAAGGTTTTGCATAACAAATAAGTATTAAAGACAAACACTGCAGTGTTTGAGTTCATATTGCAGCACGTATGTCTTTATATACCGGTAAATTGAAAAAAAAAAGGTGGTGGTTTAAGGTTCAGGTTACTTTTAATCCGTCTGGATTTCTGAATAGAAATATTTGGTTAATGGTCCAATCAGTGAACCCTTGGAAAGCCTTCGATGAAATACTCTAAGAAATTCCTTAAATGTCCTTATTTTTAATACTAAGAAACATAATTTCCTACATAACAGAAAGGGTTCATCTATAAAAAAAATCTAAAATTTAAAAACCGTCGTGTTCATGTCACTTGCAAAACAAACATTGCTGAACTTCAAAATGTTGAATTGGTATCGCCACGCGGCGAAGTAAAAAAAAAAACCACAAACCATTCAACCAGTTTTTTACTCGTATTAAATGTTTTGCAACTAATCATTTTAGAACTAGATTGTTCAAAATTGTAATATTAGGGGTTAAAGTATGAAATTGCCCGATTTATACATCAAAATTAAAACTTGTTTTTTTTCCAAGATGTAACATATTTATTAATCAAAATATTTACCCTCATTATCTATACATTGCTGCCATCTAATCGGAAGTTCTTTATGCCTTTGCGATAGAACTCTGGGAATCTAGATTCGACAAATTGTGTAAAAGCATTTTGTACTGCCCCTTGGGAAGAAAATTATTTACCACGTAAATAAAAACCAAATCACGAAAAAAATGGTAGTCAGTTGGAGCAAGGTCTGGCGAGTACGGAGGATGACGTATGGTTTCTAACTGCAGCTCCTGCAGAGTTACAACGGTGTCCCGTGCCGTGTGAGGTCTTGCGTTATCATAGAGCAATAATGGTGAAGATCGATTCACGAGTCGGGGCTGTTTTACTGCCAGTTTCGCCATCATTGTACGCCGGCATAGTAAACATCTGCTGATATTGCTTGACCAGGCCTGAGAAAGCTATAGTGAATAGCACCATGAAGAGACCACCAAACAGTTTCCATTACCTTTTTATTGGTAAGCTTTGCTTTAGGGCACTGTTGCGGCGTTTGACCTAGGGTCAACCATTGCATTTTTCGCTAACGGTTATCGTAAAGAATCCACTTTTAGTCACATCTCACGGTCAGTGGGTCGTCTTAGGGGCGGAGTTCTCACAATTCGATCCAATATTCCTTCATTTCTGTACCGATTCAACAAGGCAGCGCAAGTTTCAACACGCGTTTCTTTCTGCAGATCAGTCAAATCATAAGGCTTTTCATTTTTTTTTTATCTTATTGATTTGATGCACATGAGTCAATATTGTAAGTAAGGTAACATTAAACCATACTGCTGATTCCTGGGTAGTTGACTCGGATCGGCTTCCAACATCTCCTTCAATTCAGCGTTATTCACCTGTGTGGACGGACTTCCACGTGGTTCGTTCTTCAAGTCGAAGTTTCCATTACGAAAGCGTTTAAACCAAAAACGCACGGTGCATTCATAAGTACCTCTCCAAACGCAGCTTTGATATTACGAGCCGTTTCTGCCGCGTCAGTTCCGCGTCGGAACTCGTATTCAAAAATTACTCGGATTTTCGAAGTTTTTTGAAAATCTTTTCCGTCTAAGGTGAATAAAAAAACAATTGAAAATCTAATGTTGATTATTTTTTAAAGAAAACTCTCATAGGTATAATGTAAAAAAAGTTTCACTTGAATATCTCACACCACGAAGGTACAAACTTCGATGTAAGTAAAAACGGCCACATTCCTCTAGATCGTATTTTGTTGCTTCGTGTCTCAATATGAAACTTTATAAAAGGTATTTAAAAATTCTAGACACACTTACCGATATAGTTGATTGAGCCGTTTTTCATAATTCCTTCTTAGTCACGAGATAATATGTTTTAAAGGAGTGGCGCTAGTGGACCGGTGACAACGCTCTTAAAGTCAATTCAAAGTATCTATTACCTACTTAGGCACTCGAACTATCTCGTGCCTAAATAGGTCACTTTTTTCCCTTGTATAACAATCTACTATACACCGGAACATAAAAAATTCAAAAACCTTTTTTATCAGTTTTTAATAAAATGTTGCGAACTTAAAAAATACATTATTTTACTGTACCTATTACATATTACAAATTCTAATATTTCACGTAATCACCAATTTTTTCAACAATATTTTGGTATCGTAACTGCGACCTTGAGCCTTGCCAAAATATTCAAAGTCAAGTGCACGCATTTCTCCGCCCCACCGCGTAAGCGCATGCGGCTTTGTGTTTCATATATAAAACCATACAGCAATTACTTTTATATCAAACAACAGTTGACCGTTGTAAATCAAACAGCAAAAATGTTCAGCAAAGTGAGTGTATACCAGTTTATACTATTTTTTAGGGTTCCGTAGTTTACAAGAAACCCTTATAGTTTCGCCATGTCCGTCTGGTCCGTTTGTCTGTCCGTGACTTAGCTCAGAGACTCTTAGTACTAGAAAGCTGTAATTTGGTATGGGTACCTAAACAAATTAATCACGCCGACAAAGTGGTAAAATAAAATCGTGAAAAGTATTTAGGGTACCTCCGGTACACTTAAAGTGTACATGATATTTTTTTTCTCGTCTATCCCATGGTGTGGGGTATTGTTGGATAAACCGTTTAAAAATATTGCGGGTTTGTGAAAACCATTTTTCGATTCAGGGATCCGTTTGCGTAAGCTTTAAAGTGCAATTTTTTTTTGTTCGTTGTATGAAATGAAAAAATTCACAGCAGTAGTATATGTATACAATGAAGTTAAAAGGAAAACTATCACAGCTAAGGAGGCTTTTCAAGTTACCGAGTAATAGTCGTTAAGTTTGTTTTTGGGATAAATTCATCCCAACTTCGGAACCCTTCATTGTGTGTGGTCCGACACGTACTTGGCCGGTTTTTTTGTTACCAACAATATCTAGTTTTTAACTGGACTAGTGACTAAAGTTGACAGTGTTACTTGCAGATAGTAGCTATGAGCGCGCTGTTGGCTGCTGCCAACGCTGGTTATCTCGGCCATGGACACGCCGTGTCCTCCCAGAGCATCGTCCGTCACGACGAACCCGCTCACTACGCAGCTCCCGTAGCACACTACGCCGCTCCCGTAGCACACTACGCCGCAGCCCCCGTAGCTCATTACGCTGCTCCCGTAGACCACTACGACGGTCACGACACTTACGTAAGTACCATCTGTATTCTGATTACACACATGAAATTATCTGTTATAATGCGATTTTTTTTTTTATAACTCAATAGGCTCACCCCAGATACTAGTCGTATTTGGGGTGAGCCTATTAATAAGGACATGACACATACGTAAACTTTAATTTAACATAAAAAGTACTAGATTCGTGTAGGATTTCATAGTAAGTTCAATATGCTGACTTCAATTCTACATTCCTAGGCTCACCCCAAATACGACTACTCTTACTCCGTGGCTGATCCTCACACCGGCGACCACAAGTCCCAGCACGAGAGCCGCGACGGTGATACCGTGCACGGATACTACTCCCTGGTGCAGCCTGATGGCTCCGTGCGCAAGGTCGAATACACCGCTGATGATCACCATGGGTATGTTATTAGATATCCTCCTTAAAGTCTGTTACAACTGTATCTAATAAATAGTTAATGTCATTAATTATTTCTCCTCGTTATTTTCAGTTTCAACGCTGTGGTACACAACTCCGCTCCCTCGGTGCACCTCGCCCCCGTCCAGGGACACGATTACCATCATTACTAAGTGATCATATTCTATGACTGATTGTATTGTGCCTATTTATTATTTTGTACATAATGACTGTGATAAGCGATTCCTAAATATAACTTGAAAAACTCTAACAGAAACTTTCTTGATGTCCTTTACTGCTAAGTGTATGACAAAATATTTCTTTGATGATATTATGATAAGATAGATAGATAGATAGAATACTCTTTATTATGTACACCATAAACATTACAGATATAAATGTAGAACTGTTACATAGGGTGTCACAATAGGCGGTCTTATCGCTAAAAGCGATCTTTTACAGACAACCTTTTAAGATGAGTCTAATTAGTGAAAAATATAACATCATTAAATTCATTCTGAAAATAACCGATCCAGTTCTATAGACACCGATCCAATGCTGGGGTCGTGACCACGTCGTATGGTTTCAGAACTTTCTTCTTAATTATGTATATCCATATATAAGGTGTATCTATTCATAGGTACATGAAATATTTTAAGAGAAACATCTTCAAGTGGTAAAAAATCCATAGCAGTGAAAAAATATATTTTTCTAAGTGTTTTTATTTTTACACAAATATTAAAATTTTAAAATTGCTCGAGGCAAATTGCAAAAAAACCTTTACTTACTTATTCTATGAATGACCCGCCCGGACGCGGCGACGGTGGCGCACGAGCGCGGTACCTTTTGATAAAATTAATCATCATATCAAGTATTTTCTTTTTTTAAATAATATACTTAGATTTAAAAAAAAAAAACGTTTTCGTGGCTTCTTTACCATCTATAGGTGTATCTCATAAAATATTTCGTGTTTGAATAGATACACCTTATATACACGGTATCTAAAGCTTTGATGTTTAGCGAGGTGTTGATTTTGTCTGATCAGCGCCAAACGATGCAAGAAAGAGTTTCGGCAACCGGTTACCATATTTACAGACTACATCGTAAACGTTCAAGATATCAGCTAATTAACTTAATTAGTGTTCAAACTCAAACTAGATACTAATATGTACAAGTATGTCAAAAAGGGAGGGAAAAGAATCAAAGGATATATATATTATCTATTTTCTTAAATAATCTTAAAACTATTTAGTGTTAATTTAAATATATACAACTCAAACTCAAATCGTTTATATCAACTAAACCATTTACAGGCACTTTTGAATTGTCAAGGAGTCGGTCAGTAAGAAAAATGAAGCTACATGCCCATTCCAAAGCGTAGTAGGTACCTATGAAGAAGAACGGGCAAGAAACTCCATGGACACTCTTTTAAATTAAATTGTTACAAAAATAATTATTAGTTACATCATAATGTTGAATTTATAACGAAAAACGTACACATTAAAAGCGTCCAGAGTAAAAACTAAAACAATTAAAAAATAAAAATAAGTGGCAGCTAAGAGATGACCAGTCCCAACAGAAAGAAAGAAGTTGTTGAAAGAAGCATTTTGTAGTTATTCTGCATTTTAAACTATGTACTAGCTAAGTGTAAAACTCGTCAGGATGTAATGTCTTAGTATAGTCGACCTCGTAATTGCTTTCAAGCAATTTCTACCCTAATGCTGAATGTCACTTGCACCTCATAAAAGAACAAGAGCTATTTGTCTATGAGACAGTTACATAATTTCGACCTCATAATAGTCATCTGCCTAGCCTTTTCCCAATTACGTTGGGGTCAGCTTCCAGTCTTACCAGATGCAGCTGAATGCCAGTATTTTACATGGAGTGACGGCCTATCTGACTTCCACAACCCAGCTACTGGGTAAGACCTAAGACTAAGACTGGTTGTCAGACACTCGGGCTTCTGACAACTCCTAAAAACTGTCAAAGATCTACAAATGATAGCCGGGACCAACGGCTTACCGTGCCTTCCGAGGCACGGAGGGGTCTTGGTATATAAAGATGGTCACCCATCCACGGACCAACCGCGGCATGCGTAGCTTAACCCGATCGATCGATCCATGCGGCTGTTATTACTTAGCCAGAAACCTCTCTCAAAGTTTCAATTTACTGGGAATTGTTGTCAAAAGTGATAACGTAATTACGATGTCCACTGTACAATGATAATCACATAGAAGAACCAATGACGGAGGTATTTAAGAGGGCACTCACCGGTCCACTAGCGGCACTCCTTTAAATAAATATTATCTCGTGACTGAGAAGGAATTATGAAAAACGGCTCAATCAGCAACCCCGGTAAGTGTACCTAGAATTTTCTAATACCTTTTATAAAGGACATCGTCGGTAATGGCCCCAGAACCAACAAGCATCTGACCTACATAATAATTATAAATAATTATATTTTATTAGACTAATTGCGAATTTTGTATGAAACGGACATTCTGCGTTCCATAATGAACAATTAAAAGAGCGACTATCGACATCACATAAAATATGCCGCCATCTTTGACAATGAATTAGACATGACAATTAGTGATGTCCAATCTTTCAATAACATGACTAACATACATGAGGTAATATGACTTCCTACGTAAGTATAAATAAATGAAATAAAAATAAAACATTAGGATAAAGCCGTTTGCATTGAAATTAAATAAATAAGTACTTATTTACCTACCTACCTACCCATTTTAATACAAAACTAAAAGTTTTACCAAATACCTAATAGGCTACTTAGGTAAGTATTTAAATGTTTTTCTGATTCTCTTAGAAAATCATGTATTTCGAAGTATTGAAAAGATTGTTTCTTACTAAATATAACCTCAAAGTCTTTGCTTTCTTTTGAAATAAATCCTTTCTGCAAGTTGTCCATCATTAAACTTTATCTTCATGGGCATATACTTGTAATTTAGAACAAGCAATGTAATTTTCCTTTGCTGTTGGTTCTGGGGCGAACGATGTATGGATGCAGAACAATCTCCTTTCATATTGAGTCACGAAGCAACAAAATACGATCTAGAAGAATGTGGCTGTTTGTCTTTAGATCAAATTTTGCTGTTTCGTGTCTTCATTTACCGAGGTTGCTGATTGAGCCGTTTTTCATAATTTCTTCTCAGTCATCCTTTTTTTTACAGGAGTAGCGCTAGTGGACCTGTGAGCACCCTTTTAAGTGGAAGACGACAACATGGATACTTTTGCCTATTTACTGCTACTATTCACTAGGTTTTGATTTGAAACAACTTATTCAGATCCATGATTATTTTTATTTCTGTACCAAAGATAGGTATTAATTATAAACGGCCATTTACTTTAAACAGCTTGACTTCCCGGATAAGATTGCACAATTATTAGAAGCATGACGAATGATCTAGAGCAGGGCTTTAAATACCGGTAAATTTTCATAACGTTACCTTTTATTGACAGAGTTAATGTTATTATTAAAATAACGGTAATTGATTTAACGTTAATTATGCGACTATTAATTTTATCGTTATTTTAAACGGGTGAGATGTAAGTAGTGGGGCCTGGGGCGTGCAGCGCGGCGTGAGCCCGCCCTCGCGCCTCTCTGATGCCGTGCCGATCAAAACGTTGCCTGAATCTGCCTGATTCTTACCCACAGAACGGTAACGTAGCTAAATTAACGTTAGTTATCGTATTTTTGTTAATGTTAATTAACGTTATATTACTGGTAATGTTATCAAGTAACGTTAAATTATTGTAACGTTAATAGGTATAATATTGAAATTTAACGTTACGTAACGGTTATTATTTTGTTATTTGGTAACGTTAACAAGCCCTGATCTAGAGACTATTCGGCCCAAGCAATAGAACCCTATTTATCAGTTATTAAAAACAAACAACTAAGTAATGGCTTCGTAAGTATGAACCAACAAACACAACTTCCAGATAATGCTTCGATTAGTGCTATAATCACAAACACATACATAGAGAACTTGTAACTGTTTTTTGTGTAACCATTGTTTTCACTAAAAAGATGAAGAACACATAAAGTTAATCATACACTAAATATCAGCGCAGTGGTTAAAAGCAAGTTGAACAGCTGGCTCCTGAACTAAGTAACGTGTTGTATCTTAAGACAAGATTGAAGAGCTTACATTTGTAACACTAACTGAAACATCATCATTTTGAAGTTTATTAAATAATTAAACCTTAATTTATCTTAAAAATACTCCAGCGTTTAAGTTTTCCGTATCAGTCAACCATGGGTAGAGAAAAATGCATTTAGGAGTTTTATTTTTTAAATTCACGAAAAGAAAAAATAAATAAATGTTTATAAATAAAATAGGTACATATTTTAACAATCGACAAACATATTGTCAATAAAAAAAATATCCAACAAATATTATTTAACCACACACAAAACATTAAAATAATGTTTCTCTAACTACGTAGTAGTCTGAACTTCCGAGTTAAAGTGTGGCTGAACATTAGCGGCATCACGACACTTCTTTTATATGTTAATGGATTGAAATCGAGAAGAAAATTATATTTCAAAACGTAACCTACCTGTAATGTACTGAAAATGTTTTTATATCGCCACGGAAAAAACCAAC
This sequence comes from Dryobota labecula, assembly GCA_947523025.1. NCBI lineage: Eukaryota > Metazoa > Arthropoda > Insecta > Lepidoptera > Noctuidae > Dryobota > Dryobota labecula. Next base: position 18,386,344 of record OX383288.1, on the reverse strand, counting down.
AAACTTTGTAACCGACTGTATTGGTACAAATTCTAATGTTGCACGTAACAATCAATTATTACAACAATATTTTTGGATTCGTAACGGTAACCTTGAGCCTTGTATGCAAAGTCAAGTGCACGCATTTCTCCGCCCCACCGCGTTAGCGCATGCGGCTTTGTGTTTCATATAAAAAACGATACAGCAATTACTTTGATACCAAATAACAGTTGACCGTTGTAAACCAAACAACAAAAATGTTCAGCAAAGTGAGTGTATCCCCAAAAGATTTTAGTTAACGACAGTTAATCGTTTTAAACTACCTCCAGCTTCACACAAGTGCTTAAAAAGTAGCTTAAGTTAACTTTGTGATTTTCAGATTGTAGCTTTGAGCGCGCTGTTGGCCGCTGCCAACGCTGGCTACTTGGGCCATGGACACGCCGTGTCCTCCCAAAGCATCATCCGTCACGACGAACCCCTGCACTACGCTGCTCCCGTAGCACACTACGCTGCTCCCGTAGCACACTACGCCGCTGCCCCCGTGGCTCACTACGCTGCCCCCGTGGCTCACTACGCTGCCCCCGTGGCTCACTATGCCGCTCCTGCAGCTCACTACGACGGCCACGACACTTATGTAAGTCATCTGTTCATGTTGACTACACCATTACAGGTCGTTGAAGAAAGCGCTATAATTTAATTTGGTTAATATTGCAGGCTCACCCCAAATACGACTTCGCTTACTCCGTGGCTGACCCTCACACCGGTGACCACAAGTCCCAGCACGAGAGCCGCGATGGTGACTCTGTTCACGGATACTACTCCCTGGCTCAGCCTGATGGCTCTATCCGCAAGGTTGAGTACACCGCTGACGCCCACAACGGGTAAGTTGCAGAGGACTATTATTTTGGATGTAGAACCCGCGTAAGTTACTGTGTCAACATTGTGCTAATATAAACAATATTCTTTCCTTTCAGTTTCAACGCTGTGGTACACAACTCCGCTCCCTCGGTGCACCCCGCCCCCGTCCACGGACATGATTACCATCATTACTGAGTGATCATCAATGACTGATTGTATCGTGCTTATTTATTATTTTGTACATACCAAATGAGAGTGAATGTGATTTCAAAATAAAATGTGATATACCACTAACTTATTTTTTTATATACCTACCAAGATAGTTTTCCTTGTAATCCCACAAACTAAAAGGCGATCCACTCATTTCATTTAAGAATTGATAATGACACATTTTAAAGCTTAAAAAAAACGATATTAGGTAGAATGCGAATGCAAGCTCGTGGCAGAAAATCAAAGGCGAATTGAGCTGACGTTCATGCTGTATTACTATGCATAGTTCCAGTATTATTTTTTTCCTTTACATATAAAAAGAACACACAAAAAAAAAAAAAGAACAGCTCCTCAGTATGTCCAAAAATAGGTACGAAATTTTGACATTATGGTCAACTGATGGTCCGGGGCAGGAATAAAATAGTAAAAATATTTAAAATGAGAAATTGGGGTACTAATTACAATGGGGTCAAGAATATGCCACCAAGTATACCTCAAGTTTTAATGTAATTTTATAGATTGGTCAGGTACGAAAGCCTACATGGAGAGTGATGAACAACAGAGACAGTAAAACAATTACATGTGTTTCGCTGGGAAACCGCTAAGTTGCTGAGAATGTATTTCGACAAGCTTTTACAGATTCTAAGATAGTAAAAGAGGCCCCCTAGGCCCCTCGCCCACAGCGACTTTTTGTAGCGATGCAGTAGCGATGCTGTCGCGCGTCCGCATCGATACAGTCGCAAAGCGGTCGCTAGCTGTGTGCCCTCGCCCACGGGCCCAGATTTAGTCGCGATGCAAACGCGATGCTGTCACGCTTCTGTCGCGATGCAAACGCGATTCAGTAATGGCACAAAAATGCCACAGTTGTACTGGTGCTCGGTTCTCCACTCACGCGCCACCCTCCCTCCGTTCTCTCCCCGATGTGGTCCAACATGGTCGCGCGTTTGCATCGATACAGTCGCAATGCTGTAGCGCGTTAGTAGCGCATTGGCATCGCTTCTATAGCGCATTGCAAATGCGACTAACACGCGTTAGTAGCGATGCTGTTGCGCGTTTACGAAGCGCGCGACAGCATCGCTACAAAAAGTCGCCGTGGGCGAGGGGCCTTAATGTGTATTAAAACGTGAACGTTTAATTTTACTGCAAAAAATTACTACTAAACGTTGTGACTTCCCGGATTTGATTTCATTATTATTAGAGACTATTCGGCCCTATTATTATCATAATGATTTTCCGTGAACAACCAATAGATAGATCCCTATCACACTGTTACAAAAAAAAACAGGCACCTAAGTAAAGGCTACGTACGGATGAACCAACCAACAAATCTTCTCAGAAAACACACACATGCAGATTAATTGCTATTGATTTAAGAACTTACAACAATTGTAGCACTTATGAATTTAATAAAAACTTAATTCAATAAAAAACACTATCCCAAGCATGATCCTATCTCTCAACCATGGGTTTTTAAAATGGCATTGGGGGAAAAAAAATTTTAAAAAAATGGGAACACGAAAAAAAATATTATTTTTATTTTTATTATTTCAGGTTACCTAGTTTGAGAGGCATGGTTTCCCATTTTTTGTACAGATTACAGTTCTGAGATTTGTATTGCGTTGTGTTACTACCAAAGCTCACTTGAATTGTCTATATATGGCACATGTTAAATCTGTATTTCTTCAGGAAATAAACTTTTTATCATTATTACTTTTTTTAATTATTATTATCTTATTATAAAAATCTACTTTTAGTATCGCAGACAGTGCTATTATATTCAAATTACAATCTAGCCTATTAGCTAATAAATAATTTAAATTTAATTTAAACTTCTAAGAAATGATAAAATTAAGAAATCGTCCAATAACGTCTTTCTTATTCACTTTGTTAAGGGGAAGACTCTTGAGTCATGTGTTCTTTATATTAGTCATCACTTGCACTGTAGTTTATGTCACACTGCACTAAACTAACCTATAAGGTTCTATTCTTTTTAGTCTTCGTACTAGATCAGTGTTGTCAAGGAGTTGGATCGTCTCGACATTCACTTAATGATGAAGTCTGTATTCATGAGCTTCTGCATATTTTCGTATTACAGTGCTAACGATATCCATCTTGAGGTCCCGATGGAGGTCGCTGTTTCTAATGTACCAGGGCGCGTTGACTATATCCCTTAGCACTTTGTTTTGAAATCATTGTATGGTTTGACGGTTGCTTTGTTTGGTGCAGCCTCACAGTTGAATACCGTAGGTCCATACAGGCTTTAAACTTGTTTATATATAAAAAATTTGATAGGTATTGACAATGGCGACTGTCTACCAAGTATCCAATACATTTTTTGTATCAATTATCTAATTTGGCTCTTTTTTTTTTACATGCTCTTTCCAGCGCAGTTTTGCATACAGAGACATGCCGAGAGACTTAGCAGTATTCGCGTATGGTATTTGTCAGTTATTTAAGAATACCGGAAAGTATTTTGGTTTTTTATTAGTGAAGTCAATGCTGATAGAATAGCTTTCGTTAAGGTTGATACGACATGTTATAGTCCACTCATAGACCTGATTTATGGAATTTAGAACTTTTTCTACAGCTTCCTCGTAACTATTTCCAACAGTCATGATAGCTGCATGCTTAGGAATTATTTTATCTATATTTTAAACAGAGTTTTTCCTATTTTGTGAATATGAAAACGTTGTAGGCTTTGTAGACAAACCGATGCTTTGATTTGTTGACCATTTTTTATTTTGTTAAGTATCCGATACTTATTGACAGGTCTACACTCTCCTCCCATACTTATTAACACTGTAATTTGAAAACATTATAAAAGCTAATTATTTTTTAAATGCTAGCCGTGAAGTTTGTCTTTCCAGCTCTTCTCCATAGAAAACATCCTATTGGAACTGCGTACCTATCTGCTGACGTTTCATAGGTGCCCATAGCAGATATTTCTAATTAAAAAAATAGGTACAGGAATCTTCCAAAAATTTCAAAAGTTGCTAAGCTCTTGTACCATACAAACACGTAAACCTTCCTACCTATAGTGTACTGAAAATGTTGTTTTATTTTGTCATAAATGGAAAGTACGCTTGAAGTCACCTGATCAGAGGGATGAAAACAGTACTTTTCGTCACTGGGAAACGACTTTCCCTGCTGTCAAAAAATATAAAAACTTTGCAAGCCATGTCCCAACATTATATACAGCCACTCTGTTAAATCGCGACGTAAAATTGTAATTATAAATGTAATAAAAAAATTGTAACATGACTTTATACTTATAATTTACTTTTCACTAAATATTTATTTAATTTACATAGATTTGAGCTAAATATTTACCATCATCATCAAAAATAAAAAATACTGGTTGGTAGAATGCTACAGAAAAATAAACATACAAAAGGCGGGAAAGCGGCAATTCGATCTTCAGTTGTTTTGTCGAGTGCTAATTATATACAGATATTTGTATAAAGTGAGTTCATCAGGAGCCGTGGTGCCGGACGTAAAAAATAGCCCCACCCCGTTTCCTCCCGTGGGTGTCGTAAAACTTTCCTCATATTCTTTAGAATGTGAAGTAAACACTACTTCGGGTGAAAGAACCTACTTAGGCACTCGAACTATTGGCGCCCTCGCTCGTGCCTACATAGGTCACTTTCATCCCATCCCAAAAAAATAAAAAACTTATTTACCAGTTTTTAATAAAATGTTGCGAACTTAAAAAACTGTAAGTATTACCTATTACAAATTCTAATATTGCACGTAACAAACAATGTTACAACAATATTTTTGGCATCGTAACTGCCACCTTGTCTAAGTATTCAAAGTCAAGTGCACGCATTTCTCCGCCCCACCTCGTTAGCTCATGCGGCTTTGTGTTTTCATATATAAAACCATACAACAATTACGTTGATACCCTCCAAATCACACCCCCACTCCCGTGGCCGGTGTTAACAAAGTAGATCCCTTCCAGGTGATCTCTTCCACCTACATGGTCTTCCTCACCCCCCGCGCGAGGAGGATGGCCGATGAGATAGTCGCCGCGACCAACGCCGGTGACCTATACCAAATTCAGGCAATCTACAATGCGTATCCAGAGATCACGCAAGCACTGTCTAGATTCGCAAACAACACCCCTAGACCACTTAATGGATATTAGGTCCCCCGCTAGACTCAAACCCCGTTCCCTAAAGATAGGGACTTTCAATGCCTTCGGCCTGAAAGACCAACGCACAGAGGTCACTGAATTCCTCAGCGACCATAAAATTGACATATTCCTGACCCAAGAGACCTTCCTCAAACCCCGGCACCGTAACCCGTCAGTCGCGAACTATCGCATAGTTCGTAACGATAGGTCACGTTGCCATGGTGGAGGTACTCTCATTTATTACCGGACAGAACTCTACTGCACTCCCTTAGACCCTCCCGCCCTCAAATCCCTTCTGGAAGTTTCGATGTGCCGCTTAGGCATGTCAGGTCACAGACCGATCACTCTAATTTCGGCCTATCTGCCTCCCAGTCCAGAAATAGATAATAATCTACAACTACTGACAGACGACATTCAAACCCTCCTGAGTCTGAGCGACTCCGTCATAATAGCGGGTGATATCAACGCCAAGCATACAGCTTGGAATAGCAGACTTATCACCCCCAGAGGCCGTCACTTGTACGACCTCTGCTCCACCCTAAACTTTGACATCATCGCCCCGATGAGCCCCACTCATTTCCCACATTCTCCAAACCATACCCCTGACGTGCTCGACATAGCGCTTCTAAAGAATATCAACCTACGGTTGGCTTCCATAGAGGCGGTATAAGAGCTTGACTCTGACCACAGACCTGTCGTAATAGAACTGGCACCCCGCATAGGTCTCCATGACCCCAATATCCCCCCGCGCACCAAAAGGGTAACGGACTGGAGGCGAGTAAGCGAAAGCTTGAAAACCAACACGTCCCCCCAATTGGACTCTATCCCCGACCAGTTTGACTCTATCGCCGACACGACGGCTGCGATCGACTCACTCACAGATCACGTACAATCTGTCCTGAACAATTGTTCAAGGGAACTACCAGCGACGGATAACCGTCGAGGGAAGTTGCCGGACGATATACGTGAACTGTTGACTGAGAAGAACGCAGCTGTCCGTGCATACAGCAGTTTTCCCTGTTTGGCTAATAAAATTCACAAACGTTTCATGCAGCGTGCTGTAAAGAAACGTATTGATGAATGGAATGAAACCGACTGGAATAACAAACTGAACGCTTTAGAGCCAAACCATCAGGCATTTTGGCAAAACTAGGTAAACCCAAAACGGAGCCCGCGAGCTACCGACCCATCAGTCTGCTCACAGTCATAGGCAAACTCTACGAGAGACTTATTTATAAGCGACTCAAAGACTACGCCGAGACAAAGGGCCTTATCCCCGATGAACAATTTGGTTTTCGAACCGAACATGCCTCGACCCATCAGGTCTACCGCATAGTAGAGGACATCACTCTCGGTTTCAATTCAAACTTCGTGACAGGAGCGATCTTCTTTGATATAGCAAAGGCATTCGACAAGGTCTGGCACAACGGCTTGATATACAAGCTATATCAACTCGGTGTGCCCGATCGTCTCGTGCACATCTTACGAGACTTTTTGTCGAATCGCACTTTTCGCTATCGCATTGATGGTACTCTATCGTCCCCCCATCCCATACGCGCAGGAGTCCCTCAAGGCTCTGTGATATCCCCACTTGCCTTCACGCTGTACACTAGCGACATCCCAAAGAATAGATTGGCAAAGTTGGCTCTGTTCGCAGACGATACGGCCATCTATTACCGAGGGAGATCCCCACTCAATATAACTAAAATCCTCCAAACCGCTGCCAATAACCTTGGCGCGTGGTTCCGAAAATGGCGTATCGAGGTAAATCCCGATAAAAGCCAAGCGGTTCTCTTCTCCAGACCGCGTCACCGTACCCCATCATACCGACCGATCACCATGCTAGGCAAGCCTATCCCTTGGGAGAAGCGAGCCAAATATCTTGGTGTGATCCTAGACCATCATCTCTCATTTTCAGAGCATGTAAAGAAGGTGCGCTCGCGCGCCGCTTTCGCTCTATATAGGCTTCACTCTATATTAAATAGTAAAAGCAAATTGTCACTTAGATGCAAGTTGCGTATCTATACCGCGTGTATCCGCCCCATCTTGACCTATGCGAGTCCAGTATTTGCCCACGCCAAACCCTATATCATCCATAAGATGCAGACCCTCCAAAACCGATTCCTCCGTAAAATCACGGGAGCCCCCTGGTTCGTTCGGAACACTAGCCTCCACGTGGAGCTAAAAATCCCCACCATAGCCCAATTTATGAAACGCACTTCAAAGCGCTTCCTAGACTCTGCCGCCACTCACCGAAACCCGTTGGTTGTTCAGGCCGCCAATTATACCCCCTCTACCATTAGCAGGACCCGCCGCCCACGGCATGCACTGACCGACCCAGACGACCCCATCACTCTCCTCCAGGAGAGTCATAGGTCTACTAGTACAGTTCGCAAAAGAGTACACACTACAAGATCATCATTCCGACCTCGCCGCCGAGGCCCAACGCGAAATCCTCGACTAATCAGTCCTCCCCGACCCTTGCTTTCAAACGAAGCGCCAGCACGCGCTTTAGCTGAGCAGCATGTAGCTTTAAATCCCCCTGATAATAATCAAAACCTTGATTTTATCCAGCCACCGACGGTCCCTTGTTACCCTCCCCCCTCCTCCGACTCTGCCCTAAGCCGAGGTCCGTACCCCGCAGGGGGTGCCCTTAGCGAGCAGACGGAAAATTCTAATTTAGCTTTAAGTATGCCCCTGGCTGGAGGCCTTAATAATCCGTTAAGAGCTTAAGGCACCACAGGATAGACCGGTTAAAGAGTCCGAGCCCCTCGTGGTTACACTCTGAGTTGCCATTTCCAAAAAAAAAAAAAAAAAAAAATACTTTGATATCACACAACATTTGACCGTTGCAAATCAAACAACAAAAATGTTCAGCAAAGTGAGTGTATCCCCGAAAGATTTTACTTACCGACAGTAAATCGTTTTAAACTACCTCCAGCTTCACACAAGTGCTTAAAAAGTAGCTTAAGTTAACTTTGTGATTTTCAGATTATAGCTTTGAGCGCGCTGTTGGCCGCTGCCAACGCTGGCTACTTGGGCCATGGACACGCCGTGTCCTCCCAGAGCATCATCCGTCACGACGAACCCCTGCACTACGCTGCTCCCGTAGCACACTACGCTGCTCCCGTAGCACACTACGCCGCTGCCCCCGTGGCTCACTACGCTGCCCCCATAGCTCACTATGCCGCTCCTGCAGCTCACTACGACGGCCACGACACTTACGTAAGTCATCTGTTCATGTTTACTACACCATTACAGGTCGTTGAAGAAAGTGCTATAATTTAATATCGTTATTATTGCAGGCTCACCCCAAATACGACTTCGCTTACTCCGTGGCTGACCCTCACACCGGTGACCACAAGTCCCAGCACGAGAGCCGCGATGGTGACTCTGTTCACGGATACTACTCCCTGGCTCAACCTGATGGCTCCATCCGCAAGGTTGAGTACACCGCTGATGCCCACAACGGGTAAGTTGCATAGAACTATTATACTCGTATTGATCTTAAGTCTGGAGCAATGTGTTTCTTATGTTTAGACGGGCGTTGATCTACATAGTTTTTTGGTTTTGTAGTTATTATCGTAGCTATTGTAATTATGTCAATTTGTTTTTGTTTCAAAATAAAAAACTTTTACTTTACTTTACTTGATGTCAGAATGTCGAACCCTCTAAAATTACTTTGTCAACATTGTGCAGACATAAACAATATTTTTACTTTCAGTTTCAACGCTGTGGTACACAACTCCGCTCCCTCAGTACACCCCGCATCTGTCCACGGACACGCTTACCATCATTACTGAGTGTTCGTCTATGACTGATTGTATTGTGCCTATTTATTGTTTGTACATACCAAATGCGAGTGAATGCGATTTCAAAATAAAATGTGATATACCATAGCCTATTTTTTATATACATTTTAAATATCTACGACCCCATAAGTACCCTTAAAAAAAATAGATTGTCTGTAAAATATGTTTACGGACGATAGTTTAACGTGACAACGTCATACACTTGTAACGGGACAATGAGTCATCCTTTTTCGTGCATGCAGCCGGCGTTCATCGATTTATTAGACGTTGTCACATCAAAAATATAGACCGTCTTAAACTTATTACTGATACAATTTCATTTAAACGTAAAGTACATATATATACTGCCTTTACAAATAGGCCAGTTTCACTAAAGAGCTGAATGTAACACATAAAAATTACACCATCCCCGATGACGTTATCACTCTCCTCCAGGAGAGTAGTCCCTCCACTAGCACATTTAGGAAGCACATCTCCCGACATCCGTCCTATCGTCCTCGGCGACGAGGCACGTCACGAAGTCCCTGTCCATCCCCGCCCCGACCCTTGCTCGAGCCAGCCCGTGTCGCTAAGCCCGTAGCTTTAAATTCGTCCCTAAATAATAATAATCCGATCCAGCCCGTCCCTTGCTGTCCTCCCCCAGCGACGCCCTAAGCCGAGGTCCGTACGTTTTTTTTTTTTTTTATAAGTGTCATCTCGCACTTCAACCTAGAAGGTAGTCTACTGCTTAACCGGACTTTCCAGTAGGTGCCTCAATAAATTAAGGCCTCCAGCCAGTGCATAAAACTTAAAAACTAAGCGACTACGCTAAGGGCACCCCCCTGCGGGGATACGGACCTCGGCTTAGGGCGTCGCTGGGGGAGGACAGCAAGGAACGAGCTGGATCGTATTATGATTATTTAGGGACAAATTTAAAGCTACAGGCTCAGCGGTACGGGCTGGCTCGAGCAAGAGTCGGCGCGGTGAGCAACGTACAAGTATCTTCGTTGCTTATAAACCCTGAAAATTGTTTCATCGTCGAACATGAAAATTGCAGATAAGCTTTTACAGATTCGAAAACGGTAAAAGAGATCTCTAGTTATGTATAATGAGTATGTAAAATGGACAAAACTAACATTACAGCCACAATACTAACATGTACTACGCATTGGTAGACTGCGATTAAAAACGTAATAGTGGAATAAATAAATAAATAGCCCGCCAGGAAAACAATTGATTCAAACTTCAATTACAAACCATAACTCCCTCAACAAGGAAATAAACTATTATATAATGTTGGTTACAGTTTCATTCAATATGAATTTGTCTCCCATGCTGAAACCGGTAAGGCGCCTACTCACTTCAATAAAATACTTCAATGAAAATATAGCGATAACTTTCTCTATCACAAATTAATAGTCTGGACTTTTGACGGTAATAAATACCAACAGAGTAAGGTGTAGTTTCTAGTTATTGTATTTTATACAATTTCAATTCACAATTTATTCGTAAAACAGTCTATATATACATAAATAAACATACAAATAAATAACATTTAAGAGTCTGTTTGTAATGTCTAAATAACAGCTTTTTACTAAATGCATATTAAAGTATATAGGTACGGTATTAAAATTTTTTTTTTGTTTCTGTCTCTTTCTTTATTCCGGCTAATCTCCAAAACGGCCGGACTGATTTTGACGGAACTTCGACTAATAGATGATATTATAAGGAGAGTTACTCCTTGCTCCTTTTATTTTAGACAAGCTTTTGCCCGCGGCTCCGCCCGCGTGAATGTCGGTTATCGCGTAAAAAAGTAGCCTATGTCCTTCTTCATATCCCAGGCTATATCTCTGCCAAATTTCATGACGATCGGTTCAGCGGTTTAGGCGTGAAAATGTAACATACAGACAGACAGACAGATAGATAGACAGACAGACAGACAGAGGTACTTTCGAATTTGTAATATTAGTATGGAAGTATAGATAAAGCCACGCGGGCGTAGACGCGGGCAGCAGCTAGTAAGTAAGTAATTACAAATCTTTGTGGGACCACTAATATATCGAAATAGCCGTGGAGGCCACTTGCCCAATGTCCTATTCGATACATAACTCTAGCCTATGTGCTTTATGGTCCAATAAAGAAATTATAAGAAAAGAAAAAAAAACGGTGTTTTCTATTTAATTCGTACCTTCCGTTAATTTTGGGACAAACGTTTAAACGTTTAGCGTTTTTAAGTAAATCCAAGAACACAATAAACTACCCAGATGTTATTGTCTTCGTCGTAAAAGGTATGAACATACATAGTCCAGGCTTTAAGGTATTGAGAGACAGGTTTTCCTTCTCTAAGCGAAGCCAAAATTAAGGAGAGGGGGATATTTGTAGGTCCAGATTTCAAAAACATAATAAAATATTTAGCATTCACTTCAAGCTTAAATGATTTAGAAACGGAAGCCTGGATACCGTTCGTTGCAGTCACTAAAAACTTTTTTAGGGAATCATAATACTCATATGACCCCGCAATATGTTGACCTTGTTGAGAAAATGTTGCAAGCTTTGAATGAAATGCCACATGTCTTTGAAAACAAAACATTGATGCGGCGCAAGCGTACAATGAGCGTAATGGGACAATGAGCGTAACGGGACATTGAACGTAACGGGATAATAAGCGTAACGGGACAATGAATCATCCTTTTTCGTGCATGCAGCCGGCGTTCATCGCTTTATTAGACGTTGTCACGTCAAAACATTTTCTAGACTCGCATTTAGTTTTTGACGTGACAACGTCTAATAAATTGATGATGCATGCACGAAAATTTCCCGTTACGCTCATTGTCTCGTTACGCTCATTGTCCCGTTACGCTCATTGTCCCGTTACGCCCATTGTCCCGTTGCGCTCATTGTACGCTTGCGCCTCATCAATGTTTTTTATGACGTTGTCACATTAGCCTATCGTCCGTAAACCAACTTTACAGACAACCAATTTTTTTTTTTCCCCAAAAATATAGGAGCTATGAGTGTTGAGCACGTGAGAGATTCCACCAAGATATAACTGGGAATTCGAACCCTACGATGCTGGCAGACTACTGTTGGTTGTTGAAACTAGCAGTAGTATGTACTCAGTTGTGGGGAAACCCCAAGCACAAAGTATCGTCGCCAAATAAAAATAAATGAAAAAGGAAGCTTTTGTAGACAAAAATAAATGAATTTGAAAAAATAAAAATTGATTTAACATGAAATTGTGATAGAAATGTTTTGTTTGATTTTCTACATTATTTCTAGCACATAGAACACGAATCACATGAATTATTTGGGATATACAAAAAACAATATTAAAGGAAATACCTCAATAACTAAAAAGTTGATACTGCTGACCACGCCGTGAATATAATGTGGCTTATAGTATTAGAGGAATCATTTAAAGAACTTTTTCCCTACCTATGTCGTTTTGATGACATACAAGAATTTCATACTTACGTCAAAGGGAGACAATCGTAATTAGGTACTCATCTTATTATACAGAACCCTTACTTTTAACGTTAAGTTGCAAACATGTACTTTTATCAAACTAATAGCATTTTCCAGTGCCTCCGCCCGCGTGGATGTCGGTTATTGCGTAAAAAGTAGCCTATATCCTTCTGCATATCCCAGGCTATATCTCTGCCAATGCACTTTTGACGTTCAAAAGTGCATCTTCGTGCCTATTTGAAATAAATGATTTGACTTTGACTTTGACTTTGACTTTGCCAAATTTCATGACGATCTGTCAGCGGTTTAGACGTTAAAATGTAACAAATAGTCTGAGTTACTTTCACATTTATAATATTAAAAGTGTGGATATGAATTACAGAATTCTAAAGTATTTAAATACACATTACTTTCAAATCAACAAACTATAAAACCTACTTAAAAACAAAGTAGGTATTCTAGTAATTAAACATGCAAATTAAACAAAACAATAACAGTACCTACTCACGCGAGTATTAATTGTTTTTTTTTTAATTAAACTGTAACGTTACTGTTTTATCGATACTGCGACCTTGATACATGTCAAAGTTACAAGTCAAATGCGTGCACGCATGTTCCGCCCCGCCGCGCTCTCTAACTTGAGTACTCAGTAACTTGATCTATAAAACCAAATTGCGAGTCCATTGACATCAATCAACGCTCAATTGTAACAAACAATAAAACTTAAATGTTCAGCAAAGTGAGTATTGAAATAAAAAATCGGTTTCTTGAGATCTTTATAAAAACATTGATTTAATTTACTAACACTTTTCGGGACACTAAACGCTCATAGACATCATCACAATAAAACTTTGATTATGTCTCCTTCAGTGTTTCGGAAAGTGTTAATAGAGCTTTCTAAAGCTTTCTTTGAATTTTAACGTCACAATATGTCTAGTATTGAATAGTAAAAACACATATTCATTTACCAGAGTAAGACCTCCCTTAATCCTCTGCAACTTAAAATATAATATAAACTATGCTACCGCACTAACGAAAAATGCAATAACTCGATTATGCCGCTTCCGAGAATTGTATTTTTGATTATTGAATTTGTTATGAAGTTTTAGATATTGCATTCTTGCTTACTGAAAAACCGAGTTCCTGAAGGATCAATAAAAAGTTGTTTAGAGAGAGTTCATAGATTTCGATTCACTGACTCCAAATATATAACTCAACGAATATATAACTCAAAATCGTAAAAAATCGAGTCATTGCATTCTTCGTTAGCGCGGCAGTATGTACCTTTTTAAGTATCTTTCACTTTCAGATCGTAGCTATCGGCGCTCTGTTGGCCGCTGCCAACGCTAGTCTCTACGGTCACGGTCATGCTGTGTCCTCCCAGAGCATCGTGCGTCATGATAAGGCCCATGTTGCGCCCCTAAACTACGCCGCGCCCGTAGCATACTACGTCGCTCCCGTAGCACACTACGCCTCTCCCGTAGGCCACTACGACGGCCACGACACATACGTAAGTGACACTTTTATTATTATTATGTTTTTAGAACATTATCTATTTATTGTGTATTTTTTAATGTTATACTGCAGGCTCACCCCAAATACGACTTCGCATACTCCGTGTCTGATCCTCACACCGGTGACCACAAGTCCCAGCACGAGAGCCGCGACGGTGACGCCGTGCACGGATACTACTCTCTGGTGCAGAATGATGGCTCCGTGCGCAAGGTCGAGTACACCGCTGATGACCACCATGGGTACGTTACCATATAATATCCTCCTTTTATTCTGTCAACTGTGGTAATTATTATCGAATTTAATTTAACTTCTTGTTGTTATTTTTCAGTTTTAACGCTGTGGTACACAACTCCGCTCCCTCGGTCCACCCCGCCCCCGTCTATGGACACTCTTACTACCATTACTGAGTGATCGTCTTTTACTAATTTTGATGTGAATGTTTATACATTTCTTTAATTATTAATACGTACACTGAAAAAAATGCACTCCAATCAAGTGACTTTTTAGCTTGATTGACGATATCTTGTTTAGATTAATCAAAATCTTAGTTAAGTTGATCATCACGACATGATTGCAGCAATACTAGTTCAAATGGTTGAACGCTCAAACAAGTTTTTCGATTACCCTTAACATGACATAATTGTAGAAGAGTTAAAAAAGAGACAAGTTAAAAAAATGTTAACTGTAACAAAGTAAGTTGTGTCAATCAAGCATTTTGATTACTTCAATAAAGATCATTGAAGCTTTAATCTAATAATCTTGGTTGGAGCAACTATGTTTTGACTTGATTGCTGCAAATAAGTAGGTTTTATGATAACTCCAATCAAGATCCCATTTCAAATCTCAATCAAATAAAAGTAGTAGCTGTGATCATTGTGCTTGATAGGCTCAGATGCAAACAAGTTACTTAGTCAATCTAAACAAAATCTTGATTGTGGCAAAAACTTTTTTTTTTTTTTTTTTTCAGAGTATTTGGTTGTATTATGTGTGAAATGTAAATAAATTGATAAAACCTTCAATATCATGATTTACTCTACAGCAATCTTGAATAGGATACAACCCAATATAGTTAGAGAGCTACCGAATCCCCTTAGTTACGCCTTGACCGTATAAAAATCAAGAGAGTTCTTTGCGAAGTAGTGATATGGGCTGATATTACCAACATAGCCAATTTGATATTTATTTGACAAATTGTGCCGTGGCTTGGGTTGGTGACTGTTAAATGAAGCGTTATAACTTTATAAAGGCAATATACATATATTACGGTCACGTCATAAATTCCACCTGTAATGATATATTATCAGATTGCTTAAACTACGCTTAAGCTGACCAAATAAAATAACAACTGCCATAACCATATACCATACTGACTGTGGACTTGCATAATGTTAAAGATCAGAATGTTATTATTTTAATACATGTGTAGAGTAACGATTTCAAATAGTTTAGAAGAAAATATTGAGTACTAGCTTTTGCCCGCGATCGCGTGGATGTCGGTTATCGCGTAAAAAAGTAGCCTATGTCCTTCTCCATATACCAGGCTATATCTCTACCAAATTTCATAACGATCGGTTCAGCGGTTTAGGCGTGAAAACGTAACAGACAGACAGAGTTACTTTCACAATTATAATATTATAGTATGGTTTTGATACAATGATTCAGTTTTCCGAAAACCAAGATTAATTATAGAAATTGGCTTCAAAGCACAAAAAGATAAAGTCAAATCATTTATATCAAACAGGCACATAAAATGCACTTTTCAACGTCAAAATTTACAAAAAAATTAAATTGATTCTAGTTGCCCCTTCCAAAAGGTATTTACTTATGGAGAAGAATGCGCAAGAAACTCCACACTTACTCTTTTAAAGTGTTAACAATATTTTGTATGTATTCATTATATAATTAAATTATGTGAAGATGATGTACCTAGAATCAAATTACTATACCACAATGGGTAAAATAATGAAAAGTGAAGTAATGACAGATAAATTAATTATGTGACATGGTGCTCACATATTTACAACATCGTAAAAGTCATTTTCCAAAAAAAAAATACAATAAGTCAGTATGTGAGTCAGATGTGTGAATAAAGTAATCACAGAATGTATAATGAATGTCATAAAACTAATAAATAATACGTACAATTAAATTAGCAACCTGTTTGATTTTGTCTCGACTCTAGATTGTCCTATGGAGCAGGACCAGCATGTTACCAAGCATTCTTATCTTGGATATATTCCTCTAATTTACTCGATAGTACTTAAATAAGGGTCTTCATAGATTAACTAACGACAATGATTTGGAGCGGCAAAGAAGGAGCATTGCTTGTAGAAGCAACATGCTTGCAAGACGATTTTCTCATTGCTCCAAGCAAGTGAAGGCAACACTTTTTGAGGCCTACTGCCGGGCGTTCTACATCAGCCATCTTTGGTACCAGTACACGAGGAGGGCTTAAAACTCACTTCGTATACGGTACAACAACGCGTTTCGAGCCATGTTTAACCTGCGTTGGCGGTGTAGCGCGTCTGGTATGTTCTTTGAAAACAGAGTGGGTGACTTCTTTTCCGTTCTAAGAAGGGCAAGAGCTGCATTTCGAACACGATTGCTAAAGTTGTAAAAATAATATTATAACCACTGTATTCCGCACAATTTTCGTGACTTGAACCGAATTTTTCAATCTCAGCATTGACTACTGACATAATCAAGTAATAATGACGAATTAATTTATCTAATTTAACTTAATTTATTAAATATAATTATCTAATAGTAATTTCTAATAATGATTTATAATTTGTAATGTGTAACCCCTAAAATATCTACATATCATAACTTAATAATAATAATAGTACCTACCTAATATTTACTTATCTATGACATGTAGTCACTATGGGTGAAATGTATTTGTATTTCTTATACATACTTATACAATGCCTGAAATAAAAATGATTTGATTCGATTTGATAGCATCCGCCTGGATAAAGTCATTTCAATCCTTTTCAGTAGTAAATCAAAAACTCTAAAGGTGCTCTTACACGGGCAATTTTTAGAGCAATTATTGCTCGGCAACACTAATGGATCAATCTGGATCAACTAAATGGAGCAATCTGGAGCAACAACAATAAAATGCGGCAATTGTTTCGGGAATATTGCTTCTAATTGCTCCATATATTTCACATTTGTCAATGTCACCATGATATGAGTTGCCGAACATCCAATCGGTTTGGAAATTTTTAGTCAATTTTCTTTCTATCACGTTTGAACGTATAACCTGTGGTATAACTACGTCTCGTTTTTACAAGAGGAACCGGCCGGTGGTGAGGATAGCGGGGGAGTGCGCCGCCGCCGCCCCCGGCGCCATTTTCTTTCTTTCTACGTGCAATGCAGTACAAGTGTGTCGTCGGTGTATTGACTTGTATTACCTAGTTTTTTAAGTTGCTACATATTGTCTGGTATTGTGTGGCCGTATCTCTGGCAACAGGGTACTACATGTTGCCATCGCCCTAAATTGCTGGATGTAGTCGTGAGGTCATATTTGACAAGAATTGACCAGGATTGAGCAATTTTAGTTGCCCGTGTAAGCGCACCTTTATGCTACACTTATGAACAAGCAAAGCAAGACATTACCTTGTGTGCGCTTTATCAGTAATACTAAAATCGGACGTAATGATGAAGTCTGGTGCCGAAGGCGCATAATGCCTAATCAAATAGGTAGGTATAGTGTATGTATAATAGTGAGTTACTAAACCGCACAATAATAACTTTACTATTTTAAGATTGCGTTCCGGAACTTTAATACTACTAAATAACTGCAATAACTCTCATAAATAAATCTAAATAGTTTATAGCTAAGCTCGTATGTCATAGTTCCAGATTTAGTTTTAACTACAATTGAACAGCTGTAAGTTATGTAAGAATTTTGAACACAAGAATTTCAGACATGTCTGCCTCTAGTTCCTTGTATGAACATAATCGAATTATTCAGTTCAAATTGTGGGCTGCAATTTGAATTATGTATTGCATACAACCTAATACCTTGATAAATGCCTATCCGTGAATTTATAGCATTTTTACATTTGAAATGCATTGTTGCTAAGATATTAACAAGCTAAGTTATTGCTGTAATTATATACAAGAAACTCCCAAGAGGGGAAGCTATGCCTAATTTGAGAATTGTAAAGCAAAGGGTGTTAAGAGGTTTATCACATAATGGCACAAAATGGCGTTCGCCAGTCGTCGCATCGCATTATATAGCACTTTGGCAGTTGTAATTACGTATATTTAGGTTTTCTAATTTTTTTTATATGAAAATATTTTTATATGAACTAACGGTCTTCTGGTATAATATTTATATTTTATTTTTATTTTTAAACGTTGCCCCACACTAGGAATTTCTCCTGTATTGTGGGTGCGTTTACAAACATTTAAACTCACATACACAAACAGCCAGACCCGGAACAACTACTTGTAGGTCATACAAATAATTGTTCCGTGCGGGAATCGAACCCGCGACACGCAGCGCAGCAGTCAATCGTTTAACCTCTGCGCCAACTGTTTCGTCAAAATATAATTTTACGTAATAATTATTATTGATGTAGTAAGCAGACATTTACAGTTAATTCTGAGCGTTTTTAGTAGTTTTATGGTTTTGAACGGGATTTCTTAAATAGAAATTTCCATACATATTTAAACATTCTGGGGCCAGTATGAACTAAACCACAATTTAAGAGGTATTATTATATATATTTCATTTCGTTTGCACAATAAACAATAACAATACAATAATTCAATCCTCGAGCTCGAAAAAGTGCCATCGCACATTTTATGAAAAACTTGCTTTGGAATTTTGGCTTTATATAAATACACTATATTACACTAATTTAATTTGATACACTATATTTATATAAGAAAATATCGAGAAATAGGAGACCGCTATAAAACTATACTAATAACTATTCTCCACCTCCTAATAAGTAAAAGTTGTCGAAGTTTTTCAGTTTCTCAAAATAATAACGCCAAAGTTGCCCATTTAACGCAAAAGTCACGGTCGAAATGTAATAGCATCCAGTCGGGTAATGTGGATTTGATTCAGGATGATTTCAAAGTCCATTACTTGTAAGAGCTTGTAGGTATAGTGGAATATGTACAATCATGAAGAAACATAATAAATAATAAATAAAAAACCGGTCAAGTGCGAGTCGGACCATGCACGATTAAAGGTTCCGTAGTTGGGATGAATTTATCTCAAGAACAAACTTAACATTGTAGTTAAAAAACATGTTCTCCTATACATTTGAACTGCAAATGGAAGTTTGTTCGCACAATATCGAGAGATTTAGCATGTTATTTTAAGACCATAGACTTTATATAGGTTGTCCTGTGATCTATAAGTATAGAACATATTTAAACAAGTATATATGTTTTTATTTTTATTAAAAACTAGGTATTCATTTTAATAAATACTGGAAACCCTCGCAGTAAGTTATTTCATTTGATATGTCACACGGTACCTACAGTTTGCAAAATTTTTTTTTTCTTATTTGCCTCCCAAAACTGACCCCCATATTCAAAATTCATTTATTTTTGTTATACGTCCGTGTTTGGGTCACAGAAATTCATATATGTGTACCTTTAAACTTAATCGGTCCATTAGATTCGGAGCAAATTGGCTATGACAGACAGACAAACACATGAGTAATCCTAAAAGGATTCTGTTTTTTCATTGGGACATACCGAACGCTAAAAAGCTGTAAATAATAATGCATCTACTTGCACACCTTCAAATAACATTGCAGGCACGTGTGTACAGTTTTGTAACCAAGTACCTATTGCCATACCTATGCCAAGGTGGACCTTATGAAAGCCGCAGGAATCCGCTGGATGCGGGAAGCACAGAACCGGTCGAAGTGGCGGTGCTTGGGGGAGGCCTATGTCCAGCAGTGGACGTCTTTCGGCTGAAATGATAATGATGATGACCTATTCATGATAAAGTTGTAATAAACGAAAAAATAAACCATTAACCATGCTATTTAGCTTCGGTGACTGTTCCTGTACCTAACACAGCCTTAAACTTACTAACCTGAGTGAATCAACAAAAAATATTATAATCAGCATAATAATAGTGCGGAATGACAAATATCGACAGTTTTTGTCAACATTGCACTGAACGGTATAATCGGTTTGGGGATTTTTTTCCGTTCAGACTGAGATCACGTAGCACCTCGTGGAACGGCCTTGCTCGCATCGAACTACAAAACAGTAACAAACATTCTTCTTCAACAAATAAACAACGTAATAAGCATGCAAAACATTTTCCTGTAGATTTATACTCCATTTGAAGATTAGACATTTAAAAAAACCGTTTTACGGTCCGTTCAACCGATTTTGACTTCATATCAAAATAAGAAATAGGTATATAATAAAACATGTATTTTCCTTTTTTTATATTTTTATAGATTATTTTCTATTTTGTGAATTTGAGAACGTCGTAGGCCTAGTAGACTGTAAATTTGTTGGCACTTTTCTTTTTTGTTAAGTACGTGGTAATTGTTGAGAAGAAAAAATAAATAATTAATTAATTAATTCCTACACTGTCTTCCCATACCTATTAACACTGTTGTTTGAAAATATTGTAAAAGCCAATTATTTTTAAAAGAGTAACCTCCTTACTAATAAACGTTGTATAGCGTCTGTATAGTTACACAACGCTTTGTCTTCTTCTTGAAAGTGAAAGAGAGAAATCGGTGTGTAACTATACAGCAGCTATACAACGTTTATTAGTAAGGAGGTAACTGTGGAGTTTCTTGCCGGCTCTTCTGCATAGGAAACGACTAATTGGAACCGTGCACCTAGCTTCTGACCTTTCATAAGTGCCGATGTAGGTTTATGTGAAATAAAATATTTTGATTTTGATTTTGATTAGAGTGAGATTTATACCATTAATATTTTAGCAATCATTGGTAGGCCCTTTTCCAGTAAAAAATATTATGATCTTAGATGAAAGAAGGACTAACAGAAAGAGAGAGACCTCAAATGAATTAGGGAAGGAAGTTGATAATGACCATATTAGGATCATGTGACATTTGCAATGATTCATAGCATAAATTCCGTGTGGTGCCGGACGTAAAGAATAGCATCACCCAATTTCCTCCCATGGGTGTCGTAAAAGGCGACTAAGAAACTTACTAGAGAATGGGCAGCAGCGTTCTCTATGCATTTTTAACACCATACTGCGATCGCCAACCCGCCTGCCAAGCGTGGCGATTATGGCAAATCCCCCCCCCCGCCCCCCAGCCAATGGCCTATGTCCAGCAGTGAACGTCTTTTGGCTGAAATAATGATGATGATGATAAAGTCTGGCATCTGACTGCAATAACTATACAGAAGACAAATGATCCACATCCTTCAAATACAACAAAAAACACTTGGCACTCTTTCATTCATAAACCCACGCACTTGGAAATTTCGTTCATGCGTACAATATTTTTTGTTCAGCTCAACAAAACATGCACATTTATAGACGGCATGACATGGCCACGCCGGTATCGATACCATGACATATATTGCAATTCTATAATCGTTTTTTTTTAGGATGACCTTAACTATTGTCATTGTCACGAGGTCTACATGCGGTGTGGTCAGCCCCACTTGTTCTTATTCCGTTTTAACTCATATAAAAACTCACGGCCAGCAGCAAATTGTCATCAATCATTGATTGACTTTGATCTAAACAACAACAAAATGTTCAGCAAAGTAAGTGAAACAATTATTTAATCTGAGGAATCAATTACCTGAAACAAAATTCAGAACATGCGATTTGAAACGGTAAAATAAGTGAATTCATAAAGTGGAGTGAAAAGTTGCTAGGTTCTCAAGTGTGATCTACTAAAATTGTGGAACAACGAAATGATAGATCGAAGTGTCTAAATTAAAAATGTCTCTTCCTTTGTGTCTTCAGCTGGTAGCTTTCGGTGCGATGCTGGCGTCGGCCTATGCGCATGGTCACGCCGTGTCTTCCCAGAGCATCGTGCATCACGATGGGGGTCATTACGCCGCTCCCTATGCGGCGCCATATGCTGTTCCTTATGAAGCCGGCTACGCTGCTCCATACGCCGCTCCTTACGAAGGTGGCTACGCTGCACCATACGACGGCGCCTACGCTGCACCCTATGCCGCACCCCTTCCCTACGCCGCTCCTGTGGCGTACGCTGGACACTACGACGAAGGCCACGATGAACATGTGAGTTAATCTATCTAAAAATAACTATTTATTTCGTTCTAATTCCACTGACATTTAAAACACGACCGTCATTCCGACCTCGCCGCCGAGGCCTATCGCGAAATCCTCGACTAAATAGTCCTCCCCGACCCTTGCTCGACGAAGCGCCAGCCCGCGCCGTAGCTGAGCCTGTAGCTTTAAATTCCCCTGATAATAATCATAACCCTGATTTTATCCAGCCACCATCGGTCCCTTACCGTCCTTCCTCCGATTCTGCCCCAAGCCAAGGTTCGTACCCCACAGGGGGTGCGGTTGGCGCTGAGACTTTAAGTTTTTAGGAGCTTAAGGCAACCACAGGAAAGACCGGTTAAAGAGTCACGATCTCTAATGATCAACAGTGAGATGCCCTAGATTAAAAAAAACCACTAGTATTTGTTTTAACAAATTTTTTGAAACAAATACCAGTGGTATTAGTTTTTGGTATTAGAATGGAATAAATTAAAATAACAATCTAGTCTAATATTCTAAAGGGTGATTATACTCGTACAAAAGTTCCATACAAAAGTATCCACACGATCGACATTATTTACACATATAACATTACGCCTTGTTTCCCCGAAGGGATAGGCAGAGGTGTACCTATATAATAGTACACCCATATTTCGCCAGTTATATTAAGTCCCATGTAACAGGGGGCGAGCCTATTGCCATCGACCGGGCACTAATCCAAACTCCGGGCTGTTATTTATTAGAAATTCCAGATAGAAATACCCAATAACACTATGCCCGACCTGAGAATCGAACCCAAGACCTCATGCTCAGCAAGCTGATAATGTTAAGGTTAGGCAAATTTTGTTGGGTGACTTAATCAAATAAAATGTAAGCCTTCCGCGTCTGATTAAAAGTGCAAATCTCACTATCTTGTCGTTACGCGAAATTTGATGAAATGAGCAACGTCTCAAATAAATAACTTTGAAATTATTTTTGAATGTTGTACACAATCAAATATTTATTTATTTATAAGAGAACCAACAGCTATAGCAGATGGATAACAAATGTATATGAAACATAGAGCCAATTACAGGTTCTCACAGGTAAAAACAGAAAAAGCAGTAGAAATCTTAGAAGCACTAACAAGCACGATAGAAAAGATATTGTTTAGAAAGCTAAAAGCTAAGCTAAGCTAGCGTAAGCTAAGCTAGCGTACTTTAGAAAATCATCATTAAATATAAAGATACTTAATGATGATTTTCTAAAGTACGGGTGTAGGGTAGAACATAACTGAATGGATTCTGATTCTTTGATAGAGCGGATCCATATTTATTTCTAATTCTGTTTAGTTATAATTAAAAAGAATGGCATGAGTATTTTGATGTTGACACAACTGAGAAGTCATTCACAACCAGCTAACCAGTAGTGTCTATATTTTTCCAATGTAACTTATTCCAGACACACCCCCAATACGATTTCGAGTACTCCGTGTCAGACCCTCACACTGGTGACCACAAGTCCCAGCACGAGAGCCGCGATGGTGATGCCGTGCACGGATACTACTCTTTAGTGCAGCCTGATGGCTCCGTGCGCAAGGTCGAGTACACCGCTGATGACCACAATGGGTAAGTCAAAGATTTTTGTTAGGAAATCTCAAAAGTTTTCCTTAGCTTGGTGCAGAATTTCCTTTCTCCGATAAGCTTAGATATCAAAGTGATAGTACGAAATATTTTAATCACTTCTCTATGTCATCAATTCTTTATAAATACCATCGTATTTGGAGAGGGTTTCGATTAGCACCCCGTTAAAATAGATGAACGATGTTACGAACAAGTTTACCATACCCAAAAGCGACTTGCTTTACAGTGTTTTGGCCACCAGAAAAGTTTATGTCCGTTAATAAGTTCTCAATGGAATTTCGGAGATTGTTCGATTAATCGAAGGAATAATATTTTTGTTTATCTTCAGATTCCAAGCCGTTGTGCATACCTCGGCTCCATCCATCCACCCCGCGCCTGAGTACCACCACTATTAAATAAAGTCATACCTAGTGGATAATATTATCTACGTCGACCTGCTGAAACCAAATACGATTATAAATTAATTTATTAAAATATTTATAAATTGTACATGAAACTTATTATTTTTCTCCTCTACATCCCAGTATAGAAATAGAACATGAGAAAATGATGATTAAGCTTCATAGTATGATGATTAAGAGTCATAAGTCAATGAGAAAAATCATAAATTATTTTACTGACAAACAACGCGCATCCCTAAACCGCTGGGTCTAAAAGCATGGCTGAAAAGTTCCTTTTGTAACGAAGGTGACTACTAAAGAAGAATCTTCGAAAATTCACTTCCCAAAGAAGTTAAATAGGGGTTGAACGTTTGTATGGAAGTTCATTATTTGTGCCGATGGGAATCCCACACGCTCTGAAAGTCAATAAATTCAATTAGATTTCTTTGTTTCCTATTCAATTATTTGACAAATAAAGAAACATACAGATACAAGTTGTAACTGAAATAACTAAAATCCCAAAAATAGGCAACATCATTTTGAAAAACCTTTAACATTTTGAACAACAATGCGAATCATCATGAAATCGCAGAAAAATCTACAGTTCCATACGTTTTGCCGAGTTAAATGAACATAAATGTATATATTCCTAAATAAAGATGGTCATAATAATGAGCTCAAAAAACCCATTTTCAGTTATACCCGGGTATTCAGCTATTTTAATTATACTTTGTATACCCATTCTTAAGTAGGTAAGTAGGATCAGTTGAGCCAATCGTTAATTCGGCGACTGCACAATTATCATGCCAACAAATTGCCATCAAATTACAATGATATTTTAAGTAAAAAGAGGTAGATAGGTTATAATACGCTCCGCAAGTGGCACGTCAAAACTTGGCTAATAAGCCTAGTTACATATCGTCTTGTCTGTTTTTCTGTCCCAATAAATACAATTTCATAAAAAAAAACATAAATTAAAAAAAAAAACATAAATTTCATCCTTTTTTCCACGTGTCATCTAATAGTAGGAAATTGTGCCTTTTTTGAAGATCGAATGTTAGTTAGGTAACCTATCGACCCTTTTGTACTTTCTATAATACTCGTATCATTGTCAAATTATCTTAATTACGAACCTCATGGAGTCCATAGATGGTCAAAATTTCTTGACAAGCACGTCAATTTTTCGTGTTTGTCTAACAATTTTGACTGTTTAGGGACCTCATTAAGGAATAAAGTGTCATTAAAACATGACAAGATCAAGCATTATAATATTTACGTAATAAAGAAAACTATTTGCCGCTAGGCCGACATTTTATCAGATATCATAATTTTATAACAAGGCTGTTGCGCTTGCGTGATTCCGGCCATAAAAACATAAACACTATTTACACACTGATTGACTTTGCTAGTGTAAAACATCTACTATTCATTTAAATGTATATTACATTATGTCCTTCTCAAATAAATCTTGCAAATATTATATCATCAATCAAGGTATATTATTGTCCACAAATTGAATTTTCAACAAGCCACATTTTTCATTGACTTATTTTACAGATTTACCAATAATTTATCAGTCTCCTTTGTTTTGGAGCAAATGATTATTATTAAATAAAAGCACATTTACTTCCATGAAATGAATAGCCAGAAACCATTAAATGGTCGTATTACGAATTAAGACAGTAATTTGAGAAAAAAACATAATATAATTTTACATTATTGAGTCTTTCCGCTTCCTACAATTTTTTGTTGACTCGTTTCATGAATATGTATAATGAATACTGCGCAATGGAAAATTAATAACTGTATTAATATTAATAGGTACATATGGAAATGGCAACAAAACTTATAGGTAAGCTAAACACAAAAGCGTTTTTTTTCCAAAAGTATTTACGAAATTAAATGGTATTCTCACCATAACATGTACATATTTATGTGTTGACAGATATTATTTATTTAACATCTCAAGATACAGAGAGGGCTTTTGAAATTTACTTAATGCATAGCTAAGTACATATTTTCGCCCTTGACTGTAGGTACATACATGTGGGGCAAGTGGGCAACCACAGGAAATGGTTTTACAGTATGTTAATATTAACTTAATAATGTATTAATGATATTAGAGTAATTATATACAATTAATCAAATACAATACAAGAACATCCTCTTTATTGAGCAATCAAATTAATAACACGTAAAATATCCAATATTAAAAGGGCTTGAAAAATATTACCAAAAATCTTATGAAATACATCATCATTGGTGAGATCGTTTTGCAATCAATTTCACTCACAAGAGAGTTAATGAAATAACCATTTTCTGGGAAATGCCAGAAAGCCAGAATCTGTTTTTAAATACGAAAAGCTATCTATAACTATTTATTCAATGGTTTTATACCATAAATGGTAATGGTTTTATACCTGTGTATATTGTGACTTGTGTCAGTTGAATACGCATTTACATATCAACGCTTCGTGTAATAATCTCTTCGACACAACCATTCTACTAAAGTTTCAAGGGATGAGAACACACTTGTGCTAGACAATAGACGCCAAAATCTCATAATCTAGATGTAAACAATGTACGCTGATACGTTCATAACTACTGACAGGAGTTACTCGATGTTACAGTCAAGAGCACTAATATGTATACACTTAGGAAGTTTAAAAAGTGATTTTGTCGTATCGTTTATTTATTTATTTATATATACTTTATTGTACACCACAAAAATACATTACAAAAAATTAATCAAACAATACAAAATGTACAATAGGCGGCCTTATCGCTTTCTGCGATCTCTTCCAGGCAACCATAGAATGGATAGTGATTTGCCTGGACATAAAATCTAAATAATAAGTATTATAATATAATGTATATAATATACATATGTCATTGGTGTAAACAATAAGTATACATTATACTAAAATAGATACACAGATATATACATACCCTAAATAATATATCATACATAAATACGTACATAACTAAATATATATAAGCAACGAAAATAAATGAAAATTATAGATAATTACAGTTACGAGAACAATATCACAATATAAGTAATGTTCCTTCACGAGTCTTTAAAATACAAGCAATGACTGCGCGTTTTATTCGGCGGCCTGGTCCTGGTAGTAAAGGATTTGTCGAGGAAAGTTGTGGAATGCATAGGCATTTTAAGCTTCAAGTTATCTGATAACCTTAAATATTTCGTGTGGGAGTTGCAAAGAAACTGGAAACGTGTTTTGAGATAGACAGGGGTTGAAGGGGAAAAGAGCACTTTACAAAAAGGGAAAGAATATGAGCATTGTGACGAAGGAGAATCGGTAACCACTTGAGCTTCACACGAAATTCGGAAACATGGTCATATTTACGCAAACATAGAATCTTATAGAAAATTTTTGAAGCCGCTCAAGTTTATCGAGCTGTTCTTGGGTAAGGTCAAGATAGCTGCTATCAGCATAGTCAAGGCTGGGTAGAAGAAACGATTGTGCAAGCGCAATCTTGGTGGCAGTTGGTAGAAAATTGCAATCTCTTCTAAGATGCAGCGGATGCAAATAGCCTGCGACTAACTTCCTGTAGCTGGGCAGTCCAAGAGAAGTTCTTATCAATGAATATCCCCAAGTTTTTAGCTTTGTTACTGAAGGGAACAACTGAGTTGTCAAAAGAAACCTGGGGAAAAGTCGTCAAGTCGATCCTTGAGATCGTCCTAGAACTGCCCAGCACCACAACCTGCGTCTTTATGGGGTTGACCATATTCCAAGTCCATATTTCTTGCTCCAGTCGCATATACGGGCCAGATCGAGATTAATGGTTAAGATAGCCACGGAGAAATTTCCAAGAGGAGCTTGCGAGTAAGTTTGTAAATCATCTGCATAAAGATGGTAGAATGAAATTATTTCGTCGAAGATTGAGTTAATAAAAACTGCTAAAAGTAGAGAGCATAGAACGCCACCCTGAGGTACACCGGCAGAAGTATTACTCCAGGAAGACAAGGTATCTCAAATGCAAATACGTTGCCGGCGACCGAACAGGTAAGTACGCAACCAGTCTATTACCGATGGAGATATGTTAAGAGAGCAAAGAATGCCAAGCAAAACATCAAAATCAACAGTATTAAAAGCATTTCCGAAATCTAGCAAAGCTAAGACCATTAGATTATCGTTCTGCATGGCTGACCTTATATCATCGCTAACGTTCAGAAGCGCTGTGGTGGTGCTATGACCAGAATGGAAGCCAGACTGGTAGGGGTTGCGGAGATTATTTTTAGAGAGGAAAGTGCTTAGTTGATTGTGCATTAATCGTTCAAGGACTGATCGTTGAATCGTTGCACAGAAAATAAACGACATTTAAAGTTCCTCGCATCAATATATTAAGAATCCATGTATCATGATCGATACGTCTTTTACCTACAATTACCATGACAATTAATCACAATACCTATTATTAGGTGCTTAAATTGCGTGCTAGAAGTACATGTCTTAAAATAAAGTAGGTAACGTCCTTACTGATTTGATAAACAGTTAAAAAAGGACGCAGCTAGAAGTGAAGAAGGTGTTCAAGCTTTTGCGAGAAGCATAAAGGATATGCAATTGCGTAGTATATGCTGTAGACCTAGCACGAACGTACTAATGTGGACGCAAAAATCTCTCAATAACTACGCTACTTTTACATAACTAGATCTATACCTAGGTACGTTCGTGAATTAACTAGGGACACTGGACAAAAGCCCTTACTTCCCTGGTATTATAAAGGCTACTCAGGGATAAATAATGTCCATAGCACAGTGAAGAGAGCTTAATATATACATAATTAGGTTTTGTTTTTACTAATCAGGCAGGTAACGAATAATGGTGATTATAGCAACATCCGCTCCAGGATCGTTCACTGTGTCGGACGTTACTCATCACCAAATTATGTCAGAGTATTACGTACCACTTTGTTATTTATTGTTTCCTTCTAATTAATTTCTAATTCCTTTTGGAACAATCAATTAAAACCAACAGCTACCTTCGGAGCAGCTTTCCCAATAAGTATTTTTGTTTTATTTTCCATATATCACGCGTTTGTGTTAATTACAGAAAATTGAACTGTTTTATTTATTTACGGTATTTGTAGAAACTCACTACATAATCTTACCTCTACGTGTTATGTGTGTTCTGGTGGCCGAGTTACAGTTAACGCAATGGTCATGAGCTATTACAGTATCTTCTTTTCTGTGATTGGATGGTTTAATTCGTAGGTCAGTATTCAACAAGTTGCCTATACCTTTGTGTCACTTTTTAAAGGCCAGGTCAGGTTTGAATCGATGGTCATATACGACTTAGCAAGCAAATATACCGAAAAATACGAAAAAAATTAAACCCGATTTCAAAAGGCGACGCACAAACGACAATAACGTATCATTGTACGCATTGACCTAGTATAACAAAATGTAGTATCGCAGTTCACAGGGTATTTTCATTAAGTAACAATCATTTTGATAATGTGCTGCGAGAATGTCGAAGACAAAGCGCGCTGACCTTGCGGCCGCGGGGACGCGCGGATCGCTTTCGGCGCCCCACCGGACTACCCGAGCCAATTCTTATAAAACCCACTGCTGCTTATCATATGTATGTCAGTCACGCACAACTATCCCACACAAAAATGTTCTTTAAAGTAAGTCATCTTCCCGTATTCAAAAGTGAAGTGAAAAGTGTATTCTAAAAGTGAGAAAAAATTAACGTACTTTTTTTATATGTGCAGATTTTAGCTGTCAGCGCGTTGGTGGCTGTTGCCCGGGCGGGTCACCTCGGGCACGGCGGCTACACGGTGTCGTCTCAGCACAACCTGGTGCATCACGACACACACTACGACAACCACTACGCAGCGGCTCCCCTTGCAACCTACGCCCACGCTACGCCCCTGGTCCACGCTGCCCCCATTGTCCACGCTCCCGTTGTTCACGCCGCGCCCGTCGCTCACGCCTACGCCCCCGTTGACACACATGAGGGCTACTACAGTCACGGAGGACATGAAGACTACTATGTACGTATCTTAAAAGCTACCATAATTTCTGTAATCCAGGAACCGAAAGGAAAGATTCTTTTGTCTAGGACTATGTTGAACAGAACCATGATTTTCTGAACTGACCGTAATTCTCCTATTGATATTTTCAGGCTCACCCCAAATACAAGTACTCTTACTCGGTGGAGGATCCCCACACTGGCGACCACAAGTCCCAGCACGAGGTCCGCGATGGTGATGTTGTAAAAGGAGAATACTCTTTGCTACAGCCTGATGGCTCCTTCCGCAAGGTCTCCTACACCGCTGATGACCACAACGGGTAAGTTTTAAGTGATCACTTTAAAAGTTAGGAACGTTCAGCTCTCACGTTAGTAAAACAGGTTAGTAAGCAGATCTATCAGTAATTTTCCTGCTTGACTTAAAGTTAGTAGTTCCCACTGCTGGCACCCAGGCCACGTGGGCCCAGTGCGGGCTGGTAGTTGTCACATGTCTTAGAATTTTTGGTTCTATGACATGCCGGTTTCCTCCCGATGTTTTCTTTAACCGTTTTGAGAGCAATGGTGATGAAATAATTTACACAAAGTAAATCGCCTGTCTGGGTTCGAACCTCCGACCTACAAACTCGTAAGTCGCGGCCGCTACCACTGGGCCTCCACTGCTCTGCAAAGATTGTCACGTAAAATTCTAAAATTACGTAAAATAGAATCTAAACACAAACTGCATACGTAATGACGAACCATTGATGAGAGTGCAACTTTCCCCATTTGCGCAAAACAGTACTGACCTGCCATATTTGTCCGCTTATGGAGCTTTGTTTGTTAACGCATGTGAGTCGTAAAATGACATCGTATTAAGTCACATGCTCACATGGTCGTCAAACCGGTAAATGGTCACTAGACCAGTAACGTATGAGTAATGAACTCGGCCCATGTGCTACTGACTGACAACAGGTATCGGTGAACAGGTGTCGTGATAACAAACTGGTTTCCGAACCTGTTCCGTCTCTATCTCGTCATAATATTTATCATTGTTTGTTTTGGTTGCAGTTTCAACGCGGTCGTGCACAACTCCGGCCCCAGCCACCACTTTTACTCATCCCAGCATCATCACTACTAGATCTCTCTAACTTAGAAGCTTTAAGAACCACAATGTACCTTATTTATACTCGCTGTGATCTTCGCGTATGTTCTTTTGTTTATAAATAGTCATTAAAATTAACATAAAAACCAAGGTATTTTTTTATTGTACACTTACAAATTAATGGACTGTGTAATAGTTGGTAAGAATGATTTTAATCTAATTAATAGGTATACCATTTGGTACAAAGTATGAAAACTCACTATCAACATTACGAAAGTTTGCCTTTCGTAGAACTTGCAAATTCTGTAGTCTGTCGAAAGCTAGTCAAGCTGTCGAATAGCTATCAGGAATGCGATAATAATTAATTTGCACCCACGTGTAAACTCAGAGATAAAAAGAGATTAGTTCAGTCGTGACAATTAGGTAAATAAATTTGCATTTGTTTATTCCCAGCACGTCTGTGACCCACAGAGCTTTTCATAGAAATAAAATAACATGATTGTTCACTCGAACTCGCCAATGACACGATATCCCGAGTTAGTATTTGTAAGTATTATTAGTATTATTTGTGTAAATTGTCTTAAACCATCGGTAAATCAGATTAAATCCATGGCCCATAATCTATGGGTGGTGAAGGTTGACATTTACTGGGTACAGTGGTATACCAGACTTTAGGAACAATTCATCGACCGACATTGAACACTCGTGTAATCTGGGAACAAATTAAGTTACATATTTTGATGAGAGCAAAACATACATATATGAAGAAAAAAACCAAGGTTTTTACAGTTTTTATTCCAATGCTGACCAAATAATCAGATCCTTATCTTTGTAACAGCTACTCAAAAATAACTTTCAAGGATAAGCTATGTACGATTTTCATAAGCCATAACTTTGCAAATTGTCACTCTCATACACTATTCATATCATTAGGGCCTACAGTTTATTACCTGTCGTGACTGCTGCGATACCTTGAGACTGTATCTGAAGGTAATTTCAACCAAATTGTACGAACCGTTGCCTTTATTTACTCCTTTTTCAAACAATGGCTTATATTGTGAGAGATACGAAGTGGTTGAAACAAGAACACCTGGGCCTCAAGTCTGCTATTTTACAATAGTGTCAGAATGGTCTCTTCATTGTGAGTTTTTGACAGATTTGCCATACAAACACTGTCAAATACTCACAATGGCGAGACCATTCTGACACTATTGTAATAGCAGACTTGAGGCCCTGTACAGTGTACTACAGTGTAACGTACGGTATGTTTAGGCCTACACAGTGCCAATAGTTTGCCAATACATAATGCTACACTACCGACAAATAACACATATAATTTCTCAGTCCAAAGCAATGCTGTTAACGCCCCTGTCAGCGAGATAACTGGGTGGATTTACAAGTTTACGATGTCATAAGCAACGAGTTTTATCTTGAAGTGTACGGCACATTGCTCCTAAAACATTCACTCACCCTGCTGATACTGCACTCATTTCAGTTTAACGTTGAAGTTTGGTTTTGCAATAGCATCATTTAACGCAACGGCATGGTTAATATACATTACACATACTAATTTTATAATTTAATTCAAACGGTTTCGTCAAAGTTATATGTGAGTTAAAGTTAGATTAACACCTCGGTTAAATTATAGGGGCCGCCATATAATAAGGCTCTTCAAAATAATTATTCTTCCAAAGGCTAAAAAGGTAATTTGCTACTGGACTTTTCTTTGATGAAGTAATTCGTTGGCATACAACCGGTTATATACCAGTCTATGGGTAAATTATCATATTTAGCCATTCAGGTCGAGTGCCTGTTGACATCCTAGGTACTTATATTAAACTGCGGATGTAAAATCTAAACTTGCTTCCTCTGACCATCCAAAGAGGTTTTACTTGGTTACACACATGATAAAAATCTAAGTAACAATATTCTGAATATCGCAGCATCAAAACATTTTTCGTAGTTTAGAAGAACAACACAGTCACACAATTTAGTCCGATACTTTTATTTATTTTAGTATTTTTATATAATACGCAAATATTGGGTATTTATTTTAGTTGTTCATTAATCATAGCACAACGCACACACAAACATGTATGTCACAACTTTTTTTTCGTTTTTGACCTATTTTATATTATCGACTATTTAATTTTTTTATTTTTTATATTGTCGATAATATAAGTGGTATTCTGTAAATTTATTAAAAACGGACACATGTGTGGACTATGTGTTTATTGTTCAAGCATATGGTACTCGTAGGCTGCAGCTGAAAATCAGCGTCAGGTATACCTTGTGATATCATCTAACATTATGCTGAGCTGAGGCCCTTTTGGCATTGTTTTCTGTTTTAATAGTTTTAAGGTGTTTTTATTTTTTTCTGTAATGCCAATAAACGCATTTTCTTTCTTTCTGTTCAGAAGTTTTTAATCCCGTTTTATGTGTCTCCAGTGGTGTACCTACTAGTTATAATATCTTAACGAAACTAGGATGTTAACGCATGTCAAAATACTTATCCAGAACAATCTAAAGCGAACTGCCGGACGCCAACTATCTAAATGTATGTAAATTAATTTAGGAACGAAACCGGATTATACGTTCCACTGAGCTCGTATGAAAACTTCCGGAATCCGGATTAGGATTTACGGCCCGGAATTCCTCAAACTATTCCAAGTGATAGCAGAAGCTAATGGGTTTCTTGAACAAAAAAGACATGAATTTGAACCTCTATTATTCAACGTAATTGATACATAATTTGAATGTATTCAGAAAAGTAATTCGTCCAATCACAACACATTAGTTTTATGATTTACCTAACATTCTAAGAACTCCATATCATATAATATGTACCATTGTTAGCCGCAGACAAAGAAAGCTGTCAACAATAAGCTCTGATTAATATTAATAGTCAGTTCCGACTCACGGTCAGACAATTATCGGGTGAGTAACCTCTGAACTATCGTTCCTACCTTTCAACCAAATCTATTATTACGTGTGACCTTGCTAACAATATTATGTTAGCCGAATTATACAGGCTGATAGATTAAGCGAGGGACATACTTCATGGGAGTGTAGACTGTAGTACCTAGTCATAAAAATGAATAAATTTTATTACGAGAACAAGGACAAAAAAATGAAAAAAAACAGCGGTTCACTACATTATGTCGAGTTAAGGCTCGTACAGACTCGCGCGATATCGCGGGCGCGACAGGCAGAAATTGTGCTACTAGTGTCGCGTCGCGCCCGCGATATCGCACTAGTCTGTACGAGCCTTAAATTGAACATAAATGCAACAGGTTTCTTTAATTCAGGCTTCCCTTGGAATAGCTGTTTATTTTCTTAAGTACTTAATCAATCTTCCTAGCTCTTTCCCAATGTTGGGGTCGGCTTCCGGTCTAACCAGATGCAGCTGAATACCAGTATTTTACATGGAACGACTTCCTATCTGACCTCCACAACCCAGTAACTGGGCAATATAGATATCCCTTGCTAAGACTAGTTGTCAGACTTTTGTGCTTCTGACGACCCGCAACGACTGTCAAAGATCCACAATTGTCAGTCGGGACCAACGGCTTTACGTGCCAGGCACGGAGGAGTCTCGGTATGTAAAGATGGCACCCATCCACGGACGAACCCCGGTAAGCGCAGCTTAACCTGATGGATCGACCCGTGTGGTTGTTATTATTTAGCCACGGTACTCTCTTAAAGTATGTCCCTGGTTTAACCTAACACGCTGTATAGCTATCGAGCTTCCGTGACGATGGCGGTATCGGCTCACGAAACACCCAGATTGCCGGACCTTTGGGCCACGATAACAGAGACCTTTTCTTGTACATAGTATGTATTCTAAACAATTAAATCAGTAGAACAATAATCGTGATCACCTTTCAAATATTTTGAATATTCAATTGAAATAAGATCGAATTCCAAGCTGAAAGTTTTGAAATACTCGAAGTCGTACGTATGCTTTAAATCAAATTTTCATTTGATTTCCCTCGTTCGTGATCTGAAAAAGTGACGGCGGGCGGCGAGAACTTGAACCATGGAGAATCATGAAACGTTGTTTTCTTTAGATAAAAGTAACCACCTCAGTGGTCTAGTGGTAAGACCACATGTCTCAGACCCAGAGGTCCCGGGTTCGATTCCCAACCGGGTAAAATTTTCTGCTTGGTTTGATTGGCTTGTTCTAAGTCCGCCTGACTAACTTCCACAATCTTATGTACGTCTGCCGCCATGATTTTGTTGTGTTTCGGCAGTTAGAGGTAAGATAACCAATTCCTTTTCGGTTGAGGATTCCGGGTGAAGCTCGCTTCCATCTACGGCTTTATGATCACTTACCATATGAGATGAAGGCCAAGAACTTCCAAGTTGCAAAAATTGTTTTTATTGCTAAGATAGTTCTGGAGAGGAACGATACCGAATAGCTTAGACATATTTGGTGTACTGCTTATCTACATTGTAGATTTGCTCTGCCGAAATCATTCTCTTCCCAGGTAAGCACGGGCGATATTTTTTTTCGCATACTTTATTTTCAACGCTTTTCTTAACAAACTGTTGGATTCTCAACTCTTGGCGCTAAGCCAAGAGTTGAAAATCCAACAGTTTGTTTTTTTGATGCACTCTGATGGATTCTCAACGCTCGGCTCAACACGGAGAGATAAAAATCGAGAGCGCGATAAAAGCCTGCCGCGATATTTTTACGTCCTTTCAAACGTGAGCTAAGACAGTGGTCAGGTGGTGGCTGCTAGACACCGCCTCTACATGCGTATTGGGTTATTGTGTGTAAAACTGTGTAAGCTTTGACTAGAAGTAACCAATATCTAACCCTTGAATTCGCTGCTGTTGTCATTACTGACTACTATACAATTCTTTTTCAGCCATTTCGTAAAATCTGACAGTGAATTTAACGTCAAACGTCATGATTTCCGTTGATTTCCCAAAACCAGTTTCTTCACTGTAGGACTGAATACAGCAGCGAATTACAGTTGGATTAAACAACAGATTTACAGGATGCTTCTAAACAAACTACTTAAAATTAAACTGTGATCATTATCAAAGGTGAATTTAGTTAATACCTAATTAAGTGCTGAAAGTGCTGTTAATTGCTTTGCCCAACCACCACTCCGCGTGTTTGGCAAGGCTAAGCTATTATCAAAATTATTTTTTGTGAACTAATATGGGTCTATTAGTTACAACAACACTTAATTTATGATATCAAGTGTCTGTGATCGCATTACGAGCATCGGTTAGGAAACTAAATACTACCCAACTGCGTTGTACTAGTATTTGACCGCCATGTGGTTGAACCCGGTGCATTCGATATTACTTTGTCGTAATCACATACTAGTAGGTAATAATAACACCAAATCGATAACTTGAAGCATTCAATTGTCGTGAATAATATAATTCATGTGTGGCAATGTTTTTCAATTCGGGTTTAAACACATAATACGTCTGTCATATTACAGTTATTTGCTGTTGCGTGTGTTTCACACTTTTCGTGTTAGAAGATGCTCTTTGCGATAGGCTTAAATGCGGTTTAGTAGGCTATTATTAAACGGTGCTTTAATGAATTCTAGTCCTGCTCGTATATTTAAGCACTGTTTTAAATTGTGGTAGAATCTTTTCATCGAATATGTTGAGAACGCTTTGTGTTCAGGTAATTACACCTTTTCTGGCAGTATCTCAATGTATTAATTAAAGGCCATTGAAAAACACCGTCATAATCAGTTCGGAACATTATAAGATAATAATTCGACTTCATAATTAGTATTGATCTGTTAAGGAAAACCTTCATACGTAATGTGCAAACTAATGTCTATGAATCACTCAAATGTTGCCCTTGTTCCTCTAGTCCAAATCACAATAAAAACTAGATGGATTATCACAATTACTCACGCCACATCGATATTGGAGATAATATCGGCTTGGCTATGTGCAAGGCGCCCACAGGCGGCGCGGGAAGGCGATTGTCTGTGAATTATAATCGGCCTATGTATGCGAGTAACCAACGACCTCGCGGTGTCAAAGTTACGGAACTGAAGTGACCGCACTCCCCACCACAGCCAGGACTGCGGCTCCGTTTTGCTTTTCATATAAAAGTCACACTCCGGACCGATAATGGTATCAGTCACCTGCTCTGATTAACTAGCGCAAAATGTTCACCAAAGTAAGATCACAGTAATATTTCAACATTTATTTTGCCATTTAAACATCGAATTCTAAATGTTATTTCTGTGTCCAGGTATTCGCCCTTAGCGCCGTGTTGGCTGCCGCCAGCGCTGGTCTCCTGCCGCTGCACCACAGCGCAG
Organism: Dryobota labecula; assembly: GCA_947523025.1. NCBI lineage: Eukaryota > Metazoa > Arthropoda > Insecta > Lepidoptera > Noctuidae > Dryobota > Dryobota labecula. The sequence goes on along the minus strand of OX383288.1, from coordinate 18,348,774 downwards.
TGTCCTCCCAGAGCATCGTCCGTCATGACGCGCCTGCGCACTACGCGTCTGCCCACTACGCCCCAGCGCACTACGCCGCTCCGATTGTCCACGCTGCCCCCGTCGTCCATGCTGCCCCCATCGTCCACGCCGCCCCCGTAGTCCATGCCGCCCCCATCGCTATTGCCCACGGCGAATACGTGAGTATAACATTCGATTCCTCACCAATTTCGCACCTGATAATAAACAAGGTCACAGCCTCACATTACGTGCGCATTACTAACCTTACGGATATCCTAAAGTCATTCTATCTTCCTTTGATAACAATGAATTGAGGTCAAAAACACGTCTAATTAACAAAATCTATTTCATTTCAGTCCCACCCCAAATACGACTACGCCTACTCCGTGGCTGACCCCCACACCGGTGACCACAAGTCCCAGCACGAGAGCCGCGATGGTGGTGCCGTGCACGGAAGCTACTCCCTGGTTGAACCTGACGGTTCAGTGCGCAAAGTAGAATACACCGCTGACGACCACCATGGGTAAGTCTACATTTGCATATAAACATTTGGTTTCAAGTACCAAGTCCTAAATGATAGCCTAGACTGTCAAACAGCCAAAGCCACACGCTACTTTGTTTTTAGAACTAACCATATAATTCTTATTCCAGTTTCAACGCTGTGGTCCACAAGACCCCCGGCCACCACCCCGCCCCTGTGGTCCACGCTGCCCCCGTGGTACACGCTGCCCCTGTGGTCCACGCCGCCCCCATCGCGCATTACGCCATCGCCCCCCTCGCCCACGGACATCATGGCCTCCACTACTAAACCACTTCTCTAGCATACTCGTGTGATATGATGACGGATGACTGAATGTGATATTTATGTGTAAATATGATGATATGAATTTATACTCGAATGTAAATAAAATACTCAGCTGCTGAATTTGACTTTTTGGTTTCACTGCATAATGTCCTTTTGACTACTATAAACAATACACTGATGCTGATCAAACCTTAAGCTGTTGAAATAGGGTCGATCAAAATAAACTATTCGACGACCCTTAACAAACAAAAGAACAACATCACTCAAACATTTGCTATGAAAATGCGATCAGCATCTCAGCAAAAAATCAAATGAGTCTTTAACATATCGGAACGCAATAAAAGCAATACACACACTGCAACAAGTTTAGTTCCTACTACAGATTACGCGGTATCTGCCCTTAGGTAACAAATAAATGCATTGAGTACAATTAATTTCGATTATGCCCTTGAATAGTAAGACATTGGTTCAAAATAATTACTGTTGTTATTTATGTGGACACGCGCAGTTGGTTGCGTGCTGACGGACGAAGGCGCCCGCGCATTCCTCGCTGGTGATTTGGTGCGATAATTACAGAACATTGTATGGAGAGTTGCGCAAAACTCTTCACCGCCCAGCTACTGCGCGACCTAGAAAAACGCACCATTTTAGTTATTGCATCTTTGTCATTTGCTGCGAGGTAATTTGTATAACTAGGACCATTGTTACCACGTACGCTAATTTACAATTTTGGCAATTTCTTATGACAAAGTTTCATAAAGGTACATTTCTATTTGTTAAGGTACACACATCCCTTCATAAGGATAATATCTGCAATAAATGACATCAATTTAAATGCAATCACTATAACGACTGCCAATTTGTGAGCCTACAAACAAAACCCCATTATGTGTAAATCGTAATGATATAAATTGCCACAATTGTCTACGAAAATGTGCACATGTAGGTTCAATAAAGGTTATGTTTCGACACCGGGCTACTGGTGATCAATCACCTGCATAAAGTGTGCCTATCATATGCATTAGATTTGTAAACAATAAATAGGAAAGAACCGTATCTATGTATATTCTTTTTAAACGTAGATGAGGAGAATTACTAGTGCAAATCTACTAGTAATTCTCTTCATCTACGTTTAAAGTTTATGTCAGGATGTCTAAAACCTATTCAAGAAAGTAGTCTGAAAAAAATATCTTGAAAAGTAGTAATAAAGTCAATAAATCTATTAGACAACTTAGATTTCTAACATTACTTCCTCAAAAAAACTTTTCTAGTTTCTTTGCGATTCCCACACGAAATTTTTAAGGTCATCAGATAACTTGAAGCTTAAAATGCCCATGCATTCCATAACTTTCCTTGACAGATCCTTTACTGTCCAGGCCGCTCGTTTGTGGAATGCTTTGCAACTGCCAGTTCCAATAAAACGAGCAATCGTTGCCTGTATTTAAGACTCGTGAAGGAACATTACTTGTCGTTGTGATTTTGTTGTCGTTGTTAGCTGTAATAATCTATAACATCACTGTCCATGCCAAGGTTGCCTGGAAGAGATCGCAGTAAGCGATAAGGCCGCCCCTTGTATATTTTATAGTATATAAGTTTTATTTTTGTAATGTGTATTCTGGTGTACAATAAAGTATACATACATAAATATATAAATAAATTACTTCGTCACATAACGTTTTCTGTATAGTTCATATGATTTCATCTTCACGAAAAAAATTGGTAGGTGAATGAACGATCATTTTGATCCAAAAAGGCAATGCCTACCGAGAAAAAGGAATGAAAATTTCAAAATAACAATATACTTGGAACCGCGTACCGGAAGACGTAGCTTGGGAAGGCCTCCCACAAGGTGGACCAATGACCTTGTGGAAGCCGCAGGGATCCGCTAGATGCGGGAGCCCAGAACCGGTCAAAGTGGCGGTACTTGGGGAAGACCTATGTCCAGCAGTGGACGTCTTTCGGCTGAAATGATGATGATGATGAATATATGTACTTGGTTATAGATATTAGTAAGACGGTCTGGTGTCCGCAACTTATTCACTAACATGTAGTAGTAGGTAAAGATGTTGGCGATAGTGAGACAAATATAAAAAATCTGAGAATTTAAACCTACCTTGAGTCCCTAAGTCCTACCCTAAGTCTTGGTTACGTCAGGACGCACTTCACTAAACCAAAGTAACCCACGGCATGTGAACTGATATGAATACAGGCGTAGAATCGGACAATCATAACTAAAATGCCTTGTTCTTTTCTTGTCTAACATTAGACTCAGGTCTGTTTGAAACATTAGAACAAAGATCTGCAAAATTCTGAATAGCCGAAGTATAGTGACATTCATAATTAGTTAATTTTCATGCGTATTCTTGTTTTATTTCCAGACAATTACCTATGTTTCAAATTCGCAAAACCTTTTCGGAATATTGTAAAACAGAAAGATATTGTATATATATCAAATTGCTTTGAGTAGTTCTTCATAATTTATTTATTAAATCTTTATGCACAAGTAAAAACTGTACAAAGGCGGACTTAATGCCTTGGGCATTTTCTACCAGTCTACCTTAGGGTGATGCAGAGACAATACACAGTAGGTGCAATAACAGAAAACCATTTAGAAGATATTTATAACTAAGATATAAGAATAAATACATTTATACATACATACAACAAAAAATAAAAGAGAGTTAAACAAGAAAACCTACAACAACTTAATTCTGAGACGAATCTGCCAACTTCTTGTGTATGTATTCTCAAGCTTTCACTTTAAATGTGAACTGATTGGTTACCGTCCTGATATTCTGAGGAACGCATTCCAAAGGAAAACCGCCTGGACAAAGAAAGAAGACTTTAATAAACCCAGAGCGATGAGAAGGGCAATGAAGAAGACGTTTATTCTCGGACCGAAGATTTTTGCTGTGAGCAGCGCATAAATATTGACAAAGTGAAGTCAGATAAGAAGGAGAAGTGGGTTTGTGAAGGATCATCATCTGCCTAGCCTTTTCCCAACTATGTTGGGGTCGGCTTCCAGTCTAACAAGATGCAGCCGAATACCAGTATTTTACATGGAGCAACTGCCTATCTGACCTCCACAACCCAGTAACTGGGTAATACGATACCCCTTGCTAAGACTGGTTGTCAGATTATCGGGCTTCTGACGACCCGTAACGACTGTCAAATATCCACGAATGACAGCCGGAACCAATGGCTTAACGTGCTTTCCGAGACACAGAGGTCTCGGTATGTAAAGATGTTCACCCATCCACGGACAATGGCGCCAAGTGTAGCTTATCCTGATCGATCGACCCATGCGGCTGTTATTACTTAGCCACAAGCCCCTCCAAATTGCTTTAAGTAGTTATCACCGAAAATGCGACATATATCTTTTGTATAAATAACTTCCTGAAGTTTTTTTCTCTTAAGTGAGGGAATGGGGTGAATCACGTTTTGGGTTGGTTGAACCTTTCGAGTGGCTGCGACCTTGGGCCCACGAGATAATGATCTGAGGCGGCGACGCTACGCGTGACATAGGCCGCGTTCATTCTGGGGCGAGATGTCGTAACGGCGAGATGAAATCTACGCCAAAAGACACTGTAATTAGCTAAGGTCGTCTGTTATATGTTATTTAATATGATTATACGTGTGGGAATATTTTTCACGGTATGAATTGTTCGAAATAGCATGACAAGCCATTGGCATTCTTCAATACAGGATAAAAATAAATTCGTGTTTTCCAACAGAAATTCAGAAGAGGCTTTGACGTTGATACTGCATTTGACAAATGTGCACGAGCTTGCCACTTGCAAGTGCATATTCCAGCCACGACTTTCTAAGGGAAGACTATGTTGTTTATTTTATTTTTTTATTTATGTACACAGTAAAATGCATAGAGATACGACACGCGACATAATTATGTTGTTGTTTTGTTTTTATGTTGTATTTTAATGTTCTGTTTATTCTATTCTTATAATTTTTCAGTCAATTTAAAGTCGTCTGCCAGTAAAATTAAATGATTACAAAATGATGCCGCATCAACTGCAGGATATATACCGAGATTCTTCCGTAGGACATCTGCAATGCTATAATGGTTGGACGGTTTTTCCGAGCTTGACTATATTAAACCGCCAACCATTAAATATCGTAGAATTAAGCTAAAGCTAAAGTAATTTTTGCCCACGTCCTTAGGACAAGTCACGCCCAATCTCCGCGAAAATACTTACTAATTTAGCCATTTATGTCTTTACATTATTTTAGCAGCTGAAAGTTGAATTAAGTCTTTGCCAAACATAAAACACTTTTCTCAGGTACCTACTTTACTCAAGTAATTTAAGTGTTATTGTCTGCAGTGTGAACGTGACTTATTGTACAAACGTGAGCTAACTTTAGTGTTGCATTGTTTCGTGTCGCGGGATTGGTGTCCATTTCTGTTCATTCATGACAATTCTCAGCCGATAGCTGGAATGCTGGTTCGTTCGTGTGCTTTCCGTGCTCTGCAATTGTATTATTAATTAAATAATCAGTAATACAATACCATATCAATATTTATAAGTGGAGGCTTTAAAAATAACAATGTCTACATAGAAAAACACGGGTATGATTAGAGCAATGGCAATATCGTCTTCTGCGCAGGATCAATTTCTGCAAGGATAACATATTTTTTTGACAAACGAAAACACGAAATGAAAAATATGACCTGATACATACATATGAAAATGTGTGATATTTAATTCTATAAACGCTATCATAGTAAACTTTCCTAGGGTGGAGCATAGATTTTCAGCACAGAAAATATTGAGTTGACCGCTCAAATAGTTGTTTGTTATGAAAGGCTGCAAAGTTGTTTTTGAAGCGTGTACCTGTATTGAATCCTGAGCGTAGCGAGGGTGTTAAGGATACGAGACGAAGAATAACTTTGCTGCCTCGCGAGACACTCAACTTTTCACCTCACTACAGCGAGGAAAAAACTAGGTGCAAGAAAAAAAATGTACCACTTGCAACAACTCAGCAGGTGTTTTTTTTTTTAACTTCATCGCTGCTGAACCCACTCATATTTTATGATTTCTCATATTTTATAGAAAAAACAAACCAAAATGATGGAAGTGAATTAAATAAAGAGAGAAAATTTTAAAAAGTTTTTATTTTTTATTTCATGCAATCGTGCTAGCCAGTGCGATTATTCTAAAAATGAATTTGGTAGACTGACATGAAATAAGTATTAATGCATTTTTGGATTGGAGAAAATTATTGAATAGAAAGGTTCGAATTTTAAAAACACTTTCCACTATATTGCGGATCAAATACAGTTTTGCGCTCAGTTTTCAGAGTGATAAACAGAATCTTTCCGAGCTTGTGGGGTGAAAATGTCATTTGCCAAAGAAGCCGAAATAAAACAGAGAGTACATAACAAAAGGATTGTCAGTCTGTATTGCTGATGACACGTGCCGTCACAATAGTATTCGAAGGAAATATTAAATAGCTCATAACACCTTTTGTTAACTGTCTAGTTAGGTAGTCACAGTGAGAACAAAGCTTTTCATCTTTGTGTGTTGTAGAAGGATGTTGAATATATTCAGTAGGTAATATTTTAGTCTTATAAAGAAATCATTTCCCTAGGGTTTGTAGCCAATCTCGTTCTAACTGTAGCACCAAGATCGCGGAACTTAGTACCTACCTACTCAGAAGTTTTCTGTTTTCCTTAACCTAGGTGATACGCTGAAAAATATCTATCTAAATATCTTGGATTCTGACGGACTCAGAAAATCAATTTGTGTTATCTATTTTTTGACGTGACAACGTCTAATAAATCGATGAACGCCGGCTGCATGCACGAAAAAGGATGACTCATTGTCCTGTTACGCTCATTGTCCCGTTACGCTCATTGTCTCGTTACACTCATTGAACGCTCGCGCCGCATCAATGTTTTGTTATGACGTTGTCACGTTAAACTATCGTCTGTAAACCAACTTTGCAGACACCAATATTTTTTTCTATCTCGCAAGTCATCCTAGGAGGTTGTCGGCTGCTTAACCAGGCTATCCTGTGGATGCCCTATAAATAGGGCCTCCAAGCAGGGCAAAAACTTATAAACTAACAGGATATTGACAATCGAACACTCTCATTTTATACAATTTGGAGCAGACTGAATAAGAGTGCCTACTAACTGTACCGCAAAAATGTAAGCCAAATCGTACAAAAACTATCATAGATTACCCGGCTATTTCGAAAGTTATCGAAACAACAGACTTTTCTGGAATTATGATTACTCTTGAGGCAAACGAGGCTGCTGATCGGTTCATTGACATTATTGCATCTATAGTTAGAGACTACACGTCTATCGTGAATATTCCCCATAAAAAAAGAAACATAAAACCCTGGATAACACCTGGCCTTATGCGCTGTATAAATAATCGGGACCGGATGCATTATGACTTAAAAAAATCCCCAAAGAATGTAGTTTTACAAGTAACATATAACCGATACCGTAATTTTTGTAATGATTTGTTGCGAAAACTGAGAATTGCGTACGAGAAAGATGAATTCGAAAAATCTAAGAATAATCCGAAGGCAACGTGGAACGTCATTAAAACCATAACCCATACAAATACCACTAAAATACCGTCTACCGATCTTCTCAAAATTTGTGACAGTCCGGAAGACTCCGTCAACTCAATAAACCGTTACTTTGCGGAAGTTGGCTGCAAATTAGCTGAAAAAATACTTTCGAAACAACCACAAATCCCAGAGGCTCCATATTATCCTGGTTCTCAGCGTAACTCTTTCGTCCTCCAAGAGGTGGACGAGGCTGAGGTAGAGAAAGTCATCATGACCCTTCGCACTGACACAGCTGTTGGTTGGGATAGCATTTCTACTCGGATGATTAAAGCCTCACGTAAATTCCTAGTCCCAGTAATAACACATATTTGTAACCTCTCGATTACCACCGGTGTTTTCCCCAAAGCCTTCAAAAAGGCACTCATCCACCCAATTTACAAGTCAGGCGACAGAGGCTGTGTCAACAATTATAGACCTATTTCTGTTCTTTCTGCGATGTCTAAGATATTGGAGAGAATATTAAACAATGGGCTTATGAAGTACCTAGATACTTATAACATTATAGCACCCAATCAATTTGGCTTCGTATCGGGCAGGTCTACAGAGGATGCCGTGACTGGTATTAGCGATCTCCTATCCCGCAACCTGGATCAGGGCAAGAAATCCCTTGGCATCTTTTTGGACCTATCTAAGGCATTTGACACGGTCTCTGTCCCTAGACTTCTACTTAAACTTGAGAGTATCGGTGTAAGAGGAACTCTACTAGATCTATTTAAAAGCTATCTCACAGAGCGAATGCAAAGTGTGATTATAAATAATTGCATAAGCAATGAACACTCTTTAAGTAATTACGGAGTGCCACAGGGAAGTATCCTGGGACCAACACTCTTTCTAGTCTATATAAACGAGTTATGCACACTATCACTTACAAGTTGTAATGTTTTTGCTTATGCAGATGACACAGCGCTCATTGTGCATGGTTCCGATTGGAATGAAACAAAGCGTCACGCTGAGAACTGTCTTATCGTGGTATCAAACTGGCTCGCTACTAATCTTCTTACTCTCAATCTCGAAAAAACTAAATTTATACCTTTTTCTATAAGCAAGAAGAGCCAGCCTCTACAGGAATTTAATATCCAATTCCACAGTTGCCACTTAAAACCTGACTGTACCTGTCCACACTTGAGCAAAGGTTCACACATTAAATATCTCGGAGTAGTAATAGACGACCGTTTAAATTGGCACAAACACATTACATCACTTGCATCTAGAATTCGCAAAATAATTTATATCTTCAAGCTACTTAGAAACTCAGCGAACATCGACACACTCAAAACTGTTTACTACTCCTTGTGTCAGTCACTACTGACATACTGTGTGACTGCCTGGGGGGGAGCAACAAAAACATCACTTCTACTGCTGGAGAGGACTCAAAGAGCTGTTCTGAAGGTGATGCTACGCAAACCGTTTAGGTACCCGACTGAACAATTATATCAGGACTGCAAGTTGCTCACCGTCAGACAGCTCTTTGTTTTCCGCTCCACTCTTCGCAAATATGCCTCCGTCCCACCAAGGCAAGTGCTCCATAATCGACGTAGGTCTGCTCGAGTATGTCAAGTCGAGCGTTACAGGACCACGTTTGCTACCCACCAATATTTCATCCTAAGTTCTAGTATCTACAACAAGCTTCAAAACAAATTAAAAATAAATAACCTGAATCATTTCGAATTAAAAAGAAAATTGGTAAATTTCCTCTTAAATCTTAACTATTTCGACACAGAGGAACTCATTTATTCTACGAATTAACGCCAATATCCATAAATTTTCACTTACATGACCGACTTTTGTTTACTAGTATACCACACTCACACACAGACACCAACGGACGTAAACCCCACAGCAACAAACTCACACAAACACTCCTCACAAATAACCACTAAACCCACTCAATAAAACAACATCACATCAACATCAATGCATCACATCACATTAACATAAGAATTATCATCCATAATATTACACGTCATAAATAATTTTGTAAAACGTTTCAATCTCACTAAAGTTCACTGTCCTTCAAGATACAGGATTTTCCTAGTTTGAAGGGCAGGGGTCTTACTCATCTATAATAGCCATACCCATCCCTTATTGAAACAGCACTGATGTTACCTAGGCTAAGTTTTTTGGTAAATAAATGATTACTTACTTACTTACTTACTTACTGAACACGCTCGCGGCCTAATCATAATGCTAAGATTGGCTTTGTTACTCGAGTTACCCAACGTCCAAATTTCCTGATCCCATTACCTGTTTGTATGTACCCTATTTGTAAGCAGGGCCCGTAAATATCATAATTGGGTATTACTTACGCCCTTCGATCTTAAACGTGACTTCTGTTACGGCGATTATTATAATATTAAATATTGTAATCAATGAGTCTCAGTAATTAGTTAGTCGCTGGAACAGTTAGACCAGATACTGCAGAGACTAAATGGAGCCTCTCGGCGGGTTGGCCTCGGCATGAATTTGGACAAGAAGAAAGTCATGTTCAATTCACACGTCTCGCCGAGCCCAATCCACGTCGAAGGGTCGCTTCTCGAAGTTGTGAAGGAGTATGTCTACCTAGGGCAAGTCATTCATCCCGGTAGACACAACTTTAAGAAAGAAGTCGACAGAAGGATCTAGTTAAACTACGTCAAGTCTTTTCGTCGCCTATTCCGTAATGTTTGAAGACTAATGTCTTTGTAACCAGTGCATCCCACCCGTTATGACATACGGTGGCGAAACGTGGACACAGACAGTCAGGCTGGTCTACAAATTCAAGGTCGCTCAGCGCGCTATGGAGCAGGCTAGGCTCGGAGTTTCTTTGAAGGAAAAAATCTGAAACGAAGTTATTTGGAAAAGAACTGGATTTACCGACTTAACTTGCAGAATAAGCAAGCTGAAGTTAACAGTGGACAGGCCATGTTTGTCGAAGGACCAATGGCCAATGGAACAGACGAGTCCTGGAGTGATAAGCGCGTATCGGCAAGCGTAGTGTGGGACGCCCCCCAGCTAGATGGACTGGCGACCTTAAAAAGGAACCTGGGACAGACTGGATGCGTAAGCCGGAGGACAGGGTTTTAGTCTAATTTGAAAAATATTAATATTTTACTAATATGATACTCAAATAATATATACTACAACCCTACAAATATTTGAAATCCTCAGAAATTATAAACATCAACCGACTTATGGCGGCTAGAATTCAAGCATTTGACAACTAAAAGCCGTTTAACCAAAAAAAATTTAAACATAATCAGGTCATCCCTTATCATAGATAGTATGATTAGTCAATAAAAGCGTTATAGTTCAAACATTTCAATCTAGAACTTTAAATCATTATGTGGCATTACAGCTGAAATGGAAAAAAGTCAGGTAACTTTTGGAGGGCACTGTATGTCCCACTTAAGTCAAACATTTTAGCAAATATTGGATCCAATTTTTCAAATGCCATATCGTAGTAATGCTAACTTTAATCGAGGGCAAAAGTGTCCACTATGTAGGTAGGTACAGGTGTTTGTACATTTGCCGCAAATACGCAAATATTCCCACGCAGTCATAGGTACTTGTACTGGTACTTGGGCTAAGAAATTACCAACAATTATGATTTTACGCGTCGTGCATAAAATAGATAGAGCTGATTTAATTGCTTTGTTACTTCAGCGCTGCATAAAATATGTGTTTGCTTGAGAAAATTGTCTTCTGAATGATAAGAAGTTAAAGGAACCAAATAAATAATACACATCCAAAAAAAAAAATGAGTCGGGTTCCCTTCTAATTCTACTACACTATAACTCAACTATTCGATCTGACTCTTAATTCGGCTTATTTAAGTTGTCATGCTCTGTAATTGATGCTACCGGACTTAGAAGCCCAATAAATACATAAACTGTACGTAATTGAATTGTTAATTGAATTTACAACCTTGTAAATTGTAACAGTAATTAAACTCTAACATTAATCTGTCATGTAAATTCTGAGAACAATTTACGGTAGACACGTATCACGTAAGTTAGTTGCAAAGTTTGGATAACAAAAGTGCAGAAATAAAATCTAATAAAAATGAATAGAGACATTAGATAGATAGAATATTCTTTATTATGTACACCATTAAAATTACAGAAACAATAAATGTAGAAATTTTACATAGGATGACACAATGGGCGGTCTTATCGGGTGTGTAACGTTTGATATAATAACAAAAGTTCTAATGATCATAAGACATAGTTTCAGTTAATATAATTTTTATTTAATATAACGATCAAATGATATAGTGAATTATTGATATAATTTCATTTGACCTAATTTCATATGGTATAATGAACAGTTTATATAATGCACATTTTAAATGATATTTAAAATCTATAAGTAACGTTTAATCAATCTGCCTAGCCTTTTCCCAACTCTGTTGGGGTCGGCTTCCAGTCTAACCGGATGCAGCTCAATCCCAGTATTTTACATGGAGCGACTGCCTATCTGACCTCCACAACCCAGTAACTGGGTAACACGATACCCCTTGGTAAGACTGGCTGTCAGACTTTTGGGTTTCTGACGACCCGTAACGACTGTCAAAGATCCACGAATGACAGCCGGGACCAACGGCTTAACGTGCTTTTCGAGGCACGGAGGAGTAAGTAGCGTTTAATATAATTTGGAAATGTCTACTTTTACTTTTGCAAAAACTGATTAGATTTAATAATAGTAGTTAATAGGTTGAATCTGTTCCAAAACCGAATCGGGGCACCCCGACTATACGTCTTTTGGCTCCTACCCTAGAGTGTATATAAGAACCAGAGGCGCGGAGAGAGAGCAACTACCGCCCGCTGTAACAAAGCACAGGCACCCTAGTGAGCCGTAGCGGCTGAGGCTGGTCGCCTGAGGCGACCAGCAACCCGAAGCTGCGGAGGTGGGCATGGGTGCCTATCCTTTGTTACGTAAGGGCAAAGGGGTTGCACTTCCCGCAGCGCCGGAGACGATGCTGAAGCTGATATGCATGAGCGATGTTTTGAGGTTAGGTTACAATATAATTTGCTTTTCTCAAGAACGATGCGTTACTTTAGAAAATTTGTTAATTTAAAAGTTAGGTCTAATGAAGATTATATAAAAAGAGCATTTTACAATTTGAAAATTATATGAAATGATCGTTATACTAAATGAAATTAGAGAAAATGAAAATTATATCAAATACAACATTAGATCATATGAAATTAGGTTAAATGTTTTTTTAGCATATGCAATTTATATCATACTAGCTTTTGCCCGCGGCTTCGCCCGCGTGGATTTCGGAAAAATCCAACGGGACCGTACTACCGGGATTGAAAGTACCCTAGGACCGGGATTAAAATACTTTTGAGTAATTCAAAAACTTAAAAATAAAAACTTTTGAGATATTCAAGGCACGCAAGAAAATTCTCCCCTAAAAACTTAATTACCCCTTATTCCCCTGTTTGTTTTTATTTTTCACTTTTTAGTTATGGCACCTGCCCCACAACAATTCGATTACCACTACTTGCTACACCGCACAAACAACAGTGACACAAGATATACGAAGTGGATTAAATACGTATTATCGAAGCTAACTCAAAAACGACGCAAGCAAAGTTAATAAAAATCGGTTAATAATCATTTATAGCCCGAGTGCATCTCATAACAATTCCAATAAGCCCAAACACGGCTAGGATACATTGTTTAATTACGGAGTTCCGGTGCATACCTTCCGGCTTCATCTTCAGATCAGTTCGATGGTACCATTTTCATCAGAATTATTTATTCAAATTTGCTTCATAGTCGCTTAACTACCTTAATCGAAATATCTTATCGCCACCCGTGAAATAATTATCATTGAGGAACATTTGAGGCCATTTGTGGTCTTCTTCATCAGTTCCACTTCATTAAATGATACTTACTGAATGCAAATGCTTAAGTTTTTGCTGAAAATACAAAAATCGCTATATGTTTTCCTATAAAATTTGAGGAGTTCCCTCAATTCCTCATGGATCCCAACATCAAAACTGGATTTTGGGACCAATCTGGAAGTATATCCTTTCAAATACATAAGAATTTGCCAAATCGGTTCACAAACGACGGAGCTCTGAGGAAAAAATACAACCGAATTGAGAACCTCCTCCTTTTTGGAAAGTCGTTAAAAAACAACGATTTATGTTGTGTTAGTTTCCTAACATAAGCCGAAATTTTAGTGATTTTAACTTAAAAAATAAAGAATTTTAATTAAAAACAAAATTTCATCCCCCTTTTCACCCCCTTAAGGGTTGAAATTCCAACAACACGCGTTAGCTTCCAACCATAACCCTAGATATTAAATTTAGTGATTTTTCTTCGAAAATTAAGGGCTTTACAAATTCATCCCCCATTTTAATCCCTACGGGGGTGGAATTATCAAAAACGCTGAGACACCAATAAATTAATTTTCAATCGTCAGCCTGAACACAAAATTCGGAGATCTTAACTTCAAAACTGACGGACTTTCATACAAACTTTCACCCCCTATCTTATCCCCTTAGGGGTGGAATTTCCAAAAATCCTTTCTTATTGCACCCCTAGACCTCATAAGGAACCTACGTGCCAAATTTAGAATCTCTAGGCCCAGCGGTTTGGGCTGTGCGTTGATATGTCAGTCAGTCAGTCAGTTTCTCCTTTTTTTTTTTTTTAAACGTTGTCCCACACTAGGATTTAGGGGTAGAATTCCCAAAAATCCTTAGTGGATACTAATATACTCTTCACAAAGAACACACCCTCCAAGTTTTATGTCTCCAGGACCAGCGGATTGGGCTGTATCGATATATGACCCAGTCAGTCAGTCAGTTAAATATTTTATAAAATTTCATCCCTATTTTCACCCCCCTAAGGGTTGAAATTCTAACAACACCGTTGCGTTAGCTTCCAACCATAAGCCTAGATAGTAAATTTAGTGATTTATCTTCGAAAATTAAGGACTTTTCAACTTCATCCCCTTTTTAACCCTTCGCGGGTGGAATTATCAAAAACGCTGAGACACGTATAAATTAATTTTTAAGCGTTAGCCTAAACACAAAATTTGAAGATCCTAACTTCAAAATTGACGGACTTTCATATAAACTTCCATCCCCTATTTTACCCCTTTAGGGGTGGAATTCCCAAAAATTATTTCTTAGTGGCTACTTACTCTTCACAAAGAACACACCCTCGAAGTTTCACGTCTCTAGGACCAGCGGTTTGGGCTGTGCGTTGATATATCAGTCAGTCAGTCAGTCAGTCAGTTTACCATTTTATATATATAGATAGAAGATGAAAGTTATGTCAAATGAAATTAGACTATCTGTTATTATATCAAACATTACACACCCCTATTTTAAAATATCTTCTTTGTAGAAAGTAATCGTAACATCTTAAGCTCAAATGATATCTATTGGAGGATTCACGGTGTCACCTAACCATCTTAAATCTTTATAACATGCAATCTTCTATGAAGGCACGCAATGACACTTCATATTTTTTAAGTAGCTTTTGACACAGAAAACAGCTGACAATCGTAGAGTGGATTAGAATCGGGGAAAGTTAGGTCGCGAGCACGTGCAATACTGGCACAAAATAGATTTTAATAAAGATAGCGATATTCACTTGTTTATGTGTCGTAAACGGTCGGTGGCGTCGACGGACCGTCCACTACCTCCTTGGTTAGACATTGACCTGAAAACAATTTAAGTGTAACAGTGTTATAAGTACTAGTGTGGCTTTGTTCGTATTGAGTAACACGGCTCGTTTGGCTCAGTAACAACAGTCCTCGACAAAACAAAACCACTAAACATGAACACTCATTCCACTTAAGGCGACGATAACCGACTTTTAATGATTTTATACTGAAGATCACTTCTAAACGAGTAGTGTTAATGATTTGGAAAAAATATGTATTAAATTAGAGCATTTCTTTAATAACATAATATATGAATATTTTAGATTATGTTCATATTACATAGTGAAATTAATTTGTAAATTTATGTCTAACGTGGATAAAAAACTGAGAATCACGCAAAATCTATCAAGCATACTTTTCTAAAACCTTCACCTTTTTAAAGATAATTTCATTATTGATCTTTTAGTATACGTGTTTTATTAAAATACCTTTTGTTTTGTGTATAATAAATTAATAATGCATCTTATTTGGGACAGCGCTCCTGGATGTGCGAGTCCTATTACTGGCTGGACGTACGACGCATTGCGTGAGCTCAGTACAGAACACGCAAGCTAACCAGTCAAGGTCACTGGCATATATCTGCGTCTTAAGGTGAAAGCGCCAGGGTAGCACGCGAAATTCAATTTATCAACATTTTTTGCAATTTGCAGGTCAGTATCAGGTTGTATGTTGATCTGAACATGATTCGCTACCGTAACAAATCTGTATTTATAGAATTATAATCATTAAAATCATCAATACAATTCTCTAATTTGATATTATCTATTGAATGACTATTTCATGTAACCTTGACATTCGAGGATTATACTAACTTAAGGAGTTGTATAATGATTATAATGGTCGCGAATCGTACTACACCCAGTCAATGAGCTGAAAATTGCAAAAATTTGATGAAAATTTGAATTTCGCGGGCTACCTATACCTTACCGCTTCCCCCTTAAATAGCTATGCTAAGTATATTATTATCAGCATTACACTGTAATTTAATACGCTATCACAGTAAGAAAATTAAATTAAGGACAAGGTGGACTTGTCTTGTGTGTTATTTTATTAGTTACGAAAAAATGGGTTGCAAATACACATGCTATAGATAGCATGTGTATTTGCAACCTATTTTTCTTTAATTAGATTTAAATATAATCATTAATCTGCGTTACGAATCAAATCAAAATATTTTATGTCACATAAACCTACATGGGCATTTATAAAACGTCAGAAGCTAGATGCACGGTTCCAATGTTTTTATCGTTTTTGTGCTCGCCAGTTGGCGCCACTGTTGAGTAAGGTCCTGTCAGTACTTTTATTTTATATGTTTGGGATATGTGTAAATTAGACTACTACTCATTACTTCATAAAATGTTTATTTTATTACATTTTAAAATATTAAATGTATGTTTATGATAATGTTCCTAAAGCAGACAAATATTATTCTTCCTTCAAGTGCTGCGAAATTAGATCCTAAGTTGTTAGGTACTTAAAATCTTCTCTCTCTCTGTGGTCGGTCCCTCATGTCTGAGGATCGTGGTCAGCTTCGGAGTTGCATCTGGAGCGGATGATCCGCCTCCACCGGTTTCTGTCCAGCGCATCCCTTACCACCGTGTAGAATTTAGAGGGCGATGATTACTTTAACCTGATCGGTCCACCGTGTTGGTGAACGACCGCGCGATCGTTTGCCTTCGGTGTTCCCAACCACAATCAGTTTTTCCAAACTTTCATCGCCTCTGCGTACTATGTGGCCGAAATAGGAGAGAATGCGTTGTTGGCATATGGTCGACAAGCGAGTTGTTATTCGAAGCTGGTTTAAGATCGATGCATTGGTGCGTTTGGCAGTCCACGGTACTCTCAACATTCATCTCCAGCACCACATCTCAAATGCATCAACCCTTTGTCTTTCTCGGGCCAAAATCGTCCACGTTTCTACTCCATACAGGAAGTTAGGGAATACTAGTGCTCGTATCAATCTGATCTTGGTTTTGATACCAATTCCTCTCTTCCTCCAAATGTTATTTAAACGCGTCATAGCATCTTTGGCCATCCCAATACGCCTTTTTATCTCGGAGACACAGCTACCATCATTGCAGATTTGCTAGCCAAGGTAGGTGTAGTGGTCGATGATGTTAATGCCAGGAATGTTGTTGTTTGTTGTTTAATATTGTTACTTAAAATCTTAAGCCATAATTAATCAGGAATAGCACAATCTTCACAATTATGAATAATTAGTAACAATTTGCGATAGAAAATCCCGCAAACAGTGAACGTTCAGTTTCAGATTTGACATTTCTAGAGACCTCACTCTACACTAGCGCCTCTAGCGGCGAATTCAAGGGCGATAGTCCTCATTGGTCATTTCATATGGAGAAGAGCCGTCAAAAAACTCCACGGTTACTCTTTTAATCAAATTTAGCATAGCTAATATACCTACCAATATAAGAAAGCTAATCTATAAAAACAGTATGACACGAACTCTTAAATAATATTAAGCGTAATTGAATTAGTCGTTTCCTATGGAGAAGAGCCGGCAAAAAAACTCCACGGTTACTCTTTTAATCAAATTTAGCATAGCTAATATACCTACCAATATAAGAAAGCTAATCTATATAAATAGTATGACACGACCACTTGAATAATATTAAGCGTAATCGATTTTTTATTGGCTGAAAAGCTAATTAATTAATCTGTCAGACTTTATTAAAACATTAACTACTGCATTATTTAACTGTTCGCTGAGTCAGGTATGGGAGAGGTAACAATCTACTATTTATGTCGGTAGGTACATCATATTATTGGGCGTTTAACTACTTGTTCTTATCAATTATGTCGTTATGCCATGATTGATTCAAATCTAAGTACTGTTTGCCTAAGGAAAAAGGTTAATGCCCCAAGTACAGTGCAACCGATCATTGTAGGACATAAAGCAACCCGCGTTTAGACGTAATTACACCAATAACATGATGCTGATGATCTATACAAATGTATTTTTGTAATATCAAAATAACAGCTTACAAAAAACTTGAGCACTCTGACTCGGATACTAGGTTGAGCTGTCGTTGCGATTCTACTAAGAAAATGCAAGAACGAGCGGAGCGAGCTCGAAAGTTGAAGTATCCTGACTGGGATACTAGGTTAAGCTGTCATTATGATTTTAATTAAAAAATACGGGGGGCCCCTGTAGCTTGGAGGCTCCGTATAATTGATACGGCTGATACGGCGATAGGTACGCCCGCGAATCCAGGTCTCCTAAACATTGATTTTCTTAATCCATGTGATTGTCCTACTTTAGCTCGATGTGACATTTACTTAGCAAAAATAAGAAGTAAAAATATTTATTGTTAATGTAGCCAAAATTATGTAAAACTTCTGGAAAAGTTGAACATCAATGCATTAAAATTTGCTTAGGTACCTATAGTATTAACAAAAACAAAGTCTACGTTAAGCCAGTGTAAAGTTGCTCAAGACGATTTGTCGCATGTTGCGTTCGCGTGAGAATGTGAGAAAGAAACACGACAATATGACATGTTCGAGAATTAAGTACTTACATGTTAAGTTGCATACCGAATTGAGAAATAGGTAGCAATACAATGCTCCTAAAATATGGATGTCAGTAGGTATGTAAATATGCTGCTGTAGTGAAGTTGCTGTTGGATAATTGATTATTCAATAGGTATTCTGTAACTGGGGTTTTTCACCGGGACATGTCAAAGAGGCTTGTGGCTAGGGCATGCGTTCCGGCAAACCGGAATTTCGTAATTTTGAAATTCCGTAATAATTTTTCTGATATTTCAATTCCGGAATTGAGAGGAGTAATATCGGAATTCCGATATTCATAATTTTTTGATATTTTGATTATTATTTTATCCAAACGCAACCAAACTAGTCTATGGAACTTTCCACAAGCCGCTAGACGGTCAATGTTTAATTAGAGTAATAAGGGAGAAAGATGTTTAATTTTTACTAAAAATGATTAAAAGACTTCTATTGTGTGATAAATAAGCCTTGTTGATTTTACGGTTTAAAATGTTTAATTAGATTAATATGGGAGAAAGATGTTTAACTTGTTACTAAAAAAGACGTGTGGCACTCGGGGACTGCCGCGGTAAAGCTATTGCATAGCATTTTGTATCAACTTATGCAATTATAATTATTTATTTATTTTATTTATGCAGTATTTCTTTTTCTTTGATATTAATTCAAGTTACACTTTTTGAGCGTGGTGACCGATAAGAAAACAAATTTTTCTTTTATTAAATAAACAAAGAGTATATAATATTAAGAGACAGGAGTCCCATAGATAAAAATGAAAAACGTCGCTTGTATGAAACGTGAGCTAATAATGAATACCATAACAGAAATGACACGGACTGCAGACATGACATAAAGCTGCCAACATAATAACAAGATAGGGATGTACTACTACTCACTCGTAATTTTTATCGATATGTTGCTGTAAAAAAAATCGGGTTTTAGGATCCTGACATTTTTACGGTTTCATTCTTAATAAATTTAAGGCAAAGGTCACTTAGGCCAACGGTAACTTTCGATTTGAACTAAGGTTACGTGGTAATTTTCTTATAAAAAGAAACCAGCTAAGGCTGTGATTCCACGTTGGCGTAAGAGGGGTTCAGAGAGAAATCCCACTGTATAGTCTAGATCTAATCCGAGGTAAACTTGACTATAAGATGAGATTTGCTGTGATGATAATAAAATAAAACAAAACTTTGGACTTAAGTTTTTTTATAATAATTAGACCACCTTTTCCTTTCTATTGATCATTCAATTGGCAATGGTTCAGCAGTTGATGTTGAAGGTACTGAAATGTAGAAAACATGTTGCTTATTAACTGACACATGAACAAGTGAATTCAAATTTAATTCTAATCTTGAATAGTTACTTGGGCTTAGTCTCATTCTTTTTATCACATTTTCTTTTGAAAAAGGGTCTGTAATAGACAAAAAAGTATCTGTAATATTTACAATTGATACATTCAATACAGTTAATCAAATAGTAAAGTGAATTTAATAAGTTTAAAATAAACATAAACCTTACCCGCAATAGAACATATTTTCCTGTCTTTTGAACATTCTACTGGCAATGGTTCAGCAGTTGATGTTGAAGGTACTGCAATAAAAACAAAATGTAGTCATTCACTTCTAATTCCAAAAACAATGAAGGGTATCGTAGTTGGGATGAATTAATCCCAAGAACCGAATTAACATTGTAGTTGAAAAACATGTTTCCCCATACTTTCCAACTGCATAATAATAATGTAAGTATACACAATATTGAGTAATTTACCATGTTATTTTAAGACCATAGACTTCTTAAAGGTTTTGCTGTAATCTTTAAGTATAGAACTGTACACTGTATTTTTTTTAATGTTAGGATCAGCAGTTTCGGAGATAAGGGGGGAAATGGTAAATTTTCATCTATTTTCTTTAATAATTTTCATTAAAAATGTAAAATGAAATGAAAGGACTTGTCAAGAGGATTTTTTTTAAAATAATTTAAAAAAAAGTTCTCTTGTCAAGTCCTTTCATTTCATATGTCACATGATACATTTTGCATGTGTACCAAAATGCAACTTAATCGGTCCAGTAGATGAAGGTACATAAGGGTTCCGTTTTTTCATTCGGACGTACAGTACCCAAAAAAAAAAAAACTTACTAGATGTACCAGTCCAAGAATCGCAGTAGTCGAAGTAGAACATAACTCTGGAAAATATAATTGAGCATGAGTTACTAAAGTAATCGGGTGAGTTAGGATGAATTACGACTGGAAAATAAAGTCTTACCTGTTTGCTCACTTTTGAAGATGTGTAGTGGAAATCCAACGAACAGCTCATCTGCCATTGGTTCTGCAGTAAGTTCTACAGACGGAGTAGCATTTTTTCTTAGTTGTGTCTTCTTTTTATTGAAATCCTTTGGTAGAAAATGACTGCCACAAATATGTTCCAATTGATGTAGCTTTTCAATGGGTGCATACACCAAGTCTTCTTTCCCGTAACTTTAACCCATTTTTTACATCTAGCTGGAACATTTTATTACATTATTATGATTATAATAGTAGTGTATTTAAACTTATATCTTTGTTATTTTGGTTTTGCATTATTAATAGAATAACAGCGAAAATTAAATGAAATAGGAATATTATAATAATAAAAATATCGACAGTCGATAAAAAAGTAACATGCGTCAAGCACTAGCATATTGATAGGTTACTTTGTAATTTTGTAAATTTTGGACTTTAAATCAAGTAATTTATTTTCTGTAAGAGCTTATCAATGTTTTTTAACATAACAATTGAAAATATATGCTTACCTATCTTCATTCAAAGGAAATTTGGCTATGAAGATTCGCATTTGACTATCTGACCGGCCGGATCTTATAACACATATTTCACACGTTTTGTAATGCATTGCAACTTAAATTACGTCACACGTACATACATAAATACAACAATAACTCTAATTTACGATAAATATCCACAAAACACAGAATAAAAACAAAAACAGCGCTTTGTTGACAAAGTTCTTGACAACAAACAAGACAAGAATATGGCGGCCGGTAGCTATGGCGGCTGAGTAGCGTAGTGCGATAGAGTCGAATAGATGTTAAAGCGAGACAGCGATAGCGTGAGGTTTTTTCGTTACGGAATTTCTGGATTCGGTCCCCGCGCTCAAGGCCCGCGATAGAAGCTATGCAATAGCTTAAAATGATTAAAAGACTGATATAATTATAAATCTTGTTCGATTTGAAACAAACTTTAAAAGTTACCAGTTCCGGAACCAGTTCCGGAATTCCGGAATTAGATCTCCAGTATTGGAACTCCGTTCCGGAATTGAGAACCTTCCGATATTGCATGCCTACTTGTGGCTAAGTAATAACCAGGATCGGAATAGGTAGAGTTAATTTCCCTAAACTTCGAGGAAGGATGTAACATAGAATGACATTTGAATATTTGTACACCATATGTTGTGGTAGAATGTATAGAACTTAACAAAATAATTAACACCATACTATGTAAAACTACATTCTTACAAATAAATAAAAATTCTAATTCTTATTCTAGAGTGGATAATACCTCCTCTAAAATCCCGGAATAATTATAATGACGTTTAAATCCCGGGATTTAAAAACCATGAATTATTTATTTGACTTTATTTATAGTTAAAAATTATTGATTTCAAGAATCATAATTATATAACAATTTTTAAGGTTACGTACTAAAATTGCTAAAAAAGCTATTTAATTTAATAATTTTAGTACGGAACCCTAATTCATATTCATATTAATAATTAAAAAAAAAAAAAAAAACAATTTGTTTTTTTGTTTGTTTGTTTGAACGCACTAATCTCTGGAACTACCACTCGGATTTGAAAAAATCTTTTTGCATTTGATAGCCCAATTCTTAAGGAACGCTATGTGCTATTTAACTGATGTTTTCTAGCGCTACTGGTGCTCTTAGGAGCCGAGAAAATAGAAAAAAAGTAAGAAAGAGCGAATGAAGTAGATGAGTCGGGGTGGGTCGGGAATTAAGAAATTTCACGCGGACGAAGTCGCGGGCGGAAGTCACAGTAACAAATCTTAAACATCAATTAATACATATTTGTCCTTCCGAACAGGAAACACGGTTTTCATTGGTTTTATTGAATGCGATTAAATGCCTTACTCAACGAAACACATAATAACATAGTATTAATACCGAAACAAATGGTTTGAAAATGCGTTACTAACTGTATCTACTAACAAATACCATGCAATTTGAATTCTTTTAACTTTTAATACCACGAATCGTTTGAACGAAATTGAAAAGGTGGAACAAAAAATCTACGCTTGTCAAAGGAGTTATACTTAAGACAACAAAATTGTCTCTATATAGCTTTTTGTAATGTAAACACATATATATTTTTGTAATACTTAATTCGTCACGTTTCATTGAGTTTCTTTTGTTTTTCCGGTATTGGGAAATACAACACACTATTCGATATTTGTTTTGATGAAAAAGAACAGACAGAAAATAGATCAAATGACTTATTGTCAATTAAATTGGCAGAAAGAATCCATCATCTTTTTCCTGCAATAATTTTGGCTGTAAATACTGGTATTCGTTTTTAACTTCACATCCGTTGGATCGGACGGCTTTGAACGATATATGTACTTAAGTGCATACTTCCACCGTTACGATAGGGCGGTTGGCAAACCCTGAGAAATTGATCAATGGATTTTTGCTCTAATAATTCCCACAATTAAAACCTCTATATAAACTAATGAACCAAAGCTGTTGGCAGTATTGTCTTTACGTTTTCATATCGAGAGCATATAAGTGTTAAATATTCGTGTTTATTTTTAAAATGATTACCAAAGTAAGTTCGTACAGTTCCAAATTTGATTAATATGTGCCCAATCGTTCCTAGGCCGATTTTGTTAGGGGACGATTTAAAGTGAAAAGTTACTTAACACAACTATAAAAATCATTGATTAGTGATTCAAATTAATATTTTAGGAAGGTTTTATACAAATATTTCGCATTTTATCACTCCCAAAAACAATGTTGGTTTCTAATAAAGGCGGTTCTAATTGTTAAAGCTGCGTGTGCTATTCGCTATTTCCATATTTTTTATAGGTTTTTATTACACATAAAGATTATGATTAAAGTAACCTTAATTGCATGTTTATATAACACCATTATTTTTAATTAGCCATGCCGTAAATTTAGCAATGTTTAGTATTTGAATAACTATGGTTGTAATTTCTATTAAGATAGTGTACTAAATAATTAATAACGAGTTAATATGTACAAGTTATAAAGAGAAACGAAAAATGTATAAATGAAAACATTTATACAATATAATATTTATATTTGAATGGATAGAATATGAAATGAGTATATAAGAGGAAGTCTGAAAGTAACACCAGTGACTAGAAATAAGTTGTCATGGTATGGGCATGTGATGCGGAGGAATGAGGGGAATGTCTTCAGGAAAGTTTTAAGTCTGAATGTGGATGGCTATACGAGTAGGGGAAGACCAAAGGAACGATGGATGGACTGTGTGAAAGATGATATGGATATAAAGGGAGTAACAACCGAGATGATAACTAATAGAGAAGTATGGAAGAAAAAGACATGTTGCGCCGACCACAAATAAATTGGGAAAAGGATAGGAGAATGATGATGATGATCGTATCTTATAACATTTACAAAAATAATACAAATTCAAAAGCGCATGACAAGGCAGGCTAACCATATAATTTTAAGAGCACCGAGGACAAACTACGGTAGAAAGACTGTCGTATATAAGAAGGCTGAACTCTATAACTCTGTACCTAAAGAAATTAAGGAATCGAAATCACTTCCAATTTTTAAAAGGTATTAAAGCACTACCTGAATAATGTAAGAACTGTAAGTTTTTATAACTTAATTTTAGTTTATTACCAAGCGAAACTGTCTTTTATCTTAATTATTATGTTTTCCTCATAGAAGTGAATAATTGTATTATTTTTGAGCGAAATAAATTTTCTTAAACCGTAAAACAATTAACAAACTAAATTGCAATAAATGTGGTGCAATGTATTATTAAGAGTAATAAATATATATAACAGTTTATCGATATATTAACTCGTGCCGCCTGTGATACAGGTTTATCCTAGTATCGTACAGGCATCATACTTTGTACGAGTAATACCTACATTATTTCTAAGATTTATCCCGTATTTTTCCAGTTTTTATTTTTATATTATTTTTATTATTATTTATTATTATTTATTTTTATTATTATAGTCTTTAATTGTACCAGTAATAAATCGAGATTCATGTCTCTAAGGAGTCTCCAGTCGTAAAACTTTTGTGTCCCGAATGAAAGGGTTATTATTGGCAAATTTTTCACCAGTTAAACTTGATAACTAGATCAGTAACATAGTTGGAAAAGACCCGTAAATAGTTGGCCAGATGATAAATATACGTATTAAGAATCAGAAGTCTACTTAACTACTTTTTATTTTATGTAAGTACAGGTGCTGACTTTGTTCGCGGTGGTGTCTGCCTGCCAGGCAATCTTCCCGTTCCACCACCACCACCACCACGCGGCGGTCTCCCACCAAGAGCTGCAGAAGCACGACGGGCCACACCACCCCATACCCATCCACCATCATCAGCCTAACCACCACCACCAGCCGATCATTCCGATCCCCATCCACCACCACGTGCCGCTAATTCACCACCACATACCTGAACCCATCCCCATTCACCACATACCGCACCATGACCATTATGTAAGTATTATCATATCTAATACATCTTTGTACCTATACTCCATTTGAAATAAGATTACTTAGACATTTAAAAAAACCTTTTTTACATTCCGTTCAAGGCAGATCGATATTCATCACTATTTATTTTAGAAACAAACGGCAATCTGTTCCTTTTAATAAGACACTTGCTTTTTTTTATTTTATTAACTGCTCTTGAGGTCTTATCTGACAGCTTTTGACACTGCATCTGCGCTGCTATACTGTTAAATCCTACGTGCAGTATAATTTCTGTGATAAGTATGTATTCATAATTATCATTACCGACCTAGTCCTCTAAACATAGATCTCCTAATAACTACTACAAATACATACGTTTTTCATTTTTAAATGTCATTTAGAATTAGCGTGAAAATAACCAGACATTTCTTGCCAATAGCTGTCGAACATAAATTATTCAACAAACTCCCCGAGGAGTAATTGCTCGGTAAAATATTCTATGAAGCAAGCGAAAGGTTTGCGGTTACATTAAATCGTCTACTTCCTGTATACATAGTCCAGTTTTTATGTATCAACATTTGTATGTAAAGGTACGCTTGTCAAAGGACATATAAAGCTTTTATTAACAATAATTGTCATGAAATTATGTGCATAATAGTTTCTTATTGACTACGGCGTGACACTTTATTAAATCGTGAGTAGCAATAAAGTAGCTAGCTTTAAAGACTTTTAGGTCTTTTTGTGGTGGTTGTTATCCAAATCTAATTTAGTCTTATCTCTCAATACAAAAGCGAATGTCCTTTTAACAAACAAGTGACTGTGCTTAGTTGCTCTTGGGCGAAGTACATTTAAAAACAAATAAGGGTTACACCAACCGTTGACAATGTTTCTACTTCTAAAGGTGCTCTTACAAGGGCAATTTTTTGAGAAATTATCACTCGGCGACACTAATGAATCAATCTGGATCAATTAAGTGGAGCAATCTGGAGCAACAACAATAAAATGCGACAATTATTTCGGGAATATTGCTTCATATTGGTCCATATATTTCACATTTCTCAATGTCGCCAATATGCGTTGCCGAATATCCGATCGGTTTGGAAATGTTTAGTCAATTTGCTTTCTACCTCGTTTATACTTATAACTACGTCTCGTTTTTGCGAGACTCAGTACACTACACGTGTGTCGTCGGTGTATTAACTTGTATTGCCTAGTTTTTTAAGGTTGCTCTATATTGTATGGTATTGTGTGGCCGTATCTCTGGCAATAGGTTGCTACATGTTGCCAACGCCCTAAATTGCCGGATGTAGTTGTGACGTTATAGTTGACGAGAATTGACCAGGATTGAGCAATTTTAGTTGCCCGTGTAAGCGTACCTTTAGACTAAATGGCGAGCATGACCAATATTGTGCTCTGTTTACTGAAATAGACAAGAATCAAATCTGTATGTTCAAATGCCTCATTGGTCTAGTAGTCGCAATTACAAGTGCGTGAGAGATGCTTGGTTCGATTCCTAGGCCCGGCAAAGTTTTTTCCGTCCGGAAAATCTCGCAGTTTGTTATTGCGTCCGATAAATGTCGATAAGCTCCCCCTTATGGCATTGCATTTGACCTGGCGAAACGTGGGAGCAAAATCCTCAGGCCCGGTTTTTCCGTAAAGAAAATCTCGGAGTATTTTACTGCGCTTGATAAATTTCAAAAGGCTCGCCTACTATTACATGGGACCTGGCGAAACGTGGGAGCAATACACCAAACCCTTTGGGAAATTAGCCACTAAATAACACATTTATACATCCACAGGCGTTCCCCGAGTACAAGTTCGCATACTCCGTGCACGACCACCACACGGGCGACGTGAAGTCCCAGCATGAGCTGCGCCACGGTGACGTCGTGAAGGGGGGCTACGAGCTCGTTGAGCCTGACGGCAGGTACAGGAAGGTGGAGTACAAGGCTGATGATCACACCGGGTAAGATTTTGATGATGGTTTTGGCTTTAAAACGTGACGTTTTTGTTTTTGGCTATTTCGTCGTTCATTTGTTTTCTTCTACTATATGTCCTCATTTACTTTTTAATGCATGATTATATCATTCTATCGACTCAAGTTAGTTTGAGTTAGTATTTTAAAATCATTAATTACTCGGTATACAAAATAACGCAGTACTAGCACAAGAATGTCGGAGTCGTCATTATTTAAATTAAACATGTACGGCTGATAAGTAAAAACAGGCATTCTTCTCAACGAAATCTAAACAGAATAACTACTGAAAAAATTATTAAGATCGTAATTGCCCTACTCTAAGGATGAATGTTAGTTGAAAGTCATAAAATCAAAATCAAAATATTTTATTTCACATAAACCTACATGGGCACTTATGAAACGTTGAAAGTTAGGTGCACGGTACCAATTGGTCGTTTCCTATGGAGAAGAGCCGGCAACTCCACTGTTAATCTTTAAAAAATAATTCGCTTTTACAATGTTTTCAAATTACAGTGTAAATAGGTATGGGAGGAAAGTGTAGGCCTGTCAACAAGTACCAGGTACTTAATAAAATAGAAAATGGTCTAAAAATCTACAATCTATTAAAGCCGTTATACATCTATCTATATCTATACATACAAATTTATTTCATATTATCATATTATTTATTTTTTTATTTCATTTTATTTTATTTTTATTTTATTTTTTATTTTAAATGTCGCAGCATCATGCTGAGATAGCAGTCTTTTGGCCTCGTATAGGACTCTGTTTTTATTTATTTTTTTATACTTTGTGATTGTGTGTTTATTAGTTTGTGATCTTCCTGTGCGAGTTACAATAAATACATTTTCTTTCTTTTTCTTTTCTTTTTCAAATAAATAAAATTGAAGAGTCTGTTGGGATGTCAAAATAACAGCTTTTCACTAAATGCATATGAAAGTATAAAAGGTGTTAAAAAACTTACTTTACAAACCTTAAGAAGTGCTTTAGACCATCGAACTGAATAACTTTTATAATGGGACCAGCTTTGAAATCGCAAAAAAATTAACAGCTGTCCCATACAGTATTTTTTTTTTGCGCTAGGGCATCTCAGAGTTAACCTTGAGAGGTTGAGATTCTTTAACCGGTCTTTCCTGTGGTTGCCTTAAGCTCCTAAAAACTTAAAGCCTCCAGCCAGGGCACACCCTGTGGGGTACGAACCTCGGCTTAGGGCAGAGTCGGAGGGAGGATGGCAAGGGACTAACGATGGCTGGATAAAATCAGGGTTATGATTATTATCAGGGGAATTTAAAGCTACAGGCTCAGCTATAGCACGGGCTGGCGCTTCGCTTACGAGCAAGGGTCGGGGAGGTTAGAATAGTAGGTATTAACAGTTATTTCGTATGGAACAGCAGATTATTTTTATCATGATTTCAAAGTAGGTCCCATGGTAAAAGTTATGCAGTTTGATGGTCTAACTCTAAAACACCTATTAAAGTTTGTAAAGTAAATTTTTTAACACCTTATATACGATACACATAACAATAAAAAAACAATTATGAAATTTTTGTCTGTCTATCGGTTTGTCTGTCTGTTTGTTCCGGCTAACCGAAATGGCTGGACCTATTTTGACGGGACTTTCACTTGCAATTAGCTTATGTTATAAGGAGTAACTTAGGCTACATTTATTTTAGAAAAAGCCACGCGGGTTCAGCCCCCGGTTCAAAATATACATACAAGAAAAAAAAACTATTTAAACCAAATGATATGGTATATTTATCTATGTGACAGTTAAATAGTTCCAAACCTTAGTATAAAGTTTCAATTTATTGGGAATTTTGCTCAAAATTAAAACCCAATTACGATGTCGCCTATGCCACTGTTACATATAAAATTTTGTTTAAATTCTAATTAAATATTAAATAAAAATATTCCTCGCCACATGGTGATTTAAAATCCTTGATATGCCATGTGCGAAGGTTTTTAGCGGAACTACCTATGCACTACGGGGGAGCGCAAGCCAGAATGGGCTGTGCAACGGTATCATTGCCGATGACATCTCCACTACTAACTGCCTCTCTGCCATGTACTAGGAAGAACGGGGTTTCGCGTCTCGGACCAGTACTTCATATTAGAGCTCATCCTTGCCAGCCCAACTGCTTACCTACCAATGTTTTTCCTTCCCACATCACATCTCGTCTAAACTGTCATCCTGCTTGTTTCAGTTTCAACGCCATCGTGCACCATTCGTCGCCTCATCATCATGTTCATCTGTCCCATCACCACATTTGAACGTGACGTCACTAAGGCGACCCGAACTGACTGCTGCTCAAATAAGACTAACTCCACGCCCGTTGTACTGATTTCTGTAAAATACTGTTTTTGTACGCAAATTAAAATTAGCGCTAATTTTTTTATGAAGTGTTTTTTTTTTCGCTGTTCATGGTTCCGTAACCAAAAAATAATTATTTTCAATAATTTTAAATTCTGGTAATCTCAAAACAATCTTCGGTTTTGAAATAATTTTGAAGCTTAAAACAATACCTACAACTTAACAACCATAAAGAGTAAGCTATCTTTTGAACCAACTTTAGTATTAAATATATATTAACTGACTCGTTAGTCTTGTGGTCGCAAAGGCTACTACGGAACATGAGGTCTTGGGTTCGATTCCTGGGTCAGGCGAATTGGGTTTTTCCATCTGTAATTTCTCAAACCCGAAGTCTGGATTTCTGCCCGTTTGATGGCAATAGGCTCGCCCCCTATTACATAGGACTCAAACATAACTGGCGAAATGTGGATGTACTATAGGTACACCTCTGCCTTAACCTTCGGGGACTACAAGCGTAATATGTTGATGTAATGTTATAAAATTGTTTTTGTTGTTATTACAAGAGTACATTGTGATACAAGGGTGGATGATGATGATGGGGCTCCCTTCTCCGCACTTAGACTCTCATTTGGTCCGTTGTGCGTCAAGATACAAGGGTGGAAAGTAGGTTATTGCAAACGAGCTGTCATTAACAAGCCTGAGCTGAAGGCGAGGGTTTTTAATGACACGAGTTTGCAATAACCTACACACCCGTGTATCACACGACGTTTTTCAATACAGTTGTGGGAAATAGTAAAAAACAAATAAAAAATTAAATATATTTATTTTAACATACATACATAGTTAAATAGAAAATAACATTATCGTAAGTCACCATATATCTTTCTCGAGATTTTGGGGGCAAAATTTCATTTTGCGCAGTTTTCGCCTCAGATAAAATATCGGGTGGAGTTAATTCCATTCCATCACTTGTACCTACTTTAACTCATATTAGTAACAAAAAAAACAATGTATCATAAAAAATAAAGAAAAATATATAATAAAATCTAATGGATCACCTCCACCGGTGCCATTCTGTAAAAATCTCACCGTGAAAACTTAGTGATCTCGAAGTGACCAGCCGATCTATTCTGTAAAAATCTCACCGTGAAAACTCAGGTAAAGTGAGCATCAATACACAGTGTCAATCCCTAGGATCAATGGAATGACAGTTCACTTCACCTGTGTTTTCACGGTGAGTTTTTTACAGAATAGCACTGCTGTCATTCCATCTGAGACTAAGGATTGACACTACTGACAGGTCTCACTTCACCTAGGTTTTCATGGTGAGATTCCTACAGAATAGCACTGCTGTAAAACAACTAATCAATTATTTTTAAGGAAAAGGTAAGTAAACTTACCAGTGGGCAGGGCACATTGCTCGCAGAACAGATGGCCGTTGGGGCCGAAAGGTTCTGGAGTGGCGACCGTGTACCGAAAGACGTAGCGTAGGAAGGCCTCCCACAGGGTGGACTGATGACCTTGTGAAAGCCGCAGGAATCCGCTGGATGCGGGAAGCACGGAACCGTGGCAGTGCTTGGGGGAGGCTTATGTCCAGCAGTGGACGTCTTTTGGCTGAAATCATGATGATGAAGTGAACTTGAAAGTAAACGTCTGCAAAAGGAATCAAAAAACGAAGAATAAACATTTCTGAAAGAAATTATTTTTCTAGTTATTACGGAACCCTACCTTGATCATGCGTTTTCCATTGATTATTTCCGACGCAACAGCATCACTTCACATGCATGTAAAGAAGGAATGACTAGGGGAGACCGGGGCTGGTTCTAACGGGGGTAAGAATTAACTTGAATATTCCCGCTAAACGGTAAGCGTTAC
The DNA here is from genome assembly GCA_947523025.1 of Dryobota labecula. Lineage (NCBI taxonomy): Eukaryota > Metazoa > Arthropoda > Insecta > Lepidoptera > Noctuidae > Dryobota > Dryobota labecula. Next base: position 18,317,289 of record OX383288.1, on the reverse strand, counting down.
AATCATAATACTCGGTTTCCTAGCACTATTTACGCCGCCAAACGTGTCACGACTCGCTCGTCAGTCCGCGGGCAATCGCCTCTTGTGGGAGTTGTGTGCATCGAGCCCAGATTGCCAGGTAAACGAACTTTTCGGTTTGCAATAATTTGACTCAAGATGTAGTTATTCACTTAATCGAATATATTATTGCCTAGAATGAAGCTTAATTTTATTGATAATATTACTGTGCTATGCGTATGTTATTATTCCTATTGATTGATTTTATGTGATTAACTTTGTAAAACAAGTGACCTTGGGGCTAAAACTAACAAATTGACCGGGGTAAGTATTAACATGTTAATACATACCCCGTATGTGGGGCAAGTATTAACAGATGATTGACGAGCATAATACCTAAAGTCGTGTCTTTTTTTTATAGAATGAGGATTGCCGGTGATTCTTCAGCTAATCCGGAAGACATGTCGTTAATTTTTTTAAATTTAGAGTCCTCAATCATCCCAGAAATTGTAAATAACATGCCTGATATTGAGCTAAGTGTATCTGAAGTTATTGAGCAAATGTCCCAAGAACCACGCCCAGAAGAAGCAGGACCATCAAATCCAAATCCTGAAAGAAATTTCAACCTAGAATTTGTAAGGCCACTTCCAAAAGCTCCACCACGTGTTGAATCCAAACGAAGACGTCTAAGAAAGTCCACTGTTCTTACTGATACACCTGAGAAACTGGCCTTAGAGGAGGAAACTAAATTAAAGTTATCAAAAAAGAAGAAAACTAGTCAGGAAAAAATGAAGAAGGATAAAGGGAAAGGAAAGGGGAAAACATCTGGAAAAGTAGAAGTAGAAAAGGTGAAGAAGAAAACTCTGCAAGGGGATAGTGACACAGAAGAAGATGACTGTTTCTGATTAATTTGTGGCGAACTCTATAAAGATGATACAACTGGATTTGATTGGATATAGTGTATACAATGTAAGAGATGGGCTCACATCACTTGTATCAGAGGTGACACTAGAACTTACGTGTGCCTAAACTGTTGCTCAGACGATGATTACGAGGCATAGGAATCATCGACAGATATTGCCAACTCGTTATATTATGCACAATTTGTTATATTTTTATACAAATTATTTACTTTGACTGATTGAAAATCTGAAATAAGTTCCTAAAGACATAAGTAACTTGACTAATAATATAAGACTGATTACATTATATTTGTTAAAATGTCAGTTATTCTACGAGATAAAAGTTGTTTTACTAGTTGTTTTAATTATTGTTAATTAGCACTTAAGGCTGCTCCAACATTTTGCATCTTCATACAAACTAAAAACCGCTCTAAATTAGTAAAATTTGTGTTTTTTTTAAAATGATCGTATAATTTAATATCTTTAATATCATGAATGTAAAGTTTCATTATCATCCGCCTTTTCATTTTTAAGAAATTTAATGATAAAGTTTGTATGGGGACGCAATATGTTCAAGCAGCCTTAACGGAATAGATAGTGCACCTTGAATTTTGAATCTGTGATTGAAAATAGGTTAATAAAAATGGTGTTTTCTTGGAATTATTTAATTGAAAAAGTCCCATGTTACATCTTGTCCCTTGCGTTAATACTTACCTCAGCCCTGTTAAAACTTAACCCCAATACGGGGTAAGTATTAACAACTGACTTTTTTATTTTAAATGCATCTAATTCTGAAAGTATCTGTCTTATTCACGTTTTCTGTAACTTTATTAATAGCTGAATAACTAGCGTATGCTATTAATCGAAAACAATTTCGAAAATCTATTATGATAGAAAATATAAACCAAAATATAAATTTTGTTAGAACTGGCCCCGGTCTCCCCTACACATATAACCAACTTACTATTAAGGAAGTACAATAAAATATTGACAACGATCTACTTATTATATTTAAGACGCAAATATATGCCAGTGACCTTGAGTGGTTAAAACCGGAAATTTATAAAAATAATTACGATTATGATATGATTATTTTTTTATTATTATTTGTTAAAATCAGTACTTAAAAGAAAATGAAACCTCTTTTTTCGCCATTTTATGTGAATTACCATTACGAAAATATTTTTTGATATGTTATCCCCTTTGTTTACATAAATTATCTGAATTTCAGACTTTGGGTATAGTCTTAAATATTCATATATTAAGTTATTAAGAAAATGCTCTAATTTAACACTTTTTTTTTTTTTCAAATCATTAACACTACTCGCTTAGACGTGATCTTCATCGGTTATCGTCGCCTTAATATTAGGTAGGTACTAGGATCGCCGCGCCGTTCCTTATTTGATAATTTGTGTTCTTACCAAGCGATATTGTATTACCCAGTAACTATGTAGTTTGTGGAGGTCACATAGGCTCCATGTAAAATACTGGTATTCAGCTGCATCTGGTAAGATTGTAAGCTGACCGCAACATAGTTAAGAAAAGGCTAAGCACATGATGTGGTCTATCATCCCAACATAAGTATTTATATCCCTTATCCGAATGAATAATATGATATTTTTCGGGTCGGTGCAGTATGTCTTCTATACCATACCACCACATATAACAAAATCAATAAAAAAAAATCATTCACATTTGATGGAGTTTCTTGAACTATTTATCAAGCATCGAGCAGAATACTACGATAATAATTAATAAATCTAAAAACCATATAAAAAACTTTGAATTTAAAATATATATATATTTTTATTTGAAATATATAAATCATACTAATAACATACCTACTTATCAGAATTGATACCACGCTTATGTATTATATATATGTCGGAGACGAGTTGTATCCGGTACGCCAGCGCCATCTGTTGGCGTTTGATGGAGTTGGTGGATTCGCGCCATCGGTTCTTGACAAATCGACGCTAGCGCTGCCTAGCGGCGCATGACAAAGTCTACGACATAACGTTCGACCGGCTATAAGTGTCCGCCGCACAGTCGACAAGTGGAGTTCATCGGTGGCGGTCAAGCAGTGAAGACGTCTAGGAATTGTTGCGCGTTCGGTATAGTTGTGTCGTGTTCCTACATTAATTACTTTGCATACCCATTACTGTATAGAATCAAGTTCTTCTAACTGAACAGACAGATGTGCTGCTGGGGAGTTTGTTCCACCACTTCTTCTCTCCAGCTAAAGCACTAGGAAGTGTTGAAGAGATGGGCGTTTTGGGTGAACTGTCTTATGTAAACTTTAAGGCTCTCAGGTTGAGTAAATGACTTTTGATTTGAGTTTAATTCGGTTTTTCTATTGCGCAATAACCAACACTACCCACAGTATGCCCACAGTAGTTAAAATATGGCTGATGATAACAAGAGAAACCTTCCGTTCTCCGACATATACAATCAGCCTATAATGTTCCCACTGCTGGGACACAGGCCTCCTCTCTTCAAGAGGGAGTGGGCTTTAATCCACCACGCGGTCCCAATGCGGGTTGGTAGATATCACATGTCTTCGAATTTTTGGTTCTAGGACATGCCGATGTTGTTACACGATGTTTTCCTTCACCGTTTTGAGAGCAGTGGTGTTGAAATTATTTACACAGAGTAAAGCACCTGTGTTCGAACCCACTTATATATGCATGTTCACACTGAATAAAATGCACTCTAATCAAGTGACTTTTTAGCTTGCTTGACGATATCTTGTTTAGATTAATCAAAATCTTAGTTGATCATCACGACATGATTGCAGCAATACTAGTTCAAATGATTGAACGCTCAAACAAGTTTCTCGATTACCCTTAACATGACATCATTGTAGAAGAGTTAAAAAAAGAGACAAGTTAAAAAAATGTTAACTGTAACAAAGTAAGTTTTTGCAAGCAAGCATTTTGATTACTTCAATAAAGATCATTACATTGGCTCAGATGCAAACAAGTTACTTAGTTAATCTAAACAAAATCTTGATAGTGGCAACTACTTTATTTTTTCAGTGCAAGATCATTTTCGCCATACCTACCCTATTAACAGCGGATTCAACACAAGCGAGTCGCTAACACTTTACTTCAAAAACAATTGAGTTTTAAAACATGTATAACAAATAAGCTGCTTTATTTAAAACCATAATGACCTCCAACCTCCGATGTATCCCGTTTTATATGCAATGTTTTATTTTAAGTGCACAGGTTCCTACAAACAGGCGCGACACGCGGTGCCATTGTGTCGCGTCGCGTGTCGCGCATGTTTATAGGAAACACGAAGAAGTCGTTTTTTTATTGGTAAATGGAGCAACTTGAAACACATTATTATTATAACTTCACACATAAACAAGCTAGCTTGCGGCGATTATATTTCTAGGCGCCAAAACTAGCCTTCACTTATCGTTTTTTATGAACATAAACCAAATATATGAAATAAACACAATCCATACTATTATTATAAATGTGAAAATAACTCTGTCTGTCTGTTGCGTTTTCACGCCTTAACCCTTCATATGCCGAACGTGGATCCACGCGAGACAATGGTTTTTTAATTGTTTCTGTAATTATCGATCGTCATGAAATTTGGCAGAGATAAAGCCTGGGATATGGAGAAGGACATAGGCTACTTTTTTACGCGATACGCTGACATCCACGCGGGCGGAGCCGCGGACAAAAGCTAGTGACTGAATAAAACTCTTAAACATTTTTTAGATTATTGAGATTGAAAATAGGATGTACACAAGTTTAAGTTATCAACATAATATGGTATCAGTAAATGAAGAGATTACAACATATTCAAAAGACAGTCGACGATGAAGTTGAAGAACCAATTCCATAAATCATCATCTGCCCAGTCTTTTCCCAACTACGTTGGATAGACGATTGTTTACATGGATCGACTGCCTATCCGACTTCCACAACCCAGTTACTGGGTAATACGATACCCCTTAGGGTAATATAAAAACCGAACGATGCAATGTACCACCTGCCAATTAGAATATTTGTTTAATAGGTACCTACATATTAGGCTGTTCGTATTCAATTTCCTTCTTCAATAATTCAAAACAAAATTAACCACCTGGTAAAGTGTTAATAGACGCTAATATTCAATTATTGTCTTTAATTCATATGTAAGTTTATTAGAACTAATTGATGTCAAAAAATAATCGTTAATCGATTTGGTTTAATCATAGATGATGATGATAGGTTGAATTAACGAGAATATAATAAAGAAACAAAGTAAACAGATATAATTAAAATGAAAAATTAAGAACACGCGCTACAATTTACACTAGTCTTAGGAAAATCAAGTTTCCTCTTCATAGCATTGATAGGCACACCCATACATAAGTCGAGAAAATCTACAAAAAAAACATAAATAATTGATGTTAAGTGTATTGTATTACAGGATGCTGATGTTTAAATCCAAAACGATATGTGTATATATACGTGCATGAGATCACGAAAGATATCAATTCAGTATAGGGATTCACTGAAGGTTCACGATGATTCGGAAGGTACGTACATCTGGTTTTAATTTTATCGTTTTAGATTTGTAATTTGTAAAAAACCCCGCTCCAACTTTTCTAAATCCAGTGAAAAGATTGTAATCTTACCAAACTCAAGGAGAATAATGTGCATCAAACTATTCATTGATTTTAGTTTCCATGTAGTTTTGTTGGTAGCATTAATTTTAGAAACGCATCGTAAAGGTCAAACGCTAACCCATATCGATCGAATTATCTTATTTCAGTTAATAGTAGTGATTTAATACTTGTTTAAAGATTTTCAGCTATCAGAGAAATCATTTTGAAATAATCATTTCAATTTCAGACACTAATCCTTCTAAGCTTAGCACTGTGTGTGCTTGGCGATGGACATCACGCGATTTCAGAGCAACGTATTAGAATACGTCACAAGGAACACCACGGGCATCATGGCGAATTGTCACATATGGGTTCCAAGAAGCCTGAGCATCATGAGGAATACGTGAGTTAACAAAATTCCTACACTGAGTAAAAAAGATGCAAAACAGTAGTAATAAACCTTAATTTTCTAACAACTGTGAAAAACAGTGTCATATGCGACGAATAATCGTAGGTCATATGTTTTCATTGTTGCAGGCGTGGTCGTATCCATCATACGAGTTCTCATACAGTGTGCACGATCCCCATACGCATGACAAGAAAGGTCAGCATGAGTCAAGAAAAGGAGATGAAGTGAAGGGCGAGTACTGGCTGATAGAACCCGACGGTCGCAAGCGTACCGTTACGTATCATGCGGACAAACATAGCGGGTCAGTAGTACCTACCTAGCTCCTAACAAACAATTCATCGAGGATCTGTTTTGATTCACTTAATTTGTGCCATAATATTGTTTTATCTTAAATCTAAATATTTTTTTTAGTTTCCGCGCTACCGTCCATTACTCGGACTATCACCATCACATAATTGAAGATCATGGCCACAAAGACGAACATCACAAAGACGATAAAGAAGATGATGATGATGATGACAAAAAAGATAAAAAAGATCACCACGAGAAGAAAGATAAAGACGAAAAGAAAGATGAAGACCAAAAGAAAGATGAAGACGAACAGAAAGATGAAGATAAAAAAGACGATGAAGATGAAAAAAAGGAAGAAACAGACGAAGGAGTTGAAGAGGGAGAAGAAAACGAGGATGGTGAACGCGGTGGAGAAGAAAGCCGAGGCCGCGAAGGTGGAGTAGTCAGATGGGGCTATGGTCCTAAATGGGACCACAAAGAACGCAGCCACCGAAGTGACGACAGACGCGACCGTGACGAAGGACGCAAAGGTCATGGACGCGATCGCGATGACAAACACGATGACAAACGCGACCGTGACGAAGGACGCAGAGGTCATGGACGCGATGACAAACGCGACGACAAACGCGATGATAAACGCGATGACAAACGCGACCGTGACGAAGGCCGCAGAGTTCATGGAGGTGATCGCGATGACAAACGCGATGATAAACGCGGCCGTGATGAAGATCGTGATCGCGATAACGATCACAAATATGATATCGGCAAAATAACTGTTTATGAAAAACTGGGCAGTTACGGTCGCCGTGACGACAAGAAACGTGACGAAAAACGTAAAGAAGAGGACCGCGATCGTGAAGAAAGTCTGCTTTGGGAGGAGCGTCGCAAGTTTGATGAGCGACGGGGATACCCATCGCAGCTCACACCATACTTCGGCCATGCCTCTCGCGTCAACCCTCGTTTCTACAGACATAACCAGCAACCTAGTATCTCTAAACGTAATTAAACTAAGTTATAAAATGTATTCCTTGTTAAATCATACTCGTAGACTGAACGGCGGCAATGTAAACATGGTATTCTGTTAAATAGTTGTGATAAATATGTTCATAATTTTTTACTAACGATAAATATTATAATCATGCAAATGCTAACCTTATATAAAGGTATTGATCGCGAATTATTGTTTTATTTCATGCCCTAAAAATACTACACCATCCATGCGTTAATTTGTGCAATTAACGACACTCACATTATACATTAGTTAGTTACACGCAATAAGTCAATGAAAAATCTACGGAATATGTATGTAAAGACATTTCCGATTGCCGGATTATTTAACACTAGCTTCTGCCCGCGACTTCGTTCGCGTAAAATTTCGGCCCACAACCCACCCCGTCGCATCGCATCGCCCGTCCACGCAATTACTTCGTTTTCGCCTAGCGTTTTTTTTCCGACTTTTTTTCGTTTTGCTCGGCTCCTTAGGGACGTAGCGTGATGTTAAATAGCCTATACACTTATTTTGTTGCGAAGTTATCTATATATATAAAATGGTAAACTGACTGACTGACTGACTGACTGACTGATATATCAACGCACAGCCCAAACTGCTGGTCCTAGAGACATGAAACTTGGAGGGTGTATTCTTTGTGAACAGTAAGTATCCACTAAGAAAGGATTTTTGGGAATTCCACCCCTAAAGGGGTAAAATAGGGGATGGAATTTTATATGAAAGTCCGTCAATTTTGAAGTTAGGATCTTCAAATTTTGTGTTTAGGCTAACGATTGAAAATTAATTTAAAGGTGTCTCAGCGTTTTTGATAATTCCACCCCCAAAGGGTTAAAAAGGGGGATGAAGTTGAAAAGTCCTTAATTTTAGAAGAAAAATCACTAAAACTATCTAGGCTTATGGTTGGAAGCTAGCCTTCCCTTTATTTTCTGTGATTAATATTTTAACTCACACACTGACTTATTATATGTTGTTTTTATTTTTTATTTTTTTGGGAAATCATATACAATGTTTGTAAATATGTGAGCACCATGTACCTATCGCATTTATTAATTTTTCTGTTATTACTTCACTTTTCATTCTTTTTACCAATTGTGGTAAGTAATTTTGATGATTTTTCTTTTTATATTTTTTATTTTTTTATTCTAGGTACATAGTCTTCACCTATAAATATTAATTAATGTATACAAACTATTGTTAACATTTTAAAAGAGTAAGTATGGAGTTTCTTGCCCATTCTTCTCCATACATAACTACATTTTGGAAGGCGCAACTAGAATCAATTAACTATTCATGTAATTTTTGACGTTCAAAAGTGCATCTTCGTGCCTATTTGAAATAAATTATTTGACTTTGACTTTGACTTTGACTTCTGCCGCGCTAACGAATAATGCAATAACTCGATTTTGGACGATTTTGAGTTACATATTCGTTGAGTTATAAATTTGGAGTCAGGGAATCGAAATTTATTAACTCTCTCTAAGCAACTTTTTATTGATCCTTCAGGAACTCGGTTTTTCAGTAAGCAAGAATGCAATAACTAAAACTTCATAACAAATTCAATAATCAAAAATATAACTCTCGGAAGCAACAAAATCAAGTTATAGCATTTTTCGTTAGTGTGGCAGCCTTGGTAAGAATGGTTGTCAGAGTTTCGGGCTTCTGACTTCCCGTAACGACTGTCAAAGATCTACGAATGACAGCCGGGACCAACAGCTTAACGTGCTTTCCGAGGCACGGACGGGTCTCTGTATGTAAAGATGGTCACCCATCCACAGACCAACCACGGCAAGTGTAGCTTAACCTGATCGATCGACCTGTGCGGCTGTTATTATTTAGCAACGGGCTCCTCCCCCGGAGAACCCCCCCATCCCCTTCTCCGGAAAAATCGATATAGATATAGATTAAGAAAGTTAGATTAGGTTAGATTAGATTAGGTTACAGAGTAGAAGACGTCAGCTAAGAGAGGATCTTTGAAAATTCAACCTTTTAGGGGAAGGGGGTAAAAAGGGGGATTTCGTTTGTTTGAAAAATCTTATTCCTTGAGTTTATAAGCTTGAAACTTGGCGCGAATGCTTATCTAATTAAATAATAAGGTTTGATTGTTTGTGTATAGGTGTTTGTGCATGGGTGTTTGTGTATTTGTGCATAGGTGTTTGTGTGTTTGTGCATAAGTGTTTGTGTGTTTATGTATAGGTGTTTGTGCATGGGTGTTAGTGTATTTGTGCATAGGTGTTTGTGTGTTTGTGCATAAGTGTTTGTGTGTTTATGTATAGGTGTTTGTGCATGGCTGTTTGTGTGTGTTTGTGCATGGGTGTTTGTGTATGTATGTTTTTGTTCATAGGTGTTTGTGTGTTTGTGCATGGGTGTTTGTGAATGTTTATGCATGGGTGTTTGTATGTTTGTGCATAGGTGTTTGTTTGTTTGTGCATAGGTGTTTGTGCATGGGTTTTTGTGTATGTGTGTGTGTTTGTTCATGGGTGTTTGTGTGTTTGTGCATAGGTGTTTGGGTGTTTGTGCATAGGTGTTTGTGTGTTTGTGCATGGGTGTTTGTGTATGGGTGTTTGTGTGTGTGTTTGTGTATCTGTGTGATTGTGCATGTGTGTTTGTACATAGTGTTTGTGTTTTTGTGCATGGGTGTTTGTGTGTTTGTGCATAGGTGTTTGTGTGTTTGCGCATAGGTGTTTGTGTGTTTATGGATGGGTGTTTGCGAATGTGTGTGTTTGTGCATGGGTGTTTGTGTGTTTGTGCATAGGTGTTTGTAGACAACAGAACACAAGGTTGTTGTAGACAAGACTACGCGGAGTTCGTTTTGCAGCGATTCGTTTCTGTCACTAATTTATACCGAACAAACAATATTCGTTAAAAAATAATTCTACTGTTTGATAAGTTCGTTAAATAAAAAAATGTGATTAAAAATTCATTTAATGTGTTTCTGTGAAATATGTTTAATTCAAGTAAATAGTCTTTGAAACAATAATATTCTAACTAAAAATACAAGGACCAAATATTATATTAAATATTGTCATGTAGCATCATCATTAGCATGGGTGTTTGTGTGTGTTTGTGCATGGGTGTTTGTGTGTGTTAGTGCATGGGTGTTTGTGAATGTGTGTGTGTTTCTGCATGGGTGTTTGTGTGTTTGTGCATGGGTGTTTGTGTGTGTTTGTGCATAGGTGTTTGTGCGTTTGTGCATGGGTGTTTGTGTATTTGTAATGCATGGTTTTATGTGTATTTGTTTGTGCGTTTGTGCATGGGTGTTTATGATTTTGTGCATGGGATTTTGTGTGTATGTGCATGAATGTTTGTGTGTCTGTTCATGGGTGTTTGTATATTTTTTGTGTGTTTGTGCATGGTTGCTTGTGATTTGGGCATGGATGTTTTTGAGTTAGTGCATGGGTGTTTATGTGTGTTTGTGCATAGGTGTTTGTGTTTTTGTGCATGGGTATTTGTGTTTTTGTGCATAGGTGTGTGTGTGTGTGTTAGTGCATGGGTGTTTGGTGTTTTTTGTGCATAGGTATTTGTGTGTTTGTGCATAGGTGTGTGTGTTAGTGCATGGGTGTTTGGGTGTTTGTGCATGGGTGTTTGTGTGTGTTTGTGCATGGGTGTTTGTGTGTTTGTGCATTGGTATTTGTACATGGGTGTTTGTGTATGTGTGTGTGTTTGTTCATGGGTGTTTGTGTGTTTGTGCATGGGTGTTTGTGCATAGGTGTTTGTGTGTTTGTGCATAGGTGTGTGTATGTGTTAGTAGTGCTTGGGTGTTTGGTGTTTGGGTGTTTTTGCATAGGTGTTTGTGTGTGTTTGTGCATAGGTGTTTGTGTGTTTGTGCATGGTTGTTTGTGCATTGGTGTTTGTGTTTTTGTGCATGGGTATTTGTTTGTGTTTGTGCATGGGTGTTTGTGTGTTTGTGCATAGGTGTTAATAATATTCTAACTTAAGATACAAAGACCAAATCTATCTTCTATCCATACTAATATTATAAATGTGAAAGTAACTCTGTCTATCTATCTGTCTGTCTGTCTGTCTGTATGTTATGTTTTCACGCCTAAACCGCTGAACCATCGTCATGAAATTTGGCAGAGATATAGCCTGAGATATAGAGAAGGACATAGGCTACTTTTTTACGCGATAACCGACATCCACGTGGGTGTGGAGCCGCGGGCAAAAGCTAGTTTTAAAATATATCTCCTAAGATGATGATTGAAATCAAGTGATATAAAGGACAATTTTGTTTACATTTAAATATTTGTGATTAATCACATATTTATTTGGATAAGGATTAATATTATAATGACAAAACTCCTTCGCAAATAATGTATTAATTTCGAACAAATTTGATTACCATAAAAAAAAGGTTTTAGTGAGTCAAACTTAAAAGATAGACATATGCTGTCGCGGACTTTTTCTTTTTGAACTTTTAAAGAATAACAATTCCATCATACATGATATTTGCGTAACTTAAACCGTTTACGCAGCGCACGCAAAGGAAACTCTCAAAAAATAATATTATTGCAACATTTTTCATTTATACTCCGCTCCTATTGGTTGTAGCGTGATATTATATAGTCTATAATATTTCTCGATAAATGGACTATCCAACACAAAAATATTTTTTCAAATCCAACCAGTAGTTCCTGAGATTAGCGCGTTCAAACAAACAAACAAACAAACTCTTCAGCTTTATACGCGTTCAAACAAACAAACAAACTCTTCAGCTTTATAATAATAATATATATATAAGTATAGATTAGTTGTTAGATACTAAAATTCGGGTATATGGAATACACCGTATCTAATATTATTATAATTTTCTACGGTAATCGTGGTCTACTCTGTTACGTAGCATTTGCATAGTACGCTGCGTAGCAATCGTAGTATGCTGCGTAGCAATCGTAGTATGCTGCGTAGCAATCGTAGCATGCTGCGTAGCAATCGTAGTATGCTGCGTAGCATGTTACGTAGCGGTAGGATGCTTGCTCATGGTATACACCTTGAGTCTTGCGTGGTTTACGTAGTAATAAGCGAGTATAAATTTACGTTCGATTAGACGGGAAGCCAATCCCAACATAATTGGGAAAAAGCTAGGCAGATTGATTGAATAAAATTAAATTGTACGTTATAGTACGTATTTTGATGTTCCTTTCTTGTCTGTTTGTATGTGTGTACACACGGCTACATATCAAGCTATACAAAACTAGTTTACGCTGGTCTCGCATTGTATAGGTTTTCCATATAATGAGAGATCAGCTTATACTGAAAATTTATAGCTTGATACCTATGTAGCCGTGTGTACATAAACTATTAAATAAATAAATAAAATTAATTAAAAATGAAAAATTAATATAAAATCAATTCAACACAAACAATCAGATAACACGACAATCTAAGCAGCCTCTATAAACTTATCGTGTTGGTCTACACAGACAGACACGAAAAGCGACTTTAATTTCTAAAACAATGGCCACACGACCGCTTTATTCTTCTAAACGGATCACGGATCACGGATTTTTATGCTGTTTTCACCATCATTAAGAGAATTTATTCCAGAAGGTTTATGTGTATAATACATTAATAATTAAAGAAAAGAAAAAGAAAGAAAACACGTTTATTTGCGGTAAACATGACGCAATAAAGAACATAAACACAAAAAAAAACTATTGGGGAAAAATGCGTCACATCCACGCAAAACGGCTATCGCTCAGCATTATGCTGCGACCCTATGCAAGACAGAGCCCCAGCGCTGGTTTTCAGCGACAGCCGGCGTTGACGTAATGACGTCGTCCGGTGCAGCAAACAATTATTAAGACGCTGTACCAGCACAGCGTGCTTAAAGAAAATTTATGTAATTTAATATTTACAATGTGATAAGATATAAAAAGAATATAAGAAAAAAAGAAAAATTATACATGCTATAAGAATATCATCCTCAACAAAACGTGTTACGCTTTATATTTAACTAGCTTTTGCCCGCGGCTTCGCCCGCGTGGATGTCGGTTAGCGCATAAAAAAGTACCCCATGTCCTTCTCCATATCCCAGGCTATATCTCAAATTTCTAACTTAATATTAATTTTAAAGTGATTCACTATGTGAATAGAAACCGAAACAAATGACAATGATTTAATATAATAAAAGTACTTATAAAAAAACCAAAATAAAAAATTTCACTCAAATTCTTAAAGCAATCAATTTTACCAAATTACAACACGAAATAAAAATGCGACACTAATATTAATTTTAAAATAATTCACGGGAGTACCAACAATGTGAAAACAAAACGAATTAACCTCCGAAATGTCGCATGATACACCGTTTGTGCTGAGATAATGTGACGCTCGAAATGTCTAGAGAACACCATTGGTGCATAACTTTTCTAAGGGTCACTTTCGCAATTGGACGAAATATTTGACATTTATTTTGTACTTGCAACACAATCTGGCTGTAGAATTCGATTAATCGACTAATAGTACTTAACCGGTATTAATACATTTTAGCGGGAACACCACTAAAGGAACGAAAAAAAAAGAAAATAAAATACGTCTATGGTCGTGTGGCGGTGTGGCGCGACACATAATGTAAACAAACATTCATCAAGGTTGTACGTGCGTAAAGTAATGGATTCAATGAGAAAACGGTTTAATCATAGAAGAATCCTATACAGAATTAGTGAGAAATAAGTGTAGATTTCATATTGAGTGTTAGTTTATCGAAAAGTGATAAATATGTCAGTGAAAAAGTAACGAAAGTTTTGGAATGCACAAATTTTGATCATATGGCCGCCGTGTTTAGTCATATTTTTATGATAAATATTCTTGTTTATTGTTTAAAATACACATAAGTAGCTAGCTTATTTATCTACGAACATAATTTGGCTAATAGCTTCTGATATTATAGCGTATTGTTATCGTAATCGTATTTCTAAGAGTAAAATTCGGCATACAAATACCTACAAAAAGACAATAAAATGGATATAGTATGTTATCCTTAAGAGATAGACATATGCCATTGCGGACTTTTTTGAAGAACTTTATAAGATACATAATTCCACCATACATTATTTTGTTATATCTCAAAGGGTTTAGACAGCGTTTTCGTTGAAAGCTGCCAGACGGCTTATTTTTTTCCGACACCTCCAACAAATATCGTTAATTTGTACAAAAATGTATACAAAACCTTAACAAATTATATACTAAAACCTTCCTCGAGAACCACGCTATCCATTGGTGAAAACAGCATGAGAATCGGTGCAGTAGTTTTTCAGTTTATCGCGAACAGACAGACAGACAGACGCGGCGGAGGACTTTGTTTTATAATATGTAGTGAAGTGATAGTGATATTTTATCTGTGCGCTTTATGAAGTGGCAACATTTTCGAAGCGTCCTATTTGACGTATGGTAACACCCAATCACTAATCTAGTACAACATAAAAAAAAACCTAAATTAAATCTAATTAAATTAAAATAATAAGGAATTAATAATCAAATTATTAAAGATAAAATAAAACTTAATTAACTTGCATATATCTAACAAAGAAATCTCGATGTTCTGTGACGTCGTAAAAACCGTGCGGAGCAGGGGCGTATCGCTCGTGTTTTACAAATCACAATGAGATGGTGCTAAACAGAAACTAACAATACGAGCTAATGTAGCAGACTGCAAACACCTTCAAAAATGCTCCTTAATTTTATCTAAAAAAAATCTCTAAATAAGTAGGTACTTAATGTAATTTTGACGATCCCAATTTTATATTTTATTAATGACTAGCTTTTGCCCGCGGCTTCGCCCGCGTGGTTGTCGGTTATCGCATAAAAAAGAACCCTATGTCCTTCTCCATATCCCAGGCTATATCTCAAATTTCTAACTTAATATTAATTTTAATGTGATTCACTATGTGAATAGAAACCGAAACAAATGATTTAATATAATAAAAGTACTTATGTTCTGAACGTCTAATGAGTCTTTACTTAAAGATAACAAAACCAAAATACGAAATTTTACTCAAATTCTTAAAGCAACCAATTGTACCAAATAACAACACGAAATAAAAATGCGACACTAATAGTAATTTTAAAATAATTCACGTAAGTACCAAAAATGTTAAAACAAAACGAAATTAACCTCCGAAATGTCACATGATAAACCTTTTGCGCTGAGAAAACGCGAAATGTCTAATGAACACCATTGGTGCATAACTTTTCTCAGGGTCACGTTCGCAATTGGACGAAATATTTGACATTTCTTTTGTGCTTGCAACACGATCTGGCTGTAAAATTCGATTAATCGACTAATACTTGACCGGTATTAATACATTTTAGCGGGAACACCACTAAGCGAAACCAAAATACGTCTATACTCTGTGGTCGTGCGGCGGTGTCCGGTGTGGCTTATTGTAAACATTCATCAAGGTTATACGTGCGTAAAGTGATGGATTCAATGAGAAAACGGTTTAATCTTAGAAGAATCTTGTACAGAATTACTGAGAAATAAGTGTAGATTTCGTATTGAGTGTTAGTTTATCGAAAAGTGATAAATATGTCAGTGAAAAAGTAACGAAAGTTTTGGAATGCACAAATTTTTATCATATGGCCGCCGTGTTTAGTAATGTTTTTATGATAAATATTCTTGTATACTGTTTGAAAAACACATAAGTAGCTAGCTTATTTATCAACGAACATAATTTGCCAATAGCTACTGATATTATAGCGTATTGTTATCGTAATCGTATTTTCAAGAGTAAAATTCGGCAAACAAATACCTACAAAAGACAATAAAATGGATATAGTATGTTATCCTTAAGAGATAGACATATACCATCGCGGACTTTTTTGAAGACCTAAATAAGATACACAATTCCACCATACATTATTTTGTTATATCTCAAAGGGTTTAGGCAGCCTGCGTTTTCGTTGAAAGCTCCCAGACGGCTTATTTTTTCCGACACCTCCAACAAATATCGTTAATTTATACAAAGATGCATACAAAAACTTAACAAATTATATACTAAAACCTTCCTCGAGAACCACGCTATCTATTAGTGAAAACAGCATACGAATCGGTGCAGTAGTTTTTGAGTTTATCGCGAACAGACAGACAGACAGACAGACAGACAGACGCGGCGGAGGACTTTGTTTTATAATATGTAGTGATAGTGATAGTGATAGTGATTAACTGATGCCTGCGGCTTCGACCACGTGACTTTTTCTAAAATACAAGTAGCCTAAGTTACGTTATTTTCATAATAACTATTGAACATGTTTTACATCTAAGTATCTATACAGAAATAGAAATATCTGATGAAGATCTTGGAGCTCCCTAATTTTATCTAAATATGTTCTCTAAATAAGTTAAGTAGTATTTTGCCAATTGCGATAGCAAATACCGATCCACTTGACAAGTGTTTATGTTACGGGATTAATATACTTAATGGTTAAACGAACTTACCTTAAGTGATGTTCGACCATAATTATACGAGACGTTACATCCGAAGAGATTTAATTATTACTATGTAGTTTCACTTCTCAATGTACTAGGCGTCGCACATAATTTTTAGAGCTGTGGAAATAAAAATCAAATTATAAAATTCAAATTTGTTCTAATCAACATCCGCCGACCGCAGCGACATCTCCGCGTAACTTCATTCATTTTAGAGACATTATACTCTCGTTTAATGAATTGGTTGATGGGCTTTAGTTTATGGGTTCGGGAGGGACTTAAATCTCTTCGGATGTAACGTCTCGTATAATTATGGTCGAACATCACTTAAGGTAAGTTCGTTTAACCATTAATTATACTTACGACGTTACATCCTCAAGATTTAATTATTACTATGTAGATGTTTAGCGCTTTCATTCAAACGAGATTGATAAGAACTTTTACAAAGAGTGAACACGATGGTATAAATTCATTAAATATAAATAATATTATTATTGAGTACATACTTAAACAGTATATAAAAATACCTTAATTATACTTAACCAACAAAAATTGTAGCCTCTGCATAATGACCATTATCTAATGTTAGGTAGGTAGATATTACAATAAATATTTTTAACTTAAATTAACAATGTATAAATTGCCTCCGCAAATGTGTTGTCCTCATCCACTGTAATCGGACGTTTATAGAATTTAGCGAAGGTTTAAGGGCCGAGTTCACCAACAGATGGTTAAATTGTAAACAGCTGTTTATACCATAAACGGTTGTTTAACAATATTTTGCTGTTCACGAAGGACTAACCATTGATTAAGTACTGTAATCGAATGATTATCTTAAACGAAGTAGTCAACTCAGTTTAACCATTGGTTTATGCTTCCTGACGTGAAGTTCTGCATTGTGCATTACTTTTAGTTACAAAATAAAAATGCAAGAAGCTTTAAATTATATCTTTGAAGAGAATAATGTGTTAGATAATTTTGAAAATATAGAAAGAATTTTGCGCACTCCCCGTATATTCCAAACACGGCGCAATTATTTCGTGGAATATGACGAAAAAGCATTTGGTGTAAGATTTCGTTTATGCAAACGTAGTGCTTTGGAATTACTTGAATTAATTGAAAGGAAATTGGAATATCCAAGCGACAGGTAAGTTTTGTAATACGAAGGCTATTTAAACAATTTAATTAGTTTGGGGTAGGTAGGAGGTAATGTAGTTAGTAGAGGGTCAAGATACTACATAAGTAATTTGAGGTTAGATTTATGATGTACCTATTTACTTTTTTTACTCTCTCGAGGTACAACAGCTAATATATGATATATTAATTTTCAGAAACTATTCTCTGTCACCCATAAGTCAGCTACTTCTCACTCTGAGGTATTATGCCACCGGGTGTCACCAGCTGACTATGGGAGACTTTGCTGGTGTCAGCAGACCAACGGCGAACAGGGTGATCCATCGAGTGACTGCTGCAATTGCCTCTCTAAATAAGGATTTCATACGATTTCCAGAAACCCCCGAAGATATTCGCAAAACTCAAATGGAGTTTTATGACATTGCTAAATTCCCCAAAGTGATAGGGGCATTGGACTGTACCCATATTAAAATCATTTCACCTGGAGGTAATCATGCGGAAACTTTTAGAAACCGAAAAGGCTATATGTCAATAAATGTTCAGGCTATATGCAATGCTGGACTTATAATAACAGATCTTGTAGCAAGGTGGCCAGGTAGTACTCATGATGAGCGCATTTTTAGTGCATCCCGTAGAAATGCTATGTTCGAGTTGGGTACATACAACCACTCAGTTCTTATGGCAGACAGTGGCTATATGAATAGAAGCTACTTGATGATGCCTCTTGATAGGGTTCAGAGAGCAGAAGAGTCATTATATAACGAATCGCAGATAAGGACTCGGAATCCCATAGAAAGGTTGTTTGGGATATGGAAGAGACGGTTTCCTGTACTTGCATTGGGAATGCATGTGCATTTAAAAAACTGCCTTCCAATAATCGTTGCCACTGCTGTCCTTCACAATATCCTTCAATCAAAGCGAGAAGAATGCCCTCCTGATGACCCTGATTTGGAACTACCTGCTCCTTGGGAATCTATAATAGAACAAGGCAGGATAAGGCAGCAACGGCGTCCTGACATTAGTACGGAAGCGAGAGACATTAATCCAGTGAGGAGAAAATTAATTAACAACTATTTTAAAACACTACAACATTCATAGCAACCTAGGTAATTATACTATGGTGTATATAATAAAAACAACAAGTTTAATAAAAAAATCTTTATTCTAAGTAATTACCTAACAAATACAATAGAAAAATGGTTAAAACATTGATCCAAGACTCACGAGAAGAGTCCAAACATATAACTCAAAAATTATTATAAAAAACTGTACAACAGTTTTTTTATAATAATTTTTGAGTTTTAATTTTTTCTTGTTTGAGTTGTTCCTGTAATAATAAAATCTTATGTTTGGACTCTTCTCGTGAGGTTTGGATCAATGTTTTGACCAAATTTATTTTTTCTTGAATAAGCTGGTCACTCAAACTTTGCTGCGCGGGTCTCCTTCTTTTCAAACAACTATTTCCTTCATTCTCTTTTGATGATGATTTAAGGACATCTGATAGTGGCCTCTTCAATGAATTCGGTGTCCACCCCTCCCATTTCAAATTATTTTCCTGCAAAAAATAACAATATTGTTATTAAATAATTAAAACCTACACACACCTGTGACAAGAGGCAAAGAAAAGGGTACTAATACATTGTTTTCTTTGTCATGATACTGCAGCATAATAGAAGCAGCACTGCAGCTAAAGTATAATTATATATTAAACGAATTTGAGAACTAATTCATTGTCATAACCAGTTTTTACACATATTGTTCCAATTAATTAAAACAAGAAAGTGCTTGTGGTGTAGTGTACCTTATCCCATTTTGTGTTTATAACTTCGTCTATTTTTTCTGAACTTGTTCCAGCTATAGGGCTCTGAGTAAATGAGCATGAAGGCTCGTGTTCTATTTCAATGACTATTTCGTTTTCGCCATGAAGAAACTGTAAAAGAAATACATTATAATGATTAAACACCACACTTTCATTTAGGTATCTTAGATAAAAACAACACTATCAACAATAATGTACAATGAACAACTTCCTCTGTGGTCTAGTGGTTAGAGCATTGGGCTTTTAACGCAGAGGTTGTGGGTTCGAATTTTGCGGGGACCAGGAACATGTATGATCACCTCTATACCGAAAAGAAAAATAATCCTTGCCATCAGATGGGCATGTAAATACTGAATGTACTTATGAAGAATGCACTTATTTATTGTGCACTATAACATATCTAGTGCAGTTAGTCCATCTCACTTGTGTTTACCCGCCATGCTCAGATAGATTATGAAATAATCCCGGCCGGGAGGACTTATTATTATAGGTATAAATTAACAAACCTCATTGTTGGAGTCCTCCGGGATGTAATCATCAATACTAATGGTTGATTTTACGGTGCCTTTTTCTTTACCCTACAAATAAATTTAGAGAATATTAAGTAATTAGACAATGCAGGTTAATTTAAAAGTTAGTGATAGATATCTATATAAATAAACCAACCTCAATGGAACCCATCGGGGTGCAATCATCAGTGGTTGATTTTAAGGGTGTGTTTTCTTTATCCTGAAATTAAATTAAGGGTATTAATTAGAAGATAATGCAGATTAACTTTAAAGCTATCTGTAGGTAAGTAATGTTATTTTATTAGTTAAACAGTTGATAGGACTTTTGGGTAAGTTCCTCAGTACTTACATCTAGTAGAGCATCACCATCATATGGATTTTCTAGTCCTTCCAAAGCAGGTCCCAGTATTGACTCGATCATACGGTCCACTCCAGTACTAGGAGGAGGTGGAGGTGGTCTTCCACCACCTAAAAATAATGTGTTGTTTTAATACTACGAAAATCCAGAACAACAAAACATTTGGTTATTTAATGACCACGTTTGCTTACCAGTCATAAACAGCTCCCGTTTCCGAGTTGCTGATTGTTTTTTTGTTTGCCGTTTGACATTCTCCCAGCAAGTCTTTAAGCTCTCGGGAGTACGTTTGCAATGAGTGCTAAGAGCATTAAACTCTTCAGCCAGATGCTTCCAACCACTTGCTTTTTCGGCATTTGTTGTAGCGTCAGATTTTTTATTTTCTAATACGTCTCTGTACTTTATTACGAGTTCCGTGAGTACTGATTTCTCGTCACTGGTGAAATTTACAGTACGTTTGCGTTTATCTTCCATCACTAACTTTATTTATAAGAAAACTAACACGACACGAAATAATTACGAATGGAACTTGATCACAAAAACAAATTAGCCAGAGTTTGACAATGAAAATTGATTGACGTTGACATTCAACATTCACAAAATAGTTAAACCATTCGATCATTCGGTCATTTTCGATTCAATCCTTCAAAAACGTTTGGTTATATAACCGTTGGTTAGAAATGAATGGTGAACTCTAAAAAAACGCGGTTTGTTTAAACAACTGTTAAATGCTAACAGAACGGTTACGTAATCAATGATTATGTTGTAGTTGGTGAACTCAAGCCTAAGAGTTTCTTGAACAAACCGCGGTTCTTTAGGTTATGTGTCCTGAAACCCCCTTACGACTAGCCGCCGAGGTTGACGTGTGGCGGGTGCTATGAGCTGTTAAAACCCCTGTATCAATACCACTTTTAGGCAAAACGTTTCTAATCCATCTACTCATAGTTGCGGCACTATCGTTATGGATTGGTTTCTTGGCAGTAAAAATAAGTCTATCGGTTAATGGTAAGCTCCTATAATTCTTGGTTAACAGATTTGTTCTCTATTTCAGGAAAAAGGTATAATTCAAAGAGGCGCCGATCTGTTTAGAGCCGAAGTTTTGATTAGATCATTTATATTAATATCGCGCTAGTTACTTCAACACTAGACAAACTAAAATCGATAGCATCTGCACACGTTGTGCAGTTGACAATGCGAGCAGAGCTACAAAATGTTTTGCATAAAGAGGCCAAGGTTTAGTTCTTATTTGGATAATAATTTGAAAGGTGATCTAATAAAGATGTAGGATTCAATGTAGATTTATAACTAGGGAAGGAAGGTATGGTCCTAGACTCCTTTCATAAACCTTATAATTCGATCGTCCTTATACGTACCCAGCATTAATGGAAGTACGGAACGATGGGTGATAAGGGTTGAATAATTTGCGCCTAAATGATATTCATTAACCAAAAATTCAAGGATGTGTGAAATATTGTTATCATAAATATTTATCTACTTTTTAGTACAAAAAAGCATTTTTTTTTTTTAATACTATAGGTACTATTATTATTTTAATAGCATTATCTGGTAATGATTGTTTTACGTACTATTGTTTGATAATAATGACGACACCCCAGGGTAAGTCCTTTAAAAAGTGGAGTCCTGAAAGGTGATAAAAGCAATGAGAGACTCGGTTCCTAATAGATAACCTAGTTTTGAGCAAGAGATAAATATAAATCAGTGGGTTTGGCTGGCTAGGCCAATAAGGCACTACTACAATCTCAGTGGCTTTATATATATATACGAGTATAACAATTTTTCTTAAGCATTTAAGAATCAGTAAGAGCGGGGCAAACGCGTAGAAAAAAATAAGACGACCAGTCTATTGTAAACGCATCTCTGTTACGTTGTTCTTCGCTGTAGAATCTCGTTTCAACAATTTTTTTTTTTTTTTTTTTCATCATTTCTCGATCAGTCTTTTGGCAAACAGAAGGGTTTCCAAAAGCATTTGTGATTTTATCAAAAGCAGACACAATACACATAAGTTCTATTCAATGTCAATATTTAAACGTCTACGAGTAGATTCGTGTTCTGCTTCTGTATTCTCTATAAACTTGACGGAAGAAGCAAAAACAAAGAGTTTTCTTTGCTCACACCATTGCCAAGTTTCTCTAGCTATATCATTAAGGTGTGTATAATGGCTTCCCTCGTACTTATTTACATAAACTATAGCTGTAGTATAATCGAGCCTCAGTAAAATCTCCTAATTATAAAGATCTTTAGCGAAGCACTGTAAGGCAATTAGAGCTGCCTTCAATTCTAAAAGATTTATTTGCTTTTTAGATTCTGTGTCACTCAAAAAACCATGAGCACGTAGGTAAATGCTCCATTAGCATATATAGGTACTCCGACCTGTAAGGGATGAATCTGAGAAGGTTTCCAGATCATACTTATCACTACGTATTGCATTTTGCAAAACTCTGACTAAATATTGGGCAAAAGATTCCTGACACAATCGTAATTGTCTTTAGAATTACACAAAGCTAGAAATTCTTCACGTTCGAAACGTTTCGTATACAACCAACCATAAGAAATTGCTGGGCAAACCGAGCAGAGTAAAGCTAGGAACGTAGCAAAATCCCTACCTAATTCTTAAGATCTTTCTGTTTTTTTTTTTTTTTTTAATATTTCGTTTTGTTTGGTCGAGTATTTTTTGGTTTCATATTTGGCAGTATTAGATACATATCTAGTGAATTTAATTCGAAACCTAAATTATTATAATTTTTTTGTATCAAGGTACTTTTTCTTTATTAATGATAAAGCCTAATCTTTCAAAAAACGTGTACTGCTGATGCTGTACTTTCTAGGCAACTATTAAAAGAGTTATTTATTATCAAGTGATCTAAGTGAACAATTAGGAGTCACCCTTGGTTTCTAGATAAGCGGCTTCATTTATTTCGTAAAAACAAAAAACTGCTATAGACGAGTCAAAAGTTAGACACTGAAATTTTAAAGTAAAACCTTGAAATCAAAATTTCAGATATTTTTTACTAGAATTGTGAATGGGCACTAATAATATGCTTTCTTTAAATCCATAGTTGTCATGAAACAATTCTTATTGATTAATTTAGTAGCAGTACGAATGTCTTCCATTTTAAATTGCTCTGGATTTATAAATTTATTTAGACCTTTAAAATTTAAAATGAACCTAAACGACCAATCGCTTTTAGGAATCAATAAAATATTAGAAATAAACTGGCCAGGTACGTCATAGCATTTTTTAATAGCCCCTGAAGACAATAATTTTGAATTAGACAGTTTTAAATGTTCAAGCTCTGTACTAAAGCTTGTGTTAGATGGCTCTTTATGAAAAAGAAGCTTATCGAAACTAATTTTTAAGCCCCTTACATAGTCTAAGACTACTGTGTCTTTAGTTATCGCTTAATTGCCAGTAGCTATTATAGCAATCTACCAGCATGAACTATTTATTACCTCTACTAGTTCCTGCGAGTTCTGTAGTCCATCTTCCGGGCAGCAGGGGGTCAAATTGCAGCTAGCTGTTCCCGACCTTGCTTGTCAAGTGTCCTTGATTGGATGTGTACCTCGGCTTCTGCCCACCGATTCGGTACCCCGGGTTGATTGAAACCTGGGTGGGCCTCTCCAGTTTCTCTGTTGTCTGGATGTGGAAGGAACATTAGCGTTGCAATGTTAGCATTGCTGCGCTTTATTTGAAGAACTGATTTTTCTGCTGTTTTTGTGGCCTTGACCTTTTCTCTAAAGTCAACTCCGAACAGAATTTAATCTCGTTATAAATCAATTATTGTATTAGTAAATTTTTTATCAAGTTAAGAAGTTATGAACTTTCTATTAGGTTGTGAATTCTCGTAGTGTAAATCTAGAAAATTCTTGCCGACTCCAAATTTTTTATTTTTTTTATTTCCACTTTTGGGTGGTCTTCTTTAATCAGAAACGAAGCGAGATTGCTAAGACCAGCAACGAACCCAAGTTGGTTCTGAGCTCTTTCGAGGAGTTTATCCCGATGCTTAATGTTGTCAGTTACGATGGCAGAAATTTCCAAATTAAGCTTTGGCGCTTTCGATAAAGCGAAGTTCTCAGGCATTAAAGTTTTCAAGTTTTCATTTAAGTGGCGTCCTTCACCTCTTTAGGCAGCCCTTCTTCTAGGATCCTACCCCAAAGTTTAGAAATCTCCTCATTTATAGTAGGGCTCAAGACCTCTTATTTGCCTGTTGAACCTCCCAGCGCCTCTAATTAATCAGGCGGTAAAACCTTGCAATCAGCTATTGGGACCTCTTTGAGCTAGGACCAGAGTCCTGAGGGACCAAATTACATACATCTGCATTATCTGTAGCATCGCGCAGTGGACGCGTATCATGTATCATGTTCGCAGTGGACTAGCGTGGACTACAACGCCAGATCTGATTGGGATAATTATCTTCTGATTCTTGTTAAAAGAAAAACAACAACTGTTGTAGTTGACACATTGTTGTCTTTTAGTCTTTGTACGTAATCACGTTACGCCATTCGACTATTGACAAGCTGCTATATGCAGTGTTTATACATTTTAAAGTCATTGTACGTATTCACGATACGCCACTAGACTAATTCGTTATCAGCCGTGCTCACGTCACGGAGTATAACTTATATTTTTGGAAGAATTCAATGAATTCCCATTAGCAATAATTTACGATCGTAGTTAGGACCTATATTAAACTTACATAACGGATGTAGCAAAAAGTAACACCGAACATACGAATCTAATCCTTATTATGAACGTGATAAAAAACAAAGAATGATTTTCAACAAAATTTAAAAGTTACCTTAAATGAAGGTAGACAGCAAAAATGCGCCCGCACATAAAAAAGGAATGAAGTTACGCGGAGATGTCGCTGCGGTCGGCGGATGTTGATTAGAACAAATTTGAATTTTATAATTTGATTTTTATTTCCACAGCTCTAAAAATTATGTGCGACGCCTAGTACATTGAGAAGTGAAACTACATAGTAATAATTAAATCTTGAGGATGTAACGTCGTAAGTATAATCTTTAACTGAATGATAAATAAAGGAATGTAATTAATCCAAGACCGGCCTGAAACATAATCAACTTATAATATTCCCACTGCTGGGATACAGGCCTCCTCTCGGTGAGTGGGGTTGGGTCGTAATATACCACGCGGGACCTGTATGGGTTGGTAAATGTCACATCGCTGCTTTGCATGAATACCCGCACAAACCAAAATTTAGAAAATACTGGTTTATTAATTTATAACACAGCCAAATGCAAAATAGTTCTTATTTAATTAAACATTGATTAATGCCCTTTCGATTTATACATTCTATTTATTCTTCTATTGATCAAATACATGAAAAGTTATGACAGTAAATTTTTGTTTAATTTTCAAATAGCTACCCTGTAAAATGGGTGTTTTTGGATTGTGCGGTTATTCATGCAAAGCAGCGACATGTCTTCGAATGTTTGTTCTAAGGGTCTTATCACATTAGCGTTTTGCGAGCGATTTCAAAGCGAGGCGAAAGCGCAGCGGGCTCGCCGCGGGTGCGAAGCGAGGTAGCCGCGACTACGCGACGTGATCGCCGCGTTTTTACAAAGTTGTTCACTCACTTGTCTCACTCTCTTTTGTACAGTCACGTCAATCGCTCTCATTCCGCATACGCAGCGAACACGTTGCGTTCACGTGACGTGCTCGCGAAGCACACCCCGCGCGCGCGTTGAACAATCGCCTCGCTGGAATCACGCTCGCAAATCAACAGTGTGATAAAGCCATAAGACATGCCGGTTTCCTCACGATGTCTTCCTTCACCATTTTGAGAGCAGTTGTGATGAAATAATTAACACAAAGTAAAGAATCTACGACCTACAGTTCGTAAGTCGCGGCTGTTACCACTGGGACACCTCTGCCTAAAACATGAAATTAGTAAACTCGACATCACACCACTTGAAAAGATGAAAAGACCCTAACAATATTTTTAGAGGTATGAGGAACAGGGTGTAAATTTCACTCATACTCTATAGTAAAGGGAGGATCCTCCGGCCAGACGGGTATTGTGGCTGGTGGGCAACTGCCCGACGGTTGATGTCGGGATGTTGTATATATGCTAGTAGCGCGGTAAACTCTGATAGCGCGATGCAGGATTTGTGACGTCAGGTCTTTGATGCGTAGTTCGCATGTGGCGTTGTTGATACCGCCACATATTAATAACTTTCAGGTACTTTATTAATACTTCAATAAACTTCAGCCAATCACATGGAGCCACGCTCGTAATCGCTGTATTATAAGTATAATACACATAGATAATGAAGACACTGTCAAGAGTGAATCGTTCACGCATACCATGGGTTCCAGAATCAGTCTACGCAACGTAGGTTCGTTCCTTTTCCGTAGTCTCAGATAGGTAGGCCTATTACGGGACACAGGCTCAGGTTTTACATAATTAGTTATGTGGTTGTGCCTTTAGAGAAATGATGAATGATTTTCATTTCTTTAAGCAAACCCATTCTGTAAGCAAACACTTTTATACGTCAATCATATTTCCAAAACTAGATGAGATCAGCGTTTCTTATCTGACTACTCTGAGAAAAAAGGCCGAAACAAACTCAGAGGTCACAGTCTCTTTTTAAGTTCAGACATAATCTTGGTCAGATCATGTGAAGACCATGTAGATTGGTGTCTGAAATGGTCCTTTGAGGAAAGATACACACAGATTGAGGGACCTGTCCAGTCAGTGCACGCATTTGTCGGTAATCTTGCAGCTCAACTCAGCTTAAGGAGCTCAACGATTGACGAACAATACAAAAGAAAAGACATTAGGATAGGCTGCATAAATTACTCAAACTGCCAGATCATGATTAAAACAAACAGAAAAAAAAGTCTATTGAAATATAGGTATGAAGACAGTACAGTTTTCCATACAAAATCAATTTTGAAATTGAAGTTATATGTTAGGTACTACGTGACACTGACACGGTGAAAAATTTATTCTTCTTCAGGACCATTTAACCCTAAAATAATTAAAATACCGTTTAAATCTGTAAGGATACACAACAATTGCCTCTGAATCCGGTAGATTGCCCATACATAAGTACCAATTATATCGATTGTATTAGTATTTATGCGTGCACCCAGTTTTATAAGCGTCTAGTTAGTGGATCGCTGTACAACATGTTTTACGTGAGTTTCCTTTTGACAATAAACCTTTCTTTTACTAATTTATAAAGGAAGGGCTAGTGGACTTAACTTGTTGACCCATGCATGACATAAAACAAAAATCTTTTTGGCGGAAATATTTTCTTTGGGGGCTACGCCCATCCCCTCTGTAATTAAGAACGAGTTTTTATTGCTGTGATTGAGGAAATGCACGTGTAAGATACTTGGCACCTTTGAATTACGCAGCATGTCCAAATATTAAGCAAGATATTTTTCCAACTAATATAACCAATTTTCAACCTTATTACTTTCAGTTACTGCTAATAGCGACAGTCTCAGTGGCCATAGCCGCTGACACCAAGAAGGAAGAACAGCCAGAGCTGAAACCTGCAGAATCCGCGCTGCCAATCCGCGTATACGATGATGAACGTCGGTACCGATTCGAGGATGGCTTGGAACTGATCCGAAGCCGCGAAGATCGCGCCGGCCTGCGCATTGACGACTATCGAGACAGCCGACGTAATGACTACCGCGATGGCCGCGATGGTCGCGATGACCGCCAGGGCCCAGTCAAACTTGACTTCAAGGAACAGGACAACTCCGGCCCACTGATTTTAAGATCACCCGACCCACTCCCCAGTCATGTAAGTTGAAAAATGAAAATCAAAGATTGATGATGTCTATAGAGTGTGAAATGAAGGATATTCAATCAAATATTTTTGTTTTCTAGGGTCGCCCAGATATCGAACGTCAGAATAGGTAAGTTTCATCTAATTATGTGTGAGTTATATCTGTTTAGTAACTGAAAGAAGTAACCATCCTAATGTTTTAGACAGCTCTCTTGCCAGGCCATTTGGCTAACACCAAGCAAAAAAATTGATAAATTGGTAAAAATTATGGTAAAACTCTCTTATATAATTTTCTCAATTGTTTCCAGAATCATCGCTGATGTCTACAGTCCAGACTACTACCAGCCTACCTGGATACTTGACTACAGATACCTAAAAACAGGCGGTAGGGACTACACCCGCGGCCCGGGCGGTCAGATCCTCATCCTACCAAAGAACGTCAGGACAAACGAACAGAAGGATTTCCCTGACTTTGACAGCTTGCTCGAACACCTCCGCTTAAGTCGCTTGTCGGAACGCGCGAAAAACAGCGGACGTGGGCGCGGAGATGACACCGATGCGAGGCGCGGCTACCTCAACATTGACCTCGAACAATATGGCCGCGGGCAGCAACTGTACCAACAACAACTACAACAGAACAAACAACAAAAGAACCAACAACAACAACAGAACCCGTGGAGGAATCGTAATAACTAAAAGAGCAGAGATATAAAATATTAATAATCTGTAAAAAATACAATTCATTTTTTAAATGTACTGTCTGATAAATATAAAGAGACCGTGAGAAGCCAAAAGAGAAAAAATAAATAAAGTGAAATTATTTAATTTCGCATATTTGGCGATGTTATTATTTCTAATCAATTCATTAATTATCTTCTCTGATTTGACTAATATAAATATAAATAAAATAACCAATCAACCTAGTAATAAATATTTTCTTGCACCTGTTCGATGTTTTACTCATTATAGACCATAAGATAACAATTTAAAACTGTTTATCTCAGTAATCTTAGTTTAAGGATTCTTAAGACTGTTTTTATTACTACATTTTTACTTCATATTAATTATATTGAAATACCTACAACCTGTTACCACCACCTATTTACCTACAAAACCAAAACATACTTGAAAAAGTAACCTACTGCTAGCAAATTAAAACATTGTATAATGCAGAAATATATGCAATTTATATTTTATCCCGACATAAAAATTATCAAAGCGGCTAAACCAGCAACATTCAATTCGTAGGTAATCATCAATTTTCTTTTATTTTCTTAAATAACTTTAAAACCAATATACTTCAAGCCCTCACAACAAGCCCTTTTATTTATTTACTTTCATATTTGTCTCCCATAAGTGACCCTCATAATCAAAATTCATTTATTTACGTAACACATCCGTGTTTGGATCACAGAAATTGATATGTGTACCAAATTTCAACTTAATCGGTCCATTAGGTTCGGAGCAAATTGGCTGTAAAACGTACAGGGCCTCAAGTCTGCTATTACAATAGTGTCAGAATGGTCTCTTCATTGTGAGTTTTTGACAGATTTGCCATACAAACACTGTCAAATACTCACAATGGCGAGACCATTCTGACACTATTGTAATAGCAGACTTGAGGCCCTGGCAGACAGATAACGAGTGATTCTAGATCCGTTTTTTGGTGTGTATACTACGTTATGTATGCAGTATGACTCAACTTGATATACCTAATGATTTTCCATGTAATTTTACCAGTCAAAATTGGCGATATATCTTTACCTATCTTTACCTCTGAAAGTATTCCACATACTTATTATACTATCAAAAGAAGAGTGGAACATGTTATTATACTTGCTGTCTTAGGGCTTTATCACACTAGCGAGTTGCGAGCGAGTGGAAAGCGGGGCGAATGCGCAGCGAGCTCGCCCCGGGTGGGCAGCGAGTTCGCGGTGTACGATCCGTGTTTTGTACATTCAGTGCCAGAATGGATTGAAAACAAAATGAACGCAAATGTATAAAATGGCGTCGACAGCGCCATTCGCCGCGAGCTCGCTGCGCACCCGCAGCGTCTTCGCGGTGTGTTCGCCGCGCACACGTTGCGAACTCGCGGCGAGCTTGCTGCGTACTCGCCCCGGTTTCCACTCGCTCGCAACTCGCTAGTGTGATAAAGCCCTTAAACCTTATTTTGCAAGTGGCGGTAAATACTGATGATGTGAGTTCGGTTAACAATATTTTCCCTGTCCGTCCAATTTTTACAATGGTGTTAGTTGTTAAATTTTTTGTAGTTAAGTTAGGAAATTCTCCTACCGTTATCCCAATTTAACAACATAATTGCTTAGCAACGTTATTACTGAAATATTCTTGTGATAAACCGTTAACAGTCATCATCATCTGCCTAGCCTTTTCCTAACTATGTTGGGGTCTGTTTCCAGCAGTCTAACCGAAACTGCTGAATACCTACCAGTATTTTACATGGAGCGACTGCTCATCTGGTCTCCACAACCCAGTAACTGAGTAATACGATACCCCTTGGTAAGACTGGTTGCCAGACTTTCTGGCTTCTAACGACGCGTACCTAACGATTGTCAAAGATCCACGAATGACAGCCGGGACCAACGGATATGTAAAGATAGTCACCCATCCACGGACCAACCGCGGCAAGTGTAGCTTAACCTGAACGATGGACCAATTTGATCGATTGAAAAAAACACATAAAACAAACTGAAAACAATGAAATCAAAATGAGTGATGTTGATTTATTTAGCTCAATAAACAGGCAAATAAAATATTGTCGTTTCAAAGTTTTATGTGAATAAAATCTACCTTTATCATGGTTTCGAATATAGCAAGACTCGCTGTATATGTGCAGTGAAGAATAAATAGAATGTTGTACCAATAGTTTTAGTCGTGCCACTGTTAAGAAAGAGAAATGGTAAGATGCATCGCTGTTTGATTTAATTAAAAACCTTGAATCCGTTTCCGAGTACCTCAATACTCAATCGTTCATTGCATTCCACAATGTGTGAAATGCAACTAGGTAGTAATTTTAAGAGTTTCCGGGACACTAAACGCCCATAGATGTCAATGACGTCACGTCATAACAATAAAACATAATATTGTGTCTCGTTCAATGTCCCAGAGTTTAAGAGTTTAATTTGATGACATCATTATGGGACCTGCAAAATCTGCAGGTCTACAAACCTTCAGTTTTTTCATTGCTATTTTCTCTTTGACAGCAACCCAAGCAATAACCCCCGAGGAACCTTATTACAACGAAAATAAACATCAGTTTGATTTTTTCAGTGATGGAAAATCACAGGTAAAATAACTGGGAAAGGAGTGTATGCTATATTTGTCCCTTAACCCTTCATATCCCGGACGTAAAATTTACAATAAAACTTCTATTGTGTCTCCTTCAGTGGCCCGCTAAGTACTAAGATTGTTTTCCAAATTCTGCTTCACTCAAAAATTTACAGACACGGGACTAACATTGATACATTTTGTTGTTTTTGTTTTCATTCGTTAGTTCTTAGAAGCACCCCAGTGTAATCCTTGGGAATAATAATGTATTATTTATTTAATACTTCAAGCACAGAAATGTACAGAAGCGAATTTTAAGCCATAGGCATTTTCTAGCAGTCAACCTTAGGGTGATGCAGAGACAAATTGGTAGGTGCAATAGGGACGATGACTAAAAAAAAATGTTTTGTCCGTCATGTAGATTATTAAAAAATATTGGACACGTATTTTTTCTTTTTTTACGTACCTAATCAAAACATTACGGCGATACATTGAGTTCAAATGTGGCATGACGTCACTTCTCACTAGATTTTATATTGAGCTGTGACGTAACGAGCCCCCACTCCCCAAGTTTAATGTGTTTTATCTAAGTCATTTTTTATTAATATGATAAAGCAAAAAATACGTGACTAATATTTTTTTATTATCTGATTGACGGACTAAACAGTTTTTCTTTTTTTTACCCAGGCATCATCCCTATTGCGAAAAATCTAAGAATAAATATTTATTTAAATATATACATACTACAAACTATAAATGTAATGTATATATATCTAATTATAAGCACAAATAAACATACATAAATACACGAATATACTAAAACAAGACAACCAATGGGAAAACATTAACGTTGTGATGATACTGCCAGCTTCTTACGAATGTGTTCGCGAACTTTTACTTTAAATGACAATCGTTTGGTTGCCATCCCGATTCCTACACCGCGGTTATCCGTCCCATCATGACCTACGCTGTCTTCGCACGCGCTAAACCCCGTTACATCCACAGGATGCAGACTCTCCAGAACCGATTTCTTAGAAAGGTAACAGGTGCCCCCTTCTACATACGCAATTTGGATCTACACATAGATCTCAAAATGTCCACCATTCAGCAGTTCATGAAATGTCTCTCCGCGCACTTCTTTGACTCTGCTATTAAGCACCGCAATCCACTGATTGCGGCCGCTGCCCGTTACACTCCCTCTCGTATTAGTAAGATTCACCGTTCGAGGCATACTCTCACCATCCCCGATGACGCTATCACTCTCCTCCATTAGAGTAGTCCCTCCACTAGCACAGTTAGAAAGCACATCTCCCGACATCCGTCCTATCATCCTCGCCGACGAGGCCCGTCGCGACGTCCCTATCCCCATCCCCGGCCCGACCCTTGCTCGAGCCAGCCCGTGCCGCTGAGCCTGTAGCTTTAAATTTGTCCCTAAATAATCATAATCCGTAATTGCTGTCCCCCCCCGCGCCGCCCTAAGCCGAGGTCCGTACCTCCGTAGGCCCGCAGCCCTTAGCGTCGCTTAGTTTTTAAGTTGTTTGCCCTGGCTGGAGGCCTTAATTTATTGAGACACCCATAGGAAAGTCCGCTTAAGCAGTAGACAACCTCCTAGGTTGAATTGCGAGATGCCAATTATTAAAAAAAATGCCGTCCCGATTCTGACTGCATTACTATGTTAATGCAAATAAGTTCACTTCCTGTAACGACACGGAGAAGTAGTTACAGTAAGAAGGCTTTTTCAAATCGAACAGAACTCTGACAGTACTAAATCTAAATGGCACTAATCCTAAAGAAAAACAATAATAGTAATTAGCAAAAAGTGGCATAATCAACAGCAACAAGACATCAGCCAATCCCTTGACGGATTAATTAAATGCAAACTGCATACGAAACAACGTAAGAAAAAACAGAAACCAATGATGAAGCCACACCTGTCGGCCGTCGTATATAGCTGTTCGGAAATCAATCTAATTCTATGACTTAGAGGCAATTAATCAATCACATTAATAGGGAACTATTAATAACTTCGCTACTTGAAAAATTCAAGTCAAAATTATCGCTGATGTAATTTAACGCAAAAGATGTAATTTTCGAAACAAACTAGTCTACAACACACCGCCGCAATATCTGAAGAAACTGTGTTACAGAATCACTTGTTTTATAAGCATTGATAAGGAAAACAATCTCATTAATTAGTATTTGTGACGTCCTTCCTAAACAAATTGATCGCGTGTTAATTATGTGTATTTATTGAATAATTACTGGCGTGAGCAATATTGACGGATTTCCAATTAATCTGTGTAATGGATCATGACGCCCTTGATACCTGTAAAAGAAACTTAGGTTTCACGTATTAACTCTATTATTTCTCAACTAATTGGTGAGGATTTAACCTAATGTCGTTATAATTGAATTGCACCCCCGAATCGACACACGAATAGGAATATAAGGTGAACTATCCGTGATTTTTTCATAGTTGAAGTCCAGCTAACAAACAAATATTATATCTAACAAAATGTTTTTACAAGTGAGTACATATTTGTGCATTTGATTTTAGAAGAATATTTTATTTATTCATTAATTTGTAAAAATAGCGATGATGTCTTGATTCACTGAAATTTAATGTTTCTGCCTAATTTTTACTAACTAATTATATGTGTAAATTAGCCAAGTGCTGAAATGATAATAATTATGTTCCTATATCGGAATACACCAATTAAAAGTAACATTCCCGGAAGGATGGCTTTACATAACATGAATATTCGTGTAATATGAACCATTTAAGTTGCCAACGTAATTGAAGTGGTGCTGGAGAGTTTGTGTTCCCAGCTACAGGACTGGGAAGTGGTGAAAAGTGGGTGCTTTGTAACTTTTGACGTTCATAAAATGCAGATTCTCCGCCTGTAAACGATCATTGATTTTTTTCTTTGCGCTCTCTCAGGTGGCTGCCTTGTGTTTACTGGCTGTGACTGCGCACACCCATTCAGCGGTGTCGCACCAGTCCCGTGTTGACCATCATAAGCATGGTCACGACATCCACCACGAGCACAAGATCCACCACCCGATCCACCACCACCACCATGGCCATCACGACCACCATGATGACCACAAACATCACGACGATGGACACCACGGACATCATGACGATGGACACCACGGACATCACGATGGACACCACGGACATCATGGTGAACACCACGGACACGGACATGACGACGGACATCGGGATGAACACCACAAATGGGATCATGTAAGTATTGTTCTTCTTCTTTGCGGGGTTCACTAAATAAAGTTTTAAAATCATGTACAGATAAGGAACCAGTACCGTTACCTCCCTTTATTTTCTTATTCTTTTAAAATCGGGCATTACGTATCGTTTATTGTGCGATTTACTACTGAAACAATAATTTTCCCTTTCGAATATTGTCTATAAATCAAAACACTTTCTCGTTATATATATACGTACTAGTTACCGTATTTATATATTTAATTAAAAGTCAATACGTTTGCATTGGGTTTGGGTAATGTCTATGTCTGAATAAATTCAATTCTCTAGATTATGTTATCATTGTTATCATGTATGTTATAAAACCAACACACTGTTTCGACACCATCTTCTTTTCCTGCAAACAATTTTAAATTTCCCTTAATCTAGGAACATCACCACCCATCATACAAGTTTGAGTACTCCGTGAAGGACGGACACACGGGCGACCACAAATCGCAGCACGAGCACCGCGATGGCGACCACGTGAGCGGCTCATACTCGCTCGTCGAGCCCGACGGCAACGTGCGCACTGTTCACTACACCGCTGATGACCACCACGGGTACGTATCCTCCTTCTATAGTAGGGATGTTACGAATGTCACATTGCGAATTTTCGGAATGCGAATGTTTAAGAACAACATTCGTATTCTTTAGAATGAACGGTTTTCAAATCAAATGTGTTCGCAACGCCAAGGTAGGGCGCCTAATTATAGAATATCTTTTCTCAGAAACATTGCACTTCACATGGTCTCGATCTATAGGCGTAAAAAATCGGTTTTCTTTTCCGGTGCCATGGGAAAAACTGTCAAAATAGCTTAAAACAATTCTACAATCACAAACTACTTGTTTATTTACGTAATAACGAGTTACAACTCACAAACAAACAACCAAAACAAACCAAACTAACCAAGCAATCACAGCAATTAGCGACGGAGAAACGCTTTCTATTGGTCGAATGAAACACGTGATACCGGGATCGACGTACCGCGCGGCCACCGGGATACTTCACGACCTGCACACATTCACATTCGCTTCGCTTGATGCGAATGCGAATGTCAATACGAATGTTTAAAATGATACGAATCACTCGCATAACCGAATGCGAATGCAAATTTTCGTAACATCATTATTTTATAGACCACAGCACCCTTATTGCGTAACACACTATCAATCGCAATCGGAATGATTCTGAAGCATATTGCTAATCCATTGCTTCATATGTTCGAAAAATTTGTCTGCACAACAAAAATAACGCAATGAATGTTGTTGAACTGTCAAAATGAAACCCATTCCTACTGATAGTGTGGAACGCAACTACCCCGCTGTTCTCAGCAAAAAGGTGGCTAGGATGAGGATTTTCAAAGGTGTACAAGAAAGTCAACAAATATTTCGTGATGAATTTATTGCTCTGGTCATCCCTTGATGACCATCCAAATGAATAAAAACCAGAGAACTAAGCTTAGATCCAATACATTTAAATAAATTTAAAGCTTATGGAATCTTTATCAGCTTACAAAACAAACTGTCCTCAAAACTGGTGTAATCTGTGGGCTATCAAGTCCAATTTTGTTATATCGTAATCAGGACATCACTTAAATTCCCTTTTCTTTGTTACAGTTTCAGAGCTGATGTTCACCATAAGACGGCTCACCATCACATTATCCCCCACCACCATCATGAGCATCATCATGATCATGGTCATCACCATTAAACTGGACTGTCCCATTCATACGAACTCTTCGATCTCGACTAAATGTACTCATTTATCATTAACTTTCTCGCAAAGTACGTCAGCGCTGACGAATAAAACTTATTTAACAAAAATATTGTTTTTAATTAATATATAACCTTATATTATCTATTACTGTTGAATATACATTCAATCCTTCTAACTTAACATCAGACACACATTTAGCATGACGAATCGTCTTTTTTAAATTTTTTTTTCAATGACATTTTTACGATTTGTGAGCTTGTCAATATGGTCGCGGTAGGAGTTGGAAGGTCAACTAAACAAAATAATAACGAATCCATTCAAAAATGACGATGCTTCCATATGTGAACACGCTGATACTGGTAAGATTCATACATTTAATAAGATTTTTCTGGATTATGACCATGTACTACACTAAAGCCAACTCCCGGGTTGTAAGAGCTAGTCTTCGCTGGGCGTCTTGCTGCGCTGCCTTGACCGGGGATGCCTCTCTCGGAGGTGTATCCTAGTCCTGGTTCTTCGTAAGTGTCGTGTCCATTAGTGTCTGGAGTATCGTGTTTGTATCCCGCACTGAGGTGAGAGTGATTGTTTGGCTCCTTCCTCCTCACCACTGCGTTAAATCTGGAAAATAATAACGAAACTCACTAAATAGTTTATTTTTATCTTTGTATTAGATTACCTCTTTTAGTTCTTCCACTAGTTTAAAATAATGACCATGTATGTTGAGCAATATAAAGGCAATTTATCTTAATATTATTTTGAAATTTAAGTTCAGCCTACCAATCTTTGAAAGCAAATAATAACCTAGATTTCTGATAGTTTTTTTTTGTTAAATAACAGGATTTAATTCTGATAGTTTGCCATGTACATATTTCGTTTTCAATGTAATTTGTTATTGTGACAGGTTACAAGAATAATTTATGAACCCAGTTTATTGTCACACATATTTATTGCAAATCTTCGGTTCTTATTTGGGAAAAGTGTGTGCTTTAAAATATCCATTGTTCAACGAGGCTTAGCTTACCATTACTACCCTAGTAGCATTTTTGTTGGCGTTTGGTTGGGCCACATACCTCTGAAGGTGGCCCAACTAAATGCCAACGGAAAATGCTACTAGGGTATTAGCTTGCCTATAGGTACTGCTATCTATAGGCAAGCTAAGTCAGGCAGAACATTGCTACACGTAGGTGTAAGTATCTTTTTAACCTATTGTCGACTAACATACTTTATGCTCAAGAACAAGCAAGTACCTAAATAGTTAAACTTTTCTATCGCCACCCAGTTTAGAACAAAATTATTGCAAAAAAGTCTGGCTCTCTGATATAATATTAGTAATCAATACTGAGCCCCACGAATTAAAAATTCATTTCCACTGACCCATGCAAGGAATCGGCGGTGTACTCGACGGTCCGAAGCGCGCCATCAGGTTCATATAACGTGTAGACACCTCGCACCTTGTCGCCGTCGCGGGTCTCCCAGTGACTCTTCCTGTCTCCTGTTTGGTGGTCTGATACTTCGTATTTGTACTCGTATTTAGCCTGCAATATAAAAAAGAACTATTAGGCTGCCTTACTATAAGAGACATGTTAGTCAGAGTAGTGCACACTCTATTAAAAACTTCCTACTTATTTTAATACACGCAGCAAAAATTGTCTGCCACATATATTTTGCAAAACACGTCGTAAGACACTCTCGTATTAAAATTATTTAGAATTATCTGATTTGAAGATGCAAAGTGGTAAAAAAATTAAGTTAATTATCAACTTACGTGACTTGCGCTACTACTTGGAACAACAGGAGTAGGAGCTAGAATAATAATAAACACCAAATGATGGTAATTAATAATTTGTAGATAATCAATATGTAATAGAATAGAAAATGGAATATTTACTAGTAATTGGAGCAGCTGGCGCCGCCTGCAGTTGATGAAACACAATACTCTGCGAGGATGTAGCGTGCTGCAACATGGCGACAGGCGACCCACTCGCGAACAACCAACTGTTCAGCAGCCATACCATCTGAAACAAAACAAAAATATCATATACATCGATGTTTACACTGACTTTGGATTTACAGTACGATTTTTAGTCATCTTTACGCCACAACTATATCTTTACACCAGAACCAACAAAATAAGGCCTACAGAATTATACCGCGCAACTTTGAGTAGATTACAACAAATGCTACAATCATTCAAGACGCAGTAAACATAAAATGTTATATTAAATCAATTCTTAGATCAACGTGCCTTAAAATAAGCAAAATCCATATTGCAGAGCTGCTATCAAAGACGTAAATAAGGCAAGCCAGCAGATTGAAGGGTCTCGTCTCTTCGAACTGCATTTTATAGGGTCATCTGATCTGATAAGTAGAACAATGCGCTTGTCGCCGGATGTATGCATCGACAAAGGTCCTTGTCAATTAAAATACTGTATGCAAACGTAAATGAGATATGTAGTAAAACATTACTATTCGCGTTTGATTGTGATTTGATATTCTTGTATTGATTTTTATTGTCGGTTGTTTTGTTATTGGAGGAATCCGTTCCTTAACCGTTGTCCCTCCCGTAGTCCCTGGAGGATACCACGGGTATTTTTTTACCCGTGATCCCTACGTGAAATACAATCCTCCCGAATTAAAATGGTAGTCCCTCCTGTAGTTCCTGGAAGGCGCCGTCCCTCCGAGAAATACAATGTTGCCGAATTAAAATTGTACCTAAGTCAAGTCATAACACAGTCAAAGGCATTATTTACGAATAATGCTTTTGATTAAATACTGTAAACAACTTAAACGATTAAATAAGACTGAAGAGATGACGATACAAGGTTTATGTTGAACAACTTCTTGTATGTTACAAATATATTCGTGATTTTTCATCCTGTGATTC
Organism: Dryobota labecula; assembly: GCA_947523025.1. Taxonomy (NCBI): domain Eukaryota; kingdom Metazoa; phylum Arthropoda; class Insecta; order Lepidoptera; family Noctuidae; genus Dryobota; species Dryobota labecula. The sequence continues at coordinate 18,277,880 of OX383288.1, read as the reverse complement.
TTTATTTATATTATTTGATTATGAATAATGCCTTTTTAACTAAAACTGTACCTAAGTCATGTCATACAGTCATACAGGACAGTATGACATGACTTAGGTACAATTTTAGTTCGGCAACATTGTATTTCAAGGAGGGGCGGTGCCTTCTACGGACTACGGGTCGGACTACCATTTTAATTCGGCAGCATTGTCTTTCTCGTAGGGACCACGGGTAAAAAAAATACCCGTGGTACCTTCCAGGGACTACGGAAGGGACCACGGGTAAGGAACTGAAGAATCGTCGTTGAATGGCAGCGGAGCGGGGTGGATCATTTGATGTTCATGAAAATCAAAACACCACTACACTTTTATTTTATATCACTAAAGAATATCATCAAAATCATGCTGACTTTATGAATAGGACCCTTACACTTTTTTATGTCCAACGAAATTGATCACGAATCGCCTAAATAAATCAGAAGAGACCATTTTGTACGATTTAATTCTATAATAGTAAAGGCATTATATATTATGGCTTCTGCTTTGATGTCACTCAAAGATTAGCTCCACTCTATTAGCTAGATGGTATTTTAATTCTGAAGGTTGTGCAGAACCGGAAATAAGATAACAGTAGGTAATATTATTCAGGTTTGTATTATAAGTAGGCAGTTGTTAGTCAACTGCTTCCTAGTTTCTTATATTCAATTATTGTGGACAGACAGATGCACTTATATCAGACGTATGTACTAGGGTTTGCCATTAATAAACGCGAAGTTGGTGACTCATTATGTCTAACATTATCCCAACATGCTCTGTTTAAAGACCTATTAGGTACTGTTAAAGAAGGGATCTTGAAACCATGTAGTCCAAGTGCACGAGCAGGTGTCTGTTCCACTGTTTACGCGAATTTATAGAATAACTTGGATAATTATTGGGATCTTCTTGTCATTCTGGGTAAAATTGGATCAGCGATATAACATTAGACTGTGCACCCTGAACAAGCACTTCGTTCGAAATGTCAACTTGATGATCGTATGAGCATTTAATATCGTCAATGTTACCCAGAATGTATAAAAATGCGATAAAATGGGTTCTTAGGATGAGAAAAAAAACGTTCTATTTTTACCCCAAAATCAATATAACTTTGGACCACGACAATTTCTGTCTCTATCTCAGGACTCGCACATAATTTGTAAACTTTTTAAAACATCAAAAGATCACATAAATCACAATCACTGAGTAGTAATTCTATACATTTTATTGACTAACTATCGGAAATTGTCTCCTTTCCGGAAGTGGTCCAGTGTTAAGGCTCCTAGAAACACACAGAGACCGCTCGTCGCGCGGCACGCGGTGTTTTTGTGTCATGTCGCGTGTCGCGCCTGTTTGTAGGAGCCTGGAATGACTGTAAATATTTTTACATCATTATATTATTATCTCTTGACGATCGCTTGTCAGCTCGGGGGGTCCGACCAACTATTATTTTTTTCTATCCTAAATATAAATTAAATGTTTGTCTCGTATTCATGCCATCAACATAAATTCGCGGAGTTTGCATGCTGATAGCATGACAGGTTACAGCCTCTACAGTACATAGTATGTCTCCTGTCTTAACTGTCTTCAATATACAGTACTTAAACAGTGTTTTCATTTTCTTGAGTCCCCCTGAAAGTATTTTCTAACAGCCCGATAAGCCCTCCAGAATTATATATATTCGTTAAAATGTGCAGCTGCTACATCTGGCGTAAGTTCATAAAATTAATATACCTTTATGTAACTTTGTTACGTTCACTTGAACAGTTACAGTGTTTGAGTATGCAGCCTCAGTGCTCAGTTGTTTTTATTCGCGATATTTTCGCTAGAGGGCACTATATTCTATTGATCACTTTATCCATTCGATGAACATACTGTTACTGGTGCCGTACTAAGACGTTTTAATGCCATCATGATTCCAGTGCAAGAAAGAGATGGCGCTATTCAAGACCGCTAGCACCATCCCTTTTTCGGTCAGGAATCATAATGGCATTTATATTAATTCATAATACGGCCCCGGGGCCCAAGTCTGCTATTTTTATAAATTCTTCACTCCAACACGATCCCATTGTCATTTTGCTAAAAGTTCGTAATCTGCTAAATTCGTAATGGTCGATCATTGGTCGGTCAATGGTCTCGTAATAGAATTGTATTACAATGGCATTTTGAACATTTATTCATGCCAGATTTCATTTATATATATTTTTACATATTATTTCTTTAATGTTATAAGCAATCTGAAGTAGTAGGAAGTTGGAAGTTTAGTAGCAAGTTTCATTTTTCATTATGTACGAGATTACCAAATCTTTTAATGGAGTGTCAGTGGCTGACCATTGGAAAGTCATAATGACGCCATTATATTAGTAGATTACCAAACTTGTCAAAATCAACAATTATGAAATCAATGATAGACCATTCTGACACTATTGTAATAGCAGACTTGAGGCCCAGACTGTATAATATGTTGTAGGGTCTACCAGAATTGACACACCGTCAACTTAGAAGACATTGTTTAACCTGTTGAATTGCTGTTTTGATTCTGAAAAAACGAGTGCGTGTTGTACCACGCACAATAAAGGGTTCCGTAGTTGGGATGAATTTATCCCAACTAATCCCAAGAACAAACTTAACATTGTAGTTCAAAAACCAGTTCTCCCATACATTCCAACTACAAATGTAAGTTTGCGGCACAATATTGAGAGATTTACCATGTTATTTTACCATAAACTTTTTACAAGTTTATGGTAAGTAGGTGGTTTTTATATAAGTAAATAACTATTTCTGATAATTTTTCAAAATTGTAAGCTCAGTAGTTTCGGAGGATTGCCGTGTGGTGCCGCACGTAAAGAATAGCACCACCCTATTTCCTCCCGTGGGTGTCGTAAAAGGCGACTAAGGGACTTAAAACTAGAGAATGGGCAGCAGCGTTATCTATGCATTTTTTAACACCATACTGCGATCGCCAACCCGCCTGCCAAGCGTGGCGATTATGACAAACCACCCCAATTGGGGGAGGCCTATGTCCAGCAGTGGACGTCTTTCGGCTGAAATGATGAATGATGAGTTTCGGAGATAAGGGGGTCAATTGAGGTCTATGATGGAACAGGCCTGCCCAGAAGATGCCTGTTCACTCTTGCTTTAAAGGCATACGGATAACCCGTATGCCTTTAAAGCATACGGGTTATATGTGGAATGGAACACAGACGCTAGCAGAGAATTCCACACTTTGGCTGAGCGCATAATAAAAGTGGAGGAGAAGCGCTGAGTACGACTGGACGGGATATCAACCAAGTACATGGTACACGGTATGGTATTGCTAGGTACCGTAAAACGGGGTGAATAGGGATGCAGGGGTGAATCGAGACAAAACTTTAAAAGGGATTTTAACATGGAAATAATGTAGTTTGTTGCCAAAAAGGACTCTAATGTGTTAACTGTATTATAACTAACAATTAAGTGTCCTTGTTGGCAATAAACTACATTATTTCCATGTTAAAATCTCTTTTAAAGTTTTGTCTCGATTCACCCCTGCATCCCTATTCACCCTGTTTTACGGTACTCTTATAATAGGAAGCCCAGCAGGATACCGCTACCTATTCTCTTAGCATTATTCGGTAGTCATTTGATAATAGAAAATACACAAACATGGTTACAGTTAATGCATATTACACATTAACCTTTTGACCGCCACGTCAAAAAAGCAAAAACGTGCCCTCGGCCTCGGCGCCAAGATACGAATTCATCCTATCGAGTTTTTGTCATCTTATGTTAATATAGATGAAATATAAAGAAAGAAGTTCAACTAACATAAATCAGGATGAGTCAAGAAACATAATTAGCAAAAGAAATAAAATAAAAGAATGTTGTTTTATGAGCTTTATTTACAGATTTACGTACAAAAGTCTGTCATGTAGTCGTGACCGTAGCGTGCTGGGCACTATTTGGTTTGTCATATATACACGACTATGGCGTTTTTTTTTTTTGTTTTTTTTTTGCGTTTTACTTATCTCGGGACCCTAGGTTCCCGGGCCTTTGGAAGGCGTACGAGGGGCCGAAGCCAACTCGCAGAGGCCCGTTAGACGCTTTTAATGAAATGACGCACCAACCGACGATTATCCCGGTACGCACTATGCAAGTGCACCCAAGGACAACCTCCGGCTGGTGTAGGACTATTGCAGGATATGGAAACAAAGATATTGAGCTATGGATTTGAGTGGTTAAAATGGACTGGTGACCTAAAACTATGGAAGGCCCCTGCCCGATCAATGTTTTATTATACACGGATAAAATGGCAGGGGGTGACTTGCACACTCAATAATGGGCCCCCGAAAACGGTCGCTAGCACATAGTGACGTAGAGACAAGGGGGCAACATATAGAGACGAGGTGCTCGAGGAGTGGAGAGGTATTCCACGGCTCTCAGAACAATCCCAGAGCCCGGAAGATGGTCAAGATCCCTACAAGCACTTACTGGAATACTTCCTTCCTCCGAGCACGTTTGCTCTTGCGAATCTCCACTCAAGCCGGCCAATAAAGGCAAGTATGAGGTGGGAGCTCAGTTCCTCGTCAGTGTTCACTCCAGCCGGGCAATAAAGGCAAGCCAGAGATGAGGAACATGAGTTCTCCCGGGAGATAGGGTCCGTGGGGTCGCAACTGCCCAACAGCTCGCCACATGCTGCCCTGCGGGTTTCTGTATCTCTCTTGGTCTGGCTCCTCACCCTAGACATGTTCCGGTAAAGTAAACTCTACTGGAACAAACCTAGAGTTCGCAGCGCGCAACTCCCACCACGACGTCAACGTAGAGATACATTATTAAAAGGTTAAATAACGTAACATCATGACTTGTTTCCCCGAAGGGTTGGGCAGACCGTAGAGGTGTAACTACAGTACACCCACACTTCGACAGTTATGTTTAAATCGCTTAAAGGGGCGTGCCTATTGTCACTGCATATCACAGATACGTATCGTCTGTGCTGTCATATGGTCTGAGACTATGGGGAAATTCAGTTGAAGTTTTAATGGCATTTCGGGTACAAAAAAAGTTTGTTAGGGCAATATCTGGCGTCTGTTTTTTGGACTGCTGTAAACTTTTATTTAAAAAACTTCACATTTTGCCTTTACTCTGCATCTACATCAAAGAACTACGTATGCTAGTAAAACAATATCCGCACAATTTTCGCTTGCAATCAGAAGTGAGCTTAAAAAGGATTCTACTAGAAATAAATGAATTAAATGTGACTCAATGTCGTTTTTTTTTTTTTTTATCATCCTTGTCATCATCAGCCTATAGCAGTCCACTGCTGGATATAGGCCTCTCCAATTGCATGCCATTCAGCTCGATTCTCGGCATCTCTCATCCAGCTGCTACCAGCCACCCTGCGAAAATCGTCGCTCCACCTAGCCTGAGGGCGTACCTTACGTTTGCCGGCTCGCGGTTTTTTTTTTTTAGGAGGTATGTATAAGTTAATGCCATTCACGTGTATAGCAAGTTACCTAACTTATTTAAGGAACTTCCTATCCCCATTTTCAAGAAAAAGCTGACAAGTTGGTTATTGGATTTTGCTTTTATGACATTGCCGAATTTATGGAATATTGTAAAAATCCAAGATGACATGTAATTGATTTCAAAGTAACAATTTTCATTATAATATAATATTATGGATTCTTATTGGAATTATTGTAAATCACAAATCTTAAATTAATTGTAGTTATATAGTTAAGAATGTTTTTTTTTTTTTTTTTTTTTTCAAAATGGCATTTCAGAGTTAACTTTGAGAGGTTGAGACTCTTTAACCGGACTTTCCTATGGTTGCCTTAAGCTCCTAACGAAACTTAATGCCTCCAGCCAGGGCGTAGTTAAGAATGACATACATTAATATTTTTATACCATATGTTGTGGTAGAATGTATAGGTAGAACTTTAAAAAAAAATTAATACTATAGTATGTAATTATTATTACAGTATGTAATTATTACACTTATTTATTCTTACGAATAAATAAGTTTTGATTCTTCAACCGGGCACAAATCCAGACTCCGGGCTGCTACTGAGAAATACCAGATTTTTCCATATCTAATATATAAAATATATAATAAATAATAATATATATTTTCGTGTCACAGTGTTAGTTGCCATACTCCTCCGAAACGGCTTAACCGATTTTGATGAAATTGTATATATGTACATTTGGTAGGCATGAGAATAGGTTCTTATCAAAAAAAAAATAAGATTTTAGGTAGGTAGGGTAGGGTAGGGTAGGCTAGGGTAGGGTATGTAGGTAGGTAGGTAGGTAAGGTAGGTAGGGTAGGGTAGGGTAGGATAGGTAGGTAGGTAGGGTAGAGTAGTGGAATTTATACTATAGCTTTTGACAGAACGAAGTCTGTCGGGTCAGCTAGTAACTTTTATAATAATTAATGAAAATCCACTAGCGTAAATTACCAGAGTAAACTTCTATAAGCCAGCTATAGTTAACCAAATAGTATCCAATACAAAAACTAAAGCCATACGAGTACGTAAACCAGCCGACAAAACCTATTAAAATATTGCAGGAGTCAATGCATAAAGGTGTGTTCATGAATGCTGCTTACATATCTCATAAAGTAATCTATGCATGCAGTGAACATGTAAATTCTTATTAGTACGAGTACTTTGCGAAATATGTGTGGAATCATGTAAAGAACTGGTACCTTATTGCTAGAATATTATAGTATACTAGCTGTTGCCCATGTCTTCGCCAGCGTGGGTTTTTCTAAAATAAAAGAAGCCTACGTTACTCCTTATTGTTATAAGAAGTAACTTAGGCTACTTCAATTTTTCAGCTATCTGCCAGTGAAAGTCCCGTCAAAATGTCCAGCTGTCCAGCGATCCAGCCGTTTCGGAGATTAGCCGGAACAAACAGACCATAAAAAAACTATTTTAGGCTTCCGTACCTCAAAAGGAAAAACGGAACCCTTATAGGATCACTCGTATGTCTGTCTGTCTGTCCGTCTGTCACAGCCAATTTGCTCCGAATGTAATGGACCGATTAAGTGGAAATTTGGTATACATATCAATTTGAGTGACCCCAAACACGGACGTGAACCGTAAATAAATGAATTTAGAATATTGGGGTCAGTTTTGGGGGCAAACAAGAAAATTAACAAAATAAAGTTTTGCAAACTGTGATCAAATGAAAGGGCTTACTGTGCGGGTCTCAAATATATATTTTTTATATTTTTTTTTAATAAATTGTATTAAAGTTATACGTTAAAATAGACAAAAATTGACCATTCCCCTCCTTATCTCCGACACTACTGAACCCAAATTTTTTAAAAAAATACAGAAAATAGTTCTATACTTATAGATTACAGGAAAATCTATAAGAAGTCTATGGTCTTAAAATAACATGGTAAATCTCTTGATATTGTGCGTACAAACTTACATTTGCCATTGGAATGTATGGGAGATTATGTTTACCAACTACAATGTTAAGTTTGTTCTTAGGATAAATTCTTCCCAAGTACGGAACCCTTCATTGTGCGTGGTCCGACACGCACTTGGCCGGTTTTTTTGTTACAAGTACCGATACTTTCTTAAGCATTTAGTAAAAGCTGTTATTTTAACATTACAAACATACACTTGAGTTTTATTTATTTGTATAGATGTATAGATAAATTCTATAAAGATACCTACTTATAAATCAAAATCATAATCCTAATGAATCAAAGGAAACATAAATCCAATTATGAAAGTCTCTAAGGTGTCATTGTGGGTGTTAATTGAACCGTTCATTACTACTCGCCGGATTGGTCTAAATTGAATTGTACGTCTCTTGTACAATCACTACTTGCGACACCCAGTGAGAAAAGAAGGTGGATGAAATTACAAATCGCCAAATACGTGGGATTTCAATTCAGATTATACCTACTTGGACGTGACCCTCGTTTTGAACCCATTCAGGTAGGTAGGCGCAATTATTATTCCCTAGTGTGAGTCATGAGAATAAAAAACACATACAATTTTCCAAACTGTTGCAAACTTCTGTGCTTACTCTTACCTCATTCTTAGGCACTTCCTTTATACAGAGAAGTAATAAAACCTACCCAAGAATCGTTTTGTGGTAAAATAAAAATCATATCAAAAGTAATTTGCTCCAAGATCCAAACAGAAATGTAATTTACACATTTTAATCAACAACTTAAAATTCTACTTTCGTAATACATAAGAGTTACCTATCCTTTAATGACTACGGCAAATAAAATGTATCACGCCGATAAAATTAAGATAATAAACGTCGAGACGTGTACAATTGATGCAACGCTTAATATAAAACCACTTACATCAATTAAAGAAATCATAAAACGAAGAAACGTAACAGCTATTTTAAAAACATGTTTGGTTTACGATCCTAACGAGTCATATGTAAAATATTATTGTCCAATAATTGCATACATACCTAAACTTTGTCGGCATGACGCAACATAGAACTAGTCAATTAAATCTAGATCAGCTAGCCAATCTACTGGCGCTCATAAACGTTGGTCCTTTCCGTCAGGTCATTAATTTCTTTGACACTGATATCTGTGGCGCTAAAATTGTTATGTAATTTGGACATTTATGTACTTTTCAAACTATCTTATGTCCGTCTGTTACTTTGTGAATTTTTATACGTTTAAAATTCATACTTTTTGGTACAGTCACGAGCTTATATTACTATGAACAGCTTGGCAATAATATCTGATTTCATGTTTCATTCATAAATTAATATCTGACGTCAAGTTGACAAATTATATTGTCAGATTATTATGCTGCCTAAGTGATTAGGCAGCATAATAATCTGACAATATAATTTGGATGAAATCATCACTGTCAGATATTTTTGATCACAACGAGGTATCACATTCTTCTGAATTTAACTGACTAGGCAGGAAGGTGACACATATTTATGAAGCCGATGTGTAGCTGGTGATGATGAGTTGACTATATTTTGACGTCGCTTGTCTTGTCAGATAGTTTTGGTGTTCCTTTCATGTTACATATTTGTGCTGCTACAAATGATCACATATATGTATTTGCCGTCATCTTGACGACATATATTAATGAATGAATCGTGATATCAGATATTATTGCCGAGCTGTTCATAGTAATATATTTATGCTCGTAACTGTACCTACGGATGATAGAGCAAAATCTACTTTAAATAAATATTTGAACCCAGAAAAAACTATGAAAAATATGATGATATATTTATCCCCTCACATTGTAAAACGGAAGCAGCTACGTAAGATGGTAAGATGAGGAATAATAGAAAACGGTTTAGAGGATCACAACCGTTCAAATTACAAGCATTGCAGCAAGAAAATCTTCGTTATTTTGTAGGTAGGTAGTAGTCAGGAAAATGGACAGGAATTTAAATATTCTATTAGGACATATAACCTAGACTAAATACTCGTATGCAGATACATGTTTCATACACGACAGCCCACCTGTAACGTGGACCACTTCGCAATGCATCGATTGCACACTTTCACCACTGTTACTTACTAAACTAAACATCTAGCCTATCCCATATATAATCCAAGTCATAATAATTCATGTGGTCATGTAACAAAGACTAACATGGCATAGATAAAGAAAATGAAATGCAATAAATATGGTGGACCTTGTCTCCTCCAAGCGGATAAGGCTATTACACAATGGTAATGATTTCTTTAATCCTGTATCTCATTGTCGCAGTACCAACCTTTGAATACTTCGTGCACAATGGATAATGTTTATTATCATCTGAATTAATCTTTAGAACTAGAATAGATATTCTATCTATTGCCGAAAGTATAATAAGTTCCCTAAACGTAACCTTAGCAAATGCCAGCGAACATTCTCCGGAGTTCAATAAATTAAGAAATAAAACCTGTGCCGACAGGTTGTTGTTTGATTGACTTACCTTCACCTGTGCATTGTGTTTCAGCTAATCACTTACCTACTGTGCTGCGTCAGTTACGTACCTATGAATAATGCCATGACGTAAGTGACAATAAGATTAGGATTATAGCACAATAATGATGATTCAAATAAAACGCGCGCAGTCGTTACTTGTGTTTAAAAGACTCGTGAAGGAACATTACTTGTCGTTGTGATCTTTTTCTCGTAACTGTAATTTTCTGTAGTCTTCATTTATTTTCGTTGCTTAGTTTTGTATTTTTTTATTTATTTCTTTCCTTTATTGGCCAACCAACAATTGTTTACTTTGTAAATAGTTCAAGTAATATCTACCATAATCTAAGGTTAGTGCAACCATTTCTTACAGGTTAGCACCGCATACCATGCATTAGGCATTGGCATTAGGTGTGCCACAAGCACTAAACTGTAAAATTAATATATATCAACTAAAATTAACAAGTTTAAATTAAAATTACGAGATGGAATATAATACTAATACGAGTATAAACAACAAAAGTAAAATTCTAAGAACAAAACAAACAGAGACACAAAAAAATTGAAAATATAAAATTAAACATTACTAGTTCTATGAAACTTGGCATAAGAGTCAAAATGCACGTCAACAATATCGCTGGAGCTATTTAACATCTTGCAGAGACGAGGAACGACAGTTTGCACCAAGTGTTGTTCTGCGGAGTGGAGGGTGTAAATATATATGTGTATTATTTAAGATATGTATATATAAGTGTATCTATTTTAGTATATTGTATACTTATTATTTGCAACAACGACAGCCCCATTTTACGTTCAGGCAAATCACTGTCCATTCTCAAGTTTCCTGGAAGAGATCGCAGAAAGCGATAAGGCCATATATTTGATTGTATATTTTGTAATGTTTATTTTTTATTTTTTTGTGTTATTTTGTGGTGTAAAATAAAGTATATATAAATAAATAAATCAGTTACCTATATGCACTGACCGACCCAGACGACCCCACTACTCTCCTCCAGGAGAGTCGTAGGGAAACTAGTACAGTTCGCAAAATAAGAGCACACAATACACGATCGTCATTCCGACCTCGCCGCCGAGGCCCCGCGCGAAATCCCCGACTAACGAACAGTCCTCCCCGACCCTTGACTGTAAGTGAAGCGCCAGCACGCGTTTTAGCTGAGCAGCATTTAATCCAAACTCCCCACGATAATAATCAAAACACTGATTTTATCCAGCCACCGTCGGTCCCTTGCCACCCTCCCTCCGACTCAGCTGCCCTAAGCCGAGGTTCGTACCCCACAGGGGGTGCCCTTAGCGAGCAGCAGTCGTTTAGTTTATAGTTTTTTACGCCCTGGCTGGAGGCATTAAGTTTCGTTAGGAGCTTAAGCCAACCACAGGAAAGTCCGGTTAAAGAGTCGGAACCTTAGTGGTTACACTCTGAGATGCCCTAGATAAAAAAAAAAAAAAAAAAGTTACCCTTACGGTTCTATATAACTGATCCGTCTACTTAAAATAGATACTTTCGATGCTTGAAATATTTGCTAAGTGATCCCTGGGCTATATTTTGCTTTTCCCATGATTTTCCTTCTAACTTGATCTGATTGAAAATAATAAAAAAACAGCAAATTACAAATCCAAAAATTAAAGAAAAAACGCATACCTACAAAGTTTTCAATTGAAAAACATGATTTTGTAACGATTCGAAGCGATACATTAACAAATTAAATTGCAACGCTGCGCCTGCGCTATCAGCCAGTCATGATTACTAACGCTATGAGTCATCAAAGTATTTGGCATTCGGTCGGTATTCAGATGACTGACAGCTAATAAAGCACCTTTGCAAACCCACGAAGAACATAAAGCTACTTTACAATGATACGTCAGAAGCAGATTAATTGAATTTGAACAATGTCGTTTCATTCAGTGGGAGGTTAAATTGAATAATTATAGAGAATATTTAAACAATAAGAACAAGTTTCTCGAGAGACTAGCTTGTTCAACGTTTACAAGATTAGCGATCTTCCAGTATTATTAGATTCTATGCGACTGAATAGGTTTCAATATTGTCCAATGTACAGTTCAGGTTATCGGGGTAACTCCAATCTGACCCCTGTAACGCAATGACAGGGGGCTAACAATAGCCTTAGAAAGGCCCAAGACTCAACCAAGTTCCCAGACCCAGACCAAGTTCGAAGACTGGGAACTTGGACGAGTTTTGTGTAATCTCGTTTTTTGCCTCCGACTTCCGAAATTAAATTATGTTTCACTTTAGAGTTTTATTTCTAAAAGTAGTTTTTTTTTTAGGTTTTAGTATTTTCACTTTATAGCCGTCGTACCGACCCCAGACAAAGTATACTACTTGCGTTTACATAGCAAGTGACAGGAAGTTTTCTAACACTACGACATACATAAATTGGATTAAATACGTAAAACTTAACTTAATAAAATTCATAATGGGACCACTGCGCGAGCTTTCTCTACAAAAACAAACAAGAATTTTCAAAATCGGTAAATAATCGATGAAAACATAGATGAATTTATATTTTTTTTATAAATACAGACGAACATAGAACCTCCTCCTTTTTGAAGTCAGTTAAATACGGTAACATTCACAACTGTACAGTAGGTACACATGCACGTGCTAAACGCACATGTGTCTTGATAATCTATTGTTGAATGTTGACACATGTAATGTAAGTTACTACTGTTTGCAACTAGCCCGAATCGTGAACAAGATATAATCGATCATAATCCGGACTCCTTACACGCCATACTCTTTATTTGCACAACATTCATATTCCACTTTGTTCAATAACGTATGTTGGCAGGCCATTGTTAAGGCTTGTTTTTTATGAGGAGAGTTTCTCGCCTGTCGAGGCGAGAATGTCCTTGCAGGTTTCTTAGGTGAAACTCGCCAGTTGTTATTACTCTCGTGAATTTACACTCATGTCATGTAACAAAAACTTGCTTACGTATCGGATACGAGACTTTCCAGACAATTTTTTCGAACTAATTTGACATCTAGAAACACGGTTTTTTTTTTGTTTTTTTTTTTTTTTTTAACAATTGCTTTTCACAAAGTAATGCAAATATCGTACGTACCTACTACTGATTACTTCACTCAACTTAAACTCAGTCATAAACTCGCCTCATGTAAATGAGCCTTTAAAATGAACTATGATATTTTTTCATAGAGCAGCTGCATTGATCACGTGCTAATACTTTGCACAGTTAAACAGCAGAACAAGGTGTTGGTTAGTTAATTGAAGGCGCGAATAACTACATATTATGTTGGATTATTATCTCATAACTTCGTACTTACGAGTCTTAACTTTTTCCTTGTGTGTTACTTAGGTATGGAGTCGATAACAAATGTGTTTTATTGAAACACGGTGGCGACTAAGTGAACGGAACTGCGAGCTAATCTGTTTAAAGATCTCGAGTACTGTTTGAGCTTACAAACAATATTGTGTTTTATGATCACAACTTTACGAAATGATTGCAAAATATCGGTACAATTAGTAAGTAGATCATCATCTGCTTAGCCTTCCAGTATAACTGGATCCAGCTGAATACCAGTATTTTACTGACTACCTATCTGACCTCCACAACTCAGTAACTGGGTAATACGATACCACATTATATAGTCAGACTGGTTGTCAGACTGGGTTCTGACGAGCCCTAACGACTGTCAGATACACGAATGACAGCCGGGACCAACGGCTTAACGTGCTTTCCGAGGCACGGAGAAATCTCGGTATGTAAAGATGGTCACTCACCCACGAATAACCCTGGCAAGCGTAGCTTAACCTAATCGATCGACCCGTGTGGCTGATTACTTAGCCACGAGCCCCTTAATTTAATTTCAATTCTGTGACCCAAGAATTGGACATCCAAGGACCAAGCATAGCTTAACCTGATCGATTGAACCGTGCGACTCTTATTACTTAGCCACTAGCCCCTTACAATTAGTGGACTACTAATTGTAAGGGGCTACCATTAAGAAATTTTCAATAGCAGCAGTATCTTGAATTTTATTGTTCAAGGTTTCTGCAGGACTGGATTAATACAACTGAAAAATGGGTGCTGATACTAATAATCCATACTAATATTATAAATGTGAAAGTAACTTTGTCTGTCTGTTACGTTTTCACGCCTAACCCGCTGAACCGATCGTCATGAAATTTGGCAGAGATATAGTCTAGGATATGTAGGACAAAAGTTAAGGTTGTCTGTAAAAGATCGCTTTTAGCGATAAAACCGCCCATTGTATCACCCTATGTAATATTTCTACATTTATATCTGTAATTTTTATGGTGTACATAATAAAGAGTATTCTATCTATCTAACTATAGGCTACTTTTTTACGCGATACCCGACATTCCCGCGGGCTGAACCTCGGGCAAAAGCAAGTAATATTATAAAGAGGTATTTGTTTGTAAGTTTGTATGTTGGGGAATTAGGGGTAATTTCTGAATCTGCTGAACGGATTCTGAAAATTATTTTTGTATATGATAGCCCAATTCCTAGAGAAGTTTATAGGCTATTTACCATCACGCTGCGACCCTAAGGAGCCGGGCAAAAAGAAATAAATCTGAAAGCCCGCTATGTGAAAACGAAGTAATAGCGCGGATGGGCAACGGGATGGATGTGACGCGGAGGGTCGGGGGCCGAAATTTCACGCGGACGAAGTCGCGGTACAGAAGCTAGTAACCAATAAAACAACTAAAGAGTGAGGTTTTGTCTTAGTACCAATATAATGCTTCACCTCGTACATTATTTTGTACCCTTGATATAGATCAAACCACCAGCCATATAGGCCACGAGTAGATCGTATAGATACGGTTCAGTTACTCAACCGTCAAGTTGAAGCACGCCCGATCTGACACCAGATACCAGAGATCCTTGTTATCGGCGATCAGCTCACATTACATAACACCTTATTCGAAATATTTCCAAACGATTTGAACTCTGTAGGCATCGAGACGGCAATCGTTAATTGATCATCGATTAACGATCACTGACAGGATTATAAGTATTTTAAGTAGTAAAAATATGATTAAATATATCATGTAGGTACATAAATAATAGTACATTACTTACCAAGGGCTGTAAAAGAAAGAAAGCCCGAAATCGCAGGTATTTGTGACCCGAGCCGCAGGCGAGGGTTGTAAATTTGCGACAGAGGGGTTTCTTTTTTACTGCCCGTGGTGAGTACACAATTTTACGTCTTCACCGGGCCATAATGCGAGTTTTACTTTACGCGTAGCATGCGGTAATACTCACATTATGTCAGGTGTGACGTCAAAATAATTAAGAAACAATTTCATTAAGACCTCAACCGCTAATCGAACTGTTTAATATTTTTATTTATACAGGATGTAAATTCCAGCTTTAATTGAAATAAAGCTTTTGGATAATACCTTTTTAAGTAAACTGTAAGCTGAATACAGGTTTAGGTCAAGTTTAAATAAAAGTAAATTCATACGAACTTCAGATCGAAATTAGTCCAGGTGAAGTTAAGCCTGGAATACACATGCTATTAAAAAGCATGCTTGTTTGCTAGCCAGTAGCATACTTATTTATAGCATGCTCTCCGTGTATGTGTTACTATAGTTGCTATGGCAATCAAGTCATTTGGTTTAAATAGATTATTTTATATTTTGTGAATGTGAGAACGTTGTAGGCCTAGTAGGTAGACAGTAGATTTGTTGACCATTTCCTATTTGTTTAAGTACTTGTTGAAAGGCCTACACTGTCTTCTTATACCTATTAATACTGTTATTTGAAAATATTGTAAAAGCCAATTATTTAAAAAAAAGTAACCGTGGAGATTCTTGCCGTTTCTTCTCCATAGGAAACGACCAAACCTAGTTTCTAACGATTTATAAGTGCCCATGTAAGTTTATTTGAAATAAAATATTTTCATTTTCATTTTTTATTTTGTAAAATGATCATACTTTTTTCGTAAACACATATATATGCTTATTGTGTGCTAGTAGGTAGCATCTGCTCTAAATTCGCATGCTTTTATGCTACTACATAGCATGTGTCTTCCAGGCTTCAAGTCTATTCTGTGAGCATACAAATTCAACTAACAATGGACACAATTTGGGAAATATAAAGAACCAAACTATTGCAGTACCCATACTTATGTGTAACTCACTCTATTCATAGGTGAAATTACTGTATGTAATAATTTGATTATAACAAACAAGTTCAGAAACCGATACCACAACTCTGTAACGTTACAGAGTGGTTTGCGTTTGCGCAAGCTTTCTTCATATGGACTAAGTAGTTAGTTCGTTCATGTATCTTATTACAGAAAATTACACTAGTTCCTTAAACTACGTTTGAGACATCGAACTAAATGTATCACAAAATCGTAATCTGTGTTCTATTCCAGTTTATTTAATCAATATGACTCACAACCTAGGGCGTGAGACATAGTATACCTATTACCTAATATTATCTTTACCTATCTATACAGAACAAAAATATTTCTCCACTCCACAGACACCTTGTTCATACTAATCATAAATTAATCGATTTTAATCTTAAAATCAGATCTAGTCATCAATGAATACTAATAAATTAGTTAACTAAAACTGAACCATATCCTACGCCGGGCTAAACGTCGGTACGAACCCATTATAATGTCTGCTAGTCTGACATTTGAATAAAGTAGTACAAATTACCGTGTTACACAAAAGCCAGGTAACATGTAATGAACTAAAGATTAGGCTCATGGGAATAATGAGCACATGGGAATAATGGCTATATGGCTAAATCTTTGCCTAGAAAATGCAATTGATTTGCTGTCGATAGGATACTGGAATTCGACCTAAATATTTTGATACACATTTAATTAAATTATTCAACACCGCATAACAATAATGATGGAATTTATGAGCTCCAGTTCAGAATTCATCAAAGCAATAAATCTGTTATTAATATTTTATCTGTGTTGTAGAAATCTGATATTTTATAGTGTAGCAAAGCTTTCGTTATTACGCTTAAGCATACGAAGTCAACCTTACATAAGTCATTACCCTTTCGACAGGTACTAAATCCACTTGGGTAAACAAACTTTTCAGCAATCTAAAATCACATTCGCGATCGCTTTGATGCATTTGAGATGTCTCCCCTCCATTTGTAAAATCTTGCAAAATCGCTTTAAGACACGCCCCAAGCCTTTTATATATATTCTCAAATTCATTTCTTAACTTTTGAACCGCTTTAACATCATTTTAGATTGCAGGTGACGAAACCTATATAAAATAAATAGTTTGAAAACTCATTTTATTTAGGAAATATAAGCAAAGTCAGGTAGGATCGCTTTATTATAAATGCATATTATGACTCATATTCCAATGACAATGCCATCGTATCGTTAAGATAAATGGCTAGATGTCAGTTATGTTTAATTGTCTAAAATCACGACATGTCTCTCCCTGTTCGCCGCTCGGTCAGGAACTAGGACACATTAGCATGCCCTGGGAAATACCTAGGTTATGAACAAAAGGTAGCTTTTGAACTTCACATCACGAAAATAACCCACGTTTGAACTAAAACCGTTAGGCCTGTCATTTTGTCATCAGAATACAAGTGATTGCTTCAATTAACCAAATAGATTTCTACAGATGTAGAAATTTATAAAGTTCGAATAGAACTTATATTCCGTTAGACGTATAAATGACATGAAAGTATATTGTATGCACACTTTAAGCATGAATATCTGTACCTACTCATGAAAACCATTTTGTTACATCGTTGTAGAGGTAACTTACACTAAGATCAGCAGAGAGAAGGGTCACGTACATATGTATGTGACTAATTATAGTTTGAACCACAAAATTATACCTACAACATAAACCACATAATCATTACTTATGCAATTTATCAAGAAAACTTTATTTCTGTGTAATCCGCACATCTTGAAACGAGACAAAAGCATTATGACCTTAAAAGTCGCGCCAAAGACAAAGATAAAGAAGTTTAATAATCGTGTGAGCATTACACATAGACTAGACATTACTTATAAAGACATCATAACATACAAACAACAAAAACAAATGCACTTTTATGTTTCAGCATTAATCTAAAATCGTTTCAAGGCAGCGCCAAACGATCACTAAAAATCTCATTAAATAAAGAGCATTTTTCGATGGTAAATTTATACCTAATAAAATAAGTAATAAGTAAATCGACCTTGCACAGATAATAAAGGCGACCATTACTTTGGGAACCTCGCGCCAGTTGTTAGGCGGTTACGTAAAAATGTGTTACGTTTGGTGCCATGTGTGTGTGTTGATAAAAACTAGTCAATAAAACAAACACAGACCGAGTACTTGTTGATTAACAATCAGGTTTGGGAGCGCTACTGGGCATGGGTTTGTGCCCGCCAGTGGTGACACAGAATAGATAGCAAATGGAGTTATAACTACTGATATGTTTCTGCTAACTAAGAGTGCTTGCACAAAGGGCATTTATTATGCGCTAGTTCTAGAATCACTAACAGTAATATGAGTAATAACCAGATATCGGAATAGGCAGAGTTAATTTACCTAAACTTCGAGGAAGGATGTAACATAGAGTGGATAATACCTCCTCTAAAATCGCGGAATAATTATAATGACGTTTAAATCCCGGGATTTAAAAACCACGAATTATTTATTGGACTTTATTTATATTTACAAATTATTGAATTGAAAAATCATTTAACAATTTTAGTACTAACATGTAGGTAATAACGTTAAGCCCTAGGCTATACCTATGCTACCTACTGAGGTACCTAATTTACAAGGCGCAAAGCACTGCTTGCAATGTCTGCATACGCATGAATTCGTTTTCCCCTTCGCCTCAGTCACCACGTGCAAAGGCTCTAGCTATCGAATTTCTAACTTTACAAAACATTACTGCTATCATTGGATTCATAACTTAAACTTTATTCATAACATAATGACTCTTGTTGGCCGATATTTACCTTACCATTTTTATTGATCATCGGCATATATTATATATATCTCTCCATTTACATAATTCTCTGTGGCACAAAAGCTCGCAGATCTTTGGTGACAAGATATAAATCGCTCGACGTACGTCCAGGACGTTATCGAGGTCCAGATCGCTTGCTGAGTTTACTGCGATGTTTGGTGCATTTACCTTACGGGCTCTTGATATAACAGATTCATGTTGAATGTATTACATAATATGATAATATGTGGATAATCGCGCACAGTTCACTCCAGTTCACTCTTATCTAAGGTTTCCGAACTGTTGTGAAAGTGTACGTAGTAGATATTAATACAATACATATAATAACTTTTTGCATAGTAAGTATACAATTATACATATTCATTATAATAATAATAACTATGATTTATTAACATCTCCACTCCTCAAGCACCTCAGGAAGTGTTGCCCCCTTGTCGCTACGTCACTACGTGCTATCGACCGTTTTCGGGGGCCCATTATTGAGGGTGCAAGTCACTCCGTGCCGTTTTTTCCGTGTGTTACATAACATTGATCAGGCAGGGGTCATAGTCCTTTTATAGTTCTAGACAACCAATCTGCTATAGCCACCCAAACCCATAGCCCAATATTCTTGTTTCTATGTTATGCAGTAGTCCTACACCAACCGGGGGATGTCCTTGGACGCACTTGCATTGTGCATTCAGGAATAATCGTCGGGTGGTGCCACCTAAAAAATTGTCTAAGGGGTTTCTGCGAGTTGGCTACCGGCCCCTCATGCGCCTTCCAAAGCTCCGGAACCCCAGGGTGCCGAGATATGTCAAGAAATAATTATGATTAAAATCATCGTTACTCTATATTTTTTTTAAGCGTTGATATCTTTTGTATGAAGCTACCAACAGCCTTCACAAACTTTGTCCAACCGACTCTCACAAACCTATTTATTTGATAACCATGTATGATTGAGCTTATAATTATGTATGCTATACTTGGCCTGATTTTTCTTTCGTTTTGAATTACTTGTGTTTTGTTCTTGAATTCGTTATTAATAAGTTAATGAATAAACCCTACTTCAAAAGCTACGGGTATTAATCCATATTACAAGATAATTATGTATTTATCAAGTTCTAGGTTATTATTTTAGATTGGCATGTCCGAAATAGGCACGATGTTATGCATAGACACCTAACCAAGCTTCAGATAGGGATAGTTTCCACTAATTTTTGTCAGATATACATAAAGTCACATATTTTATTCGAAGGCCTGCCCTACTCCGCCCCATTACCAAATTCTTGGCTATTCCGTTCCATTTGGCAATATCCGTTTAAGGCAGAGACCTCATTATTACGTTGCGTTTCGTTGCGTCGTCGCAACGGATCAACGGATTGTATGCCACACCTGCCTTGCAACGACGCACGTCGTCCCAACGCAAGAAGACGACGCACGACGTCGCAACGCAAGAATGCCGTGTACCACGGCAAGCTGGCCCCTCTAACAGTGAAACACTGTCCATCGTCGCACCGGAGCTCCTACAGTGCAGCGCATCACCCTCCCCCCGCTTCGTCTCTCGTCCGTCGATCCGTTGATACGTCACTTGCGACGACGCAACGCATAATGTGGCATGTCACTAAAAAATATATGAAAAGCGATGCAGCGTTGACGCTACGACCACGCAAAGCAACGCAACGCACTAATGAGGCCTCAGCCTAACCTGTTTTCATTAACCTTACACCATTTCCATAATGGTAATTTAAGCAAAGGTACTCGCCTAGAACTATTAAAGGTTTCGTATACCTAAAACTGGCCCGAAGGTAGGTAAGGTAGGATAAGGGATCCGTTTCTCGAGCATAAAGTCTCGTGTTCAAACCTGACAAGTACTTTCGAACTCTAAGTTATTCTTAAACATCACGTTGCAAATGATTCTGAAAAACTTTGTGAAGAAACTTGGACTTATTTGATTACTTGTCTGTAATAACCTGAATTCGCAATCCCATACTGAAAAAATCTCGTGAATAATGCTTGTCGGGACAGATACAAGCCAGTATCAATCAATGAGCCTATATAAAATTTTCCCAACTATGTTGGAATCAGCTTCCAGTCTAACCGAATGCAGCTGAATACAATATTTTACATGGAACGACTCCCTATCTGACCTCCACAACCCAGTAACTTGGTAATACGATACCCATTGATGAGACTAGTTGTCAGACTTTCGGGCTACTGACGACCCGTAACGACTGTCGATCGTGAATCTTTCCACGAATGACAGCCGGGAACATCTGCTTAACGTGCTTTCCGAGGCACGGAGAAGTCTTGGTCACGTCATCCACGGATCAACCCCGACAAGCATAGCTCCACCTTATAGATCGACCAGGGGCCCAAGTTCGCTATTTTTATAAATTCGTCACTCCAACACGATCCCATTGTCACTTTGCTAAAAGTTCGTAATCTGCTAAATTCATAATGGTCGATCATTGGTCGGTCAATGGTCTCGTAATAGAATTGTATTACAATGACATTTTGAACATTTATTCATGCCAGATTTCATTTATATATATTTTTACATATTATTTATTAGTGTTATAAGCAATCTGAAGTAGTAGGAAGCTGGAAGTTTGTACGAAATTACCAATTCTTTCAATGGAGTGTCAGTGGCTGACCATAGGAAAGTCATAATGACGCCATTATATTAGTAGATTACCAAACTTGTCAAAATCAACAATTATGAAATCAATGATAGACCATTCTGACACTATTGTAATAGCAGACTTGAGGCCCTGTGCTGCAGTGTTACTTAGCCGCGAGCTCCTCAATTACAGGACAGTATCAAACGATTTTATATCAAATCCTTCCACTGCGCACGCGTGTTTCGTCATTAACATGTAAGCTGTAAGTAAAGAGCTTAGGGGCTTGTTGACTTATGCAAGCCTCAACCCGTATCAACGTTTTAAATGACGTAAATTACTTACTGGCCAATAGGTAGGTACATGTGTGGGGAAATGTGTCGATCTTACCGACGCAATTAGTTGAATGCAAAATTCAGTTAACTTACTATCCATCTAACAAATGCACGCTCTAGTGTGAAAAACATCGTCGATGATTATACTGAGAAAAACTTGTCATACCGTATTTGTTAAAAGGATTCCTTAGCAGTAAGGAAATACTGAGTTATTAAAACCGTATAAATTAATAATTCCCAACACAGTAACTGAGATTAGAATCTAAGACATATCTTGAAGTTTTTCAAATCAGCATGCCAAGAGATTTTATACCGTCTTCAAAAGGAGACTCTAATATTATATTTTTTTATCAATATGAGCCTTAATTCAACAAATCATCACACATTATGATTCTTTCACGATTTTATTAAGTTATAAAAATGGATGGTATATGATCGACGCATCATTTGCTCACCACTTACCTCTAATTTCTATTAAGGCGCTATGGTTCGGTGCTCGAGCCGACTAAATTAGGCTCGCGAAGTCGCGAGTGGTTGCCTCGAGCATTTGGTATGTAAAACAAAAAAAAACATAGTAATTATTTTAATCATTTTATCAAGACAAACTCAGCTCATGGTGTTAAACAATCTTGCTACCTTTTCGTTTATATAAAAAATAAGAAATAAACGTCTGTTTTGTAGCTATGATATTGATTAAACTTTACGAAAAGGGGTAATTTTTGGATTTTTTCTATCCAGCAAAGTTAATCTAATCGTGTGATTAAAAGCGATGGCATATCCGCCAGATCATTAAATAGAATAATTATATATTTGTTTCAGAATTTTATAACATAACTAAGTTTAAGCTTACTAGTTTTTTGAATCCATGGGAAACATAAAAACAGTTATGTTTCCCATGGATCGAAAAACTAGTAAGCACGGTCTCTGTCGGATCATAACGCCTTAAGGCGAGGTTCTTCAAGCGTGCATTTTTGTTCTTGAGGTGGCAGCCGGGCGCGAGTAAATTGTACCGTGAACTTCGTTAATTTAGGGTTGAAAATTATATGTTTTACGATTTTAACAATGTTAAAACAGACGGACATTACATCATCATAGACGTTTATTTTGATGTGATTTTCAATACATAAAGTAGTATAATATTGAAATAAAATGAGTTTTAATCTACAAAATAAGGTTAAGTTTGTTTTTTTTTTTCTATCGAGTGAACTTTGTCCGATTACCCGACGTACCTACAGAAAGGTCTCAAAAGCAACAAATAATTTCACGTGTTTAATCATTACCGTTTCTAAATAAAATTACATTTCCTAGAAGTTAACTTGAAGAACGATTTTATACTGAAGATCACGTCTAAACGAGTAGTGTTAAGGATTTGGAAAAATATATGTTAAATTATTATAACATTTTCTTAATAACGTAATACATAAATATTTTAGGTTATGTTTATATTACATAGTGAAATTAATTTGTAAAGTTAGGTCTAGCGCGGATAAAAAAACTGAGAATCTCGGAAAATCTACCAAGCGTATTTTTCTGAAACCTTCACCGTTTTAAAGATAATTTAATTATTGATCTTGTAGTATACGTGTTTTATTAAAATACCGTTTATTTAATGTTTAATAAAATAATAATGCTTCTTGTTTTGGACAGCGCTCCTGGATGGGCAAGTCCTATTACTGGCTGGACGTACGACGCATTGCGTGAGCTCAGTACAGAACACGCAAGCTAACCACTCAAGGTCACTGGCATATATCTGGATCTTAAGCCCGGACTCTGAGAGTTGTGAGATTCGACTTCCTATTGAACTATCTTCAATAGGTACGGCACCACTTCCATTAGGTACATCTGATTTTAAATTGCATAAAGAAGCTTGAAACATAATATACCACAACGTACACTCACAGTATATTAACATATTAGATAAATGTGCTATAAGATAATCTTTTCAATCAGCTGTCTGCACACTGAACTCATTTAATAAACATGTATCAGGGGAACACTCATGTATATGTATACTCAGTCGACTGGCGATGGCAATCAACAAACAGCCGTTCTGAAAAATATCGAGTTTTGAATTAAACGGCGCTGCCTGAGTTTCGCTTAAAAAGTATCGATTACAAAAAGACCAAGTATCGCAACAGGAGTTTCGATACTACTCAGAACGATACTTTTTTGTGATCCGTACTCCTAATTCGCTTAAAGATATCATTAACTCGTACAAACAAATCCGTCGGTATTAGCATCTAATTGCGGGATTAATTTCGTAAGTGACGGATAAAATTATGAGCTCACAGTATCATAAGTACTTACTTACTTTAAATGTCGCGTCATGAAGCAACTTATTATCAGCTTAGGATTAGTGCCGAACGCGATCATGACCCGAGTTAATAATTTAATGATATACTTATTTATTTAATTGTATGCGTAACAAGTTATAATCTTTATGAAATTGATTAGAATTTATTTTCTTATTAGTTGCCCGATTAGTCATGTGGCACGTTGCAATTTTGTTACGAGCGGCAAGTTGCAGACGAGCGTATGGTTTTGGGTTCGTTTCTTTGTATGGGTAAATTCTGTTACTCAGTTAGTTATGGGAACTATCAGCAAAGTAGGTACAGTGAAAGTTTTCATAATAAACTTTATTCGTTTTCTTTGTTGAAATACTCATCTGTTGCGAAATATCTTACCAAATCAATTACATTCTCAATAAAAAGCTCAAATGGCTAATATAGTGTAGTACAATTTTAAGAGACAACATAATAAATGCTTAAAAAAATACTAGCCGACTCAAACAATTATTTAATAGACAATCAATCAGCTAAATCTGAATGTATCTCACGTTTCTCGTACCTAATTAAGTGATATTTATAGACATATCTAGGCACTAAGTTAACATAATGGTGTTTCTAACGTGTGGTAGTCATACATTAGTATATAGCCCGTAGTTTAGGCACCAGGGCCTGCGCCGCGCCCACCGACGTACTCTGTGACGGCGAACGTGAAAAAGTGTGACCCGTTCTTACACATATGAGATCGCTATATAAGACTTTGCGGACCAACTTTGCTCTCATTTCGATTTACGCTTAAGTTTGGCAAATACACTTTAAGCTTTCAACAATTTAATGCGAACATTGCCAAAATATTCATTTATGCGATATTGTTTATAGAGTGCAAATAATAAAAATAACAATGAAGTCGGTAAGTAGAATGATATTTTCTTGTTTTACATTATGAAATTGAATTTAAAAAATTATTGACGATTTAAAAACATACGGTTTTCTGTTTCAGATGATCTTCATTTTGTTGGCACTGCAGAATGCACTTGCTTATCACGACCCTGATCTGAACTATCACCTGAGCCAAGTTCAGAAAGTATCGAACTGCGACAATGGGTACTCATACGCTGCGCCAGCGGTGCAGCTCACCACGACAGGCGTCAAAGCCCCAGCGACCACATATCTTCCACAACCAGTCGTCTCAGCACCCTCATACCAATACTCCGGAGGATCGGGGTATTCTTCGGGTGGCAACTCAGGCTACTCGTCGGGTGGAAGTTCAGCCTATTCGACTGGCATAACATATCAGTCAGCGGCACCTCAAGTAGCCTATGCAGCACCTCAAGTAAATTATGCAGCACCTCAAGTAGCCTATGCAGCACAACCAGCGGCCACTTATCAAACTTCGTCACTTGCATCCAACTACAACAACTATGCTGCTCAAGGATATACAAAAGAATACCATGGTTATGCGACGTCAGCCGGCCTTTCGTCAGCTGCTTCTGGAGGAAAAACTGTGACACCACTTGCAACATACGCACAAGCACCGATCATCTCCAAAGTGACCGCGGCTCCACTGATCGCCAAATTTTCTTTATCTCCAGCGAAGACTTCTTATGTGACACAAAACTTGGTAGCACAACAAGTATATTCAGCTGGATCGGCAGCCAAGGCGTCTCTTAACTCCTACAGTAATATACAGGCAGGAGGACCAGTGGTTTCACAAGTGTATGCCGCCCCATCCACCGGATACGCAACATCTCCCGCGCTGAGAGTGCAACAGTCACAGATTGTGGGACAAGCACATTACGCTGCACCTGCCGTCGCTCAGTACGCTCAATATAGTCAAGTTCCTGTGGCTGCGCCCGGCGCCCATATTGTTCCAGCAGTGGCACAGTATTCCACTTCATCTGTGTCTCACGCGTCTGCTCCATCTTCAAGCTACTTCACGGCTGGCGTCTCGCAACATTCCGGTGCAGCGATCAATCAGTACACTCAACATTCTGGTGCAGCCATCAGTCAGTACTCCGCGCCGGTAGTGACACAACACGCGGCGCAGTACGCTTCGCCGGTTGTGGCGCAGTACTCAGCTCCTGCAGTGGTCCAGCACTCCACTCCTATTGTTCAGCACTCGGCACCGGTTTTGGCTCAATACTCAGCCCCGGCCGTGGCTCATTACTCGGCGCCGGCAGTGGCCTCAGTGAGTCAGTACGCGAGTGCTCCCGTGGGCGTGCCGCACGTATCGTCGCCCGCCTACGCTGCGGTGGCCACTCCTGCTGTTGGCAAGGTCGCAGCACCCCTTGCCGCCAAGAATGCTCACACCGAATTCTTGGAGAACTATGTGAGTACTATTTTTATTTTCATCCCTGATCCTATATATCTTAATACGAAGGCACTTAAGTGCAAAGACTCGAGGACTTGATAATCTCATTGTTATTTTTATTATGTTCATTATTTTTTTTGTGATAGAGGTGTCATTAAATCGTCGTAGTTCGATAAAAATTATTTGCAAGCACTTAAATTAATTTATCTTTTCTAAATAATTTAATCGACCTAATGATGTGTTAATTGATTCATTTAATGTTTTATTGTACTTCTTTCCGTTCAATAAATTGTTGACGTTTCACATATTGACATGACACAAACTTAAATGTGCCTCAGGACATTGCGGCATACCATGGAATAAGTTACTTCATATCCCTACAACTAATGCGGTAACATAATCAATTTGATTGGCTGTCGAGTTAGATCCAGGACTGGTTCCACCACATCGAAATCTTGACCGATTACCTGCTCACTCAGACTGATCAAATGTGAGAAATTGTCAAGTGTTCAGCCGATTACATGTTTACCTACATGTCGGCTGTTGAGCAATGGTCTACAAACCCCATTAGTGTCGTTTGATTGATTAGGACATCTAATTGCTCCAATTTAATTAACACAGCCATACCTACAACTAATTTGAAATCGTAGGTATTTAATTATTTGTCGAATGGAATTCATACGATCATTATACTTAGGTCATTAATTTGTCCATTTATGTTGTTATCCATTTTTTCAATAACATCTATGTACATAAGTGTCGTCTTATTACAAAACGGCTAATTGGCAGGAGGTCAAGGTCGCCCATTAAAGTTGTTTCAGTATTTTTATTGGCTTCAGCAGAGAGTAGATTCTTATTGTTTCTTTTGTTAAACTTCACTAAGATGTCCTTATGGTGATAAGGATAAGATCGGTACCTAACTTAATCCAATTTACCCTACTTCGATTAGCAATCTATTCGGATCGCAATACATTATAATACAGGTCTTGGTTCAGCTGACTAGGTATAAATAGGTGAAGGTAACTTAATTTATTGTGTGCGCACCGCTTAAGTAAATATTTGTCTTTGTACACGAAGACTTGGAACTTAAAGCTTACTTATTCACGATACAATTACGTAAACTGCCCAAGTGTCCATTCGATATTGCACACAATGTACCTAGGTGCTGAAATTCTATTGCAGATAGAATCTATATAAATATACCTAAGTAACTAAGTAGTGTCTTTACAAACTTTGGTTACACAATTAAGTATATCAGTAGTGAAAAAGAGTAGAAGAAGACCAAAGAAACGATGAATGTACTGTTTGAAAGATGATATGGCTACAGAATGATTGAGATGATGACTGATAGAGAAAGAAGTACGAATGAAAAAGAAGACATGGTCCGCCGACCCCAAATAAATAAGAGCAAGAGAATGAGTAGTGAGAAACAATTTGTTGTTGAAGAAAAATGTTCGATATTTTTTTAACCATTGTTGTCGTTTTTGTAACCGGCATTTCTTCGAAATAACTTTCACAAAAGCTATCTTTCTGAACAGTTAACGTTAACGCGGATTACCAAACTTTTTATTGTCAAACCAAGGGCGTTTGGTGCGTCAGACGAGTTAAATCAGCACATTCACTTACATAACAATTAGTAACAACTCGTCCGTTTACATCTAGACCACTTTCACCGCTTGTCGTCTTGCCACCCTCTTATCGGTGATAAGGATCCCGATTGAGTGGCAGCTTTATTGAAGCTATTTATTTTTGCACAACTGATGATCTTTGAAACGGATCCTACCAGGATTTTTGTTCGAAATCGATCTCACGAGCTTGAGGAGCGTCCTTTTTTTTTTGTTTGTCATTATTGACTTTTTTTTTCCACCAACAGTCTAGGTAATCATAAAAATAGAACAGACCAATCCTAACACCAACCAGTCCCTTCTTCACGGACTTGTTCCTATCCTAAGAACCTTTCATATAACTGCACCAATTAAGGCAATTTCCTACTTACCCGTAATGTGCTCTAGGTATCTAACCTAGTAAATGGGCACTAAAGTTCATTCAATACTCGATGCGACCTTTGTTGCAACTGACATTTCTCACGGCACCATCTAATTTGTGATAACCCTCTTGCAGGACGCCCACCCGAGATATGCTTTCGAATACAGTGTCAACGACCCCCACACCGGTGACATAAAACAACAGAAAGAAGAAAGGGACGGGGAAGTCGTCAAAGGTATGAACTTTTGTAACGCTTACCTAACATTGCACCTTTTATAGATGTCGCTCACGGATAACTTTTGTATGGGAAAGGCATACATATGGCTATCTATCGGTTTGCTAACGACTAAAACGGTTTATGATCAGAGTGTCTAACTTTCAATTCGTCTACGAAGCAAAATGCCTAAAATTAATGTCTACACAGCAAATTGCCTAAGCTGTAAATCGCCTAGAGATCAAAATGTTTAACAAGCAAAATGCCTAAAATCCAATAATTTCTAAGTATTGGAGATGGTTAACATAAACTCACACTAGGGCCTCTGAACTGTAGGTTAGGTTAGGTTAGAACTGTGAGCACACAACGCACGAGCCGAGCGAGCGTAGAGAGCGTGCCGCGGCAGCGGCCGGCGAGTGCCAGAACCGGTACTCCCTTTCTTCTCCTAAAATAATAGACATATTGCAAGGTAGGCATTTGGTTCATAAAATAAGGTTTAGTTCAAATACTGTATAGACGTTTTGATT
Organism: Dryobota labecula; assembly: GCA_947523025.1. Lineage (NCBI taxonomy): Eukaryota > Metazoa > Arthropoda > Insecta > Lepidoptera > Noctuidae > Dryobota > Dryobota labecula. Next base: position 18,248,705 of record OX383288.1, on the reverse strand, counting down.
GCTAGTCAGCATGATCATAAAGGACTAAAACTACTAGCCATCCTAAGGAGTGGGGATCCAGGCGCAGACTAAACCAGAAATGACCCTTATTATGTAGGAGACCTGGTTTTCATATATAGAATGCCAGTTTCTAAGCACCTACACAATTTCGCGTCTTTTGTTATCTGCTACAGAATATCAATAATTTTCGCAATCACGACTATTTCAAGGCGTAAACCGAATGGAAGCAAATGATAACCTCAATACATTTATCAGAGTACTATTCATAAGCTCTCATTTAAGCACCTTGAAGGACGGAAACGCGCAGTCGTAATACCTACTTAGGTATAGGTACACTGCTTCATGGACATTTTGGTGCTCGAATGACGTTGACAGGGGAGCGTTGTTGCTAAACATAAAGGGGTTTATTCATAAACGTTGCTTAAAGTTAAGTGACGTTCAAACGTCAAAAATGTATGGTTAAACAGTCGCTAATCATTACTTAACTTTAAGCAGCGTTTATAAATAAACCCCTAATTTGTGCAGTTGTTTTGTAAAATATCACTTGAAATATATTAAAAAACCGGCCAAGTGCGTGCGGACCACGCACAATGAAGGGTTCCGTAGTTGGTATGAATTTATCCCAAGAACAAACTTATCATTGTAGTTGAAAAACATGTTCTTCCATACGTAATGTATGGGAGAACATGTTTTTCAACTATAAATGTAAGTTGGTCGATTATTACTCGGAAACTTGTAAAGCCTACTTTTTTTTATATACTTTGTCCCACACTAGGAATTTCTCCTGTATTGTGGGTGCGTTTACAAACATTTAAACTCACATACACTAACAGACCCGGAACAACTACTTATAGGTCATACAATTATTTGTTCCGTGCGGGAATCGAACCCGCGGCCGCGACACGCAGCACAGCAGTCAATCGCGCCAACCGTGCCGTCAAACTTAGCTGTGACAGTTTATTTTTTTTTATTTTTATAAATGGCTTCTCGCAGTTCAACCTAGGAGGTTATCTACTGCTTTACCGGACTTTCCTGTGGGTGCCTCAAGAAATTAAGGCCTCCAGCCAGGGCTGTGATAGTTTTCCTTTTAACTTCGTTAGATAAGTACACTACACGGCAGTGAATTTTTTCAAATTACAACCATTTATCTGGTACGGTGGACGACATTTGACTCATAATAAAAATTTGCACTTCAAAGCTTAATATTAAGCAAACGGATCCCTGAATCGAAAAATGGTTTTCACAAACCCGCAATATTTTTGAACGGCCTATCCAACGATACCCCACACCATGGGATAATATTATGTATATCGGCGTGATTAATATGTATGTATACCCATGCCAAATATAATTACAGCTTTCTAGTACTAAGGGTCTCTGAGGTAAGCCGTGTACAGACAGACAGACAGACAGACGTGGCAAAATTATAAGGGTTCCTTATTGACTACGGAACCCTAAAAACCGGCCAAGTGCGACTCGGACTCGCACACGAAGGGGTCCGTACCGTATTAAGATCGAGCTAAAAACGCCGAAAAATACGTTTCTTTTATGGGATCCCCCATTAATTATTATCTTTAATACATTTTTATTATTTGTTATTATAGCGGCAATAGAAATACACAGTTTCAACTGTCTGCCTATTACGGTTCATGAGATACAGCCCGCTAACAGATAGACGGGCGGCCGGACAGCGGAGGCTTAGTAATAGGGTTTAGTTTGGCACCCTTCGGGTACGGAATCCTAAAAACAAGATGATGACGTTTAGTTCCGATTTTGGGGTCGCGCCAAAATTACCTTGTAGCGCTATAAATATTTTGATTTTTCCAGGTCAGTATTCTCTGGTGGAGCCGGACGGCTCCGTGCGAACAGTCAACTACGTGGCCGACTGGGAGACTGGCTTCCACGCCGATGTGCGCAACAGCAAAGACAATCAACATTAGAAATACGACCACAATTCGGAAAGGCACCACGGCTGGTTCGAATGCATGCCTTATTTGGTCTGACCACCTGTTAAAGCCTAAATTAGTGACTTAAACGGTCTTACGTAGCATATGATTGTAAATAAATTAGTGAAACGAATCGAATTGGTTAAGGACGGAAGTCGATAGCCATGTTAGGTCAGGTATGTTGAGCAAAAAATGTGATTTATGTCAGGCAAAGGGAAATTCTGCTGATATTTGCTAGATTTTTAAATTCGTAAGTTAATATTATCATAAATGTTTAATGATTAGGTATCACACTCATACTCGTTTAATTAAGTTCTTACATGTAAGACTATGGTCGTTCGAAACTAAAGTGTAACACTGTTCACACCAGTGAGTTAGGTACCATTAATTCTCACCCACAACTGGCTTTGAAGACGCTATAAAAAAAAAAAAAATGTTTCAACGTTAAGTAACTTCGGCTTTGAATTCCTTTCACAAGCCAATCCTATAGGTACAAAAAAATCATCCAGATTTCAAAGTGCCATTTAAACCATCCAGTAGTTTTTATGTGAAGTCTCGCAATTAGGTATTTTTATATGTCATTGTACAAAAATCATGATTATTTAAGTAAATAGATCCTACTTGTTTGTTATTATCGGAAGTTTTATCTGATTATGTTGTATTTTTTTCGACACAGACATTAATTTATCATCCTTTTCAGTGACGGATTAACCCTTAATCAAATTAAGCAATTGCCTAGGGCATCACGTCTGGAGGGGCACCAGAAGAAGCACAAACTCACGCACAATTGTATAAAATAATATATGATGATAAAATTGAATCAGCTTTCCCTAATGTGGAAACAGCCCTGCGTATATTTTTATCGCTTATTATTACAAATTGCTCAGCGGAACTTTCTTTTTCAAAATTAAAAATATTACAAAATTAAAAATATTACAAAATTAAAAAGGACAAAGATGATACAAGAAAGGCTCGATAATTTATCGATATTATACATAGAGTCCGATATGTTAAAAACGTTAGACGTTAATACTATCTTGCGTGAATTCAATGCCCGAAAAACCCGTAAGGCGCATTTCAATAAATAAATTAATTATGCTTTGGTTTTTATTGTTGTCGCACCTACTCCACTTCTAAGGTACGTTACATCTCATTATCTTATTTAAAAAAAACTAATGTTTTTACGCGGTAAAGGTTTAAAGACCGATTCTAGTTGACATACGGATAGGGGGGCCCACAGGCGTGGATTGCTTAGGGCATCAAGTAGTCTTAATCCGTCACTGATCCTTTTTCTAGGGCAACTAAGTACAGAACATTTCATGTCATCTTTTTTAGCCTCTTTATGCCTTCCCCATTTATTCATTATTTTCATACATTACGCGTCTGTATAAACTTAGTTATAATCAGAATTTTGGGGCTTATTCCTAGGAGAATAGAGGCCTAACAACATCACACCACTGACTATGTTTACAGGTTACCACAATATAATGTCATTCTATACCCTTCTACCTTTCATTTTTACATTGCCTTCATCCATCTTTTCCACATCACTGGATCGTATCTTTCCCAACCCGGAAGTGCAGTCATAAACAAATAATTTATACTGGACAGGACAGCCAACCTTGCAAAGTTGTGACACAGGCGAGTTGACCGTACTGGCTTCTAGTACCACATGCAAAGCACCATTCACTTAAGTTTCCGCGTTCACTATCCTTTCCAAATTCAATCTCAACAACCATCTCTTATACAATATCGGGAATGCTACACACATGTTCGGGTATACAATATTGGTGGAAACGACAATACGACAATAAATTAAACGACGTATATCTAATGTCGTTCCCAGTCTGTATTCGAAAATTCAATCAAATATATCCAACTAGCTTTTTCCCGCGGCTCCGCTCGCGTGGATGTCAGTTATCGCGTAAAAAAGTAGCCTCCATATCCCAGGCTATATCTCTGCCAAATTTCATGACGATCGGTGCAGCGGTTTAGGCGTGAAAACGTAACATACAGACAGACAGACAGACAGACAGACAGAGTTACTTTCACATTTATAATATTAGTATGTAAGATCGGCAAAACCCATACCTAGTCGGTCATCATAATTAATTAGTTTGTTAGAATTTTTTATTTTTTATTTTAATGTTTGGATTCATGTGAGTGGGTGTTACATGGGCATTTGACATGACCTTTGTCTTGTCCATGTTCATCCTAAGACCCACTCTTTCGGAAGCTCTACTGTGGTCATGAGCAGAACAGATGGAAGTTGGGGCTGAAAGGTTCTGGAGTGGCGACCGCGTACCGGAAGACGTAGCGTTAGAAGGCCTCCCACAAGGTGGACCGATGACCTTATGAAAGCCGCTGGAATCCGCTGGATGCGGGAAGCACAGAACCGGTCGAGGTGGCTGTGCTTGGGGGAGGCCTATGTCCAGCAGTGGACGTCTTTCAGGTGAAAATAATGAAATGATGATGAATGAATGTTTGGATGTATTTGATAGTCCCTAAATACTCTTATGCATTAGCGTTGCCAGTGTTTTCATTTATTTTCGTATTCTCTCCACGTTGTATACATTCGACTAGGCAATATTTGTTGAAACACAAATACGTCCCGAAACAACACATAGGTATTCAGTTTTCATTCGGCTCGTGCCGATCCGCAATCTCCGTTCGACATCTGCCCTCGCTGAATCATGATCGAGTCGGGCGTCGGCACAATTCGAGCTATGCCGAGCGGCTTTTTCCCGAACATTTTATAATCTACACAATTTTCGATTTTGCCACCCGGCTGTGCCGAACATACTTAGTATTATGTGAAGCACCCCACTTACAAATTATAAGTTGCTCATTTATCTCCTGTTACATTGTTGTCAATTTCATCTATGTGTTGCCCACACAAAGATTGTGTTAAAAACTCGAGTCACCCATTTACTTTTATGTATTTTTTATTTTCTATGTTTTTTTATCATCAGTTCATACATAATGTAAATATAAAGTGTAATTGCAATAATAATATAATTTTTAAAAGCAGCATTTGCCTACATTTTGAAGAGATATACTAACATAAATGTAGGGAACAGATGGTTTTTTTTTACGCGATGGTAAAAGTTGTTCATAATGATGAGTACAATGACCCCTTAAGAGGTTCTCAGTTATTACAATTACACTTTGTATAATGTATAGTAATTAATATCTTTTTTAAATGTACTTTAATATTAAAGCAATGATGATATTGTGAAAGATATAAGTATTTTTGAATATTATGCTAAATAAAAAATGATGAATTAAGATTGCTACGTAACTGTTTTTTTACGAATTTCGTCAAATTAAACAGCATATTAAACAGAATATAAAATTTATTAAACATAAGTTATGTAAGTACTTATTACACAATAAAATTTTATACAAATCAAATAATACAAATCAACATTAATGGTTTTATTTATAACGATACCCATAGGTAAGAATTTAGGTTTATTAAAATATAAGTATTTTTATTATATCTACACCTAGCCCTATTTTATGAGTAATTATATTATTATCACAGCACCGACTTTCCCCTAAAAAAAAACTTATTACACTGATACTAATTACTTGACGTATTAAGGCATGATAAATTTATTTATTTCCTTCCCATTAAAATAGCATTTTGGGCAAGCAAAGTCTTGATCTGCGGTTTTGTTAGCCTGCAAATAAAATAAAAACAATATAAGTAAGTAGTAAATGATACAATCTCCTGAATTATAAACAAGAAGATAATACTTATCTAAACAGTCAATTTAATAATAAATGATTATTAAAAGATGATTGAGATGGTTTTGATTATAAAGTTATCTGATATAGTTATTAAAAGTATTGGGAGAAAGTAATATAATTATTTTGTTTCTACGGAACCGGTACATACCACTATGCAGTAGTAACAAAATATATGGTTACAGCCCATGGTGTGAGGTAGCACTGGCTTATTATTGCAGCATGCACAGACCGTGTGTAACGTCATAACGGCTACTGTAGAGGTAGCAGTAGATCTTACATGCTGGCGCCACCACACATACTTTAGTGCACTGGACAGTTTACTTCTTAGCCCAAAGATGTTTATTAATGCTATCGTTGTGCCTATTAGTTCCTGTAAAACAAGAATTTTTTACTTTTAATATATTAATGAAATTAATTTATAGAAAGAATACACACAAAAACAATGAGGTATAAATGCAAAAAACTTACAATTAAATTGTGCCATAAAAGCTCTCTGGTCCAAGAGAAATCAGTAAGATCTTCTCTAGTCAACTTCTCAGCAGACAACTCTATGCCTAATATAAAATCTATGAGCATTGGATATTTGCCCGTCTGTATGAATCTACAGAAGTTTAATATGTCTCCAAGCAATTGAAAAGTTTCTAATTTATTTACAAAGTTTTGAACATTTCTATTAGAAGTAAAACTATAAATTGCCCTTTCTCTGAGGTACTTTAGACCAACATTGTAGCCATAGTACCAAAATAGTTTACTCTTAGAGAAATTGTCCGAGTTATAACTCAATGATAGCATCTGATGCCCAAAAGTTCTTTTTTGATCAAATACAGAATACTTAAATATCCATGTTCTTATTAAAAGTTCAAGCTCAGGCAGGACTGGTTGAATATACCGTGGCTGAAAAATTAAATTATTTAAGTCAAGGTCTATTATTGAAATAAAGAACTTTTATTTCACCAAAAAAGGAAGCACTGTACTTTATAAAATGGCAATTTTTTATAGTAGCTATAATTTTTTTTTGGTAGAATACACCCGTTTTAGTGTATTTTCAATAGGGATGCATCCGATACCGACACCGATGCCGATATATCGACAATACTCGAAGTTTGCCGATATATCATCGACAATATTTTTATAACCGATTTAACTATACTTTTCTCATCAATGTTAATTTTAATTACTAAAACTATTACCATTATTTATTATTATTATTATTATTTATTATTAACTAATCTCAACCTGTCTATAGTTTTAAACGGTTTTATTTAGTTTGTCCTGTTATTTATTCTTTTTATATTAATTTTAAAAAACCTGACTTGTGTTTTATTTATTTTACTTTAATTTTTTAATTCAATAAGCGTATCGGTATCGCCGATATTTTTATAAGAGTATCGGTATCGTATCGGCAAAAAGGCGTATCGAGGCATCCCTAATTTTCAAAACCGAAGGTGCAGAGAAAAAAATCGTGTAAACATAATAGGAGTATTTAGGGAGAGGAAGTTCACGTGGCGGGTCTTATTTGAATTTGAAGCTTCTAACATTGGACCACGCATTAGAAGCTTTAAATTCAATTTATATAATTAAAGTACAGTGGAGCCCCAACAAATACATAATAGGTAGTTTGATTCTAAACTTTCGTTCAACTTACCTCTATAAACTTAGTTGCTTGGAAAACTAATTGTTTGAATAGTTCTTCTACTTGATTGTCCAACTGCACTGCGTCAAGCTGTAAAAAGATCATGTTATGATGAATAGAGATAGGTGAGATATATAAATTCAATACTATGTCGACAAAGTCTCCTGCATGTTCTTTTATACAAACAACAACAATTATCATGCATGCAAAAAAGTCAATGTTATTGTGTAGATAACAGATTTAATATGATATGTTATCAAGCTTTTCATAAGTACAGTACATATTACTCGACTTCCAGGTTTACCACGCAGGTTAATAATCATATTGTGCTGTAAAAGATCTGCGATCTTTGCACCTCCAATACGGAATACGAAAAAATAAATAAAGTCGGACCTTACCTGTGTTACCCGAGGTATGTAATTTACAGACATTTTTAAGATGTACACAAACAATACTAGCTTTCTCCTTTCAGTTCATAGAAACAAGACATTACAGCTGAAATAAAGTTTAATCAGAGCGTGCGTAAGATAGTGATTATCAGTCATCATAGATCACTCAAAACAACAAGAACAAGGGCAATGTGACGTGAGTGACAGTGAACGACATTTTTTCCGATAGAGCACAGAGTAAGTAACTTTACGATAGACGGCACAGACTTTATAGAGAACACATAGACGGTTATAGCTGGTTATAGCAAACGTCGATACGTCATTAAGGCCTGTTTTCACCAACATTTAAATCAACTGTTTAGATATTTAATCAGTTGTTTACTCAAAATTTCATAAGAAATTTGACATAAACCAACTGTTTAAATACCTAACCGGTGGTTTGAATGTTGGTGAACACAGGCCTAAGGCTTGTAGAAAAAATATATATAATTCTACTACAAACTGTCATCTCGTTCGATTTTGAACTTATTTATCAACATTATTTTTAAAGTTTTAAATCGTTTGGCGAAATTTGACAGTTTCGTGTAGCTTGATGTGCTGGTCACTGTGGGTGTGGTAGGAGGAGCATTAGTAATGAAAACAGACTCTGACCCCTGAGATTGTTTCGCCGTTTATTCTCAGGGGTAGTCAGATAGGAAATTTCGACTTCATCTAGCATTTTTTTTTATGACGTGTAAAAGTGATTCCCATATCCTATTTACAAAATAAATGATTTAATTTCATTTCTGGCAAGGGCGGATCCCGAATTTACACATGGGTCAGTCAGGTAAGAAGTGTCCCCCATATCTTCTAATTGTAATTTTTGGGAATCATTATTTTTTAATAACACGAATAACTATAAAAAATAATACTATTTTATCTAGGTATTTTATTTTATCTATCCTAACATCCCAAAAAATCAGTACGGTGCATTTTTTTGCGACCTGCGATATTTTAAATTACTGGCCTTTTTATCTGTATGTTTAGTTGATACACAATATGAGACGTATTTCAATTTGGGATTTTAATGAAAATCGCCTAAATCGTTGCCAGATGTTTCCATAAAATAGCTCCATAACGTCCATAGAACAGCTTAGCGCTTCCGTCAAATTATAAATGTCAAGTTGTCAACTGCTAACTGTCATTCGTTGTGATTCTAATTGTGCGCATTGTGCTTATTGATTGAACATTATAAGCATTTATTTTCTTATTTTAAGCAAACGTATTACCTCGTGTATAGTAGTTAAATTATGGATATTTAAAGGACGATAAATTCAGCTAACGTCATGGTTGTGTCACCACAAACCCCCGACAACGATACCCAAACTGTGCAAGCAAAAAGAAACAATATGGCGTCTAAACAGTCTTCAGTGGCTGACACAAGAGCCGAGTTGGCGGAACTAGTGAAAAGAAAAGCCGAAGTGGCTGTTAGTAAATATAACGGCAAAAAAAAAATAGACGTTATCAGATCATTCTGTTAATAACTATAACTTTGTTCTAGGAGACCCTTGCTAACTTGGAACGCCAGATTTATGCATTTGAAGGATCATATTTAGAAGATACTCAGCTGTATGGAAACATTATCAGAGGATGGGACAGATACCTTACCACTAATAAAAGCACTAATTCAAAAGCAGATAAACGCAACAGGAAGTTCAAAGAGGCTGAACGGTTATTTTCCAAATCCAGTATTACATCAATGGCTGTAAGTATAGTAGTCAACACAAACTATCAGCAACTACAATAAGCTTTAATTTGGATGCTATTTTCTACTAAGAACTTGCGCCCTTCGCATAGTTTTGAAGATTTCTATTAAATTAGCAAGAATAAATTTTATGATACACGTACAACATTTGGAAATAAATTATCTAAATTAAGGTGAAAACTGCTTTACCCTTCATATACTGGAATGTGGATCCACACGAGACATAATGGTTTTTTAATTGTGTCTCTAATTACGACATACGAGAGGTTAAAAATCAGACCATTGTGTTTTATAAAAGCACTAAGCAGTCATACAGCGACACAAAAAGTAACTTTATTTTATATTTATTATTATTAGTAGCTGCTGCCTGCAGCTTTGGCCGCATGGCTTAAGTATCCTGAGTAACTCCTTATAGCATCAACTATTTGCCAGTGATAGTCCCGTCAAAATCGGTCCAGCCATTTCGAAAATTAAATGGAACACACAGACAATATATTTTTTTTTATATATAAGTACCATATTTTACTCTCATTGCATTTAGTAAAAACCTGTTATTTTGACATTAAAACAGACACTCAATTTTATTTATTTGTATTTCTAGCTTATAATTTAATATCTTTTTTTATTTGTAGGCAGTTAGTGGACTTGTGGATCCTGCAGAAGCTAAAAGTAAGTTGGGTTTCTGTTATAATTTAAAAACTATTTAGTGTAGTCCAAATTAAAATTATTTTTTTTTTTTTTTTTTTTCAGATGAAAGACATAGTGAGACTGAATCTCAGACCAATGAGGACTCATCGGACACTCAAATCAGTTCTGGACTCAATGTTAGCAGTTTGAACCACACCACCATACATGGTTCTACTGAAAGCATAGCATCCAAGCCTTCTGGAAAACAGCATACTAATGGTGGAATTGAAAAAGTTATAAACCATTCCCAAACCAAGCAAAGTTTGACTCAAAAGATAGCTACCTCATCGGGTATGCTGCAAAAGGCCTTTGGCAGTGACAGTAAGATGCTGTCTGCTGTAGGGTTAGACAGCAGACCAGGCACCCCTAAAGACAAAGACTCGAGTATGAGTATCATGAACAAGGGAGATATGACCCCTAACTCACTCAAACATAAAATGTCTACTAGTAGTACTAATAGTAGTAGTAATAACAGTATGAAGAAAAATAACAATAAGAAAGCAAGACATCGGTAATCAAACAAATCTTAGTGACTTAAACCTGGTTTTATGTGCCTAAAATGTCCGTACTTATCAGTTAAACCCAAATTTATCAAAAATATAGTTTTTATTTCTTTGGTCAATTTGTAAATACATAATATGTTAATTGTTACAATGAGACTTTTATTTAATACCCAGCATTTAATTTGTTCTTCCAAGTGATCTCAGAATGGTCTGCTTGAATCTTGTCTCTGAAATAAATAAATAATGGTTTAAAAACTACTTACTAAATTGAATATTAACAAATGGATCACAGATAAGAGGAAAATACATAATTGAGTTCACAGGGAAAAACATTACATTTCCCTATGTTTTCAAGTACTTACGTTTCAATACATTTGGCAAGTCTCTTATAGGACTGAAATATCTTAGAACTAAGTAATAAAATAGTGGTAGCAATGATATAATACCAGTGCATACCAAAAATATGACTTCAGGAGTTTTTCTTATTCTACAACAATTCAAACTTTTACTCCATATAGATCTTGTCGCATTCATCTGTAAATGATAATACAAGCAGTATTAGGTATATTGCTGTGAATAATATTAATGTGTCGCGCCTTAGTAGCAGTGCTGCCAGGTCCATTTGAGTGTAGTTGGGCACTAACTCCATAAAAAAAAGTGCTAGATTCCGCTAGACAAGTGTGATTTAAAAAAGTGCTAACTGTTATGCAATTTTTCAAATAAGGAGTTAGAAATACATAAAGAAATATTTATTGATCATTTATAACAAAAAAATGTGAACAATTGAACAAATTAATATTAGATGCATAGAAATGCAATACAAAAGTCAAGATCAATAGTCAACCTACAAATTGTCATCATCGTCAGTTGCCTTTGTTGATGGATTTTGAAGACTTCTAAATCCAGATGGCCATAGCTTTGGTATCTATATTGCACTGGGCTTACCCCAATTCGTATTTACTGCCAATTTGTCCTATGTAGGTTTAAATTAATTACCTACCAAATTACCAATATTTTGTTATAGTGCTAGATTTTCTGTTAGGATTGTAGATCTAGCCCTGAAAGCGCTAAAATGGCAGCACTGCTTTTTAGGGGTACCAACCAACTAAAACTTACGGAATCTACAATGTCCATGCAGATACTATCTACTCCAATAGCATCTGCACTAAGCGTTTTATAGTAATTATCCAGCTTGAGATAAGACTGCATACAATTATCACAGACAACCTTAGTATCGTTTGAAAAAGGATCAATGTACTTCTTTATACAATTCATAGTTCCATTAAATAATTCATTGAAGTGAATTGTTTCATTTGACAACAATGGCACATCTGTTGTCCAGTTGTAACAGTCTGTAACAAACCAAAAGGGCATACCAAATGTTTCTTAAGTCATTTTACACCATAATAAATGAGTTTTGACAGACATTTTAAATATTTCCATGATGTTTTGCTAAGTATTGTGTCAAAACATGTAACATTTCTTAAAACAAGGAAGGTGCAATTTAAAGCATAAGTATTACATACCATAGCAGTGACCTTTATCCCAAATGCTTAATATGTTATCATGATATTCCAAAATTGCATCCAATCTGTCACGTGATATGAAAATTGACTTGCAAGAAGTTCCGTTTACAACAGTGTTTAGTAAATCTTGGTACTTATTATGGAAGCTCAGATAATGCTCTATACACCTTTCACATAACCTTATAGGTCTAGCATGTAGTATGGAACACTTGGTAAAATTGGAAGCAAAGTCAGCAAAATCATTCAATATTGCAGAACACTCTTCTGGGAATGGTGTCACATAACCTGTCCCAGTTTTGGATCTGAAAATATCGTGGTGTTATTTGTACTTGTAATCTAATAATTTTAAACAACACATCTGAATGAAAATGAACTTGTCTTCATTGTTTTGTGCTTACAGCAATAAATCGACATGTATATTTTCTTTGTTTGATGTATCTGCTTTCAATACGTTAGAATGTAAGAATAGAAGTAGGAAAACATGGTAATAACTATTCATATTTAGAGTTCTAAAAACACTTTTTTCGTAGGAAAATTATTAAAATAAACACAAAAACAATTGTTAAAATGTCAAGTGGAAATGGAAATCTTCGAGGTAGGAAAACATGGAAATTGACACAGAATGACAGACAATTGACTTGACTGTTTACTTTCAATTTTAAATTGGCAACTCAAAAAATAATAAAGATGGGACTTGTGGTCGTTAGCAGTCATTAGTGAAGTTGAGTGAAGTAGGTAGTCAGAAAAAGTGTCTTCAAAACGCACATCGGCAACAAGAGAGTCACAACACATAAAAATACGAAGTTTAAGGGTCAAAAATATCTTTAGATTTTAATTTCCATAAAAAATATAATAGTCTTCTTAAATATATTATTATCTTAAGTTCTCCGACATGCTTTCTCAGAAAATAAAATGGACATTTAATAAAAATAATAAAAAAGAGTTTTCCCAATTCAATTCATTTATTGTGTTGTGACACTCTCGTTGCCGATGTTCGAAAACTTTGTCAGTTTACATGGTCTACAAATCTCCACCATGTTTTATTTGTGCGAATAAATAAAATAGACAGTTTAGATAATAAAAATAATAAATATTTAGATAATAATAAAACAAATAATTTAGATACACGGAGCGATTTTAATCGCCGGCGGTTTCAAAATCTCACGTCCACAAACAGATTTTGGTCAGTGGGTCATCTTAGGGGCGGAGTTTTTGACAGCCTAGCGATTTCAAAAACTATGTGTGGTGTGTGGACGTAAGATTTTGAAATCGCTGGCGATTAGTCGCCAGCGATTTCAAAATCTTAACTAATCTAACATATAGCAGTAACTCTGTCTGTCTGCACAGACAGTTACTTTCACATTTATAATATTAGTATGGATTACTAAGGATAGTAGGAATAAATCATTTTGATACTTAAAAATAAAGATGTGGAAACATTTTTTTTTTAATTGAACCTTTTTTATCTGAATAATAAATAGGGTCGTTTCACATATCTTCTTGTAACATAAAAATCTATGTTTGTTTGTTTGGATTTTATGCGCTGCCATACCTACCGTTTATCCGATTGCATTGTGATAAAACTTTATTTATTTATTTGCACATTTTACAATAGACTAGCTTTTGCCCGCGGCTCCGCCCGCGTGGATGTCGGTTATCGCGTAAAAAAGTAGCCTATGTCCTTCTCCGTATCCCAGGCTATATCTCTGCCAAATTTCATGACCATCGGTTCAGCAGTTTAGGCGTGAAAACGTAACATACAGACAGACAGAGTTACTTTCACATTTATAATATTAGTATGGATTATTGTCGGTTTTGTACATGCACCCTGTACATGTCAGGGCGCTGCATAAGATAAATGCTGGCTTGCTGTTGAGTTTATAGAATTAACATAAATTGAGTCAAGACTAAGGCTAACTGTCCACGGACTCGTCATTTGACGAATGCATGCAACCTACAAATGACGATAGGCGTATTTTGCATATTTGCTATGTTCACGCTGCTTCATGCAATCGTCAATCACGCTACAAAACATCTGTTTTCTTTCAAAACAAGTGAAAAAGCAACAAGTGTGCGTCTCGCGAGTCGGTCGTGTAGTGCATGCTGCCGCGCGCACCGCATGAAGAACGCATGACGAGAGGCAGACGTGACGTTGCCGCTCCGTGGACACAGTTTTGATTGTTTCTACGCAAGATGCAAGCATTCGTCTTGCAATCGTCAATTGACGAAAGCATGCGCATGACGTGCGGTTTACGTGGACAATAGGCCTTATAAAACTACAATAATAATACGTTTCAGAAAAATTATATGATGTCGGTAAACAGTAATGAACAATATGTCGGAGAACGGAAGGTCTCTCTCGTTATCATCAGCCATATTTTAAACTACACTGTGGGTAGTGTTGGTTATTGCGCAATAGGAAAACCGAATTAAACTCAACAGCCATTTATTCAAGTTCAGCTGAGATTCCTTCAAAATTACAGAAGACAGCTCCCCCAAAACCCCCATCCCTTCACCACTTCCTAGTGCTTTAGCTGGGAAGAAGAAGTGGCAGAACAAACTCCCCAGCAGCACAGCTGTCTGTTTAGTTAGAAGAACTTGATTCTATACAGTAGTGGGTATGCAAAGTAATTAATGTAGGTACACGATATCACGACACAACTATACCGAACGCCCGACAGTTTCTAGATGTATTCAATGCTTGACCGCCACCGATGACCTTAACTTGTCGAATGTGCGGGGATCACTTGCCGCCGCTCGAGCGTTAGTCTCTGTCATGCGCCGCTAAACAGCACAACCAAGACACTGAACTAACAGCGACATCTATGAATTCCAACCAATACCAATTTAAACAATGCGCCGTCAAATATAAAATATTACACAAAAACACAGATACAGTCATAAGTCAGATAGTATTAGTAGATAGGTAGTCAAATAAATAAAACAAACTATGAGATAGGTAGTTAATACAATCATATTGCAATCGTGTCTTGTCAAATTATAATCATTAGTTAAAGGAGAATGGTCATCAAGTATTGAAAAAAAAACCCAGAGCGAACAGATATATGATGTAGCTCAGAACTTTAGTGATATTTAGTGATATCATTCTGTAAATATTTCACTGTAACCTCCTTACTAATAAACGTTGTATAGCGTCTGTATAGTTACACACCGATTTCTTTCTTTCACTCGTCAGTAATTTGACTTTCGAAAGAAGAAGACAAAGCGTTGTGTAACTATACAGACGCTATACAACGTTTATTAATAAGGAGGTAAGATTCGATGGTTAAATTTGTGATATTGCTATTTATTTTTCATCAGGGGTGATTTTTTTCTTTAAGATAACTTCTATTTGGGTATACCCAACGATATAAAATACATACATATAGTCACGCTCATAATCCCATAGGAGCAGGCAGAGACTGCAGATTGGCAAAATCAAATATCCATAGTCCACTTTTCGATGCTTTTCTGCGAGACTCGGTGCGATGAGTGGCGAAGTCTACCGCCACCGTTTGAACGTTAAGTCTCATATAAGTCTCTTAGTCGACTTTTACGACACACCGAGAAGAAGGCGTTGGTGCTATTCATTACCGACACCATACGGCTTAAATAAATACATAACTATACTATATAAATACATTATTCAATAGTGTTATTACTCTTCCATGGCCATTAGGTAAAGATTAAAGTGACAATACTGAAAGACAACGTACCTACTCATTGCATGTAACAAACACACAAAAATACTTACTAAATACCACACCTACTTACTAATTATTTTAAAAATAGACATAATACAACATTTATTACTATAATTCTTAGAAAACTATTGACTTTTAAACGCTTCGTAGGTACTAACGTTTTAAACGTATTTATCTTACTTAACTGCATTTATTTTATACTCAATAATAAACCATATCAGACGGAATGCAAAGACCCGACGATCGTAGTAGTCCGTCTGTTTGCAATATTTGTTTGATTGATTTGTCTGTTGTTTTACATTATTTTCATTTAAATCTTCTACTATACTGTACAAAAAACAACTGTACAAAAACATTCATGGTAATATTCTTAATACATTAGTGAAAATCGCCTTAAAATCGGTCCAACCGATCTTAAGTGATGCAACGAACGCATAGAATTCGCCAATCATCACGCTGTCTTAAAATCGATCCAAAATCGGTCCAGCCGTTTCGGAGAATAGCCGGAACAAACAGATGAGAGACAGACGAAAAATTAAAAAAAATATATATTGTTATCAGTACCGTATTTATTTTCTTTGGCATCTAAGCTGTTATTTTGACATTGCAAACAGACACTTCAATTTTATTTATTTGTTTTTATATCTTTTTGTAGATTTGTTACCATGAAGTAATTACTTATCTATAACTTCATGTGTACTTCTTTCTTAGTCTGTGGGAGTGGTGTCACTCAGTGTCACTGTCACTGTCAGTGCCAGTCAGGCAGGGTCAGTGAGTGACTGTGGTTGTAGATCAATGTCCATTACGCGTAATTTTTTTTTCTCTTAATTAGTAATGTTTATATTTCTATAAGTATTTTTTCATGTAAACTAGGTTCATTTGTTTGCACTACACATGGAACTATAGTGTACAACGTAATGTAGTTACGGAACCTAACATAATAAAAACAATTATGGAATTCAATGAACCCACCCCAGAAGCTTTACAAAGAAAATTGTACTTTTTACTTGAACAGCTACAAGATATGGCCAGGGAATTACCACCGTAAGTTGTAATCGCTAGTTACTAGTCTACTCAGTACAACATTTTTATGTTTTGGTCATATATGTAAACTGATTCACTTTGCAGGAAATACCAAATGAGAGTACCAAGTGAGCTTCTCTCCGGCTTAGCAAACTGTCTTCTTAATGAAACAGTCTTTGAAATAGTAAAGGGACTTATGGAAATTCAACACGTTACTGAAAAACATTTATTCCAACAAAGGCAACAAATAATTAACAAACACACATGTAAGTGTTGCTGTATTTTGTTTATTATTATGCTTCTCTTGGCCTTAATCTTACAAAACTCTTAATTACTACTGCCAGGGTTGACACCAAATTCATTTTAATTGTGTCTGAAATTTAATCTAGAAAATGGAACTTCTACTCAGGTCACATACAATCAAAACTCAAGTAGTTACATTATTATGTTGATTTTAATTAGGTTTCTTTTGTTTTAGTGGAAATTCAAAACATGATCAACACAACACCAAGTCCAGAGCAGCAAGAACTTCAGAAAACTATTTTACATTCAAGGCATAGAGAAGAGCTGAGACACACTGATATGAAATTAGTTCTCCAGCTAGACCAAAAAGTGAATATAAATAATAATGATTTAGCTGTACTAATCTTGATATCGGAGTGTTTTATGATTGTTAGATGAATGGAATTGTACTGTGATTTTATGTGATACAGTAGCAAAGGTTGAACAGTCCCAAATAGCTCTAGCCAGAAAGAAGTGACTAGGAGCAGACTAGGGAGCCCTTTGCCCCGCAGTGAAAAAAACCAGGGTAATAATAATAAAACAAATAGTAACAAAGGGAGTTCTTATCACAATAATATTCCTTTCTTATATTCTTCGATCAACAATTGTACTAGATTTCCGATGAGCGCATCATCTACGGCCGAAAAAATAAGACCAAAAATAATGTTGTGGATGACCACAACATTATTTTTGGTTATTTTTATTCAAAATATGAATTTTGCAACATAGTTTTAACCTTAGAAATTATCGCACCCCCAGTGCAACACTGTCACTTATGCAAACTATAAAATACTTATGCTTCAGGAGAAGTGTATTAATTTTAATTATATGGTTTCATTAATTTTATTATAAACTTAAAAGAACACGTCAGGATATAACCTATTCATCTTCCCTAAATCAGGAAGTGCCATCAACTATGTATAGGATAGGATACTTAAGTTTAAAATACTTTTCCTGAAAAAGTTACTTTTTGCATAAGTGACAGTGTTGCACCGGGGGTGCGTTATGTTTTATATTTCCATAAATATTTTTGTTCTAATTTAAAAAATACGTTTACTTTTCTGCTAGTACTACTACTAGTAAATATATTGCAAACGATGATAAACTTAAGGTTTCTAATCAAGTTGTATGCAATCGCGGCCACTTAAGCGATGTGTTTTTGTTCCTAATCCTTTAATCTAGTGCCATTTTTGATTTAAGCATAAATTGGTAATTTTAATAGCAGTTACACTCTTTGTGAAGTTGCTTCAAAATTAAAAATTGAAATACTTTATTTTACATAAACTTAAATGGTCACTTCCTATGGAGAAGAACTGGCAAGAAACTCCACTGTTATTATTTTAAAAATAATTGGTTTTTACAATATTTTCAAATAACAGTGTTAATAATAGGTATGGGAGAAAGGCGTAGGCCTTTCAACAATTACCAAGTACTTATCAAAATAGGAAATATTCTATACTAGCTTCTGCCCGCGACTTCGTCCGCGTGGAATTTCTTGTCCCCAGGGCCCTCCCCGTCGCATCGCATCGCCTGTCCGCGCTATTACTTCGTTTTCGCTTAGTGTTCTTTCTTACTTTTTGCTCGGCTTCTAAGAGTCTTAGCGTCATGTTAAATAGTCTAAAGCCTACCTCAAGAATTAGGCTATCAAATGCATAAAGATTTTTTTTCAAATCCAACTGTCAGCTCTATAGATTAACGCGTTCATACAAAAAAAAAAAACAAACTTCAGTTTTATTTGATTCTCATTAAAAAAGTACTAGTAAGCCAACCTTAAAAGTTATGAGGAACAATTCCAATAACAATTCCGTCATACATGATTGTCGCGTAACTTAACTGTTTACGCAGCGCACGCAACGGAAGCTTTGAAAAGGAATACATTATCCCCGTTTTTGCAACATTTTTCATTGATGCTCCGCTCCTATTGGTCGTAGCGTGATGTTATATAGCCTATAGCTTTCCTCGATAAATGGGCTATGAAACACTAAAAGAATGTTTCTATTCAAAACAGTAGTTCTTGAGATTAGCGCGTCCAAACAAACAAACTCTTCAGCTTTATAATAGGATAAAGAACTTAATATATAATTAAAATCTATTTAAACCAAATGACATCAGCTTATCTGTGGAAGTATGAATGCTGGTACAAATTATTGGCACATGAGACATTTATTTCCAGCTGTCTGGTCTGGGATCACAAAGCAACTGCCTCTGGTATTACAAATGTCTGTATTTCGTCAATGTTATTTAAGCCTCTACCCCACAGGCGCGATATATCGGTCGATAATATCGGATGCGTTATTAGGATATATATTTCAGTACATTTTGTCTTAGGACGGCCAGTGTCTAACTTCGTGGCCAACAAATAAAATGTATTTACATCTCATTTTGAGCCTGCATGCCTAAAAACTTCTTGCAACTGATGTTCCCTATGCTTTTACCTCATGATTATTTTGTTACAGGTGAGTGACCAGCAAGTAACCCTAGAAAAGGCTTCTGTGCCAGGATTTTTCGTCACTAATAAACCAATTGAAGTGAAAGTTCAAATGTACCTTCTAGATTTTATACTTAGATTAAGCAACATGGATATTCCAAATTAAATTGTAAGAATATTATAATATTACATTTTTGTTTAATTAATTTGGATAACCAGACTTAACCATCCCGCAACGGCTGAGGGCGTATTAGTAGAAATTAAGTACTTATTAATTTAGATTTAGCATATGGGCGCACTCTTTTAAATCTTAGATTAGTTTCTTACATAATTATGAACGGCTTGATCAGAATTCAATGATTTTTCGTGATAAATATTATTTAAAAAAAATGTAAAATATCTCTACTTTTTCTAATGCTAGCAGTGGCCCACTCACTAAATTTGAACTTAACCAACTACAACTAAATACAAACATAAACACCTCCTAAAACCCCTAGTGAGAGGTAGTTTTGAATAACTATACCATTAGACAAATAACGGCTCAATAACGACAGTTGTGTAATATTGTTGAAGTTACTGCTCTAAATAGATTACAGTGCTTTGTATTTATCGTGAAATAACGGAGTTTATTAAATGTTTACATCGAAATAACGAAAGGGTGAGAACAGTTATTTGTCTAATGTTATATATAATAAACGGAGGTTAATAATGACAACCTTTATTTAGATAACCAAGTATTCGAGCCAACTTTCAAGTTTATTAACTCAAGGGAAAATATTTTTTATACAAAATCCCCCCATTTTACCCCCTTAAAGGTTGAATTTCCAAAAACCCCTGCTTAGTTACACTGTAATAAAACCTACACTATAAAAGGAAGCCTTGTGCAAAATTTCTCACGATCCTGTCCCAGTAGTTTTGACAGTGCGTTGATTTGTCAGTCAATTTATTTTATCCATATAGGTATATAGAGAAAATAATTAATGGGAAGGTAAAAATAAAAGAATAAGATAAGTAGTACAAGTTTAATAATAATAAACATACGTACAAAGTTACAACATCTATGTTATCTATTGAAATGAAAATAACCAACCATAAAATACAAGTCTATAATAATTTACACAAGTATTGTGTTGTTTGTAGAACAATATATCGTGTCAATTTGGCATATCACAATTTATGAAAAGTCGCACACGTGTAGGATCAAGGATTTGTTCTAAGACAAACCTGTTTATAAGTGCATACACACAACTGTTAAATCTTCCGTTGTAACAGTGCCCATTCATCATAAACGCTGGCGACAACAATATTTGTAATCACATACATCATTTAAAACGATGCCTAAATAAACCATAACATACCTATGTAATATGTTACAACTAGTAGAAGCAAAGCAGCCTCTCTTCTAGCATTCAAATCGGATCAATGGAGTTGAAATTTATACCAACAGCTGCATCTTGTAAAGTACACAATAAACCGTCGCTATCACATTATCAAGTAACTATAAGTGGTCTTTCCATTTGAAATAATTTCAAACGGAGTATAGCGCTTTCTACTGAGCCACCTACCACTACTTCCACAGTAAACTTGTAACAATGCAGCATATTAAGATTTTTGTGCATGTTTAGTCTCCAAAAAAAACAGTAATAAACAAAACCCTATTACTCTACTCCTAATAAATGCATTTATACTGAAAAGGCTATTTGAAACTGGAATAAGTATGTATTATGTAGTCTTGGTTATCTTGTTTATTTTAATACTATACTATACTCCATTCATTATAACATTAGACAAATAACTGTTCTCACCCTTTCGTTATTTCGATGTAAACGTTTAATAAACTCCGTTATTTCACGATAAATACAAAGCACTGTAATCTATTTACCATTTACATTAAAAAAATAACTCGTAAACTGCAGTAATTTCAACAATATTACACAATAACTGTCGTTATTTATCCGTTATTTGTCTAATGCTATAGTAAGGCCTGTGTTCACCAACATTTAAATCAACTGTTTAGATATTTAATCAGTTGTTTACTCAAAATTTCATAGGAAATTTGACCTATACCAACTGTTTAAATACCTAACCGGTGGTTTGAATGTTGGTGAACACAGGCCTTAGGAAATTTGACATAAACCAACTGTTTAAATACCTAACCGGTGGTTTGAATGTTGGTGAACACAGGCCTTAATGGAGTAAAGGTATGAAAATTGACTTCCACCTTTTAAGAAAAAAACATGATAACGACAGTGACTCTTTACAAGGTGCCCATGCAGGTCAAGGTATCTTGTTACAGGTATAGATACCAATCAAAAGTACATCAGACATATCAAAAATATTGGCATTACCTGTAGGATTTAGATTTAAATAAATAATATATATATCTAAAAAATAAGAAACCATTAAACCTTATTGAAATTAATGTGTTATAAATTTATAATACACAAGGCAACACGATCAAAAAAATAATAATTTTGATCTTTTTACAAATTCGTTGGGAGTACGAACTAGTGGAGACAATTAAGAGGGCGCTCACCTGTTCACTACCCTAGTAGCATTTTTGTTGGCGTTTGGTTGGGCCACATACCTCTGAAGGTGGTCCAACTATATGCCAACGGAAAATGCTATTAGGGTAGCGCCGCTCCTTTAAAAAAATATTATCTCGGTGACTGAGAAGGAATTATGAAAAACGGCTGTGTCTAGAATTTTCTAATACCCTTTATAAAGTTTCATATTAAGACACTCAGCAACAGTATTCGATCGAAAGACGGCCACATTCCTCCAGAACGTATTTCATAATTCCTTCTCAGCCACGAGACAATATTTTTGACGTGACGTCTAATAAATCGATGAACGCCGGCTGCATGCACGAAAAAGGATGACTCAGGGTCCCGTTACGCTCATTGTACGCTTGCGCCGGTTCAATGTTTTGTTATGACGTTGTCACGTTAAACTATCGTCCGTAAACCAACTTTACAGACAACCAATTTTAAGTAGTGACGCTAGTGGATCTGTGCGCGCACTCTTAACAAGAATTTTGCTACATACGTATTTGGGGAAATGTAATTTGTAACATTTAACTGTGCGTGATTATTTTCAATCACGCATAACGCAGACCAGAAATTTAGTTAACGATAAAGGTCCAATCGCAATTACACGAAGCTATACGTATTTTTCTGTGCGTGTTTCTGATATTTAAGAATATTTTTAGCATGGTGTAAGCGCGATGGGACCTTTACCGTATTTGGTTAAGGCGAAAGCATCAGCGTAGCCCGCGAAGTTCAAATATTCTTACGGTTTATGCAATTTGTAAGTAAGCATCAGGTTGAGGTTTATTGTGTTGATCTAAATATTTATTTAAAGAATTATTAAAATCATCAATACAACTGCTTAAGTTCACATGTGAACTTAGAGAGTTGTATTGATATTTATAATTCTATCAATAAATATTTGATACGGTCGCAAATCATATTTTGATCAACATACAACCTGCCACTAAGAATATTTAAATTAAGCGGGCTATGTTAGCGTGTCCCCCTTAATAATTACGTTGTACAGAACATATTAGGGTATTTGATAAAAACTAAATGAGGAAGGTTAATTAATGGAACTTATTAAAAAGAAACCAGAAAATATTACACAAAGTAGTAAAAAAACATAAATCTAAATACACTTTCACACTTAGAAACAAAACAAAACTGCACATAATATAATCTCAAGTTTTCAGCATTTTGTGCTTGGTTGAATGTATATTTTGTGCATAAATATTCAATTACCATCGACTATTCCATCCACCGAGAGAATGCTTTTTTACACCTGTCAGTTGTACAAGATTTGGGCTTATTCCACAAATCCCCCCTGAAATTCCCCCTTAGGAGGAAAAGTGGAATCTATAAAAAATAGTCTAGAATTAACCCCTGATAATCCCGCTTAGGGGGGAAAACTAGAATTGAAGAAAAAAAACTTATTCCAAGATCCCCTGAAAGTGATTTTTTTTTACATTAGGGTTCAGTTTTCCCCACTGAGGGGGATTTTCTCAGGGGGGATTAGTGGAATAAGCCAAGATTTAGAACTAATAAAGTTTAAATTCGTAAAACAGTCAGAAATTCATTCTCTCAGTGGACGGAATATACCTACTTTTGGGTGGTTACTTTTGCTTTTAGTTGTGCAGGTTGCACAAAAAATATGTACTTATTCAAAGAAGTTGATCCTGCTGGTTGAGAACTAAATTTAACCGCTTTTGTATGTGTTAAATATGATGAATGGAAATAATGGTATTCATTTGATCTTAGGTACAATATTTTCATCCAACCTACATCTAATATGACCATTGCACCAATTATACAATCATTTACTATTCTAGAAATCAGTAATTCAGTACCTTCACCACAGATTTTTGGAATAACACAATAGTTAACATGATTTTATAAAAGAGAAATAGAATCTAACGATATCCAAATGATTTTTTATAAAAATAGAAAATACAGAACGCATCTTAGTTTGTAATCATTCATCTTGGCCTATTTGTAAAACATTACTATAATTTTCGCTTTGTTCAGTCCTAATTGTATCCATAATAATAATAATTTAATCGGTTCAATTCCGATAGTAGTTTAAGGTTGGAAACAAGATAATAATAAGGTAATCTAACATATAAAATTTATAGTTCTACCTCAGATTAATGTTATCGCTGATATCAATTAAGATATTATAGGTACATATTATAAACTTTACATAATAACAAATGAAGAGCATTGCGCGGAAAATGCAACATATCGAGACATACACTTCGTATCTACACGAGTCAAAAGAATATTTTTATGATAATAAAAATAACAATAAATAAACTGAACAGTGCCAGTAATACTTTGTAACAAATCAAACAATGCAGTACCTAGTCTTAATATTTTTATATAAAAAATTTGCTGTTATGAAGATATTTAAAACAATAAATCATAGGTACATTGAAAGTACAAGTTTAACATTTTATTTTATTCACACAAAACACTCCATGCCTCTCATTTCGTCATATATTTATTTATACTATTATCAGCCAAGTTATTTTGCCATACTTATTTATAAACAGAACAAGATGGTACATACAATGTATGTAACACTACATGGTCTAATTTGTTTGTTTTTAAATTTAAAATATAGTATGTAGGTATAGATAAATTTAAAATATAGTATGTAGGTATAAAATATGATGTTAAAGAAAAAATACTGCAACAGGTATGTTACTTCTTCTCTGTTCCATAGGAAGATCCTTGACTGATTTTAGACATCCCAATAGATTTCTGAAGAAGAATGAAAACTGAAACAAAATTGAATTTAATTAATATCGACGTCTACTTGGGAGTGGATAAACATTAATGGAAATGTATTAACTGTTAAGCCAGTTTTTAAACATAAAATTATACACAATTTTATGTATTTTCGAACAGGTACATAAAAGAAAACCCAATATGTCAATCTGGGCACGCCACAATTGCGGCGATAAGTCCCCTCTTTGAGGAGTGGCTAGAGAGGCGCCACATGGCGTCCTCACCTTCTGCCTGACGCAGGTCCTCACCGAACACGGTTGTTTCAAGAGGTTCTTGTTCCGGATAAGGCTGAAGAAAACGCCCGGGTGTTCCCACTGTGTGGATCACCCGGAGGACACGGGGGAGGTGTGCCCGGCTTGGGCAGAGCACCGCCGTGTCCTCACGGAGGCGATCGGCGGCGGCGATCTCTCGCGTCCGGCCCTGGTCCAGACCATGGTACGGAGCGAGAATGCATGGGAGGCAGTCACCTCCTTCTGCGAAACAGTAATGCTCGCGAAGGAGGAGGCGGAACGCGTGAGGGAGAGGCAGTCTGTGCGCCCTCACGCTAGTCCCGCAGGAGACGCCCTGGGCGGCAGGAAGCAATTGCCGATTACCGGCCACCGTAGGCGCGGGCTTGCGGACGGCGAACAATGAGCAGGTCACCGTCCGGTAAGGACCAGGCCCGGGTCAGGGTTGCGGGTTTGTCCGAAAGGGATACCGTGGCCCTAGCACACAGGCAACTGAAGGAACACGGGTGGGTCTTAGTCAGTAAAAGTCTGACACGCCCTCCCGCTCTGGCCGGAGCGGGAGAAGTTATTTGTTAAATTCCTATAAAAATAAGGCGAATTACAAACGGTTTTATCAATACGACATTTTTGTAGAGATTAATTTATTATACACATAGCGACATAAATCCCTATATTTAATCTCTACAAATTAAATCCTTTATTCCACACATACTTATTTATAATAGATAAATAAGTATGTGTGTAATACGCCAGGACAGTTGACAATAAAATTACGCAAAAACATAGTTACGATTGCGCAGTCATTGCAATTTTATTTCGCTATTGTTCTACTATCTGAATTGTTTGCAAATGTATGATTTCAGCTTACATTGTTAAATCGAGCTCAAACAAAGGACTAGTAATAAATTACTACTAAGGGCGAATTTCACCAATGCAACTGATGAAACGACTAATGAGTTGTAGGTCGTGGGTTCGAACCCAGGCAGGCTCTACTTTGTGTAAATAATTTGATCACCACTGCTCTCAAAATGGTGAAAGAAAACATCGTGAAGAAACTGGCATGTCCTAGAACCAAAAATTCAAAGACACGTGACCCTAGTAGCATTTTTGTTGGCATTTAGTTGGGCCACTTACCTCTGTAAGTGGCCCAACTAAATACCAACAAAAAATGCTACTAGGGGACATCAACCAGCACTGGGCCCGCGTGGTGGATAGCCCACTCCATCTCTTTGAGAGAAGGCCTGTGTCGCAGCAGTACGAACATTAGAGGCATTAGAGGGGGATTATGATTAGTATGTAGGTGCTAAGTCAGTTGCAAGAAAGACATCAGACTGGACATGGCCTCCAAAGCATCGACACAACAAGCGGTCTTTCGCATCCCGCATCCTTCACAACCCTGACCAGCTTTTCGGTACTTCCTGTGGGAGAGAATTAAAGCAAAGATAATTAAGAATAAGTATATACTTACATGCTCCAAGTATAGCGCAGCCTATAGAGAAATAAAGAAGTTTTCCGCTGAACAACAGACCAATCAGGTAGTAGAGCATCGGAGTGAGTGTGACAACGGCCCAGCCGAGCGCATTCACCAATGACCATATTGGTGGAGGTACTGTGAAGGAATCCCTTCGCTCAACACCGGATTCGATGAAGAAGTCTCCAGTGTTGAAGAACGAATCTTGCATTTTGTCCTGAAAACAATTAAATTGTTGTCATTGATTGCCTCGTTGGTCTAGCTGGGCCTCAAGTCTGCTATTACAATAGTGTCAGAATGGTCTCGCCATTGTGAGTATTTGACATTGTTTGTATGGCAAATCTGTCAATAACTCACAATGAAGAGAATTTTTGTCATATTGAACCCCCACCTCCCCCTTATCAGCAAAAGTAAGCAAAGCTACCCCCTCTTATGCTTACGTAAACATAGGTATTTTTAGAGCTTCGTATCAAAATGGTAAAAAGGAACCCTTATGGTGCGATTCAGTCTGTTTGTCCGTTTGTCACAGCTGGATATCTCAAGAAATACTAATGCTATCAACTTGAAATTTGGAATAGTTTTAGATGACGTTTGCCCAACTTTATTGCAAATAAGTATTTTTTTTTTTTTGCAACAATGGCTGTACTCTTCTCGTCTTAAAAATTTTAAGTGGGGCTACTAGGGTATCAAATGTGTATTATATGAAAGAACGCTATGTGCACATTCTCAAACTTTTTTTTAGGCCGCTACCGGCCGCTCCGGAGGGGTCTCGGTATATAAAGATGGTTGGGTGACCATCTTTACATACCGAGCCCCCCCGAACCCGGCGTGCGTAGTATTTCTTGGCCACAAGCCCCTCCCGGGACGGGAAGTGTTATTAGGTTTTCCATTAGGCAATTCTCAGTAGGAACCAGATGCCGTATTATGACGTTTTAATGCCATTATGATTCCAGCGCAAGAGAGAGATGGAGCTATACAAGACCGCTAGCACCATCCCATTTTCGGTCGGGAATCATAATGGCATTTATACTTCATAACACGGCCCCAGTAGTCTAGATTTGTATCTAGCCCCAATAGGCAAAGCCAATTGTTCGCTTCCTATTCCATGGGACTTTTCACTATTACTACTTTACACTTCTTAAAACTTCGTCTACCCCCTTACGAGAATATAGGCGTGATGTCATGTTATATCACTGCATTTCTGAAGCGAATGTCTGTCCTTGTAATTTAAACCTTATGTCAATGTTTGTAAAAATCACATGTCGCGAGCTCATGGCTGGACGATAACAACACGATTTTATCTAGAACTAGCTGACCCGACAGACTTCGTTCTGTCAAAAGCTATAGTATAAACTCCACTACTCTACCCTACCCTACCTACCTACCTACCTACCTACCCTACCCTACCTACCTACCTACCCTACCCTACCCTACCCTACCCTACCCTACCCTATCTACCTACCTACCCACCCTACCCTACCCTAATTTTTCGTAAAAACCATAAAAAAAACGTAAAAACCATCCTTGGACTTCAACGAACATGAATAGAGAATTGGTTAAATTGGTCCAGGCGTTGTTGTGTTATGCGCTTACCAACACATTTTGCGATTCATTTTTATATTATAGATTCTAGATTAACAAACATGTCAATCAAACACTTGCATGTTATGCCAGTGTTCTGCACTGGCAAAATAATGCCAAGTCCGTTCAATTACCCAAATAATAAAAATATCCGCCGAACTAGTGGATAGACCAGTGTTTATCCACTAGTTCGGTTGATATTTTTATTTGGGTAAGATTAGGTTTGAACAAGCCATAATAGAGGCCAAACAATTAAAGGTTTAAAACAAAAGTAACTGCGTCGAATATTTATTACGTCATGAATTTAAGGGTGTTAAGAGCTAAAAGGTGAGATATTTGTCACTTTAATTCCAAATACGTATTCAAGAGTCATCATTTGCACCAATGTAGTCATCAGTATCATAAGCAAGTTTATAATTTAAGTTTTTATAATAACAACGACAAAAGACTGCATTTTTAAACTGTTATTCAGAATTCTTAATAAATTCGTGAAAAAAATATTTGTATAACATTGATAATCTCATTTCAATAAGTCAACTAGTGTCATTCTTGAAATAAACATGCTAATAACATTATTAGCATGTTTTGTTCACGAATTCCTGTTCCGCATTTACATCAACAGGTTTGGTTTAATGTGATGAAATGACGTTGCGGAAATAAATCTTAAGGCTGCAGTCTCGCAAAATTCACTCGCGGTAAGTTATTTGCGCAACTTTGTATTTATTTTTTTAAACAAATTAAAGAAATAACGTGAAATATTATTATTGCACAGAAATCAACATTATATAAGTAATAGCTAGTAAATTTTTTTTGTACATTGATGTGGATTATGTTAGGTAAATCAAGCGTTGAACACAGCTCTTTCTGCCCAACAACATTTCGAGGTATGTTTGTGCTCCTACTTTAGGGTAATTAAGAATTATTTTCAAAATCTGTTCAGCGCATAATCAGCTGAACATTCTCGTCTTCAAAATGCGCTGATTAGTTTTTTCTAATCATCTTTCATTTTCTTATTTTGGAGGTCACAAAGTCATCAATATTCTCTGTTTATTATCTCTTAATGAACGGTTTGTTTCTTGTATAAAATGAATCATATATATGTAATAATTAAATTATTTTAATGCCAAGAGTACAACGAAACAAATACAAAAAAAAATTGCACCTAAATCACCTTATTCTAACAATAATAACAATCTCAAAATACCCAAAAAGATGCTCGGCGCGTGGACTCACCGCACGCGATTCTTACATTGCGCACTAGAAGATTTTTAGGTCTTTTGAGATTATTATTATTGTCAGAGTAAGGTGATTTTGTTTTTTTTTTTTTTTTGTATTTCCTTTATTGAACCTTTGGCATCAAAATAATCTAATTATTACATACATATGATGCATTGTTATTATGAAACAAACCGTTTATTAAGAGATAAAAACAGAGAATTTTGATGACATTGTGACCTCCAAAATAAGAAAATGAAAGATAATTAGAAAAAACTAATCAGCGCATTTTGAAGACGAGAATATAAACTAATTATGCGCTGAACAGATTTTGAAAATAATTCTTAATTACCCTAAAGTAGGAGCACAAACATACCTCGAAATGTTATTGGGCAGAAAGAGCTGTGTTCAACGCTTGATTTACCTAACATTATCCACCTCAATGTACAAAAAAAAATTACTAGCTATTACTTACATTATGTTGATTTCTGTGCAATAATAATATTTCATGTTATTTCTTTAATTTGTTTTAAAAAAAAAAACACAAAGTTGCGCAAATAACTCACCGCGAGTGAATTTTGCGAGACTGCAGCCTTAAAGACAATTTTTTAACACAAGGTGATACAAAATGTTTGCATAATTATGGTGTGAACATATTCCTATCTTTTTATAGATAGAACCGAAAACCGTCAGTTTCTTTAATTACTAGCCGTTGCCTGCACTTTTTCTTGCATAATACAAGAAAAATCAAATCAAATCTTTTTATTGTAGTATAAAGGTTATACAGACAGATGTTAGGTAAATTACAGACCCATTATGTCCTGCCTTGAAGGCATAAAATTATCCCATGTCCAACACAGGTGCGTGTTTATAAGCTCTTGTGACTGTGTCAAAAATCTTTGAAATCTGCCTAGTAGCTTTGCCGAAGCTCAAAAAAAAAACAGACAAAAAGCGTGCTTTGTTACAATTTTATAGTATGACGTAAAGATCATGTTTTTGTATGATTCTGCCTATGAAATAAACATAGTTTGCACAAGCTAGCTGGTAAATTCGCTACGGAAATTGGTTATTGCGGTTGTTAAAGGCGAGAGCGGCCACTGACTTGTAGGACATGTGATCTTGGTGGTGACGCATTCAAAACGGTATATTATGCACTCGATTCATTTCGCGACTGTTTCCGCATAGACATGGCAAGATGAACTTACTAGATTTATTTATACGCATATTTATAGGTACTAATGCTATTCCAGACTTTAGTAACGTGACCGAAATGAAAATTTTCAGTTTTTATAGTCAAGGCAAGAAGTAATAATATTATGTTGCAGAATCTCAATAAAAAGTAGTCTTAACTCAAAGAGTCCATGATAAGTTAGTTTAGATAGTTGGGGTCCACAATGGTGCCGATTCCCTTGTTCACAAACTAAACTAAATTTAAGTTCAGTGCATCTTTTTCTTTCTATTTCATTAAGAAAAGAACAGAAGATAAATTTTAGTTTAGTCCTGTCAAATTAATCGGCGCTTGACGTATTTGACGTAATTTTAGCCGGCAAGTTTTTAATCACGTCAAAATTTGTAGGAAATAGTGACAGGCGCCGATTAATTTGACAGGACTAAACTAAAATTTATCTTCTGTCCTTTTCTTAATGAAATAGAAAGAAAAACATGCCCTGAACTTAAATTTAGTTTAGTTTGTGAACAAGGGAATCGGCACCAGTAAAGCAAACATACATAACATCACGCCTGTATTCTCCGAAGAGTTAGGCAGGAGTACAGAAATCTAACCACCTTGAAAACAAAATCCCGTGCACATGATGACTATGCACATCTGTTAACCGCCCCTTTTTGTGACGACCAAAAAAAACTTTGTATAAACAAATTTCTCATACTCTGTTACATTAATCACGGATGCGGATGTCTGACCACCTCAGCTGATTTTTTTTTTTTTTTTTTTTAATTTACAAAACAAGCAGCTCAGCATAATCTGATGCTGCGAAGCGATTGGTTGATGAGCGTAGGTAAGTGTTACCATAGCGCTGCAAGCAGAAATAGTCCTTACGGTGGTCCTATGTCCAGGACCCGCGAAGGTACCTATGGTGAAATTATAAATGCAATTAACACATACCTTTACAACAAAGAGGTCATGCAGCCACTTGGCAGCTTCACCTTCGTCTTCCGGCACATTCTCAACCGGTATCCGCTCGATGTACAAATGCGCATGCACCGGTTTGCCGTACAGCAAACTTGTTAACGTTGGTGGAGTCTGAAAATTGTATTATTCTTGATGAAATTGAAACTACAAAAACACGATATTGTTACAAATCCACAGTCGATTTTCGAAATACGATTAGTACCTAGGTATCATGCGAGTACCGAGGCAAAGGGTTTAGCCGTACTTCCTTAGGCAAACTGCCCCCGATATGAACCTATATCGTAACCTATGTTATATTGTCGTCATCGTCATCGTCATCATCATCATCATCATAACAGCCGAAAGACGTCCACTGCTGGACATAGGCCTCCCCCATTCGCGGGGGGTTTGCCATAATCGCCACGCTTGGCAGGCAGGTTGGCGATCGCAGTATGGTGTTAAAAATGCATAGAGAATGCTGCTGCCCATTCTCTAGAAAGTCCCTTAGTCGCCTTTTACGACACCCACGGGAGGAAATGGGATGGTGCTATTCTTTACGTCCGGCGCCACACGGAACATGTTATATTGTAGAGGGTATTAATAGTAGTTCATCGGGTAGATATTAGCTCTATATCTTAGTTAATTGAGGAGCTATTTGAAAAATAAAAGTGTCCGTAGACGACTTTTTTCAAAGTGATATATGTATCTCTGTTGATTTTAAAGCTAGAAAAACAAAACAAATTCCAGTGTTTATGGTATACTTTACAGTTTATTTTATATAAATTGCCATGAGTCAAGCCTAAATAAAAATATAAAAAAAATGCATTTTTTTTTATTGATTTTCTATCAGATCGAATTGAATTACCACTTTGAAAAACAACGACACATGCCCAGGGCCTCAAGTCTGCTATTACAATAGTGTCAGAATGGTATCTCCATTGTGAGTTTTTGACAGATTTGCCATACAAACACTGTCAAATACTCACAACGGCGAGACCATTCTGACACTATTGTAATAGCAGACTTGAGGCCCAGGACCTTCCCTGATATAGAAACAAAACGACGTGATATTTTACAATCTAAGTCAGCGGACGAAGAAGAGGATTATTATTATGATGATAATGTAAACTATTAGTACCCTCTACAATATAACATAGGTTAAGATATAGGTTCCTATCGGGGGTAGTTTGCCTATGGAAGTATGGCTAAACCCTTTTACCACATTCAATTTTATTGTACTACTTTTGTAAATTTTCATCTAAGTAGGTACTACTTGTAATTTTCGAGGGTTCGTAAGTAGGTATGCATACTCGAGCGAGTCGCATAGATATTTTCCTCACATGAAGTTCGCGCTCGTTTCGCTGAACGTGATCAGGAAACGCATAAACCCATCGGCCCCATTGCTAAATGGGTACTTCCACACCGAAGCACTATTCCGCGTTAGCATATTCAGATAGCTAAATTGCGTAGTGGAGCTAAATGGTCGATATTGACAAAATTGTTCAGTTGAATGAGGCCATACAGGGTGTCAGGAACATCGACGCTCAAACTGTTGCCCTGAATTCAGTACATTATCCTAGACCCACAAGCGTTGAAATTTTTCGTCGATTATTTCAAAAAAATATCAGCTTTTCCATAGATTTTGACCGTGTAGAACGTCACTTTTGTAAGAAACAGCAGGTTTATACCGAATTCATGGTACTTAACAATTGCGCGACGAGTCCCTGACCCCCTGTATATAGGCTTTACAATTTCGACAAAAAGTTCTGGATTTATTCTCGTTTACTCTTAAGAATTGTTCTCATAAATAATAATACTCATTTAATTATTAGGTTGAAGTCAGAAACGTTGATCATTGACCTCCTAATTGACCACTACAAAAACTATAGCTTGACATAATTTTCTTTAACATCACGTTGTGCACTCGTGATTGCTGTAAAAAAAAATTGTGCCTACGATTGTATGTACTGATTCCCAAGTACGTAAGAACTGACAAGCTTATAGGTACTTGGTAGACAATACCCAACAATCACAATAGTAAGACGTAAAATATTATCACATTAGAACAGGTACCTACAGACAGCTACTTATCTAAGCTCAGCATGTCGTACCCAATACATTGGACTTTACACTCTCGATTGAAAATTAATCAATATTGACATTACCTATCCGAAATCTACAGCTGTTATCAACTTCGCAAGTGTCTAGAACTCTAGACAATACAATGCTTAAATTTATAATTTTAATTAGGGTAATTATCTTTAATTGACATTATCTTAATTAAACAATAAGACTGCAATAGTATATGATAATACTAAGATAGTACACACGGCTAAATATAAAGCTACAAATCTCCAGTTTAAGCTGACCTCTAATTGTACGGAAATCATGGACAATGCGAGATCAGCTTATACTGGAAAATTATAGCTTGATATGTAGCCGTGTGTATCTATTATCTGCGGTCTACATTAAGATGCCCTTAATGAGTCTTCGTGGTAGACAAAACATTATTATTTTAACCATTGACCGGAACCAATAAGGTTATGCAATTGATGATTTTTTATTGTTATGTCAGGTTTTTTATCATTGGTACATATTTTCAAGAGGATGATGTTAGATCTGTTAGATATTTATCACCCTAGACTGCCCTAGAGAGGTGTAATAGACCGACATTTCGTATCTACTACAATGGTATAAAATAAAATAAAGTATGAAATCAGACAAGAACTTATTATACTAGTAAATCATAGATATCGTAACGTAAGGCCACACGTATGTATTACGCGATCAACCGCAATTTGGCGACTTGTCCGGAAGCCCCAATTGCTTCCGCCAACTTTAGTTTCTTTATGTTTGACCAAAACACTCAATCAAATTATTAGCATATCGTATGTCTTACCTTACTATCCTTCTCAAAGGCCAGTTGTATGTTGTAAATAACAGGTATTTTTCCTCTGAAGAACTGTAAGCTTGTGGTAAAGCCTCTGGTGCGAGGCGTGAGATGGTGTTTAAGAAGCGGCAAATTCTTCTCTTTCGCAAAACTTAGTGATGCTTCGTGCTTTGTCTTTGTATACCGGGTTCCTTCAGGAGTCATTAGAAGCTAAAATCAAATTGAAGTAAATAATCAAATCAGGTAGTTGTAAATAATTCCGCCCTAATCCTAATAAGAATAACGTGTCACATATTTATAATAATCCTCACTGGTCGCAGCGCAATATTTAGGGAAAATTCCAACGCTTATTTTTCGCAATGGCAAATCAACCGAATCAACTCAGATTGAACAAGGCTACGACATAATTATACATCTTGTCCCGGAATTAACGCACCCCACTAAATACACCAATTAGATTATTATGTTATAATCATAATACATACAACTGAATTTTTACTATTAGGTATGTATAAAACATGGTTTATTTATGAAATTAGTTATACTGATTGTGGGAGAAATTTTCACATTACAAATCTACGCACGCACTCAGTCGCACACGTATAAGAGTCTAGAGTAGTAGTTACTTCGTCCATATTGGTTTGTTTTGTTTTGACTGAACATCAGAAGTATGACTGTAATTTACGTAGTTTTCATTATTTTTGGGATAAAAAATTACCTATATTAAAAATGTCAGAAATCGATTCTGTACAAACTACTTTCATAATGTGCATTAATTCAGTTATACATTGTTTATAACAACTACATTATGTTCCGTATAAGCATACATAAATTGTAATAAAATGTATTCCCCAGTTTTCGTAATTGCACCTACCCCTGTTTGTCTCTGCACCACCCAAAGGTTGATTAGTAGAAAATGCCTATGGCATCCGCCTACATACATTACATTACCGCGTACATTTGTGTGATAAAGTGTTAAATAAATAAATAAAGTGCGACATCGCCGATCTTTTGCTGGTGGAAGTTTTCGTGCTTCTATGGAATAAAGTGCATTTAGCCGCGGAAAATCGAATTCGAATTTGCTCAAAGTACAGCGCTGGCCTTTATCTAAGAATTAGGCTGAGGCTACATTAGGCCGCGACACGACCTGCGACACGCGATTAAAACAAATAAATGAATGCTTACGTATATGGCTACACCGTAAATCAAATATTACTAGCGATTTTTGATTTCTTTATGCGATGGGAACAACATTACTGTAATCATAGCATCGGCTACATCAATATATCAGCGAAATGTAAGCGATTTTTTTAGAAAATTTCTCACTTGCACGACTAGTTCAATAGTGCTACTAAATATGCGTGAGGCTACATTATGCGTAGCGATTCATCCGGCTACACTATCCTTTTTATAGTGTAGCCACATGAATCGATTTGGCTAATTCGTTGTGTAGCATGTGCACTGTAGCCATGTCATCGCCGAATATACACCGGATTTTCGCTTATAATGTAGCCATA
The DNA here is from genome assembly GCA_947523025.1 of Dryobota labecula. Lineage (NCBI taxonomy): Eukaryota > Metazoa > Arthropoda > Insecta > Lepidoptera > Noctuidae > Dryobota > Dryobota labecula. The sequence goes on along the minus strand of OX383288.1, from coordinate 18,212,731 downwards.
CCATGTTTATCTCGTTTCGCTCTTCCAGTCGCATCGCAAATCGCTGCCTACTGTAGCCTCAGCCTTAGAGATTACTATCAGCGATTTCCAAAGCATGGCAAAGGCATAGGAATGACCATGACTAATACTATCGCACGTTAATCTGTAATCACAATAACCTTAACTTTCATTGGTAAAGGCAATCTGTCCTATCAGTTCCCTTGAAATGTACGATAAAAGGCTCGACGCGACACAAAAGCACCGTCCGTCCCGCGACACGCGGTGCCTTTGTGTCGCGTCGCGTGTCGCGCCTGTTTGTAGGAGCCTTTACTGTTAATTTCCACTGATTTGTCTAGAAGCAATACCCGCGACGAGGTACCTGGCGTCTACATAATGTAAGGTCACATAAGGCTGCGTCCATATTGATATGTTATCATTCGTACAAACATATTTTTTAAATAGACTGAATCAATAATGCCTAAGTAAACAAATAAATATGCCTCACTCACGTGAGTAGGAGTAGTCCACCTTAAGAGCCATTTCACAAAATTTTAACGCTCGAGTTTAGGTAAAAGACGGCAGCGCTGTGTATGTGAGCGTAACTATCCACACATACACAATTTAAGCAGTGTAACGCGAGTGTCGAGACGGACTAAATAATCTTGAGCCATTATAATAATAATGCGGTATTTAGAGATTTATTAAAAAAGTTATTTTATTTATTCAGTCTACTAAAGCTTTCTAGACTAATAAAAAAATACAAATATATGTTTTGAAAGTATATAATAAAAATGAACAGGAAAACAATCACATCGTACAAAATATAAGTGTTGGTCATTATTATTTGACAATAATGTCAAGTAATAATGACTATCACTTACGTTAAATAAATATTTGTCGTAAAGGCATTGATCTTGCTTTTCTAGGGTCTATAATTTCCGGCAATACGGAATCTTCGTAAAAACGAGTCAATTTGGGAAGCATCAAAATGTTGTGGTCGTAGTATAATATCACGGTTACGATATGAGCACTCGACAATTGAGATGCGGGAAAAAGTAGCACAGGTCCTTCCTCAATGGGCGCTCGCGCTGTACTAAACGGTGCCCACTTGTGCATCGCAATTTATTCTTTTTTAGAGTGTTTAAAAAAAGGATATTGTGGCTAATTAAATGAAGGGATTTTAATCAAACTTGAGAATTCGATTTGTTAAAGAACATAGTTCATTTTGAGATGATTTTTAAAATGTAATTACGCTTTATTCAAACAAAAAAATCGCAATATAATTGCGAATAAATCGTAAAAATTGTCCTAAGTCTTTATTTTTTTTACCTATTAATGTTATTAATAATCGAAATTCTAGTACGTCATTTGTCGACAAAACTATATGTCTGATGCTTTGTGTATTTTTTTCAGTCAATTTATAAATATTAATTATAGAAATAGGAGTCTGAAATTGCCTCTGCGCTGATTTTTCAGTAAACTAGTTCTGGGAGATTAATAACTACAAAGTACACAAATAAGTTTTTGTAAATGTGTTACATGAAGTGTCAATACGAAAGAATCATCTATTATTTACATATCGCACCCCCGGTGCAACACTGTCACTTATGCAAACTATAAAATACTTATGCTTCAGGAGAAGTGTATTAATTTTAATTATTTGGTTTCATTTATTTTATTATAAAATTAAAAGAACACGTCAGGATATAACCTATTCATCTTCCCTAAATCAGGAAGTGCCATCAACTATGTATAGGATAGGATGCTTAAGTTTAAAATACTTTTCCTGAAAAAGTTACTTTTTGCATAAGTGACAGTGTTGCACCGAGGGTGCGATATATTCACCAATACCAGAGAATTAACTAAGATGGTAAATTAGGCGACTAAAATCTTAGATATTCGCGCGAAAACGTAAAATGGCTCTTAATAATTACCTATGTAATGTTCAGAATAGATTTACTTCAGATTATTTATTTTATCTGGCTGTCTGTACAAAGGTACAACAATGATTCAAAGATGACTCACCCACACAGGATCCGGATAGTCACACAATTCTGATATCTGATATTTAATAGTCTCCTTATCTTTTTCAAAAGACCTTTCTAGAAATACAAATTCGGAGAATTTCCACATCCAACCAATTGGAGGTAAGTATTGGATGGATTTTTTCGCATAAGCCTTGCAATTCTGAAACAAAATTTACAAATTAAAACCTTTCACAATACGTAATTTATTATAACTGCGCGTAATTGTTTCGTATCCTAGCATTTTTTTTGCGTCCTACCTAACGAATGCAGAAACTGTTCGTGCGTGGTAGCTAGCGCCCACACACGTTCAAATGTTTACATAATATTATTAAGTTTATTTATAGATTTGATTACAAACTTGTCTCAAATACAGTATGAATTGGTGGGTAGGTATTTGTTTCTAAAACTTTATATTTACTTACAAAGCAAACAGTAAGTCCCGTATTACAGAATGTCACTCAATACGCAAGCATTACTTAAAACTAGTTTCAACCAATCAAATGGCTTTTTTTTTGGGGAAATCATCAAATGTCCCCGCCCGCTCTGGGTGGAGCGGAAGGGAGTGTCAGACTCTTACTGACTAAAACCCACCCGCGTTCCTACCTTGGCCCTTTATGTTCCGGGGCAGCGGTACCCCTTTCGGACAATCCCGCTGAATCAAATGGCTTGAATCTAGTTTTAAGTAATGCTTGAGTATTGAGTGACATTCTGTAATACAGGCCTAAGTCTACTTTGTAAGTAAATATAAAATTCGTATTAATAATTATGAGTCGGTTTTTTTTACGATCTGGGGCCTTATTATGAACTCTTATTTCCAGGCAGTTTACAGCGTAAACAGAACTGCCTTGCAATTTCGTATTATGAACACGTCAAACAAGCCAGTCAGCGGTCACGTGACACCCTGGCCGACTTCTGCCCGAATATTGCCTGGCAATACCGTATTACGAACGTTCGTTTGACATTTCTTTTCATATAACAACTTGTCAAACAGTAACCTCACAATCCATTCAGTTTACGCTACTTCAGAGGAGCTTTTATTGAATTGTTTTGGGTTTATTTGCCGAAGTTACTCGAGTAATAAATAAATAACAAAAGAAAATATTATGTGCGACGAATATGAACTGTTTGAGTTCCTGGAAAGTGACTTTTCTGATCAAAATAACGAATCTAGGAACAAAAGGAGACGACTTCGTGATCAAATTAAAGGCTCCTACAAACAGGCGCGACACGCGACGCGAAACTAAGGCACCGTTCGTCGCGCGACACGCGGTTCCTTAGTGTCGCGTCGCGTGTCGCGCCTGTATGTAAGAGACTTAATGCGTTCGACATGGATGATGTGCAATTCATTGAACGATATCAACTTAATCAAGTGAGGAGTTGGAGACGACTTCGTGATCAAATTAAAGGCTCCTACAAACATGCGCGACACGCGACGCGAAACAAAGGCACCGCTCGTCGCGCGACACGCGGTTCTTATGTCTCGCGTCGCGTGTCGCGCCTGTATTAAAGAGCCTTAATGCGTTCGACGTGGATGATGTGCAATTCATTGAACGATATCAACTTAATCAAGTGAGGAGTTGAGACATGTCAGGGACTGTCATACAAAATTCACGGATTTATCGGATACAACTTTAAAATATCATATTTAAGAACTTTCTTACACTGAATAAGAAAATACTCAAAAACTGAATAGGAAAATACTCAATAACGAGCTTACGCCATATTTTTGTTTATACCCCGAAAATTCTTACGAATGGAAGTATTAAACAAACAATAAGATAGTGTTCATAGTAGTTTGTGAAACAATGAAACAATACTCTTCCATGTGGTCGAATTCCCCGCTGACCTTCAAGTGGAGTTCGTTCGGAAACTTAATCTCGCGTTATAATTTACAAACTCAGAAAATTATAATATGAATGAATTATATAGGTAGCATAATATACAGTGCGTTCGTATTTTCACCTATTTTTATACTAAAGTAACTAGATTAATATAAATTGCTTATTTTTATCACAAAATATGTGATCAAATAAAACCGTAACTTACCGATAAATATTTAATTGTGTTTCTGAACGTTACGGCAGAGAATTACAAGCCAGCCATAGACAAACTACCCAGCGTGAAGTCGGTTAGAATTAGGAATGTCGTAATACGAAATTTAACCAGCCAGTGAAATGAATTGCCTGGAACTTGCCTGGTTTTTTTAAAGTTCGTAATAGGCCCCCTGGGCGCTTTAGGAGCTGAGGATCGTTTTGACATGAGATGGGAGCTTGAAATGAAATATGATACCGAGGGTCATGATTCCCTCTCAGAATCATTTTCTCCCTGACGATCTTGCGCTTCCCGTGTTTGTCTTTGGCATCATAGAGTTTGATGTCCAGAAAAATTCACAACTGGGTCAGTCTATCGCAACGTGTTATGTGACCGAAGAATTCAAGTATCCTAACGGAGATGGAAGATAGTCTCGCGTTTATTGTATTTAGCCCGTAACTAAACGTGTAGCAGCTTTGTCTATATCGCTAATTTTATCATTTTAACAGGGCCTCAAGTCTGCTATTACAATAGTGTCAGAATGGTCTCGCCATTGTGAGTATTTGACAGTGTTTGTATGGCAAATCTGTCAAAAACTCACAATGAAGAGACCATTCTGACACTATTGTAATAGCAGACTTGAGGCCCTGGTTGCATCAATCATCGGATAATCAATTCCCTCACGCTGCCTTCCACGTTGTGACTTACATATTAATTTAAATATAAATTGACGTATATAAAAACGAGAAGTGTAGGTACGAATATTGATGACGATATGAATAATAATTTAATTAAAATTCATTTTTGGTGTTCGAATAAAACCAATGCAATTAAATTTTACCCTATTGAACTGTATCCGTATTAAGGCACCAAAAACCAGGCGCGACACAAAAGCATCGCGTGTAGCGCGACGAGAGCGGTGCCTTTGTGTCGCGTCGCGTGTTGCGCCTGTTTGTAGGATCCTTTATTCCATATACTGCATTCAATTTGTTTGTTTTTTGTAGTCCCTTGATTTTACGAAGACCTCTTGATAACCAATGATGTAACTTTGCGTTAATTCAGGGCCTCAAGTCTGCTATTACAATAGTGTCAGCATGGTCTTTTCATTGTGAGTTTTTGACAGATTTGCCATACAAACACTGTCAAATACTCACAATGGCGAGACCATTCTGAAACTATTGTAATAGCAGACTTGAGGCCCAGATCATTATTTCTCAATTTCCGTTTTTGATAACGAGAGCAACTGTATTAGGTGCAGTAGATATTTTTCACATTTCACACATTATACTTCGATAACATGAAAATCCGGAAAGAACTTATTATTATTCAAATCATGATTCAGTCATTATGACTTTTTATAGTTTATGGGTTATTAATTTATATTTGACTAGCTTTTGCCCGCGGCTCCGCCCGCGTGGATGTAGGTTATCGCGTAAAAAAAGTAGCCCATGTCCTTCTCCATATCTCTGCCAAATTTCATGACGATCGGTTCAGCAGTTCAGGCGTAAAAACGTAACATACAGACAGACAGACAGAGTTACTTTCACATTTATAATATTAGTATGGATACTATCTGCTGACCGCGCAAATGATGATGATTCAATTTTATTTATTTGTAGGTATAGATTAGGGATGCCTCGATACGCCTTTTTGCCGATACGATACCGATACCGATGCTCTTATAAAAATATCGGTGATACCGATACACTTATTGAATTTAAAAATGAAGGTAAAATAAATAAAACACAAGTCAGTTTATTTTTTTAATTAATATAAAAAGAACAAATAACAGGACAAACTAAATAACACCGTTTAAAACTATAGACAGGTTGAGATTAGTTAATAGTTTTAGTAATTAAAATTAACTTTGATGAGAAAAGTATCATTGAATCGGCCATAAAAATATCGCCGATGCCGATTTATCGGCAAACTTCGAGTATCGCCGATCGCATCGGTATCAGATGCATCCCTAGTATAGATGTGTTAAATTAAAACATATCTGGGGCTGTCAGGTAAAAATGTGGAATGAAGTCATTGTTTCAGCCCACTTATCTACTAGACATCATTAGCAGTAAGCAGTGCCATTGTAATCTCATTATTTCAGACACCTTATCTATCAGGCTTGTATCATAGTAGTAGCATTGATAATATAAATTATTTATTTAATTCTCCATACATTTTATCAATATAGACATGACCGTTTCTTTGTTTAGAAGACCTTGCTGTTCATCGAACGTTGACCGACACGTCGCGTCGGTTTTATAGTATTACGATCAAACGCGCTTGTAACCAGGAAATGAATTTGTCTATCGATTATGTAATTTTTTGGATTTGATGGATTATTGATGCCCAAATTATGCGTGATATATTAAGAAATAAATATTTGTTGCATAAATTGCATAATATTAGGGCATATTAAATAGGGTTAGGATTTTTTTTTTATAAATAAAGAAACTGGAAATTCGAGGGATATATCTTTCATTTTTATTTAAAAAAAAGTTATTAAGGCTTTGACTGCCAGATAACAGACACAATAGAAAAACTATTGTTAGCGGTCACCGGTGACCGCGGTGGCAGTCAATGTGTTGAAAAAACTAAAAAAAACCCGACTGCGTTAAAAGACTTAAGTTAAAAAAAAACTGAAAAGCTAAAAACAAGCTCATTTTAAATAATATGAAAGTTGGAAGCAGGCGGACCCACTTCAGTCTGAAAATATAAAAATGGAATGGGTCCCGCCTGCTTCCCAACTTTTCGTTTTTTTATGATTTTTTTTATTTCCAACTTTTTTATTTTTATATAATACATTTTTTTTTTTCTCTATTGTACGTGTTTTTTACGATTTGTCACTTCGAGGTACTTTTAATCATATGAGTTGTATATATTTTTGTAATCACCTTTTAAAACCCTTTATTTTGATATCCCACTCGATGGTATTAGAAGAAAAAAAAATTGGAACTCCACAATATGGCACCCCAAATCCGCCATTTTACTTTGTTTTTAATGTAGCCAGTGACACTCGCGCTACCAAGACAAATCTAAAGACGTATAATTTATCCAAATCCGTTTATTCGTTTAGGAGTTACGAGGGAACAAAGAAACGGACATACATAATACATTACAGGTCAAACACATAACCCTCCTTTTGAGCTTCGCCGCAGTCGGGTAAAAAGGAGGAAAAGGAACATGTGGGATGCCTGATGGGAGTTAACATCGACGCCCTTGAAAAACGCTCGCAAGAGTCAAGACCGGGGGAGTTGTTGATATACTCCCGATATTGCTTGCATGCATTTTTCAAGCACAGGCGCAAGTACCTATTCGGAAATGCTTGGGAGTTAACATCGACGCCCTTGAAAAACGCTCGCATGAGTCAAGACCGGGGGAGTTGTTGATATACTCCCGACATTGCTTGCATGCATTTTTCAAGCACTGGCGCAAGTACCTATTCGGAAATGCTATTGTATGAATGTGGCGCGCTGGTAAGTCATATTTATATGGATTCGATGCGGCTAGGCCTAATCATCTGATTAGCTAATGTAGCTCGTTAATCAGACAACCATCAAAGTCACGGCGAACTCATCGATCGTTAGATTAGCTTCCGACGATCATAAATCGTCAATATTAGACATTAATCTCTAGAGGCGTTGATAATGTCAAATATGATTTGTGAATAAGTGTCAACTGGCTAAAGCACAAAATCGGCTTATTGTATTTCAATGCAGGGATTCGGACCTCCCCTTTGAGAGAGGGAGAAGGCCGTCTACCACGAGGTCTTGACGGCCCAGTGGATGGAGATGGTAAATATTACTTGTCATGTCTCCGAATGCCACCATGCAACAGCACGAAAATACAAAAATTAGGACGCTATCGTCGCAACTCAATTTTAAGTCGATTCTTATGCGTTCCTCTCACTATAAGTTGTAATGGAGCGACAGAAAGCTTTAGCGTGCTCGCACACGGAATACTTTTTGTAGGTCCTACTCTAGAATCGCTCAGATTTTTTTTGTACAATCTTCTTTTTCATTTAGCTCATTAAAAAAATCGGCCAACGATTGTATGCCCGTCTGCAAACGCTCAAGTTTCGTTTGAGCATTCAGTATAAGCCATTCAATCAGACATCAAAATATGATAAGTAAAAAATATTTTCAGAAAAACCACTCTGGAAAATTGATTTAGGTTAAAACTAAAAGCTTTATGATGTGAATGAGGACTATCGCGCTTATTCGCCGCTAGAGGTGCTAGTGTAGAGTGAGGTCTCTAGAAATGTCAAATGTGAAACTAAACGTTCACTGTTTGCGGGATTTTCTATCGCAAATTGTTACTAATTATTCATAATTGTAAAGATTGTGCCATTCCTGATTAATTATGGCTTAAGATTTTTAGTAACAACTTAGGATCTAATTTCGTAGCACTTGGAGGAAGAATAATATTTTTCTGTTTAATGCTTGCCAATTTTAGGAACATTATAATGTAAATATTCATTTGATATTTTAAAATGTAATAAAATAAACATTTTATGAAGTAATGATTACTTAAACATATCCAAAACATTTAAAATAAAAGTACTGACAGGACCTTACTCAACAGTGGCGCCAACTGGTGAGCATAAAAACAATAGTACCCGTTGACATCGAATGATGCAAAGTAGGTACTCTACTAACTAAACGCTGCGAAATAAATTGTTATGACCCAAATGTTTCGACGTACGAATAAAACGGAAAAAAGAATCGCCTGTTATAAACGGATGGACCAACATCCGATATTATAATGATTTCTTTTTTTTTATTTACGAATGTTGGTAAGTAGGTAAAGAATTGCAGAATACCTTTTACATCTAAACTCAAACTCAAACATTTATATCAAATAAACCAACTACAGGCAATTTCGAATTATCAAGGGGTTGGTCAGTCAGAAAGATGAAGCTAGTTGCCCATTCCAAAGCAAAAAACTCCACGGACACTCTTTTAAATCAAAATATTGTTACAAAATACTAATATTATCTAAATGGGCATTGTATTTTAGTATGTCTGCAATTTTACCGCAAATCTACTATGAAGTATGAATGCTATTTGTCAATAGCTACAAAGCATATAAAGATATAAATGTTGATTTTTCCACCACAAGGTCAGTATTTTCTAGGTGGATTGAAACAAAACATTTTAGACAAGTCGACCTTAGAGAATACCTATTGTGAATTTAAATCTAAACAAAAATGAAATGATATTAGTTGATAAACGCATCACTTGAGAATGGCTGGACCAATTTGGCTATTTTTTTGTTTAAGTCTGAATCAGGTTTTCAAGGATTTTTTTTTAGAGGCTTTAGTCTGCCTCGTTTGTCTTGTGGTCGCAAACGCTACTGCTGCGCATGAGGTTCTGGGTTCGATTCCCGGGTCGGGCAAAGTGACAATTGGGTTTATCCATCTGGAATTTGTCAGTAGCAGCCCAGAGTCCTGACTCTGGGCTCCGGGCACAAATCCTGATTTGTGCCCGGTTGATGGCAATAGGCTCACCCCCTATTACATGGGACTTAAACGTAACTGGCAAAATGAGTGTACTAGGTATAGGTGCAACTCTGCCTAACCCTTCGGGGAATACAGGCGTGATGTTATGTAAAAAAAAAAACAAGACAACGTGTCGAGTCAGCTAGTAATTAATAATCATAAATTATTCAGAACTGGTCGACACGACACACGTTGTCCTGTCAAAAACTCAATCATTCATACAAAATTTCCATAGAAAAAATTGCCAAATCTTTTCAGTTGTTCTGAAGATGCGGTAACCAACGAACAGCATTTCATTTTTTTTGTATACACAAATATAATAACTAAATAGTAAGTATATTGCAGACTGTTTGAACTGAAAATAACACATAGTACAAGTTAAAGCATCTGTACTGTTGACAAGACTTGAATGACAGTAATTACAAATCATAATTAAGTATGACAAGATCAAGTACAGTGGCCAGCACATCAAGCTACACGAAACTGTCAAATTTCTCTAAAAGATTTTCGTGTCAAACGAGAAAATTGGACACTTTGTGGTAACTTGATGTGCTGGCCACCGAACATCCACCATTCTAAAGGTCGCAATTTTCGCCTGGTGAATGAATAAAGTGTAAGAAATGGCATTTAAGGAATGCCATTTCTTAACTTTTCGTTCTTCAGATTTTCATACACACTTGTTTTTAATAAGTTAACATTACGAGATTCAACCACTTAGCCACAACCACAGCTTATCCATACTTAATATTATAAATGTGAAAGTAACTCTTGTCTGTCTGTCTGTTACGTTTTCACACCTAAACCTCTGAACCAATCATCATGAAATTTGGCAGAGATATAGCCTGGGATATGGAGTAGGACATAGGCTACTTTTTTATGCGACAGCTGACATCCACGCGGGCGGAGCCGCGGGCAAAAGCTAGTACATATATATTATATAAATATTTTGTTTAGAAATAATACATTGTAAGAATTTTCTTACATAATATTATAATTTCAAATAAATACTCACTCCCAAAACTCCTATGGTGTTGCAGAAATGCCATCCCATGAGCCAATCTATTTCATAACTGTGGTTCATTATAAGGTATCCATGTTCTTTACCATAGAACTTCTCATATTCATCTTTTTTAATGTATATAGATAGTTTTGAATTTGACCACCATTCTGACATAAACACTAATTCTGAAAATAAAAATTGATTTTAGGAAAGTGAAGAGTGAATATATTTAAGTAAAAATAGTCATTTTAGCTTGATTACAAATAAAAACAAAACCTGAAAACCGAAACCGGAACTCTATATTCATACACATGGTTTGTAAAGCATTTCTTACATGGAATTTTTATAGTTTATAGGTTGTTAAGGTGGACAATGGAAACAATAAATGTACTTTATTGCTTTACCATAATGTGAACTTAGGTGGTAACTAAATCGAGTTAATAAAAATAAAATAACCTAAACTAAACTAAACTGGCGGCATTGCCACGTTGTATGGCAATACTTAGCTTCTGGCCAAGGTAAAAGCCAGCCCTTGGGTCACGGGAAGCGTCAACCAGCCTCTTGGTGTTTTCATTGAACAAAAAATGAGCACTGGGACAATAAATTAGATACAAGTGACATATGAGGAATATTCCTTGTTCTTTTATTTTCCCAGTACCTGAATTTTTGGTTGATGGAAATATGCTCACCCCAGGGATGAAAGAGATTTAAACATAACTGGCCAAATGTGGGTGTTTCTATATAACATCTCTGCCTATCCCTTCAAAGAATACAGGTGGTATGTTTTGTTGTTTATTCTTGTCAAATTAGAAATTTGAAAGAAAACAGAGGATGGTTTAAACCAAAAAGGGACACATAAAAATTAAATGTATAAGGGATAAGTCTAATAAAGAAAACATAACAAACACCAGTACTTACGACTATAAAATGAATATGAAAGATAATAATTTATCTTTCTGTACAAAGATTTATTGAACGGCTTGAGTCCAAAGTATAAAATAGCTTGTATAAAGGTCAGAATCAAACCAGACGTGAAGTATGATATAGCGAAACATAGATGGACAATCGTAGATTGTTTTAAAATATGTAGGTTCATCATTTTGGATTTTTCACCTTATTCTTGCAGTCATGAAATCTAAAAAGAAAACAATAACACAAATTATTTTATAAATGAAAATATGTAAAAAATATACATTATTGTAAGTACTAATATTGATCTTAGTTAGGTGTATGATCAGTATGTATTATTTTTAATGCCCCTAAACAATAATTGATTCCAAGGAATCATTTCAGTACATAATAATCCATACTAATATTATAAATGTGAAAGTAACTGTCTGTCTGTCTGTTACGTTTTCACACTTAAACCGCTGAACTGATCATCATGAAATTTGGCAGAGATATAGCCTGGGATATGGAGGACATAAGCTACTTTTTTACGCGATAACAGACTTCCACGCGGGCGGAGCCGCGGGCAAAAGCTAGTTTGAATATAATACACAAAAAATATTTTTATTAGAATAATGATTCACTAAATATTCAACTTGCTATGCTTTTTTATTCAATAGATCATTGGAATATTTGATTGACTGAGATTAGTACATTTACAATTTACATTATGTAATAAATGTCAGTTGTAAGAATCCAATTTGCAATAAATACACAGTAAAATCCTTTCATATTTTTGTGGATTTGTAGTAAAGGTAGTACGTTTGTGAATAAATCTAAAAAGACCTTGAAACATGTACTCACTTCATACATAAATATAATGTGATTGTATTTGAATCAGCACATGGTTCATGAACACAATAATTTTAACTAACATTTATAGAAAGTATAGATTTCTGAACCTTATTATACAGTGTTAGGATGAAATTTGTGAATTTTGAATTAAAATTTAGAAACTATCTTCATACAAATTGTCGTTTAGGACTGAAAAAGTCAGATTACAATTTGGAAAGCGGCATTTTGTTTATTCAATTCACACCAGTAAAATATTTTTCAATTACCATAACAATTCCTTTTTCTAAAATACACGCCGCAGGTACACACCACACAGTTCAATTGAAAACAAAATAGAACAAAACTCGTGTCTATCCTACTCGAACGAACACCGCTATTTTTATTGAAGGTTCGTATTCGTAAGGTTTTCGTTCGTAAGAAAGAATAGATAATAGAATCCTGAATGACAATTGAATATTTGTTGTCTATTAACTAGGGTTGAGTTAAGTTGGATAGAGATGTGAACCATAGAGAAAAGTAATGTCTAAACTCTGGTTCATTGGGTCAGTCATAGTGGTGGGTCTTGGTCGAATTTTTGATGGACGAAACGATTTTCGCCATTTTCCCGACGACGAAAACGGTTGCAAAAAACGGTCGTCGTTGCAACTGGTTTGACGGCTTAAGGACGAAACTTATCCAACATGGAATAGAATTCCGTTTTAGTAGAGTGAAATAGTTGCAGTTTGTAGTTCTTTTTGTACTAGACAGAGGTTCTACTTCGAGCTAGAAATATAAAAAAAAAAAACTATTTCAGTAAAACATATTTTTTTGTGTTCTATTGTCATTTTTTATTTAAAAAAAATAGATTATACAAAATTGACACCTGGGAGTGCTACTTGTGCATTTTTAGGGAACTATTGAGTAGAAATATTGAATAAAAAGCTGATGTCACTTTTTTGGGGCAAAAAAAACCACTGTGGTTTGTGACGACAAACCGTTTTCAAAGACCGTTTTGTGTTCTGCGATGATGAAACCGTTTTACGTCCTGGGTTCAAACAGTCTTCGTTGCATAAACCAGTCTGCGAATTATTTAGTGCTATTTTTTAGTTTACGTCTATGAAAATACAGTCGTGAACGCAATGAGTCAACTATCTCGTCCGTCGCGTTCGTTTACAAAACAGTCCTTACAATAGAAAGTGAACTTTATGTCAATGAAATACAGTCGATAATTGTATTACCTTACCTTACCTACCAGTTGTCAATGCTGTCGTTTGTGATGCGAAGATCGAACCCGTTGATAGTTGTAAGAAACTGCAACTACTTCACTCGACAAAAACGCAATTCTATTCCATGTTGGATAACTTTCGTCCTTTAAGCCGTCTTCAAATCAGTTGCAACGACGACTGTTTTTTTCAACCGTTTTCGTCGTCGGGAAAACGGTTGCGTTCGTCCATCAAAAATTCGACAAGAACTTATAAGCTGTAGCTGAAACTGAGCTGAAACTGAGAAATAGGCTACATTCCGATTTAAGCCGTTATTACACTTACACACTCTCATAACACTTACATCAATAATTAATTTGCGTTCCGATTTAGAATATCACGATTATAACAGCTGAGAGCTGTTTGACAGCGCTCAAGGTGATATTATTATAGGGCGTGTCATGCGTGAATGGTCGGCGTTATCGCAAGATGGCGCGTGTCATCACGATTCACGGGACATCGTTATCGCGCTCACGCCAATTCGGTACGCGTATAAGCACGCTCAAATCAATTACAGTGCAATTCGGAATGAAGCCTTAATCTAAGCTGATGGCAGTCTGACGGTCACAACACAGTCAATGTCATTATGACAGTAATTGTCAATATTGTCATTCCTCCTTGTGGAATGGAATGTGAAGTAGGTAGGTAATGAAGATTTATTTAAGAACGAATAGGTACCTAATTTACAATGTTTTGATTACGTTTCGAACGTTCTATTTTAGTTTGTTGAAGGAAGAATGTTACGTAATTATATTAAACAGTCTAATAAAAAGCTTTTATCAAAAAACAGGCAATGCAATTTTTTCAGAAATGTGCTAAAAGAGTCGCAAGAGCATACGTTGTACAGGCATTCAGTTGCAAAATGTTAACGTATTCCCGAAGTACTGTGATATTAGGAATCGAAACCTCTTGCGATGATACTGGTTGTGCTGTTATTGATGGCACAGGTCGTTTACTGGGAGAATCTTTGTACTCTCAAACTGCTCTCCATACAAGATATGGCGGTGTTAACCCAATTTTTGCGCATGAATTACATCGAAATAATATAGAAAGAGCTGTAACAGACGCCCTAGATAACGCTGGCAAAACCATTGAGGATATAGATGCTATTGCAGTAACTACAAAACCTGGTTTGCTTTTGAGCCTTCAGATTGGAGCAAAATATGCTAGGTATCTCTCAAGAATACATAGCAAACCCTTAATACCTGTTCATCACATGGAAGCCCATGCTTTAGTAGCTAGAATGTATCATGAACTCCAGTTTCCTTTCTTAGTTTTACTGATATCTGGAGGTCACTGCTTGTTATCAGTTGTAAAAGACATTAATGAGTTTCTCTTACTTGGAAAAGGCCTGGACAATGCCCCTGGTGAAGTATTAGACAAAGTTGCTAGAAGAATGAAATTAAGAAATATTCCTGAATACTCACAGATATGTGGAGGTCGAGCAGTGGAGTTGGCAGCACAGAGATCTACAAACCCAGGCCAATTTGAATTCCCTTTGCCCTTATCAAAATTTAGAGATTGTAGCTTCAGTTTTAGTGGGTTGAAAGATTCTTTAGTTCGCAAGCTGATAAAAAAGGAAACAGAACACAATGTGATGGGTGATGAACTAGTACCAGAAGTGTATGATCTATGTGCAGCATTCCAGCTCGCTGTTGCAGAACATATAGCTCATAGAACACACAGAGCTATGATGTTTTGTGATAAAAATGTGTTAATAAACCCGGATAATAAGGCAATTGTTGTGTCTGGAGGAGTTGCTTGCAACAATTTTATATTTCAATCAATTGAACATATTGGAAGTAAGATGGGTTATAAGATATATCGTCCACCTCCTACTGTATGTACAGACAATGGTGTAATGATTGCTTGGAATGGCTTAGAAAAACTGAGGAAGCAATGTGATATTAGGGCAGACTTTAGTCTCAAAGAACTTGCTCCAGAAGCACCACTTGGTAAAAGTTTAATTAATGAAGTACTGGCTGCTAATATACAAACAAAAGTTACAAGATTAAAAACATTACTCAAATGAAATGATTCGTTTTCTTCCCTAAAACTCATCACCTTTTTTCTATATCAAATTTGAGCATCTATAGAACGGTGGCCAGCACATCAAGTTACCACAAACTGTCAAATTTTCTCGTTCAATTATGAACTTAATCGTCAACATTTTGAAGTTTAAAATAGTTTGGAGAAATTTGACAGTTTCATGTAGCTTGATGTGCTGGCCACTACATACATTTTGCTGCTTAGAGAAAATAAAAAAGAACATTAGTAACAATAATTTATTGACAAACTTTACATTAAACTAAGTTGTTTGCTGACAATCATGCATGCTGGTAAAGGATCCCATTCTCTCTACTTGGCAGCAGGAGCTTTCAGATCTGAAAATTTAAGTTTAACTATTAGTCAACAACAAGGATATACATTGACTTACAATGTGGCAAAAACTGTCAAAAAAACAAACAGGAAAGGGTACAAACAGTTCCTCTATGTATGCATTAAACAAAACAAATGCAGATGTTATTCATTTTCTAAAATATGAACTCATTGTTAGTGTCAAAAACGCAAACAGTTGTAAATTGCAATCAAGTAATAAACAAATGGTTATTTAGCACAAGTTCTCTATATTAGTCTTTCCTCAAAGCAATTTCATTTAATAATGAAATTGAATGGACAAACATTGAAAACCTTGGTTGCTTGTAAGACAAACCTAATTTAGATCATCCTTTTTAGTCCTTTTCATCTGAAAAATCAATTGGTAATTTGATTTTACATACTCAAATTAGAAGACTGTGCTACCGCATCTGAAGTTAACTATGTTGCTACTGTAGGGAAATATGGTATGGCAGTGGGTACCCACATACATATTTATTTTATATAAATCAGGTCATTAACATCAGCTAAATAAAGGCCTTCAACATATTTTAAGTGTTTCTTAAAATACATGTATTTTTATCCAAATATTACATAAATTGTGTTTATTATTTCTAAATCTTATTAAAATTTTGGATTGGCCATACATGAACAGGTACCTTGTTAATTGGTATAGCTCATTGATCAATGGTCTGGCTAATTTATTATCACTACATCAATAGATACTTACTTGCGGGCCTGCCGTTAAGCCATGGAGTAATACGGACATTGGAATCATCACGCTTTAACGCATCAGCACGTAACTCGGGTTTCAAAGATCGCCGCAGCATCTTTGCAGCGATGTTCGAGTAGTTTATGTAACTAGAATAACATAACCTTAGTATATTTCATCAATCCACAATTAAGATGTAAAATAAAGTATTTTTACGATTATAGGACTTACTTAAGACCAGCTGCTCTCCAGGCACTCATTTTGTGATAAATAAAGTTTTAGGACCTGCAAAGTAGAATCCTAGGAACCCGGAGGAAAAATCGAATTTCGAATATGTCTGATTGAACTTGAAGTGACGTAACAATAGTAGTGTTGTGCCTGTTTTTAACTCACATATTTTACACTCTTTAGTAAACACCCGTAAGAAGTTGAAAAGAATAACGTGTGTATTTTGTTGCTCATTAATTACTCAAAATAATTGACATTTTCTTAAACAGCGAGGTAGTGAAACCGGCCTTTCGGAAATCAAAACTACTTTGGTTTTTGCTGGTTTTGCTGGGCACATGCTAGATTCACACACAGCGAATCGCTAGTGACTTCAAAATGTTAAGAGTAATCAGTATTTAGTCGATTATAATATATTCATTCCGACTTTTTTTTTAAAGGTAACATTTTAAATTACTTTGGGAGTTTGTAGCTGGTATCACTGGCTTTTGCATGTGAAAATTAGTAAAAATGTTCAACAAATCAAAATAAAAAAAATATTTTGTATTAAGGAGCTCTGTAAATAAATACACTTATCGACACGACGTTCAAACGTTTTGAACATTTTAATAAGGTACGTGTTTTATTAATTGAATAAGTAAACTGCAGCAAATATGTACTTTCACTTGAAAAAATTGTGTTGGCATAAATTGATTGGTATGGTTTTTTATCCACGTTACAGATATTTTTCTCCTACGAGTGTCGTATTGTATTTCACTGTTAAACTTATTATAATTGCACTACTTTTCTGAACATTTCTTGCCATTTATTTTCCTGAATTTAGGAAAATGTTGCATTGAATTTGCATTGCAGCTGTTGCATTGCACCATCTAATCAGCTATACGGCGTTTGCGCTTACAGTAATTCAATAATAAAATGGATGCTGCTGATCGTCTGCTAAATAATGAAAGGCTGGTGACACATGGTAATTTAGAAGAGGATAAGTCGTTTGTGAAGCCACAAGCATCAGGGGTCAAGTGTGATATAGTCAATGAGTGTAAGGTGTTCATCAAGGCTGAGGATGGTGGTGGTGATGCACCAGTGAATACTTTTGGTGCGATGTTGCCACATAAGTCAGGTTTGTTGTTTATTTCTTTAATTTGGAAAACACACAAATAGAAAGAGATTACTGCAGCAAACAAGCTAACTTGATGTTGTTGCTAGGGAAAGGCATAAGATAAGGTTGTCTAATGTGTTCACTAATTATCAAACTTAACAAGATAATAAAACTCTTTTATTATTAATTCAGTATTTAAAGAAAATGCTTTTTTTGCTAATAGTTTTCTTTCTTATAGAATAAAAATTACAGTTATTATTTTCAGATAAACCTAATTTCGTCACTTCTACACCAGACCAAAAAAAGGAAACTCCATCAGAAACTCAAATTGTTGATTCTAATCCAGAATGTGACATGGAGGACGGTAAATAACTTGAATTAACACATTAACATGTTTATATCACCACCCAGGAATATAGAGAACAAATTATTTTATCATCCTGAGTTCTGCTTTGAAAAATACAAATCATGTTTATAAGCAAATCCGTTCTGATCTTCAGGTGTTTCCGAGTTGCCAATGGATGATGGTCTTCCAAGCACGGTGACAGTGCTAGATGCTCCTGATGGTGGCAAGGTGTATCTAGTGGGCACTGCTCATTTCAGCATACAGTCTCAGGATGATGTATCCAGGGTATGTGGTTTTCTGTACTTTAATGGATTTTATCACATCAGGTGCTGTCATTCAGGCTGAATTTTAATATTTTTTATATGAAACTATCATGATAACAATCTAAATCATCATTATCATTTCAGCTGAAAGACGTGCACTGCTGAACGTAGGCCTCCCTCAAATGGGGGAGGGTTAACCATAATCGCCACGCTTGGAAGGCGGGTTGGCGATCGCAGTATGGTGTTAAAATGCATAGAGAACGCTTCTGCCCATTCTAAGTCACTTAGTCGCCTTTTACGACACCCAAAAGTGGAAATGGGGTGGTGCTATTCTTTACGTCCAGCATCACACAACACTAAATATTATTGTTTTATTTCAGAAACATTTCATTGGTCACTCCATAACACTAGATGATATTGAATGGAAAATGAAGGACTGATGAAGAGATGACTCGTTTTGTTTATATTAACTATCTTATTTTAACATGATTGTAATTTTAGGTAATACAAGAAGTGAATCCACATATTGTGATGGTGGAATTGTGTGAACAAAGGACTAATATTCTGTTATTAGATGAAGAAGTCATACTTAGGGAAGCTAAGAACATTAATATTAAAAAGATCAGGTTTGTAACATTATTATTATTTGTATAAAATATTCATAGTCATGTTAAACAGTGAGTCAGAGGCTCTCATGCGCTGAAATCAGGCTTCTCTATAAAATTGGGATTCGATTATCTAATTGTGCTCATTTTTTATTAAAAAAATACCAATGTACGAATTACCCAAGAATGTACTATAACTGGCTGAACTTGACAGAAATTACAATAAAGCAGATAATTACAATATTTACAATGAAAAATAATACTAATAGTTTTGTTCCTTCTTTAATGCGTCATTGTTAATCGAAAATTTGTTTGTTTTTTGTTGTTACAGAGCAACAATGGCTCAGAATGGAGTATTTAATGGATTGATGTACATATTGTTATTAAACATGTCCGCTCATATTACAAGAGAATTGGGTATGGCACCTGGCGGCGAGTTTCGACGTGCTATGGCTGAGGTAACTTCTCAACTAAATATCCAACCAAATTAACCTTTTAAACATGTACTTTAACGAAAAAAGAACATATTTATACAAATGGTGTGTCTGTAAGTGTAAACAAAGCACACCGAAGGTTAAAACGGCGCTACACTTCAGCGTATCTTGAAATGTTAATAAAACTTTATTAGTAATAAAATAAGGTATATTTTGTTTTGGCTTAAAAACACAAATTTTTTGGAGAAGAGATCATCGCCCTGTAGTTGGGAAATAATAGGCTGGTACTATGGCCACACAAATACATAGCACCATTTTTTACAGAATTAAAAATAATTAAAGGTATTATCCATTTATTCCAGGCTAAGAAAATCCCGA
Organism: Dryobota labecula; assembly: GCA_947523025.1. Lineage (NCBI taxonomy): Eukaryota > Metazoa > Arthropoda > Insecta > Lepidoptera > Noctuidae > Dryobota > Dryobota labecula. Next base: position 18,192,775 of record OX383288.1, on the reverse strand, counting down.
GCTGTATTGTACAGTTGGGTGATAGGGCGATAGACATCACCCTTCACCGAGCCATAGCATCCCTCTCCTGGGGCCAGACCATCAGATTCATCTGGCATTTGCTCACGTCCAACCAGACAATAAGGTCAGTGTACTTTTCCATTTGTTTATATTATACTAGCTTTTGCCCGAGAGTGTTTTGTGGAGGTCGCATATAATCCCACGGGAACGTCCTACCTGGATAATCAGTATCATAATAATATGTCATATGCAGGGTATGGTCTACCTATGTGCCAAATTTCATCAAAAATCACCATTTAGCCATTAAGACTTCAAAAGGTAACAGACAGAGCTATTTTCGCAAGTATGGATTTATTAATGTTTTGGTATTGCTCTATACTATAGATACCTAAAAAGGCTTATCTCCATTACACTTATGTACATAGCCAGTGCTGGATTAGAATAAAGCAGCCACTGATTGGCCAATGGCCGATCCCACACTGAATTGAAATACCGGATCATTTTAAATCAGCTTTTACAAATCACTACCGTTATAGTAGCAAATTGCTTCAACTACTCATTATTAAAATTGAGATACTTTGTTTTATTTTGTATAGTTTGGAAGAAGTAGAAAAATGTAAACAAAAGAAAATGTTGGAAGACATGTTGGAAGAAATGGCAGAAGAGTTCCCTGCCTTGAAGCGCGTGTTTGTCGTTGAGAGGGACATGTATCTCTGCCATTCGTTGCAGGTCGCTGCCTTGCAACCGCGTGAGTATGATAATTACTATTACTAACAAAAATTACATGAATAACAATGAATTAAGTACAGATCCAGCAGTGCAGCAGGGAGCAGTGGTGGCGCAGTGGTGCCGGCCATTTCATTACCACAGCTCTCAAAACGGTGAAGGAAAACATCGTGAGGAAACCTATGAAATTCGAAGTCATGTGACATCTACCAACCCGCATTGGGCCCGCATAGTGAATTACGGCCCACTCCATCTCACCAAGAGGAGATGTCCCAGCAGTGGGAACATGATACGCTGATTATGTCTATTAGTACAGATCTCCAAAGAAAAGTATGCGCTTCGAGAATCATCGTCATCTTTGGAAATACGAACGCGCAATTATGAGATTTAATATAGAGCTTGCCTGGTTTGTATTACAAAACTATATTCAATTCCATAAAAAACTGTAACAAGAGCCGACAGAGAGATAACTTCATCATACAAACACGCGCTGATAGATACATTACTGCAAATCATCGAGTACAATGTGACGCGACGTTCGTGCTCATTCGGTAACAAGAAGATTATCGAAGCGCGTATCTTTTCTGGTTTAACTGTGCTTGATATTTTATTACTTTGCTTTTTCTAGGTCGGGAACCTTGCCGCATTGTAGGCGTCGTCGGCATTGGCCATGTGGCTGGCATCGTGGAACACTGGGGTAAAATTAGATCCCAAGACATTCCACCACTACTGCAGTAAGTAATAGTTATTCGTTATGCAGGGCTACTAAATTGTTTTATGGCGCGAGTACTTGTATTGAAACCTGAGCGTAGCAAGGGTTTCAAGGGTACGAGACGCAGAATAACTTTGCTGACGAGCGAAACACACAACTTTTCACCTCACTACAGCGAGGAAAAGGCTAGGTGCAAGAAAAAAATATATACCGCTTGCAACAATTACTCTGCAGGTGTTTTTGTATCTTCGTCGCTGATGATTTGTTACGATTTTATCTAAAAACAAACCAAAATGATGGAAAGTGATCAATTCACCTTCCATCATTTTGGTTGGTTTTTTGATGATATAAAGAGAAGAAAATTTTAAAAAGTTTAGTTGTTGGGCTGGCCAGTGCAATTATTCTAAAAATGAGGTTGGTGGACTGACATGAAATAAGTATTAATGCATTTTCAGTGGGTTGCCGGTATAGAAAATTATTGAATAGGAAGGTTCGAATTTTAAAAACACTATAACTGGTCACTATTACTACTAACAGCAAAAGACGTAAGTAGAAGTAACCAGACATGAAATTTACTTGTTCCACTATTTGACAGTTGATTGCATGCATGAGATGATTCAGAAAGGGGTTTTTTTGTAAGCTGGCAAGTTATAGTAGTTATTTATCTATTTTGTTAACTGTACATAATCTACGAATCTTAAAATATAATCTTTGATTCACCACACCATTTCCTGTCATACTGTGTTTAATGCATTTCTGTACAAAGTATTTTTTCACAAAACAATACTTTATAATATGTTTAACAGAGAAAGCTATAGATGAAACTGATATCCGGTAACTATCCAGTATCCGGCCTAAACTTAATATCCGCCGGATACCGGATAATAAGCGAGTATCCGGCTGGATGGCCGGGAATCGTTTTTTTATTTTACGAAATATAAAATGTAGGTACTTGATTTAATCCGTATAACAAATATAATCTTTTTTACTAAACAACAAAAAGAAATGTACTCAAACTGCACTAGGGCAAATTATGGTGAATGTATACCAATTTCTCTGCATTAAGAGGCAAAAAACAGTTTCGATTGTCTTCATAGACAAGCCCAGCTTCAAAAAAAAGTTCGCTGTATACATACAGATTTAACGATATTCTAACTTTGTTGAGTTCGAGTATCACTATATCTTTTTAGAATTATACGGAGCGGCGATTAGGTTATCACATTAAATAGTACAGCGGTTATTACAAGTTGTTATCAGTCTGTTAAAATAATAAAATAAACAATTAAAAAAATTGAAAACTAAATTTTTCTAACAAAATAAATGGCGTAAAAATTGGCACGAAATAAACCACCCTTGATAATAAGGCACTAGACAGACACGCGCAGGGCAATGATCAACACAAACTTTATGGTATTGTTACCAAATAAACACAAATTAAGTTAAATGTTGTTAAATACTAAAACGAAAAAAAAAGGTCCCACGGCTAGAATGTTAATTGTTATTAATTATTTTAATTGTGTCAGTTTAAAATACGTCATGTAGGACGGATATTCTACATGACGTGTGACGTGGTTTAAATTAATGTGATAGGTAACTTAATTGCCATATCCGGCTATCCGCCCTATCCAGCTTCAAGGTTGGCCGGATACCGGAGGCCAAACAGCTATCCGTTTCTAATGTTTACAACAACGCCACCCTGTCAAAATCATTCAGGCGCCATAATATCCTTATGTACATATACAGCGTGTTACGGAAAGGGTATATACATATCAAATGCACGGACTCTTTTGCTGATAACAAACTACAGGGCAATATTTTTTAATACCTATACCTACATAAATAAAAAGTTAAGAAACATTTAAATAAAAATCAAATGTTTCCAATTGAATTCTACACATCACTAGACCAAGTCAGCTGATCGGTGTCAATAAACTACACACCAAGAAACGGCGGTAACACGTTTGTTATGATTTAAATTTAATAAACTATCGAAATAAAAAAAATATTAAGTATTTTCTAGTTAGTGCTTTTGAGCTGAAATTTTGTAGAGAGATTCTGAACCAGATACACTCTTCACCCCGTTTGTATGGATATACCCTTTCCGTAACACGCTGTATAAAATAAAATCTTCGATGTTACCACAACATTATTATATGTATTCTTGCTTATCTGCAGAGTGCCACCGCCGTCTCTTTCCACACGCGTGATCCGGGTCACGATCCGCGTGGCGTGTGTAGGCGCACTTGTCTACGCTGGATACAAGCTCAGGCCTCGGCGCTGGTTTCCTTGACGACTAAATCTCCGCCACATGTTCATGTAAATATTATTTAATAATATTATTGACACCGATAAACTTATAGGTGTGAATTGTTTCATGCAAATGTAGATTCAAAATTATGCTTTTATGCAAGTTTCTCTATCGATCTTAAGTACTTTTTTTGCTTTCACAGTTTAGTATATTGCTTTTTGGCTTAAACCATTCCATTTCTCAATCTACCACTAGTTTTCTCAATACATTCAGGAAATTGATGATTGTTGATGGATGTTGGTCTTTTTTTCCAGGATTCTCGACTCGTATCTGAAGACGAAAATAACGAGAGGAGGATTGATGTCGTTCGATTCTGTGAATGTTTTAGCGTAAGATCTTGCAATGAAACTAAAAGTTAAAAATGCAATTCGTTGTAAGGGGGAGTTAATGTTGAGGTTACTCAATAATACATATTTGGCCATATATTTATCAAAAATATAGCATATTATGGTATCTATGTAATTAAATATGTTATAATATACTTATTAAATAATAGTAGGATTGAAAAATATCTTGGTAAAAATGTTGCTATAGGTATCTTAGAATAAGACCATTTCATTGCTAGGTGTAACCTTATAAGAATTGAAATCCTTGGGATAATTTTTGTGAACTACCCAATGTTGCCTTTGCACATAAGAAATTTGAAAATTCAACTTGCTCTTAAAAAACACACGGGACTTGGAGAATGGGATTATAGCTTTATTGTGTTTGGACCACACTGTTTATTAATGTCTTAAAATATTTTTCGTGAACTAGGTGGCGATTCGCCAAAGTAAATTAAATTAGATGACCTCTAACTCTGTCGATATCTAGTATGTTAATTAAAAAAACCGGCCAAGTGCGTGTCGGACCACGCACAATGAAGGGTTCCGTAGTTGGGATGAATTTATCCCAAAAACAAACTTAACATTGTAGGTAGTTGAAAAACATGTTCTTCCATACTGAATGTAAGGGAGAACATGTTTTTCAACTGTAAGTTGGTCACTATAACTTCGTTATATATACTACTGCTGTGAATTTTTTCACGTATCCAAGTACAACCATTTACCTGGCAGAGGGGACACACTTGTCTCTAACAAAAATTAGCACTTCAATGCTTAATATTACGCAAACGGATCCCTGAATCGAAAAATGGTTTTCACAAACCCACAATATTTTTGAACAGCCTATCCAACGACACCCCACACTATGGGATCGACGAGAAAAAATGTCATCCCCACTTTACGTGTAGGGGGGTACCCTAAAAAAATATATTTCAGCATTTTATTTTACCACTTTGTCGGCGTGATTAATATGTATACTTATGCCAAATTACAGCTATCTAGTTCTAAGGGTCTCTGAGTTAAGCCACAGACAGACAGACTGACATGGCGAAACTTTAAGGGTTTCTTGTTTATTACGGAACCCTAAAAAGGGCGTCCCTTTAATCGATAATACCGTAATACTCTAAGCGTCCTGTCCATAAATGATATTTTGAGCCTACTATAATCTAATCGAATCCTTTGAGTGTTACGCGCTTCAGTCAGTACGTCGCAGCGAGTCGTCACGAGCGCACGTGGCACAAGTGTCGATTCTAGGTTGTTGTTAAAAAGCGACACGACTACGAGTGGCAACAAATCTGTAGCGCTATTCTGTAGAAATCTCACCGTGAAAACTCAAGTGAAGTGAGTTCAAAGGGAGCTGTCAATCTCTAGACTTCCTAGCTTAAGCTAGGGTGACAGTTCACTTCGCGCTCACTTCACCTATATTTTTACGGTGAGAATCGACCGGCTGGAGCACGGGCGAGCAAAGAGTTCGAAACGAGCATGTTACACGGAGTTTGAAACGAGCATGTTACACGGAGTTTGAAACGAGCATGTTACACGGAGTTTGAAACACCGCGTAACGTAACATGCTCGCTGAGAGTGATACGTTACAGCCCGTAACACCGGTCAGTACCCACCTTTATGTTCCGACTGCTGGAACACAGGCCTCTCGAGAGAGGCAGTAGGGCGTTATGCGCACGCAGGCCAAGCGCAGGTTGGTTGGTTATACAGCTGATCCATAAATTAAGAAAATCACGTAATAAAGTTAAAAGTCCCATTTCTCAATCTGAATATTTCCATGAGTGATATAAATTCATCACATAATATTACCGTTACTAAGGTAGTTTTTTAAACAAACTCGTCATTATTATAATGACTGAATTATGGTCGTTGACTTATTTTAGGTTAAATCTTCAATCTCTGTTTGTTCTCTGAATAAGTTGTTTTTTTGTTTTAATGTAATTTCTTTTCTTTGCTTCTTAAGTAGAGATCGGATTATGAAATGCATATTTACCTAAAGTTAATTTTTGGCTATGAAATTATGGAAGCGGCTTCTTAAATATTTTTTTTGTTAATGTAGATCCCATTATGGGATTCCAGAAAATCCGGGAATGCACAACTAATCGGATACATGATATGGAAACGACTTCTTAAATATGTGGTATTGTTTAACTTTACACCATATGCTAGCATTCGATTATATAGTCAAAAAGTAGTAAATTTATCAATTCCGGAATCGCGAGATTTTTACGTTCGATACAAAAGTGCATTCCATAATAGCCAATACCTCAACTTTTGGTAAATATGCATCCGATTATCCGATCTGTATTCATAAGTTAGCAGGGTTTGGAGTTAAGAATTTAAGAATACCATAAAGAATAATAACATATAAATTAAATTAAATAGCTTGACTCGGTTAGCAAGAAACTTAACCCAATCGGTTTTTTTTTTTTTTTTGTTATAAATTCCTATTGTTTATTATTCTTATGATATAAACCTGGCCAAACCTAACCTATTTTAAGACCACTCTATGCATTTTGGACTTTTTTAGTTATTGTTATCAATTATTTAGGTGTAATTCTAGGATTTTTGCATAACTTCCACGCTATTTAATACTGGGTCTATTATAATTATTATGGGATTGTCGTTTTCTGTTTTGTTGTCTGTATGTTTTACTATATATAATAATAATAAAACTTTCGCTTATTTTTATGGTGACTTGAGCCGACATAACTGAACACTTCTATACACGAAAGAAAATGACAAATAGTTATATTAAGTCGTAAAAACTACTATAAAATATAATGTTACAGGCACGAAGACGGTTAGAAGCCTAGCTATGAAATTTCTAAGAAATACAAAGTGTTCAACAAGCGATTGACCAATTTTTGACTAGTTATATTGGTTTGATTAATATAAAAAACATTATAAGGACTGTGATAGAAAATTAATAATAAAGTTTCCATCCGTCATAAGGAATAAGCCAGTTTTAATAAAAGTATTTATGTACTTATATAATATACATTCTGTAGAGATTGATTGTGTTTATAAAAAGAAATAGAGCATTTTGGTTTTTTTTTTATTGTTATATAGGTACCTCACGAATTATGCTTTGTAGCTCAGTAATAAAATTAAACATTGTTAACACTTTATAAATAAATGAATAACGTATACTAAGAATAATGTGCATTTTATTTCCCAAGCCAAACCTAAAATTTATAATCGGACCCCAGGCCACAAAAGTTGCAAAATATTATAAATGATCTATAAAACAATAAAACACCGTTCAAGTGCGTGTCGGCCAACGCATAACGAAGGGTTCCGTAAGGCAGACCCCACATTGGCGTGCGCGATCCGCGGGCGTGCGAGTAGCGCGAGCGCCGCGCGCGCGCTGCGTGAACGTCGGGTGTTGCCGCCGTGTGACGTGTGTAAGGCGTGCGCGCGGCGCTCGCCTGGGCGTTTAACCCCCTTCAGACAAGTCAGTCACAGTTTGGCCAGTGCCGTGTTAGCACACGTCGTTGCGTTACTGTTCTACAATTACTAACAAAATGGACTCAGACGAGGAAACACTACTGTTAGCTTTGCTACTAAAAAGAAATAAGACACGTAATAAAAAGACTAAACGCCTCTGGCAAGATACATTATGGTCTTCTTGTTCACAAGAAAGTGATTACTATATTTTGTATTACTTTTTTTTGCGGCGGGGATAGGGGGCGAAGGGGTAAGAACGCGACTCGAGCGTCGCGAGCGCGCCGCACGCACGCTGCACGCACGTCACACGGCGGTAACACCCGACGCTCACGCAACGCGCGCACAACGCTCGCGCTATTCGCACGCCCGTGGATCGCGCACGCCAAATGTGGGATCAGCCTAATTGGGATGAATTTATAGTTGAAAAACATGTTCTCCCATACATTCCAACTGCTAATGTAAGTTTGTACGCACAATATTGAGAGATTTAATGTTATTTTAAGACCATAGACTTCTCATAGGTTTTCCTGTAATCTATAAGTATAGAACTATTTACTGAATAAAAAAATTAAGCTCAGTATTTACGGAGATAACGGAATGGTAAATTTTCATCTATTTTCTTTAATAACTTTAAAGCTCTTTATCTTAGAAAAAAAAAAAAAAATAGATCCCTAAGGTCGCGTGCTATTTAAGACTGCGCCGAGTGCACAGTGGCGCCCTCATCGTTATTTCGGTGATTTCTTTTATTTTAGAATGAAAATACAGAAAATAAGCTCGTCAAGTTGTGCTTCACAAGACTATAAGTTATTATTACTACAAACAGTAGTTTTAAATTGTTATGTTTTATTGTAATCATTAAAAAGGAAAACAGTGGCCACTAAGCTCCGTTTTAATGATTACAATAAAACATATCAATTTAAAACTACTGTTTGTAGTAATAATAACGTATAGTCTTGTGAAGCACAACTTGACGAGCTTGTTTTCTGCATTTTCATTCTAAAATAAAAGAAATCACCGAACAAACGATGAGGGCGCCACTGTGCGCTCGGTAGCCTCTTAAAAAAAAAGACCTTTGTAATTTTATTCTGCTGCGGTTCACAAGGCTAGACTGGTTAGTATGAGGTACAGACTACAAAACCTATCATTACAGGCTTTTAATATTCGAAATTAACTATTATTATCGCCTCACATAAGTACAGGACGACGTACATTGTTTGCAAATCCGGGTGCCTACCACCAACTCTTATAATCTATACTAATATATAAAGCTGAAGAGTTTGTTTGTTTGTTTGTTTGTTTGTTTGAACGCGCTAATCTCAGGAACTGCTGGTTGGAATTGAAAAATTCTTTTTGTGTTGGATAGTACATTTATCGAGGAAGGCTATAGGCTATATAACATCACGCTACGACCAATAGGAGCGGAGCATAAATGAAAAATGTTGCAAAAACGGGAAAAAATATTCCTTTTTGGGAGCTTCCGTTGCGTGCGCTGCATAAACGGTTTAAGTTACGCAAATATCATGTATGATAGAATTATTCCTCTTTAAAAGTTCTAAAAAAAAGTCCGCGACAGCATATGTCTATCTTTTAAGATTGACTCACTATAACCTTTTTTTATAGTAATCAATTTTTTTCGAAATTAATTCATTATTTGCGAAGGAGTTTTATCAACATAATATTAATCCTTATCCAAATAAATATGTTATTAATCACAAGTATTTAAATGTAAACAAAATTGTCCTTGACATCACTTGATTTCAATCAACATCTTAGGAGATATCATAATTTTAAAATAACTCCGCAACAAAATAAGTAGAAAATTCATTATTTAAACAACTCTCTCTCTTAGGTGACGCAGACGAAGTTACGCGGGTCAGCTATATTATAAAGCTATACAGTACAGTATAAAGAAGAGTTTGTTTGTTTGGTTGAACGCGCTAATCTCAGGAACTAGATACTGGTTCGAATTGAAAAAATATTTTAGTGTTGGATAGCCCATTTATCGAGGAAGGCTATAGGCTATATATCTACGCTACGATCCTTAGAAGCCAAGCGAAAAGAACGGAAGTCAGAAAGAACGCTAAGCGATAACGAAGTTTTAGCGCGGGCGAGCGACGGGATGCGAATGCGACGCGATGGGTGGGCCGAAATTTCACGCGAACGAAGTCGCGGGCAGAAGCTAGTAATATAATAAAAGGTACTGCTATAAAGTGGTAGACCACTAGATAGCCGATAAGGCCGAAATTCTCTGGGAGCGACCATGTCGCGTAGGTAGTACGTCCCTATAAGTTTTAACGACGATCTGGTAAATATCACGGTAATCCGCTGGGTGCGGAAGGCAAGGATCAGTCATTGTGCATGAAACCTGTAGTGCGAAAGATGCAGACACCTTTTTGGAGTTTCGGCTGAATGATGATGATAAAGATATCTACAGCAGTTTTTTTTTTTTTTTTAATTTATTATCCATTGCTTTTCTCCGAAGGAGTTTCACCTACCTATTGGTTTTCATATTCAGATTAATATGTTCAATAGAATATTATAACTGGCTGAGTGAAAAATTAAAAGTGACTGTCATTATTAATCGGACAGCAACTAAATTAAAAAAAAAAACGTAAAAAAATGGACATTTTGGAGTACCTAATAATATAATGTTTACGTGAAATTCTAAGTAATTCGTAATAATGCGACAAAATTGTTTATTCAAAAGTTTAAGTAAATTAATATGAAATACCAAACATGCCTCCTACTTAGTCGATTTTTGAGCAAAACCTTTGAAGTTCCAGTCAAATGTAATCCAATTGCATCACAAATTAGACATCCAAAGATCACCCGTAAGCGATCATACGTAATTTTAGATTTTCGATACCTAGTGTGCCATCCACGATAATGATAGTATGTGAAACTCGTTTCAATTTTGATTTTTTCAGCCGTGTGCTCAATATTTTCAAGGAATTATTGCGCTGCTAGCGGTATTGATTTGCCAAAATCGGCAACTTTTCTACACCAGGATCAAGATGCTACCGTTGTGCTCTTGGGGACCGTGCATTTCAGCAAACAATCAGTGGAAGATGTTTCCCAGGTAGTTATACTCTTCTAAAAGGCAATAAGTTACTATATGCTTAAACGTCGACGATCACCTGGGGGCTGGGAAGACTAGGTACTTTCATAAAAATAAAATAAGATAAACCTAAGTAATTATTAAATAACTACGTTATAGCACAGTATAATAAAGTAACAGTATTATGTCTTCATAGAAAACGGCCGAAACGACGCGCTTCGAAATCTCAGTGTTTATATATGTACCTACGCAACAGCCGCGAGTGCGCGGCAGTTACGCACGGACCCGGCAAGGTTTATCTACCGTCTCTACCGAGCGGCCGTAGGTAATTATTTCAAATTCACTGCCGAGACGTAATACTGTTACGTATTTATACTGTGGTTATAGGCACCTACCTATACTTATAATGGCTACCTAGGCACAGTATAATAAAGTAAGCCGTATTACGTCTCGGCAGTGTCCTTGAATAATTACCTATGGCCGCTCGGTGGATAAACACCAGTTTTTTTAATATTTCTATGATAAACACGCACTAGGGTTGCCCACTGACTCTTGAGTTGTAACTGTACTTTGTAAGTCCGGCAAATTGAATGATGGGAGACCATTCTTTTTTAAAACCTTGCAGGTAATATGTCCTGCATTAACGCGGGCGAAGCAGCCAGCAGAAACTAGTACTTATACAGTGTAAGCTCTATAAAACGACACTCAAAGGACTGTGCATATTTTGACGTTATACAGCGTGTTACGGAAAGGGTATATACATATCAAAGGCACGGATTCTTTAGGTGATAACAAACTACAGGGCAATATTTTTTAATACCTATACCTACATAAATAAAAAGTTAAGAAACATTTAACTAAAAATCAAATGTTTCCAACTGAATTCTACACATCACTAGACCAAGTCAGCTGATCGGTGTCAATAAACTACACACAAAGAAACGGTGGTAACACGTTTGTTATGATTTAAATTTAATAAACTATCGAAATAAAAAAAATATTAAGCATTTTCTAGTTAGTGCTTTTGAGCTGAAATTTTGTAGAGAGATTCTGAACCAGATACACTCTTCACCCCGTTTGTATGGATATACCCTTTCCGTAACACGCTGTAGAGAGTTTTTGTTAAATGTAGAGAAGAAAAATCTGTTTTAGAAAAAGAAAAAGTTTATTTCAAACCAGTGTTAGTAATTACATAATAACAATTCTTACATAAAAACAATTCTTATATGAACGCTATTGCGTATAGTCTGTTATTTTCGTCTGACGTCTTTTGCTGCACCAGTAATTTTGTTGTATTTTTTTACTTATTTTATTCATATCTTGTGATATTAAGGCATCTTGGTGATAAAGAAAGTACTTATCCAATAATTTAGCTGCTTCAAGAGCTTCTTTAATGCTCGGCGGAGGCTCAGGGTCATCCGTCTCATCTTCTTCATCTCCTTGTTCTTGATCCTCATTTTTTCTTACTGAATCCAAAATTTCTTTGTCTGTCGTATTTGGAGGAAGAAATGCCAACTCTAGGTTTTGAAGGTTTGATATAAGAGGGTGGGCAGGGCAGTTGTCAACAAGAAGTAAATTTTTTTGGCCCTTTAATTCTGCATTCCACTTTCGCACTTCTTCAAAATGTTGACTGTCATCCAAGCTGATTTATTAGCTTTATACGTCACTGGCAATTTTTTAATGTTCTTAAAACACCGCGGATTTTTCGACTTACGTATTACCATCAGCTTTTTTTTTCTGTGCCATCCATATTAGCAGCCACAAGCACTGTAATACGCTCCTTGGAGAGCTTTCCTCCCGCACACTTTTCCCCTTTAAATTTCAAAGTTTTATCTGGGGTCAACTTACAGAAAATTCCTGCTTCATCAGCATTAAAAATGTCACTTGGGCCCTTTTTTTAATGTAAATTTTGACCACACTATTAATCCAGTCGTGAGTAACATTTCTATCAACACTTCGTGCTTCTCCACTAATTTTACCATAGTTGATAATTATGATGACGTTGCTTGAATTTTCCGAGCCATCCTTCTGATGATTTGAAAGAAGTTAAACCAAGTTCTGCAGCGAAGTTTTCCGCCTTAGGTATCAAGATCGGCCCCGAGATAGGCTTATTATTCTGGCGCTGTCGGTGAAACCATGATAGTACAGGTTGATCTAAATCTTTGTATTTAGGTGTCTTTAATTTTTTGGAAGATTTTCCATCCTCCTCTGCTTGAAGATTTTTTTCTTTATTTTTCCATTTTGTGGATACGGTAGATCGTCTAAATCTAAAGCGTTAAGTACTTATCTTCTCTCCCGCCTCTATTGCGCAAATCAGTAAAACTTTTTCGTCAATACACAGTGATTTTCTCTTATTTGCCATGTTTACAGTTTGAAAGTCAGTAAGCAAATAAGAATATGATAACCGTGATTTCGACGCGCGTCGTTTCTGCCGTTCTGTATGAAGACGTAATACTGCTTACTTTATTATACTATGACGTAGGTAGTTGACCCGATTCTCATTAATTCGGCAAAGGAGATTGGAGAACCCCTAATGGATTAGGTATCTACCTACTTTCAATAGGATTAGTGAAATAAAACGATTCTTTATCTTCAGATAGTGAAAGTGTTGCAACCGAACGCTATTTTAGTTGAATTATGTCGCCAACGAGTATCACTCCTAGAGTTGGACGACAAGAAATTTCTAGAAGACGCAAAAAAATTCGACGCCCGAAAGTTAAAGTTAGTCCTGCCTATGCCTTATAAATCAGTATATATGTATAACGTAGTACACCCAGGCTTGTGGGAGGACTATCTGGCTGTGACTCGCTAGCGCAGTTTTTGAATTTGCCCGCCAGCACAAACTTCAATTCGTAGTCGACGAGTGAACGCACACTTTGAAAAATTACTGTACAAAGAGATCGTAACGGTTGGTTCTTTCACTCAGCAAAAAAGATCCGTGACTATAAAGAGAAGGTTGATTTTTTATATTGGGAACCAACCCACATGTAGCTGGGTACCTTCCATTAACCGTTAGGACCTCTTTGGTCGTTACAACTACTCGTATACAACGTATACAACTCATCCCTGACCACAATGTGGGTTGAATCCTTTCTGCTTAACTACGTCCATTTTATGCAATCGTTTTCGTAAGTCGTAATCCATACTAATCCATACTAATACTAATATTATAAATGTGAAAGTAACTCTGTCTGTCTGTCTGTATGTTACGTTTTCAAGCTTAAACGGCTGAACCGATCATCATGAAATTTGACAGAGATATAGCCTGGGATATGGAGAAGGACATAGGCTACTTTTATACGCGATAACCGACATCCACGCAGGCGGAGCCGCGGGCAAAAGCTAGTGATTTATTATATTTTTATGTTTCTACAAACATACATAATCTTTACTAAATTCAAACAGAGAAGCGGTAAAAGGTCAAAACTTTGTGTCTGGAATGTTACATGCAATGCTTTTGAAAACCTATGCTGATATCGCGAAGGAATTGGGTGTTGCTCCGGGTGGAGAGTTTCGGCGAGCGTACCATGAGGTCAGTAAGTCGTTTATAGTACCTAAGTAGATCTAATTATGTACGGTGGCCAGCACATCAAGTTACCACAAACTGTCGAATCTTCTTGTTCGATTTTGAACTTAATCATCAACATTTTAAAGTTTATAATCGTTTGGAGAAATCCGACAGTTTCGTGTAGCTTGATGTGCTGGCAACTGTACGTATAGGTACGTAAATTTGACCTACTCAGTCGTAAATTTATTTTACATCCGATTTTCAGATGAAAAAAATCCCTGGCTGCAAATTGTATCTTGGCGATCGGCCAATTCAAATAACTATAGCTCGAGCTTTTCAGTCTCTAAGCGTTTATGAATTGGGACAAGTTCTGTACCATCTTACGTCGACGAATCCTAAGCCATTAGAGTAGGTATTTTCGTAAACTATCTTCAAAATAATAAATACCTTTTTTATATGTGTTAGGTAATAATAAATACTATTTATTTTTTGTGGTATAGCAAAGAGCAGTTAGAAAAGTATAAAGATCGAGACTTTGTACAAGCACAATTTGAAGAAATTACTAAAGACGTTCCAGCGTTTAAAAAAATATTCCATGTGTTTGTTGACGAGCGTGACAAATGTCTCGCATATTCGCTACAAGAATGTGTTCGTTCTGGTAAGTATTGTGTAAGTAATTTGTAAGAACGATAGATGGAATAGGAAATTAAAAGCAACAAAATAATATCCTGTTTATTATTTATCATGTTTCGATATTGATACTCATCACGTCTGCGGAGTTTCGCTTATTTATTTAATTTTACCCTGTATTTTTGTTTTCGTTTTCAATAGTTCAGACTCCACGAGTCCTCGCGGTTGTTGGCATGGGGCATGTAGATGGCATTGTAAAATATTATGGTAAAATGAAACAAGAGGATATCGTGCCGCTGCTGTTGTGAGTATAGCTACTTGAATAGAAAGCCAATTAAATTTTATCTGAGTGCTCAACACTCGATACCAAATTCTAGTTGGCGCTTTACACCAATGATAAAATAAACATACAAATCCGTTCCGTGTGGTGTCGGACGTAAAGAATAGCATCACCCTATTTCTTCCCGTGGCGTGGGTGGGTGTCGTAACAGGCGACTAACCCTAGTAGCATTTTTTGTTGGCATTTAGTTGGGCCACTTACCTCTGGTTAGTTGGCAAATGCATACAATTGGCGGGCAGTTTTCGGGTTGGGCCAACAACTGATGGCCTACGTGGATTTGCCTACGAAGGCCCAACTTGCAATTGGGCCAAAGTACATTGCCCTACGAAGGCCCAACTTGCGATGGGGCCAACGTACATTGCCCTACGAAGGCCCAACGAAAACGGGTTATGGGTAGGCGCAACGACACGCGAGCGCAAGCGGTTGTATGTTGGTTGGTTCTATGGCTGGTTTCAGAGCGACGCGTCTCGCCAGCGCCGGCCGTACGCGCGTCGCTATACATGAACCTTATCGGCTTCAAAATAAGGTAGGTTTTCCAAAACAAATCGCTAAAATCAACCTTATTTTGAAGCCGATAAGGTTCATGTATAGCTACGCGCGTACGGCCGGCGCTGGCGAGACTCGTCGCTCTGAAACCAGCCATAGAACCAACCAACATACAACCGCTTGCATTAATGTATTGTGTCGTTGGGCCTACCCATAACACGTTTTCGTTGGGCCTTCGTAGGGCAATGTACGTTGGCCCCATCGCAAGTTGGGCCTTCGTAGGCAAATCCACGTAGGCCATCAGTTGTTGGCCCAACCCGCAAACTGCCCGCCAATTGTATGCACTTGCCAACTAACAAGAGGTAAGTGGCCGAACTAAATGCCTTTAAATTTAAAATTAAGGCAAGCGGTTGTATGTTGGTTGGTTCTATGGCGGTTTTTCAAAACAAATCGCTAAAACCAACCTTATTTTGAAGCCGATAAGGTTCATGTATAGCGACGCGCGTACGGCCGGCGCTGGCGAGACGCGTCGCTCTGAAACCATTTATATTTATCGTTTCACAGCATTATTTAGGAATAACGTAGTACGGTGGCCAGCACATCAAATTACCACAAACTGTCAAGTTTTTTCGTTCGATTTTGAACTTAATCGTGAACATTTTAAAGTTTAAAATCGTTTGGAGAAATCTGACAGTTTTGTGTAGCTTGATGTGCTGGCCACTGTACACACGGCTACAAATCAAGCTATACATTTCCAGTATAAGCTTATCTCGCATTGTATAGGATTGCCGTAAAGTGAGAGGTCAGCTTATACTTGAAATGTATAGCTTGATTGCGTACCTACCTACTGGGATGGGACTGCGTTCGGATCGGTTGGCACTAGGCACTAGGGATCGATTCGGGACAAAAATATTGATTTTATCCAAATTCCTAACGAATCCCATAAAATGGGAACGGATTCTGGGTTTCGAATCAGAATAAACCGCAACTAGCATCATCTTTCTGACTGACCGACTCAGTGGCGGTTTTACCAGTAGGCTGAAAAGGCTTGAGCCTAGGGCGGCGGATTTTAGGGGCGGCAAATTAAGCGCCAATGGTAATGGACATGGTAATGGTAATGTATGGACATTACCTCGCCCTCATTGACGTATCCCTAATAATCGTATTACATATGATTGAGCTTTGATTAGCTCAGAAATATATCAAAAGACAATTTTTTCTTGTGCAATTTCAACCAAATTGTTGGATATTTTTACAATCCCACCTTTTCGTTTACCTATTTAGAAACCTGTCAATTTTAGAGGTAAGGGCGGCAAAAATAACTTGGAAAATGTGTGAAAAAATGCAAATGAACCGACTACTTGGCAATTCTAAAGCACAGTTCTAAACAGTTCTAAAGTGCCTGTAATTTGAGTTTAATGTATGTCATTCATAAGTCGCGTTCATGACGCCACTTTATTGCAAAACATATTTTTTTAGTGCATGTGGCGATCAACATTAAATTCTGAAAAAACAGATAGGAATAATATTGGGAATGACGACACTAATTTTTTTCTTTTATTTTCAGTGAATAGGTTTTTGTTTGATCAACAAATAATAAGTAAAATGTGAATATAATCATTTGAAAGTTCACGAAGGTGAGGAGCTTAACTAGTAAAATGATTTAAAGTTTAGCTAGGCATAAGTTGCAATTAATATTATTAATATTATAAATTTATAATTGATAAAATTCAAATTCAATTGTTTTACATCTTCAACAACACAAGTATTACAACTCTCATTAATTGAGTCATATTGTAAGTGGCATAATTATCTTGCCACATGTTGGATGAAAACGGGTGTAAACAGTTCCGAGTGGAAATCGATTTTGGGAGACCTACGTCTAGCAGTGGACTTAAAAGAACTGATTATGATGGTCATATGTCGCGTCTCCGACACATTACACAAAACTTTGTTTGGCTATGGTATTTTATTTGCATAGTTCTTATAATTAATGAACTTTTTAATTTTATATGTGATAAATAATAATATAAAAAAAAGGTTTTGTACCATTGTCCTGACATTTTGACAGTGACATTTCTTGACGTTTCTTTGTTTACTTTTACTATCGGAATTAGAGACTGGGGTATAGGTAAATGTGAAGATTTATTTAGAATTATACAGTCGACATTTTATTATTATTTTTGTCGGAAAAGTGAGGGATTTACGCACATAAGCTGGCCTAATGTCATTCTATACTGAAGTAAGTTGCTTGAGTGAAAAATTGGTTCTACCTTTGAATTGTTATCTAATAAAAACAACTTGGTTCGATTTAAGTGTGTGACTTTCATGCTCGTTTGCCCCTTGATGGTATAAAGAAAACCTAGCGCCTCGATGGTGTGTCGAATAGTAGAAAATCGTTCAGCTCGGTAATCACAATGCCTAGCGCCATCTCATATCGAAAAGCAGAGTTATTTAGTGAAATGAATCTTAGTTTTTCTCCATTTCCTGACCTTTTAGACTTGTGAATCTTTTTTATCTGTAAACTATAGAATACAACAATTTCAAAAATAAAACAAATTTTAGGTACTGCGCACCTAAGCCCATAGTCCCATTAGTTATGTTGATGGTTAAGTTCAAAATCGAATGAGAAGATCTGACAGTTGGTGTTAACTTGATCTGCTGGCGACTGTACAGTGGCCAGCACATCAAGCTACACGAAATTGTCAGATCTTCTCATTCGATTTTGAACTTTAAAATGTTAGTGATTAAGTTCAAAATCGAACGAGAAAATTTGACAGTTTGTGGTAAGTTGATGTGCTGACCACCATACAATAACCGCCACTCAATGCGGCGCGGCAGGTCGGCAAGAAGTGCTTGCAAGGCAAACGCTCTACATAAGTTTGAATTTGTGATGATTTGTCGAACTTCGTCAAGCGTGTGGAGCCGTCATAACATAGTAGCAGTAGATTAAATTTTAATTTTAAAATTAAAGTTTATTTTTTCCAGGATTCCAGCGAAACCATTATACAGGATATTACTGGTAAAAGGATTGAAATGGACGTTTTATTTCCTAGTCTTTTCATTTTTTTATAGATTATTTTTTGGATAAAAATAATTATACTCCTATTTGAATAAACTTGTTTATGTCCGCATTTTGTTTTTCTGTTATCCAAATCCTCACATTCCCCACAGTTGATAAATTATGAATTGATGACGTAGCTGCGTAGGTATAGCTCTTAGAGGTATAGCTACGCTGCTTCCTCATGGTTCCTATTTGGCAAATTAGTGGGTGTCAAGAAATTAATTGAGAATCAAACACGTGGCTGATACTAAATAATCCATGTCATGGTATGGTATAGAAACACTGGGAATCGAAGCTGGTACCTGTTAATTTTTTGTAAAACATCACTTGGATGTGTTTTTTTTTTGTTTTTTTTTTTAATGCAAAGTTGCTTAGGTATCTCGTGTGCCGAAAAACTTTAACTTTTTAGACGTGAAGTCGGCGGGTTCTATTTCAACACACGCAAGAGATTTTAGTCACCAGCGAACCGCTGGCGAGTGGCGTCGAAAGACACTGCGTGTGTCCTTTATCTAGCATACTATTTCACCTTAGGGAAACTTAGACGGCCAATCTGGCATAAGTTCTATTCACTTTAGGGAAACTTAGACGGCCAATCTGGCATAAGTTCTATTCACTTTAGGGAAACTTAGACGGCCAATCTGGCATAAGTTCAATATTGGTTGTCTGTATAAATCGGATTCAATAAATCTGCGTCAATCAATCATTACAATCAGTGTAATGAACAAGGTTTTATGCGCTCAATGCCAAAATCACGGATGTAACTGATGCCAGGGTGATCGTCTAAGCATTAGATGATCAGCCTGGCGTCAGTTACATCCGTGATTGACACACACTAATAGTGCACTGAGGATCATGAGATTGGCTACACGAAGTCGTTGCGTGTGCACGCATTATGGGCGTTGGTTGGGGAGTAGGGTTGGAAGTCAAGTCGGTGCTGGCTCTGCTGGTTGTACTATTTTAGTATTTCATCACCTGTCTAGCCTTTTCCTAATTATGTTGAGGTTGGCTTCCAGTTTAACCGGAAGCAGCTGAATACCAGTTCTACTATTTAGTACATACTAATTCCGTGGTCTGCTGTCAGATGACTCAATGGCTGTCACTGTCAGTTAGAACACAAGACAACATGACAAGTAGGTATGCAAGTATGACAACAAAGCCTTGCTTCTCCACTAAAAAAATCAGTTCTCTTTTCTGAGATTATAATGAACATTATTTATTTGTTTACATGCTTAGTTTAGTATTAGAGAAAATTAGGTGCTCGGTTAATCTTAGCAGGGCTTAAGGTTTATTTCAAATAGTTTTGTTTGCAGGTTTCATGCTTTTGGCACAAGTTTTGAATTATTGTAAAAGTTGACTGCAGTTTTTAATCAATAAAAATAATGTTATTTGTGATATTATTCTGTATTCTGCAACCTGTAATAACTTCTAAAGAATCTGGCTGTGGCTGTAACCTTAATCGTGCAGAAGGGGCAAACTCGGGTCAAGAAAATATTTTTAGTAATGCTTTTAATGATGTAGATCAATGTCCTGTTGAGCATGATGGTAATAACAAATATAGTATCGTCGAAGAAATAAGTGGATTAGATGGAAGGATACTAGTGCCTGCTAATGAGTATCAGGTGGGGACAGATGATATAGCTATAGAGAGTGACCAAGAAGGCCCAAAAAGAATAGTGAAACTAAAAAGTTTTTATCTAGATAAACATGAAGTTTCAAATGAGGATTTTGCTGATTTTATAAATAAAACCAAATATAAGACTGAAGCTGAACAATTTGGAGATAGTTTTGTGTTCTCAGCATTTCTGAATAGTACATTTAAAGAACAATTGAAAGATTTTCGCGCTGTACAAGCTGTCTGGTGGTACAAAGTGCTTGGTGCTGATTGGAGGCATCCATATGGACCTGATTCTGACATAAAAGGTACCTACATAGTTTCAAGCTGGTTATGCCCCAGATTAGCTTGCTATAAATTGGGCGTGTTTGTCTAATTTATCTCTTTAGTAGTAAGATATTTAAATAATGAAATATTTTTGAATTAGCTTTTATTTGATGTCATTTACCTTTATTTCTCAGAATTAATGGACCATCCAGTAACTCATGTGTCATGGAGTGATGCAAAAGCATACTGTAAGTGGAAAGGTGCACGCCTTCCAACAGAGGCTGAATGGGAAGCAGCATGTCGGGGTGGCCATCAAGATACCACATACCCTTGGGGTGACAAACTATTCCCTGGCAGAAAACATATGTCAGTATTATGGTTTATATTTATCAATTATTTACCAAAGGCCATGTAATTGGTGCTCTTTTCTGCTTTTATTTAAATTGATTTTGTATGTGTTAAACAATTGCTGACTATCAATTTGACCTGCTCTGCTAATGATTATGTTTAAGGGGGCTTATACCATAGTCATTAGCAGGGTATCACTGATATTATTATTTACTTTTTCAGGGCCAACATTTGGCAAGGGACATTCCCTACTCACAATTCAGCCAAAGATGGCTATGTAGGTACATCCCCAGTGAACATGTTTCCTTCAAATGATTTTGGTCTATATAACATGGCTGGCAATGTGTGGGAGTGGACTGAAGACTCCTGGGATGGAAAAAATGTAATATTTGTAATAGTTTGTATTTTTTTAATCACCTTTGCAAAAGCAATTCAATATTTTATTTTCTTACTTTTCTAATTATGAACTCTTGACTCCTTTCATATAGGTTCATTTTTGTAATTTCTTTTGCAGCCTAAAGAAAAAGTGAAGAAGGGTGGGTCATATTTGTGCCACCTGTCCTACTGCTACCGTTATAGATGCTCTTCACGGTCTCATAATACTGAAGATAGTTCTGCAGGAAATTTAGGATTCCGGTGTGCTATGTCTGCCAAATAACTAACATCTCTTTTTGTATATCAGACACTGTACTTATGACTACACAGGAACAATATACTAAACATTACTTGACTGTAATTCATATAAATCTCAAATCCATTATGTGTTTCGAATTAATGATATTATGTTTAATAGACCATGTTCCTAGACTACAATTTAGAAAATAAGTTGATACAGTTACATTTAATATGTGATAGATTATGATTGATTATGCTAATAAAGAATCACAATATGTCTTGTGTTGCAAAAGCCAGACAAATATTTATCAGAAACAATTGTAAATAATCAAAAAGTCATTGCATTTTGTTAGTAAGTAGCGAAATCCATACTTAATATTATAAATGTGAAAGTAACTCTGTCTGTCTGTATGTTACGTTTTCACACCTAAACTGCTGAACCGATCGTCATGAAATTTGGCAGAGATATAGCTTGGGATATGGAGAAGGAAATAGGCTACTTTTTTTACGCGATAACCGACATCGGGCGACACGGGCTAAAGCTAGTATAATATAACCTTTATTTACAGTGTGCCTCTTTGAAGTCGCCCGTCGCCGTTTGGTGTCAGCGTCGATGTTCATAAAACTATACAGTGAATAAAGGTTATATTTATAATGTCCAAAAATCAACCAGTTTTAGATAATAAAGTGTAAAAGTTTTAACACAAAATAAATATAGATTTTTAATGAATAATAACGAAAGTCCTCTTCAGGGTCCTTTTCTGAAGAAGAGTTTTGTATTTGTAACAATGTGATAAAGAATCGAATAAAAATCAATGCAATTTCATTGAAAAATAAGTAACATTTGAGTATTTGAGGCTGAGTTTCTGGAGATTTTTGCTGCAGAGAAATGGGATTTTAGGCACATAGGTATCCTTCCTCTGTCAGGTTGACTCTTACTCTTGTAATGATCTGCATTTTAAAGTCTTAACTCTGCTATACCCAAAGTCTCTAATTCAGATCATTTATGTAAATAATTATTTACAAAATAAAAGTGAATTAATTATAAGAACTATGCAAACAAAATACCGTTGCCAAACAATGTGTTGTGTAGTGTGTCGGAGACACGGCCTATGATCGTCATAATCAGCCCTTTTAAGTCCACTGCTAGACGTAGGCCTCCCAAAATCGATTTCCACTCGAAACAGTTTACAGCCGTTTTCATCCAAAATATGGCTAGATATGCTACTTACAATATGAATCTATGAATGAGAGTTGTAATATTAGTATTGTTGAAGACGTAAAAAAAATAAAAATGTTTAGATCTCCTGCATTGTTACCAGTATCATAAAATATTTTCTACCAGAAAAATCTCCTTTTCTTAATAACTTTGTTTAAAACAAAAATTTTATAAAAATAATTACGGTATGATTATTTTTTAATAATTATTATTTATTAAAATCAGTACTTTAAAAGTGAATTAATTATAAGAACTATGCAAACAAAATACCGTTGCCAAACAATGTGTTGTGTAGTGTGTCGGAGACACGGCCTATGATCGTCATAATCAGCCCTTTTAAGTCCACTGCTAGACGTAGGCCTCCCAAAATCGATTTCCACTCGAAACAGTTTACAGCCGTTTTCATCCAAAATATGGCTAGATATGCTACTTACAATATGAATCTATGAATGAGAGTTGTAATATTAGTATCGTTGAAGACGTAAAAAAAATAAAAATGTTTAGATCTCCTGCATTGTTACCAGTATCATAAAATATTTTCTACCAGAAAAATCTCCTTTTCTTAATAACTTTGTTTAAAACAAAAATTTTATAAAAATAATTACGGTATGATTATTTTTTAATAATTATTATTTATTAAAATCAGTACTTTAAAAGTGAATTAATTATAAGAACTATGCAAACAAAATACCGTTGCCAAACAATGTGTTGTGTAGTGTGTCGGAGACACGGCCTATGATCGTCATAATCAGCCCTTTTAAGTCCACTGCTAGACGTAGGCCTCCCAAAATCGATTTCCACTCGAAACAGTTTACAGCCGTTTTCATCCAAAATATGGCTAGATATGCTACTTACAATATGAATCTATGAATGAGAGTTGTAATATTAGTATTGTTGAAGACGTAAAAAAAATAAAAATGTTTAGATCTCCTGCATTGTTACCAGTATCATAAAATATTTTCTACCAGAAAAATCTCTTTTTCTTAATAACTTTGTTTAAAACAAAAGTTTTATAAAATAATTACGGTATGATTATTTTTTAATAATAATTATTTATTAAAATCAGTACTTAAAAGAAAATGGAACCCTTTTTTTCGCCATTTTATGTGAATTACCATTACCAAGATATTTTTTTGATATGTTATCCCCTTTGTTTACATAAATTATCTGAATTTGAGACTTTGGGTATAGGCTGCTATGTTACTGTATTCGGCTGTACTGTGTTAGGCTTCTTCTGGATAAGCTCACTCCATCGTAGACTTTGTCTCTGTCATCCAGACCTAGACTAAAGTCAAGAGCAAACTCATAGTAGAATAAAAAAAAAAAACATAATTTCTTACAAATAAAATAATAAATACTTATAAATAACTTTTTTTAAAATAATTATTAGGTATTGATAATAATCGATGGTCACATTAAAAAACAGTGATCATTCTCAAGTGAGCTACCTACCTATGTTAAGTTTTCGATTGTATTTTTTTAATTTACTTTTATAGATTATTAAAATAAAACTTTTTTATTATATGCTGTTTCACATTTTTTTTTCCCGCAGAGAAATGCCTACCTCTCTTATCCCAAATTGGTCCATAAATTGACCAAAGCATCATTTTGATACGGTCAAATGAACATTTAAATTGGACAAAAACGGCCCTTTTGTGGGCTGGACTCAGTAAAGACAAAAACTTGACTTGGTGTTACATCGCACGGAAATGGGGGACATAAATTAAAATATTATAGTAATATTACACTTATATTTTAATTGCATATTTTTGTATAAAAATTACAATAGGTACATAAATTGATTTCTATATGATTAATGAAACAACAAAATTTATATTTACAAAATAGTGAGCTTCAATGCTTCGCTGCTAAAAAAAGCAGAATATTCGGAGTACAAAAAGCACCTTTAATTTTGGTAAGTACAAAACAAAACGGAAGACTAAAAGGAAGTTTGAATGCTACTGCTATTAAACCCGTTATCGATTTGATCTTATATACATAATTTTGGTATAAATAAAAGATAAATTAAACAAAATAAATAACCAACACAACCACTTTAGTGTCATAGTAATCTAAACCTAAATTGAACATTCGGTTGAAATTAAAATACAGTTGTTGTACTTAAAATAGAAAAATAATCACGTCAATTTACAACAAAAAAAGTTGTATTGAAATAATTAACACATATATAAATACACAAAGGCAAACGGCGTTGATATTAATTTACATGTTTTATATAATTGTGGCATTCGCCGAAAGGTAGCAAACCTATTTTTGATCTAAAATTGTGAATAGTCTAGATAATCATGAGCTTGTAAAAATACTGATCAATACTTAAAAACTAAACACGGAGTCTTTTATATTATATATTTTATCTATTATTTATTTAATAACACTACGATCAGAGCTGTTGCAATCTTAATTGCAACTTCCTTTAATTTTTAAATAAAAAAGGTAGCTGCCACACTTCTTAGTTCTTTGTTTATCCACATAGTATATGGGCTGGATGACTTTGTTTAATAAAAATGTACATTCATAAGATGTGCCAGATTAGTATACTTGTGTAGGTTAATTATAATCCATTTTTATTGATGTCAATAACTTCAGATTTCACAGTAAAGTGACAATGTTAATTCCAACGTTTACAAGCTCATCATCATAACTAATATATTTAAATTAAATAAGCACCATGTATAACATACATGTTTCTGTAAGTATTATGACTGTATTCTTTTAGAGGTTTTCTAAACTCTAAAAGCAACATATTGTCTAATTCTAATAATAAAAGTATAAAACGCTATGCGATCACAAATCTAGCTATACATTTACATCAATAAAATAAAATTTACACCGTTGATACCGCCTAACTGTATGTACACTAGACTAATCACATGTACCACTACGTCTAGGGTTATTTATTGGCGAGGCGACGTGGCGAGGCCGGACCCGCGCTCGCGCGTCGCTCACATACATCCGACACCGTTACCCCGAAGGTCCACGCATTAAATAAGAAATGTTAACGTCCCGTGATAATTTCAGGCTATGAATCACAGAGTACTACGGAATGCTAAGGAGGGCGCCGCGCCCGGCGTCAGTTGCCGGCCGGCAGCACGGTGCGCGCGCGCGCGAGCGTACCGTTCGTGTGCCCGTTGCTGAAGCCGTTCTTCAGCGAGCCGTTTTTGTACGTGATGTCTTTTATTTCTGTCGTCTCTGGTTGGGGAGACCTGGAGCGAACCTGTTAACCAAAATAAACGTTTCATTTATTTTTCCCTGCTTTGAGTTTCTTACAGAAACCCAGATTTTTTTATGGCATTCAAACTATGAAATAGGATAGTCTCGTGCCTGAAAAATGCTCGGTCTAGGGAATAGATTATAATTACATTTTTTTTTTTGCATTGGGTTTAGTATTTCCAGAGTTTACCATATAAAAATACAATACGGTAGAACGGGGCTATTTGGATTTTCGGGGGTTATTTGGAACAAAACAATGAGTTGATATAAATTCGAATTGTGATCTTCGTACGAAAAATTGTAAAAGTAAATAAGACCAGAAATAAAAGCTGTACGGTGTTTTGGTAGAATTTATGTCGACTCAAATCTTACAATTACTTTATTCCAAATAACCCCCGAAAATCTAAATAGCCCCGTTCTACGGTACCACGTACATTTTGACATCTTACATTAGTTTAATTAAACAGAAACATTGGACTTTTATTATTTATAACAAGGAGATAGCATATCTTAAACATGACTATAAAACTAACATTAAAAAAAAAAAACTGTAATAATAACATACCTACCAAGTAAATAACAATATATAATAAACTAAACTAAATAAAACTAATAACAAAATTAACTAAGATGACTTAATAAACTATGTTAACTTAATTAGATGTTAGTTACTAACTAACATCTAATTAAGCAGATGAATAAAAAAATCGATCGGGAAGTCTTTTGTTTCGGTGTAAATGCGACGCGACACAAAGACACCACATGGTGCGCGACGCCTTTGTGTCGCGCTTGTTTGTAGGAGCCTTTTAACCAAGTAAAAAGCGATAAACATACCTTAGGTTTAGAGTAGGACTGGTTGTAGAAGTCTTTGAAGAGGAAGAAGAACATGACGGCGTGCATGCCGATCCACCAGACGAACGCGCGCGGGTAGTCGCAGTCGATGAACAACAGCTGGAACGCATGCACCATTATACCTACGAACTGCACCTGGAAAAATAATATTGTGTGTGAATATAACATAACATCACGCCTGTCTTTCCCGGAAGGGTTAGGCAGAGGTGTACCAACAGACATAGTACACCGCACAGTAATAGGGGCGAGCCTATTGCCATCAACCGGGCACAAATCCAGTCTGGTGGCTGCTACTGATAAATTCCTGATGGAAAACCTCAATAACACTACCCAATCTGGGAATTGAACCCAGGACCTCATGCTCAACAGTAGCACTTTCAATAATAGACCGACGGAGTAATGACAGGTAGTATCATTGCCATTGGTGCCGATTCCCTTGTTCACAAACTAAACTAAATTTACGTTCAGTGCATCCTTTTCTTTCTATTTCATTAAGAAAAGGACAGGAGATAAATTTTAGTTTAGTCCTGTCATCAGCGCATCACTACTCCTTAGAAGTTTAGACGTGATTAAAAACTTGCCGACTAAAATTACGTCAATTTACGTCAAGCGCTGATTAATTTGACAGGACTAAACTAAAATTTATCTTCTGTCCTTATCTTAATGAAATAGAAAGAAAAATATGCACTGAACTTAAATTTAGTTTAGTTTGTGAATAAGGGAATCAGCACCATTGTATTGCATGTTTGTGTCTACAAACATGTTGACATTTCATGTACTATTAGAAAAGCCTATTACTATTAGGTGCCTACTAGACACAATTTGAAATCCAGATGTTAATAGCTGATACTAAGCTGGCTGGTGAAATAGGTATTGAAAGCTAGTCTTTAGGCATAAGCTTAAAGGCTATACGCCTATACAGGAAAAGTTTTTAATCAGTGCGCAAATTTTGACAATTAAACTTCAACGTGTTTTTATTATACACCTATTTCTTATTTTGGTGCATAGTACAAAAAAAAAAAAAAAAGTTATCGTTAACGAAAGATGTTTATTTTGAAACTGGTATAATGGATACCCGGCGCGGTCAGTGAAGCGGAACGCAGTAGTAGGTACCTATCAGCTGTGCGCTTGCCCATTGATATTATTACGAATAGATTGTATCCATATTTTGCTGATTTCAAGTGGACCAAAAAAAAAAATTGATAATTATGGAAATGTGTTCTATTACTGATGCTGAACCCAGGGCTTGTTAACGTTACTAAATAACAAAATAATAACCGTTACATAACGTTAAA